>PUFA01000037.1:0-1350416 GCA_003508835.1 Eonycteris spelaea
TAACACGGAGTCCACACTCCAGGAGAGAGAAAGACTATCTAGAGAAGGACACAGTGGCTTTGAGAAAGGCACAAGAAAGGCGCTGCCTTTGGGGAGGCATAATGAAAAGCCTTGAACTCAGCTCTCGCAGATACCCAAATTCTGGAACAAAGTTGAAAGCATAGTCTGAATTTAATTTTCGGTTGGTGGGTTGTTGCTTTGTCTTGTTATATATATATATATATATATATATATATAATATATATATATATATATTTTTTTTTTTTGTTATATATATAGATATATATATCTATATCTATATATAGATATAGATATATATTGCCAAAAATGTTTTTTTAGAACCATTAGTGAACCACTACATTGTTTTCTAGAAATTATAAAATCGAATGTAAAAAAATGTTCTCTACACTCAAGGTTCATCTAAATTCACGAAGAATAAAGAAATGGCTTGTGGGCCTTTGGAAAGAAAAAAGCTGATCCAGTCAAGTCAACACAAGACAAAAATAGATAACATATCAACGGGTGTGTGTGTGTGGAGGATCGGCAAGATTTTTAAAAATATTTCAAGGACAAAGTAGAAAAACATGGTCAGGATATTAACAAAAATAGGCTGATTTTTAACTGACCAAACAACATTGCCCCAAGATTATTACTTCAGTTCATTCTAGGTTACCTCTAAAAAAAAAAAAAAAAAACTGAGTTAGACATCCAGGAAGGTCTTCCCCACCTCTTCAGCCTACGACTGTTTCAGCTGGAGGAAGGTCCCAAGAGCTTTTTTGCCAAAGCCTGTCCTAACTTGGACGAAAAACATAGGAGAAATGCTTACAAAGACAGAGAAAACACAAAGGGAGGAGCGTTTCTTGCTTTAGTGGGTGGAATCAGCATTCAAAACTACCCCCCCCACCCCCAGTCAATATATCATAGTTTGAAACTAATGAGAAAAAATGTGGCAGTATAAAGTCCTGGTTTTTAAAAATCCATTTTATAATATCAGTATATTGGAGATCTATCTTGGTAGCAGTTCAGATAAGGAAATCACAGGGATTTGGTTGACTTTAAAACTCAGTATCAAACATCAAAATGGCTTATTTCAGCCCTGAGTGCAAAAGACTTGACATGCGCTGGACTATATTCATAAAATATGGGGTCCAAACCAAAGGTGTCACTGCCCTACTCGACACTCCGCCATGAAATGGCATAGCATGTTCAGTGTTGGGCGTTGCTCATTAAGACCATTAACAAGCAAAGGATGTGCGGGGAAGAGGGAAAAGATGGCCGTAAGGTGCCTTAACAGGTGTGATAAGGACCAGAGGGCTTCTCTAGCTCTCCCACCCCCAACCGCCTAGCCATTACCTCGCCGCACCTGGCTTGGCTTTCACGGCATCACCACACTGCCTGCATGTCCTTGCCGGACTGCGTAGCCATGAGAACCCACTGTTTCCTGGGCTATTAGAAATCCCTTCCTTACCCTGAGCGCTGATCTCATTCGCTACGACCCTTCCACTCACTGCTCCGGGTTCTAGCACTATGGGGCCACACAGGGCAGTTTTGATCCCCTTTCTACATACACAGCCCTTCAAGTCAGTCAAGAGAATAGATGGTCACCCCCCCTCCCCCTTCCCGCAAGAAACATTTCCAGGTAAAACCGGGCTGTTTTAACCCACTTCTTGTTTGCCCTGAGAACATTCACCTGCGTTGCCTGTGGCGACAGCATTCACCTGGAGACGAAGCGTTGATTGCTGTCCTGATCTCAAGCCCAAAGCTCACCGCAAAATACCTCGCTTTTGATTACTATTTTCGCATCGCTCTAGCACATTTAATAGTCTTTGGAAACGAGTGCCATTATTCTATTTATAGCATTCTGTTTTTAGTAGTGGTATTTCCATTTACAAAATATAGTCATTCTCAATCACTGAAAATGCCAAATCCTAGAAAACACAGCATTCCTATGCATGCTGTAAAATTAACGCTGGCAGCAAGCTGCCCTTTTTTTTTCTACACAGAAAAAATGTTAAAGATTCATTCTCAAGATTTTTTTTTTTTATCTGCCCCTCAGGGTTAGAAGGTTCTCTGTTCTAGAGACCAAGGCCCTATGCCATTCTCTCCTCCTTGCTCCGTGCAGAAGCAACCACGAGTACAGTCATGTGTCTCTTCCTGATGGGGACACGACAGGAGAAATGCATTGTTAGGCGTTCTGTCATTGTGGACGGTCGCAGAGCACACTTACACCAACCTAGAGGGCACAGCCTGCTGCACACCCAGCTGCACTACAGCCTTGTGCTCCTAGGCTCCCGACCGGTGCCGCACGCTACTGTACTGAACGCCATCAGCACTTACAACATGGTGTCTGTGTGTCCAAACGTATCCAAACATAGAAAAGGGACCATAAAAATACAACATAAGAGGTAAAGAAAACGGTACACCCCCACGGGGCACTCACCGCGACGGGAGCCGGCGGGCGGGAAGTCGCTCCGGGCGAGTCAGTGTGAGCGCAGAGCCGGGCCTGAAGGCCGAGGACCTTCCGGTCAGCAGACTTTGTAAACGCCGTGCCCTTAGGCCACACGAAAGTCGTAAAAATATCTTTCTTTCTTCAATAAGAAGTTAACCTTTGCTACCTGTAGCCGTTTCATGCCATACAATTTTAAAAATGTGCAAACTTTTTGATTCTTTCGTAATAATACGGCTTAAAGCACAAACTCGTTGCAGAGTTATAGAAAAATATTTCTTTTTTTATATCCTTACTCTACATTACCAGCCGTGAGTAACGTGTCAGGCTAGAACCTTGCAAGGACTGCAGATATTAGGACTGCAACAACCTTACCACAGCCGCGATCTTATCAAGGCTATGGCGTCGTGACGTCATGACGTCATGACGGCCACGACGTTACTATGGCTACGACGTCACGACGCCCTTGGCTTTACAATAGCTATGATCTTACCAGGCTGCAACATTACCAGTATGAGGGCACTGGGCAATTTCTCACCTCCATTATAATCTAATGTGACCACCCTCCTTGACCAAAACGTCCTTGTGACCATATGATGCATGGCTGAAGTGAGGTTCCTTTTGTCTTGGTCTCAAGATTATTGCTCCCAGCCTGTCATCTGAGGCCCAGAGAGGCTTAACAATAAGAGCGATAATCCCCAAATGTGACTTTTCAGGATATTTCTGGTTTACACAAAATTCTTAGCACACTCATTTCGCTGACATTAATTTAAATGATAAACATACACCCGGGAACATCGCAGGAACTCTATCAGAAGTCCATGTTGCAATCCCAAACAAGTCGAAAATCACTGGCTCATTTCGCCTTTTTCTTGTATTTCTGAAATACTTAAATGCTATTATTCTATATTTGACATACTTGTGTATTTTTTTAAAATGCTGCTGGCATTGCCATATCCATTTCTCTGTTACTTATTCGAGTGCCTACTTTGTGTGTGACATCTCATAGAATGGAGCCAACAAGAGCAACACAGTGAATCAGGGGCTGAGCTTGTCTACACCATGGTTTGGAAAAAATAGTCCTAATTTATAAAGAAACAAGGAGGTATGGGGAGATGGGAAGCGTTCCCCACCCTCTCATTCACAGGCCAGAAAAAGACCAAGAGGGGCTGCCGGGTCTCATCCCTGGTATTTTATAACTCTTTTTAAAACCCAACTTGTTCAAAGAAAATAAAATGTTGCTCACGTAAGTAAATTCATCAAGAATTACGTGGGAGGTTTATTATGAGGCCAATAGCCAGCAGCCTCCTGAGGCACTCAACAAACTCTCTCTTTCAGTAAATAATTACTTAAGTTAAAATTATTTACTAATTTAAGGCATTCCTTTTGTGATATCTCTAAGACTTCAAGTAATTAGTTGGGTTTGCTTTAGTTTGGTGTTTCGTAAGGAAAAAAATAGTGGTATATAATGAATTAACTGTGCAATTAACTATAAATTTAGCACTTCAGAAACATATTTTTAATGACTAAGAACAGGTACGAAGAGCCCGGCGTGTTTTTTAAATTAGGTATAATTTTCCATCTTGTTTAATGCAGCGATGCCAGGGAAGTGTTAGTATAGCATAACATTATTTCCCACTTACTGGGAGTCAGCAATACAGAAAGCCTGTCTCAGGCAGAGCTATCGCCACAGGCCCCTGCCCGGGCCTCACGGTGAGAACCGCCCTGGCTTGAAGGCAGGTCCACCTTCTTCCTTTCTCCCTTCAGGTCCTCTGGAAGGACAGGCTCTCCTGGCACACCCTCCCCACACCATCCTGGGGCTCACCCCAAGACACCCTAACAGGAAAAGCTTCCTCCCTTTTTCCACCACAACACTTCCCTGGTATAATTAGGAGGAGAGAAATAATGAAAAGTAAAACCAGAGTTAACTAACACCTTTATTTAACCATTTTTTGTTATGTTCTTAATTGTTAGGAGTAAAAGGCAAATCAACGATTTTTAAGAGCAAGAAAGAAAAACTGAATTCTCGTCATTGAACATCTGTCCCTTGCAAGGGCATATTCTATCACTCTATGTTTTACCTCACATTTTTTTTGGTTCCTAGCCATGGAACAGGAAGTGAATGTCTACCAGGGGCCAGGCACCAGGATTCAGGGGCTTTCAAGCATATGATCTCATATAATCTTCAAGATAACTCTAGGTTGTTGCAGACAGCAGACAGTCTCCATAATTACGTAAGCCAATTCCTACAATCTCTCTCCCCTCTCTCTCTCTTTCTCTCTCTCTCCTCTCTCTTTCTCTTTCTCTCTCTCTCCCTCTGTCTCTCTCTGACTCTCTCTCTCTCTCTCTCTCTCTCTGTTGACACCAACATTTTTGCATCGCACTCTAATACAGACTGAGGAAGAGACAAATATGGGCTGAGATTGCAGCTATAGGTCTCTGAAGCCATATTAAAGATTTAGCAGATTATTCTAAAGACAATGGGAAGCTACTGGCGCATCTTAGTAGGAAAAAGGTATGACTAGGTTTGCATTGTTCAAAGATACTCAGGCTCTATTACAAAGAAATAAAGCTTTATTAAAGTGACTGCATTGGAAGGCGGCAAGAGTAGCCACTGGAAGGTCACATAGGAGGTTATTGCAATTGTCTAGGAAAAGCGGTTGCCACTGGAGAGACAGAAGCGGGTAGAGTCTATAGGTAGAGCAAGTATGACTGGTAGAAACTGCTGGTGATGAGCAAATGAAAAGGGAGGGACCTAGGATGACTTTCCAGTTCCTGGCTGGACAGTGAAGCCCTTTCCTGCAGCCACAGGAAGGAAGGGGTGGAGATGGAGACCCTCCAGCGTCTCCCATTCCCTGACTAATATAGTATAACCCATTCACCCGGGACTCAAGCCTCCCGTAAGATGGCCTCAGATGACACAGACATGGCTTTGCTGCTGCCCTCTACTTACTCGGCTCTCTTCAAAGGCGACGCCTATGACCTTGGGATTTAACCTCTCCTCTTCCCCGTCTCCACCTCTTACATCCTAAAGCGGCATGGCAAAGGGGTTCACTGCACTAAGTAGCAGGACATGCCCCAGCGCTCGGAGACAGACGTCCGCCTTCTGACATGGCTTCTCCCAGCCTTCAAGATCTGTAAATGTGACAGCAACAGACGAGCGACCTGCAGACGTGGCGGGCAGATAACGGGGGTACACTCTGCCCTCAAGAGGGAAGCACTTCAGCTGCCGGCCAACCATTTTGGACAAATGCGACCAGTCCATTTTGAAGGAACTTTGCGAAAGGAAACTCTATTTCATATTTAATTGCACAGGTTACTCGCAGCCAATGTACCAATGGTATTTCTGAAAACATGTGTCAGTACTGTAGCCAGCCGGGGCAGGGGGGTGGGGGAGGCTGTGCAGGCGGCGAGGGGGTGGACCCTGGACAGATTCTGAAGATATGGACAGTTTTGAGCTTGTTAAATGCATGATGTTCAATAGACATTTAAGTGAAAGAGAAAAAAGCACTGTGTGGCCAGCTTTACACACACACACGCGCGCACACACACACACACACACACACACACACCCCTCAGTCTGGAGCTCAGGGGGAAAAGACAAAGCTGTAGGTATAAATCTGTGTCCTGATCACAAAGACTTTCCTCCGTAATAATAACAACAAAAAACAATTCCTCTTAGTCTCACCATCGCCACCCCCCTCCAACCCCACTATTCGTCATTTCCAAGTGCCAGGCCTTGTGCTTGCGTTATTCACATTATCTTATTTACTTCTCAGAATGACCCCAAACCAACCACGATGACCCCTTTGGTGCAGATGAGAAATCCTGGGCTTAGAGAACTTGCCTATCTCGCCCAAGCTCGCACAGCTCAAAAAAGTTCACTCTGCAGGCACATTACAAAAGTGAGAACGATGTTCCCAGATGTTCCCTTTGAATAGACTGCTCTGAGGATAGCACAGAAGTTAGATCAGGATGGTATGAGGCCAGTGTGGGGGTGGGGGCACCACTGCAATGGCCCAAGAGTTCGAGGAAGAGGCGACATGGAACTGACCTCAGGCTGGGGTCGCAGAGATGGGAAGGAGGGAACGAGGTCAATGGTGAGCAGGTAGCGTGGCAAGGCTTGGTGACCCATTGACTTGGGGGCATAAGGGAAAAATGTACCATATCTATGGACTTCGGCCTGGGGGAATCTGGGTGGAAGGTGGTACCCCCTAGCTGCGTGGGGCGCACTGGGAGGGGTCAGGACCTGGCATGTGAGGAAGCAGAGGTGATGCGGGGATGGGCTGAGATCGATTCAACCTAAGTCTTTCCTGTGAGGCGTAAGAGCTCGACTTTGTTCTGCCGACAGGAGGAAGCCATTAAGATTTGAGCCAGATAAACACGGTCATAGGTAGGACTCAAGCCCGGGAGCCGTCTAAGCATTGTGCGGGCAGGTCCTGCTTTTTCTGTGTGCAGTGTGCTGTACAACCATCTACACACAGCAGCTACTTAACACCATAAGCAACACTCTCGCCTCCACCCCCTCTCTGCCATTTATTGGGTATACTTGAAGAAGTCTTTTTTCCAGATGCAAGCACATTGTACAATGAGGGTTGAATAAGCTGAATAAATCCATTCAGTATTGCTGTAGAATTTTTTTTTAAAACCATCTTATAACAAGTAACAGCCCACTTACTTCTCCACAACTCACTACTCCCCAACACCCCTATTGTCTGCCCTGACTGGGATAATGGGTAATTGTGTTCCAACATGCATTATGCTAAACGCTTCTCTTTGCTCAGCTCCAATCGTTATCAGAACCCAGATTTGAATCTAACTTCATCATCATTAAGCAGCCAAACCAGCTGCAGCAGTGAAGAAGGCTGAAAGAAAACGGCTTAGGGGGAGAGTGACATTTCTCTGAGAAACAAAAGAATCCTCTCTGATCAAGTGACCCAGCCCGAGAAGAGAGAGAAGAGAGAGAGAGAGCTCCCGGAGCTGACGAAAATAAAATTGCCAGTGAGGCCTCTTCTCGTTAGTTTTTCTTTCACACTTCACATTAGCTCAGTGAAAGGAGATGAATTAAGAGTTAAAGGCACCAAAATAACTTAAGCAATCTTTAAATAAGACTGAACGCGTTTTTGTTTCCGCCAAAAACCCCCTTCCTGTTTCATTTGCCCATCTCTCGCTCACATTGACCTCTGGTTTCCCTTCCTCCCTTCCCTCTTTGCTGCTTTCCTTCTTTGCTTCCACTCTTTCTTCAGATTCGGCCATGTCCTCCATTTGTACAGTTTCTTCTCTCCAATGACTTGCCCTCTCTTTAAAACCGCTCGCACCCTTCGGCCCTGATCGGCCTGAAAGACCCTTTTTGGTATCCGTTCTTCCCAGCTCCCTCTATTTGCCTTCAGACCTTCTCCTTCTACTACCTTCTCCTTCCCATCATGCTCCTCTCTCAAGCCCACCCTGTCTGGCCTTCTCCTTCCCATCATGCCCCTCTCTCATACCCAGGCTTTCTGGTACCTGGCTTCGAAAGCCACCAGAAGCCAGATTTCTGGTGACAGAAAGCCTATTGTTGCCTGATGAAGGCAGATGCCACAAACGAGTCAATTGCTTCAGTTCATAATTAAACAAGCCAATTGAAGCAGCAAAACAAGACAGATTCATGGCTTGGAGATCCGAAGATGAATTCTGCGAAGACGGTCTTCACACTTACTCCACTGGCACTATGCCCCAGAGGCATATTGACTAGCCGATCAATTCTCAAATTCTAGATAGATGGGGCAGTGATAAATGAGTACCCCAGAGCCCCTCCGCAGTGACCGCCGGGCCCAGCTAGTGCACACTGAACAATCCCCTGCGTGGAAACACCTTGCCTGGACTGTTTATCTCTCTCCTTTTCCCACTTTTGTTTCCAGCCAAAGGGAATTTCTAAGTAGAAAATCAATAGGTGCTTTAATTACTGGCCCCCAATTCATCAGGGCCTCAACTGTAATTACTCTGCCTAAGCCAGAAACCTCAGGAGCCAATAAGCCGAGACAGCCAGGCGGGCGGTGGGCAATGTGTACGACGAGAGGCCGGAGTCCATGAGTCAGCCTGGGAGGAGCCGGCGAGGCTGCCTGCCAGCCTTCCCACCACCCCTTCCCAGGCAGCTTTCCCTGCCGGCAGTGGAGGAAGCAGTCCCCAAAGGG
The DNA here is from genome assembly GCA_003508835.1 of Eonycteris spelaea. Taxonomy (NCBI): domain Eukaryota; kingdom Metazoa; phylum Chordata; class Mammalia; order Chiroptera; family Pteropodidae; genus Eonycteris; species Eonycteris spelaea. Next base: position 8,617 of record PUFA01000037.1, read on the forward strand.
ATCCCAGGGCAGGACCTGTGGGGTCATGGCTTGGACCTGAGCCCCTGAAGCTGAAGTGGTCCGGATTAGTGCCCTCTTCAGCTCTGCTGCCAGGGTCCATTCATCTCAGGATACTCAAAGGGTGGTTCCGAGGGGAATCCTCAGGGTCCCTCTCGGGAACTAAGTTGGTCCCATAGGACAATGCTCGGATGTCACGAGAAATGCTCTCATGGGATTCCCTTAACACAGTGAGGGCTGGTGGGATTATCTTCCCAGGAAAACAGGAAGCCATCTTTGGGATGGCTCTGAATAAGAGACTTCTTCATGTTGGGCGAATTCATAGTCTTTATATGTCTGCAGTTGGTTCTTTCTACATGCTCCTGAGGCTTAGAGGACAAGGATGGTGACAAAGTGAGCTCGCTGTCCCTCCAGATGCCTGAGCAGGCTGTGTTTCTGGTGAGGGAGGGCTGGGCTACAGCTGCCTTACTTCCGCACACACACACACACTACACACACACACACACACACACACACACACACCCCAGCCAGGGCTTTGAGTCTGAGCACGGAGCTATTGACTCAGCTGATCAATTTCCAAGTCACAGGGAGCCAAGTCCATGAAAAATGACTCTGTTGCCCATCACCCCGCTCCACCCAGACATTGGCAAATGCAAATGGAACAATTCTCCATTTAGCAATTGCTTGTGAGCGTCTCTCTGTCCTTCTGCCTCCCGTAGGCGGGCCCGCCTGAGCCCCCTGCTCTTCCCTCTCTCCAAGCTCAGGCCCACCCTCAGCCTCAATCACCACTTCCTCGGAATTCGCCATCCCCTGTTCTTCGCCCAGGCTTTACACTCACAGGACTCTCGCTGGGCATTCCTGCCTGATGGCCCAATAACGATTAAACTCGAAATGTCTAAAAACAAACCCCTGCTGACTTGTTGTCTTCTATCCTGTAGCTTTTACTCTTGGGAATGGTGCCCTCTCCACCCTCAGTCATCGGGACCTGCCCAGGCCCACGGACCATCAGTCCCAAAGCCATCACATTCCAAAGAGCTCTCCTCCTTTCCCACTGTCCCCGCCTTCATTCAGACCCCGTTTATGCTGAAACTGGGTGCTTGCGAGTCTCATTCCAAGATGCAAAACAGAATCACCCAGGGAGCTTTTAGAAAGCACCACTGACAACGCCAGTGACTGAGACCAATTAAACCAGAATAGCTGGACATGAACCGCGGTGCTGGCCAGCCACCTGAAAGGCTGCTCGGGTGGTTTTAACACATAGCCAGAGATGAGGACCATTGCCCCAGCCTAGCCAGACTGTTTGCTATGTGAAACCACCCTCCCCCAGACTCCCGTGACGTGCACATGACTCAGGGCACACACCCTGCTCTTCCCCATGCTGGCCTCCGTGGTCTTGTCAGAACCCCTTCACCTCACTGTCGCCTTGAAAGACCAAAACCATTCCTTGGAGCATCTGACTCAGAGCCGGAGACCTGAGTTTGCGTTCTGACTCCTCATGAATAAAACTTTGGCTGTGAAACTTTGGATAGGTTATTTAAAAATCTCGGTTTCTTTTTCTGCAAGACAGAATCATGATTCCTGTCTATTTTGGGGGGAAGTTCTAATAACAACGATGATTAGTCTAACAATTTTTGTCCTTCATGCTGCTTAACTGCAGCTTCAGTCAATTCACTATTTAATAAGTGGATGTTGAATAAAGGTGTGAATATACTTGGATTTTTACCATATGCTTTTTGACCTCCTAAAAATAATTCCAAACCGGAGATTCAATCCACTGTGGCGTGGCACCCAGGGTCATGAGCCCAGCACCCCCTACGGTGCAGTCAGGCCCATGGACATCTGCTTTCCTAACGACCCTTGTCACAGGCCCTTGTGCTGTGACATTTAAACCATGTCTTTTTTTGTCAGTTGTCAAAGCCAAGAGCATAGATATCACAGTTGCACCATTTCATGCAGGCTGGCCTCTTGCATGAGTGTGCATGTGAACACACACACACACACACACACACACACACCACACACACACACACCATGCACACAGCTAAGAAATGCTGCTGCCCTCCCATGGCTGCGTAATCAGGAAGGCCAGCGTCTCCAGCAAACATTCTCAGAGCCAGCATTCCAGGGCCAAGGCCTGGACCTAGAGACCCTGGCCCACACCCCTCTGTCATGTATGGCAGAGGGCTCCATCAGCTAAGTACCACAGTAGGTAGTAGCCTGTTCCCTTGTGGGCAGCCACCTAATGAGGTAATAAAATATATTTTGCAACAAAGGGGCATGAGTCTGGGGAAATTCTGGAGCCAAAAAAGCAGAAGCTTGAGGAGCCTGAGATCATGAGTGAGATAAATTATCATGCAGATCAGGGGGCATCTGCCAAACAACACCCAGTGCTCCACCCCAGCCCCTCCTGGCCACCCCTGCATCGTGGCCTTCTCTGGCCCACACACTCCAGCCTCTGAGCCCATTTAAATGCCCATTTACGTTTCTGGATAAATAATCTCTGAAAGCAACTAGCAGAGTGCTTTAGCCTGACTCACAGCGCTTGCGCTCCAAAGAGCACTGAGTAATTAGAAAACATTATCCTACCCATCCCATAAAACCCAGGGAGGGAAGGCAGGCAGCGAGGACTGTCACTGCCCACCTTGAGGCAGAGGAACTGGAGGCCTGGATGGAATGAGGTGGCCAAGGCCACGGCTGGGCAAAATGGGCAGAACCCACATTGCTGGTCACTGGAGCAGGTTTCCTGTGCAGCAAGCTGAGCTGGCCCGGGAGGTAGGCAAAGGCACAGGGATTTTTCTTCCCCCTTGGATGGGCACGTTAACACTCAGGCAGGTGTCCCTTGAGGGGTCAGACAAACCCAGAAGGTGTAAGAGTGGGAAGGACCGTGGGGATTCACCACATGGCTACTTCATTTCAACAGAAGCCCAGGAGACTGTGATTTGTCCAAGGTTACATGGGTCATTCATGGCCAAGGTGCATCTAGAATTAAGGTCTCCAGAGTCTATGCGGTACTTGTTTGGGGTGCAGACATCACCTTATGACAGAGTCCCTGTTTCATCTGCATGACCATCTTAGGGTGCTGAGCAAGGACAATGCTGCTGGCCAAGGACTTCTCTGGATTGTACTATCAGGGACAGTGACTCACACCATCACCACCACCCCCGCCTGCAGCCTGCCCAATTGCAGATAAGATCACATGAGTCTGCAGTTGTTTGTCACCTGTGGCCACCCAGGGCTTTCTGTGGCCTCATTTCTCAATTCTCTCTATCTCTATCTGTCTCTCTCCAGTCCCCGTGGGCCCCTATCCCTCCTCATCTTTGGCCCCCTCTCTACTTGGGAAGACTTGATCAGGAAAAGCCCAGCAGGGGAGGGTGCAGGGCAGATACCAGCTCACCCATCTAGTGCCCCCAAGCCCCAGAAGGGCTGGCGTCCTCGTCTGTGCTTCAGCCCACCTCCTGGGAGTCAGGGGCCCCCTCTGCAGCATTCCCATCGGAAGGGTGCCTGACCGCCGAGGCAGCAGTGCCGTGGTTAGGGGGCGGCCTGTCAAGTTCCAATCTGGGGTTCACAGATGCCGTTACCAGCTGCGAGAACGTGGGCCGGTTCCTCCACTCGCCTTGGGTTTCCCATGGAATGAGGCAGCCAACGCGAGGGCGCAGAAGTCACTACACGGGAAGCGCTTAGAGTCGGCGGGGATGAAGCACGCATCCCGAACAGGTGTTCATCGATTTGGTGGCTCCTCTCGCCTGGCCCCTGGCTGCTCTCTCGGAATGACCACCCTCTGGCAGGAAAGAAGTCCAGCCCCAGCCCCCTCGAGGGCAAAGCCGCGTGGGGATGAACGGCCCCAGAGGCCCCCCTGGACGATGGGCCAATTGCTCCCTTATCTCCCCACTGTTGTCCCTCCCCCCCCCCACTCCCCTACACCCTTCCCATTGTCAAAACAAGCTCAGAAAAGGATCTGCTTCTCCTTTCTTCCCCCGGGGGCTGGACCCCATGGAGCCAAGTGTCTTTTCCTCCTAAGTCTTCTCTCGTCAGAAGGAAAAACACTGGCGGAGGGGTCCGGGCCTGAGAGGGGAGCAGGGAGCAGCTCGCGGGCACCTGCTCCTTGCGGCCTTCCCGACCACCCCACAGTGCAACAAGCTTCCGCCCAGAGAGGAAGTTTCAGGCTGTTGCTGGAGCTTCCTTCCTCCTCACGTCCGCCCCTGCTGTTATGGATGAGTCGCTCCCCCCAAATTCCGATGTTGGAGGCCTAACCCCAGTGGGACTGTATCTGGAGATGCAGCCTTGACAGAAGTAATCAGGGTTAAATGAGGTCATCCGCAGGGAGCCCCCGAGATGACAGGACTAAGGGGTCCTTGTAAGAGAGAGACCTCAGAGTGCTCACGCTCTCTCACCACCGTGTAAGGACGCAGGTGTCCCTCTGCAGGCCAGGAGGAGGGTCCTCGCTAGGAACTGAATCAGCCAGCAAATTGATTTCGGACTTCCAGCCTCCAAGACTGTGAGACATAAATTCCTGTCGCTCAAGCCATTCGATCTGTGGTCTTCGTCACGGCAGCTGAGCAGACTAATACACTGCCCATTCGCAATTAATTAGGACCCTCAGCCTCCATGGGGACACCTGCCCCCAGCTGGGCACTGTGCTGGGGGCTCAGAGATGAACAAGAACTCCGCAAACAAATAAAGGAAGTAGATCTAGAATTGTGTTGGCCACTTTGTTCACTACTTTAAAAAGCATCATGAGATAAGTGGCATATTTTGCAAGGGGACAGGAAGTAATGGATTTGCATTTCAACAGAGCTTCGGAGGCTGTGGGTATGAGCCTGGGCTGTCTTTTAGGACAACAGTTCCCTGCCTGGGGGGGAAGGAGGACCCCGCTTCCGTGGAGGAATAGCAGACAATCCTGTTTCGCTCTCATTAGAGGTCTTAGAAAACTCTAGACCTTTGGTGCCGGTTTCAATGACCTCGCTGATGCTCTGATGCTCTTTCTGCCGGTCCAGGTCAAGCCCGCCTTTGCAGCGAGCTCTTCCTCAGACCCTACGCCACACCGAGCGGGACTTAGCCACCAGCTCGTCCGGCTCTCTCACTTTGAAGACTGAGGAAACCGAGGCTTGGGGCGGCCACGTGACCTGGACTTTGCGTTGACTTCGTGCTGTCCTCACGGCTCAGCTCACTCGGAGCTCCTTGCTGCGTGCGAGGTTGGCCCCCGTGCCTCTCTCTCGGGGCTGCACGTGAATGTCACCTCATCGGGGCAGTGGGGGGGGCCCTGCGTGACCACCCTCGCCGAAGCAGCCCCCGCCCCTCCCGACTTGCCTCGTTAGTGGCCAGCACATCACCCTGCTTCGTGGATTTCACGGCACTTTTCCGTATCCATCCAAAACAACCTTATTTGATGCTTGTTTACATGTTCGGTACCTGCCTCCCTTGAGTTAGAGGGTCAGCTCTTTGAGGGCAGACCGATTTCTGTGTGCCCGGCCTGGCACATAGTAGGTGCTCCGTAAGTACTATGGACACGCCAAGTTGGGCGCTTAATGGAAAACCAAACGCACGCTGTACTGTCTGTGTTCGGCCCACCCAGGCCCTTACGGCAGGTGGATCCGGCCGCACACCGCCTTGCGGACGCTCGCCGACTTTCTCGTAGCAATTTAGCTGTCGTCCTATTTCTACATATGCCTTGGCTCCTCCTTTATTCTATGCTGCATTTACTCGGCTCCTGACATCGGCTTCACCTTCCCCTCGAGGTCTGGTCTCGTACTCGCAACCGGCTCCCTCTCACTTCAGCACAACCCCAGATCTCTCTTCTATTTTTAGAACCAGCCTCGTCCTTTCTCCTCAGCTCCGCACCCCCCTCACACACTCACACACACAACCTGAGGGCAGAGCCGTGCTTCCCAGGAGCTCACTCTCCCTCAGCCCCACCAGTCCCCACTCCCCACTCCCCCTACCAGCTGCCACCCCAGTCCCTTCCTCTGCGATCACAGGACAGCAGTGAACTTGACACCTGGCTTAATCTTTAAACTCGGTAGTACGTGTAGGGCTGCTAGTCCCTGGCCTGCCCAGGTTGGGACACTCCTTCAGTTCATCCACCTCAAGACTCGAGAGCCACCTCACACCTGCCAGGTGTTCCCGGCTCAGCCGCCTGAGGGACAAGTTGGCTTTCCTCCTCGGTCACGTCCCTGGTGTCAGTCCTCACAGTAGGCTTCCCCACTGCCGCCCGCCTGGGCCTCCCCCTGGCACAGAGAGCTTCATTTTCTCAATGTGTGTTTCCTGGCCATCGCCTCCTCCTCTTTCCCTCTCCTCGGTTGGAATCGTGAATAATTCATGTGTTTCCATGATCCTGCATGCTTTTTCTCCCTCATGAATCAAATCCCTGAGACACAGTTTATTTTCTCATCGTCTCCTGGGCTGAGTTGCAGACAGGGGCCAGGGTTTATTCCCGTAGGTCATGAATGAAGGCCGACCCTCGCTCCGCCTGGAAGACACTTCCATTTCCCCCGCCCTGGTCTTCCTCGATGCCCTGTGTTCCTGGTGCGTTTTAGTAGCTGCGAATCTGTATACTATTACATGGTTGAATAGATAAATAAATGAATAGTCACATAAATAAACAGATGCACTAACAGGATTATTTCCCCATAGAGCTTATGCAATCACCTTTCTTATTTATTTAAAGTTTCTGGGAAGAAAGTGGCAGATGCTTTCGAACACGTTTCTCAGATGTAGTAGACACCCCAACTCCCAATGCGTGGGCCCCCTGGTGAAAAGCAGTCCTCGTAAGGACCGGCATAATAGCTCAGTTCCTCTCTACAGTCCGCCTGAGTGTTATCTCAGTCACTGAGTCTTTGAATATCAGTGGAAGACCTACTGTGTGTAAGGGACTTGGAAAATCCGAGGAAGATACAATGGGCCAGGGGGCACTGAGTTCCCTGATCTTCTGGAACCTACCAACCACTTGGAAACTGGATATTCATTAAGTGATCCTATCTATATATTATTAGTACGTATATTGATAAATGTGATACGCTTTTTTTGACCTTCGATGCTTTCATTTTTAATATTTTGATTGAATTTGATAAATGTGATCATTAACATATCAACTACGAATACGTATTTCGAAGCTGATAGATTCTAAAGCTGCTAAAAGCAAAGACATTATGACCGGGAAGTCAGGAAAGCAGGTGGCTCTACCAGCACAGGGAGAGCTCTGTCACCAGCAAGGGCTGAACAGGGTGTCCCTGGTGTCCTGATGATGTTCCGTTGCTTGACCTTGACAGTGCTGATGGGGCACTCAAATCATTATTATTGATTAAATTTGACGTTTAGGTTTTATGTGTGCTTCTGTGTTTACGTTACATTTTGCAACCAAACATTTTGTTGTTGTTGTTGATGGTAAAGGGAAACTTACAATGTTTCGTGAGAGCTCATGATGGGCACGTGGCCTGGCCTGGGAATCCAGGAATGGCTCCCTGGAGAAAGGAGCATCTGCACCGAGATTTGTAGACGAAAATGCGTCAGGCAGAGGAAGGAAGGTACGGAGAGGCGGGATGGAGGGGAGAGGGAAGAGGCAGAGAGGAAAGGGTACGGCACGGCACAGAGCCTGGGAAGCCTGGGGGTGCGGAGCGGAGCCCAGTGTGGCTGGAGCCCAGAGAGTGAGGACCAGCAAAGCCAGGAGGTGAGGCAGGAGCTGGACCATGTCAAGTCTTGTTAAGGGTTTTGTTTATGTCCTAAGATCAATGGGTAGTGCTTCAAGGTCTTAAGCAGGGGAGTGACATGGTCAGATATACGTGTTGATGAGATCTCTGAGTGACGTGCAGGAATAGGTTAGAAGAAGGCCAGAGAGGATGTGAGGAGGCAGTGAGGGGCTCATTTCAACTGGACCAGAGAAGACGATGAAAATTTGAATCAAGCGCCATCGGGTTAGAGATGGAGAGAAAGAGACAGATGTAACAGATATTGAGGAGTCACGTCATAGGAACTTGGCGAGGGATTTTTACAGGTCTCCTCGAGAATGTACGTTCCATGAGCTCAGAGGCCTTGTCACTGCTGAACGTCAACAACCTCAGACACTTCCCGGGACGTCCGTGTCTCTCACTCAAGGACCTTCGGCAGTTTGATTCTGCATTCTGGGACGTGCCGTGGAGATGGGAGCGGAGCGATGGGAGAAAGTTTCTGAGGTGTCAAGTACATAGAAACGCAATAAAGACAAAAAGCTTCGCGTGCTGAGGGCTTATACCCTGAGGATTCCAGTGCTTCTTCCATTGAATGGGCAAGTCAATGAAGCAGGAAAAAGATTATTTAAATGATAGCAAATATGATGAAAGAAGAACATGTCAGGTGGCCAGGGCTGCTGGGTATGCTAAAATACCAGTCTTCTAGAACATCTCACAGAAGACCCAGATAAGGCGGAAATGGCAAACACATGCCAGCCCATGAACCTTTACTCAAACAGATGATATGGGCGTCTACTCTACATGACACATGGCCAGACTATAAAAGGCCAAGAAATGAAAAGCAGCAATATAACTGATGGAATCTTTGGCATTGTAGAAGGACATCCAGGTTGTTGCCATTTGATTTAAGAGGTTTTCTATGGTTTGGGCCCAAATCTCCATATGATAGTACAATTACACCCCCAATGTCCCTCCCTCATCTCCTAAAGTACTCCCCCAATGTCCCTCCCCAACACCTAGGACCAAGATTGGTCAGTGACATAGACTATAAGAGGAAAAACAGAAACATAAATGTGATCACAAATTAGAACAAAGGCTGACTACCTTTTAAATATTCTTCGTTTTCCAAAACAATTTATATGATAGCATGATATAAAATCCTTCAAAGTGATGGCTGTTTTTCAGTGAACTGAATCTGATATACAAATAACCCTTGATTATAGGCAAATCAACAGAGAAGTGGAAGTGGGTGGGACAGGGGAAATCGGCTGAATGAGCTTAAGCATGGCATGTACGGAGTGACAGCCAAATGCAAACAAGGACATGAAGAGGCCACAGATCTGTGCTACCCTGAAAGCAGCCCCTCTTCACCGGACTACGTACAGGAGACTCCAGAGAAAGGACCACGCTATGATAAGGGGTCTACTATGACAAGGGACTCCCAAGATGGCTTGACCTCATTATCTACCAAACAGTCCATTCGGGGTTAAAAAATGCTGACTCTGTTTCCAGGAAGCCATATGTTGTCCAGAAATTTTAGATCCATGAGATCTTTGTTAAAAATTCAAAATCTCTCCATAGTAACTTTCAAAAACAATTTCCACAATAATGCTTGAGATTAACCGGATCAGCTTGCTTAAAATCACAGCCAAGACTGAACCAAATGCCAGATCTATGTTTCTACCAAGGTGAAGGTCTCTGCAGCTCATGAGATGAGACGCTTGTGAGGCATTCAGAGGGCAGAGGTCAACCAGCATGAGCTAGTGGAAAGGGTGCTGTGCTGGGGAGGGAGACACCTGCTCTTGGCTTTGCCACTGATTTGCTATGAGATTTCCCTTCTCTGTCCTGAGTCTCCTTGTCTATAAAATGAGAGGATTGCATTAGATGCTTCATAAGATTTCTCCAAATTCTACGGAACAGGTATTACAAAAGTCCTGAGGTTCCGAGATTGGCCTTTTTGATAAACCAATAAGAATGGAACAGAGTGAATAGTAGAGAGAGAGAGAGGTGTAACATGACGGGCGAAGGGCTATCTAGTAATTTGTGGATCAGGGTAAGGCGTTTGAATTTTATTTTAAGTGCAAGGGAAATCATTTCAGGATTTTAAGAAAGGGAGGGATATAATCTGATTTAAATGCTCAGTAAATCACTTTGGTTTTAGGTATAGACTGGCTTTAGGGGGAAAATGGAACGAGGAGCAACAGTTGGCTTTTGCAGCTAAGAGCTGGGCTCGTTAGAGGGACCGTCAACAGCCTTCGCTCATGGATTGAATACGGAGTGGTGAGTGAGGAAAAAGAGAAGTAAAGATGACTTCTGGTTGTTTTGTTTGTTTGTTTGTTTGTTTCACTTTAGCAACTAGGTAAATGTAGTACCTTTTGCCAAGAAGAGAAAGACCAGAAGAGAAACAACTTTAGGACATTGACTAACCAAGAATTTTCTTGGGACACCATGAAGTTGGAGGACTTTGCTAGATATCAAAATAAGATATCAGGCAGACTGTTGGGTTCCTCCAGAACACAGGGTCTGGTGACCGATGGGTGTACAAGTGGTATGTGGTCAGCTGAGCTGAAAGCGAGACTAGAGGAGAGACAGAGGCTCACGGCTAAATTCCAGAGCCCTCCGACTTTGACAGAGTCAGGTGCAGAAGGAGAAACCAGCAAGTAGTGGCTCTTGAGATAGAAAGGAACCTAAGAAATTCACGTCACCAGTGACCAGGGAAGAGAGTGGTTTAAAGAAAGGAATAGCTGCCCAACAATGCTGAGAGGTCAAGGACGAAGGTTACAAAGAAATGACAACGAAGTTCAGCTGCACGAAGGCCACGGGGCCCCTGAGCAGCCTGTGCGGGGTGAGGACGAAAGTCTGACCCAGTGCAGAGAACACGAGAGCGAGAACCAGGAACGGCGATGCTTTTGCTTTCCGTAAGTTTTGCTGCAGACGAGAGCTGAGACATAGGGTGGCACGGGGGGAGCAGAGCCAGGAGCGGCGTTCACGGTTTTTTAAGGCAGGAGGTATCAGAGCACAGCGATATGCCCGTAGGAGCAGGAAGGAGTGAGGGAGAAAGCGAAGATTCAAGAGAGGAGTGGTGATAACTGTAAGAACGAAGCCCCGAGGGAGTGTGAGAGGATGAGGTTCAGAGTACAAGGTCCTTTGCAAGGAGCAGAGGCGTGGCGCCCGAAAGGAAGGAGGGAAGACCAGTGCCGGCAGGAGGCGTGCAGTCAGTGGCAGAGAGACCAGGACGTGCCTGTCTCTAAATACCAGATAAGGTCATCAGCTGAAATAAAAAGTTAAAGGCAGGGTAGGCAGTCTTTGGAGAAAGAAGTAAAACTGTCATTTTGGAGAGAGGAGCTGTAATGTACTAGGAGAGTATCATGGAATTGACAGGCTGTTCCCAGCATCTACTTGAGATTTATAGTCCCAATTGTAGAGTGACAACAGCCCAGGCCTTTGGGGAGGGTGCAGTTAATGGCACTGTCAAGGGCCAGGATACAGTCACGGGAGTGGGTGAGCCCTCTGACGCTGTCACTAAAGTTTGAGAGACCCATTGCCTGCCTTCCTGATCTGTTTATCAGCTGTTCTTACAGAGGACCGAGAGGTGGTTCCCTAATGGGCACGATTTAAGGGACACCACAAAGCGCCATCACCCTAAATACCTCTCTACGGGGGCCTGGAACTGATTTCTGACCTTCTGCTATTAAAGCTTCCTTCATTGCTTTCCTTTTCCTTTCCTTGGCTGCCGCCACCTAACCTATTAATTCCTTATCAATCATTTATATATCGGTGTGATTTAGTGACTCAGAACCTTTCAAGTAAGACAGCAGCTGGCTGCGATTGGATTTTAATAGGTGATAGCACCCGGCTTTTAAGGGAAAATCTGAACAGGGGAGCTGCAGAAAGGACCTGAACATTTGTTGAGCACCTACTATGTGCTGGCCTTTGCTCCCAGAGCTTTATGTATGGGAGGCCATTGTTTTCTCCTATTTATGCAACAGAGAGAAATGTCTGTCATGTGCCCAAGCCCCACAGCTAACAAGCAAAGAAGACAGGGCCTGCGGTAGAGCCTGGGAAAGGGGTTTGGGTGGGAGGCAGAGGCATTTCAAAGGAGGAATGCAAGGCCCAAGGCACCTCTTAGCAAACCTCACAAGCCTGGACTTCTGGCTCCCTTGCGAGGCCCTCGAATTGTGTGTGTGACTGACTGTTTTTCTTACTTTCTTTCTGAGGTTGTTCCTTGAGGAGTTTTTTCCCCTCCCTTCTGGTTTTCTTAAACGATAATTTAAATTTTTATTAGGTGCTCAGCCACAGGATAAATACCCCCATTTGAATCGCTGACACACAAATCAATAGGGAAGCACTTTCCCTGGACTGGAGATGCGGATGCCAGCCTCCCAGCCACACCCTCCCTGCAGAAGAGAAGGAGCAAAGCAGACGGTTAAGGGGGGCCGAGTGCGCGATCCAGGGTTCTGGTCTCGGGGGCTTTTCTTTCATTCTCTGCTCCTTGTCCGCACTAAACAATCTCGCCTGTAAACTCTGCGCTGCCAATCAGAGCAGTGCAGTTTTCACGAGAGGTGGCACAGGAAGCAGTACGGGGGACTGAGGACCAGCCTCGTGCTTTTAAAGTGAGGGCAGAACAGCATCCCTGACCTTGGGCCAGAGATAAGGGTCCCACCCACCCACCCGCAAGTCTCCACCGCCATCCTCTGGCTCTTGCAGTAAAAGATATATGGGTACTATAAAAGAATATCTCGATAAATAAAATTTGGTTAGGCGATGCCCTTAATGTTCTGATGAACGAGGCGACAAGCTTGCATCCTACAACATAGCTTAAGATTCCACGCCTAGAACATCCAAGCTGTTGGTAACTGTCCCCTTAGGCGGCTGACAGGAAGGCCCCGATCCCAACCTCCTTCTTCTCTGGCTCCACCACCATGACCAACGGTTCTGTGTGCTCCAGCTACACCGTGCTTCTCGGTGACCTCCCAACATGCTCTTTCGAGCCTTTGCGGACGCTGTTCCTTCTCCAGTTAATGGGATCCCCCAAGCAGCATGAGTCATCCTGCCCCACTACATGTCACATTGCAAAATTATACACCTGAAATTTATATGATCTTATTGACCAATGTCACCCTAATAAATTTAATTTGAAAAAATACAATAAAATAAATAAAGCAACGCAAATCTATTATCTGGGAAAAAAAAAACTTAAAAAACAAAGGGCAAAATGTTTCAAGGAGCAAGAGGCAGGTCTCCTCCCAGGTTTCCCATCATGGCAGAGTTGGGGGGTGTCAGGTGGGATCCCCTGGCTCCTCTATCAAATGTGGTCACCCCAGGCCCCCACGACCCCACCTGGAAAGGAAGCATGGAGGCGGTGGAAGTGAGCATGCGCTGAGAGAGCTCCAAACTGCTCGCTGTCCGCTGGGCTCCAGCCACATAGACGAGGTGCTGCGGGGACCTGCGGGGAGGGGACCTTCGTGGGGTTAGAGAGAGGACGCTGCCAGGGAAGCCAACACAGACACGCTCTGGTGGCTTTCTTCTGTGTCCCTCCAGTCCTGAAGGATGGCTGCCTGAGCCTTTCATTCTCGCTAAATTAAGCTGATAAACTACAGGTAGGAAGGGGGGCGGGGAGGCGGGTGCGGCGCACCCCCACTTTGCATTTTAATGACGCACGGGGCCTCCCACCCTTTTTAACAGGCGGCTGGCTGAGAGCGGTCCCCTCCCCGCCTCCTTGGTGGTACACATCAGGGTCCACAGCAACAGCATCCTTGCCTGTCTCTCCCCCTGAACATCCCGCCTGGCCCCTCCTTGGACGAAGGACGGCTGGAGGGTGCGGTGCCCTCCGCATGGTGTGCCGACTTCTTGAGGGCCAGGTCTGGACCGTAGTGACCCAAAGACCCTCCCCAAGGACCTGGGCCCTGGCGGGTAGCATTGCCGTCCGAGCTTTCTGGGGAGCCCGTTATGGGGCAACAGACAAGCTCACTGGAAGGGCAACTCCATAAAGAGAAGAACCGTCTTCTTAACTCAGTCAACCTCGCCCCGAGTGTCTGCCCTGGGCGCTCTGGTCCCGTGGCCTTTGCGGACCTGAGGCGAACTGGGGTGGAGATGAGAAGAGGGCCAGGGTCAAGTCCACTGTCTGTCTCCCAAATGCACTCGCTCCTGCGCCGATCTCAGGCCACACGGCGCCTTTCCCACCCCCGCTAGGGGCTGGGAGTAGGAATATAGGTCAAACATACAGCCACGTGACCCTCTGACCTCCATGCTCAACATGCACCCCTTCGGCCTAGCAAGACAGAATTCTCCCGACCACCTCTATGTGCTAAGTAAGGGCTGCCATGAGCCTTCGGGTTGCAAGCGAAGCCTCATTTCCCCCACGCAGCAATTCCGAGAGGGAGCAACCACTCGCCCTATTTCCTGGGCAAGAAACTGAAGCTCGGAGAAGTCAGGTGACTTCCCCAAGGCCACACGGCTGACAGCTGGCAGAGCCGGGCGCCGCCCCGGGTTGGGCGGGGCTCCCCACACGCGTCCGCATGCCAGCCCCGCGGGGGCGGTCTCGGGCCCCATGCATCCGGCAGGACAAGGCGCAGGAAGCTGGCAGCCGCCGAGGCGGCTGCAACGCTAACCTCCCTCAAACTGCTTTATTTAAAGCCCGACTCCTGGCTGTTGGAAGCCGCTTGATTTTGGCAGCGCGTTCTCCTTTTTCCCTTTTTGCTCACTGCTTTTCAACAGCCCTGGGAGGGGAGGGGAGAACCACGGCCGGCAGACGCCTCTCCGACCCCGACCGGGACCCCGAACCCGGAACCCCGACCCCGACCCCAGCGGCTGCTCCGGGCGCGCGGGTGCGTGCACGTGGGTGGCTCTGGGCTGGAGAAAGGTGGGGAGCCCCGAACTGGCCCGCATCTGAAGTACAGCTCCAGATGAAGTCTTTTGCTTTTATAGTGAGTTTCGTTGGCATTAAACCTCATTTATATCGCTATAAATACATACGGCTTTGAACAGGAGGCTTTATGGCTGGCTTTTTAAGTTCCATCTCCCCGTGGCCCAGACCCGGTCACAGAGGGGAGACGGCCCTTTATAGACTGCCTGGCCTCTGCCCTTGGCGACATAACCATTTACAGGCCTCTCACCCGGTATCCAGGGCCTCCCCCTGGGGATGCGGCCCTCACCCGGGTCCGCACGCCCCTCTCCCCCCTGGCTTACAGCTGGCCCAGCTGTTGAGAGGTGGGGGAGAGCACCGGGCTGTCAGCCGGATGTCTTCTCCACACCTGTCCCTTGGCCAGGGCCCTCACTGCTGACCTTGGTATGGACAAGCTTATAGAAGACGGCAGGACAGGCTGGCAAAGCCTGGTTTATTGATGAATCTGTTTTACGGAGATCCACTGAGATAAACAGACCGTACACAGATGCAGGCGCTCTGTGGCCACGGGGCTTACAATACTTCACGAGGCAGGCGGTGGCTTTCTCTCCTGATGCGTGTGCGGAGATAAATTCAAGGTAATCTATATAAACTCAAGCCTTTGAAATTGCACACAGTCTACTAAAGATTCAAACAATTACTCTAGCCCAGCCAGGAGGTGGCTGTTGATGTTCTTCTTATGGAAAACATAATTATAAAGGAAGGGAAAATGTTTCATAAATAAAACGCAGAATGGCACCAGAACGTGGAGGGAGGGGAAGGCAGGAGACCAGGATCCCCAAGGTTCGCGGTCTCCGGCTGAGTGTGGAACCAGGCTCAGAACCCTGGTGTGTCCTTACGGCTCAAATTAATTTCAGTCTAGTACAATTTCCAGGTAATTAATTGGCAAGAGGCATCTTTCAGATATTTTTAAATATCAGCTTGCCAGGCTCTTGGTGCTAAAGGAGAAGAAAAAAATAGCCAACACATGCTCCTAAAATCAAGGTGATGTCAAGCAAGGGCCGGCCCAGCCCATTAGTACTTAAGGAGAATATAAAATCCAGGTCAGCCCAGATAATTGTTAGCTTGTTAAAATGCCAAGTTCCCCAGGCTGCATCCAGGCCCCAGGCCACGGGAAACAGCAAGTGGCATAATCGTTTACGCTCTCTGCTAGGCACTGTCCCAGGCACCTTGTGCTTGTGCCCCCATTCAGCTCTCATGAGAACCCCTTAAAGAAGATGTGATGATCTCTATAGACTATTTTGGGTGGGGAGGATAGTGGAGAGGCTTCTGATGAAGAACCTCAGATTAATGCAGGCTGAGTCACGGGCGAAGGTCACCAGGCCAGGACAAGGCAGAGCAGGAATTTGAAGCCAAATTTCCTGACATGAAGCCCCCAGGTCTTGCTTCTTACCGCGCCAGTGGCCCGGGGTAGGAAAGGGTGTGGCTAAGATAGAAGCCTGCAGAGAAGAGAGGAAGAGTCTGGGCTCTAAGGGGCTGGGTTCAAAACCAGCCCCACCACCTACTAGCTGTGCGTCCTCAGGCAAGTTACTTAGCCTCTCTAAATTCTGGAGCCTTGTTTCCCTCATCCATGCTTTCTGTCCCCTGAGGTCTCCATAAGGAAAAGCTGTGACAGAGTCACCCTTTCTCATTTGGCTGCAGAAGAAGGTTTACCTTGCCAGCCTTCTTCCTGGGACGTTGTGGGGATGAAACTTGAGAAGGTTTGGACAGCACCTAGCGCGGCACCCTCTGCACGGATAAGAGCTGCTTGTTCCCACTCTCGTGAGAATCCGAGTGCGAGGCTGTATTGTGCCACCTGGGAATAAGTGTCAGCACTCCCGCGTTTACCAACAGCCAAGGAGAACGTTTTGATTGGGCCCTACTATGCGCCAGGCCCTGCACTGGGCTCTCCCAGCCCAGCCCTCGTAGAACAGGTGATCTAGGTGGAGAGGCACCTAGATGATCCCGTATAAGGTTAGCAGTAACACGAGGTGTAAACCTCCTCTAAAGACACTCGGGAGGAATCACAGAAGAACCACCGTTAATTGCCAAATGAATGGCAACAGCGGCAGAAGCAGCGGTCACAATGCGGGCTGCAAACGTGGAACCCGGGTGTGCGTCCTCCCCACCCACTCCCACTCAGCCGCGGAAAGCTGGAGTGAGTCAAATCACTAGGCCTTGGTCTCCTCATCCGTATGTCACAATGTTTCAGCCACCGAATGATAGAAAGCATATCAAATGCTTATTAATAATAACAACAAACATTTATTAAGGGCATTCTGTGTGCCAAGCACTTGGCTAAAGCTCATAGCAAGCACTCGGTCGATGTTGGCTAGCATTATCATTATGCAATAGAAAGATCCAGGCTGCCAGGGCCCAGGAATATGAATTCTTAGGGGGACTAAGAGCAAAGACCAAATTCGAACCCAGCGTTGTTGTGAAGCCAACGTCAAACATTAGCCATTCTGGGTTCATACTATCCCGAGACCAGTGTTCTAGGCTTTTTCTCTCTCTCTCCTTCACACCATGAAGTATGATGAGGACTCATCTAGATGCAAAGAACCATGAATTCCTCCTGGGGCCTAGTAATAACCTTTTACTGAGTCATCCACAGCCAGAGCATGGGATGTTAACACAGGGGCCAAGTGGGGAGAGCTTTGCAGCTCCTGCTCTAAGGACAGAGGTCTTTAGGAGGCCGGGGCTAGAATCCTTCAGAAAACTGTAAGGAGTCTTTCGCTCCTTTGTCCCTGAGCCCAGAACTCCTTCACTCACTGTAGAGTCTCACCTGGTAATGCATACGCTGGGAGGACCCAGAGGTGTCCCCACCAACGGCGAACGCCGGCCTCTTCCTCTATCCTGGTACGTCTCTGGGGTCAGATCAGGGCCCTTCGGTGGGGAAGAAGAGGAGAGTTTAGGACCCCCGGCCCCTTGAACTGTGCACTCAACAACGGGAACCAGAGTATACGAGCCAGACCCACCTCATTGGGGTGGGGGGCTTGTGCACCAACCCCACTGAGCCTTCTCGATTTGCTTCCAGGAAGCTACCTCCTAAGTCTTCACAGGGACAGGGAAGCCTTTCAGCCCCACAGGGAGCCCTGACTGGAGCGTCCCTTTCCCATTTGGTTGGAGAGTAAAGCCGAGGCAATCGTCCAGAATTAAAAGAGAAGAGGAAGCGAGACGATGTCCACCAGTGGACGAAAGGGTAAACAAAATGTGGTGCGCGCGTACAATCAAATGTCACTGCACCTTAAAAAGAAACGAAGTTCTGACACATGCTGCAATGTGGATGAACCTTTAAGACATTAGGTAGTGATTCTAATATGTCATTGGAAATAGCTTTTGAACCTCTCGATTCCCATGTCCCCTTCCTGCCGAACTTGCTCTTAAAATGAAACTCCAGTTAGCGGGAATCTCATCTGACCTTTATTGGCAATAGCGAATAGTCAAGGAGAGGCCAAGATGGGTCACGGCCCTTCTCCTGAATCACCCTGGAGCTGGCTTTGTGGAGATCATTCCTGGTTTGTGCTTCTGCACACGTGTCTGCCTAGACGTTAGGGGCCCTCACGGTGGCTTCTTCCAACTCGCCATGACCCACACCGCACTCTGGGATGCTAGCTGGGAGAGCTGACTCGGGAAGGAGCCTCCCATGAGTGAACTGCCTTATTCTGAATGAAGCTGCATTCTTTGTTGCCGGCAATCCCAGAAAGGGGCGGAGCCGGAAGAGGGTGCTTAGCAAAGTCTCTGGGTGGAGAGAGGCAGAGGCATCCACCAAGCAAGTAAACCGCTCTATGACACTTGGACAAATGTTGAGTTTTACTGAAGACTCTGATTTACTGGTTGATCTGTCTGAAACTCAGATTTTTTTGTTGAGAACCTCATGCTTGAATTGGGCACAACAGGTCCCACCTCTGTCTAACATTCACTGAACATAAGACCTCTATAGATGCAGGGTGGGAGAGATGTCAGGACGGGTTACTTAGGGGTGTGTGTGTGTGTGTGTGTGTGTGTGTGTGTGTGTGACCAAAGTCGTCAAAACCTTCTAATAACTCCATTGCTTCTTCATGGTAAAACAGAAGAACAACTCTCTACACTGACCCACAGGGGACAGGAGAAGTATGATGGAGGCATTCCTGAGTGGCGCTATAATGTAAGTCTCTGCAAAGGGTCTTGAATGAGGAGGAACAGCAACCTGAGCTGCGGCCTTTGTAGACGGAGCTGAATTTCCTGGCACGGGCACTGTCACAGTGAGCCCTCCTCTCTCTTTCCCTAGTGATCTCACATGGGTATTCCTTCCCCCTGGAGCCCAGCGGGGATGATTCCTGCCAAGCCATGTTTCTATTCTCATTTCCATGTGCTGTGCCATTGAATAACTCAGGACAGCTCCAAGGTGGTGGCCTACAGGGGCTACGGTGGTTTCTATTTGGACCTGATTGTGGCTTACACACACATCTGCACACACACTTGACTTCCCGACACCATGACCATAAACTTGGACAGAGGCTGCACCCTCCCCCACTCTCCTGCCATCCATCCAGTGACAGTCGCTTCAGACCTCCGAAATGTTCTCTTGAAAGCCCAAGGCCTGCTTGACACATCTACTAAGTAACATATGAAGCAATATGTTCCCACTGCACGATGCAGCCGTGGAAGCTACGGACCTAGGAGTCAGAGGGGGTGGGGCTGAGGGAGGGAAGCATTGATTGGAAAGAAGCACATGGGAACTTCTGTGCACCCCGTTGGGGTGGTGGTGAACTGGGTGTACACAATTGTCGAAACCCACTAATCCGAATGCGTACGATCAATGCATTTTATTATGTGCTAATGATACTTGATTTTTTTTGTAAGTAACAGCAGTGCTCTCCAGGTAAAAAATGGCAACCCGTGGCGGTGGAGAATAGAAGAAGGAGGCAATCTTCTGCTCTCCACCTTTCCCCGCACCCCGTCCCACCCGCCCACCCCAGACCTCAGAGGCAGCCCAGCAGAGCCTCTTCTGCTCTGTGAATAGAGGGCTGGATATGAGACTACAATGGCTTTTTCTCCAAAATGCTGGCCAGATGTGACGGTGAGGGCGGGCAGGGAACAGAGGTTTTGTGAGGGGGGTGAGCTTGTGTCCAGTCTCCCGCTCCTCTCCTAAGGTTTCTTTGTGGCTCAAAGCCCAGCTGTCACCTGCTCCTTGGTTATCCTCCCCAAATTCTGAGCCATAGAAGCCTTCATGGAGGTGCTCCCAGAGAAAACTCATCAAACACCTAAAACCAAGACATCCATGGCAAGTGGCCCAGAAGGGTGCCTTCAACTGGGATTTCTGGGGCAAGGTGAGCGTGTAAATCAGGCGTGTGACATCAGTTCAGCCTAGAAGCCACCAGCCTGGGTTCCCTATCACAGTAATCCCCAAGAGCTCACCTGGCTCCTGGCCCTCTTCTTGATTGAGAACGTAAGGCCAGCAGCACCTTGAGACTCCTGGCTGATTCTCATTCTTCACCAGGGAAGCCACTGCTCCATACTGAATTCACGAAATTGCTTCATTGAAAATCTGTCCACTGGGGAGCTGTCCCTCTCTGCCCTCCCTCACCTGAGCACTTCTGCATCTACAAGTGATGAGACATTAGGAGCCCGGAAGTCCTATTTCTGCTTTTGCTACCCTCTGGCATAGCACTTTAAATGCCTGTGTCTCCTTGTTTATGAAGTGAGCACTTCTTTCAGAGAGAATTTCAGGGCATTCATGAGATAATGACCACTAAGTATGGTGACTTCGGCAATAAACGGTGGCTGGACAGGGCCTACTGCACAGGCATGAGTGTTCTTGAAACCTTCAGGGACATGTCATGAAGAAATCCATCCACTCTCGTTCAAACGGAAGGATTTCCAGAGTGGGAGGAGTTGAGGGAGTTGCAATATAAACAGGTTACTGTTGGTTTCTGGTACTCTGCTTTCTCTATTTCAATCCCCCCACCACCAATAGAACGCCTGATTCACTCTTTTTCTCACTGCATTCTATGATGCTGTGGTTTCTGGATCTCCAATGGCAAGCACAGTCGAAACACAACAAACAAAGAGAGCAAAGCGAAAAACAAAAAACAAAAAAACAAAAAACAAGGGTGCTATTTCACTCAGGACTAGTCTCTCACGCAGAAGGCCCCGGCCAGAAGCAGAGAGCATTTTGTTCATCTTGGAAGAGGAGCCCAGGGTACTGAATTAAAAGCAAGAGAGTCACCACCCTAGAGTTCATTGGGTGTTAGAAGGAGTGAACCTTCCCTCCTCCCTTGGAAAAAGTGACAAGAACCTTAAATAGTGAGGGGTCGATTCAAGGCAGAAGCGGTGTCTCTTTAAAATCTCCCTTGGGATGCTGCCTCCATGGGGACTTGGATGATTGGAGGAAGTCCCAACACTACTTGTTGAATGGCCCCACCCAGCAAGCTGTGGGGGGGGGGGGCGGGAGGGAACCTGATAGTGTCTCTAGGACAAACCCAGGCAGATGTGAGGAGTTGATTGAACACATTTCAGAGAAGCAGGAAGCAAAGGAGACAGAGCAGGGGCTTGCAAAAAGAAGTCTAACGTAACGGCAAACCCATTCGTGGAGTCTCTCTGTGCCCGAGTGCGTAGAGCTGCTTCAAGCCTTCCTGGGTCAGGATTAGTCGAGGTTCCCTTCTGCTGCCCCAGACATGAGGAGATAAACCTTTCTCCTGAGCTGTCTTCCAATGGCAGGAAACAGAAGCAGAGCAAACTGTGTCCTCTCTCCAACCAGACCTCGTCAGGGATGACAGCCAAGTGCAGGGCACTTCCTGCCTCATTGCAAATGTAGTGCAATCCACATTGGCCAACCTCTGCAAACGCTCAAGATGCTTTCCGACCACTACGAGGTCAAGAGGACATCAGCCCCCCACCCCGCAAACCATCTCATCCTGATGCTCACCTGTTGCACCTGCCCACTTGCTACAGATGCATGCAGGGAGAGAAAGTAAAAGGTCAGATGGGGCTCTGGCCACAGCAAGAACCCAGAGAACCCTGGAGAAATGGACATTTTAAAAACCACCTCTTCCAAGCTTCCTTGGAAGAGCATAACTTTTAACTCTACCTCCACTCCCAGACCCCCAGACTTCCTTTGCAACACTTACCCTGCATAGACAGCTTGTTGTTGGGAAAGAGTTAAAAGAAGGTGCACGTCGACTCATTCCCCAAATCCTCCCTCTTATCTACATAGAAAAAAGAACAGCCCTTCACAGAGACACGCAGAAACCCACTGTCAGTTTAGCTCAGACCTCACCTGTCTTATGCAACAGCATAAGACACACAGGCGCGTGCACACACACACACACACACACACACACACACACACACACCCCAAGGCCAAGTCCACGTCCCCCTTTAATTCGGCAGACATAGTTTTGTGCCCTTCTCTTCCCTACGCAGAACCCAGCTCGCCTGGCAGCAGAGAAATAGATGTAACCTTCGTGCCAAACGCCTTGCAGGAACACACAGAGACACACAGGAACGGAAATGCAGCTCACAGCTCTCCGTGGTGCTGAAATCACGCTAGGGAGGAGATGGAAGGAGCAAGTGCGCTGGACTCACCGGGCTGGGGGTGGGCGGCAGGGGAGCGACAGGAGCTTCCTGCGAGCCGAATTCTTGCCTGTGCGGGCTGGAGACAGCGGATGCGCTCACCTAGAGAACCCACCTCTCAGCAGCCTCCTCTTCCCTGCCTCCTTCTCTGGGAGGAAGAGAGGAGGCTCCGCGAAAGAGACGAACCCCCCGGCCGGCAGGGCTGGAGTGCAAGGAGAAAGAGGAGCCAGTCAGAATAAGGTCCAAAAGTCAGGCGGCGTTACTCCACGAGTGGTAGCCCCGTGGGTCGGAGGGGCCCCTCTTCTCTCGCTCTGCACCGCTCTCCGCCTCTGCGTGTTGAGCAAACAGCCTTGGCACAGTCGGCTCCTGCCTCTGACGCGAAGGAGACGAGGAAGGCTGGGACTGCTTTGCTGTCTCTCTCTCACGCGCTCTCTCTTTTCCCCTCTTGCTGAAATTTCAGCAGCATGTTTTTTTTTTTAAGCCTCTGTTTCTTCCATCCCCCTACAAGCGGCCCCCTAGTGGACAGAAAAGGAAAGCTTTCTGAGTCTTCAACAGCCGGGATTCAGACACAGGACACTCCTGGTGCCCACAAACTCTTGGGGCTGCTTGCACAGAGGCAGGGTCCTGCACAGCCAGTGTCCCACCTGGACAACCCAGGTGGGGGGGAGACACAGAGGGGAGAGGACAAGAGCTTTTGTAGACCCTTTGCCCACAGTGGCAGGACAAGTAATGTGTGGAATGGGGCGGGGGAGTGACTGGGGAGAGGCTGTTTTGAATATCAGTTGTGGGGGTCCAAGTGTGTCAAGGTTATGGCTTGGCAGAAAGCCAGCCTCTAAAGCATCAAAGTTTGCAGCCAGGTGAGCTGCATCGACAGCCAGGGCCACCCAGGAAGGGGGTTCTTAAGGAGTCAGGGAATGTGGAGGACCAAGGAGAGAGAATCCAGCCAGCACCACCTCTAATAACCTAATGTGGCTTTTAAAAAAGAACTGGTAGGGAAACTATCTGGGCAGCCGTGGCCTGAGATCATCTCGGAAACGGAGAGAGACGTGACCTTGTTGGTCAGCCATGGAGAACCGTGGCGGAGAAGGCCATCAAGGGGTCACTGCTCGCAGGCTCCTGAGGGACGTCTCACACTTTTCTTTTTAAAATGTACATCTTACAGCCCCCTGGAAAGAGTCCTAGTACTGACGTCTACAAAGTCGCGTTCTAGCATCAGACGCGCACTGGACAGTTCACTTCTTTATGGCTCAATTGCACTGTTTATAAAATGTGGATAATGCTGCCCCCTCCCTACTGAATAGGAATGCTGTGGGATGGGAATGACAGAGAGACACAGAAGCTCGGAGCTGGCAGGGAAGCTAAAAGCGATCATCTCCAAACACGTTACTTATGTTTGCTTCGCCCCCAGCAAATCCTAACACGAGCAGTTTTTGTGGAGTATTTAGCAGGTGTCCGGCATTGTCATAAGCCCTTATATGTATTCGCTCACTCAGTCCAGACAATAATGCTGTAATGCAGATGCTGCTGTTGCTGTTGGCTAGGTCAGGAAACCAAGGCACAGAGGTGATGAAATGAGTGGCCCAAGTGACACAACTAGTGAACAGCAAGGGCAGGGTTGGAACCCAGCATTTCACCCCGGAGCTTCCTTTATGAACCACGACGTGTCATAAATGTACACTTCAGAAGCGACAACATCTGAAATAAATAGAAGACAGCACCGTAGCTCTTCTTGTTGCTTGTGACAAAGTGTCTAGATTGTTATAATAAATTCATATATGGCTGAGTTTTTAAAATAAATTATTTACAACTACGGGTGCCAAATAAACTGTGGCAATTGCTATTACTGATGAAAAAAATGAATCTCTTGGTGATTTGTACAGTTTCACGTATACGGAACTGGCTGTAAATCTCATGAAGGTGGAAACTATTGGGCTTGAACATCAGTTCCGAAGACACATCGCTCAATTTGCACCCTTGTTGCTAGTGCCTAATACAGTGCTGGATGGAGACAGCAATTTACACTTGGAAAGCTGTTGACATTTGCCTCGGAATTTCAGAAGTACGAATTCCTTACCTAATGCGGCTTACTCTTTCTGCCTTTCTTGGGGTCCAAAGTGAATGGAATGAGGCAAAGATGGGATGGGTGGTTAACAACCATGATCCCTGACTCATGGACTTGCCAGTGCCCCAAAGAGGAAAGGAGAGGCAAGAAAGACCTTTCATTTCGGGAGGAAAATGCTGAGGCATGGGAATACGATAAACAAACACAGAAAAGAAACCTGACCTGACCTTCGAGGGCTGAGGAACTTCCTGAGAAGTCTGAGCCGAGGCAGCGAAGTTCAGCTTCAGGGAGGAGAAGTTCAGCAGACCGCACAGCGCGTGCAGCCTTGGAGGAAAGAGAGAGCAGTGTAAAACTTTCAAGACAGACATTACCCTTCTATCTATAAGTGGGGAAACCGAGGCTCGGAAACGTTGAGTTGCTTGACCGAGGTCACACGGCTAGGAAGCGTAGAACCCAAATTCGACGCGTAGCCATCTGACTCCAAAGTCCTTCTCTTTGGGACGCCCACCTCGCCTTCTCTCGTCCCTGAGAAGCCTCACATAGTTTCACGGGCGTTTTCAATAAAACGCGTACGGCAACCGAGTGCAGAGGTGGCAGATACAGGGAGCCCGGGAGTCCAATCCATTAGCGCCAGGTGAGAAGGGTGTGAAAAGGCACCAGTGAGCACAAAAAAAAAGAAAAGAAAAGAAAAGAAAAGAAAAAGGAGAGATTTCAGAATGGCCGCGCTGTTTCGGGGAGCCGCGAAATCACTAAATGCATCAGGAAGTAGGGCTATTCAGAGGGACAAAGACCTTAGAGACTTATACTTGAGGCGTGGAGGATGCAGAAAAGACTGAAAGGAAGATTCGGATTCAGTGCTACGGAAACCCAGAGGAAGGAGTAGGTCCTTTTGCCTGGGAGGGTTTAGGGGAGACTTCACGTGACCTTAAAGAATGGGGGTTCCAGAAATAGAGCCTCCTCAAATCCTGCGGCGGTCCATGGTGCCCAGGCATTTCATAGACAGAGAACGGGAGATCTGATTTGTCTTGAAGAATAGTGAGCACAGGGAGAAGAGAATTCAAAGATCTCTGTAGGCAGAAGGTGTCAAGCTTTGAAAATGAGCAGGTTTGGGAGGGGTGGAGGGGAAGCGGGGTTGATAGATAAATTTGGCTTCAGACACGCCAAATTTAGGGAGGGTGTCAGTATATACTATAACGGAGACGTCCAGGCAGGGGCTGGAGTATTCTCTGGAGCTGAGATTAAAGTCCTGGGGTTGGTGACAGAGATCTGGAGCCATTTGCATGGATAAGATACTTGCTGAGTGGAGACCATCAGTGAGAGAGAAATCTAAGAAGACCGGAGACAGAATCCCAACCCTGTCTCCTTGGTCCCTGGATCTGGTTGCATACTTCTTCTTTAGTCCTTGTAGCTAACGTGTTTGGTATCCAGTAGACACCCACAAATTACTTGTTGATTGGCACGTAACGACAACCCAAGTAATACGTTAGTTGAAGAGGATGTTGGAACTGAGATCAGTTGGTTTCTTAGCTTCTGCTCTACTCTTGGAGACAAAGCGCCCCCTGTCGCGTTCTCCTCCATGGAAGTTGGTGATCACTGGCCCCGGGTTTTCTAAGGTGCCTGGGAAAACACAACTTCCTCTTAGCGGTAGGCCTTCGGCTTGGTTGAGGAGCGCCTAGCTGGGAGGCTCAGAACAGAGCAATACTTATGGCATGAGAGCAGGGCAGGACGGGGGTGAGTGAAGATGCCGTCGGGGCACAGGGAAGAAAGATAAACGTTTCCTCGTCGGTCTGTGAGGACAGGTGTGAGGCCTACGTTCGCTCTGGGGGGAGACTGAAGAGAGAAGGCCCAGGAACGTGAGAGACAGCCACTGCCATGTGGGCATGGAAAATGTAGAACACAGGAGGTATGGGCTGGGCCTGCCCCAGAGCACACACTTGCTCTGAAGCCTTGTGGTTACCTGTGCTTTTCCAGGTGGAAAAGACGCTGTGCCCAGGACCTGTGACCTCTGGTACCACGAACTCTGCTGCCCACTGGGCGAGGATGGCAGCCCCAGGAACCACGTCCCTCCCTGACAAACCTGTTCTTCCCACCCCTGCCGGACCCCAGCATCCCGAGCCTGGAACACCTCCATCACTGCTCCCCCATGGGCTCCTGCCGGGCATGGCTGGCTCAGAGGGCTGTGAGCAGAGCCCTCCTGCTGCGGGAGCCCCGAGCCTGTGGGAGGCAGGGACCCTGCCCCCCGGGCTCCCACGGCCGGGCACGGAGGTGACTGGGCAGGTGCAGCCTGCCGGGGGTGCTGGCCGCTGGGTGACAGAATGCCAGCCAGGGAGGAGTGTGGCTGGGCCCCTGACGCCCCTGCCTGCCTGCCAGCTGGCAGGCGCCGTCGTCTGCACCGGGGAGCGGGCCAGGCTTCCCGCACTGAGTCAGCCAGAGCACAGCAGATGTCTCCCGTCAGTGCAGAAACGCGTTAGATGGGGGAGAGTCGGCCTCCTTCCTCCTCCGTGTAGACAAGGGCCAGCCTGGGACTCAGGGGAGGTGCTCGTCCTGCTCTGGGACCACACTATGGTCGGGCAGCCTGGGGTTAAAACTGTACCCCCCTCCTTCTCCCCTCTTCTCCCCATTTTCGTCCTCACGAACTTCCTGCTCTCGCTCATCCCTGGAGCCCTGCTATTCATTCCATTCGGTCTCTGAATAGGAGGATGGAAACCGCATTTTTTGGTTTCATCTTCCTTTGTGTGGGCCATCTTAGAAATTTCAAATCTTCCCCCCTCCACTTCCTCTCGGAGCCCTCTCCCCTGTGGGAGAGACTTGGCCTCCTCCTTTCTCCAGCTGCTGTCCCCTGCTGTCCCCTGCTGTCCCCTGCTGCTTTGCCTCCTAAGCTCCTTAGCAACAGCATCAGGGGGCGGAAGGGCCAGGGACCATTCTGGTTTGCCACCGCTCTGCGCTCCTCCACCCTCCCCTGGTTCTCAGCCCCGCTTTGCAGCAGCTGAAACTTTCCCACCTCTGATGGCCCAGCTCACACCTCCCTCCCTCCCGTCAGCCCCTACCTTCGCTGCGGGCCCTGGAGAGCGAGAGTGACGGCCCGCTCCAGGCCGGCCTGCCTGGGTGTGAATCCTCGCTCTGGCATGTGTGCTGTCAGCTTGGAAAAGGCACCTGCTCTGGGCTTTCTCGTGTGTAAGGTGGGGGTGCGAGTCGCACCTTCAACACAGGGAGGCCGCGCAGGTTGTGCGTTGGCTCACGGAAGGCACTGGAACAGCACCTGGCGCGATGACAGCGCCATCCTCGTGCTCGTCTTTGGTACATATTACCGAATAATAACAATAATAATAAAAATCTCTCTCGCTCTTGGCTTTTGCTGGTCCTGGCGTTCTGAATAATACCTTGTCTGGGTTCGGCACCTGCCCCTCAGCTCCTGCTCGGCTGGGCGTTGACAGACTCTGTGACGTGGGCTCCGCGGGCCCAGAGGGCTCTGCTTCTCTAGGTCTCTGAGGCCTGAAAGAGATAAACACCGAGCCCTGCGGACAGACCGGGGCTTGGCCTTCTGGCTGGTCCGGCTGCACCCGCCTGCTCCTGCCCCTCGCTGCTCACAGGCCACCCCACAGAGGGCCTTTCCTGACACCCCGTCCCAGATGGCGGGCGGTGTGCCTGCCTTCGTGGGCCCCCTCTTAGCGTTACGTTACTTCACTCCCCGACGCCAGCTGACGTGTTTGCTGCCCCATCCCTCTCTGCGCCCACCTTACCCCACGAGGGCAGGGCCTCTGCCTGGGTTGTACCCCCAAGCCCCTAGAACAGTGTCTGGTTCTCGCAAACCTGTTCGATAAATATTGCCACTTCAGAGCGTATTTTATGTCCCAGTCATTTTTAGCTCCCTTGTAGCGTGTTTTATTGCAAGCAGTAAGGTTTTGAGTCAGGCAGAACAGAATTTAAACCTTCCCTTTTCTACCTTAAGAAATGTCCTCTGAGCACCTGTTTTTTCATCTGTAAAATAGAGAAAATAATATTTCTACCACAGGATTATAGCGAAGATTAGCAGAGATAATGGCGCCTGAAACAGTGATTGACATGCAAGGGAAGCTCATGACATCCCTGGTGAATGAATAAGTGAAGGAGGGAAAGGCTGCCCTTCGTCTCATCTGCTGCCTCCCCACCGTTCTCGTCTTCCTGGCTTGTTCCTGCGGCTGGCACCCTGGGACTCCCGCTCATCCTCCAGCCACAGGGCGCCCGCCTCTCTGAGCCCCGGCTGGCGCAAGCAGCCTGGATCGGCCTTCGGAGTGGTTACTCTTTAAAGCAAGGGTCGGCCGCTAGTTTAGCTCGAGTGCCACAAATAAGGAACACATTTTGCCAGAGGCACCAGCGTGGCCAAAAGAACACTTTTCCCAATTTTCAGAACGGTGTCGCTAGCGCCCATTGGCACTTTGGCTCCATGGCTGGTTTTCCTATAAGGTCTTTATTTACTTCAGCATCTCTGTTCGTCTCCTTTATCTATCACTCTTAAGCAAAGAGTCATTTTCCTTCTCCCGGCTCCTTGTGTTGGTTTTTGTCCTCTTCTTTCCTTAAGAAGCAGGTCCCTCTCGGGCTACCTCAGGGCTAGCTGTTCCAAACCTCTCCCACCTTCTCCCCCAGCCCCCTTTAACTTCCTCTCGCCAGGGCCAGAGTGTGATGAGTCACAACGTAGCCATGGAGGTGAAGGACCAACATCGTGGGGCCTTGTCGTGGGTGACACGTGACGCTCCCGGCTACCCGTCCCTGCTTCTGCCGTCAGAGTTGAACGGGGCGGGTCAGCCATGCCACGACACGTTCGATACGCTTCTATTAATAAGCAGAAAAGCTTGAAGAGTTAGAACGAGGACAAAGACGAGACACTCTCTGTGGGGCCCCTGAAGGAGGGGACGAGGCTATTGGGTCCAGGCCAGCTTATTGCACGGTCTTCCTGCCCCCGTCTAGGGGCCAGTCTCTAAGGCTGCTCACTGTAAGCCACGAACGGGCAGTTCTGAGAGCACAGTTCCTAATCTTGGTCCCAGCAGGCACCTGCCGCTCCCCCAAAGGCCAGCAGCTGTCCCATATCAAATGTAGCCTCTTGAGTTTACCTTCCCTCTTCTGAAAAATGAGGGCAGTTTCTGCCCCGGGCTCTGCTGCCCTTGGAGCATGTCCTGAGGATCGGACGTGAGGCTGTGGGAAGCGTCTGCACATCTGAGGGTGAAGGAGCCTCGGAGGCAGTCTGCAAAGACACACAGCTTTCCTCAGCGTCAGCACGGGGGAGTGGGGGCCCCGATCACATTTCTGAGCACACTGGAGGGTCGCTCAGATTCAGAGAAGCAACTCAAGACCCCTCTGAGATGGCGGGGTAGCGTTTTCTCGCTGGGAACAGCGCTGCTGGAAAGCGTAAACTCAGCAGCTCCGAGTCAGGCTTTGGGTTTTGCTGGCCTCACGGGCAAGCCGTCCCTCCGGGGCCAGCATCCCAACTTCTCAAGTCCCATCTCGCTGAGCCAGGCCACACCTCCAGAAAACGTGCCCCTGGGGCCTTTGTCACCTCTGGAGACAGGGCTCTGCCTTTGTCAGGATCCCATGCGGTGCTGAGCACCTCGAAGGGGCCGGGCCTGCCACGCTATGAAGCTGAATGCATGGGCTGCTTTAGAAAGAAACCTTTGTACTGCAAAGAGCAAGATAAATGGCCCTGAGTTTTACATAATACCTAAATAAAAAGTATTTTACCTGACACAGATATTTAGGCTAAAGGAAAAAGTTAGAAGACATGTATAGGAGACTATAATATATATAATTATATATTATATATATAATATTAATCATATATAATAATAATATTAATAATATTAATATATAATAATATCAGATATTATATATAATATATATAATATTGTATATACGTGTGTGAACACGTTCTCATGAACCAGGCCTTGTGCTAAGCACTTTACATACCAGATTTCATGTATTTAAATGCTCGAGAAGAAAAATGGAGGAAAAGCATCTCCCAAGCAGCTGAGTGTGTGCCTTTGTCCTGCACCAGGGAACGAAGATGAATGAAAGGCCTGGGAAGAAAGCAGCGAACAGGATCCTACGTGGAGACCCGCTTTCGTCTGGGCTGCGGGCCAGAGGTACCTAGAAGAGAAAAAATAATGAACTTGTAGAATGTCAGCGCTAACGAGAGCCTCGAGCTGATCTTTTCCCACCACCGCCGGTCCCATTTGACAGTTGAGGGTGCCGAGGTCCAAAGCAGGGTAGTGGCACACCCACCCTGACCCGGCTAGCCGCACCCAGTGTCCCCTCCTTGGCCAGGGACCTTCCAGGGAAACCTAACGGTGTGTCCCTATGCCCCCCCCCACTAGCCAGATTAAGTCACATGTCTCAGAGGTGGAAGGGTCATTTATTTCTCCTTGGGCACGGCACACGTCTCTGCTGGTCATCTGTGAACCTGTGCGTCACGGGTGATTGCTGGCTGTCATCACTGTGGCTCACCGTGTGGCAAAGGCTCTTGCCGCCCGCCAGGCTTACCGATCCAGCCCGCAGAATGAGGCACTCTCCCTGGTCTCCGTGGGCGTCTGCTCGAGCAGCCCCCTGGCTTGGGCTGGATGATGGCCTCGCTGTCATGATCGAGGACTGGTCCCCAAACTCAGGAGAGCCAGCCAGGGCATCTGTCCTTTGAACCTGACTGTGTTCCTTAGGAACTTAGAGTCATAGACCTTCGGAGCTGGCAGAGCCCACATGTCATCTAGCTCGGCCCCGCCCATTAGCCAGCAGCCCAACGACCTGCCCAGTGACGCAACTGGCTGCTGACCACCCACGCCGGGGTCTCTCCTCACTGCTCTGGGAAGGAGCTGGTGTTGGTCACAGTAGTTAACTGGTACTAGAGGGTACCGTGTGGCGGCGGCGGCGGCGGGGGGGGGGGGGGGGGGGGAGGGAAGGTTGCCGGTGCCGGGTCACAGTGTGAGGACAAAGGGTGCAGGTGTGAGTGGATGCCTGAGGAAGGAGGAGCCGCCTCCACGCAGCCGGATGTGTGTTCGCCACGCACCTGCCCAGGAGCACTGCGCTGGCCTGCGTGGTCCCTGCCCTGCACAACCCACTTCCGTCTCAGCAGACCCCGATGAAGAAGGATGCCGAGCAGCGACTTCCCACACCATTCCCCAGCGAGAGTGCGCAGGCTCGAAGACAGCACCTAAGTGCTCATAAATAATAATATGAGAGATACGGAGGGACAGAGAGATTAAACTAAAACTCAGAACAAAATAACATGCAAACAGCAATGCTGCGTTCAGGGCTTCTCAGTGGAAATCGGCCCCAGCTTCCCGCTCCCGAACCATCCATCGAACAGAAAGCAGAATGTCCCTTCCAGGGCGACCTCGCCGCCCACGCCCTCCACCCCACCCCACGCATACACGCTCTGTTCCCCAAACCGAGCTGGACTAGAGCGCACCGCGGGTTCCATGAACCTGTTGTTATTTTTCTGAGGATCTCGATCTTAAGCTTGATGACAGGAGGAAAGAGAAGTCCCCTGGAGAAGGCTGGATGTGGGCGCGGACGCGGGGTGAGGCCGCGCTGGCCAGCGCGCTGGGGTGCATGCGCACGGAGCAGCGGGGTACGTACGCACGGAGCTGTGGCATGCGGGTGCGCACGGAGCAGTGGGGTGCGGCTGCGCACAGAGCCGCGGGGTGTGCTGTCCTGAACCCAGCGAGGCGGCGGCCAGGCTGCACCAAGAGCACCCGGGAGTACCAGCGGGAAGGTGGCCGCGTCCCAGGCTCCGGCAGCGCGCAGCACAGGCAATGCCCTTCAGAGGGCAATGATATTAAGAGGGTTTTCCTGCAACCTAGAAAGCAAGAAACTGACATCTTTAAATCCGTCTAATGCCCTATAATCAGAAAACAAATCATCTGCTATCAAGAGTAACTGAGTAGCTACTAAGTACAGGCAAAGAAAGGGGTGGGTGGCGGAGTGAGAAACCCAGGGCAGAAAGAACACGCCAGGCAACAGGTGGGGGAGAGGAGGCGCGGGATAAACAGAGGATTTGCCAGAAGGCCCAGGAGAGAAAATGAGAGATCTGAGCGGCGCAGCGCTGCGGGGTGGGGGCGGGGACCGCGTGGCTTCCCAGGCGCCGGGTTGGTGGTACAGCTTGCCACAGCCCACCCGTCTCCCGGCTCTGCCCCGCCTGCAGCCTCCGCCCTCTGCTTCTCAGGCTCTGGGAGTCTGTACCTCGGGGAAGTACACGCTGCAGGGCCATGGTGTCTTGTGATTGGTGACCTGAGTGTGGCGCCAGCCCCCAGGGAGATGAAAATAGAAATTAGGATTTAAAAAACTGAAAAAAAAAAAAAATCTTTTCATTTCTCTCCATTCCCAGGTCACTAAGCCCAATAATAGAATCATCCACTTCTCAATCATGCTTGACCCCGGGCATCTGCTCAGTTCATAGGTTTGCGGAGCGGAAGAAATATGCAACCTGAGCGTGGGCTGCAATCCTGGCGGCTTTGAAAGCGCCTTCGATGCCGAAGAGCTCACATTCCAGATCTGTCACGAACTATGTTTTGTTTTATGAATT
This sequence comes from Eonycteris spelaea, assembly GCA_003508835.1. Lineage (NCBI taxonomy): Eukaryota > Metazoa > Chordata > Mammalia > Chiroptera > Pteropodidae > Eonycteris > Eonycteris spelaea. Next base: position 41,322 of record PUFA01000037.1, read on the forward strand.
GCCCACGTGGCGAGAGGTGCAAGGCTCCAGACAAGTGAAGAGATGGCACTGCATGTGCAATTCAGTCAGAAGCCTAAGCCAAGAGTTCGCCACCCTCGGCCCGGAGAAGGCGGGGCTCTGAGCATCACTGGGGTGTGTGTGTGTGTGTGTGTGTGCGCGCGCGCGTGCGTGTGGTCCATCAGCAACTGAGAAATATGAAGTGGTCCGCAGTGGGCACTGGGGGTCCAGCCCAAAGATGCCGCATATGGAACGTAATGTCCATCCAAGTCACTATCCCCACTCCAGAGACACAGGGTCCCATGACTGTCTCACCGAAGGCTCTCGCCCAGGGTGCCACTCTCCCATGACAGAAAGCAAGTGTGAAGTAATGAACCACCGGGGGAGGTGACAAATCTTGGGGAAAATCTGGTCCCCGCGGCCACATTTGGATGTGTGGAGAGCCATCAAGAGGATAATACGCAAGGAGGGACATTCACGAAGACGCAGCCCTGAGGACGAGGCAGGGAGGGGTGCCAGCAAGGGGATCACAGTGAAAGAGCCAGTTCCCTGGGCAACCCTCTTCCCCCAATAGGTGAATAATGGTGCTCAGTGCAGCCTTCCAGAGTGACCTCACCTCGATTACTTGATTGCATTTGCACCCTATGTCCACAGGAGGTCACATGCCTCGGTCCTGGGACTCAGGTCGTAAACCCATCTTTTGGGGTCAGCTCATAACATCATCCAATCCCTTAGCCTCGCGGTAAAGGCTCACGCGGCCTCGAGTTGTGCGGCGAGGAGACAAGGGCAGGACAGACAGAGCAGAGAAAGACGGGCGTCCCGTTCGAGCCTCCGCAGGATGCTGAGAACCGCAGCAGCCGCCTCATTTACCCTTTCTCTTCCCCACGATATTCGAGAGGGAGGTGACCCTTGAAGGGTGTGTGAGTGGCTGACACGTGTGCACTTGTCTGATCCCACCTCCATCGCCCTGGAAATGAGAAACCCGTTGGGTTTATAAGGAGCCAGAGCAGTCGCCAGCTCATCGAAGTGTGCTCTACGCCCGGGCTCGGGGCTGCCTCCCTCAGTAAATATTTGTCGAACTGAACTGAGTAAAACTAAATTGAGTTGCGGGAACAAAGCCTGCCAATGCTCCTTTGGCCTTGGAAAGGGTAAAGAGAGGACTTTGTTAAGAGAACAGCCAGGGCTTGGGACAGGGAGAGGATGAGTCTCTGAGATCCTGACGAGGCCCCTCGCTGGCCTGTGGCCTGACGGGGCCATGGTCAGCCATCCTTCCAGCTTGTTATGATCTTTCCAAGATCTCGTGCCTCTTCGTCCTGTCAATAAGGATGGATGTCCAGCGTCCTCCCTATGTTCAGAAACGTCTGCTTTTTTCTATGTTTAAAGTGAAAAATCTGAGATTCCTGGCAATCTAGTTGGAATGAGTCTCCGTCCACTCACGCTGGGTGTCAGACGTGCCAACCCTAGTGTGGCCCGCATCCCCTGCCCCCAGCCCCAGCCTTCGTGCGGGGCACCGTGACCGCAGGCGGAAAGCAAGACTCTTCCTACACCACACGCTTCCGCTCCGTGGGAATCCCGGTTTCTCTCACGAGCTGCCCTCACGCATCGCAGGTGGTGCCTCGCGGCTTCTGGGGAACCAGCTGTGTGTACCTGTGCCATTTCCGCCAGCTTCAAATTAGACTCTCTCTGGGGGCTCTACCAAAATGCTAGCAATGCCACCGATGCCCACTTCTGTCACCACGCCACTGCTGCGCGTCCCTAAGTGCCCCCAGGTGATGCTTCAGTCGCTGTTGGCACCAGAAAGCTAGGGGCTGCCTCCAACGCTGGGCCCACACCTCTGCGGCACCACGAACCCCAGCTGGGTTGGGCTGGGCTGCCCTGGCCAAGCCACAATAGCGAGGCCACCATCACCACGGGCACCTGCACCGCCTCTCACAGGGCAAACGCCACTGCCCAAAGCTCCAACTCCGGTTCGCAAAGCCGCTGACACCTGCCCTGAGTTTACCACGAGGCTCTCAGTGCCCGTTGTGGGGGCCGGGGAGGGGGAGGGGTTCTGGAACACTCTAGGCCTTTATGGTGCCTGTTTGGCACCCTCCTCCCCCGGGGGGTGGGGCAGAGGCCTGAGAGGCTGAGCGACGGTGATGAGCAGAAGGCCATGGCTGTTTGTCAAGAGGCTCTTCCGTTCTGGGCGTGGCTCACTGTCACCGAGTCAGGTGCCGGCTCCTGCATTCTCTCTCTGCCCAGGTAGTGCCATGTTCCTGTCACAGTCCCTCTGAGCTTTGCTTTCCTGAACATCCCAGCAGGCCTGACTACTAGAGCCCAGGTGATAACGCTGAGGCAATATATCCAAGCACGTCAACTAAAACTTCGTTTTTGCCCGAAATGTATTGTCCAGATAGGAAAACGAAAGCATAATGGCACCCACGTCTCCTCGTCCCCACCCTCGTTCTCTTTGCACAGTGTTTTCACAGTGTTGGCCATTTTCTGACTTCATTTCTCCATTGTTAAGATGAAGACAGAGCCGAAATACCTGCCCCGCCTGCCCAGGGGGTCCCCGAGGAGTTAGAGCATCAACAGCCTGGCTGTAGCCCTCTGGAGCAAAGAAATTCTTTTCGACGATGCGTCCCCAGCGTTTCTGGTTCCTGCCGCAACGGCCCCCTCCTTCGTCTCCAGGCGTGCAGAGGGAGGACGAGAACCGGGGCTCAGAGACCCAGACGAAGCTCCCGCAAAGGGGGTCTGCAACTCCGGGTGCAGAGGGCAGGCGGTGCCTCGGAAGCGAGGCTCCATGCCCTCGAAGGACACATGGCATCTGAGAAGTCCCCTCCCCACCTCGCTATTTAGGAGGAGCTTTACAGTCCTCGGGAAGTCTCAGAAGCCCCGTTTCCTTAGGCTTGGCTGTGAGGAGCCGTATTAAGTACCGCGGGGCTGTCTACTAAGAGCTCAGATGCCATAAAGCTTTACCTCTGCATCTCATCAATTGCCTCCTGGGGATGGTGAGCAGCCACCTGCCCGCGCTTCCATGAGCACACAGACATCCGACCAGCCGTCTAAGCATGGAGCCTCACCACTTCCTGAGGGGGCGGGGGAGAGCCCGGGACGCTGAGCCCTTGTTCTCAGGGCTGCGAGTGGGCAGAGAGGAAAAAGCAGATTCCTCCTCTTCCCCTGGGCTGGGGATGCGGGGCACTGAGGAGGGTCCGGGTGCTTGCCTTGGTCACCCCCACCGTCAGCTCCAGAGCCTCCCCAGCGTGAGAGGGGCCAGGAAGGGGTCTTCAGGGACTGGGACTGGAAGTGGTCAGGTGCTGCCCGCCGCCCCAGCACCCACACTCACTCCCTGCCCAGGCACGTCCCAGACACAGCAGATTGCAGGGAGAATCGCACAGTGGGACTACAACCAGCTCCCCGACAGGTGAGAAAACAGCGCTCATCACCAAGGATAAGGGTTCAGGTTGCACCGCGCCCGGGGACCTCGGCAGACCCGTGCTCGCTCGGGCCTCGGCGCCCCAGTTTAGACCATGCCACCACTTAGACTCGGAAGGGGACCTGCGTGCGCGCTCGCCTGGAGCAGCCCAGGCTCTGCTGAGCAGCCACGCGGGGGCCGAGGGGCCTGGGGGAGGAGTCCGGGGCCCTGGAGGCCCTACGCCAGGCTTTCCCACACCAGCTGCGCTCAGCATCCTGTGCGAGTTACAGTGACTCGGAGACAAGCCTCAGGCCCCAGGGCACGAAACGGAGGCTGCACCAAGGGTCCTGGCTCTGGACTTCCCCGGAACCGTGAGGCGGCGGCCGTGCTCGGAACGGGCTCGCATCACAGCAGGAGGGGTGCAGGCAGATGGGCGATGGTACCCGGATCCTCAAGGCCTGGGTCTTTTCTCTCAAGTACTTCTTGAAGCTGCCCTCTCCTCTCCAAGGTCGAGGACACGTCATCCTTCACCTAAACAGCCGGGCTCGTTCCTACCGCCTCTGGTTCTTGCTTCCTTCCCAACTCTCCTCCACACCGCAGGCAGAGGCGTCTGGGAAAGCAAGCCTGGCCACGTCCCCTTCCGAAGCGGAGGCCGAGGCGCTTGCCGTGGGCGCTCCCTGTGGCCTCCGCCTCGCCCTGTGCTGCTCTCCGCTCTGCGATGCTGCGCGGTGCACTCCGTCAGCCCCGCATGCCCTCCTCCCTCTACGGCACTTCATCCTCGTTGTCACCTGGAAACTCTTCCTCGTCCTTCGAGAGTCGGTGCAGGTCAGGTGTGGCCACCTCTCGACAGCCCGTCCCGGCCTCCAGGGTCCCTCGGCACCTGGGCACGTCGTTGCCGCCTGGACCGTCCTGGACCGCCACGCGCCGCCTCTGTCTCCGGAGGGTGGCCGCGTTCCTAGATGAGTGAGCCACACTCAGCTCGTCGCTTTATAAACACAAGGAACGGAAGGGGCGGGGATCATAATATTGCCTGAACTGGTTAGAACTGAACTCGGTTCCGGGCCACCCAGGGACGCAGGGTGAACGGCCCCGACTCCAGGGGCCTCCAGCCCTCAGGCGCACACGGAACACGTGTGAGGCTCCGACCTACGTGTCTCCAGACCCATGGGCATCCGCAAACCTCCTCAAGGAATCCCGGAAGCCGCAGGAACCCCTCCCCCGCCCCCCCCCCAAAAAAATCTCATTAAGAATTATGATAATGAGGTGGTGAAAAGTAATATTAAGTCAGTCTTTTCGAAAGGAAAAACGGTGTCTTTAGGTGAGGGAGGGGCTCTGAGAGAGTTCATTGGTCAGAGCGTGGAAAGAAGAAGACGTGTATCTGTGTTCGTGGTTGCCGGTGGCCCTTCCGCCTGGCTCCAGCCTGGGCCAGGAGAGCCTGCTTCGGAAGACGAGCAGAGGACACGGCCGGGGTCGCACCCAGGTCTCCACGCGGCCAGGGGTTCGGACCGGGTTCTCGGAGGCGGCAGAGGCGGCCGAGGCTGGGCAGGGGCTTGGATGTGTAGTGATACATTCCATGCCTTGTTCTCTGTTCTCTGATCAAGACAGGTGTGCTGTGTGTCGGTCGCAGCCTGGCTGATGTCACTGGGAGGGAAGACGCGAGGGCAGGGCATCCGGCGGGGCTGGCGGCCGCTGCCCACGGGCTGCCTGGCTCAAGTTATGACCCAGCCGCCGGTGAGAAGATCTGACTCCCCGCCCCTCTTAGCAGCCACGAGAAAGGAGCCCCAGGGTCACGCTTGAGAGGGACCCCTGCCTCAGCCCCATAGGGGACTTGGGGACTTGCTCTCCTCAAATATAATCTTAGAGTAAAATATCATGGTTTGGGTTTGCTTTTGTAAAAAGGCAAAGGACTAAATTTAGCAACCTGTCTGGCACACGTTCCCCAGGGAGTCTCTACCCTTTAGAAAGAACTCAAGCAATATCTCTCCTGGGCAGGAGCCATCCACCCCCGAGGGACAGGGACACGACGTCAGGCTGTCCCTCCCTTTCTCAGAGAGGAGCCGTCTGCTCGCTCAGCTCCACCCCCTCCACTCCCACTCAAGATCCTGCAGTGGCTCCCCATTGCCATCGTGGCAAAACTCGGCCTACTTAGAGGGACCCTCGGGGGACTCCGTAATCTGACCTCTACTCGTGCGTTCATTCAGCCCACAGAGACAGAGTGCCTGCCCGCGGCAGCCTAATGCCAGGCCCGGGGATGCAGGGGTGGACCCGCGGACGCAGCATGGTTCAGGGAGCTCGGGTGCGGTGGGATGACTATCAGTTTCCTGTGTTGCACATGGCTGGGCGACAGTCTCCGGTCAGTCACTCAAACACTGGCCTAGGTCTGAGATAGTTTGTAACTCTGATTGACGTCCATAACCAGCTGCCTTTAAGGGAGGTCACTGTCAGTGATCTGGGTGAGTGTCCTTGCACCTGCGAGGTCAAGGCCTGACGGGAAGTGTGGGCTCCCTCAGTCCTGCGGCTGGTGATGGGTCCCTGGCTACCCCTAATGACACAGGTAGGAGCATCAGAAGGAGGGAAGTCACCCCAAGGGGTCTCGATGTGGGATCACGCTTCACCGTCCCAAGAGAAACGAAGACCCCTCCCGTCTCCCCAGGCCCCGGGAGGTCGCAGGCTGTCACGGCACCACCAGCTGGTACTCTCGAGGGCCCTGCCCCACACTCCCCTGCCACCCTCGCCCTCCAGCTCTCTCTTCCAGGAGATGGAGGGAAGCTGGCCCGCCTTCTCTCTCTTCTCTGGGGGCCTGTTTCAGGAGCCGCCAAAGTGGCCATGTGCCTCACTGCCACGCAGTCACCCCTGGCCTTTTCCCTTCCTGTCTGCTGTTCCTGCTCTAGTGACAGCTGTGTCATTTGCTGATGAGGGCAAGAGACCCAGAGGAGCCCACCTGTGAGGGGAGGAAGGGAAAGAGCAAAGGGCTCTAGGAGACGGGACTGGGCAGGCGCAGACATAAACCGATGGGGTCCTTCTGTCCCCAACTCAACGATGTGCTTTCTCAACAGCAACAGAGTTCGGGCGACGGAGCCTCCAAGCTGCTGACCCCGTGCTTGGCTGCACAGACGTCTCTGATTATTGACAGCCAGACACAGGGCCCCGCATCTCATCACTGTCTTATTGTGGGCCGGCGGAGCCCACTGAATGACAAGACAGGAGAGGAAGGAAGAAGGGGAAGGGAAGACTCTGGAGAGAAGATTCATCCAGAACCATCTCTGGTCCACCTGTTCTCTGGAACCCCTACCGACTCGACCACCCCGCTCTGCCGGAGACGGTAGTGACAGAGACGGGGACCCAGGAGAGCCTCATGCATTCAGACGTCACTGACTCGGGACTTTAAACTACAGGGAGGATATTTCCGCTGTGAGAGGAAGAACTGTCTTCAAGTCCGTTGACAAAGTGCCTGTATATCACCTTGTTGATTAAAAGCCATTTTCATCTCTCCACTTAAGGAGGTCCCTTAAGAACCAGTTAGCCTTTGTTCTCCACTGGTTACAGGATCTCCGTAGTGATAGAGGGTGGCGTCATTTCTCCCTAAAATTGGCACTTCCCACCAATCCGCCCTGGCTCGCCCCTGCTCTCCGTGCACGTTAACTAGGTGTTACTGACTCTCTCACCTCCTCTTTCTTCTTCCAACATGGCAGGCCCAGATCCAGACACCCTGACATCCCGGCTCCTTGGGCTTCGGCCGATGGTCTCGTCCATCTTGTCCTGGCTTTTGTGGGAGTCTGTTTCGGAACGAAGAGCAGCATTAGGCGTGACCCTTTGTCGCCACGTCTTCCTGCCCCCATCACCCTCTCTGATTTCCTTCCTTATCAGTCTCCGTCTTTTCTCTCCGTTTCTGTTTCCTGCTTCCTGGGTTCCTCAAATGTCTACCCTCCTTCTGTCTAAACTGTTCTCCTGTCCAGTTTGGCCGCTGACTTAGTTTGGATTTTCCTCCTCCCTCCAAGATTTCCTACCCCTTCTGGTACTGACCGCTACACCTGGCAAATGTAGATGCTCAACAAATACTAACTGAATGGGTGGATTTCCGGCTTTTCTCTCCGACCTCATGTACTATGTACTCCTCTAAGGGGCACTAGGACTTACTGGTCCCCCCCGAACCCCCCTGGAACCACCCTTTATTTTGCCCTTCCCCACTTCCTTTCCCGCCCCCCTCACGCCTCTGCCACTGGGGGCAGGGTTGGACTGGCAGGTAGGAGAGGAGTTTGCTGGAGGTGGATGGGAGACTCCAACAGAAGATGTCATCAGGCTATTGGATTTGCTCATGGGAGACACAGGGAGGAGGCTGCACCAAATCGGTCTGTCTCCTTCACTCATCAGCCAGCAAACCTCAGACACAATAAGGGCCCTGCAAAGTACTTGAAGGTAATCCTTTCAGAGAGGACAAATGCTGGTTCCAACTGACAAAACCCGAGCTTTGGGTTGCTTCTGCATTCACCCTTCGTTAATTAAATGCACAGGTATGAAATACTGGTACCGAGAGGAGAGAAAGAAGACATAAAGAATAATAAGAAATAGATTGTGTCCTCAAGGAGCCTACAGAAGCCCAGGCATGAGTCCCAGATACCGCGGGTTGTTTCTGATGCGTTCTTTTATCATAGGGCACCCTCTCGTGCGAACGACATGAAATCAAATTGAGCTCCTGCCCAGATTACACGAGGATCGAAGGATTCTCAGAGTATGCTTAAGAAGCGGGAGGCAGGGAGGGAAAACGCAGAGATGAAAGCTGACTGCGCAGGCGAGAGAAGAGCACGCGAAATGTGCAGGTAAGGGAGAGGAGAGAGGCACGAATGGCTTCTGCAGCCGTAAAATGTTCACACTATAAACCTTCTCTCCATGCATTTTTAAAAACCCTTCACCTTGTAGTCGATCAGTAAACAACGGAGAAACTTCAGCCGTGAGCTGGCAGACGGTTCAAACGCCTCATAAATGTCAAGGGTGGATGTCTCTGATTCCGCCTCCTCCCAGAGGCTCGCTTGGCACCGTCTTCTCCAGTGCTTTGTCCAGCAACAGAGCAAGTCCTGCGAGGACACACCGTGGCCTTGCTGCCTGCAGAACCCCGCCCATCAAGCATGAACAGAGGCAGCCGCCCGCGCCCCCAATCTAACGGGCAAGCAGATCTCCACAAAATCACACAGCCTGTTGTCCTGTGGGAAAACTTTGGGGGACAGTCACTCTAGCCAGCCCAGGTGAGGCAGCTGCAGCCGAGGACACAATGCAGGACCTGGCTCCAAAGCGAGCATGCCAAGCGAGACGGCGGGGTTTCTGGCTGATTAGCCCATACGTTGGGCGACATTCTGACTAGAAGGCACAGAGCCAAAGATCCGGTGACTTTGGCCAGCTGAGACCACGAATAATCACTGAGAAAAAGTTGACTGCTTAATTACGAGGTGGCATGTAAACGCAGAAACAGGAAGACAGCAAACGGGGTCTGGAGGGGAACATGGGAGGCTGAGGTCATTGGAGCCTCACTCCGTGGCTGCTGTGGCCGCTTGCTTTTCCCAAGTTCCGCTGCCACACCCTAAGCCCCCCACTGTTTCCCCATCACTCAGGCAATGGCCAGGCTAATTAGCTCGTTCTCCCAGGAGGCTTTGGGGCAGGAAGAGACGTGTGTGGTGGCCTTGGAGTCACAACACAGAGACGAGGGAATCTGGGAAGACGAGCGTTATCGGGGGGCTTGAGTCGGGAACGTTTACTAGCAAGTTACTTAACCGCATCAACCATCATCCGTGAAAAGGAATAGTAATATCGATGTCAGGAAATGATTGGGCCATTTAACCAAGATAGAAAGCAGAGCGCTGTCAGTACTTGGAGCAGAGTAAACATCAAGCAATAACGAGCACCGTTTTTACATTTGGGGCTTATTTTAGAACTTAAATGAAGAACATATGTGTAGTTCCCATGTGAAAAGTAATTAGAATTGAGTGACAATTCCTTCGCAGCCATTCAAGCAGTGAGCGGAAAAATCTCTCAGAGAGTCTGTTAAAAACGCAGCGTCCCCAACGGCCTCCCTGCCCCACCCCGCCCAGGCCATCTGATTCAGTGTGCCTAAGAAGAGGCCTCCGCCACACTGTATGAGAATGGTCTGTTCTTGGATCTGTCTATAAAGTCATCGAGAGATGCCAAGGTACCTCGCTTACCTCCGTATGCCCCTCTGAGCCCAGCTGCCGGCACACAGGACAGCACTCAGGAATAATGCCCGAATGTGCAGAGTGCCCGCTACCCTTGTGAATAGTGTCTGGGGAATTCTTAACACAGGACTACAGTTAAGACCTAGATTTTATGTCTCAGCCAAAGGTGGTGCCGAACGAGAGCATAATAACGTGACCAAATCTACCGAAAATATTTAGTGCTTTCGATTACAGCACCTAAGACGTGCTAGATGAGAAAAGACTGGTTCTTACATTACCAGGAGCAGAGTTTACAGAGAAAACATAGTAAGTCTTGTTCATCTCTGTATTTTTTGTCTTTTAGCACAATGCCTGGCACTTCTCCTTCGATTCCATCTTAGGCTCCACGGCCAGGTGGCTAAAAGATCCCTTCACTGACGTCACTCCTCTATCCCCAAGCCTTGCCGGACTCTCTGTCCCCCGTCGCTGGAGGATCACCCTCTTGGTTTAGCCTGGTATGTAGAGCCTTCGCCAGGCAGGCCCCGCCCTCCCTCTCCTCGCTCACCTCTGGTTCTCCAGTGCGTCTCTGCTCCAGCCAAGCTCTGCTCCTCGCTGTCCCCTGTGTCATGGTCTCTGGTTTGCTCGGGTTGCCCCACGCCAGGAAGGGCTCCTTCCTTCCTCTCTGCCTTCCAAGCCTGGCCTTGGTCCCAGGCTCACTCGCTCTTCTCTGGCCAGTCCCTAACGTGAGGGGAGGGAAATTTACTTTTCCTGAACACCTGCTGGGGTTACGCTCACACTTCCTTCCTCTGAACTCCACTGGAGTTTGTTGTCCCCCCCAACTCCCCTCCCAAGTCTCACACTCCCAATCTAGTGGCCTTTTGAATATGTTACATTTAATAAAATGTCAGACATGGTTCTTGGGAGCTTACAAGATACTGCCACGAGTATTATATCATGTTATCTTTAAAACTCTGTGTGAGGAATTATTTCCCCCACATTGTAAAGGTAAGCCTTCTCGGAAAAGCTATGTCTGAGGAGAGGTTCAGAAAATATTCTGTAGCCGATAAACAGAGAAGGAACGGGACGATGCTCTCCCCAGGGCTCTGGGTGCACCAGCAGCTGTGGACGGGGGCAAGGAAGGCATTCGGCACCCCTGGGCCCCTCCGCCGGGCTGGGACCCTGGCATGAGCAGAGGGTGCCGGCTGAGGGAGGTGGGGTGCAGGCTCGGTGCTGCCTGTCATGCTACATATGACTTGCTAAAGCCTCCCACGGGGCAGGAGAGCTGCCACGGAGACTCGAGAAGCAAACGATGAAAAAGGATGTAGATTCACTAACGTTAAAATATATATAAAATCCCCTTCAATTTTTAAATAAAGAAGCATAGGTTAGTGTTACCATTAAATTAACCTGATTTCACCCGCATGAAACTGTGTGGAGTGGCGATGAGGTTTGGGACACGTTATCCCAAAACGCGGCGCCTCGACACGTCGACTGTCTTCGCTGAAGGACGAGAAGACGAGCGTGAAGGTCGCTCTGACCTCCTGCCCTCACCTTCTCCCTGTGAAGCGTGACCCCTCTGCGCCGGGAGGAGACAGTCCTACCCTGGAGGCCGGGGCCGGGGGCCAAGAAATCCGTAAAAACAAACTTTGTGAAACTGCCCCGAACTTTCTCGTTCCTTCTTTCCCATTTACTAACCCCCAGCCCGAGCCCCTCTGCTCTGCCAATGCACCGACGCGTCGTTCCTTCGTCTGAGAGGTATAAAAGCATCCTGCTTGGGTCACTTCTTCTGAGTCCTTGTCTCTCGTGACAGCCCCCAGATACGAGTAAAAACATTCAATGCCATCTGTATACTTGTCTCCTGTGCTTGTCAGTCCACCAGGCACTGGGTTCGCGCCCACTTCACGGGCCCCGTGCTACCCAAGTCACCTCCGGAAGGACCCAACATCCGAGCACAGACACGTTCTGTGGCGGGCGTTGGAACTTCTACGCGGCAGTCGTGGGAGGACACAGTTTAGCCGTCGCAGCCGTCACGGCCCGAAGCTTCGGGATCTCCGACTCCTGTTCCTGTCGCCTCCTTCCTTCCTCCCTTCTGGGCTATTTACTGCAGAATCGGGGAGACACGCGGGGCCCTCCCCGCAGCAGCTGCGGCACAGGTGTGCTCAGTTCCTTCCCACTCAGACCAGGCCCCGAAGAGCGGGGACCACTCGGCACCCTACACCTCAGCCCCGGCCCACAGGGCGGCTGCCTGTGACCCCGAAACCAAGGGCCTAGAACACCGCTCTAAGGAAAGATGGGGGGGTGAGTGTGCTCAGTGATGGGCCACTCGGGAAAGTTTCCGCTTTTCTGGGGAGTCGTCGCACGAGTCCACAAACTGAAGTCGAATGTCTAACCGTCCCTGCTTCCCTCACCCACGCGCCCACCTTCCCCGGCTCCCGAGGTTGGACATTCTGGAAAGGAACCTGGAACTGTGAGTTTGCAGAAGTGAGGCAAGTTCTTGGTTCTATCAGTCACCACTATCCCTTTAGTTTAGACTTCTAGAAGGTTGTCGGGCCTTGTCCTGAGACACTCTGCCTCACCCCTGACCTCCTGCCCCTATTCCCCAATGGGGTTGTTGAAGAATAATTTCAACCAAATAAATTGAAGATCTAATTGGTGTCAACAAGCAACTCATAGTAAAGGTAGAAACTGCGTTGAGGTCAGGTAGCACGTCCAGGTTTGGTACCATGAGCTTTAGCAGATGTGACACCATACGGGGCCTCTGACTTTCTGGAGAATGGGGTGAAGGTAGAGACCACTGAGAATCTCCAACTGTTAAGCTCCCACAGCCCAGGGCGCCGCCCGCCCAATCCCGCACACATGGGTGCTGTCCCGGAGTAAAAGGGTCAGCAACAGGACCATTTCCTCATCCTTCTCCCTCGGACTCACCCGGCTCTGCAGGCGAAGGCAGGCTCCAGCAGCTCCCCATGCCCGAACAACACGGTCGCATAGCACCATGCTCCTCAGACAACCCAGGGCTCCCCCTGGGCGAGAGCACACCAGCCTGGGGTGCTGCCCTGGGGCACCCCGAGAGCTCACACAGAGCTGTCGCAGGATGGGGGACACTGGTCATGCAGACATCGCCCTCGGGCATTCCATCCCATCAATGACACGAGCCAAACCCACGAGTCGGGGGAGCTTGGGCGAGCCTCTGCTGTGTCCTCTGCCCGCCCCAGGCCCGCTCTGCAGCAATCAGCAGTGATGGGCTGCCCACAGGGGGGAGTCACCGCCCCTCAGAGCCCATCAGATAAACCTGTTGAACAAGCAAAACCGAGTTTACTAAACTCCCTGCGGAAAGGAGACCTTGTCAGAGTCTTATCGATGTTTCCGAGGAGTTAAGAAGGCGTATTTGCAACGCTTTGAGGAAAGACCTGGATGGAACAGGCAAAGCTCTTGGTATAATAATTAAGTTTCGGGGGTACAGCAAAGAGTGGCCTTGATATAAATCTTGATATGCACGCTCTTAATTGATAAGCAAGTTGTTTATTTAGGCAAATAAAGTATCACTTTGCTGTGAGAGCCATTAGTGCACATAAGAAAACTGTGTGCCTGAATAAACCGGCTTAAAAACCACACTGTCACAGGCGTCTCAATTATTAATCCCCCCCCTCTCTCCCCCACCCCCCTTGCGGCCATTCTCCAGCCCGTGCTGGAGGATAAATCATGACCTTCTAGGATGGTGATGCACCCAGGGCTGCACTGATGACTGAGGTGTCGTGATCACGCGTCCGGTTCTGATCGTCATTGTCGCTGCTCTGTGTGTGTCCGATTCTGGTTGTGGTGGAGAATCGTGACCCTTCCACACCCAAACCCCCAGAAACCGCGAATGCGCTAGATTATGGAGGCAAAGGGGAGCTTCGCGAATGGTGACCAGGATTATTGACCTTAATGGAGAGCTGAGGCTGTGGCGATCTGGTGGGCGCGGTCTAACCACCACAAGAGCCAGAAAACTCTGAGGAGTCTCTCTGCTGGAAAGCCAGATAGAAGCAGCGCAGCGGGGGTGGAGTCAGAAAGATTCCAAGTGCGAGAAGAATTGGATGCACCTTTGCTGGCTGAGACGTAGGCACCACGTGCGAGGACCAGAGGGAGGCCCTCGGGAGCCCAGGGCAGTCTCCAGCTGACGCCCAGCAAGGAATGGGACCCTCTGGTTTACAACTGTAAGGGACAGATTTGAGCGACTGCCTGAACGTGCCTGGAAGCAGATCCCTCCCGGCGCCTCCCGATCAGACCCCAATCCTCCAACACCTTGATTTTAGCCTTTCGAAAACCAGGCGAGAGAAAGAGTCCAACCAGCCCAGTCTTGTGACCTACAGAAGTGTGACATGACAACGTCATGCTGTTTAATCCACCGCGTTAGTGGTGATTTGTTACGGCCATGGGAGAAACCCGATACTCTGCCCGTTGCTGCTGACCACGATGTGGATGTTTCGATGGAGCAGCACGTGCGTGCACACCAGTATTTAAACACTGCAGCATGACACATTCAAAGAAGGGGCTCTGATCAGAGTTCGTAGTCCCCTCTCAGCTGGGAGCCTCGTCAGTCCGAGAGCAAAGATCTCATTCCCAGGCTGCAGAACCATAAATGGAGAGATATTCGTTAAATTGCCTGCTTTTCTCATTTCTACACTAGTTGCCCAGATCTGTAGAAATTAAAGTACAACATTCTCTCCCTACGATAGCTTCCACCTGGAAAAGCCCATATGTCTGGGACTGCTGTATTTTGAATCACCATCTGTCCAATCTGATAAACATCTCAAGTCAGGGCTTCTGTGGCCTTAGTAGCATTGTCCAGCTCTCCTGTCAGTGGGTGAGACATAAAATGCAGGAATTTCCAGACTTTGAGGGCCTTTATTTCATAGATGAAATAAAAAGGCTTGAAGAAGAAGCATATAGTTCGGAATTCTCCTTAATGATGAAGGCTCAGCGCTTTGAGTTATCTAAAAAATCTCTTCTTCCAAGAGCGGAAATGGATGGGCCAAAACAAATTCTGGGTGATACTGGAGACTATTTGAAAAGCAGGCATTGGTTTTTCGAGATAACAAATCCCCATCTGGCTTGTGAGTTGCAGGCTCTTTGCCCCCAAATCTAATCCTGGTTATTGGGAGCCTCCCAGCGATCCGTAAACCGCCAAAACCTCCCTACGAAGTTGTCGAAGTTGTCGAGTGGTGTTATCTGCTTTGGGTATCACGTGACAGGAGCGGCGGGGCACCGGCCAAAGAGATTCACAAGAGGGAGAGCAGCAGGGAGCGGGAAACAAAAGAGCGTGAAGCTGAGCTCGCACCGTGAGCCCTCTGCGGAGGTCTGCAGAAGTCGGGCTCACCATCCCTCGGCCCACGTGTCTCACAGTCCCTTTGCCAGACCTGTTTCTGGGTGAACTCAGGCGCATAGGTCAGTTCCTACAAAGTTTCCCAGGTGGGTTGTCAGTGGAATGAGGAAGTGTCCCTCCTAGGCGTAATGTGATGGTGAGGCTTAGATTTTTAGCTTTCTGGCCGTTTAAGGGGGTTGCATCTACAATGTCACCCGGTGGTTGAAGGAACTGGCTGATTGATTACAAAGGACTGGTACTGAAGAAAGACAGGCGGCAACCGAAGAAAAACGGGCATAAACCCAACAGTTGGTTCTACTGCATAGGTTAGCCAAACCATGAGCAAATCATAGCCAGATATTAGACTCTTACCAGGAAGTGGCTAGGGATGCGAGAGCTGTGTGGAGCAGGGCTTAAACGTGCCTGTGAGCAGAATTTCCAACGAGCAGAGAGGAAAGGATAACTTGCTAGGGAACCAAAGAATGAGACATGCAATTTCAAGCATGACGATCTGGCTCTGGAAATCTGGGTTTTGTGTTTTGTGGGTCTTGCGTGGAGGTCTGCAGGAAAAAAAAATAAGTCCCATTGTCTACTGGATCCAGGTATTGAATAGAAGCTGTCTCCTCTTTTGAAGATTGTCAGAGCTCTCAGCTTATGGTCCCCAGCTAGGACAGTCTTCCAGCGATGTGAGGACTGCTCATGTGTCACTCTGTCTGAGAGACACAAATCCGAGGGCCCGCCCCGTGGAGGTTTGCTGCTATGCTGGTTATATCTGGACAGTACCGGATGAGGTTCTTTTTACTGGAGTGTCAAGTCCATCCGTCTCTGCTATCTCTCCAGAAAACCATATTTCAGGTTTTAGGTCATGCAAGTGTTGTTCAGAAGGCTGTTGAGGAAAGACTGCCCATACCTATTCATGCTAAACTTACGTGTGCTTCACGAGTTTCTTGCAAAGGTGAACAAAGTTGCATGAGACTGAGTAGAGTCTAGGATCAGAAGTGATATTTCTACACACGTGGGCCAGCTTTGTACCTACCCATAAAGGGAGAGTGTGTGAACCCCAGGAGTTGGTCTCATCATCATTAAAATCAGTAGCAAGACCTTAGGCCATGGAAGGTCCAGAGGTCTGAGAGTGTTGCTCGCTTCAGTGTGGGGTTCTGTTTGTCATTTTCGGTGTTCCAAAGATTAGGGTGATACGGGTAGTGAGGTTTCTGGGTAGGTGGAAATGCTCTGCAAAACCTTTTCATGGCAGTCCCAACAAAACGAATGTTCTGTTATTAGAAAGCTAGGTTGGAATTCCCCAGGTTGGGAGAAAAAAAAATCAAGATAATTTTTTTTTAGAGCCATAACCCTCTAGCAAGGAAAGAATTTTCCAGCCTGGCTTTCTTCAAACCCATTGCAGAGGGTGATGTGAAATCCTTTTCGAGGTATTCACAGGAAACCTGAAGCTTGGGGCCCTCGTCCATGTCCCACCCTATTGTTTTTCCCTTTAGTTTCTTAGTTACCAAAGCACAATCGTTCGCCCCGTGTCCTTTTTGCTCATAGAATCTATAGGTGTTTAAAATAAGAGGATCCTTACCTGATTTTATTGACGAGGGTGGGACTATCTAGTTGTTCTATCTGTCAGGCACTAGCCTTATTCTACTTTTCTCCTAGAGCTCTTTAAAGACGTTCAGCCGCGTGTTGGAGATCTGGTCATGGAGCTGGTACCCTTTCCAGGTTTTGTTTACACATCCTATTTCTGGCTCAAGGTCATTCACAGACGTGAGGTGGGAGCCGAAGCTACATCTGCATCAGGATCGACTCCTAAACGCTGTCTGTCTAAAAGGTTTTGAAGAGTTTTTCCCTGGAGTCTTCAAAAACACGCATCCTTTCTTTGCCTGTGGGACCAAACTGGGGTGCCGTCTATTTTCTCAGGTTTTGAGAGTGCACTCCCAACCGCCTTGTTCCTTGTGTAGGGCTGTCGTGACCCCTTGGCTTTCCCATGCCATGCGGGGTCTTCAGGACACTCTCACGTGTATTCCAATCTACCGTTTCCATCCGAATGTTTGCAGCTGAGGGTCTGTGTCAGGGGTCCCCAAAACCACCTCAAGCTCAAAAGTGACTAGAGGACTCACAAGGTGCAGAAAAGCAATTATAGTCACGTTTATAATTTATTACAGCAGAAGGACACAGGTTAAACTCAGCCAAGGGGCCCAACACAGGTCAAAGTCCAGGAGAAACCAAGGCACAGGCCTCCAGGCGCCCCTCCCGGGCCAGTCCTCCGGGGCACAGCTGGTTCCCCCAGCAACAATGTGTGACGACATGCGGGAAGCCTTGCCTATCAGCAAAGCTCACCTGGGCCTTGGTATTCAGCGTTTTTGTTAGAGTTGGGTTTTTTTCTATGATGTCTAGGCTTTAGAAAGTATTTAGCAAATTCTTTTAGCTCAGTCTGATATCAGATCTTAAAACGAATCACAGAGATTTTTCTCTGTTCTGAAGGGATTTAATGTTCAAAGGCGATTGAGCTTGGGGGTCTCTTCTCTCTTAGTCAACAGCCTTTCGGACGTTAAGGCCAGAAGCGCGGGACTATCCTGGACTTCTCTTCTTTTCTGAATTCCCAAACCCAAGACATGATCCGGAAGCGCTTCCATCTCCATCTGCTGACGGAGCAGGTCGATGCAGCTACTGGAAGCGGAGAAGCCTGCGTCTCTCCGTGCCGAGAAAACATACCAAGCAGCTACTGCCCAAGTGGCAGGAAGCAGTGCATTGCCTAGCACGCGTTTCACAGGCGTTTATTGATTACATAAGGTTTCTGTAAAATATGTGTCCATAGAGGTGCCAGTTTCATTTGGTGAAGCTGACTGGTTCACAAAGGAAATCCGAAGACTGCTTGGGTGCCTTTTATGTCTTTTTTCCTGAGGTTTTGTGCATATCTATTCATAGCTTGTAGCAAAGAAAAGAAATGCTGGCACATTTTATCATTATGCAAATAAATGAACCAGCCTTTCAGTAATTTTCTTAAGATAAATTCTTAATTTTCATTAGGAAGAGAACTCCTTTACAGAATAACCTTGGTCCCAAGTTCTTTTGCAAAAACAAGTCATTTCTACGGTGAATTTCGAGAACTTACATTTCTCTGGTAGGTGCTACAAAGGCAGCATCCATGTGTACATGTGATGGATAAATAGATGATAGAGCGATAGATAGATGCAGACACACAGACAGACAGACAGATCAGTAAAGCCGTGGTAAAATACCTACAGGCTTTCTTCCTGTTACAGGAGCTAAATTCGGGACGTTATGGAGCTCCTCTCCACATAGTTCCTTTAAACATCAGTGATCCTTAGAAGGTTTCATGGAGACCATTCAAACTCTCGTGCTACCAAAGCCTACAGCATTTTCTGCCATCTACCTGCCTCCCCTGCCAGCCCAAAACTCTGGCTCTCGGCACTGTGGTTCCAGGTTGCTCCCGTGACTCTTCTAAAATTTCTTATGATGAGTCTAAAGGACGGTTTCTAGGTACCGTGGAGAAACAAGGTAGGAGGGGAGCAGCAGCCGGGCAAGGACTTACCCAGGTCCAGAGGATTAGAGCAACTCTGGCCAGATGCACCAAGCCGGCCTGTCGCTCAGTTGGAAACTCAGAGAACGACTCCCTCTGTCACTGCTTTAGACCAGTGTGGACATCCTTCCTATGAAAACTTTCAACCTGCGTCTTCAATGTTTGGAAAAAAAAAAAAAATGGCGCATAATCCAGAAGACTCCCTCCTTGTGCACGGAATGACAACCTGGCTAAGTCAGGGAGACGAGAATTCCATCACTGCCTCCTGCATCCTGTAGTCCAAGAAAATCCAAAGCAACAATTCTCAGGGCATCAACAACCTCTTCTCAAGGGCGACTTCTCCTCGGCGGCTCCAAACCCTTTTAAGACAGGTCCAGAGATAAAACGCCAACACTGACTGACATAGCACGCTGGGCTAGCTGGGTCCATTCAGAACACTGTGGGAGGTTGTCCTAGGCCACGGATGACTGGCCAAAGAACTCTAGTTGCCCTTGGCCTGAAGGAATCAGTGTCTTGGAATCGTCTGTGTAGAAGCTCCATTCGAATGGCTTCCTCCCGACTCTCACCTTAGGCTCAGTGTTAAAATCCATGGTAAAGAAAGAGCAGTTAGGGAATACCAAGAATCCCACTAGTCTTACTGAACGGACCCAAACCACAGACCTTCTATGGTCCAAAGAATTTTCCCCGGTTAAGTGCAAACACCTCTAAGACAAGCTGCCTCGGAGCTCAGCGCTGGAGAGAGGGGCCTTCGGGAGGAGGTGGCCTTCACAAACTTCATGAGTGGTTTCCCACTGTGCTCCTAGGGACCCACGGGGACCCGAGTTCCACGACATGGTTTTGGTTCCACAAACATTTTGACCCACACGTATAATTTTCAAAACCGTAATATGATTCAACACAATCTCAGATTGTGCTCTTGGCTAACCTGGATGCCGAAGACAACCAACCAATGGATTAACTTCATGCAGCCTCGTTCACTTGTTGCCACGCACACCTTGGAGAGAAACTCCCACCGCCAGATCTGGGGACAGGGCCGAAAGGCTTATCAACGAGTCATTGATCATGAAGTTTGTGGCTCTGCACTGATCTTTTTAAAGATTCAAACATGCACAAGGAAAAATCGAAAAGTAAATATTAAAATGTGTAGATAATACTTAAGGAGAAGATATCAGGCAAGGTTGGTTCATTCATTCATTCATTCATTCATTCAACATTTATTTTATGCCTAGCACAGCAGGTGGTCAGTTCTTCTCTAGGCACTTTTATATAGTCATGAACAAAGTTCAGGCACATTTATTCTGTCTGTACTGAGCTACAAATTAATGTAATAACAAGTAAAATCAGAACGCTTTTCATTGTGTTACTGCCATAAAATTGATAGGTTTAACATTATTTATAAGTGTGGGGTGTATTTATATTTATACTTATACTTTTATATTTATATATACGATAAGGAAGTGAGGTAGTTGTTAGATATTGTTCTGATTCAACTTTGAAACCAAAAAGTTCTGCAAATCCTCTAACACTTCTGGATCCATTTAATGGAAGAGAATTTTGAGATTGCAAGGTAAGCTGCTTATCTGTTTGAATCGGGATTTTCTTGATATTGTTTGTCCAAAACAGATTACAGAAATAAATTGGATGCTGAGATTTGTGTAACGCTGCAAATGTCAGCCACCATCATGATTTCCGATTTTTGTGTTCATCCAAGAAGACTCGGTATTCTCTTTGATCGACTTTGTAATAATTTGGAAAATCAGTTAGTATAAATTTATTAATACTTACAAAATGCTGCCTTTGTGTGTTTTGTATCTTGGAAGACTGAGTAAAATTATATTTGGAAAAACAGTTATGCCTCTGACATTTTTAAATTGCTGGTCTGAAGAATCCAGCAGATAGGGGGAAAGAGGAGGTTTGATGAGTTCTGCTCTCATAAATTGAAAAGGAGAGCAGGAAACTATGAGCATTTCCAGTTACTAACACAAGAAGAGTCAGAAACAAACATTTTTATGGGAACACTGTAAGGTTCCAGAAACTTAATCCCAATGACATTTTTTTAATACCTCCGACCCCTTTCTCCTTGCTTTTTCTTAAGTATTGGCAGTAGAACCCTTAAAGCCTTAAAAAAAATTCTGTAGGTCTATTTTAAGGGGCCACCAGTAAGAGAGCAGCTAAGGGGGACTGTGTCCCACTCTAGTCTAGAGATACGGCCAGCCCTAAGTGCTCTGCTCTGCCCACAAATCCCAGCTGCCCAGCCTCACCTGTGCACGCAGTGTGGGTGGCAGAACTTTCTCTTTCTCCTTACTTAGAGCAGTTATTCCAAACACACGACATGCTCCCAAGGTCGCTACTCTACCCCAGCCTTTCCGGAGGCACACGCAGAACGAGGCATTCCGGTTAAAGAGGTGATCTGTGTAGCGCTTATGAACGTACACACGAGCCAGCCCACCTGGGTCTGAATCCCAGCTCTGTCACTCAATAGTTGCACGAGCTTAGGTTGAGTTAATTAACTTATCCTGTGCCTTGGTTTCCTCATCCATAAAATAAGATAGAAATGTGATGGCGATTATATGTGCCGACCTGGCGGGGGCACGTGACGCCCAGATATTTACTTAAATATTATCCTGGGTGTTTCCGTGAGGGTGTTTTGGATAAGATTAGCATTTCATTTGGCAGACCGAGTCAAGCAGATTGCCCTCCCTGGTATGGGTGGGTCTTACCTAATCAGTTGAAGGCCTGACTAGTCCCAAAAGGCTGACCCTCCTTTAAGTAAGGGCGAATTCCTCCTGCCTCACTACCTTGGAACTGGGGCATTGCTTTTTCCTGCTTTTGGACTCAAACTGAAACATTGGCTCTTCCTGGACCTCAAGCTGCTGGCTTTCAGGATGGAACTCACACCCTCCGCTCTCCGGCTTCTCAAGCCTTAGGACTCGGGCTAGAGCTACCCCAGCAGCTCTGCTGGGTCCCCCAGCTCGCTGACTGCAGTCTTGGCACTTGTCAGCCTCCACAATCACGTGAACCAATTCTTTATAACAGATCTTTTCTCTACTGGTTCCGTTTCTCCAGAGAACCCTGAGAATACAAATAACAACACCTTCCTGACAAGCCGGGCTAATGATCTGGTGGGTAGAAGGCTCTTAGAAGAGGAGCTGGCACATGCGAAGCGCTCGATACGTGTTAATTGACCAAACACGTAACATCGCTCCTCTTCTCTTCCCTATCACAAAATGACAAAAGAAAAATAAAAACAAATTCGTAGCAGCACGGAGAAGTCACGAGGCGAGCCAACTAGCAGTTCACATGGAAAGGATTTTCTGAAAGGTAAGAGGAGAAAAATCGACAACAAAGCCCACAAAGCCCAGGAAGCCATGAATCTCACAGAGAAACAAAAGGAAAGCTCTGTAAAACCTGAATTTCCCATTGGTCCCCCAGAGAACCCTTAAAATCATAAGCACCTGAGAATAAAGTAAGGGAGATTAATCAGTCACAGGGTAATGGAACGGCCATTCTAATTTCCTACTTCAGAACAACCTATTCCGCTGTTTCCCCCAGTCGAATGTTAAATGCAGCTCTCTAAAATGAGAGTTCTGATAGCAAAGTTGTCATTTTCAAGTCAGCGAGTGTTAGGGCTGAAGAAGCAGGGTGCAATGCCGGGTACAGAGAGACTGATCCCTGAAAAGAAGCTCCATACGCACCCTAAATCCAGAGCTCTCGAAGTCAGCCGCACACTGGAATCACCTGTGGAGTTTCCGAAACCAGGGGGCGCTCAGCTGAACCTCCAGAGGGCCGGTCTCATTTCTGAGGTGCGGCCTGAGCAACGAGGTTTCTACAATCGCCCCAAGGTGACTCCAGCCGGTGCAGCAGGCAAGGCTGAGCTCGAGCTACAAAAGTAACAGAAATGGGGTCTCTGAGGCTGAATTATACGGGACTGTCCAACGTTCAACCATTTTTCACCTATGAACGTGACAATGTCATATGGTTGTTGATTATCAGAAACTGGAGGAAAGGGAATCTTGGTTACACAGCGACAGAAAGTTTAGCAACACTGTCACTTGCAGTAATGTGGAAAATAAAAAACATACCCAATGATCTGGGTGGCCTACCTGGAGGTATTTACAGGCAAAATGCTTAAAGTCCTACAGGAAATGTAAGAGCAGAAAGATACACCAAAGGAAGGACTGTTAGACGTGAAGGAGCTGGGAGCGCATGGCTTTGAAAATTCTCAGCCTCCCTGGACAGCACAGGATGCTCAGGATAAGGAGTGGCTTCTAAGCAAAGACCGAGTCCACGGCACTGTCGGGAAATTATACTGCTGGTTGCTAAAGCCTCAGAAATGTCAAAGGATATCACACGCACCTCAGTATACCATTCCACTAAAAAGAAAACCCTTCGCCGATTTCCAGGGCATGCCTAGCGGATGCTCTGAAACAAGGAATTGGGCTTCTGAGAAGCCGCAGGCTTGAAGCATTGCTCTTGGGCAGAAGAAAACACCTGAGAAAGTCCCTAGCGTGGGTGGGTATGCGTTCACACTAGTTATCCTCTGCATGGACAAACAGTAACGGCGCCATTGCCAATCAAATCCTCTTTACTCTTTGTGGCCAATGACACGCTGAGTCAGTAGACCCCTGGCCTCCAAGAAGCTAACATTATCGCCTTCACCGTGCCCCAGCGTCCCCAACGACCACCAACCTGTGGAGATGTACATGTTTTCAGAGGCTCACGTCTCCGCACCTGCTGTAGGCTCCTGCTCGTGGGTGAATCACTTAGCAGTGAGAGACAAACACCCTGTCCTTGCTGAGTCACACACCACAAATGAAAACTGAGGGCCAAAGCTTGGGCGTGGTAGCGGATAAGCTTGAGGAAAGGGAGCCTGACACTTGTCATTCGGGGAGCAGGAGGAGGGAGGAAACTGAGATGACAGCCCTGTCCCTTCAGAGAGGACCTCAGGGAGGGGAGCGCCCCCCAGAGTGGAGTGGCGGCCGGGAGGAAGCTTAGTGCCGGGAACTCTGATGACGAGAGGAGATCTGAGCTGATCTGAGCCTGAGGGAGAGACCCGGAGCAGGCAGAGCTGGGCGAGGCCCACATGCAGCTGGCAGCAAGGACCGGCCCAAAGAGACGAGCTAACACCCTTTCTTCCCCATCAGCATGAAGATTCGTATCCTTCTATCGTCCTAAGTAAATGATAGAGCCCAGCATCGGCCAGGACCTGACAGTTGGAAGAGGCCTATGTGGAAGAGATGAGCAGAAGTGACAAACTCCCCAGGGTCCTGCCCAGAAAGGCAACCCCTCAAACAGTGAGTCTTATCTGGGCGAAGGGGTCAGGGTCCTAGGACCCGTTCATTTGACTTGTTTCTGCTCCATCTTGTACTCAAGAGTGTCTGAGTAACTCTTCCCAGTGAATAATAAGCCCTCTTACCTCCTTAGGGGATGCTGCACCTGTGGGGGATACATTATCCTGGAAATCAAATTAAATGCCCGTTCATACTGAGCTCACCTCACTTGTCGCCGAGGGCCAGGTACAGCAGCTGAGGCGGAAGATGCTGTCGGGCCGTGCCTCGCAAGGAGGGGGTTCGGTTTCAGCACTTGGAAATCGCCCACCCATCTTGATGAGGAAATGAAATCAGCTGATCTTTTCCTTTGCTCATTTGAAAGCAACGAGACATTTCTCAGCATCGGATAATGGGCCTCTAACATGCACAGTCTGGGGTGCACGGTCTGAGCAGCGAGGTCGGATATACAGGGAGCCCCAAATGGCAGTTAATTTTAATTTTAATTTTAATGGGCCTTGGCATATCCTCGATGACTTCCTGCGCAATAAATTTATCCGTCTAATTATTAGCTTAATTAAACCTAATTATCATGTGGGCTAATATTTATATATAGGTTTTCCACTCACAGTACAAAAGGGCCTATAAAAACCGTGCAGAACAAGCAGGGCTGGAGCTGAGATCACACTCAGCTGGTGGCCTCCCCGCCCAGGGCACCGGGCCTCTTATTACTGGCTCGTTATACAGGGTGCCGGGGCCCATGGCCCCTCCAAACTCCCCAGCCATCCTTCAGGATGGTTTTTCTCCACGGTGCTAACTTACCTGGGTGCTGAGATGGGGGAAGTGGCCCAAGTCACCACACTTGTGCTCACCCATGCCCTCACGCACCCCGCCTGCAACAAACACCCTCCTTCTCAAACCCCGCCGGGCCCTCTCCTCCTCCTCGAACTTCGTGACTGAGCTCACGATACCGCCTCCTGACCGCCTGCCCGACGGGTGTCCAATCATCGTTCACGTGTCCATACCATCCGGCACATCGACTCGTGGGGAAAGACACTCAATAAATGGTTGATGGCGAAATGAATCCATTTCTTCGCGCTTAGCACTTTTTACGCTCTGTAGTAATTGCCCGTTTTCTTATTTATCACGCCCAGTCTTGCGAACTCCTTGAGGACAGGAACCTTATTTTACTCACTTGCATGTCCCCACTCCGAATAATTTGCCGCACGGAAAAGGCATTTAACCCATGCGGGGATCCCACTGGTTCCGTCATGGGAAGCTGACATTTTTGCTTAGAGATTATACTTAAATAAGCTACCGTTTGTGTAAATCTCTCTTCTGACACATAGAATACTTTCTAGGTACTAGAATTGTTCCCATTGCACAGAGGAGAGAACTAAGGCTCCTGAAGTCACAGGGCTCGCCCATGAGCACAGCTTAGAGATGAAGCAAGAGCTCACGCTGGTTGCCTGACTCTGAGTCTATGCTCAGTTATTTTCTCTTCAACAGAGAAACCTTGTTCTCATCTCTGACCCACAAGTCCAAGTCCAGTCTCCCAGGAGCTGGCTCCGAACTAAGGTCCATTCAGGGATTCGCTCATTGCAGTTTAAGGGTGAAGACAAAAACACATAGAGATGTTTTTGCCTTTCAAGATGACGCTCCTGAGAATTGATGTCCTCAAGTGCAAGAATTTCAGACGCCAGGCCAGGCCAGGAGAAGGTGACGAAAGGTGACAGGCAGTGAGCTCAGGGACCCAGGGGCTTCAAACGGGACAGACTTTTAGTGAGATAGTAAATCAAAGAAAGCCACGAGCTTGGTTAGGTCCTCCACCTGACGCAGACATGAGCGGTCAAGACCACACAGCTGGTTTCTGGAAAAGCTCCGAAGAGACCCCGAGGGCAGAAGCGCCCGCTGGCCTCTCTGTTCACCGCGGCCTCAGACCAGACCTCTGACCTTCTCTCCAAATGCGGTTGCTCACACAGCCCGCAGGCCCACGGGCAGGACCAGAGGAGAAAGATGTCCACTATCCAGTCTGAGCTTCACGTCCTAACTGTACGACGTTGGCTGTGGCCCTGGATGACTGTGGATGTTTTTCTGGGTTTAGTGACTACTAAAATATATTGCATCGCCCTTTCTTTCTGTGAAGAGTTCTACTTCATAAAAGGTAAATGTTTAAGATAGTCCACCGTTTTTATGTCTCATTTTTAATTGCCTCTTTTATTTTAACACCAAGGAGCCTCGACAAACCAAAGTGGCCCAGGAGTCCCTTAAAATCCGAGAGACCCTGTTCTCGACACCCCAGTGTCTTGTTCTTCTCATTGGAAAAAAATACGAGGGTTGAGTAAATGACCCCTCAGGCCCTTCCAGGTCTGGCCACAGCAGTCAAAGTGCTCTTATCAGTGCCCTGGGTACCCCTTCTCCTTTAGCAAGAAAGAGAAAGGAGGGAGCGGAGGGTAGCGGCCGAACCCCGACTCCCGCGCCGGCATCCGCCCCTGCAGGACAGCAGACGAACGGAGCATGGCCCAAAGGAGGAGAGAGACGTGGGGATCCCGGATCGCTTCTGCAGGATGGTTTTCCTCCTCCATAAAGTCACGCTGAGACTGGCTGCCGGTGTGAAGTAAAAAGGAGGCCAGGATGTCCTCTGGGGAGCGCGCTCTCTGCCTCAGACCACGGGGGAGCAGGGCGGGCCTGGGAGCAAGGCCCTCGCCCTGGACAGCCCGCTCCAGAGGGGCTGGGCATAGAGGGGCTGGGCATAGATGCTCTAGCTGGGGACTGGGCCGCAGCAGGGCTGGCCATGTGTCTTTGTTTATTTCTTGTCCCCACTAGAATCGCCGCAGGAGCAGTGATCGCGGTGGTGGGCCAGGACCCAGGGCCGCCGCAGCGCGGGGAGGCAGGCATGATGTGCGGGAACATTCCGGGTGCCCGCAGGGGATCAGCTGCCTCGTGGGCCTTCTGCTACAAACACATTCTGCGTACCTACGTGCCACCGGCAGATAGACTTCCTGGGGCCGGGACGGTGGGTGGCCAGGTGAGCAGGAAACCTCTGCTCACCACCTCCTTCCGAGCCCCGCCCCCCCCATGTCGGGCAAGGCCAGGAACCTTGACCTGGTTCCCTTAGGACCCCCTTCTCCTCCTGATCAAATGTGCCCACGGATCAAATGTCCCTGTCACCTAGGAAGTACGCTCTGCTCTCCTTATCCTCTGGCACTCAGCAAAGTCCCCTTCCTGGGTATCGCAGACCCCGGACGTGACAAGCAGCTCCCCGAAACCTTCTGCTGTGCCCGATGCCCGCTGGAGTCCAGCACCCTCCCTCCACGGCTGCCGGCGGAGCGCACAGCGGAAATTCGAGAGTTCCTGTGAAAAGTCACGACCACCACTGCAGCCAAAGAATTTACCTCAAACCCTGGGGGTGACCCAGGTCTGGCCCTGCTCCCCCCCCCACCCCAAGGCTTTCCTTTTTGAGGAGCATCTGCAGAAGAAGAGAGAAACACCGGCTTCCAGGGATGGAGATGTTTCCTGGAGGAAGATCTGCCAACAGTGTGAAGCTGCCAGGGACCAGCCAGAGTGGGGAGGCTCAGAACTTTTTCATGCTGCCGTGATTTGGGGGGGTGGGGGAGACCCGGCTATTGCTGGACCCTAAGAAGATATACGATCATTGTCTACAACCTGTGAAAGTTGCCACAAAGAGGGATCAGGTCATGTTTTAATCCCAAAGGAAGGTCTGAGATCAGTACGGGGTTAGTGGGGAGCAAATTCCAGCCCAGTGTAGCGTGTCCAGCCTCAACAGGTGGTGAGCTCCCCGTCACTGGAGTGCTCAAGAAACAATCTGTCAAAAATGTCGGACAAGTTTCAAAATGAAAACTAACTTTCAGGAGACTATATATAATTCAACTACATTAAATACATACAATTCAAACATATAATTACACGTGATTCACATATGTACCTTTAATGCAGCTGAAGGAGTGGATGAGTGTAGGGACAGCGGGGGCTGAGCAAAGGGATTTCGCGTTCTCTTTTCAGATTTCCAAGTCTCTATCTCCCGCTTCCTCTCGGTCTTCAGAAAACACGGGGCTCCAGAGGAGGAAGACAGTGCACCCAGCGCCCCGCAGGGGAGTGGGCTGAGAGAAGGCACGTCTTCTCCACGCCGAGCCTCTGGGTTCCAGCAAGAAGGAAAGGAGCAGGAGATACGGAAAATCCTCCACATCATTCCTAGACTGAATATTTCACAAAATTGGGTTTTGATTTTCCTTTAATAAGACATCGGTGACTCTTTTTCAGCAACAAAGAGACTGTTTTATGCAAATTTCCCCACAGGGCTTGTATTAAGATGTTAAAGTCGCTCCTGTCACAATATCTACCTTATTTCAATGAGTCATAATAGCTCTCTCTCTTCTCTTGCTGAGACTTTGCAAGGCAAACTCTCTGGGCTGAGAGCACAGCCTGCCTTTATTATATGATTATTATTCCTTCTTGGGAGTCCTGAGGAAACAGCTAGAAGATAGGAGACTTTTAAAGAAATGGACCTGGGCTTGCCGTGTTCTGCTGGTTCTGCCTGAAGTCCCACTGGGCCACGTCCATATCTCTGGTGCTGAGAACATGCGAGAATCATTCGCTTCCACCAGTGGGACATCTAAGCCCTCCGAAGGCAGCTGCCGCCTCTCCCTCTCGCCCTCGGCTCCCGCCCTGGGCTGTGGGTCATGATGGTCACAAACACTGTTTTCCTCTGCGGGGACTCATCCCATGGCCCTGGCATGGAAAAGGGGGTCACAGGAAACTAAACACCCCATGCCAGTCACGGGGCCGGGGCTTGGATGGACGGTATGAAGGAGGGAGGAACGGGGACCACCCAGAGAGCTGCGAGGCGCGGGGTGCCCTGTGATGAGGAGTCTCCACCTTCCACTTCCTTCCCCCTGCTCTCCCCTCACCCCTGCTCCCCACTCTGAGCGAGGTCACAGCCAGAGCCTTCTAGAGGAGCCTGCCCACAGCGCCCCAAAGTGAGCCAGCGAGGGGCTGCTGTGAATAAAATTTCAGAGAGCAGGTCGAAGATAAGTCTCAAGAAATAACTGGAACGGTGCTGGGAAAACTGGAAAGCCACCTGCCGAAAAATGAAACCAGACTGTTGTCGATCGCCACACACCCAAATGAGCTCAAAATGGATTAAGGACCCGAATATAAGACCTGAAACAATAAACTGCATCGAAGAAAACATAGGAACTAAATGCATGGACCTTGGACTTAAAGAAGATTTTGTGAATTCGACCTCAAAGGCAAAGGCAGAAGAAGTTAAAGCCAAAATAAATGAATGGGACGACATCAAGCTAAAAAGCTTCTCAGCAGAAATCACCGTTGACAAGGTAAAGAGACGACCATTCAGTGAGAAAATGTATTTGCAAGCAAAGCCTCTGAAAAGGGCCTAATGTCCAAAATATACAAAGAACTCACATGACTCAATCACAACAAAGAAACAAGTGATCCAATCAAAAAATGGGCAGAGGACCTGAATGGACGCTTCTCCCTAGAAGACATACAACAACAAATATGTGAAAAGATGCTCAACATCGCTAGCTACTAGGGAACGCAAATCAAAACCACAATGAGTTACCGTCTCACACCTGCTAGAATAGCTATAATCAACGGAACAAGCAATAAATGTGCTGGTGAGGATGCGGAGAAAAGGAACCCTCATACATGCTGGTGGGACTGCAAATGGGTACAGCCACTATGGAAAACAGTAATGGAGCGTCCTCAAAAAACTAAGAATTGATCTACCATAGGATCCAGCAATCTCTCTACTGGGTATTTACCCCAAAGGCTTGAAAACATATGTCCAAAAAGATATTTGCACACCGATGTTGACAGCAGCCTTATTCACAGTGGCCAGGACAAGGAAGCAACCAAAGTGTCTTATAATAAATGATTGAATAAAGAAGCTGTGGTACATAAATACAATGAAATATTACTCAGGCATAGAAGAGATAAAATACTGCCATTTGCGATGACATGGATGGACCCTCGAGATAGATCACACTAAGTGAAATAAGCCAGACAGAAAAAGTTGAAAATCACATAAGATCACTTATACGTGGATATAAACCTAAAAGCAACAAATGAACAGGACGAACAAACAGAGACTCATGGACATAGACAATAGACTAGTGCTTACCAGAGGGTAGCAGGGAGGGAGGAGGTAGACGAGGTAAAAGGGGTCAAATATGTGGTGACAGAAAGAAATCTAACTACAGATGGTAAACTATGATGCAAAATACATATGATTACTGTTGAATTGTACACTTGAAACGTACTGGATTTTGTTAACTAATGTCACTGTAATAAAAAAAGAAGAAGAAATAACAGGTGGCATTAGGCAGTATGTTAGCTTGGGCCCCAGAATTCCAGTCCCAGCATGCAATTTACCAGGGTGTGGCCTTTGGCACGTTGCTTAACCTGTCACGTATCAGTTTCCTCTGGAGCTCATACCTACTGCATAGGATGTTGACATTAAACGAGAAAATCTTCATCAAGCACCAAGATATATATATAATTCTAACGACTGTGTTCATGGATCCTACGTTTTGTTCTTTTAAGATTTCTGTACATACTTTCCCCATGTTACCTGTAACTGAAATACCTTTAAATTTGTGGCCAATGGTGCCATAATATTCCTTTGGCCAATGAGGTTCTGGTTACTTACCCTCTCCCCGGTGTGTATTTTGATCTTTACTATTGTGAGCAATGTTCCATATGCATCTGTATAGCATAGATTTTAATCTACAGGCATTAAATTGAGGTCCTTGACTCCCGCAGAAGGGGGAGCCCGGGCTTGAAGTACGGACTCACGCTCGGCTACTTGCTCGCGGTGCGGTCTCTAGAATGTTGACCCTGACGCTGCTCGTGGGGCAGAACTGTCCGCAGAGGATTGTGCTGGCATCGGGTTCCACCGTTTCGGCCCGTTCCACTCATACGTGAGAGGTGGGAGCTCACACTCGCTTTCTTTTTCTTCTTTTAAGTTAATCACATGTGAGATGGATTACCTTCCTCACTAACTTCGCTTTGCCTTTGGTGTTTGCTTACATTCCCAGCCAGAGGTTGGAGGGACAGCGGCTTCGTCCCTTAGAGGATGTATGTATGTAGGCTCTTCGTATATTTTGAATTAAGACTTTTCCTCAGCACGTCTGTGATATGCATGTCCCATTCATTTCTTTTACACCCGAGTTCTATTGTTGTTCACGAAGCACGCTGTCACCTCGTCATTCAGAAGCAGGTTGTTCTTCTTTCTGACTGGAGTCCAGGACTGTGGATCTATCACCCTGTATTTACGAGTCTTATACACTGTACCCTAATCCTTCCTGCTCTCATTGTTTAGGGTGCAAGATCCCAACCGATTTATATTCTGCTTCTTATTTACTTCACATATCCATTGTCTTTAAAGCTTTACAATGGCATTTCTGATCATCTTTCTTCAGTAATTAATCTTGAAAAGGACTCTGTAAAGATTAAATTCTTTATAAAAAAGCTCTGCGAACCTTTCTACTACTCTGCCTGGATTTACTATTTCCATATTTGTTAAGCTTTTCTGCTTTCTATTTTCCATAGAGTAAACCTTCCTATTGTGTTAGTCTGTGATTTTTTCCATGCATTACAACAATCTACTTATTGAATCCTTCTATGTTTTTGTTTAATTTGCAACTCATACTACATCTCATCATTTGTTGTTGCAGAATCAATTCTAGAATATTTTTATTTCTAACAATATTTGACTTTTACATGATATCTATTATGCAACCATAGTCTCAACCTACTTGTGATATTATTATTATTATTATTATTATTATTAGACTTAATTTTTTTCATTTTTTCCAGACATATTTTCTCTATTTCCAGAACCCTGGTTGGGTGTAGATTTGCTGCATTTCTGTCACTGTTCCTGTTTTTTTCCAGGGCTTTTACAATGTTTGGGTTTTTTTCTGCTTAAAAACTTGTATTAATTAATTTGGTTACCTAGGCAGGAGCGGCACGGGGTACTTTGAGCAATGTTGAAATGTGCCGATAACTGGCTGAGGAGAGGTCCGATGATGAACGTCATAAGTGGCCCGGAAGAGAGAGGTTAACTGACCCAGAGATGCTTGAGAGAGAGGAAACCAGAGGGAGGTTCCAACAGTGAGCGGAAGGGGCAGGGGGCCGGCCGAGCACCTGCAGGCCTGGGCCGGGGCGGAGGGAGGAGCCAGTCCACACCTCTGTGTCTGTAGTTCAGAGTCTCAGGCGTCAGATGGACCCGCAAGACTAACAGGAAGCTAACTGACCTCACAGAAAAGAGCAGAAATTGGAGAAGTTTCTGGAAGACGGATGAGCCCAATTGCGGTGCTATGTAACACGAACGCTGAACGGGAAGAGTTTAGTAAGAGGCGGTGATCACACACGACTTCACAGGCAATTAAAGTTCGACACGGAGCCTCGCTGCTGTTGGTCTTTGAGCCGACAGACCGGAGGAGGCGGTTCTGGGGCTTAGTGACAGGGCCGTGTCGCAGCTCTCAGAGGCACAGGGCTCACGCCTCCGCCTCACGCGGGAGGGAATGGCAAGTCGGTCACAGGAACGAGCACGTCCCGGTGGACACTGCCCAGCTCACGGGGCGCAGGAGACGGGAGGTCCTGGGTGTGGGAGCTGGAGAAGCCGGGGTTTGGAGAGTGAAATATCGTCAGTGTTTCCTGCACCGACCAGATGGAGGACGTCCTCACTGGGCGATAGGAGTGGCTCTGTCAGCTGGCAGGTGCGAGAAGGTGCCTCGCTCACCTCCCAAGCCCTCCCCCTCCCCCCATCCGGTGCTGACAAGCATCCGCGCTCACACACCCTCTCCCAAGCAGACTGTGCTTCTTCTGGAGAGTTCACTGTCCCTCAGGAGCTTTCCGGTCAGCTCCGTGTTGTGCTGTGTTTTGTTTCCTGACCCCCGGAAGTAGAACGAACGGCAGGAGATGGATGGGGGCGTAGTTGGGGACGAAGTCCTGCAGGGGTAGCGTGGCAGCCCCGGAGAGCGGTGCAGTCCCCTGGGGCCGGTGCCTGCACACACACCTTCGTGGGAAGACTATGAGCAGGGGCTGGTACGTCGTCACATGAACCGTTCGCACGAGACCACCTTCTCACCCCGAGGTTCTGTGAGATGTTAGGTAACTGGAGGCAACTTCAGGACCCTCACAGGGGGAGAGGCGGCAGCTGCTTGTAAGTGGCGAACAGGGTCTTCCGGAGGAAGTTAGGGAGTCGAAGTTCACATCTTGGTTCTGCCAACTCTTACGGGGTGCGTGACCTGAAATGGATCCTTGAACTTTCTCCAGGTTGTAAGATAATGGGTTATTAACGTAATTTATTTACCCCCAATCCCTAACTCCTATTACCCCCAAAAGCTCAGTCTCTCTCCATACTTAACCCCCTCAGCCTCTGCCAGGCCCTTGGAATTTCTCAGCCAGACGATCACAAGAATTTTCTAAAGAGTCCCTGGGGTCCTTCGGTGTCACACATTGTTCCCAACTCCCAATCCATCTTTCACGGACGATTTTCTGAGATGCAATTGGATGACACCCTCCCTGCTTAAAGTTGTTCGCAAGGCTTCCCAGGGCCTTCGTGAAAAGGTCAGCCCCTCCGATCCCCGGAGCCAGCTGCGGGCCCCCCAGGAGGCGGGGACCGCGTGCAGCTCATTCCAGCACACCCCAGGACAGCAGCCCAACCTGGCACGCAAAGGAGTTCTGTGACTGTCCGTGAAGTGAATGAATGGACAAACCCCTCCAGCCCTGGTATCAGCCCCGCTGTCAGCCCGAACGACAGCACCTCTAAAGCACAATGCCTGGCACACCCCTGCGCGCGGAAGTGTTCTCAGGGACCCCCCCAGCCCCACCCGTGTCATTTCCCTGCGCCTCGGACCCACACCTCACCCTAACTTTGCTAGTGCTCTCAGAACAGAAGTGGTGTCCTTCTCAGACCCGAGCATGGCTCTCGGAAGTGCACGTGACTTTAATGCATCTCCAGAAAGCCTCCAGGATGCCACAGGGAGACAGAGGTCACTATACCCTAAAATGAAGCAAGGAAAGGCCGGCCAGCCCCTGCCACAGGCCCGGGTGGGTGGGGGGGGGGCTATGTCTGCGAGGGACAGGGGGAGCCAGAGCTTCGCTACTTAGAGGGAAGAACTAGAGATGGCCGAGCCACGATCTCCTCGTGCCTTCGAAAAGGAGTGACTGAGGTGAAAGGGCATCCGGGGGGCAGGAAGAGGGCCCCCGCTTGGGGCCCGCCACTTCCCAGGAGAGGAAGGCCCAGGCAGGCGGCCTTCGGGGGGGAGAAGCCCAAGCGCCCGAGATTTATTGGGAAGCAGGGAAACTGCTGGATCTGACGCGAGGAAAGGGAAGATGTCATTTCAACATCTGTTCCCGGCACTTCGGCAACTAATTATTTCTCTGTGCACTGCAGTCGGCAGGGCCGAAGGGCCCCGGGGCCGGCCGAGTCCTGTCAATAAAGCTGAGTTTGACTGGCAAAATAAATCAGTAAATACGTAAACACACCCTGCAGCCACCAGAAACAATAACACCCAAACAGCCCTCTCGGGGCCCCGTGGGATCAATCGGCCTTTGTGCCGGGCGGGGCAGGGAGGAGAGGCAGGGGTGGCAAGACTGAGCCCCAGAGGTCCGCTGTTCCCAGGGTCTCTCTCCCTTGGCGGCCCGAGGGACACTAGCCCCACGTCCAGGGCCCGTACTCCACAGCCGCTGAGAACGTTGTCCCCCCTCAGCCCACATCCTCCTTGTTACCGCAATCCGTGGGGGCCGGAAGGACCCAGAACGGTTCTGGTATTGGCCTGAGGCGAAGGGTAGATCTCTGCGGGAGGCTGTCTCTGTGTCCTTCTTCTTCCCCGGGAGCCCAGGCCCTGCTTCTCTCCACGGCCCTCACCAGCCCCGCATCTCCCGCATGGGGGAGCACCTGGCCAGCTTCTCCGCACGGCGGCGTCGACGGGCCCCACGACAGCCCGTGTTCGTGTTCGCATTGTCCTTCCCGGACCGGCCCAGGGTCGTTTCTCTAAACCTGGCACCTGGTGTACGGACAGAGCTCGGGCAACGCTAGGGGCGGAGAGGGAGGTCGCTGGGAGGGCTGGGTCGGCAGGAACAGACGGACGGACGTCAGGAAACGGACGTCACCCGTCAGGACCCCCAGGGAGAGAACGAAGCTGAACTCAAAACACCGAGCACGAAACGAAGAGCACACTGCAACCCTGAACCTGACCGACCCAGAGGAAGACGTCAAAGCCCCAGAAAGATGGAAAGGGGGGGGGGAGTGACCCCCAGTCTGAGAAGAAAGAGGCCGGAACAACCACATCGTTTGGTCAGTACTGAGTGCTCCAGCCAAGGCGGCCGGGTGCGGGGTGCTGGGGTGGACAGGGGCAGGGCAGGGACCAGGTCCGGAGGCCTGCGGCTCCAGACTCCAGGGCCCACTGCTGTGTGCCGGCCGCACGCCGTCCCGCTCCGGACTCGGTTTCCCTTTCTGAAGGAGGGAGCCGGAGCCTCCTCCCCTCTGCATGCAGACGCTTCTCCAAGACACATCCGACCAGGTGCCCCGCGCCGGACAGCCTTCCGTGACTGCGCACGGCACTTAGAAGAGGGTCCGCGTCCCGCAGGCCTGAGCGGCCGGCGCCCCAGCCCCGGCCCGGCCTGTTTGCCTAGACGCACGGGGCCGGCCACCTCGGTGGCCCCGTCAGCCGCGCTCTTGCCGGGCTCGCCTGGTCCTCCCTCCTTCCCCGGTCACTTCTGCTCCGGCCTCCACCACGGCCTCTGGGCTCCTGCGGCCGCCTCCGCCGCCCTCACCCCACCAGTCTGGCTCCCAGTCTGCCCAACACCCAGCCAAGCCCCCTCCGGCCTCAGACCCTTCGCACGTGCTGGTCCCCCAGATCCACGTGGGGGCCTGTCTCCATCCCCCCATTCCCTGCACGAGGCCACCCCGCCCTCCCAGGGCCGCCCTCCCACACCACCCGGCCCAAAGTGGCCACCCACAGACCCTGCTCTACTTTTATTTTTATCACGGCCTGTGTTCACATCCAGAATGACCTGATACGTCTATTTTGAGAACAGACGTTCATTTGCGTCTTGCCTCCTATCCTAGGACAGAAGCTTCGTGAGGGGAATTTCTGCCATGTTCACTGCCGGACCCTCAGCTCCGAGAATGGCGCCTGTCACCGGGGTCTGCGGGCTGCCAGCAGCTCGTTCTTGCTGGTGGTGACATCACCGCCGACTCCGTGTGAGTGCTCGCGCGTCACCGCGTCCCGGGCCTCAGTCACCTGCCTGACACACAGCAGGTGTTCCATCAACGCGGACTGGCTAAATGCACGAGTAAGAGGAGGAACGCATGGAAAAGCGAAATCACGGAGGGAACGCAAGCTCAAGGCTCCGCCACGAAGGGGTTCGAGTCGGTTGTGCTTCCTGACGACACTCATCCTCGTGGGCGGCGCTGGCGTGGGTAATCTGAAGTCCGCGCTCTCTCAGCTCCGTTCCCTCTCCTGTTTTCCTCGAGGCCTCCTGGAGGAAGGGGGGCTCATGGGAACACGTGATTCCGCCTCTCCGACCTTCCCTGTATTTGTAGTTCAGACCTACAAACTGCCGTTAGGTTTCCCGACTTGTTTCCAGCATAAGCAGCCATTTCCCCCAGTTCAGCGCTCTGAGTAACATCACATAAATAGTGTCATTTCACTCAGAGGCAGCGCCAGCGTCTCACCTGCAGGCAGCTTGCAAGCTCAGCTGGTAGCAAATGCGCCCCATCTTGTGTCCCCAAATCACATGCAAGAAGCTGAGACGGCGCCAGGTCGGTGTGCGCGATGCTGTGCACTTCACCGCCACACGTCTGAGGAGCCACGTAAGTTACGGCACTGAGGAAACCATCACCCCAACTCGGGCCTGTGAAACTTTATAGCACCCTGCGCTCTCAGAGCGTCGTAAGCACTTTCCGAGGGACTCGTCAAAACCCAGCCACGGTAGGGTTCATAACGTCCTTTAGCGTGGTGATTCCAACTACCAGACGCCCACCGGGAGTGGCCCAAGGCTCAAAGGAGTCAGGGTTGTAGACATTTGCAAACAGACTAACACACACATCCGTAGCCGTAGTTCTGAACTCCTTTTCTTCTCTGCTGAGGCTTGGTCAATATCTTTTGATCAATCCAAAGTCTGTCTCTAGGAAAGCACAGGAGAAACCGATGAAGACATGTGGCAGGGCTGTCCTTCCACAAGAAGGTTGCACGGTGTTTTTCTAACTGTGCGTTTTCAGGTCTTAAAATGCGACCGCTCCCATCCGACCTCCCTTCACATTTCCCAGTGCTAACAGAGCAGCACTGACCCATGGATCTGTGAAGAGTGTGGGGCTGGAAGACCTGTCTATCCCTCATGTGACGGAGGGCAAGGCACTTAATCATCCTGAGCCTCAATTTCCTCCTCTAGGAAACCAGGATGGTAAATCCTGCCTCACAAAACTGTCGTGAGAATTCAGCGAGCTCATCCCGGGGCTTACCAGAGATCCTCAGTAAGCACTGGTCCCTTTTCTGGAGCACCATCCCAATTCACCACTTCCCTCAGTATCAGCCTCAGGCTAATTGGCTGGTACTGACTCTTGCTTCTGTGTTGAAAATCTCCTTCCACCTTGATTCCTGGTGTTTGTTCTGACTCCGAGATGGGTGATAAACTCTTTGGGGACAGGGACTGCCTCTTCTCTTTCTCTTGCAAATCGTGACTTCACAACATCTCACTGCCTTCACCTGATTATAAGACACACTCCGCTCTCTATTCACCAGGTAGGGTTACAAACGATGAGCAGGTGACCACACAGAGAAGGTGCTTCTCTGAGGCAGCAGGAGACCTGACGAAGGACATCTTCATTATGTTCTTAGAGAAAAGTGAAGCCGTAACTGTCCCATCAAAAAAGTAAGAAATTATTGAACAAAACTAGGCAGCGATTAAATAAGGATCGTGAGAATGAGGCCCATTAGAAATCCAGAAATTAAAGGAAAATGTCATCGAATTTTACAAATTTAGTAGCTGATAAAAACTCAGGACGTTGTTAAAAAATATTTTTTTATGATCTGGAAGATGGAACCAAGAAGTTCACCCAGATCCACCCCACATAATATATGTAATGCAGTTAAGAGACAGTTGAGAGAGAGGATTTCGAATTCATCTAATTCCAGAGAAAGAGAGGATGGAAGGAATGGCAGAAAAATCAGCATCTGAAGAGATAATTGCTGAAATCTTTCCAAAACTGGATAAAGACATGAGTCATTAAATGGAAAAGGCATTCCTAGGGATCTAGCAAAATAAACAAGAATAAATCCGCTCACGGACACATTAAGATATAACAAGGATCGTGGGGAAACCTAAAATTGCCAGACAAGAAGATAGAACAACGAGGCTAGCGGCCAACCTCTCGTCCACGGTACCAGGTGCCAAGGGCAATGGAACGTCACCTTCAAAGGGCGAAAGGAACATAAGGGTCAACCCGGAATAGGATTTTGCTGTTAGCACCAAAGGCCCGAGAACAGAGGCTTAATGAAAGGAAATAAAGGCTTCATCGTCTCACATCACAGGGGTGAGGAAGGGGCAGCCCAGGAATGGGATGGGGTATGGCAAAGCTCAAGGGACCCCCCCCCCCGGCCCTCCCCAACCGCTACTGCTCTGCCTCCTCCGCTGTGGCTTCTCTCTCCATGTCTCGTGAAGCCTCCTGTGTCCCAAAAAGGAGAGACAAGGGTAAAAGCGTGCCCCTCCGAGCCAAGTCAGCCCCCTTTCGGAGGATGCCGCCCTCCCCCCCGACTCGGTATTTTCTGCTTCATCTCATCGGCCACCCATGGCTACGAGTCTAGAAAATGCCGCCTTTCTGCTGAGCAGAAACCCGTGTTCTAGTGCTGTTTCTGAGAGAGGAGAGGAGCAGGACAGGGACGTCGGCTGGGCAGCTAGCCGTCACTGACGGAGCTGTTACTTGAGTGTGCAAGCAAAATCAAAACATAGCATATACGGAAGGAATTTCACATCCACAGTCCCTCACTAACAGCGCATTCGAGGATGGACTTCATTTAGAAATAAAATAAACCCAGAGGGAAGATATGGATCACAAGGAGCGTTGGCGAGCACAGAAAGAGATAAAACATGTCAGTAATGCAATTGCAATTTACGGTAAAAGATAAATATTATTTTTGTTCTTTAAAAGAGCAAAACGAGAGCCCCAAATAAAAACTACGAGAGGGCGGGAATACTTAAATGTGGTAACAGGATGATGTTTTATAAAGCTGGTGCTGAGTATACAGATTATATATATAGTCTTCATAGCTGCCTGGAAGTTTGAAACATTCGCTCATTTGAAAAATTAAGAGGCGATACTTACACAGGAATTTCAAACACCTAAACGTCAAACGACATCGTAAAGTTAAAAGACAAGAAAAGAAAGACCCGAGGGAAATGGTTGCAATATATGCATCAGGAAAAGAAAAATCAATATCCAGAATATAGAGCGTTACTACGCGCCGATAGAGAAAACCCAGATGAAGAGGGGAAAGGTATAAATGAGATTTTGTAGAAGAAACACAAATGGCCAATAAATATATTAAAGACGTTCAACCTTGTAATCAAAGAAATTCAATTTAAAACAACCACGAGGTGTGCTTTTACATCCACCGGAAATAAAATTTTAGAAAATTGAGACTACCCAGCATTGTCAAGAGGGAATGACAACTCTTGGCCCTGTCGGTGAGCATGGCATTTGGCAAAATCAGTTTGGATTAGTTTGGTAGTTCTTCAAATTTTTAAATATCCATATTATTGGACCCGCAGTTACGCGTCTAGAAATCTACAGACACCCCTGGGCACGTGCGCCGACATGTACGAATGAGTAATCACTGCAGCCTGAGCTGCATCCTTAGGAAGGACGCAGGCGAGAAGAGATGCTGGGCAGGTGGTCCCCGCGGCAAAGGGCTGCTCGGGCTTTACAGGAAACGATGCACGCAGCTAAGCGGCCCTGCGTAAACTCACGTGGGCTCCGTGGCCCTTCTCCTTCACCCTCACCACGGCCCCGTACAAGGTGGAAACTGAGGTGCAGAGGGGAGTCAAGGTCAACAGCCATCACGCGGCAGAGCTGGGTTCCGCCTGATGCCTGTGTCAGACTTTCCCCGACCTCCCGACCTCCCCGTTCGCTAGGCCCGATAAAGACAGGAAGGCTGTTCTCAGGAGGCCTGTTGTGAGCCTGGAAGGGGAGGTTGTATGGCCCCGCCTCCCACCTTGCTTTGTCTAGGCGTTGGGGTGGGTTCCCCTGGGAGCCAGGGCCTGGACTGCTGTCCACTGACCGCAGAGCGTCCCGGTGCCCTTCAGCTTCCGGGAGCTCTGACCACGCCGCCTCTTCGAGACTGTAGATGCTTTTAATCTCGCTTTTTACCGAGGGCCAAGGCCTTCAGGCACGAGTGCCTATAAATTGCCCCCTATTACGTTATTAATTACCGTGTTCTCTGGAGTCAAATAACTGACTAATGCTCTGGCAAGCTGCGCTGTGCAGTGGAAATCTCTCCTCTTCCCAGACATGTGCGTGTGGTTCCAACCTTGGAAGAACCGCCCGAGACCACGAGGCCACAGCCCCGCGGGTGTGGGAGGCTTGCGCAAGATGAGGGGATGGAACCCCGAGGTACCGATGGAGGGAACCCGGGGTGTCCGAATTCCAAGACATGGACCAGCCCGCAGGGTGGATGCGGCGAAGGAGAGGAGAAGGGAGGGGAGCGCTGAGGGCTATGGGGACGAGGATGCTGGCAGAGCCGCTGCTGGAACCCGAGAAGTTGGGAGCATCCGCAGAGAAGGTGCATCTAGAAGGGACGCTCGTCTGGCCTGCAGGCGGCAAGACCCGGGATTCCCTGACAACCTGAGCAGGAGCCTCGCTGGCGGGAGAGAGGACGGACCCTAGAGGGCCACGGGGAGTCAGTCACCAACGCCGCACGCCTGCCCCGTGCTAGGAGTCTGTGGCCTGTCCCCAAGACTCCCTCAGCCCTGTCACCGTGTCCGCTTCCTAAAGAGCACCCTAGAAGACGACACGTGGGGTACCTCAGTCCAGAAGAGGGGTGCGAGAGTAAGTGGCAGCCCAGGGCCCGGCTCTGCAGAAGGACACGCCTCTTACTTCTTGGTCCCACACCCCATCCTCCACGCAGGCTGAAGTGTCCAGCTCCAGGCGCCCCCGTTCCCGCCGTGGGCGCCGGCTGGCCTCGGCATGGTCAGCGCACCTCCTGCACCACCACGCGCGGGAGGCTGTGAGGGCCCAGCCCTTCCCAGAGCAGCCGCGGACAGGCCAGGCCCCTCGCCCTCTGCTGACCTTCCGACCCGCTCACTTGGTCTTCCCCAGCCTTAACGCACCCATTGGTGGAGCGCCCAGGAGGCATAGCCAGCCGGGGAGGCGGTGTGGGCAAACTCAGGGCGTCTGCCTCCTCCCCGCCCTTTCTCAGGATTTCCCCGGCCCTTGAGTCTCACCGTTTTTCAGGGCCCGTGGC
The DNA here is from genome assembly GCA_003508835.1 of Eonycteris spelaea. Lineage (NCBI taxonomy): Eukaryota > Metazoa > Chordata > Mammalia > Chiroptera > Pteropodidae > Eonycteris > Eonycteris spelaea. The sequence goes on from PUFA01000037.1 coordinate 82,542, forward strand.
TGATTTTTGAGGCACAGGGAGCTGCCTGCCCCGGCCCTGGGCCTGAGCTTTCCACCCCGAGGGCCTGGGGGCCTGGCGGGCTCCAGTGGCCTCCGGGCAGGAAAAGGATGTTGGGGCATGTGGGGTGTTTTATCCTCGGTGGGGAGGCGGCCTCTGCTGCTATTTCAATTTAAATCTTGTTGAGTCTCAATCCCCGACACTTTCGGCTGAGCCTGCGAGGCAGGGACAGATCCTGGCTCTCAGGGCAGGCGCAGTTCCCAGCACACTAAAGACGCTTGACGGACACCAAATCCTTGCAATTTCCACACAAAGCCTTGACCTGCAGTCCCAGGGCTCCCAGGAAACACTGCGCTGCTGCCCCAGGCTCCGCTCAGCTGTCCCAGGGATGGCCAAGCAGCCCCGGGCAGGAAAGGTCCTGGCCAGACGAGCTCCAGCCAGACAAGGTCCGGCCAGACGAGCTCCTGGCACTGCAGCCCCACCCCACCCCACCCCACCGCCTGACCCTCCCTTCTGCCCCTCCTCCTGCTTCAGCCTGGAGACTCAGCTAAGCTCCCAGAGCCCCTGCCACGCCGGCCAGACACTGCAGCAGGCCCCGATTTACGCTGCTTACAATGACATCACCTGTTTGAAAGAGCTTTCTCCGGCTGCTGAAATGATGCCAGTGGCCGGCAGGGATGGGCCCTGCGGATCTGCCGCTCTCATGTTACGGAGATCCTGGGCTTTTTCAAACATGGCGTACCAACCAGCAAAAGATGGCAGCTTTTCACTCAAAAAGGCCTTGCTCAAGATGAAACAGACTCACAACAAGATCTGGGTCCTTTTTACTCTGCTCCACTCTTGTTCTCAAACAGAGAGTCTGGGTCCTTTTTTTTTTTTTTTTAATTACTTTAACTCTGGAATAATTCAGACTTAACAAAGGAACTACCAAATCACATAAGCGGCCGCGTATCCACCACCCAGCTTAAAAAGGAAATATCGGGTGTATTGAAAACTACCAGTATCGGCCAAGTCCAGTCTCCTGTACCCCCGCCCCCCCCCCACACACACACACACACACACACACACACACTCCACGTCGTTACCACCATCCTGAACTGGACTTTTACTGTGCCCTGTGGCTCTACGCGCCACGCTGTTTTTAGCAACGGTTTATCTTGAGACCCTCGTCGTTTTCAGATGCCATGGTAAGAAACAACAGCATGAGAGCCCATGGGGTGACCTCGCGCAAAACCGACCACGCAGTGTACAACCGGAAACGCGACGTCGACACGACCCACGGCCTTTTAGATCGATCGCTCCCGCTCTCCACGCGTGTCCGTGTGTGCGTGTGTGTGCACACCCGTGCTTCGCGCACCTAGTCCTGTGCAACCCACCTGTGGGGGCCTGCACGGCAGCCCCAGGACAGTCCAGCCACTGCCCCCTCCTTCTCCCTTCACCTCCCCAGCCCCGGCCACCACCTCGTCTGCTCTCCATGTCTATTATTTTGCCACGTCAAGGTCGGTAAACGAATCGGACAGTAAGGAACCATTAAAATGGGCTCCGCCTCCCCGCCACCCGCCCACTAAGTAGAAGCCCTTGAAATCCACCCAAGTGGGGGCATCTGTCTAGCTTGTTCCTCCTCGATGCTGAGTAGCACCCCATGGTTTGGGCGTGCCAGGGTGTGTCTACCGCCGACAGACATCTGGGTTGTTCCATGGGGGACTGTAACCAATAAAGCTGCCATGCATCTTTGTGCAGGTGCCTCTTCGGGTGTGGATGCTGAGATTGCGTTGCGAAGCTGCACTGTGAGCACACACTACTATTTTTTAGGACGTGGCACTGCCCCACTTCTTTTAAACACATAATGGGGCGCCCTGTGTGTAGATTCTTCTGCTACTCACTTCTCCCCCGACTAATGTGCCCTCAAGCTCGTCCACGTTGCTCCACACAGCTCTAGCTTACGGATTCATACTGACAAGCAGGATCCCATTGCATGAAAATGTCACACCGCATTTATCCACGCTAATTCGAGTTCTCAAAGGGTTTGGTACGTGAGGAATTTATCTTCCCGGTTTTAGAATGGGGTGACATGGCACAAGGCTTGCGTAGTCTGGAAGACAGGACCGGGTGATTCAATGTTGGTCCCGTCTACTAAATTACCTTGGTAAAGTCACTGGACTTTTCTGAGCTCAGCTTTCTCATCGACAAAAGGGGAGTCTCAATAATAATAACGACACTTGCCTTAATACGTGTGGGAATGAAATAAAAATACAGTATGTAAACTAAGATAAACGAAAGCATGCCAAATACATGGCAGTTACATATATTAGTTAATGACTGTAATTAAATACCTATTCTCACCAATGTGCATTCTGGGTTTTCATGGAAAATCTAACTTCAAACAATCTGCGCACTGGCCCCAATTGCCTCGTCAGGCCTGTCTCGCTGGGGCTCGGAAGACGCAGTAAACGTGGCCAGGTGGCCGGGGAGGTCCCACTGCTGCCCCCCCCCTTAGGGTGCTGCTTGTTAGGCCACTTTACAGATGAGGGGGCCGAGGCTCAGGTGCTGAGTGACCGGCTCAGGATCACGCAAGAGCTGGACTCCACTACCCGTGGTCTGGATCCAGGGGCACGCTCCTCCATGCAGGGCCTCCAGAAACCCCGGGCTACCCAGCCTCAGTGTCCAGAGGACCGGGACAGGCTAGGCAACCACAGGATGGGAGGAGGGAGGGAGTGGGATCAGGGAAGGCGGCATCAGACCAGAAATAAAAGGAAAGTCTGTAAATACACATCGCCGGATTGCTGGGCTAAGCAACACCCAGAGCGACACGCCAGTCTCCAGATGTTCCGAAGGCGTGACTGCTCAGGATGGAGAAGTTTCTCTGGCCTGGCCTGAGGACAGGGACACGGGGGAGGGGGAGGGTGCGGAGTGATGACGCAGGGTTCAGGAGAGAGAAGGAACCACAGGTGGCCCAGAGCCACCTGCCCTGCCTCAGTCCCCTCCCCGCCCCGTAAAGTGAGGGCCGTGGACCGAATGTTCTCTAGGGTCGGCCCAACTCCGGACTGTTCTTCAGGGGAAAAGAAACATCAGACAGCAAGGTGCTGTCCGACCCGTCACATGGCCTGTGAGGGTCTGACACCCAGCACCACGGCCGCGTGACGCGGCCTCCTGTCCTTCCTGGCTCCCTGCCACACAGGCCACTTCGCCGGACGTTTCCCGAGGCCGCAGGTGAGAAGGCTCAGTCCAGAGAGTGAGGGCTGGGACAGGGGCAGCAGGGCTCCTGGGAAGGGTGCAGCCTGAGCCCGTCCTGAGCCCCGTGTTCCCGAGTGGGATCCCCTGAGCCCCACCCAGACGCCTGCGCAGGACCCCTGAGCAAAGGGCCTGGGGCTTTGCCCTCCCCACCACTGCCGGTTCTGCTCAGCCCCACGAGGGGGGGGGGCGGGGGTAGTCCCCTCACACCAGAGAGAGGCCTCGAAGAGGCTGCAGCTGCTGCGCAGTGGGACACAAACCACCCCCTGACCGGTGGGCTAGTCTCTCAAGAATCAGGACCAGCAGCTCCTCCTGGCACCCCTGCTCCTGCAGCCGAAGCCTGTCTCCCCAGGGGAGAGAGTGCATTCGAGCATCCCTTCTAAATACAATTTCTGGTAGAAAGATGTCTCACTCGCAACTTATCACCATTTTTGGAAAAAAAGGAGCTCCCGCCCCCGCTCTCCTGTCGTCCGCCGACCTTCCCCCTGTGCCCTCCGCGCCTCACCTTGTCCGCTCCACTCGATCGCCTGCTCCCTGATCCGACCTGACCGCCTGCAAACACCTGGCCATCGGGCCCTGCCCTCCTGTGCCCAACGCCACCTGCTCACACACTCGGCATGCTTTCCCGCATATCAGCCATCCCCAGCTTTTTGGCACCAGGGACCGGTGCTCCTACGAGACTGATGATCTGAGGCGGAGCTGAGGCGGCTTCGCTTGCTCACCTCCTGCTGTGCGTCCCGGTTCCCAACAGCCCACAGACAGGACCAGCACCAGCCCGAAGCCCAGGGCCAGCTGTCCATCACCTGCCCTGATTCTGAACCCCTGGGGCCTGACGTGCTTCGGAGCTGAGAAGGTTTCAGGAACCCCCCACCTTGCTTCCTCCACCGCCCTCACACACACACGTGTCCCTATGTCTCCTCCTAAACTCCAAATGCATAATAGAAACTGCAAAGCTGTCATTCTCCAAGAAGCATTTTCCTCGTCCTGTTGCGACCCCGCTTCCAGGCATCCCCTCTGTCTGACTCGAACGGATTTTTATAAAAGTTCTCTGCAGGTCTGGATGGTCTTAGTCGACACACTAACGGTGAGGTCGGCTGTAGACGGGGTGTGGGCTGAGATGGGGGATCGCCCAAGGAGACTGAGGAAGCCACTTGTCACACTGGGGCCGAGTTCACCCTGGCACTGCCTGCACAGTGGACAAGGGTGTGCACCCTGTCACTGGAGCACAGGTACGTCTCCTTTGGGGACGAGGACACAGTGCACAAACCAGAATGATGATGAGGGCAGGGCCAAGTGTGTCCTTTTGATGCTTTTGTGCAAATTATAAAGTCTCCCTCTCCAGGAAGGCACTGCCAGAAGGCCCATGGCCCAGCCCATCCCTTAGTCAGTGCCTCCATGATTCTCAGCACCTATAGGCAGTCCCAGGGCCATGAGCAGAATCAGTAGCATGTGCTATGTGCCGTGTGCAGATTCGGCATCTTGTGCAATGTCAGGGCCGTGTGCAGACTCAGTGCCGTGTGTGGATCGAGGGCCGTGTGCAGACTCAGGGCCCTGTGCAGACCAGGGCCGTGTGCAGACTCAGGGCCGTGTGCAGGCTCAGCACCTGCATGTAGGCCACGAGATGCAAAATCACACACACTGTGGCCACTAGGAGACATCTTCCCAACTTCCATGGCGACACTGTGGGGTTTGGGGGAAGGTGGACTGAGTGCATGGCCCACTGGGATCTACAGTCCAGGGCACCTTTCCTAGGATAAACAGTGGGGATGCCTCCTTTAAATGGCTTTGAGGGGAGCGGCCCCTGGAGGTCCTGGGGGAATGATGGTGCGTTTGATGTTCTGCAGATGAGGTGCATCACCCAGACCAGTGAACTGCATTGCTTGTCCCCTTACAACCCACAGCTGGAAAACGGGAAGACCTTGGGTTTAAAGTCTCTTTGACCTTAGGTAGTCCTCGCCTAGCTGTCTGGAACTGGCTGCCCTGGGGAGTCAGGAGCCTTCCTGCTGCTGTTGGCAGGGAGACCACCTTCCGCCCCAGTCAGAAAGCGAGGCGGGGGTGCGGGCCCATCTCACAGCCCCGGGGCTGCCTCCCGCCTCCCCTGATCTGTAGCGCCCCTCCTCTGTGCCTGCCCCGGGACCCCAGGCACACTAAGCGACGTGGACAGAGAGTGAAGAGGAAGCAAGAGGAAGATCATTAAGCAAAAATAATGATAATAAAAGGATGACAAAGACGAATGAAGAGGAGCAGGCTTTGAGAAGGACTCCCGTCAGCTCACCTGTTCCCCCCCTCCCTACTGCTTGCCCTAGAAGATCGAATTATGACTTGAAATCACTGGATACATATTTTATTCTGTGGATAATTTAAAGGATTAGAGTGAGACAAAGAGTTCATAACTATAGTCACATTAGAAGACAAATTGTTTCCATTAATCGCTGAAGGAGAGGAGAGAAATGAGACAATGTACACGAGCGAGAGAGAAAGGCAGGCAGAGGAGGCATAGTTGGGGGAGTGCGCAGACAATGACGCTCGCTTTTCTCGCAGTCTCTTGAAGCGCGCCCCGCGCCCCAAAACAGCTGGGGGCTCAGCTCCAGATCAGGCTGCTTTGCATTGCAGATTCATCTCAGCTGCCTTTTGCTTCAGTTGCCAACCAGAGATGGTTTCAAGAACACGTATTGTTCTGCGTGATTCCCTATGCAAATGTTTCTGGCCTGTTTGTTATTCCTGAATAATTTCCAATGCCTGCTGTCTGGGCAAAAGATGCAGCTCCCTCTCTCAGCTGTGCTGGGAGTCACCTGCTGGAGGCAGGGGCTCGGTGACAGGTTTTTAATGGCCCCAGCCCATTTTGGGTGTCCCAGAGAGCCAGGTCGGCAAGCCCCGCCACTGGCTGGATCCCAGGCTGGAGGATGTCATAACTGGGAGGCATTCCAAGACTAGAGTGTAGCAGCGAGATTTATACCCAGGGAGACGAGGCCCAAGGAGGCGGCGTCCCCTCTGAGCGGGCATCACGTGTTTCCTCCCGAGGAGAAGCCCACTGGGTGCTGGACGTCAGCCCCGCCCCAAAAGCAGACTGTGAAACCCAAGACCGGCCTCCAGGAACGACGAACAATGAATGAAATGAACGAACCATCTCAGGTTTAACGAGTGAATCGCAGCCACTGAGCGCCCGCGTTTTTCAGGAACGTGGTTTAGAACACGACGACGCAAAGCAGGCCCTGTTCTCAAACGCGCGGATGCTCCGGAACCCAGGCCCCGGACATGCCTGATGCAGCACCACCTCCAAGGCTCACTTCCCTCCCTCTCCCTGCTCTCACATTCGGGGCCTTTTCTCAGTCCGCTCCAACCGGAGCTTCCTGTTCTCCATTCCTGACTCATTCCAACAGGTCAGGGCCAGGCTATGGCTGGCGATCTCGGTCAGACCCGAAAGAAGGCCCTCCGTGCCTGTCACTCACGCACGCACTCATTCAGACGCTTGTCCCCTGTACTGACTCACCAAACGCTTGTCACGTCCGATGATAACGGCTGAATGGGGGCGCGTTCAGATGTGTAGGCCCTGAAACCCTGCGGACTGCGGTTTGAAACTCCACCCTGCACTTTCTGAAGCTCTCTGCAGGGATCCGGGGGCCGCCACGGGCCAGACCCAGAAGGCAGGTCTCCGAGAGGTGCGGTTCTGCTCAAAGAGAAGAAAGATGTGTGAATGCTTAGTGTTAACTCATCAGGAAACGGGCTGCTGAGCCTGGCCCTTGATTGGGCCCCTACACAGGGATGCCGAGTACCCATGGGTGGTCGGGGCCTCGTTCTCCAGGTCTGAGTCCTGGGATTGCAATGCGGGTGGCTGCAGAGCCTCCGCCTCGGTGTGGGCCTTGCTGCGGGGCTCGTGCGCACAGCTGCAGGCGTGCCCTGGGACGACATTTCTAAGACGGTGTGGAGCGGCTGTCCCGCAAAGGGCCACCAGTGGCTCACAGGACTCTCTGGCGGACGCCGGGGGCTGGCCACGTGCCTGGACACTGGCCGGGGACCCGGCTCCGTCGCTAACTGGGTTTCCCCAGGAAAGGCCTCCCACGTGCCCAGGGCCGACTGGCTGGCGAGCTACGCCGGGAACCACTTCCAGGTGGGGCCGCCCCACGCACCCTGGGCATGGTCCACCCGCCCTCCCTGAGTAACTCTGGGGGTCGTTTTATGATTTGCCACCAGCTGGCCTGTGCCACTATTTGGAGAGGTGGACGGCTCGCTTTAAAACCCCGGTGTCACACGGAGAAGAAATCACGGGCCGGTTCCCGGGCGGCTGCACGTGGCGTTAAGCAGCCAGCAAGGCTGCGGGGTTAAAAGTCAAGAAAGCAATTTCTTAAAAAGCCGACCTCGATTCATTGTGTAGTGTTTCCTATTTACATTGAAGAAATGTCAGTGCTTGGCTGCAGGCCTCACAAGGGACCGAGGATTTACAGACACTTATGAGACAGATTTAAATCTTTGGTTAGACAATGACCACGGAGGGGACATGCCGGGGCATGTGAAGCGGGCCGGGGCGGGCGCTGCTCGCTTTCGTTTTCCGGCCTGAGTCTCCCCCACGCGGCGCTCTGCTCACTCGCGGTTCCTGTCCCCTGTCCCCTGTCCCCAGTGCCGAGTGTGGCCGGGTGTGAGGCGGCGCTCCCGTCTGGGCCTGTGGCGCGGACAGGCAAGAGCAGTTCGAAACGTACCGTCTGGCCAGCATGGGCGTCACCGGCCTCGCCGTCCTTCAGCCCAGACAGCATGTCTGTTTCGTGCGACCAGAAGCCGCACCGATGCTGACGCTCACGCGCAGTGTGACCGCGGACAGTCCCTGCACCTCTCAGCTCCTCGACGTCTCACCCAGTAAGAGGACTGTCCTCAGCAAGCTTGAAGCGTCTGTCCTCCCCTAAAACTACGGCTTCCTTTTGGAAGCAAAAGAGATATCTGCCATCCTGGTGAGCACCACCTCATTGGCTCGCTTACTGTCACGTGATCTGCGGACCTCCAGCCTCTCGCCGCCTGGCTTCGTGGGCTGTGAGCATCCTCGCCGCCCCCAGCGCTCGCCGCCGACCACGTCCCTCCACGCCCTGCTCTGGAGGGCTGGCAGGTGCTCGGGTAACGCCACGAGCCGTCAGCATGTCCCGGGACTCCCTCTCATCACCTCCCTTCTCTCAGTGGCCCCCGAGCTCACTGGGAAGGTCGGAACCAGCTGGCCCCGAGGGCACTGTCCCCCGGTTCCTGCTCTTCCTGTCCCTCACGGTCGTAGTATCTGTCCACTTACGCGAAGTCCAGCAGTGGTAACAAATGGCCCCAAACCTGAGTGGCTGAAACAGCCAGGAGCTCCTTCCTGCTCCTGCTCATGTGCGCGCTGGGTCTGCAGAGCTCGGCCCCACACCCTCTTCACTCCAGAGCCAAGGACGATGGGAGCAACCCCACCAGGCCAGGAGGCGCCACACTGGGGTCATGCGATAGCTCTTCAGGCCTCTGCTTGGACTGAGCCCACATCACTCTCTCTCACATTTCCCTGGCTCAAGCAAGTCACACAGCCTCCCTGGGGCTGGAGCATAAACTTCCCGCAGGAAGGGGCAGCGGGACCCCGACCACACACAACCCACCCCACGTCCATCCCACCTGTTTTACAGGTGGGGGAGTGAAGCCCAGAGCCACGAGGCGATACGCCTGAGGTCACGCAGCTCCTGTGGCAGGGGACAGGTGGGACTCCAAGTGCACTGCTGAACTGCCCAGTTCGGGTGAGGGCGCAGGGCGCGGAGAGTCGGATCTGAGTTACACCCAGCTCCGCGACTCTAGCATTTCCACTCTGAGCTCCACTTCGCTTCCCTTCCGGACGACGAGGGAGGGCACTGCGCTCCTGGCAGGGAGGCTGGGGGACGGGGGAGGTTCATAAAGCCCTGTGCCCGCGTCTGGCGCGGAGGGACCCCCGCACACGCGTCTGCGGGAGCCATCTCCACGTCCCCTGCCTCCCCGTCAGCCGCCCCGGACTCCTTCACGGGCTCCCCTCTGCTCTCGCTCTTTGCCTCCGAGCCCACCTCTGCCTTTGTTCACGTCAAGAAACAGCAATTTTAAAGAAGAGAACAGCAGTGCCTAGGGGAATGCGGTCCCGCTCCGAGAGCCTGGCTGGGGAGTCTCTGTGCTTAGGAAGGAAGCGGTCCTCTGAGCAAAGCCTTCCCCATGGGCCGGACGCCTCACCGTCCGTCCATGTCCAGCATCCCCGCAAAGCCTCGCCACAGCCCTGTGAAGTGACCCCCATCATTCCCACTGCACAGACAAGAAGACTGAGGCCGAGCGTGCTGAGGAAACAGCTCACCAGCCCCGTCGGAACCAGGGCCGCCTGCTGCAGCTCCTTGTCCCCACATTCCTGTGTCCCCGCTGCACCCAAGGTTGGGCCAGTCCCCACGACCGCCTTCCCCTCCTTATGCTCCTGGCCCCGCATAATGAAAAGAATGCCCTCCAAGCTTCCAGAAGGTCTTGGTGGTCTCTAGGGAAGGAGAGAAACGCAGCCGGTGTGGGGACGAGGGTGCGGGGTGCAGATAAGGAAGAGAAAATGGGAAAGGTCCCTCAAGAACGACGGTGGCCGGTTCCGTGTGGCTTTGTCTTCTACAGATTCTGTTTTCAACATGCACGAAAGGAAGGTCCGCCAACGGCCGCTTGAGCAGAGAGTCATTTCCTGAGAGAATTGACAGTGTCTCAGGGATGCACGCTAATATTTCAAACATCCCTCCCGAGGACAGCTCTGGAGCACGTCTGGAATGTGTTTTCATGATTAGATGAGGGGCGCGTGTGTGCGTGCGTGTGTGCGTGTGTGTGTGCATGCGTGTGTGTGTGTGTGTAAGGGAGGGGTGGGGGGACAAACAGCAGCCAGCAATCTACATGCAGCTCTCTCTCCCTCTCTCCTCCCTTTGAAGGGCTGTTTCCTTTGTTCTGTGAATCTGGCGCTAGAATGTGCAACAATGGCACAGATGGTCCCAATTTATTGCCACTGGACCTGTCTGGGGGAGACAGCTCATGTCCCTGCGTCCCACCCCCACACGGGTCTCTCGAAGCCACATTGGGAGGCCCCTCTGCAGCCAGCCCCGCCCCTTCCCCAGGCACCCTCTCCAGAGTGCACCCAGTCAGACCCGGCCACTCAGGGGGCACCGGACAGAGGACCAGACACCACCGCGCTGTGCTCTGGCTGAAACAGGAAAACCGCCCTGGTCTCCTAAATCCCCAGCCTCCGCCGGAGATGTAGACCGGTCCAGCCTGGAGGGGGAGCTGGCTTTGCAGATTCACCCACCGCAAGGAGCTCTCACGGAGAGCAAGAGGGAGACTCTGTCCCACCGATTTTGACGGGGAGAGCGGCGTCTCTATAATACAGCACGGGATGCGAAGACCTCGGGGTTTCAGCAGCAGCCAGCGGGGTTCCCACGGCAGCCAACAGCCCTCACCCCCTCAGGACTGCCGCGCCTCCACTTACCCCGCAGGTCTGGGGGCTGGGGGGGGGGGGGCTCAGTCAATCACTCCACATGCACTCACGCATCAAGCATCTCCCAAGAGCCCAGACCACATACCAGACACTGTTCTAAAACTCAGGTATACAGCAGAGAATACACCGGACGACATTCTTAACCGCTACGGGGTGGGGGAGGAGCCGGAGAGGAGGGCATAAACGAGTTATTAATACATGAGAAGTGTTAAGTGTCCTGAAGGAAAATAACGCAGACGGAGAAGACGGGGAGCCTGGGGTGGGGGGCTGGTGGTGACAGGTTAACACGCCCTGCAGACGGCGAAAGCTTGGTCCACGCAGGTGTCAGGGGCGGAGCGATCCGGAGAGAGTGCGTGATGGGCATCCGCGAGGCCTGCGGCGGTGCGCCTGCGCATCCAGGTGCAGCAGGGCGGCCCGGGTGCCCGAGGCTGAGGGACAGTGCAGGCAGCAGGACCTGAGGCTGGAAACCTGGCGAGGGGCTAGGCCCGTCCTTTAATGTCTGGGCTACCGAGGGCCAGGGGGGTTCCTGCAGTGTTTAGGGAGGTTCCTGATCGAATGCGGATTTTAAACACACGTGCGGAGGGCAGGATTGATGCACGGAGGGGAGGTGGCCAGCAGGGACAGGCTGGGAGGCTTCACTGGAAACCTGGGGAGAGCTGATGGCAGGTGGGTTCTGGATACATTTTGAAGGTGGCAGCCAGTGGGGTTTGCTTGTGGCTCAGATGTGGGGTGAGAAAGAAAAAAGAGTCAGTGCTAAGTCTGTGGGTTCTGCCTTAACAGCTGGAAGGTGTAACGGGTTTGCAGGGGAAATGACTTACCCAGGCTGACGGCCAGGGGTGGGAGAGCCAGGACCCCGGCCTGGGACTTCTGTAACGTCAGAGTTGGCCACATCACGTTAAGAAGCCTCAGCGAAAATAAAGCGCATGGTCCCTGGCCGCAGGAAATGCAGGGCAAGTTCCTGAGACCATTTCTCTCCAGAGCTGTTTCGTCACTGGGCATCAGGAGGAAAGGTGGCTGAGCAGAGCGTAGGGGCTATGCTCTCCCAGCGGCTGCCTCCGGAGGGTTCCTAACCCTGTTGTCACCTCCTCTGCAGAGAGGACCCCTGCTCGCCCCATCCCAGCGCACGCACACACACACACACACACACACACACACACACACACCCCGCATGGGCCTCGAACTTCTCCTCCTGGTTTGATCCACAGCCAGGAAACACACAACAAAGAGCCCCAACTAGATTAGCAAAGCTCAGAAGTGAAACCGAAGAGATGTCACAGGCAGGATAGGATTAATCGCCGAGAGAATTACCAACATCAGAACTGCAGAGCTGTTCGGAGGGCAGGCGACCGCCATGGTGGGCACGGGCACGGGGCTGGGGAGCAGGGCCACGCGGGGCCTTGGGGAGGGCGGCGGCAGGCTGGGCACGGCCCGGGCGAAGGCGGAGCCTGAGGAAGGCACAGAAGTGGGGTGGTTTGGCTCCGGTGCCCAGAGCTCACAGGAGCTGACCCGCAGGCGGATCTGTCCGCCACGGGCACCCCCTCCCCCAAGGACCCCATTCTCGCCCGGCCTTCCACCTCAGTTCTAGCCCTCTGCCCTTCTCTGGCCCGGTGACTTCCTGTCTCTGTGCCTCAGTCGCTCCGTCTGCGACGGTGGGTTGAGAAGGAACATCTCTTCTCCCATGAGAGAGAACAAGCATCTCTCTTAAGTGGAGAAGTACAAAATCGTGAAGGTTTGCTGCAACTCTGTTATGTGGAAGCTCATTTTTCCAAGGGTGCAAACACGCAGTGAGCCAGATCACACACCCAGTGTGCAGGCTATGGCCTAAGCATGGGCTCGGAAGCTATACAGACCTGAGACTCACTCCCTGCGCTGTCTTGTAATGGCTGTGTGACCTCGGGTACCTTGCCGAACCTCTCTGAGCCTCACTTTCCCCATCTGCAATGCGGTGCTGTGTACGATGGTCTCACGCGTTGCCTTAAGAACTGAAATAAGGTATGGCAGCTGCCCAGCCCAGGGTGGGCCACGGCCGCCTAGCTCCATCAACGGTGGTGGTTATCGGCAGAGGGCGATCTAACTGGTCACCTCTAAAACAGGTGCTCTTGTGGTCCCCGTGGACAGTGGCATAAAGGGTGTGGGGCATCCTATCACGGCCCCACGTGGCCGGGGTGCAGCAACGGTAAAGGCATGAGAGAGGGGACGTAAGGGGCTGGCACACCCCAATGCGATCGGCTGATGGAGCGGAGCGGCCGCGTGCCGTGGGCGCCCGCAGTGCGCTGGCAGGACACGGGGACTGGAACCCAGGCCATAATGCCGAGCCGTGTGGTCGTCACAATGATAATTAGGGAGACTATGCGGGGAAGCAAAAACATTAAAAAATGGTGCTTTATGAAAATGGCAGAATAGAGAGCAGTGCACATGCTCCAGTTGCGAATGAATAAAAATGTTAGGGTCATTCAGACACACACACAAAAAAGCCAAAGTGACTGCAGAATTAGGCTCGTGTGAGAGCCAGGCTAGGGCTGGTCTGCGTTTCACTGATCCTTCTGTTTTCCTGGCTTTTCCACCCCGAAGCCTCACTGGACGGGAGGCATCTGGGCAGGGGGAGGATGGCATCTCCGCCTCTTCTCCTGACCAGGCCTTTTGAAGGGAAAGGCTCAGGTATGCCTGTGGCTTTTATGGGGGGGTTGACCAACGTGTCTGGCAGTTTCTCTCTGGGAGTCTTGTGACCTTGCAGGGGAAGGGCTGGGGAGTGTATGGCCCGGCCCTGTGGGCAGTGTGGATCAGGGGTAGCAGCCCGAGGCCCACCTCTGCCTCAGGATAAGAAAGAACGTTCAGCATTCAGAGCGTCCGCCAGCACGTGCCTGTGAACTCTGCAGCAATGAGCTCCCCTGTCACAGGAAGTGTTCAAACAGAGGCTGGGCGACCTGTGGTCCGGGGCTGGGATGGGGAGGTCCAGGGAAGAAGCCTGAATCCAGGGCCGGGCCTCGAGCCACAGCACATTGGAAACACTCAACCGGGGGCGTTTTCCAAAATACAGAATCCTGGGGCCCCACCCATCCCCACTGAGTGGGACTCTCCAGCGTGTGCATCAGAATCTGCGTGTTTTGAAAAGCCTCCCAGGAGTCTCAGGGGGCACAGCAGCTGGCCCTGGGAACCGCAGCACCCCCGGGGGCCTCAGGGCCTCCTGGAGAGGCACGGCTCGGGCCCCCAGGCTCATGCTGGGTGCCTGCACTCAAAGCAGCTGTGCCCCCCCCACCCCCCACCCCTGCCCCACCCCCCCCACCCAGGCCTGCTCTGACCGGTGAGGAACCCCTCCAGCCGCCCCTGGGGAGGTGGGAGTAGCAGTTCTGATGGCAGAGGACACTGCCAGACACAGGAAACTGGGATCAAAAGGACAGATGTCCGTAAGGAATGTGTGGGGAGTGTGAATTTCAGCTGACAAACCGCATATTACATTTCTTTTTTTCTTTAAATTGACTCAAATTCAAGTCTGAGTCTCCATCACCTCCGGCTTGAATAAATTTCCCCTCAGCCAGTCTCAGAGACGCTGCTCTCACCCAGGATCTTACACACGCTGAGGCTTCAAAGAAAAGCTGCCGGTGGCTCCTGAGTTAAGCGGTTCGCCCTCGGCTTTCTGTGGGGACGGGGAGGGAGCCCCTGTGAGCACGCAGGGAGCACCCGCAAGGGGCGGAGAGCAGTGAGGGCACGAGCACTCAGGAAACGCTGGCATCTACACCGCTTACCGCTGAGACACCCATCATCCACCGGGGCCCACAAAACGCTCAGGGCCCGGGAAGCTCCAGGAGGCAGAGAGTCCCTCTCATCTTCCACTCTCTTCCCAGTCTGCTTTCAGCAAACAGCTCCCAGCTCCTCACTCTGCCACAGCCCGTTGGAGGGGAACCCCTCCCGCGCCCGCCTCCCGGTCCCTCAGTGGCACGGGCTCATCATGCGTTTAGTCCTGAACCAAGGCCTGCAGGGCCGTTCAGTTGCCGTGAGCAACTTCTGAGGCTGCCAGGCGGCCGTGGGATGTGGGGGAAAAACAGAGGGAGAACAAACGCCTGTTTCGGTGAGGGGAGATGGGACGCACACCCGGGAACCGCAGCCCCCGGCCCCGCCCACCTGCCACCCCCTCGCAGAGCCTGCCAACCTGTGACGGCTGCCGGCAGCGCAGTGTCTGTGCACGGGGCCACCCGCCAGGGCCTCTCCACCTCGAAGGAGGCTCCAGGGACAGAGAGCTCAGGGGACTGGTCCTCCGGGGGGTAAAGTCTGCGGACCAGCAGGGAGACAAGAGCTAGAAACGGAGCCTCCTGAGGCCTCGCACCTCACACCCCACCGGCCTCAGGCGCACGGCTACCGCATTCGCTCACTCGCTCATTCATTCATTCATGCATGCATTCGTGCCTGTGTTCGGGGTCTGCGCAGTTTCCCCTGCGCGCCTGCTCTGCGTCAGGCGATGCAGGGGCTGCGAGGACACAGCGGAGACTCCGGCCACAGCCGGAGGCCGTGCGCGGTCAGACGGAGAGACGCGGCACGGCCGCCGGGCTTCTGTCCTGGCCGCTGGCTTCCTCCCCCGGGCCAACCGCAGGCTGCCAGGCCCCGCGGCCGTGCCCAGAGCCACTCTGCTGGGGATGCTGCTTTTCCACTCTGATGGGGTTTTAGTCTAGATGCACCCCAAGTACTGCATGGGACATACGCGCCTAAAAATTCAGTTGCCATTTATCTGCAATGAAAATGTACCCAACGCCCCGTATTTTCATTTGCTACATCTGGCGAACCTCCCTCCCGGGGGCACCCCTCGCTGCTCTGGGGCCCCCCCCCCCCGCCTTTTCCGCATCCCGGGGAAGGAGTCTGCACACGTACAGAGGGAGGTGGGCGCCGCTCGTGAGGATGACAGTGCCGCAGACGGCAGGGCTGGGAAGAGCATAGTCCCGACTCACTCTCGGTGCCGTCCAGGGCTTTCTATGGGCTCCGCACTGTCCTAGGCGCTGACCCGTCTCAGCCCCAGTCACTCACGTAACGCTCACAGCCGCCTCACACGGTAAATGCCATTACTGCTCCCCACCTGCAGATGAGGGGCCCGGGGCCCAGGATGCCGAGACCACACGGCCGGGAAGCGCCAAGCCAGGCGGGTCAGGGACGGGGAACCGCGCCCCGGCCTCTGACGCACACTTCAGCGTTGATCAGGTGGGTCCTGGACCGGAACCGAGAAGACGGCGCGAGCGTTGGTCGGGACCGGAGCGGCCAGATGGGCCGAGCCGCCCGGCCTGCCCGCTCCGGTGCCATAGGCAGCTGGCGGATTGTATATTCATCCGTACAAACACAGACACATTTGCATTCCGAGTCCTGACAGAGCAGGAACCCGCTGCCGGCACTGTCGGTCCTAGGGATGGCTTGGTGCCCGGCCGGCGGCTTCGCACAGACGTGGGGACGTCACCCCCGGACGAGTCAGGCTCGCCCACTGCGATTCCGCCTGCACGCTCCCAGGCCCCTGGCAAGATCCACACCACAGCGGCCTTCGCACATCGGGGCTATAACGGTGTTTACAGCTTGTCTCTTCCAATAGAAGGTGCGCCCCGCACGCGGAGAGCGTGCCTTCCGTTAAGAAACTGGTATCGTACCCTCCTGTGATGCCTTCCAACAGGGTCGACAGGAGTGCCTGCTACAGAGAGGCAGCAGGAGGGGGCAGGCAAGGGTGCCATGGGCAGGAAGGGCTTTTCACAAGCCGAGAGGCGGAGAAGGCCAGCCTGCAAGGGGCCCGCTGGATGCAGTCACACTGTCCACGCTGCCTGTGGCCAGGCTCGCTCCCCGGCATGGGGGCGGGGCGGGAGGGGGAGGGAGGAAGCAGGGACACGGGGTGGGCGACGTTTTCACAAGAGGAAGGGAAATGCAGCAGAGGCTAAATGGGGTGATTTGGTTCTTGTTGCTTTTCTGGAGGAGGGACAGTTGAGGACACTTAGCCACAAAGGGAGGAGGGACCCTGTACCGAGGTGGGGGTGAGGACGCAGGAGAGGGGCGGGAGGGTGGTCCATAGTGTGGGGCTGGAAGCTAGGGCGGAGGGGTGGACTGCAGGCTTGGAGAGGGACAGCTGCGGTCTGGAGGCCAGTCCACCCCCGCTGTGCTTAGGGAGTCGGCCTCCGACTTCTGTCTTCTCTGTGACGGAGGCGACCAGTGGGTGACATGGGCTGGGGAGGGGTGGGTGGTGACTCAGGCAGAAGCTTGAGGACAGAAGTAAGAGTTTCAAATAGCCACTGTGTGGACAGCGGAGAACTGAACAGATGTCCCTTGCATCCAGTGTCCCTTGCATCTAGTTCAGAACTTGGCCCACGGTCAGTGCCCACAATTTGCTGAACTTGATCAAACTAACTCAGGGCTTCCCCAAACCCTCACCCATGGGCGCAGCTCCAGGGGTGCGCGGATCAGTGTGTGGGGTGCGCGGATCAGTGTGTGGGGTGCGTGGATCACTGTGCATGCCATGGGCTTTGTCTAGGGAGAGGGCCCAGCGCTGTGGACAATATGGGGGGGGGTGGGGTCAAAGGGCAGTACTTGGGAAGTGCCTGGACGAAGAGCTGGGGAGCGAGGGGACCTCCAGGTGACCCTCGTGGGTCTGCTCAGGGCTCACCCGAGAGGGCAAGGGGTGAGCAGCCTGGAGCCTCTCGAGGGAGTCCGGAGGGCTGGGGCTCCGCCCAGCTTGGCTCTCCTCCTCCCACCAGCCTGGGAAGGCCCTGGTGTCCGTCTGCGGCAGCTCCAGGACGTAGACACCAGTGCCTTAAACTGTGCGCCCCCCGCCCCAAACCCTGTGAGTTGCGAGGCTGGGCAGACCCAACAGAATACTGATACGAGCTGGAAGCGCCTAGTGCCTGTTTTGCTTTAAGACGCTCTTGTTTTCTGAAGTCCTGAAAACAAGCCCTACCCTGGAGACTGTGGGCAAGGACTCGGAGCCCCTTTCTCTTGAACCCAGGGAGGGGATGGAGGGAGGTGGGGGGCGGGGGGGGGTGTGGGGTGGGAGGAAGCGCCTGGGCCCAGGACCCAGAGGGAGAGGGCGGATTGGAGCTGGAGTCCTTCCTCTGCCACAACCCCAGGAAGAAGGGAACAAAAACAAACAGTCCCTGGGGAGGGGCGGAGGGACAGTCACTGGCCCTGACCACCCACCTCTGTGTCCCCCTCACCCCCAGCGACAGGTGACTGAACTGGGGCAGGGCGGCTGCCACAGGGAAGCCGCATGGCAGTTTGGTTGGTGGCCCTGCCGGGGACAGAGAAATCAGTTTTTAAACAGGTCAGTCAGGCTCTTCCTCTTCGGACTGAACTTAGAGACCCTCCCCCTGCCCACTGAGAAGTAACTAAACAGCTCGTGGGCGGGAGAAGGAAGCCTCTGCCGAAAGGGGTCCACGGGAGAGCAGACCGGGCTGGGTCCTGGGCACGTGGAACCCCCTCCTCCCTCTGCACGACCACGGGGTCCTGGGGTCCCAGGCTGGGAGGGAGGAGGCTGCGTCACCCTGTCCTGCCTCCACCCAGGAACCGCCCTCGCCAGGTGGGTGGCTTCACAGTGCTGCCACGGAAGCCTTGAGGGCCATGGGGGTCCCGGGGTGCGGAGGAAGGAGACCCTCCCGACCCCGCTCCGGGGATAACCAGCTGTAACCCGCCCAGGTTCATCTGTGAAATGGACAAGCTGATCCTGAAGGTCTTACTCGATCATTTCTGTTGGTGAAAGTGGCTCTGAAGGAAACAACTGGGAAAAGAGAGTGTGCGTGCGTGTCCATGTGTATGTGCGCGCGGGCACACGCGTGTGTTTGGGCAGGCAGTGGGGTGGTCACGGAAACTTCCTGAAGGTGCTGCGTGTGCAGTGAGGGACCAGCAGAGCCGGCAGCGTCGGGGAGACAGCAGCGACCGGCGGGCAGTGAGGGAGCACCACGTGGTGTCCGGGCAGAAGGAGCAGCCCGTACAAAGGCCCTGTGGCAGCAGCCGCTCCAGCACGCCGATTAATGCCTCTGGGTTCTGCCTGCTCCCGCGTTTTGCCAACGGGCCCATAACGGTAGCCATGCACACTGAATCACTGTGAAACGAGTCTTTCCCCACTGCACTACCCTGAAATTCTAGAGAGGTTTGCCTTCCTTTTGTTTAGCTTCCAAGTGTCGGGGACTTCCATGTAAGGTCAAGCTTACTTCTCCCACCTGCCCTGTCTCCTCAGTTTCTCTGAAGGGTATTCCTAGGGAAGCTTACAATTCAAAGAAGCCATAGAATAAATTTTTTTTTAGGCATCTATTCATAAAGTTACGAGCTCTCCCTAGAGAGTGCTGGGAGTTTTTAAATGTGGCTTTCAAAAGTCAAACATGGAGGGTCTTGCCTTGTGTGGTAGGCTGAGGAAGGCATAAAGGTGTCTGTCTTCAGATCAGACAGGTAGACACAGGACAAGCCAGATCCAACAGGCTTGAGCTCATTAAACCAGACTTAGTAGCGAGGCGACGTGGAAGACGTTGACATCCCTTCCTGACAGTCATGTTTACAGGGAATTCTCAGAGACACTTTGATCATCAGGGGCCGACGAGTTCTACCTACCAATAAAGCGCCCGTTGCGACAGACATGGGTCACCAAGAACCACTCAGGTTTCTGCCAGGGCTCGTCGTCCTGGGGCTCGGTTTTGCTCCTTCACACGATGAGCTCAGCTGGCTGGGTGTCCCTTGGCGCACTCCGCTCCGGAACGGGCCTTAATCCTCAGGGAGTGGCCGGCAGGCGCCTACCCACGGAGGCAGCAGCACGGAGCCGTGCCGCGAGCTGCAGGGACTCCCCGCACGCAGGCCCCCTGGGGTGGGGGAGCGCTGCTCACAGGTGTCTGGTCTCCCACCGGAAGCCGCGTCCCGGCCTCACGAGGTGCTCATGCTCTTATGGGGTTAAGATGACCGCAGCCCGTGTGATTGGGCAAACGACCTTCCAGGGCTGTAAGCATCAGAAGCCGAAGGGAGTGACGGACGGGGTCAGTCGGGCACAGTGGTTAAGGACTGGGACTCGGATCAAACCGACTTGCTTCCTTTAGAGAGAGCAGCACGGGCTGCACGGCGCTTTTTAAGCCGCAGTGTGCCGTGCGGATGGACAACCGCACGGAGCCCGGCCGCGCACTGGGCAGCCCAGGCAGGCCTCCCCCGTGGAGCGCGCCCGCTTTACTGGGCTGGGCTCTTCTCTTTTCTGAGAGTTAAAGAAAATAATGCACATGAAGCACAGTGCCACAGGCTTGGCACACAGGAAAAGAAAGCTCAAGAAATATTAATTAGCATGCAAACGCAAGGCCTCGTTACATGTCCGAAGTGTAGGTTCTGGGGCTTATCTGTCCTTTCCCACCTGCTTCCCGCCAGCAGGTCAGCGCCCCGGGGGCGCTTGTCCTCTTGGCAGCCTGAAAGAGGGCGGGCGGCCTCGGCGCCCTGCACCAGGCGGGTAACAGAGGTGCTGAAGCAGAGCAGCCACGCTCCCGGTCTGTAAATAGATGTGGCCTGTAGGTATTTATGCGCCTCGGCACGGTGACTGTCATGCTCTCTCATTCCCCCTCTGAGGGGCAGCTCCTGCATGGCCTGCTGCAGGGCCAGAGGAGAGGGAGGAGTGGGGGACAGGTGGTGAGGGCAGGGTGCCGTAGGGGCTTGGGATGCTCCTCTCTCTTGCTGAAAGAGGAGGACATAGTATTTCAGTTCAAACAGTGGCCTCTCGCCTGCTAAACACAGGCACAGAGATTTAAAGATGACCAGCTGCAGATGGAGCCACTGTGATGCTCCCTGTGCGGGGGGGGGGGGGGGGGATCCATGTGTGTGGTTTCTCATTTGTATAAACCACTGAGCCGAGCAGACGAGTGCTGCCTTTACGCGCACACATCACAGAGTGTGGTGGATGTCTATGGGAGGAGCTGACTTCCACGATGGTGGTGGTAAAGTTCGCGGGGGTGGTGATGGCGGAGGTGATGGTGGAGGTGATGGTGGAGGTGATAGTGGAGGTGATGGTGGTGGTGATGGTGGAGGTGATGGTGGAGGTGATGGTGGAGGTGATGGTGGAGGTGATGGTGGTGGTGATGGTGGTGGTGATGGTGGAGGTGATGGTGGTGGTGATGGTGGAGGTGATGGTGGAGGTGATGGTGGAGGTGATGGTGGTGGTGATGGTGGAGGTGATGGTGGAGGTGATGGTGGTGGTGATGGTGGAGGTGATGGTGGAGGTGATGGTGGAGGTGATGGTGGAGGTGATGGTGGTGGTGATGGTGGAGGTGATGGTGGAGGTGATGGTGGTGGTGATGGTGGAGGTGATGGTGGTGGTGATGGTGGAGGTGATGGTGGAGGTGATGGTGGAGGTGATGATGGTGGTGATGATGGTGGTGATGTGATGGGGTAGTAGAGGGTGATGGTGATGGTGGAGGTGATGGCGGAGGTGATGGTGGAGGTGATGGTGGAGGTGATGGTGGAGGTGATGGTGGAGGTGATGTGATGGGGCAGTAGAGGGTGATGGTGATGATGGTGGTGGAGGAGGAGGTGGAGGTGGAGGTGGCAGGGTCAGGGAGGATGTGTTATGAAATCGTGGCAGGTGTTCACGGTGAAAAGGCATTCCTGGCCGGGGGCTTAGCTCGTGAGCAGGTTTGGCAGTGGGCAAGTCCAGGATGTTCTAGGGTGGGATTCTGTGTATCTAGTCAACAATACCTGGGCACCAGCGTGTGCCAGTGCTGGGTGCTAGAAGCTCAAATGTCAGGGTGAGGGGCAACAGTGGGATCAGGCAGAAAGGCAGGGTCTGCCCGCTTTATGTGGGCTTTGAACACCAGGCTGAGAAAGTAAGCATCTTTGAACACACTGGGAGAAATGGGTCAAAGAGCCACCAGGGAGGGGATGATTAAAAGGTCATATCTTTTTCTTCCAAAGGTCC
This sequence comes from Eonycteris spelaea, assembly GCA_003508835.1. Classification (NCBI taxonomy): domain Eukaryota; kingdom Metazoa; phylum Chordata; class Mammalia; order Chiroptera; family Pteropodidae; genus Eonycteris; species Eonycteris spelaea. The sequence goes on from PUFA01000037.1 coordinate 104,120, forward strand.
TCAGTCTGATCCTTTGAAGAAAAGTCCTTGCATGAGGGAAGGAAGGGGACACGCATGTACCCAAGTTTCACTTCAGGAGGAGCCATTAATTACAGCTCAGCAGAAATCCCACTTGGCCAAAACCAAGGGAAACTGGGGCTGCAGAGGAGGCGTGGGGAGCCTGCCGTCAATCAAGCTTTGAACTCCAGGAACTTTGGGGAATCAGATCCGGCCAATAGACAAAGTGCCTCACACTTCAGGTTGGCAGAAGGAGCCAGACAAGCCTCTGCTGGTGACCCCTAACCAAACGAGATAGAACAAAACCAACCGCTCAGCGTTCTCCTGCAAGTTGGGTGAGGCCACTGCTCTAAAGTCAGCCCGTGGGCTGGGTGGGTGGCAGTGGTGGCTCTTCCGACACAGACATGCTGGGCGAATCGCCTTTGGCTGTGCTACCCGACTGCCCTGTGCAGCGGAATTCACCTCTTTCCACAAGGATGTGTAAGAATATAGTGCTACCACAGGAGGCATATTTACTCATGTTTTGGGAGAGTGTTAGGGAAATGTAGTTAGAATTAATATAGCGATATAATTAAAAACGAGATCCTCTCCCACACCAGCAATCCTCCGCTGTACGGCAGCAGAGGAAGGAAACACTTTCATTACTAAGCAAGCATTGAACAGGGGCAGGCTGCGCCGCACAGGCAGATCGCTAAGAGGCTGCGGAGACGAAAGGAACCCCACCTCTAGCCAAGCTCACACAGTCCCTTACACACCTGCCCCGAGGTAATCGGTCGCCGGTCCTCAAGTCAGAGCACTGGGTATCAGCTGAGCCACACATAGTTCGTCCTAACTCCATCTTAGGAACTGGGGAGACCACGCGTTTGGTTTTGGGAAGAGGAGAAACAAGTGCTTGACAGACGGTAGCTGTGCAAATCGAAGCGCGGCGACGGAGGAGAGAGCTCCTTGGGTGTGTTTCCATAAAAATGGCGCCCCGGCCCTGCAGGTGACATTCCTGAGCTGAGAGGCTGACAAGAGGCTTCTTTAGCCATTATAAAGATTTCACACATTTGAAAAGAACAGAGAAAGACATTTAAAAAAAAAAAAAAAGAGGGGGTATCTTTCCCTATTCCTCACATGGAGGGGAAAGCCTCTGACAGTTGACCCCTCATCTGCGGGATACGTTCCCAGGCCCTCAGTGGATGCCTGAAACCATGAACAGTACCGAACCCTACATGTACTATGTTTTATCCTATTACACATACCCGCGATGAAGCTCCATTTATCAATTAGGCACAGTAAGAGATTAGCAACAATAATAAAATCATTGTAACATGCTATAATAAGGTCTGTGAATGTGGTCTCTCTCCCAGCGTATCTTGCTGTACTGTACTCACCCTTCTTCTTGTGAAGATGTGAGATGATGAGGTGCCAACCCTAGTCCTGAGCCTTGTAACCATCCCCCACTTGCAGTAAATGGCCTGGCGTCACTTGTCTCAGGGGTCCCTTGCTGAAGTCCTCGCACAGGCTCAGTGCTTTCTGGCACATGTTGCTGTCAATCAGACGTGTCTTCTGTTCATGCCTTCCACCCACAAATTTAATGCCTTTCCCATCTTAACTAAGCAGTCACCATGCATCTTGGCCCTAACTTTTGAGGTCTGAGGTATGATAGCAAAAGTAGCAGTTATTTCTTTATCCGTCTTCATAATTTCATGGATAGAAGATGCATTCTTACCATAGGCTTTAGCAACCTCATTATACATTTTTTTCCATTTCCTTATGGGGAACTTTCACCTTTTCACTTAAAGGAAGAGCAATTTAAAGCTTATGAATTGTTTGTTTCCAGAATTTTCCATCTAATATTTTCAGACTGCACTCAACTGTAGGTAACTCAAATGGGGGTGGGGGGTGGAACCACCGATAGGGGAGACGCCTCTATTTTAAATTTGTGCTTGTCCTTATGATGTTCTCCCTGTGCTACTGCAACATAATACCACAGATTTCTAATTATTTCCATTGTTGTTTCTACCTTTCTCTGGGCCACTTGCAGTTGCCTAAATATCTAGCAAGTCGTAGTAAAATGCAAACCAACCAATTACTAGAATTACAACTTAATGTAAAGGTGGATTTCAAAAATTCAGGATCGCATCGGCCTTTCAATGCAGTAGTCATTCACTTTTGTCCGCTTTTGGAATTTACGTCCAAATGTCCACCTGGCGACATCAGACCAGCCTCCTGCAGTTTCTATACCATCCTCCCAATCAAATCAGTTCATTTTTCATGTCAAATTTAGAGCGTGGGTCCTTGGGTGTATATTTAATTACTTTTACTTTGTCATTTTATATATATAAATCACCAGTGAGGGTGGTCCCGCTTGTACTCAGCTAGTAACTGAACTACTGGGGTTAAGTCCAGGCCACATCCTGAGAGCGCACGGTGGCACTGATCAAACGTGACCGTGGGAACCGTTCCCCAAGTTCAGAAAGAAAGAGCAGTCTAACAAACAACATCGTCTGTTTTCTAGTGAACGTGAGTTACAAAGCAACTAGAATCACCACAGCCAGGCAACCTTTGAGAAGACGTTTTCTAGAATATTTCTTTTCAGTTAAGGTGATTAGCGACCACTCACTCCCATAGTTAGGTCTGGGGCCTTTGCGGGGGCCGCAGTGCAGTCATCCGACAGTGCTGGCTTCGCACGGGGAGCCTGGATCCGCTGCGCGGTCTGTCACTTCAGGAGCCTTGTGGGTCAGCAGCAGCACCTGAAGGGTCCCTCCCAACTCAGGGACAGCCTGGCTTTCCTGCAGAACAGCTCACTGTGGATGGTCTCCCAGCTGATAGGGGTGGCTGGCTTTCTCTGGCAGGTCCTTCCAGATCTCTGTGACTTTAAGTCTCAGGTTCTCTGGGGAAGATAGACGTCCCTTTCACTACTGACCATGATCATAAGGGTTCGGTTAAATTGGACACAGGACACAACCTGAGACCCAAATTCACAGGCCTGACAAACTTAAGTTCAAAAGGAGACATTCCATGCTTGCGCTTGCTTGCAGGAGTCATTCTAAATTTTCATAAGGCTGTGGTAAAGCTCTGGGACAATTATACCTGCTAGATCCCTGAATCTTATTCAAAGTTTTATTTACTTACTCTCCAACGGCAGAAATAAAGTGACCTCCTTTGAGTCAACATAGTGAGAGGCGTTACCACTGCCCGGCACCAGCTTTTGAAAAGGGAGACTTCAGGTCCTTGCAGATGTCACACCAACTTAAGTAGACAGTCTCTTACCTTCCTCAGGCACTAATTCTATGAAATTCAACTGCCACCAGGTTCAGGGAGAACTTCCTGTGCTTCCCCGGGGAGCTGCCTGTAAAGAATGCTTTTGACAAACACACATCTCTTTTGTAATGTTTTGAACAATTTTACCTTTTGGGGAGGTGTGATGAGTTTAGTATTGCTAAAACCCCTCTTTTATTCAGGTGCTTTGGTTGGTTATACAGCACTAACCAAGCAAACAGGGACTACGGTCTAGGACTTGGGTTGTTAGGCAATTCTCAGTCCAAATTTCTTTTAGCTCCTTTTATCAATTTTCTTTTGCATTATCCTTTTGTCCGTTTTCGACAGCAAAGCATGGTTTTAAAAGCGAACGAACATTTCTTTGTTTTTGAAAATGAAAAAAGTGAAGCTTTTAAGTTTTGACTCGGGCCGTGTTTTAATAGCCACTGTTGCAGCTGTCGGCCAAATGAACCACTGATGAATGAGCAGGCAGCAGTAAAGCCCTTAACAAACCAGCTCACAATGTGACATTATTTTTTCATTCTCATTGATGTCCAAAGTCCTCTATAAGAATTTTGACCAAATACATATTTACTATCTCTCTGTGCACTTGAAGTCCAAGAACTGCGGCTCTGTAATTGCTATTAACTCAGCTGCTTGTACCAATTTCATTCCAGACAGAATACAAGCCTCCAAAATGTCATGAGCAGTCACTACAGCATAGGAAGCCTGACGCAGACCATTTTTATTCTGGGTACATGACTGATCAGTAAACACGATCAAATCTGCATTTTGTACTGGATGTCTAATAAATCGGGTCAGGGCCTAGTATCTTCTACTACTCTTGTACAATTATGGTCATCTATTTGATCAGGATCTTGACGAGGGTAGCTGGGTTGAGATCACACGTCTTCCAAGCACAATGTCAGGACTGGATACGAATGCTCGCTCGTAGTTTGATGGCACGCTGACAAGTGCTGGGCACCATGCACAGGTAAGGCTGCTATCCCAGCGTATGCAAATAAGTCAGGTGACCCAAGGTTTCTGCTTTCTTCTGTCATGAAGGTTTGTCACAATGCCATGAGACAACCAGGGGGGGATTGTGCTGGAAGACCAGACCACTTCCAGGGGAATGGTGACACACTGGGAAAACATCTTTGGCCTCCGCTTGTGGCTCTGTGGGGTGTGATCGTCAGCCTCTTCTCTTACCTGCAGTCACGATTCCCTCTCCCTCCTCCACGCTTGTTGCCCGGGCAGAGGAATAAGCCTGAAAATACCCCAGTAGAGGTGATATGGCTTTTAACAGGCGCCTAAGTCCTACTAAAACTCTTCCCCTGGGAGAGAACGCACTGGGCACGTGGTAGGAAAAGAGACATGTCAGAAGTTTCACTTCGGGCGTTTTCCTCGGCAGTTGTGATGGTGGCTCCTGGCAGGCAGCTCGCAGGCAGACGCCAGGCCCAGAAAGCACGGGCAACGATGCCATTTTATGGACCCATTGACGCTTCCAGAATAGCTAATCTAAACTTTCAACTTTCCATCCTTTTGCTGTTTGCATTTTTTATTTTATACTTTACTCCTCATCATGGAAAGAAATTGGAAGAGTGACTAAAATTTTAATATGCATATGCTAATGCTGCCCTGTATTCATGGAATGTTTCTCATTTCCAAGTGCCAGAGGCCTTTCCGGAGAAGCTGTATTACCCAAACTGCACCGCGAAGCTCTGCAAGTCCACAGCACAGGCACCCAGGCCCAGTGAGACGTCTCTCTCGGGACTGGCCAAACGACCCGGGAGGTGGCATGGGGACTCTTTATAATAGTGTAAGCACGCACCAGTTTGGTCTTTAAACATGAAAAAAATGAAAAAAATATAAAGTGCTTATTAACCGGGCTAGCTTTTAACAGTGGTTAATTTAGGAAAAGGGTAATTGTATTGCATCTTTCCAAATTTAACCCCTCAAAATTAGCCAGAGTTCCAACATTAGCCGTGAGTGACGATACATTAATGCATCGGATAAAAAACTCAGTCACGCCAGGAAAACATCAGCAGCGTTCCAAGTCTTCATGAAAGTGCTGTGAGCTTAAGAAGCTTCTTTTATATTCGGAAAAGGAAATTTCAGTCGCTCAGGATGAACACATCAGAAAGGGAGAAAGGGTGGGGGAAAGCCCTCTGCTTTCCCACACGGGCCACCGCAAGCACAAACCTTCCGTTCAGAGCGCCGGGAGGCCGGCACATTCCCCTCGTGCGCTGAAACCTCTCGCTGTGTCCTGAGCTTTAACCGAACAGTCCCTTGGCCCTCTGCAAATGCACAAACCAAGTACAGAGACACTGCTTGTGCGCACGCCTGTGCAAACTGCTACGCAACTCCACAGAAAAGAGCTTCCAGTCCCGTGGCGTGCCCTCCAAAATGGCCTTCTAGTCCCTGAGATGGACGCGCACCGTTCTGGAAGGGGAGCACCCCTGCTGCAAAAGCGTTTTGGCCACTAGATGTAAGCTCAGGAGGTTGGATCCGTCACGGTTTTCCGCTTTCCCCCCCACTGCTGTATGGCGAGCACCTAGAACGGAGATCAGCAAACCTGCAAGCCAAATCCAGCTGGGGAACTTTTCTGTACGGCTCATCAGCCATGAATGCTTTTTACAGTTTTAAATACTTGAAAAATAATTTTAAAAAATATTGTGACACATGACAATTAAATGCAATTCAGATTTCAGTGTCTACATGTAAAAATTCACTGGAACCCAGCCACTTGTTTCCATTTTGTCTAGGGCCGCTCTCCTAAGCAGCTCTGCTCCTTAGCGGCACAGCTAAGCAGCTGTGACAGACAGCATGGCCCACAGAGCCTACGACATCTACGCCTGGCCCTTCACAGAAAACAACTCCCAATCCCTTGCCTAGAAGACGTTACCTCCTAACAGGCACGCCAATTTTGGTGAATGAAGAGAGCCACCATATGCCAGTGGCTACATGACCTCACTTCATTCCTTTGCAACAGCGAATGTGCATTACAGACCACGCGCTGAGGACCACGGGAGTGGACTGAGCCAGTATTAGGCCGCTCTGCCACTGACGCACTCATAACAGAGTCTATAGGATAAACCATTTCAGGTGCATAAAACTAAAGATGAACCTTTCATCTTGAATATATAAATAGGTAATTACCTATGTTTGCCTTGGTTTTTTCTTGAAATCCTGAAGACGATTTTTCATGCAGGTCTTCCACGAGGCTCGCAAATGTCTGGTCACGGACTAGCACCGACGACAGGGCAAAAGCAGTGCGTACAGGAAAACCCACAAAACCATCTCCAGGGAGATGCGGATATTTTACACAGCAGTTGGTGACCCCAACCATTTTGGGGAACTTTAACTTAGAATTCAGAAGGGTTCCGACCCACCTCCAACCCAAGGTCTCCTTTAGAGCCTGGGCCCTGGAAGTCTGCTTCCAAAACTGATCGAAGACAAATGACTCAGAGAAGCAAGAACAAATTAAAACCATATACAAATGAAAAGGTTTCTTCATTCTCACTGAGAAGCTGTAATGTTCTCAGGGGAAAAGACGCCCAATGGCAGGCATGCAGATACATGAGCGACTAAGTCACAAGGATGACCACGGACTTTGTACAGCACAATCTTATTTATTAACAGAGATGGGAGTCCTCATTCTCAGGAAGTAGGCTTAGAGTACAGAGGCTTACTATCTTTTGGAAAACTATACAATTTCTTACTGACGAAGTTGAGGCTGTAACTTAAAACTCCTCTAGACTCCATGTTTGCCTGTTTTTAAGCGACGGCTGGAGCAGGTCGCTGACTGTGCACTTCGCCAGCTTCGACTCCCACTCCTGCCTTGCACTTCGTTTAGTAGGTGCTGGATCCATCCTCACACCTTCTATGTATTTTTGATAAATTTTTATTTTAGAAGTTTTTTTAGGTTTAAAGAAAAACTGCAAAAAACCTAGAGTTCCCTTATGCCTTATACCCAGTTCCCCCCATTATTAACACCTTACGTTTGTGTGGCATATCTGCAATCAATACATTAACATCAACTAAAGCCTCCACTTTATTCAGACTTTCTTAGTTTTTACGTAATGTCCTCTCCTGTTTCAGGATCCCACCCAGGAAGTCACATTACTTCGGTCATGGCTCTTCAGGCTCCTCATGGCTATGAGAGTGTCTCACTTTCACCGTTTTGATGACCATCAGTTTGAGGAGTTTGGTCAGCTATTTGGTAGGATGCCCCTCAAGTAGGGACTTATCTGAAATGTCTGTCATTTAGACTGGGTACATACTACTAACATAACTTAGACTTTTGATGTTGACATTGATCCCCTGGCTGTATTAACATTTGTCAGGTTTCTCCACTGTCACTTTTTTCTCTCTTTCTACACCGTACTCTTTGGAAGGAAGTCACTATACACAGTGAATACTTTAGTGAGGAATTCTGTTCCATCTCTCTGAGGGTGAAGCAACTATATAATTTGGAATTTTGCATGGGAAATTTCTTATTTATTTTTTCATTCATTCAATCATTCATAGCAGCATGGACTCATGGATACTTTATAGTTTGGGTTATAATCTATAATCCAATTCTAGTTTATTTTGTTGCTTGAATTGTGCTAACTTTGGTCAGTAGGAGCTACTGCTTATGCCTTCTTCTTTGCTTCCCTTGGTCTTGAATGTTCCTTTGCTTCTTATAGCTTAACCCTTACTTGCTTTGCAGGAGTCAGCCGAGATGTTACTCCTTCCAGGGAAAAAGTTCCCGGTAACTGCCCTACTCCCCCAGTCCTAATCTCCTACCTCTCTAGGGGGTAGGAGATTAAAATTTACATCTACCATGGTGTTTATACACTGTATACTTACCTGTCTCCCCCACTAGACAATAGCTTTTTGAGGGAAAGGATTATATCTTATTTTATATGCCTAATATGTATGTAGTACATAGTGTCTCATTGCACAAAGCAGGAACTCAACACATGTTTCTAGGATCATCCGTATGATTTTCTCTTTAGGCCAGAAAGTGCCTACCATATCAACAGAAGGTGGTAACTAACTGCTCTGGGAGCAGCTACAAGGCTCTACCACTGTGTTAACCAGTCAAGCAATACGATAGGCTCAGGGTCTACGTTAAGGCTTCCTCCGTCTCACTTCTGAGTAAGCCTATTCCCTGATGAGTAATCCCAGTTATGTCTGCAAAATGACATTAAAGGCACAGACGTTTTGGTCATGAGGTTCCCAGGTGACTTACTGCTGGCTGAGGATTGTATAACCACTGAAAAAGAAAACCGGCTGAGTTGTAGTCTTTGTTTTCACAACTCATAAGAAAATGATATTAAAAATTAAGAATCTTTCAAGATTCAGAAATTAAGACAGTGCTAAATGCTATTAAGCTGAAAACAGGTTTTTAGGTTGGATCATGCTACCATCCTCGTCCAAGCCACTATTCACTCCTCATTGGTCACCTTCCTAACCACTCATGCCCCCATCTATCCATTTATAAGAAATGAAATCATGGCATTCCACTTAACCCTTCCTTTACTGCGTTTAGAACAAAATTCAAATTCTCAGCCGTGCCCTCAAAGGCTCCACATACCTACAGGGCTCCTGCACCTCTCCAAGCTGCTCTCATACTCGTCCCTTCCTTGCCTACTGATGGTCCAGCCATGCTCATCCTTCTGAAGCTGTGGCCCAGTCCTAGAAATTTCGTGATATCTAGTAACTTAGTCTTCTTACAAGAACTTTACGAAGTTCTTCAATCTTTAATCCTTCTCATGCACGAGCTGTGTGCCTGAGAACAAAGGTAACTCTGCCTAAGAAACCCCTACAAAAATCCACTGAAATAAAGATGAATTTAAAACCTGAAAACCCATATTTCTCGAGTTCAAAGATTTTGTGTTAACATGTACATATCTTTAAGCTTCTTTTAACTATTTTTCCAAGGAATAGTAATATCAGTTTGATGTTGACATCCTGTAAAGACTAATCCAAATTTAAAAATGGTTTCTATTTACAAAAAAATTAAAACACCAATTTAAATAAAACACTGCCTTCTTAAAATAATAATTCATTAAAAAATTGAGTTCCTTTGGTAAGCTTACCTTACAGCACCCTTCCAAACATATGGAAATTACCATGGCCCTATAACGTTGACAACTTAAAATAAAATATATACATAAAAATCAGACCAAGTAAAAACCATAATAATTTGCATCTATCTAAAGACTTTCAAAGAGGCATCAACTCTCTGCTTCCTATTCTGATGATTTTCTAGACATATCTGCCTCAGTGAAGTTCTTTAAGTGAAGAGTCTACATTTGAGTAGTAGTCTTACACTTAAAGAATTTCACCTAAGTTTTAGGCAAACTCATCTGGCGGTAAAAACCAATTTAACCCGATGCAAGACTATTTTTAGCCCATACAGACACTCATTTTGCTGCAGAAATATTAATATGCTTGATAACACAGTATTGTTCCAGACTCTGTTGGAGGGTGTTACATAACAGAGTAAATCATTCTTGTACTTATTCACACCAAGCTTCTGCAAGTGCCTATTTTTATAAAATATGTGGAGTATAATTATTTATATCTCTTTCTACGAAGTGTTCAGACTTTTAAAGTAGCTCAAACAGAAAGCTTCATATTCCTTTTGCTTGACCTGCTACTCTACTAAATTCTTTCCTTTGACGAATTGAAAAGGATTTAGAAAATTAAGTAGACAGTGTAAGAGATTACATGGCTTAGAAATTCAAATAACAGGTATTTTCCTCTAAGTCAGGGACTGGCGAACTCTGGCCTGTGGGCCAAGTCCAACCCTCCACAAGCTCTGCCTGTTTGTTTATGCACGGTCTGTGTCTGCTCTCCTGCCACAATGGCAGAGTGGCAGAGTTGCGACAGAAACCATGTGACCGTAAGGCAAAGCCTAAAATGTTTTCTATGTGGCCCTTTACAGAAAAAGTTTGCTGACTCGTGCTCTAAGTCTGTATCGGCTCAGGATGGTACGAGTAGCTAGAACTATCTGAAAACTATGCTTTCATAAGTTAAGTTGGTTTGCCTGCATCTAGGGCTTATGGTATGCATATGTGACATTTCAAAGGCAGAGACAGAGATACCTATCACAGACTGACATTCCCTTTCTGTTTGAATGTGGTCTCAATGAGTCAAAATTTTAGATCCTTGGTCAGATCCAGAGGGACTGAGGAGTACAGTACTTGCTGATGATATAAATCTGGTCAGAGGATGAAGAAAGGAATTCATAAGGTAAAGTTATTAATCTTCCCGCCTACTGTCAATATTAAATTCACTTAAAGGAATCTATAATATTTACCTTAAGATGAGTAATTCCAAAGAGGTCTGGAAATATGGACCTTAAAAATTATTCATTGGTACATTATTCTATGGTTCATGTGTGTTATTTCTTAAAAAGATTATCCTCTCTTGCCACATTTGACAAAAACTTTCCCAGATCAACTGTGGCTCAATAAACTTTTATTATTTTTTGTTATTTTATTTTTATTCAAAAGAATTTGTTTCCCTATCACAAAAAAATTAGATAACCGCACCACCAACAGCAGCAAAGTCCATAGAGTTACATTGATGGAGGAGAGCCCACTGGGCGTTCCCAATGTCCCGAAGGTCACAGGAGGGAAAAAAGTAAAAGAAAAATCCTCAAAAGAATCCCAAACCCATGAGGACTTTGGGGAGAGACACGACACGACGGTTTCCGTCTCCTCTTGTCGTCGGCTGCGGATGGACGTCAGCAGGGTCAAGCACAATTTTACTTGCGTAAACCTTTCATACCAACTCCAGCACCTAATGGGGGGGGGGGGAGGATCGGTTTAACAGTTTTAAAATATAGAAAGAGTTCAATAAATCTTTATTATTATAAATGGAGAACTAAATCAAGAAAACATTTCCTAACTGCCAAAATGTCAAAGAATTTGAAAGCATCAGATGTTAATCCTTTCTTACTTTTAAAGGTTGCAAAACTCCTGTCGATCAGTTTATCTCCACTGTTAAGGAGAACATTCAGGGTAAACGTCATAAAACGAATGGATGAATAAACTGGCTGGTGTACTGCGTGGATGTAATGGTTTTGGAATATATGTTAGTATCTTTCTACATTTTTAAGAAAATTTAAATATTGCCATTCAGGATTTTAATCTACTTATTTCTTCTACTGATAAATACTTTATGGTGATCAGGGACCTAAAATCTTGCCTTTTTCTATTGCTTCTTTCACGTTTTCTAGTTAATCATCTGGTATCAGGATATTTTGTTAGTCACTAGAGTTAAAGTCGTATCTTGCCATCCAAGCAACTTGTGGTATCACTAAAACTTAAACTAAAAATAAGAACAAGCAATGACTCGTTATAAAAAGAGTAGAAGAAATGGCTAAGAAAAGACACAGCACATGAAGGAAACTACGAGCCACTGTCATAAAGGACTGGGGCAGACAGACACTGAAATTCTAGGTGACAAAGAAGTAAAGAAGCGACTTTTCCGTCCCCGCTGTTCTCAAGCTGGACGCTTCCACAACGGGTTCTGTCTCTATGTTTAGCAAGTCTACTTAATATACAGGTCAATGCTGTTGAACAAAATCTTACATTTGTTACTGAGATCTGTAAGTACCTATGTAGCTCTGAGCTTCAGCAGATATGCCAGCAATCCCACTTGCCTCCAAGGCCAAACTTACAGAAGAATGAAGTGTAGGTTTTTCAATAAATGGCCTTCCATAAGAATAAGATGAAGAAAGACTGAGAAACTAGAGAGAGCCACTTAAAACATTTCGAGACCTTCTAGCACCTTGCTTGAGGCTTCCAGAACGTAACACACATCAGTTAAAAAGCCTGGCTTTTATTTAAGTTGTCCATGGCTCTATTATGAGGCTTCCAAGTAGAGAAACGAGCTGCATTTAAAAAAAAAAAGTATATATACCATGTAAATTAGTTTGACCAGCTAACAGCACAGTTGTTCTGCTTTGAGTTTGCTCATTTCTCCTCCGCACAATAGTGTGTTAGGCTTGGATTTGCTCCCTTGGTTTCTGGGTCATTCTCCATTCAGGATAAGTAGAAGGAAGCCATGGCAAAATTAATGCTAACTGGCGGGGGAAATAAGATACATACTATTTTTTTTTTAAAAAATTGCTGATCAGCAGAGAATACGTGGATATAACTGGTCTCCACAAAGTAAGTGCTAATTAAAGCTGGGTACTAAAATCCTCCTCAGAGGTGGTGCTTTGTTTAAAAAGTTCACTGCTTAGCTCAGGATTTACTAATTTAATGTATCATGCCTACGTGCTAAATACTCAGTTGTACAATCAGATACAATTTTTACTTCCTTAAGCTCCTAACTACAAAAAAAATATATGGAAACTATGTATGAATTTGCGACAGAGACTGTGTGCCAAGAGACATTTAAGTGTTTGGATTACACTAATCGTATGATCACGGGATCAATCAATTTTCAACTGAACACTAAAATACCTTTTCTTCCCTTGGCAACTCGGGAAAAACCTACCTGTTAGGGAAGAGAAGGAAGAGAAACACAAGGAAGAGTAAAATAAGAGGAAGATACTATGAAATCTGGTGACTGTCTAAGCGCCTCCTGCTAGACCTTGGACCTTGCCCACTGAACGCCCTGTGGGGGAGTCGCACTGGCATAATGGCAGCTGAACAGTGCTGGGCCCACAGTGAATGCTTAACAGTCTCCATCTGTTTTTCATTCTGACCACCTATCAATCCGTTCAGCATTCACATAACCTTTAACAAATACTATCATCATCTCCATAGCTGCAAACTACTTACTCTTTTCCCCTTCAATAAAAACCATTTCCAAGTAGACAGAGATCCATGATTTGGAGAGATTGCTAAGGCTTATTAGTACAACTCTGTATTTCCGTGTTACAGTTATAGCCTGTTACAGTCTAAAAACGGAACGAGTTTAATGTTGAGATGTATAAAATAGCTTACCTTAATTGTACCCTGACTGTTAGCAGCAATCAGCACATTGGACTCCTGGAAAAGAACAAGAACTTTTAAAGCACAGAGACGGATTTTCTAGAAGGCAGCCCACGAGAACAGTTTCCTCTCCTCCCTTCTTTTCTTCACTTCACCCTCAGACAGGAATAGAAACTGAAGTGGAGAACCAACATTTACATGTTTCGAACTATAAATTTTAAAACACAAAATCCAATATTTTGAGGATTAAATTTGAATAAAAACAGTAAAGATGCAGAGTAGAAAACTTTCAAATGTAAAAAAGAGAGAGAGAAATAGATTACTACCAGAAGGAAAGCCAAGAGGAACAAAGACTGAAATAAAACACAAATGAAAATAACTTGAGAAAAACAAAGTGTACAACCCTTTCCATAGAAAACGCCCCCCTCATTCCATTTTTCCTCATAAACCACCAGGAATTGATGTAAAAGCTGCCAACATCTCTGACATAAATCTCTATGGACAGCTAACTAGTATTAGGGAAAAAACACGTAAATATTCATCTGGGGGGAAAAAGGCTTTCTTTCTAATTATTCTATCACTCAGTATATGCGTTTTTAATAATCTTGGTGATTACTTGAAATAGAGTGTATGTGGTAACGTAGTTTTATATTCTAAGCTTTAGGGAAAAAAAATACTTCTTTGGAAAACAGGAAGGGTGGGAAAAGGAACAGACAAGCCTGAGTTTACCAGAGGGAATCTCATGAAGTGAGAAGAACTGGCGTGTGCCTCCTGCTGGAAACGAAAGGTCTCACAGGGCTCTGGAGACTGGGAACGAACAGAAGTCATTTCGCTTTTGGCTCAAACTGCTATAGAGCCACAAGGCTGATGGAAAGACCAAGTCCAACAAGAGCTATGAGAAACACAAAGTGGCCAGACCTCAGTGAAGGGTGGATAGCACCTGCTTTTGAATAACCTACAGCCTTCGAGACAAAGTGATGAAAGAAGAAAAACAGACTCTTGACTGTATACTGGGAAAGTTACTTCATCTAATCTGAGTTCAACTTTAATTTCTTTGCTATAAGGAACCTGTGGTCTACTAAATACTAAATTTCTATTTTTTAACTTTCCCTTTGATTCCTAGTAAAGTTACTTCTGAAAATGCTCATGTGTTTGCTTTTGAAGTGGAAATAAATAATTTATCCCACTATCTCCCCAGTTTTTGGTATCAGACTATTCCTTGGATGTAGGTGGGAACAATGTGAATGGTCCCAGCTGTATCAAGAATCAATAAACACATGTTTTATTCTGGGGTGGGCATGGGAACTGCTGATAATGGGGTTAAGACACACAACCCCAAAAGATGGCACCTTGGCATACTGAATCTTTTAAACTCAAGAAGTCTGAGAAAACCACAGAAGCAGGAAGGTCACCCTAACCTCCTCCCCCGCAAAAGGGTCACAAAACTCATCTGAGAGGCGCCCACGCTATATGCAGGGGAAAGAGCACCCTTATCTCCATAAACAAAGGGATGGCCGAGAAGCACCTAACAAACAGGTCTTGCTAAGTGTCCCCCAAATTACAACAATCACCTATCACATTTCCAACTGCCCACCTACTCTTCCCCAAGCCTAGCATAAAATACACGGGCCTGTTTCTAGGGGTCTTCATTTCCTTATGGAGGCTCCTGTGTCATGTAAAACTTATATTAAATATATCTGGATGCTTTTCTCCTATTAATCTGTCAGTTTAATTTCAGACCTGGCTAGGGATCTTAAAAGGCTTAAAAAAAAAAACCAAACCCTTTCTCCCCTACACTGTTATTTTCCTAGCTGAGGTTTTGCCTTAAATCAGCACATGTACTCTTGAAAACAGTAACATGGTAACATAGCATTTATTCACTATCAGGATGTCTCGATATCCACTTTGGGAAATTATGAACTACTTCTGGGGCTGAATGTGCACAGAATCAATGCTCCACCTTGGGAGTGGAGTGAGATGTATTTGGGATTTATCTATTCTCTTAGTGACTTGAATTCAGAAAGCGGTTGGAGTAAGTTTTGGGTATCCTTAGGGAACATAAATAACTCTGAGTTGGTTAAGAGGCAGAATTTCTATGCCTGCCTCAGAAAATGACAGAAACACAGGCACTGTGTGGTGTCATGTGGATTTCCCATTAGCAAGAACTTCCATATGCTGTGTGACATCACAACTGCCACCAGAGGACCCAGACGTAATTCTTCTGTGAATACCTTCCAGAAAGAAGCAACGAGCAGCACTGATCAACCTCCTTTCTGTGTGAGGACAGACTCCAGCCCCCGAGAGAGCAGCGGCCACCGTCATTAGATGCTGCGGGCACCCACAATTGCTCCCTCTGCTATGGGGACGCACAATCTGTGTGGCAAAGCGCTCTCTCTCTTGCCATTTTAGTTCTAGTCACCTTTTAATACAAAGGAGGAAGCCACGGAAACCTACCAGAGATGAGGTTTTGCCCTGGGGGTAGGGAGAATTCACTTCTGTCAGTTAGAGATGATGAATTATATGATTCAAACTCCTAATTCTCAGTAGAAGAAAAGCTTGGAAAAGTATGGTATATTATCACACAGCATGAAAGATTAGGCTCAATATAAATGAGAGAATATGGTTAGATCACCACGTAAGAGGAGCTTGAAAGCTGTACAATTACTTCACTTCACTCAAGAAGGAAGAACAGTGTCTTTTTGCAACCTTAGGACTACTGTGGCATTAATAGATGATGCCATCTTAGATGCTATCAGAGGGTTATCTCTAAACATCTTGTTCCGTGGAGACATAAATATTTCATTTACAAACAAGAAAACGCAGGAAGTGCTTGCCCAGCTGGACGAGTCTTTGGGCCTAACATACAGGTGTGTACATAGGTGTCCTAAGTGTGCCCTAAGAATTCTTGGGAAAACTCAAAACTATTCAAACAAACAGTGAAAGAAAAGTGATAGGTTTTACATCTCGATCTGCCCCCTCCCTGCGAAGACCATGAACTTTAAGGGATTTAGGATTAAATTGTATTTCAGATTGCCATGTATTAAGTAAATTAATTTTGCATGCAAAGAAAATGAAGCCAGGTCGTTTACTTCGGCACAAAGGTATGGAAGCGATAAATACAAGGTTATTACTGCAGTTGTGAGGGATTCTTGTTCGCATTTTGAATGATCGATCATTCTTAGCTGCAGCTGTAGTCTGCGGAGCCTTAACGTAAGTAAGTTCTGGCTCAGTGGTTGTTTTCACCTGCTCGTGAAGTACAAACGCCAACAAGTCATTCTCATTATTTTCTCCCTCTTTCCTGGAAACTGGCAGTTTTGCTATAAAACTCTCCTCAAGGTTAAGCTAATTCTGCACCTAATATTTTCTCCTTAATATAAAGAGATTAAGAAAAGACGATGGAAAAATTAGCAAGTCTTTTCTAAAAACAAGGACACATACACAAACACCAACTTGTTTATAAAGCAAGTGACACTACACAAACTTAGAGTGAAGCCAACTCGCATCCACCGGAACAGTTTCTCCTTGCTGGCTTGCCTGTGCAAGTCCACCAGAGCCTCTGACTGCTCCTTCATGTCTGGAACACCCACTGGCCTCTACCGATAACCGCGGACTAGTTCAGCCAGCGTGGTCCCTCAGAAAACCATTTCTAGATTCCTTCCATCCCTTAAACAAACAAACCACTAAATAAACAACACCTATTTTCAAAAACCATAAGAATCCTCAAAAACCAGTCAAGATGGAAACAGAAGTAACCTCACTTGGTCTATTAATAATCCAGCACACTAAACCAGAAGCTATTAATCAGAACGGCAAGGACAGAAGCACCAGCATGCTGGTTTTAAAGTTGTGTGGAGAGGAATGATCAGATTTAGTCAGCTGTCTCAAGCCAGACAGAGACCTCCATGTTTCTGTAGGATCACTGCAATTTGTAGACAAAAGGCATTTTTCATTTGTCCACGTGGCTGGTTCCTGCAGGTTCCATTTTTGGAGTGCTTCATTACTAAGGAGACTTTTGTTATCCAGTCTTTTCTACGCAAACTTCCTGACTGCAACAAATTCTCATTTAAACACACTTTAATGCATTCAAATAAGCCATGGAAAATAAACAGGATTTGGTTAACAGAAAAAGACTATTAATAAGGCACACGACATTCAAACTCAAAGTGATCTTTACTCACGAAGAGAAAGCTGCAGAGAACAGGGAAGGGTTGTGATACACGAAAATATTACATTCGCCACCTTTCCTTCACTCCCAAAGCTTTCCAACGTCTTCTCCCTTCTCCCCAAGAGGCCCCAATCAGCTTAATTTTCCTTGCCACACAGCACTCAAATATTACCTCCAGACATCTACAATTTCCCTCACGTCGATTCCTCTAGACCTTTGGATGCTCTCTTGAATCAAGCTTGAGAACCACGTGCATATCTGACAGAGAACCTGACTCTGTATTGCTGGCTGATGCTGAGGAGGGCCTCTGAGCATGGAATGTGCGTTTCTAAGGGCACAATTTGCAACATTCCTCCTGCAACCTTCCTCCAGAACAGTCTGGCAAAGCTGTTTCCAGAGTTCTGTGCTATTTTAGATGCCATGTAACACGTTGGAGACGGCAATGAATTTAAAACAGGGAGACCGGACCCACATTTTAGTTCTGTCGTAGTATTTCCTAATCCTCTGAGATTCCATTTCTTCAACTAGAAACAGACAATTTTAGAGTAACGCAAAAAAATTTTATGAAAACTCAAAGATAAAACAGTAAAGTAGCTAACCAAAAAGGTAGAGACATTTTATAGGCATTAAACAAATAAGTGGCAGTTATTTTTATTAAAATACGTTAACCTAAATTTCTTTACAATTAAAGGACAGTTGTCCAAAGTATGACTGTACACTACTGTATCATCCTAGTCACCACACATATGATCTTATAAAATTGATTAAAAACATAAAGGAGGCTCTCCAGGTTAAGAAGACTTAAATTTGATCTTAATTCTCTTTCCTAGAAACTAAGTAGCTGCTGGGTGTTGAAATGTTTTGCTCTCAGGGCAGAAGCAAGGAATATAACTGGGGCCACACTAGTGAAATAAGACACTTACGGAGGAACTAAGCAAACGGCAGCTGGCAGGGTGCATCCTACAGGTGCAGCAGTAGCTGTGAGAAACCAGAAACCATGGAGATGAAAAAGCTAAAAGAGGGATGAAAGTAGGGGTTGGGTTGGAAAGGATGAGACAGCTTAGGTTAGTGGAAGAGAGAGGGAACAAGGCAATACAGATATATGGGGAACAACATGAATACGAATTCAGGGCTAATGAACAGGAATACGGAACAATGAAGAAACTTTCTTAATATATGCTTCGTGGTGGAAACCAGAAATAAGGTTGGACAAGTAGCATTATTCGATTCTTGAAAATCTTGAACACAGCAGTAGTTTAGATATAATGTTTAAGATCAAGCACACGAGGAAAGAGAAATAAATGAAAGAGTAACATTTATAATTCTGTCTATCATTACCTTAAAGTTTGACTTCTCATTACTTAAATCTGAAATGTGAGCTACCTTTGAATCAGTTTTTCTATTTTTTTTTCTATAATTGAAATTGGATTTTCTTAAGGATTATATTTGTGAGGGTAAAATACAATTTTTAAATTAAATAAACGTACCTGAAGCAAAATAGATAAAATAATCAAGCTCAGCAAATATATCAAAATTTCCCCTAATTTCTAATGATGGCCAAATATATAAGTTGGAGTCACATGAAACACTGCGTTTGAAAGAAAGTCTTCTGAATGACCAAGGTCATAAGCAACATCCGACTCCATCTGGATTCCTGTGTGTAATGATTAAGGACATCGAGCAGTGCACAAAGGCGGGCTGAAGGGACGTACAGGTGTTGGGAGTAACCTATGAGGGGCGGAGAGGAAAAGGAATGATATGGAAACACGAATGAAAGAAAAGAGATAAGTATTGGAGATATTTCAAAGAATTACTGCTATGTGATGAATCATTACAAGGAAGATTTTCTTAAAATGCAACAGTGACTTGGGAGTTTTAGGCTTAAATGACTTTAAAAAATGATAAAGCCAAAAAGAAACAGAGATGTTAATAAGTCAGAGGCTAAAAGACAAAATCGAAGGAATGGCAATTTGTAATAAATTTCTTCTGGTTTACAGAATAAATGCCCAAAGAGCTCACTGCCTGATTTAAATTGACCTCTCTTCTTTCTGTGCCATTTAGAGTCTTTGAAAATTAAGTAAAATTTGTTGGCCAACAAATACTTATTAAGTAAATATAAATAAAAGCTCCAAACCTGGTTATTTTATAGCACCTTATGATATACGAATCCCATGGGCAGTGTTTTAAAAACGGCAGTTCTGGAGCTTCAGGTTGGTGAACACACTGAAGTGACAGAAAAATGGCTTCCCCAGAGAGCACCCAGAAGCCCCATGCCTCGCCACCCCCACCTTATGTGTCCTCTCTGTTTTGCTTGAGTTGCAGCCTTTATAATTAAACTGGCAAACGTCTGGTCAAATCTGGCTGCTTAAACATCAGGATGTGCTGCCTCTGGGGGAGAGATCCTGGACTCCAGCTTTAAGATTCTGACTCAACACAACCACTATAAGAAAGTTCTATAATGTTTTCCATTAAGATCAACAAGAACCTCAGCCTATTACCCATGGTTTCCCTTGGAGATGGTCTTTACATCTTAGAAAGTACCAACTTCCAAAAGGCCCTTGAAAGCCTTCTTACGTGGCCCTTGGAAGGGTCTGAGATAGGGCTCCTGCTCCTGTGAAGAGAACAGATCTGTGGTGGCCGCTGTTGGAAACACTTCGGGAACCCTTGTTTTTCCCCTTCCCAGGTATAATAAACACTACGCGATGTCTACACATTTCCACAGGTGGGAATCAAGATTAGATGTGTCAGGGCTGGGATCTTTGCCTTTCTCATGCAATTCGAGGTTTATTAATAAAATGAAAGAAGAAAATTATGTATCCTATAAAGAAAAAATAAAACAATAAAAATAGAGCTTCCTGGGTCTCGCTCTCAGAAACTGACTTAATAAATTTGAAATTTAAAAATTTAGTTTTTTTACTACATATCCCAGGTACTCAATCATTCTGAAGCAGATGATCCACAGATCACACTTTGAAAACACTAGTACAGATATTGAGAAGTGTCTATAAATATTGAACTCAGAGAAAGAGAAATTGGTGTTTTTCTGCTTTGGGTCAGGGGACTGGTAAAGGGACATGAAAAAAAGATTTATTTTTCAAAAAATTTTTATGAGTGCTATTTACCAGATCCCACACAAGGACAAGAGGATACCAAGATAAACAGGCAAGAGTTTTTAACCTAAGGAAGCTTTTGAGTTTAGTAAGAATTATTATACATGTAAAGATTTATCTGCAATACTTCTACAAATTCATAATAAATTTATTTGGTTAAAAAAATATATCGAGTACTTGAGTTTGAATTCCACAAGTGGCTCACAGAGATTTCGGAGAGGTTAACTTCACAAACGGAATCTATGAGAATTTAAAAGAAATGAAAGAAAGAGGAGCTGAGAACTGGGTGCAGTTTGCATGTACTAGTAAATGTCCTATTCTCTTTTCTTTCATCCTCTCATCCTCATATTTTAAATATGTCCATGAAATCAGCACTTCATAGAATGCGTTTTGAATTCTGCCAGCGTTATCCAGTGACATTGTACTCTCAAAGCATTCAAGTAAAACTGAAGTAAAGAGTGGGTTAACACAATGAAAATTAATTCAGAAAATGCTGGCTTTTACTGCATGCAGAATCACAAGTTCTTGAACATTATACAATTGTTTTAATATTTACTGTTTATGAGGTCACAGGAAGAAGAGATAAGAGCTGTTCTTATGAGACAACTTTGTAAGATTGAGTTATGGAAAAATACATGGCCTTCCTCGTGAAGCTGGAGATCCCTGTCACCCACAGTATTCAGAGAGCTTAAAGGATACGCACTAGAAATACGATATAAATCATTTCTACAGGGGGAAGAGGTAAGGCTAGATCGATCTAATGGTGGTCCTCTACCCAATGAACACTCTGCTACTATTGTGGCTACAAAAGTCAACACTGTACATGAAGGGCCTCCGGGTTCACGGCATAATAATACTTAAAACACGAGTGCAGGAAATGGTGCCTGGACATAGTGAACAGCATGGACAAAGGCACAAAGCTAAACAACAACACAACACAACACGAAACCTGTCATGGGGTGCCTGAGGAGCTAGTAAGCAGTTCAATGTTGGCAGGGTGTTAAATGTGCCTATGTAAGTGTAGGTGACCACGCTGGACAGCTGGGTGGGGGTCTGATGAAAGACGGTGTTAGATGTCACACAAAAAAGCTTACTTTATTCTGGAACCAATAATCATGTTTTTCCATACATATACTTCAGCATATGAAACCACTCCAAGTAGCATTTATTAAAACCTTTTAAGTCAAGGAAATTATATTCAATTTTCTTTCTTCCTTTCTACTACTAACATAGAAATATGTAGGAACTACCAAAAGATAAACATTTAGAAACCAAAACTAAATCCCTTTGCATCTCAAAATATTTGACACTTTTAAGCACAGTGGGGTAATAATGAAAATTATTTTAGGTTACTGGCATAATTCAGAATGCACTCTCAAATTAATGTATTTTTTCCCCTTTAAAAAAGATAAAACAAAAAAAAAAAAAAAACCAAGTAGCTTAAGATTTGTGTCAATCTAGGCTTCAAAATTTGTGTACTTCAGAAAGACGAATACTGTTTTTTAAAAAAAGTATTTAATGAGAAAAAATTATAAAAGAACCATTGTAATATAGGTCAAATTCCATTATAATACATGTAAAAACAACAATAAAATATTTAAAATGTCAACTAGCAGACCTATTAAATCATACTTTGATTTCATTACAACAGTCACCACGAAATATCTAACGCAACAAATGTTTTCACGGAGGTGAAAGAACATTAAAGTTGAGGGATATTCACACTCAATGTAATTCACTCAAGGAAGAAATCAATTACAGGTCCGATTCCATTTGCCACCACCTTCTGGTCTCTTTTCTCCTCCCCACCCCACTCTAGTACGGACACTAATGGAAGTGGGAGTTAGGAGGAGATGGGAGCCACCGTCTTCCTGGAAGTCAGGATCCATGCTCAGTCTTCTTTCCTTCCACGCCCAAGACAGACAAGAGTTCATTCAGATTGGCCCTCTTCCAGTCAGGGAAATTTTCTAAAGTGTTATAAACCATCCGGCTAGAGGAAAGAAGAAAGGAAAGGAAAGATAAAAGGAAAAAGAGAAACAGAAATGAAGGAGAGAAGAAAGAAAAAGAAGCTCCTATGTTGTTCTCGGTGTTCAATGAAGAATTTAGGATGAGAAATAGCTTTTAAGTGTGGGAAGTCAATATATATTAAAGGCAATGTTTTGTTTTGTTTTTGGTAATTAAAGAAAAGAAAAAGACTGCATCTTATTTCTTTGTTTGTGTTTCTTCCTAAAGGGGATAAGGGAGCAGCAAAATTGAACAGACATTAGGTATTCATGATTACAACTATTCTATTCCCTCTCTAGCAGATGCTGGAGAGCCATTTCTGCCTCTTGGTTACTATGTGGTAATGTGAATCGTCTGTTCCCAAACTTGATTGTTCACACAGTTTTCCAAGGAGACCTGGGGAGCTTTTACAAAATACAAATCTCTACCCTCCTCCCTCCTTCCTCCCCTAATATATAGATTCATGGGTCTGAGCAGAACAGCTTCATTATTAACTTATTTGGAGGGAACGATCCCAAGGTGATTCTGATGATCACTTCAGGTTTGAAAATCATCGGTGTAAGTAAATTTTATGACAGATGTCTTCTGCACTTCGATGGAAGACTGGCTTTTCGCATGCGCTTTAACTTCCCTCATATTAATAATCTGATGCATCTACTAAGTTAGAAAGGGATGCCTCTCTATATCTCAGATAAAAACATACATAAATTGAAGAAACATGTATGCCATGTCTCTGAGAGAAAACAGAATTGTGAAATACTGCTAACACAATAGAGAAAGGAAGAAGAAATAGGCTATACATCTAACAAAAAATATTAAGCCAATAATAAATACCAATTCTCCTATAGCTGCATGTACTTTAAATTTTTTGTCACTTTTGAAAACAGGCAAAGGCCTGGAGGTTGTATCTCAAGGGTAATTATGAAAAAAGTGATACTGGTACCCATGAATGTTCACTCAGGAAAACTTGTTTTCTTAAACTGATGGAGTGCTACTATTACCAATGAGTTTTAATTGAGTCTATTAGATACTAGAAGTATTTCCCACCTGGACTCCAGCATTTCTTTGGTTTCAAAAATTACTATTTAATTAATTACACAACAAACATGATAAAGGCCACGCCTGAAGGACTGTATCATTCATTAACACTAGTTACACATTACGTGCAATTTGCTTGGTGCTAGAAGTAATTTAGCAAACACTTACACAGTTCTTACTATATGCCCCTAACTCTTCTTGACCCTTGATGCACACTAACTTATTCTGACTTTAAAAACCCTAAGAGGTAGGCTACTATTATCATCCGCACTTTAGATGAGGAAACCGAAGCGCAGTGCAGTTAAGGAACTGGAGCCAGGTAACGGTTAGTCGGTGATCGGACTTGAACCTAGGCAGCCTGGCTCCACAGTCTGTGCTCTTACTCAACACACTATGATGCCCTTTTCCAGGAAGTTTGCAGGTTAGCAAAGGGTTACGTGGCATGAACATCAATAGCAGCACAAGACAGTATATTAATTCATTAAACAAATATTTTTAATGAGTAGAAATCATGAGATTTCGGGAAAGAAAAGATATGCTTAAGAACACAAAGTTTTAGTAAAAAACACTTTAGAATAAGTGTTTCATCATATAAAATTTTTAGAAATAAAAACAGAAAGAATAAGATGCTGTCGCTTAATTTGCTTATAACTTTGCATCGTATGGGTGATAACACAGTTGCTGGACTTGGTTTCAAGGAGGGAAGTTAGGAAAACCATTATCCTGATGGCCTTCATTCACTCTAGAGTTACAGAAACTTTTAGTGATTCCTGGTGTTTCGAGCCACAGGAGAAAATGTCTGCCCTTAATAACCAATGCTTTTCCTGAGGATAGAGTATACTTCTTTTTCTGGACACTCTTGAAGAGCTAAGGAAGTTTTAAGGATCCTTTACAGATACTGGCTTTTACCATTTAGCTAACTTTTAGAATTGGTCATCTAAGACTAGATAATTACACATGAGGAGGTTCAGAGCTAGTAAAACAAAAAGTAGGTACCTGCGGCCTCAGCAGGAGTTACCACGAACTCAGGATCTGCCTCCAACAAAAACATAGTGTCCTTTCACACAGACATGATTGCTTAAGAAAGGGAATAGTCACCTGCATTCTCAAATCAATTTATTATATTTCATTCCGATAGTTTCAGGTAAGAGTCTTGCCACAGAGGATCAGCAGATACAGAACACGTATCCTTTCCTTCACCTTACTCCTGTCTCTGAATAAAGCACTGATGATAAAAAATGCATGACAGAAATCAAGACTAGAGTATTGTTCCAAGTTTACCTCAGCTCTGTAGCATTGTTTTCAAGGTTAATACAGGGTGTGGAAGATAATGGAATAGATATGAATTACTGATATCAAATTGCCAAAAAAATAAGATTATAAAACAATATCTTGGTTGCATGATATTTCTCTCTCAAGAAAGAATTTCTTTTAAAAGACAATTCTCAGAATGTAAGTATACAATTTGCAAACAAAAAAAAAAATCAGAACAACATTTTAAAAAGCTTATGAAAATAACTGATTAAAAAATGATCACTTTTATTTGACTAACAAGATATTTTCAGACTGGCAAAGATATTGGTGCTAGTTCTGTGTTCTATGACTATGATGAAACCGAAACCTCTGGATTTTCTGGTGCAGGAGCAAACGGAAATAAACTCCTGGAAGGCGATCTACCAATTTTAATCAAAAGCTTAAAGCTACTAATTTTCTTTAAATAGATAAATCTCTAAGGTTCTCTTCTAAAGAATTGGAAGTTAATTAGATTTATTGCAAAATATTCAGAAGCATTATTCACAGTAGTAAGAAGTTACACAGTAGTAAAAAATAAACACAATGTCATCAACGAAACAATGTTTACCAGTTCCGGTAAATCCCTGGACTAGAATAATATGCAGCCATTGAAAAAAATATACTTAGACCTGAGAAATGGTCATGATAAAGGTATTAAGGTAAAGAATACATGACAATATATAAAATATTCTATTTCACTGAGAATAACTATGAATGAAAAATTGCATGAAGGTTATAATTACATTAAAATGTTAATATTGGTTGCTTCTGGGAAAGGTGATAATACATATTTCTTCTTTGTATTTTTTGTTTTTCTAAATGCTCTAAAATATACATGTATTCATTCTAATTGTTTCTTTGGATAATGAGCTACTACAACGATCATAAAGAAAAAAAAGACAAAAAATAATGTCCCAAGATGATGACAATATTCTCTACCAAAGTGCTTGCAAAGAAGATTTACTCTGACTCCACACTTTCTCAATATAAAGCTGCAAAAAATTTCTTTGAATCAACTCTAAACCAGCTGAGGAATAATTATTAGGTTAATGAATTATCCAGACCATGTCACTATTGCTTTTAGGTATACCTGCTCTTTCAATTTGAGGATTTGGGAAGAAAGGGAGGGAGGGAAGGGGAACAAAATTATGTTAGTCCATATTAATTCTTGCTAAAAATTGTGAGTTAACCGAATATTTTAAAAGACTGCAACCAGAATTGACATGGATGGCTGATTATATGTGGACTTTATTAATCTAGATAATGGCTGTTTCCAATAAGTATTAGATAGCAAAAGTTGACTATATCTGGATACAAGAGGCCAAATAAATTACAGGGAACTTTTCAAGGAAGCGGAGTCAGTAAATGAATTGAAAATACAACCTACTAGCTAGCCCACCATTCTCTACATTCCAAAGTACAGAGCTGACTTCTTTATGTGAAAATAAAGCAAACCAAATTTATTTCTAAGACTGTATAAACATTCAAATGGAATGCATTTAGATGTGCAGTCCTGTGGATATAAGACATCCAGGTCCACAGTTTTAGCATCTCTTCTTCAAATAAACGGACAGTAAATTTCTTCAAGTTAAACATATAATCAAGTTCTCCTCATTTATATTAAAAAAAAAACAATGAGGAAATTAAATTCAAAAGGCTAAGGTAAAGAGATATATGGTACTCCAAGTAGTTATTCCTCACAAATTAATGTTTTTAAAAAATCATAAAAGTTAACACCAAAATAGGTAGTGCAAATGATAAGATTTAGTCTTGAAAAGAAATCCTAAGAATTGTGTAGTAACAGAACATCCTTATGTCAGTAAATCTAAACTACTAAAGTTTTCTTTAATTAAAATGTCTTCAAATAAATTAAAATTAGCTAAAAACAAAATAGAAGATGAAGAATCCTACAGTCTTCATTAGTATAGAATAACCATTATCATTTCTAAATATTCTAGAGAGAATCTAAGTTGCAATAAAGATTCTTCTTGAAAAAAAGTATTTTCACTAGAGTTCAAATGAAACATCTTAAAACTCTTTTGCAAATTAAATATGGTTAAAAAAAAGGCTGTGGCATTCTAGTGGTAAAAATCTTAGAGCCACTTCCTTTGCAAGACCAAGCTAAGGAACACAGAACAAAAGAATCTGTCAGCACACCGTAAAGTGATTGAGTGAAAGAGCTTTCAGACACGGGGACGATATTAAGAAGGGGGAAAAAAGAGACAAAGGACAAAGTCATCTTTCTGATGACAAGAAACAACATTAGAAATATTCTCTGTCTTTAAAAGGAAGTAACTGAAAGTAAAAATTGTAAATCTTAAAGCAAAAGTACACAAACCACGAGGCAAATATGAAGGTAGGAGAGGAGGATGCTATTAACATCGAAGCACCACGAACTAAAAAATGAGGACAGCTGTGATAAATGTCACAATGAAAATGGCCAACATCTTTAACAAGAGCACTGTATAACTAACATTCTTTCCAGTTTACATGCAGGATGGAAGAAATAAAAAGAGTAGAAATTATATATGATCTTAGCTGATTGTTCAAAAACAGGACCTGAGATTATTGGTTCATTTTCAGTCAGAAATGGCAGAAAGAAATATACGTACCTAGGTTATAGGAAAAGGCAAGGCTAGACAAAAATATAATCGCAGAAAAATATCCTACATTTTTATAAGAATGAGATACTGTCCTAGGAGAATGTATCTATTCGTGTTTATGCCTCTTCCTCTAGGACTCTGTTAATTTCTCATTCCCTCTTTATGGCTAAATAAATCACTGCCATAAATGGTAACATAATGACATATGCTATTTTTATATTATTATGAAGTTTTATATTTCTATTCATACAGCGGACTGATATATCACATACATTTGTTCAAAAACTAAAAACAAAAAAAACAAAAAAACAAAAAAACAAAGTTAGGCTATTTCATAAGTATCCTTAAGTTGATCTCTTTCTTATGATCAAAGTTAGGTAGGACAGAAATAAAGCATAGGAAGACAATGAAATATCTAGCCTTTCTAGAGACAGCTATTGATTTCCTATCCTAAAAAGTAATCCAGGTGAGGTGAAACATGGTGTTATTTTATTATTCCCCCAAAAGTTCTCCAATTTCTCTCTTGCCTTTGTTAAAACCGCTTCAATCAAACTCTTGCCTTACCACTCATTTCATATTTTTGCTCATCTTATTTGCCTTATTAGCACTGAGCTGATCAATCTCTTTTCCTTGAAAAACTTCTGCTTTGTTCCCAGGCACCAGTTTTCCTACTACTGATAACCTTTAATCCTCAGCATTCTTGTTGTTCCTCCTCATTGACCCATCACTGAGCACTCAAGTGCCCTCCAGTAAGGTACCCATACCACTTCTAACCTCTAATTACACTCCGTTGGAGAGATCCTATCCAGTTTCTTGGCTGCATCGTATGCCCACAGCTACCGTATTGATATCTCTGGCCCCACGATCTGCTGTGAACTCAAACTTGGCAAGTCCACTTAGCTGGCAAGCAATATCTCATACTTAACCAGTTCACAAGTCTGCTGTGAATTCTGAACTTGACATCTCCACTTACTGTTTTTAGTAACTCTCAAACCTAGGCCGTCTAAAAGTCAATTCCTGATCTTCTCCCTGGAGACAGTTCCTCTGGTAGCCTTCATCTTAATTAATGGCGACTCCACTCTTAAAATTGCTCGGGGAAAACACCTTGGTGTCAGACTTTTCTTCTTCACTCTCCACATGCAATCTATTGACAACTCTATTGAGTGCTTCTCCCTGGTATACCACTGTTCCATCGTAACTGGATTATTGTCACAGCCTTCCTGTTTCCACTCTTGACACCTTATAGTCTGTTCTCTACAAAACCACCAAACTTTTAACTTTAAGCCAGATTATATCACTACTTTGCTCAAAATCTTACAATGGCTCCCAACTCACTCCCACTAAAAGCCAAAGTCCTTAAAATGGTGAGCAATGCTCTTCCTCAGGACCCTGGATCGCCTACTTTCCACCTAGCTCACTGTGGTGCGGCAACTCTGTGTCCTCCAGCTCCTTGAACACAAATCACAACCTTACTTCAAGGCCCCTGAGCAGTTTGATTCATCTGGAACACTCTTCTACGTCTAAGCATGGATTACATCTTCACTTGCGTCTAATTTTGGCTCTAATTCAGCTACTCAGGTAGGTACCTGTCACCACCCCTGAAAACGACCACTCCCTACTGCTGCACTCCCTCTCTCCTGCTTCCCTGCTTCTTCCCCAAAGCACTCAGTATCTTCTAATGTAATAACGCTAATTTTGTTTTCTGTCTCTTCCAGGAAGCACATGAAACTTTAAGTCTCCTAAGAGGGCCAGAATATTTTTTACAGTTTTGTTCACAGTTTATCTCCAGTACCTAGAACTGTGACTGCACATAATAATTATTCGTGAATAAACAAAAGAGTCTCTCACACCTTCTGCCTCATCCAAAATAAGAAAATGAGATTATTTTTCATGGCTAATCAAAGTGACAGTTATATAAAAATGGGAAATAAAATAAATCTGGAATAGTAATGGAGTGACGGAACTTTTAATCTTTTCACTGTGAAATATAGAGAGTTCCCAGGTGATGCTGACGTTGCTGGTGTAGGTAGCACACTTTAAGAACTTTAACAACCTAACAACCTACTTTAGAAGTTATCCTTTAAACCACAACATGCATCCTTTTCAGTCTAACATGAATTAGTTTTTTTTTTTAAATTTCCTTCCTTGATTAGACAAAGACTTGAAAACATTTAAATTACATTTATCCTTCTGACTCTTATTGTTGAGTACTTAATACTTTGTTTATTAAATCCAACAAAGCATCATTGCTTTATATAATTAATATGAATTTAGGTTTACTGCATATTTACCATTTCTACTACTGTGCATTCCTTTCTAATCTCTAACCTTCATCTTCTGCATCTTTTCCTTCTGCCTTAAGAATATCTTTTATGGTTTTCTTTCGTGTAGGACTACTGGTGGCAAATTCATATCTATTTACCTAAAAATGTCTTTATTTTACTTTTGCCTTGAAAGATATTCACTCCATACAGAACTTTAGATTGGCAGGTATTTTCCTTCAAACACTGATACTCTTGTTCCACCATCTTCTGGTTTCCATTGCTTCATTGAGAAGTTGGCTGTCAGACTAACTGCTGATCCTTTGAAGAAAGTACCATTTCTCTGCCTTCTTTTAAGAATTCCTTTTTATATTTTATTTTTAGCAGCTTAACTATGTGTCAAGGTATGACTATCCCACCACCAAAAGGGGTCACTGGATCAGACACAATTAGCTTTAATCTAGCACTAAGTAAAGTTAGTTTTATAGAGGGATACAGGATAGGAAACACAGCATGCATAGCATCTTCAAACCCATCAGGAAGCCAAGCAACTATTTACATGCACAGCTTCTTGGATTTCTCCCCAGCCCGCAGAAAGAGTACACATAACTGTCAAGGACAATTAAGGTACACATGGTTCACCTCCATACAGAAATGTGCCTTGGTTTCCTATCAGTCTTACACAGTTCACTTTGCATAAATGTGAGGCCGGTATGCCAACTCATGGCTCTCTCAGTATAGATGCACTACCATAAATGAGATTTAATAAGAAATTTAAGATAACTAGCTCCTAGCAAATAACATTCCATTTTGTCTAAACTCTACCCTTTGAAGCTACCACAAGTAATCTCAGCCACTCTATCAAAATTGGCAAATACTCCCAGGCAAAAAGTATACTCAAAAGTCAGGCAAAAAGTATACTCAAAAGTCAGTTCTAGGCTGGTAACTCTTTTCCATCTTGTTTACTTTCAATGCCTTCAAACAGGTTTTTGTTTTAAAAATATATATACTTGGGCCCAAGTTCTACTTAGAGGAAGAATTGGTCCAAATCATCTAGTCTACCATTACCAAAACTGAGAGTTGAGTAACAACTTTAAACACGATAGCAATGGGACATATCTAATTAAAGTTAAACTGTACCTGGAACTCAGGTTAAAGTACTCATCAAGTAAAAAATTTTTGTGCCAAAAATAAAACCAACCAAATAAGCACCTAAAAAGTTAAAAAAAAAAAACAAAAAAGACTTTAAAGAGTGATTGCTTACAAAAATCAAAATAAAAAAGTATTTCTTCATATGATTTATTAGAAAGCTTATACTTTAAAGTGTATGAATAAATGACAAGTTTGAGGAAACTTTTTGTACCTAGAAGTATAACTTTCTCATTAAAAAATACTAAATGTGTTTAAACATTCTTATATAAATATATCTTGTAGGAGCATTTCTGCCCTGAAATAGTATTTAATTAGTTGTATATACAGGCCACTCCCCTTCACCTACACCTTTTTCTTCCTAATACCATGTTTAGCTAAATGTTTATTGACCATATACTGCATTTGATCATTAAGGAAAATGAGATTAAGTGTGTATTCTGGAGAAACTTCCAGTCTTACAGAAGAGACATAAGGAGACAATGTGAAAATGGCTATAACAGAAGTACGCACAAAATACTACTGGTACAGAGGAGAGACATCACATCAGCACGACACTGTTCCATTAGTGACTATCAATCACTATGTAAAATCTGTTTCCTTTGGTGATACAATGTCAAGCAAAAAAGAAAATACACATCACATATAAATTTATATTTTAAACTTAAAAAACTCACCTGTGTATAGATAAACATAAAGCATTATACAAAACACCAAGTGAAAAAAACTGGTATGAAAGCTTACCCCATCTGGCAGTGCCCTCCAGCACACAGCACTAACAAATTCATTTGTATCATCCTCTTTTCTATCTTTGTCCAGAACACTTTTGACCGTATCAAACTTAAAAGTTAGCAAAGTCTTAGAAAGTCCTTTATAGTACAGGTAAAGAGAGTTGTTCTCGCTTCCTGAAAAACACACACACACACACACAAATAAAAATTTTTTAGAAATGGATTAACTCAGAATTAGGATAGCACATTCATAAGGTAAGTATCACGCAGTGTTTAAGCTCAAAGACTAATAATCTTTTATGGTTAAATTGAAAGACCAGAACACAGGATTCCTTGGGAATCATGTCAGAAAAGTATTCATAGGAAAAAGTTATACTTTACTAATCTAAAAGAAATAATCATGTAAATGATTATAATAAATTGGTAATGTTTAAAGCAGAAATTACCATATAAAAATAATTTATAGCAAAGGTCTAGAGAACCATAAATTTATTATATTATGAATCTTAAATTATATATGGAAAGATTTCAGCTAGAGAGGAAAAAGAGAAGTTACAGCACTTACGAAGGCAAATTTTAATAACCCATAAAACTTATTTCCCATACCCAATAAAGGCATTACTTTATTAGATGAGTGGCCTAGAGACTTGTATTTTTGAGCAGTCTACCAAAGTTGGATAATTATGCAAGAAATTTGCTTTGGCAGGGTTTAGGTTCATATACATGCAAAGAGAGTCAACTTTACCGAATAAACACCAAGTCATTTGAAGGTACTGATGAAAGTTTATATATTCAGGCATTAGATATGTTAGAGCATTTGAACAATGCTAAATTTGATTTTTCTACTTGACTTAACTTTTATAAATTATCAAAAATAAAAGCCCTAGAAGAGCAGATCAAGACTACCCAAACAGACTACTTAATGAAGAGAACGCTTACTTTATAGGGGAAAATGAATACCAAGCTCAAGACGATGTTTCTAAAATTAGGAGTTTAGCAGCAATTAATATTTTCTGCCTTTTATGTAACATCTGTAAAAATTACGTTATAACAGAGAACAACTGAAGCGCGTGCTTAGCACCCTTACGCTACTCCACGTAGCGAGGACTGCTCCGTGGAGAGAGGAGGGCTGGCGCAGCGCAGCACAAGAAAAGCGCACCGCGCTGCCGTCTGAACGCGCAGGGCATTTCCTGACTTGGAATGCAGTCTGTTCCCACTGCATGCACTTCAGTGACAGATGCCTGTTAGAGAGTTCCAGGGAAAGATGGTCCCACTTACCACAAGCTATGTAATCTCCGTTGGAAGCGAGGCCTACAAAGTTTTTTTCATTGATGTGCCCTTTGAAGGAACGTAGACAGTACGGTTTCCCTACATTCCACAGCTTTAGCTGGCTATCCGTTGAGCTAAGGAAAACACAAAACATTAGAGCACATTTAAGATTTCAAGGCATGAAACTCATCACGACGAATCAGAGGCAATCGGCTTGGTGGTTATGAATGCAGAGTCTGGAGCCAGGCTGAATTAGAACGCTCAATATGCCTTAATTTGCTTTTGACCTTGGGAAAGTTCTACAACCTCTCTGGCCTGTTTTCTTTTCCATCAGTTAAAAGTAAAGTATAATAATTCCTACATGTTAGAATTAGATGAATCCTATAAAATACTGTGAAACATCGATTCATTTAAAGTGCTTACGCTAGCCCCTGGGCATGCAAGAAGCGCTTAATCGGCGTCAGTCACTGGTGCCACGATGCCACCGCCGCAAGCGCGGAGAGCTCCGCTGGGGCTGTGCTTGATTTCAGCGACACAGTCCCACCGCGTTTTCCTGCCAACTGTTGGACTGCGTCGCTATACGGAATATAAACTATTGTCCCAGCTTAGGTGTACTGATGTGGGTGGGACACTATGAACAGGTGAATGGTTTATATAAAGTAGTTTATATTACTGAAAAATATGCAAATGCAGTTATTTACCAAAAAACATATGGATACTGAAGCCACTGGTAATCCTATCACACAGAGACAATCTTAGATGTGACTAGAACACCGTGCTTCATTCTTCGCTTTCTGTTACAAAAACTGGATCACATTCACATTATTTTGTCACTTGCTGTTCCCTCACATTCAATAATTTGTTTCACATTTTTCTCCAAATAACTCATTTCCATATTTTTATTAATGACTACACAATAAATCATCGTTTTTCTTACTCTAACATTCACAGAATAAGGCGTCATGATAAATGTTTTACATACATTATTTTATTTAAGGATTCTCAACATAAGATTAGTACTATTATTAGCTCCATTTAAAGATGAGAAACTGAGATTTAGAAGGTTAGGGGCATTTTCAAGGTACCACATCTAGTAAATAGTAGAGCCAAAATTGAAACTGTCTTATTTCAGAGGCCAAATTCCAAAATCTAAATACTTCTCTGTTGCTTCTCATTATTTTTCTACAATAACATCTATTCATAGGTATTTATTTTGTTTTAAATGTTTTTTTGCTCAACAGTGTTGCATTGAATATCCCTGTATGTATGTATGTATGTGTGTATGTGTGTGTGTGTGTGTGTATGTGTGTGTGTGTGTGTGTGTATTTTAATTGGCCAAGAATTCAGAAATAATAGCAATATGTGTTTAATACTTTTTGCTATTTCCAAATGTATTTCTGGATAAATTTGTTTTAAATACTTCTAAACTCCAATATGTCCAAGAGAAAAATTATGATCTGTAAAAAATAATAAGAAAAAAGAACTGTGGAAATACACATCCACCTTAATAAAGGCCAACTTAGATCTCCGAAGTATAAAGTCACGTAGACGTGTACTTCCACTAGCTGAAACCTAACTAACTGATTCAACACTTATAAATCCAAAATCAAAGAAAAATATTTTTGTCATATAATCTATCATCCAGATTTGAATCTGAATAAAATTTTAATTATTCACTGCCCATGGCCACCCCTAATGATATCATACTTTTGGACTGGTTACCACTTTAGATTTGTGAACCAATTATCCATACTACCTCCCCTTGAAAAGCTCAGTTCCCATTTTCTTCTGTTCCCTTTTTTGTAACTCAATTCAAATTACCTTGCTAAATCTATTCGTATTACCGAGTTCTTATCTAGGGCAACCAGTATGAAGGCTGACGTAGTGGGAAATACCAAGTGTAAGGCACTGGCATTAATAATCTCCTAAGAGATTAGAAACTAAGTGAAAAGAAGAAAACAATATATCATTAAGCTTGAGAAAAAATGATATGAAAAAGAAATTAAGAATGGGTATTAATTAGGGTAATATAAAGAGAACTATGAAATGGATCACAGAAAGAATGAACTGCCTCTGTTAGAAGAGCTTTGTCGATAATATTTTGGGAATTGAGACTTACTTATTTATCTGGTTGACATTTTGTTTCCTTCAAAGAAAATAAAAGGCTACTAAAAGCTTCTATTATGATTCTCTAGTTCAGAAGGCTTCTCAAAGTATATCTGTCGGGTATAAGTACTCATACTTAAAGTAACTTTTAAAACATATTTAAAATCTGCCATGAAAGCATAGGGAAATCATGTAACATGGAATCAAAAAAGTCAACCAAATAGTACTTTAAACCAAAAATGCTACTATTGTACTGCAATGTAGTTACAGAATAACATTAGTTGACTTAAATAAAACACTTCTATTCCATCAACCATGTTGTTTCTCTCTTCTCAAAGAGAAGCAGTGGCTGAAATCCAATCTGAAGTTCAAATATTTAAGGGGACAACATTAAAAACTAATATCATCAGGATTTTATTCACAAATAAGATATAAAAGTGAGCAATAGACATATACATATCTTTTAGACAAGTTACAAAAATCTACTACTTGAGAAAAATTACACCACCAGTGTCAACTTTTATAAATATCCATGTTGAAGTGACATTACAAACTGGTAAATGACGACAGAGCTCTGTGTTAGGTTCTACGTCTGAAGGAGTAATATACTCACGCAGAGACGATTTCCTCACCACTCACAAACTTTGCATAAGAAACTGCTTTGCGGTGTCCTTTGAACACCATGATTGGCTGTTTAGTGTTACGAAGATCATAGTAGTGGACACAGTGATCTAAAAAAAAGAAAAGAAAAGAAAAGAAAAGAAAAGAAAAAAGAAACAAAAAGAGAAAAATTAGTAAATGAAGAAATGGAAAACAAAGCTAATTTTAATTAGTTTCGGTGTTTTCATCAAATGTTTCAGAGACTACATCAAACCTATAACAGCCAGAAAACTAAGGGCTACAATTCATTTTCAAAGATAAGGAAGATACAGTGGGTTTTCTTTTTTGAACCTCATAAAATATGGCTGCATTAAAGTGTATAGATACACATATGCCAATGTCAGTTTGAAGGGGAGTTCCAATGACATCCTGTGATCCTGGCTCTAGAAACAGAGTATCAGGGTTCAAAGTAACTGGGAATTTTAAAATGAATCCTTACATTTTGATGATTTTACAAAAAAGATAATATAAATATTTGGGGCTCTGGCTAAACATGATGCTATATAATTTCATTCCTCACATTTGCTTTTTAAAAAAGACTTTGAAACATTGTACTTGAGACATATATAAAAACTAAGCATAAAATTCAATGGTTTTCATTAAATTTACAAAGTGGGGCAACCATGACCATAAATTAATTCTAGAACATTTTCTCATCCCAAGAAGATCCCATATGCTCATTTATCACCCACCACCCTAGACAATCACTTCATCTGTCTGTCTGTGAATTCTGTACTTTGGTTCTATTATTTTAATGGCTTTCCTTGAAATCATACCATATATTTCATACTTCCTAAGTGTTTGTAGTAACTACTCAATATTAGTTTCAAAAAATGGATTTTGATGTCTGTTATATTAGTAACAGCTGAATAAAAGAAGACTGACTTTAAAATATCTCTGCATTTAATATATAAAATATCTTGTGAAGCCCATTTTTAAAAAGATTTAACTGGAGTGTTATTTACAGGCTGGAAGGCAAGACAGACATTAAGAGATAAAAGATTTACTAGGTGCTTCAAAGATTTTAGATTCTAGCACTCTCAAAAGTATATTTTATTTATGACAAAGTAACAGAATAATTTGTTTCTTGAATACTGGCTTATGTATGCCACTTCCATTTGAGTTCAAATTACTGGGAAATCTGAAAATAAAATGTCCTTGATAGTCGCTTTTTCTCTTATTATCTATGTAGTTAGATAACTGAAACACAGGTCCACGAATGCTGCGTTAATCAAGATTTATTAGATAAATATTTAGAAATTCAATTTATTTAAATGTGAAGAAAAAGACATCATCTTCACTAGCAACTACTATATAAAAGCAAGGCAGATTTATAAGCCTAACAAACCTAAAATGTTTATCATTACTTAAATGATGGGAAAATATAGTAAAAGATACACCAAACATGTATCTACCTTATTCAAGTTTCTCCATGCTAACTCCATAACATGAATTAAATTAGGTTTTATAGCTCCTTAAACTAAACATCAACTTGTTAAGTTTAAAGGTATTAATTATACTTTGGTGACAGTGATGGGGATGGAAGGTGGAAAGTAAGTAGAAGGCAGTCCATAAACTGACTTTGGAGATCTAAAGATATTCTAAATTTGCATGTCTTATATAGTGTAGTTGATCATGTATATATTGTTCTAAATAAAGAAAAATATTTATTGGCCTCCTCCTCGATAAATGCTATCTATGGAAAGAAACCTGTAAAAACTATTAACGACAATACCTCTGAGGACGTAGTTTAATAACATTTCATCTAGGGGAACTTAAGTTTTACCTGTAATATATGAAAGTTGACAATGAAGATATAATATTGCACTATTGTATAATTAAATAGAAATAATTTTAAATGTATGTAAATTTTTCAAAATGAAAAATGTATATGTAAGCCTCAGATAGCTTTACTAAGAAACAAGAAATCTTCATGGAAGAAGAAGCTTTATAAAAATTCTTTTGAGTGAAAATTTTCAGAGTAAACAACATGAGTCACTTATAAAAAATATTGAAGCTAATCATGGAGGACCCAGAATTAATCCATATTCTTTAAGCAATGAGAAACCACTGTAAACTTCAGATTAAGAGAAGTTAAACTGATATTTAAATGTAAGTTCATCAACTAACTCCATCCTCCCCAAAAGGTTTTTTTCCCCTTCGAAGACTACGAGTCATATGCCAAATAACAAAAAGTATTAAAAATAGGAGAGTAAATGGTAAACTGATTAGTTTACTGACAGTAATAAAGAGTTTACAGTAACCAAAACTAAAAATGTTTACTGATAACTTAAATAGAATATTTCAGAATTATTGTTTGTTTGTTCTAAAAACATTATTCCTTCCCAATGAATAGGTTATTAGCATAAATACTACTCCTGAATCAGAATTAAGCTAATTTTATACTTGATTTATATAACTAATTTCTGGGAGAGGAAAAATCTGTTTATTATTTTGAAGAGAACACCTTAAGAGTACCCATATTTCCTATCTGTTACACTAATTACAGTTTTAAAAATTGTAAGATGCTTCAAGTTGACATGCAAGCAACTCTAACATTTTATTAGAACAAAGATTGCTAGAAATTTCATTTACTTCAGACTCTCAATGCTTTCCCAAATTGGCTTTAGAGAGGATAAATTGGAGAAAAAACTGTTTTTCTACCTTTTCTACACAACACAAATACATCCTGGTTAAATAAGTAACAGACAATTAATAAACACCTTTAACCTTATGTTAAAGATATTATCTTCTCATCTGGTAAAAGCATGCTTCAGATAATATCAGGGCATAAGAAAAGGTTTTAATTGGTTTAAAATAAAACTTAAAGCCTTTTTCTCGATATTAACCACAAAAAAGTAGTTTAAAATTCCTTGTCTATTATCAAGGGGACTATGATTTAGGATTTGATATTTTAACAGAAATGCTTATGAATTTTCAGTCAACCTCAAGAAACTTTTCACGCTATAAGCGCTAGTAAAAAAATAAATAAATAAAACAAAAAAAATCCAACTAGGCATCATGTTATATTACAGTGAAGGGTGAAAAACAATTAAATAAAAGCACAAAGAGAGAAATAAATTCATTGTATAAAAAGGAAATATAAGATCAAAATGAAGGTAGGAGGGGAAGCTTAGCATTAGCATGAGGCATCATTGCCCAAGGGGGAATCCACGATGCCCTTGCAACAGGAAGTCAAACTATAATTTATGGGTAGTTTACATACCGATAATCTATTTTTCTTAATTCCAAAAGCAATGTTTAAAAATATACAGCTCATTCCTAATGTCCAATTCATCATTACAAATAATACTGAATAAGCAACCTCATGAACATGACTGTACCACTCTCAGTGGTAAAATAGTATAACTAAAGAGTGATGTTTTACAACTTAAAGAGAAACATTTAGCTAATAGTCTACATTCTAAGAAATATTTAAATTCTAAGTGAAGATGATTCAACATCAATCATTGTTTCCTAGAAGTAAAGGTTTTTCTTATGATTAAAGACATGCTTCAATCAGCAAGAGTACAATTAAAGGCAATGAATAAAGGATTATTGGCTTCGTTAATACCTTGCTCTAATGCTAACCCCTTTTTCAAAGCCAAAAAATAAGTTCTTAAATCGTATCAAACCTCACTGTGCTAAACAGGGCCAATGACAGCCAGCATTCGTTCCCACCACCTTACGGTATTACAGCCTGTGGGAGATGTAAAGCAAAACTCTATATTGTCCCAGATTCCCATCCAGTTATGCCTCTAGATGTGAATTAGATTCCACCAATGGGATGTCCTTGAAAGGCAGAAATTTTGTGATCATGCTGCTTTGGATTATTTCTGTTGCAAGCGTCATTGTAAAGATGGGGAGGTTCTCTGTTGTAGTGTCCCAGTGTCCAGTCTCTAGTTTTGCGGCAGTTACACTGAAAGATTTCTGAGCCCTTGATTACAGCAATGGTATCATGTTCTTGATCTCAACAGTTCCAATGGCTGAGAAAGAAAGAACATCTCTCTTGGCCTACCTAGACTCACGTGAGCTAAGAGTCAATCTAGGAGGTTCAGCTTATAGGTCCCCAACCCTTATAACAAGTTTGGGTAAGAACTTTCATACACACACCACCACCACCACCACCACCACCACCACCACCACCCCCTTTGAAGAAACTGAAAGATAATTAGACTGATGAAAAAGATTAAGACACAAATAACCAGTCAGGAATAAAAAAAGGAACCTTATTAAATGACATCACAGAAATTAAAATGATTACAAGAAAGTGTTATAAATAACTTTATACCAACAAATTAGAAAAATTTACTTCACAAATACCCAGAAAGACAATAACTACCAAAACTGACTTCAAGAAGAAACAGAAAACCTAAATAGACCTAGAAAAGCAAAGAAATTGAATTACAAATTTAGTCTCGCAAAGTTCAAGTCCAGATAGTTTCACTAATAAATTCTATAAATATTTAAAGAATACCAATTCTTCACAAACTCATTCAGTAAACAAACAGAAAAACACTTTCCAACAATAGTACTTTGCTATTGAAGCCAGAAAACATCCTAGGGAAAAAAGGTACAGATAAATACCAAAAACTACTTAAAATATTACCAAACTAAATCCAGTAACTATAAAAAGGTTCTGATTCCATGGCCAAGAGAGATTTTTACCAGAAATGGAAGGTTAGTTTAACATAAAAAGAGAAATACCCCATGTTATTACGATAAAGAACATAAATCAGAACATCTTAATAGAGGCAGAAAACGCAGGTAACAAAACCCAACATTCATTCATAAATAGTCTTAGCGAACTAGGAAGAGAAGAAAATGCAACCTTTATAAAGGCTATACCTACAAAAAACTTACAGCTAATACCACACAGCTGTGAAAGACTGAATGTTCTCCTCCAAGACAAGGAAGTCCCTTCTATTACTTACATTCAACATTGTACATAAGCTTTAAGCTCATGCAATAAAGTAAAAAGGCATTACCATAGTAAAGGAAGAAATAAAATAGTTTAATTCACAGACTGAAATAATCCTAAATGTAGACAATCCAAAGAAATGCACTATAAAATGAGAAAAAATACTCAACAGTAGCAAGACAGAAGAATGCTAGATCAACATACAAAAATTGATTTTATTTCTGTACATTAGCAACAAAAATCCAAAAATAAAATTAAAACAATTCCATTCATAATAAAACTATAACAACTAAAATACTTAGGAATAAGTTTAACAACAGAAGTTCAAGACCTGTATATTGACAATTCTAAAACATTGATATTAAAAATGGTTAAAAAGGAGACAACAAGAATTATAAGCAATTTATGGATACAGATGTAAAAAGACTAGCAATGAAATGTGACAATTTGTCAAAAGAATTCCACATTATGCTCAAGCAAGGTGTGACCTAAAAACAAATATAATTCAATGTCGGAAAATGTGTAATTCATTATGTCAACAAATTAAACCATATGATTATAACTGATGCTAAAAAGGTACTTGATAAAATACTTATGTTGCTCCCAAGAAACAGTAAAAAAAAAATAATAAACCTTTAAATTTAATAAGACTATTTTTTTAAATTAGATATTCTAAATAGCAAAATACTAAAGTCCACTCAACTAAATGAAATAGATGGGGGAGTAACTATCACTAGTGTCATATGACGCTGCCTTACAAGGGGAGAATGTAATATACATCACGGGGAAAAACGCAACCTGACCCCTGGCTGCTATCAAGTATCGATAACCCGAAAGACTACTAAAAACCTACTAGATTTAATAAGAAAAATGTATGAAGTGATTACATATAATACAAATATCCAAATATCAACAGTTTTATCTACTTTTAGCAAATAGTACCTGAATGCAAAAAATATTTTATTTAAAAGAGTTAACAAAAATTTTATATACATAGAAAAAAATTAACAAGGCTCAGGACCTAAATGAAGTCAACTATAAAATTTCATTGAAAAACAGAAAATAACCCAAAGAAACATAAAAATACCCCATGTAACTGTGTAGGAAGACACATTATCTTAATAATGTCAGTGTTTTAAAAATAAACTTGAATGAATGAGTGAATGAATGAATGAATGGACAGTAAATGTGATTCGGATAAGGATTCCAAAAGAATTTCTCTAGAA
The DNA here is from genome assembly GCA_003508835.1 of Eonycteris spelaea. Taxonomy (NCBI): domain Eukaryota; kingdom Metazoa; phylum Chordata; class Mammalia; order Chiroptera; family Pteropodidae; genus Eonycteris; species Eonycteris spelaea. The sequence goes on from PUFA01000037.1 coordinate 145,846, forward strand.
CTGATAAAATGTAAATCATAAAGATCATATTAAAAAATAAATATAAGCATTGACTAAGAAATACACGAAAATTAAAAGCAATGGGGACAAAACTACCTGCCAGACAGCTGAAGCACCTTTAAAGTAGGTTTCCCTTTTCCAGGAAGAAGTTTTGAAGATGCTCATACTTGGCATTTGTATATATTAAATACTGATAACTTCTATTCATAAATGATGGCCAATAGTATGTTTATAAAATAGAACATCAAAACACAATAAAACTACGTTACTTAAACATATTATAAAATGTTAATGATGAAAATAACTGAACAATTACTGAGTACTTTATTATTAAAGCTTTACATACAACATCTACCTTTCATAATCCTCATAGGAGCATCAAAGGGCTATCTCTACTTTAAGGATAAGGAGCTTGGAGAGCAAAGTTAATCCACTTGCCCATGGTCACATTTCTAGTCAGTGATAAAACAGAAATTTAAATAAGAAAGTAGTAGGTTCAAATGGAAAATAGCACTTAATTATGAAAAACAGTTCTAGATGCTAATGAAAAGAGAATTCTAACCACATACACAAGCTATTCCATACCCACCTTAAACTGGACTATGAAATTGTCAGCATACAAGCAAAATAAATCCGTCGAAATAGGAAAAGTTGTAATGACAAATTAAGAGTTAAATTGTGCTTTCCTCCTTTTTAAAAGGTGTTACTGTGCTCATGATACACTAGCTTATCTTTAAAAAACTGAAATTATTAATAAAAAAAAGAATCAAGGAGATTTCACAATGTAGAAGTTAAGTTACGGGTGTTAACTGTTTAAAAAATATCCAAGGGAAGAAAACAGATATAGAAGACAAAGTAATTAAGAGTAGGGTGATCCCTATGATTTATCTGCCCCATAACATTTTTGAGAATAAAAGAAAGCACTAATAGTAATTATGATGGTATAACAATTTGGATTGCCAGAAGCAAACCCAGACATTCAGTCACCCTAGTGAAGAAAAATACTTCAGCAAAAAATTTTTTGCTATTATAACAATATCTAACTTTTTGAGTACATACCATGTTAGTATGCACTACACAATGTAAGATTTTAAGTTTCTTATTTACTGCCCCTAAGTGGGTAATCTGTGCATAGTAGGTACTCAATAAATAACTGTTGAAGGAATTCATTGGTTTTCCTTAATAAAAGAACAAAAAGATTCCTATGTCTGTATAATATAGTTTAATTGTTTAAACAATTATGACTAAGTGAGCACTAGTTCATGCACGCAGACAAGAGGAATGCAAAAACAATCAACAAACCCACCTCTATGTTTTAAACATTGGTGACAAAATAAGGAAATGAGGCATGGTAATAAATGAGTAATGACAGCATACTGCATACTTCTACCTTAGTTTATGAAATTTAAATATATGAAAACAAAATTTAAACCTACAAAGAAAATGATTCGTTTTAAAATGGCCTTCTATCCTAGACATGATACTCAACTAGCATCAAAAGAAGACAAATCTGCTTTCATTTCTTACCTGCACAGCCAAAAGCCAAATGGTATCTTGAAGAGGGGCTAAATTTAACACAACACACATTAGCCTTCGCCTCAATGCTTGCCACCGAGTTGTCTAGGTTGGTAGACCACAGCTTCACTGAAAGAATAAAAACCAAAGGAAATAAACGGTACACTAGCAAATGTTTCCGTAACCTAGAAAGTTTGCTTATTGCTACAGCTGAAAAATGTTTAAAGTGAACAACTGAATTATCTAAGAGAGCTTAGTTTCAAAGTCGGAGAATAATACAGATAATCAATGTATAATAATGAGAGGTAACAATCTCATTAAGAGGCCCACAACTAGGTTCATTCCCATGATATATACTGAGATTTGTAATGATAAGGGAGTAGAAAGCTCACTGACCAGAGCAGATCAGATATGAAAGCAGAAGTTGAAAAGTGAGCTATTATCTTGTAAGTACCAGAGCAACTGTCAAGTCATTTTATACAAAAATGTCTTAGTAGACACTAGAAAACACACATAAATTATATTTTCAGGACATAAGTAACAATCCTAATTGCATAATAGAACTTAATAACAAACATTAACAATAACAACAAAAATCGGTCCCAATGTCCCATCTAGGACAATACCCAGATGAGGTAAGTCCAGGTATTAGTGATTTTTTTTTTTCAAGTTCTCTGGGTAATTCTAATGTGCCTTTGGGATTAAAAACAAATATTAGGGATGAAGGCAGAGTAAAATTCTATAATCTTTTTAGAAATACTAATATAGTAATCTGTAAATAGGAGTGAAAAAAAGTAAAAATGGTTCCAACAATTACCTTCTGGTAGTTACATGCAAAAAAGGAAAGGACAAAGAAATTAAGGCTACTAACTCTGAGGTAAAAGAAATCTGTTAACAGGGCTTTATAAATATGATGGTGAGAAGAACCAGGCCAAACAAGACAGTAATGCTAACAAAGAAGAATGAATAGTAAAGATAAACATACAAGAAAAAATAGAAGAGAGAGGTCAATTAAATTGGTAGAAAGAAATGTAGAATTTTTGTCTTAAAACATGATAAACTTTATTAAAAGATTTTATTATCCATTGGAAATTTAATGTCATTCAGAATGCAGGGATGTCTAAATGTTTCAGCAAAAAAGAAAGTTCATTCAATGGTATATATTAAGAAATTGGTTATAAAAATGTTACCATATGGCACAAATCTAGAAAACATTATAATGAACGCGCTGGACATTCGTTTTTCTTTCATTCCAAAAGATGGAGACTTTTGCGCTCAGGTTACTTTTAGGAACGAGCAGTAATCACAAAGGACCGCTATGGGCTTCAATGAATATCTGCATCTCTGACACTGAAAGCAATAAAAGGGAGGGGGAGATTCAAATAGCACCTTTTGCATCATCAGAACCTGAGGCCAAGAGTTTAGGATCCATCAAATTAAAGTCCACACTCCAACATCTCTTCTCATGTTCCTGGATGCAGAAGAAAGATAAAGTAGTCTCAGACAGAATACAGACCTTAAAATAAATAAAGCAAAAATAAAACAAAAAACAAAAAAACCCCTTGATACCAACTTATGGCTATGTGGGAGGGAGAGAGAACAGGCTATGAAGACAAAAGAGATGTAAAGTAGTTCCCAAACTTTTTATATATACATTTACTAAAATTATTGCTTTTGGGAAATCATCTAATACATTCTACAATGCAAGTCTGAGGAGGTGCTTCAGAAGGCATTCTTTGGTATTACACAGGTATAAAAAAATGCTAAATAGTAACTTTCAATTTGTGATTATAAAGTATATAAAGCTCTACAATTATTAAGAAAAGTAAAAAATGTGATTCTTAAAACGAATAACTAGTGTCCTTATTTACCTGATAGACCTTTGACCTCTGTCCTGTGAATCCATCCCACAGGATGACAGTGCCTTCATAATCACTGCTGGCTAGCAGGTTCTTATGGTAACTACTCCAACTGATACAGCTGAAAGAAAAATAGTTAAGCCTTACTTTATGATATAAATAAGTGGAAAGGGGTTTGATGTGTTAAGAAAGATCAGAACCCCTTTAAAGTGTTCTACATAAGTTTACGACTTTTCTGCTGACAATATCTTGAAAGAAACATATCAAATAATCCCCAGATTTTTCTATTGGAACTACCAAGTAACAAACCTTATCATTTTTCCCTCTGATCACTAGCTTGAAAAATGGGTATGTCCCTAAGGCCACCACATGCCATCTTCGACACATGAGGAGGATAAGTCTAAGGGTGAAGACAATAGAGGCCAAGGGGAACAAAGCATGCCTGGGCAGGATGACAGAGACCTAATCAGATTGTTTAGGATCCCGGATGCAGTTGTGCCAAGTCATATTCACTAGTACGCTAGTTCAAATTGAGCTGTGGTTCACATCCAAAAAATCTTAACTAATAGAAGCTTTATGACTGAAATTCCAATTAAAAGCTCTTAACAGTGAGTATTAAACTTTTAACATCTATGGTTTCTGCTATTCTCGAGTGCTCCAAAATGATTTGGGTGAGACACGTATGTGAATCACACATATAGTTAATCTAATGCATACTAAGAAAGAGGACACTTTGAAAACAATTAATCTAGATTACTTCCAAGCATATGAACATAACAGTTTTTTGCTTTCTATTAGTTGCATTCATGCTAAGTTTCAGAGATTGGAAGAATTTATTTGCACGTTTAAATATACTTACTAGAATTTCTGGGAGAAATTACATAGAACACTTAAGAGCTAAATTTTGAGTTTATACAAACTGAGCTCAAATTCCAGATCTGCTTTGGGTAATTTACTTCACTTTCATTATTGCTGTGCTCCAAATTGGTTTTAGGCATGCTTGCAGATTGATCCTTGCAGTTCTGAGGTCACAGATTCCTGCCTTGAACAGCCTCCTCCACTTCCAGGGTGCCATAAAGTATTGCATTATGTGGACTTATTTAAAATACAATTTATAAAATAGGTCTTATTCTTATGGCCTCTGTTTTATAAATGAATAGCATGAAATGGTTAAAAGCACATACTTTAGAACCAAACTAACTCTGAATCCTGGGTCCACCAAAGACTAGCTATGCAATCTTAAGCAAGTTAACTAACTTTTCTGTGCTTCAGATAAAATAGGGCAGTAGAGGTAGAACTACCTCATAGCTCTGCTTAAGACAAAGCATTGAGGACAATGCCTGCCACAGAAGAATTCAATAAAGTTATACCTTAATCATGTTGTTGTCATTCCACTTAGAACAAAAACTGTAAGATTCTCAGAGATGAGCACCACTGATGAATGAGCAAGCTCACAAATTATCAGGCCACCATTTTTACGAACAAATTAGAAAACAAAAAGGAAAGCTATAACAAATAAATTATATAAAGACTAATACTTGCTATATAATTAACATCATTAAAATGAGCATATACACACATACTATATATGTCATTCATTCAGATAAATAAGGTACAAGGATGACTAGGAAATGTTCAAAGTTCTAAATAAATTTATTAGATGATTTTCTTACATCATTCTCTTTTAAGCCAGTGCTCATGAGACCATTTTAGGGAGCTTATTTAAAAAATGCAGATTCTAGGATTCCTCTAAGATTTTGGGGATGCAGATCAGAAATAAGGCCCAATTCCTGCATTTTTAACAGTAGTCCTAGTTTGAATATTGTTAAAAATGCAGTATTTTTATTGCATTCATCATGAACTCTAACCCCTCATACGTGAAACTTAAATATTTTACCCTCAGTGAAAAGCAGACATTCTTATGAAAAGAACTCTTAAAACCATAAACAATTGTAATATTTAGAGACATGTGCATGTCAGGTGGGAAACTCCTGACTTTCAGACACTATTCATAAATTACAGTAATCCTTTTTTCAACACTCCATGAAAGGCCGTCTACAGCAAAGACCTTTACCTGATAAAGTTAAATAATTTCATTTGGCAAACTGAAAAACAGTAACTACTAACCTCCACAAGGGAAAAGCCACCAATATCTATAAGAAAGATATTCTGATGTATTCTCTGCAGGCAATTATAGTGCTCACCGTGAATGAGTAAGGAGTCTCACAGAAAGGTAAAATAAACTCATGCAAATTACAGACACTAATTGTTATACACACACTGCATTATGCCAAGAAAATAATATAAGTACCTGATTTTGGAATTGCAGGTCATTTCATTTTCAGGGTAATGAATATCCACTGCGTCCTGAATGACTGTGCCATATTCATAGACTTTAATCTTCTTTGTGACCCCAGCAATTGCAAAATAGTCACAATCCCGGTCAAACTCAATACTAAGGGAAAAAGTATATGCCTGGTCAGTAAGACTAGTCACCTATCCTTGTGACGTTTACAATGACGACAATTCAGAATTTGCTTTTTTCTGTTTCTAAAGTGATTCTGTCTACGAGGATAAGAGATCTACTTAAAATGCCCTCAAATTTTCTTAGGCTCTATGCCCAGATTAAGGCATTATCAAGACATACCGAATAATAAGTAGCAGGGAAATGTGCATAGCTACACGATTCTGCTTACAGATGATTTTTGTGTTCCCAGAAACCTGACATGTTTTTCAATTCAGCTTTAGTAACCACATTACAACTTACCCAAGAGTTAAGGCTAACAAGTTATACTGTAAAAGTAGGGAGGAAAGAATTAATGGTTTGTAATATTAAAAATATATCAAAAGACAATTACCAATTAGTCTTCTCACAAATTCCAGCTATTCCCCTTCCTACCATTTTGTGAGGATGACAGAATTTCACAGTATTTAATGTCATTATAATAAATGAATTAGTATGCAAGTGAAATTACTGAATCAATTAGGGAGGGAGTGGTGATGAAGGGATAAAATACACATAAAAATGGAATCATTAAATTATCATTATGATTCTCCAACCCCACTTCTAATCTCCCAATCAAGTATGATCTGACTTATGAACCCCCAAAACAGATTCCTTATATCACAAATGAGAAAAAAAAAAACTCCCTTCGTTTAGAGTTATGTGGGAATTCACCCCTTACTGACTTTTATACAAGTTCTAAAATAAGTTACTTCAAAGCAAAGCAGACAACCTTATTCACCCTCACAGAACTTAACTTGTAGCCTCAAAAAAAAGTTGCTATATAACCAGCAAGAAACCTAAGTGACCTAAAGGAATTAAGAGTGAAATGCATCATCACACACATTATTTATCAATGAGTTAAGCATCCTTTCTAGAAGTATAGCCAGAAGGCTGGAGAATGCATAAGAATTCTCACTGAGCTACCATTAATTAATTACATAACAATAGCTAACACTCACTGACCACTAGCTAACTATAACCACTGCACATTTAACTTAGTTCTCATGATACCCATACGAGATAGGTATTACTTTTGTCCACATTTTACACGAGAAAACTGAGATTAGAGGTGAGGTAATCTGCCCAAAATTAGCCAGTTAATAAGTGGATAATACTGCATGTATCAATCATTAAGTGCATACAAATACCTACACAACACACTTTTCTTTATGGATTACCTATGATAACCTTTTACAGAACAGTTAATGATTAGTTAATAATTTAGTAAGAAGCCTGCTCAGTTGATAACAAAAAAAAAAACACGTTAAAAATATTTCCCATAAAAACACACATTGAGATGCTCATTACAGCTTTAAATCTTTAACTTTATACAAATTTTAAAGGAATTTCATCAAATGTCATTGCACAATTCAGCAAATGTTCCCTCCAATAAAATGACTATATAGCAATATAATAGATTTATTTGTACAAAAACCTCAACTGAACTTCCATCTCAGCTACTGTTATCTGCCCTGTGGACTCTAATGCAACATAACTATACTGATGCCCACTATTCATCCATTCTAGTCTTAATTTAGGAGGTTCTGGTACGGCTGAAACTTTGAGAGAAGCAGTTATATTATCCCTCCCTAAGTACTTTTCTTTCACTTACAAACACACATGGCTAATAGATCAATAGCATTCCAAAATTGTACCAGTAAAAGTGAACATGCCCTTTACAAACTATTAGTTCTTAATAAAAGAAAGTTTAAACACTAACTTATCAAAACAATAGTCCAAAAACACTTCATATAACAGAAGTGCTACTTGTAAAAAGAATTGATTTGATGATGTTGCTATGATGTAAGTGCTGCTATGTTTTCTGTCGCTACCCCATTAGAAAAGAAAGCTCTCTCTTTTCAACAAAGCTTATTTATTTCACTACAATCGCTCATTCTTTACTCTCATACTTAACTTTTTGTTTTGACTTCACTGCTATTATTTTCTTACATTCTGGTTATGTTTTGTTCTTAATATACTGGGATATCAAGAACCTGCACAGTATCCTTTTTTTCACATTCTGGGATATTAAGGTTCCTCATAGTTTAAAACAATAAGATTTTAGGAGAAATATTGATCAAAAAGTTTAAAGAATAATTTTATTTCTAGTAAAGTTTGATTGAAAGGAAAAGGAAGACAAACAGCTGCCTTTCAAAAAATGCAAGGACTTCCACATCACTACGATTTAGGATTTAAGTGCTTCTAAACACAGTTATTTGTTCCCAATCTTGGACAGATTAATTATCTGTTCTCAAACATACACATAATTAATTAGACTCTAGAACTGGTCATGAAATAACTCAAATGAACAAAGTAGTTTTTAGAGAGCTTTTCAGAGCTAATCCAGAATGGATGATCTCTTATTTCACAATATAGTATTTCATCTGCTTTAATTATGATATGTGGTAACACAAACACCAATAAAGTGACCAGTAGGCCAAAACAAACAAACAAACAAAATAAACAAACTGAAACATACCTGCTGCTTCTGCAATTAAATTCAAGAGAATTGTAAGAAATCTTGCTTTTCATAAAAAATTCATTTCTACTATTCACTACCGCCAGTAATTCTTATAACAAGCAGTTTATGCAAGTTTATTGCAATGATAAATTCAGTTTCATAGATTCTTTTATATTTCAGAATAAACATTTTCCTTGAAAAATATTAATAATGAAGACTTACTTTAAAATAGAAATGGCATTTTTTCCTTTCACATTTGAAATGTATCAACTTTTTGATACATTTTTTAAAAATCAACTTTTTAAAAAGGTGATTTATTTAAACAGTTGTAAGAAACTGTCTATATTCCTTGTCAAAAGCACCATCAGTCAGGTGTGATCAAGCATTAAGGCAAGAGCTCACCCAGGACAGAGGATGACCGCACACCTCTACACAGCGTGGCACTAAGCAATGCAAAGACGTCGGCATCCCAACGAGGGAATTTGGTGACTGTTCTCACTGACGGTCACATTTTTTGCAATTATAAAATAAGTATTAACAAACAAGGTAGATTAATATCCCTGAACTGTAAATCCAATTTATCAAAAGAAATTGTAAAGTTGTTAAAGGTCTAATTCATTACCATGATAGTATTCCTCAAGAGAAAGAGGCTATTATAATTTCAAGGAAACAAAGAAAGGTTGAGAAATGGGCCATTTTAATAAAAGAAATGGGCAGATCTTTAAAGAACAGAAATATGGGTAAATAAATAAAAATTGACATCATTCAACTTTTTCTCTTCCAAATTAATCTATAATAGCTAAAACTTCCATAACATATAATGCTATGTGTCGAGCACTGTTTTAAGCACTTCACATAAAATATATTGAACCTTCGAATCTCCATTGTATAGACAAGGAAACTGAGGTATAATGATATTAAGTAATTTGCCCAAGGTTCTCTCAATAATTCAAATTCAAGCAATCTGGTTCCAGGGTCTATGGCCTCAATCACTGTGCAAAATTCTCATTTTAGTGAGAACAAAGGGGCCGCTCTTCAAGGAACACAAACGGCAAAATAAACAAGAACAGTAACAGACTAATGAGGTACACTAACCCCAAACCCTCCCAGTGCAGGCAAAAGAGTCTTCCATTCATTCGTGCAGTCAGCCAACAACTTTACTATTGAGCACCTACCGCACACTGGGCAAGGGGATACAACAGGAAATAAGTCAGGTAAGACTCCTTGCCTTCCCTGATGCAGCTTTAAGCCTAGAACGCTTTTTTAAATTACTACTTTAAAAGACTGGTCCTGGGAAAAATTCTGAAAGGAAATCCTTTCCTTTTCACTCCCATTCCTCACATTTCTCACCAACCCAGAAGACCCAATAACTCTTAAGACAGTAACAGAAATACCTTCTGAAAAAAAGAGAAAGTACATTAAGAGTCCTAAAAATCACACTTATTCCTTAGACAAGTCAATAATTACCTGGAGATCCGTTTTTAAGTACAAATGAAAAACTCACAGCTTCTATAATAAAGAGTATATTAAAATTGATCTTAAATCTGGATCGGATCTGCCTGTCATTATAAAGTGAAGTTTAGTAAAAACAATCCTTTAACGGCTACTACAAAAAAGTTTAATTGGAATAGTTTCAAACTATGGCAAAAAAAAAAAAATGGTATCTGAACATTAAATCTACATTAAATTAAGAAGTTCATTATTAAAGCCAAGCTGGATAAGACAGTAATAGAGACAAAAAGTATCAAAAACTCAACTAATTCCTTTTATTCTTTCAGGTGTCTCAAAAGTAAAGTGTTTTCTGAAACTTATCTGAAAGTTTCAACAGATCCAGGAGGAACTCACAGAACAGTACTCAGGAGCCAGAATGTCTTAGTTCAAATCTTAGTTCTGTTATTTACTAGCACTGTGCTGCTCTTAGACAAATTAGAAAATTTCTCTCTACTTCAATTCCTTATCTGTAGAATGGGATAAGTAGCAAGGCCTTACTCCATAAGGTTTATATAAAGATTAAATGAGTTAGGGAAATACTTAAAATGTCATGTAAAATACTTACACTGTTGTCTGAAAAAGCAAACACTACATCACCTGTATAGTAACTGATTTAGCAGCAACGAGTGTCATAATGTGTAACTTTTCTTCTTATGAATTTACTAATGTCAGATGTTATTCTATTTCAAGAATTTGAGAAGATATAAGCAAAATGTTAAAATAATCTCTCAATTACAAATGGAGTGGATAATAATTTTTAAAATAACAATCCAGGTATGCAAAATTGAAACAAAGAATTCAAGAAACAGCCATTGTTACTTAAGTATTCAAAGTTTAAACTATGCTTTAAAACCATTCCTTTCTAGTGGCCACTGAATACCTAATTTAATAAAAAGTATAAAAGTGACATTATGGCTGTGTATAAGAAGAGTTCTCTATGAACTTCATTATAAGCACTAATTTCCATACCTGTAAAGTGTCTAATTGTTGAGACAGTGTCAAAGTAAACAAATGCTGCCACCTTGTGGACTTAGAGTACGGTATTAATCCAAAATTATCCATAAGCAAAGAAAGAAAAACTTTAAAAGCAAAGTTTCTGGTCCAGCTTTTTCTCTCAGTGAGATTCTCGCTGTAATAAATGACCACCACTAGACATATTTCTTGCTATTTTAAAGTAAAAATATAATTTCTTCTACAATGTAATAAAATAATGCATCAAATTCAACATCATATGTTATCTCTAACATATCTTATCCCTCTTCCCAAAAGAAATTCTTCACTGAATGTCCCATTTCAATAGGAATTATAAGCCTTTAAAGTAAATTTATTACCAATAATGTGTCTGAGTGTGAGAAACTAGGAAAATGAAAAACATCATTCGGGCTGTGAAAGTTTCAAAGTTCCTTCAACTCTTTGGATACTATTTTCCTTTGTTGTTACCTACTAGTATTCATCTGTCCTACCTAGTGAACTTTGAATGTTGGAACTTTTTCTTTCAGAAATGTTAGTAAAAATACTGTCTGATTCCACTGACAAGAGATACTTACGAGCAGTCAAAAGTCACAGAGAGAGAAAGCAGAACGGTGACTGCCGGGGCGGTGGAGTGAGGAGTTTTTGATGGGCACCGACTTTGTTTCACAAGATGTCAAACAGTAAGGAGATGGGTGGCAGTGACAGGAGCACAATGTTAAGAGTGTATTTAACACCGCTGAACAGTAATTTCTTAAGATGGTAAATTTAATGTTATGTGTACATTTTACCACAACAAAAAATTTTGGAAAAAAGAAAAGATACCACATCAAAATTTGTGGGATACAGCTAATGCAGTGCTTAGAGACAAATTTATAACACAAACTATATTAGAAAAGAAAGGTTTCAACTCAGTCAACTTCAAGAAAACTAAAAAGATAAGAGCAAATTAAATCTAATGAAAGCAGAAAAGAGAAAACAAAGGGCAGAAATCAATGAAACAGAGAACACGAAAATCAGAGTACCAATAAACCAAGAGCTAGATGAATAAAACTGATAAACTTCTAAGCCAGACTATTAAGGAAAAAGAATAGAGGGAAACAAATTTCCAATATCAGGGGTGAGAAAGGGAATATCATTATAGAATTTAAAGATACTTAAAAAATAATAAAGAAGTATTATGAACACTTGCATGCAAATAAATTCAACATCCTAGACGAAATGGACAAATTCCTTGAAAGATACAAACTAAAGACAATGCTCAATCAAGAAGAAATGGTTACCTGATTATTATTTAGCCTTACTAAATTTTGCATTTAAAAATCTTCCCTCGGAGAAAACTCAAGGTCAAGATTCCTTAAATAGAGAATTCTATGAAGCAGATAAGGAAGAAATAACACCTATTCTTCACAAACACATCCAGACAACTGGAAGGAGGGCGCACTTATGAAAGCATACCCTGTCACCAAACCAGACAAAGATGTTACGAGAACACAAACTGCGACCCTGTGAGATGGATACTATTAATCATTCCATTTTAGAGATGAAGAGATTGAGGGCTAAACATATTCGAAACTGGCCTAAGAACATAGAAGTAAAAATTGGTGAGCAACCTGACCTCAGAACACAGGCTCTTAACCAGAACACTATGACTGCTTCTCAAAGTCAATTCAATACTAGATACTCTTGCAAAAGTTAACAGTAAAGAGTGCTGCCCAGTACTTACCTAGAGACTATGCTAGAGCCATTATAGAGATCGCTAGCATATGACAGAGTAGCCAAAGGTCGTACTGAATTATATCGAGTAAACTTGGACAAGCATTCCTGAAATTCATCCAACTGGCTTGCTGTTCGACTGTCATCTATAGAAGAAAAAATAAATGAACTGAACTGCAATGTAAATCAGAGAGCAATACCCACAGAATAAAACTTATTTTCTAAATACAAACAATTCTTAAAAAGTATTTTCAAAAGACTTAGATGATCAAATTCATTAGCTGATCTTTCAACTTCAAGAAAAATTTCTTAGTGGTTCTTTGAAAGACACTGTCTCAACAACAATGAAAATATACTACATGTTTTCTCTTTTTTAAAGCAGTAATTTCTTGGGAAAACAAAAAAGTACCTCTAATCTTAAGAAGTTAAATTATTTATTAAACAAATTCAATAATGAAGAGAGTGAGAGTGGAGAGAGGAGTATATACACTGGATAGGGTAGGTATTTGTTAGTTTGAAAGAACATGTTTACAGGGACACGTCTCCACGTTATAGGCCTATTTATTTACTGTCAAAACAATTTATAACAACATAATTTAGACAAAAAATAAAGGTTTTAAAAAAGAAAGTGAAATACTTATTCATATAATACTTTGAACTGTTCCATATCCAGTTACAGGAAGGGAGTACACAGCTGCAATGTATGAATTTTTAATTCTCAAAAACACTATAGTTTCACTCAAATGTTTGGGTAGAATATGGAAAGTAAAAATTTCATCCAATAGGACACTGTACAAATACTCTGCGTAAAGTCCATTTTGGTAAATGATGCAAAACTAAACTATGTGGAATTTAAATTGCAAGATCAATTTATGAAGGACTTGGGAATACAGCTAATCTATTCTAAAATCTAGAAAAAGGCTTATAGTAAAAGCATGAATAAAAAAAAAACAACACTGCTTTTCAAAACAGCTTAAAGTTTTGATTTGTATTTTCCTTTCCAAAGAATGAAAAGTAAAACAATTATGTTAGTTAGCTTCCTAGGCTATGTGAAATAAGCCTGTTAAAATACTTTTCATGCCTTCTTCATTATAAGTATCATATCATATATGGTATATATATATACCATATGATATAAATTATCATATGCATACTATAGTATATATACTATATGATACATGGTAAAGAATTTATTTCATCTGGAGATAATTAGGTTATTTTAAAGCTAATTGTTGACATGAAGAAATCTAACAAGTATAAAAAAACACAATTGCTTGAAGAAACTAAGTAAGCTTCTATCCCTGATATTTTACATTTTAAAGATTTAAACACTAATTTTGCAGGCTATATTAAAAGGGTCCAATTTTGTAGTGTTTCCACTCTAAAAACAGCAAAAGAAACAAAACTAATTAGCATGCAATATCATAATGTTATTAAGAAAAGCTCCTGCTGTACAAAAATGATTCTCAGGAAATTCAACAAATTATAAATAAAACATGGGGTTTTGAAAAAAATTAAATATACTACAAAGCGGTTTGGATGTAACAGTTAATTGGTTCTCAAAAAACTTAACTGTATTACAAAAGTGGCTTGGATGTAACAGTTAATTGGTTCTTTTTATATATATATCCTATTACTGTGAGCTATGTAATATAATAAATAACTTACTGGAAAGGCAGTTACTTTAGATATTCATTTCAAAATTGTTCAAATGCTAATCTATTCTTTCACATTTTGACATCAATCCTTAAGTACATAAAACTCACGAGCATTCAAGAAAGTGTTTCCTGTTGAAGACCTAAGGGTAACTGAACTTCTGGCCACCATACCGCCACTCATTAACATCTATGTTCAACGAGTTCTAAAGAAAGCACTAAAAATAGTTATTTCAGTATCTGGACATAGGAATTATATTCCACTTATCTGCTTATGAAAAGGTAGGATTCTGTCTGCTTGGTTGATTTAGGATCTACACCCATACATACCTGCTGGCATACCATCTCTCCTGTTCTAACTACATCTAAGTTTGTAAACGTGTATCCAGTGTCTCTTTTCTGATGCTTTATAATTTACCTCCTCTCTCAGTTACAGTTAAGAGTCTAAGGCTTTAATTTTCTTACTCTTCATTAAGAAAGTTTAGGGGGTGGGGTGGGATGGATTCTCATTTGAAAATATACAAACGGACACTCAAACTCTTAGGTACCCCATCACAAAGAGGTTAAATTTTCCTTTGAATAATCGAGGACACTGGCGGAACTTCATAACCAGCAATGTGATCAGTGTAGTCAATGAGCACATTTGATAAGACAAGCTTGAGATTCTTAAAACTAAGGATGTCTATTAAGTACAATACAGCCATGGCCCATGAAAATAAAAATCTAATCTTCCTCTTGGTCTTATTATTCTACTTTCCTATAAAGCTACCTCCCCAAAATCAATTAAATTGGTTTTGATTACCTTTACTATCCCATAGCATGTCTATGATGCTAGTTACTGAAATATTATCAATAATAATAGCCCACCCCAATCTCTCCCATTTTCATTTTTAATGTCTGACACTTGCCTGTGGCTGTGTTTCAACATCATACCAATATGTAACATCTGAAAGGGCTACCATGAACCCTTTGTCAATGAGAATGTAGGTTTCAGACCACTTTCAATTTAAAAGCTTCCTATTGTAGTTTACAGACGATTACAGAGGCTCAATAAGGGGATCAATTCCCAGGCAATACATTGAAAGCTTCTGATCAGTATAATAACTGTTGATTATTAATTTTAAATACACTTATCAATAAAGCCTGGCTTCCTCCTATTTAACAAGAAAAATGTTATGTACATCTATTTCCACTCCCCACCATCAATCCTGAAGCAAATTTGTCCAACTGATCTAAGCAATGTGTACATTATAATACAAGTATACCTACTCAAGGAAAAACCAAAGCCAAATTTTTAACAGCTAAGAGTATCAGACAATTTTTTCTTTGGTGGCCCTCACTATGAGCAGGTATCTACTAATGATATCAAATGACTGAACACCAACTTATACCAAGCATTGTAAAGTATATGTATCACCTAAAAAAAACACTATGGTTGGTATTAGTGTCTCAACTTCACTGGTGAGCAAATATGCAGAGAACAGCTAAAGATCGGTGGACTAACAAAAAGCAAAAACAAAAACAAAACCCCATTTCTTTACAAAATTTATTTCCTCTATTTTAAATATGTCTCTACTTCCTTTTTAGTTAATATTATCATTGATTAAACACAACTCTTCTGAAATCTCTACAGTGGTTACTCCTTACATTTTCCTATTTTCAACTTAACCTGGCTTTTTCACTCACACCTACTAGTGGATAATCAACTCTATTCTTGTAATACCGTTTGCATGTTTATATGACATATAATATCTCGTATAACATATATTTACCTGGTGCTTTCTCAGACAAAATTTATAATACTCATTGACAATAAGGACCGGTTCTTACATCCTTTTATTCTTAGCAGAGGACTGTGCTTAAAACAATAAACGTTAAATAACAGGAGGTGACTGAATGGAACTTATTTTTGCTAGCTACATATTCATGGCTGATTTTTTCTAACTTTACATAGCTCACTATATAGAGCCTAAAAATCCCCAAATACAGAAAAAGAACAAAAACAGCTATGGGAAAGCAATGTTCTCCAGGATCTCTAAGAACTTCCATAATCCTCTGCTGGACTACGTCTAAAATACAAACTTTTGTTTTATGGATAGGACTTTCCATAAATTCAGCATTAGAAGCTAAAAATGGATCTGAAACACAAATTTTAGATGTTTTAAGAAATCCTGGGTACATACCAGAGATACGAGACATCCTTGTCGAAAAGTAACATTGCTCTAAGTCTTCAAAATGAGCAGTGAGTCGTTTTCGTCTTGATGCTAATGTGCTATTATACCACGGCTGTTTCTTTGTCTAAGGTGATAACAAGAAAAGACGCTTATAACTCAGAATGAACCATACTCTTTTTCTGTGCAGAATATCTAAATGCTTGAATAACTAACTGCAACAGTTTATCACATTAAAATAATTACAAAGAGTAAAAACCCAGTTCTTATATCATATTTTCCAATTTTTGTTTTAAAGTGAAAATAGAATCTAAAGACCAATCTTATAAGAACAAAATCAGAAGCTTCTTTTAACTCTCCAAGTTAAATGAAGAGAGAACCCATTATAACTGCCATTCTAAAATCTAGAATTTTAAGAATTTTAATATGCAGAAATTGTTAGAAAACAATTATCGAAAGACTACATTTTCATCATCTCTATTATACCCTTTGAATAATAAGAACAGTTGTTGACAGTACAGTATATTTAAGTTAAAATTATTAGATTAAGGGGGCAATAATGTGTATGCACTAAATTGTTTTATATATATTTTAGAGAATAACTAAACCAAATATAAAGACAAAGACAACAAACCTGAACTATAGTGGCATATGTATTTTATAAAAAACAAAATACAATTGACCCTTGAACAACATGGGTTTGAAATGCATGGGTCCACTTAAACACAGATTTTTTTTCAATAAATACTGAAAGTGTATTTTCCTTATAATATTTTTAATACCATTTTATTTTTTCTAGCTTACTTTATTTTGAGAATACAGTATATAATACATACAACATTCAAAAACGTGTGTACCCCCACGTTGTCCAAGGGTCAACTATATATATATTAACCATCATGTTAACTGAACAGACAATTCTTCCACAAATGGTTATTATGTGTTATGCTTGAGGCATATAAACAGATACAGAGATACGCTATGTAATGAGATCTTGAGATTACACAAGTTCACTAATAACTATACCACAACTGCAAATGTGTTGAGTAAGAAAGAGTAAGGCACTACCATGAACAAACACTGAAGTGAAACTCTGCTAAAACTAGATGGCAGGCTAATAATCGTTTTAAGGCAGTGCTCGGATCACAAGAAAAAAAGACAATTTCCAAAGACATCATGGATAAACAACTATACAAGAAGCTGAACTCAGAGAAGTGACTATAAACAAAACACAAGGGTGCAGACAAGGGGAAAGAGGTGCAGGACAATAACTACTTGGAGACAAATATCTACAAGAGAACAAGTACTAGAACTGAGACTTGGAGAACGAAAAGAGACTTGCAAGATGGAAGAGCAACCTAAAGAAATTGCCCAGAATGAAGGATAAAAGTCAAGAAGATAGAAAATTTGAAAGAGACGACAAGCGACAGAAAAGACAGTAAGATTCAAATACTCCAAGAACCAGAAAAAGAGTAATAGACTGAAGAAGAAACACTTAAAAAATTGATACTGACAATTTTCCAGAACTGAATACAGACACAAAAATTCTGTTGAAGATCATAATCCACACAGATATAATGAATTATTAGTATCATGAATATAATTTTTAAAAAGGCTCCTCCAAGTAAATAAGAAAAAGACTGATAAAAAAATGAGAAGACATGAAATGTCATTTCACAAAGATAAAACAAATGGCCATAAGAAAAGACACTGGCCTTGCATGACAGGAAAATGCACCTTAAAACCACAACTAAACTCTATGTATTACCCACTAAAGCAGCAATTGTTTAGAAATTCAGTACTAATTACTGACAAGAATGTGGAGAAACTGGAACTTATATACTTCTGTGATGAGAGTTTTAAATTAATAAAAAGACTGGAAAACTACTGATACTATCTCAAAATACAATAACACTGATATGTATACCCAACGCTCTCACTTCCTCTCCTGGGTACAAAATCTAGAGAAACTCTTGCACCTGTGCATCAGGAGACATACAAAATGCCCTGAAAAGCAAAAATGAAAATCCTAAAAATATATCAAATGATTTTAAGTTGGACAACGACAACGGATAAATTGTGGCATAGTAACAAAATGGAATATTATAAATTAGTGAAGATGAATCAACTAGAGCCACAGACATCAGGAATGAAACTCTGAAAACACACATCTCATAAATTTAATAATATGGTATCATTTTTATAAAATCCAAATATAACCAAAGTGAATAATACAGGGGCACATATATATGTGGTAAAACTATTTTAAAAAGTCAAGACATTAATAAACACAAGTATCAGAAAAGTAACCACCTCTGGACACGAAGGGATGTAATCTGTTAGAAGCACGAGGGTCACTTGAATGGTACCATCAACACTAGCAATTAACACAACAACTGGTTCATAAGTCTCTTCTGTTATAATTATGTTTCTAAATTACATATTTATAAAATACATTTCTTTTTCTGCATCAACATATTTTTTTATAATTTCTAAGGGGAAGACTACAGATTTTTAATAAGTGATCAGCAGCTCCATGAAGAAACAAAGACTTCATAGTCTGAAACGTGAGAATAATTACAATAACGAAAGTCAGAGACATGACATATGAAACAAACAAGTAGTTGAAAATACCATTTGGTGTGGTTTCCAGATTTTAGAGCTAATTTTCTCTTCACAATTATTTTGCTAATATTTATCCTAAATTTTTCTTAAATTTATTTATTCAGAGCATTCCTTTTTATCCATTTCAAACCAGGTTGCCTCATAACTGCTGGTATATACACATTAGTTGTCTCACTGCTATACTTATTTAATTATTGAATTCATAAATAACATTAATATAAATGAACGGACATATGCTAACTGTGAGAGGATAAAAATTTTGAGAATATAAATTTGTTGTGGATAATCTATAAGGCCAATCATCAGCTTGAACATAAATGCAGGATAAGCTCTAAACTTATAGGTAGGATATAAATATGGCTAGAAATCAAAAAGAAATATTCATCATTTGTGTTTCTCTAGATTAGCTCTAAAGAAAAACAGCCAAACTTACCAAACTCAAAAATAATAAAATTTCACCAAAACGGAAACAGAAGCATATAAATATCTTACCTGGTAACTAAGAAAGTAAAAAACTCATATAATGCTAAAAGTAAAAAACTCACATAATGCTAAAAAGTATATAACATACCATAAAGATAATAGAGCAAATTAAACTTGATGATTATACAAAATGATCATTTAATGTCAGCCTACAAATTATGAAAAATCTTTTTTAAATTAATAAAAATTGATTACTAATGAATGAAATTAAATTGAAAATAAAAACACTCAGAACTAAATATTCCATTTCACATACTTCATATAAACAAATGACCAAGAATACAAAAGCAATTAAGATCTTTAAAAGACAAATGAAATCAATGTTTGTACAATGAAGAATAATTGTTACCATAGCACAGTTCCCCATCAATTTCTCTAAGAAGAGAGCCCTACTCTAAATGAAGTTGAAAGTATTCTGTATGGTTAGCTGAAATTTGCAAATTTAATATATAACTAACCCTTCCTTCCAAAATAATTTCATAAATTAAATAATGCTGAGTAAAAATCTATTATTACACAGTAAGTAATCATAATAAGATCAAGGACCAAGCGCAAAATAATAAAACAAATTAACTGTTAAACACACACATTTTCATAAAAAAAACTAGCATTCAGGGGAAAAGCTGCATAATTTAGAACACTGGTTTCACAAAGCCTGGTCCAGAAAACGTGGTCTTTAGACACATGGGGGTCTCTCAGACCCTTTCAAGATATCTATGAGATCAAAACTATGTTCATAAATACAGTAATACGTTATATGCTGTTTTCGTTGTCCTTGTGCATACGCTTGTGATGCAAAAGCAAAAGTCAGCATAAAATTGCTGGTCCATTAGCAAAATCAAGGAAATGGCCCCAAGACCACTGGTTAAGATTATATTCTTCATCATTACTTGTAATTAAAAAAACAAACAAAAAAACTACATACATACATAGATTTTACAAATTTAGTTTCTCTCAAGAATACTCTGTGTTACTTTTCTTAAGCTGAAGTATAAATGACATGTAATCGACATTTCAGGTGTATAACATGATTCAATATTTGTATATACTGCAAAGCGAGGATGAATTTAACTCTAGTTAGTAACTGTCACCACAGTTATAAAAATTTTTTCTTGTTAAGAGTCTTTTCAACTTTCTAATCTGCAGTGCAGTATTACGAACTCCAATGACCATGCTGTACATTGCATCCCCACGACTTACTTTATAATTGGAGTTCGTACCTTTTGATCCCCTTCACTCATTTTGCCCAACTGGCAGCCCATGCCTCTGGCAGCCACCAATCTGTTCTCTGTATCTATGAATTGGTTTGTGTTTTTTTAGGATTCCACACATAAGTGAGATCACACAGTATTTGTCTTTGTCCAACTTATTTCACTTAGCATAATGACCTCAAAGTCCAACCATGTTGTCACAAATGCCAATATTTCCTTTTTTATGGCTGAACAATATGCCATAGATATATACCACATATATATATACCACTCTATCCATTTGCTCTTAGTGTTAAATCCAAAATATCATCACCAAGATGAACGTCAAGGAGCTTAGTTGCGTGTGTCTTCTTTAGGAGTTTTATAGTTTCAGGTCTTAAGTTCAAGTTTTTAATCCATTCTGAGTTAACTTTTGTGTATGGTGTGGTCCAGTTTCATTCTTAAGCATGTGGCCAGTTTTCCCAACACCATTTACTGAAGAAACTGTCCTTCCCCATTGCATATTCTCAGCTCCTCTGTCATAAATTACCTGACCATATAAATGGAGGTTCATTTCTAGACTCTTTATTCTGTTCTATTGATCTGTGTGTGTGTTTGTTTTTATGCCAAGATCACACTGTTCTAATTACTGTACCCATGTAATAAGTTTGAAATCAGTCAGTGTGATGCCTCCAACTTTGTTCTTTCAAGACTGCTTTGGCTATTTTATTTTATCCCATTTGGAATTTTCATCAAAATATGAAACTGATATAAAAAGCTTTTTTTTTTTATTTTGAAGCAATTAAAACAATTACCTATCATGCTTACAATACCTTTCCTGGTTTGGGTTTAAAATTTTGTTTATCACGCTTTTTCATATATAGGCTTCTTAATTTCTATAGTTCTATTATTATTTAAATCAATTAACTGATCTTGATTCTTACAGTAAGTGATAAAACTAAAAGCTAAATTTCCTTCAAATGGTTTCCTGGCTACTACACCATTTACTTAACTCCCCCTTCACCACTGATCTGCAATGATCACCTTCAGCACAGGCTAAACTTTTAATTACCTTTCAGTTGGCTTTTAAATTTTCATGATGCTCTTTTTGTTATAGCAGTCTCAGAATACATTTTATTAACTTACTGGGTAAATGCCATTGTAATTATGCCTATGACTCATTCATTCTCCCTATGAATTAGAGTCAGTGGTCACAGTTTCTGCATGACCTTAAAAAATATTTTTGAGCTTTTTTTATTGGAATTGTATTAAATTAATAGTTATGATACTGATCTATTCAAATTGTTCTACAATTATTTAATCTATTTAAATATTTTATTTTTATTGAAAATTATACATTTCATTAAGAATGCCATTTGTATTAATACGCATCAGCACTATTTAATCTGTTCCACACTATAATAGCCAATTTCAATTGTATATTAAAACATTTTACTGTATCTAAGCTCTCTCTATTGATCTTTCCAAATTTACCATCTTAAGTTTTTCCTAGCTTCTTGAGTTGAATGCCTACTTCATTTACTTTAATTCTTATCTAAAAATGAATACATTTAAAGACATAAAGTTTAGAAGACAGTTCTGATCACATTTCATAATTTGGATACACAATATTTTCACCAGTATTATTTAATTGTTTGTAGCGGCATCTAGAACTACTCTTTGACACAAAGGTCTTCAGAAGAGTCTTTAGTTTACTCTCTTCCCGATTGATTATCCGCCTGTCTGACTATGTGTTTATTTATTTGGGGTTCTGATAGAGAATGTGGTCAATCCATTTTTCTAAATGCTCTGGAACAACGACCAACAATGTATATCTTTTGAAGCAAAGTATGAAGTTGAGACAAATACCTACAGACCAAGTTTAACTGATCTCACTCAAAGGAAAATCCAAAGTCTTTATAATGGCCTGAGGAAGTGACACACCAGTGGCCTCTGTTATGTCTGTACCCCATTTCTACTTTTCTCCCCACTGCTCACTCCTCCCCAGCCACAGTGGATTTCTGAACAATGTCAGGTGTGCTCCTGGCTGTCTCACTGCCTAGAACTTCTTCCCAAAGATAACCGTGTGACTTGCTCCCTCGCCTCCTCTCTGTTTAAAGGTATTCTACCTTTATTACTGTTAGTAGCTCTCCAACTAGACAGAAGCTTGGTTACAGCTGCAGTTTTTGTGTTTTGTTTTTGTTTAATAATGTATCCCCAGAGCCTACAGTGCCTGCTAAATAGCAGGTACTCAAAAAAACGGGGTGGAGTAAATGAGGATTTAAAAGCACAGGCTCTGAAACAATGATGCCTGGGTTAAAATCTCAGCTCCCTCCTCTTACTAGTTACATTAATTTAGACAACCTTCTTAACTTATCTGTGCCCCAGTTTCCTCAAAAAAAAAAAACAGAAAATAATAGTAACAGTACTTACTTCATAGTGAAGTTCTGAGAATTAGTTAATACACATAAAGTACTCTGAGCATGTCAATGAATATTAAGTACAAAATAAGTGCTACCCATTATTACTACTTAAATTACTTCTTGAGTTGTATTTTTAAATCACCCACCCAGGTTTAAGTTTTAATCAATTATTAAAAATTTCTAACAGTTTTGCTGTACATAAATCCTAATGCTTACACTCAAGTATGGTGTTTTCAAGCTACTCAGAAGTAGATATGAGCCAGTCTATGAACTCACTGTAGAAGAATAGGCCAAAAACATGCATGGATACAAAGCCCACACCAGAGGTGCAGAGCAGTCACACAAACTAACCACGAAAGTAATATAGTCATCAGAGTAAAGGGGAAAGAAAACAAAAACAAAAGCTGTATTATGATCCAAAAAATCTTCTTTTCACTTTGATAAAAATAATTGCACTATCACATAAAGTGAATATACAAATGAACATGCATTGTAAAAATGCCTCATTTTTTTCCTTTTACTGCAAAACATAATATTAGGACAATTTATAAAATATGAATAAAATACATGAATTAGATAATGCCACTATAACAATGTCAATTTCTTGAATTTAAAATTATAGTGATTACATAAGATAATATCCTTGTTTTGAAGGAAATACACTCTAGAAAAAGGAACATTATGTCTGTGCTTTATTCACATAATCCAGACAAAAAAATTCTATGTGTATATATGTAAAAGAGGCAGAATGAGAATGATAAAGCAAATGTGATCAAACGTTAACATTTGGACAATGTGGATAAATGATGTAAAAAAATTTCACCATTCTTGTAACTTTTCTCTAAATCTGAAATTATTTCAATATAAAATGTAAAAAACGAAAAAAAAAAAAAGCGCAAAGATCTGGCCTCGAAATTAGATTTGACAAATAGGCCTCGAAATTAGATTTGACAAATATCAGCATCCCCAAGTCACAGATGAAGAGAGTAAGTCAAAATAATCATACAATTAACTAGAAGAGAGGTAAAGCTATAGTCTACTTTACTCAAACCTACAGTTTACTTTCCACAGAAAGCTTAACGTTTCAACATGATGCAGAATTCATTAGGAGATTATAACTTTCTTACCCAGGAGAGAAACAATGCCCTGATTATTCATAATTTCCTCTTACAGTATTTCCTTCCTCTCAAGCTCTGATGTTACCATTACCAGTATGTTAAAAAAAATTTTTTTAACTCATCATTGATGAGCAAATAAATAGCTGATTATGCTATTTATCAGAGCTATTCAAGTCCTAATTAATGCCACAGTATTCAAAACAGCTGTCATTATGACAAGACATTCCAGTAAATCAATCTATGATTTTATAACTCAGATGATTATATTCATGGTATCACTAAAATGTACTGTTAACTGTATCATTTACCTGAGAACTGCCACTGAAACCTGGAGGTTGGCTGTATTCTGTGGAATCAATAATACTACTGCAAAATGAAGAGAGAAAAATGTGATTTCAGTGTTTACATTATTTTACAACAGAAAACGTAAATCTAAAATATACCACAGATAAATCCAGTATTTATCATTTCTAAGCAAAGAAAATATTTATTGCCAATAATTAGATGTCAAATAAATGCATAACCCATTAACAAAAAATTCAGTAAATATTTCACCCTACAACCTTAAACATGCACACCATGAAAGAATGTCAAAAGACAAGTATATACATAGATGTATTTGTTTCATTTTGTTTTTAGAGAGATTAATAAGTTGTCTGGAAAGAGCACTGGGAAAAGAGCACAAGCCTGCGATCAGAAGCTATGGTTAACAGATCGTGCTACACAGTGAAGAGCCATGTGCCCTTGGACAGATATCTTATAACCACTCCGTTTCCTATCTGCAAAGTGAGATGAGTAGGGACTACTTTACTCTACATTATCTAGAGTCCCTTTCAGCTCCAAAATGTAATTATCTCACACAAAAAAAAACTATAAAAGGAATGGAATAAATGGTAAAGCATCAATAATCTTTCTTCCATAATCCAAAACCTATATACCAATCTTCTCTGCCCTGGGCAAACATTATCTGCTTTCTGCATTGGTTCTTTTTATTTGGTTACATCCTGTGCATTCTCCTACTGAACTCTAGAAAAACCTCTGCAAGTCCAGACTATCTTTTTTTCTTCCTATTAGTTCTATCATACCATTTCTCTCCTGTCATTTCATCACTCTTATCTCCTCCCTATCTTTAAACAAAATAAATTAGCCTACGGAAGACTATTAACACCTGAAAATGGCATAACATATATTACCCATGATAAACCAACAGTTAATTATATTTTTAACAACTCTTCTTCCCTATTTCTACTGTAAAAATATTTATATTGTTGTCTACCCTAATAAATGTAAGCATTTGAGGGTACCATTCCAATGGTTCTCTCTACACAATTATACATCATCATTTTACTTTAGTACTCAAAAAAACCTCAAAGGTTATATATAAAAAGCACTCTTAAGAGCACAGAGTTTGAATTTCAACCCTTAGTAGCTAAATGATTGTAGATAAGTTACTAATATGACTTGGCCTCTAGTTTCCCCATCTATTAAATGAGGAAGACACTTCAAAGATGTATGAGATTTAAATACGTGTGTTAATTCTCAGTACCAAAGCCAAAAAGGTAAAAATTCAATAAATTTACCTATTAATAAAATTAGTCTATAACATTCAACCTCACATTTTCAAAAATATAATAAAAATCAGATCGAACTGTCCTCACAGCAGTCTTTTTAGAAAAAAGCAACACATATTAATAGATCTTAATTCATTGTGTTCCTGTTTCAATAGTAAGACTTAATTACACAAGAAAAAACATTCTAAGCATCTATGCTACAAATTAAAGAACTAATTTCTTTAATTGTAATGGGTTTCTTTGGATGAAATATAACCAACTCTCACCTTCCTTGCACAGAGTCAGGTATTGAAAAGATCACATGTCATTTTCAGCATACTCCATCTAGGGACTAATAGGGCTAACAATGAGGAGATGCCATGTATTCAAAAATCTCTGTTACTTTCAGTAATCAAACCCAATCCCCTAGGACTTGGATAAACATTAATAGAAGTATGTAGCTGCATATTTAGAGGTCAACAGAATAGAGCATTTTCTAGATATGATTTTTTATGGAGTTATAATTCATATTTCTTTGACTACAGTCTGAACAATGATACTGATACATTAGTGTGTATATTGAGATAACATTTCAAATACATGTTAAAAATACTCATCAATTTGTTGAGATATTGAAATTATAGGTTTTAAACAGTATTTTATTAATTTCTGCAGGATTTTAAATTTATCAGGTCTTAATTTTATTCATAAAGAAAAACTTATTAATGCATTTAGGACTGTAATAGAAGAAATATGAAAAATAAACCCTTCTAATTCCATTTATTGAATGTGTGTGTGTGTGAGAGAGAGAGTATAAAGTAACATCATTAGGACAGAACACTACAAAGCTCTGACTGGGCTGGGTTGTCTTGATTTTACAGCGGGGTGCTATATTACCTTCTTAACTCTGAGTTAGCTGCAATCACCAGATGGTAAGAACAACAATAAAAACAGTAATCGCCATTATTTTTGAGCATTTACTATGCACAACGCACTGACTAAATAATTTAAACCTCATAACTCTAGATACTATTTTCATTCCTATTTCTCAAGTGAGGAAATCCAGGCACTAAGTGATAATATATTTAACAAATCACCCAAAATCAGTGACTAATCTATCTACTAATACTAATAAATTAGCAAATAGCAGAGTTTGGATTCAAACCAATGCAGCAATCTATAAATATAAAAGAGAATCATCAATTGTTTCAAATAAATGTCAATAAAGTGATAAAATTTTAATAAAGACACCAAAAAAAATGGCAAGAGCAAGAAAAACATTTCAGGGTAGTAACTAAAACCGAATTAGAAATAATATACTTGAATCAAGAAGGTGAAAATAAAATTTAAAAATTCCTAATGTTCCTGCTGTTGACAATGAGATTAGCTGAAAAACATCAATGAAAAATATGCAGCTGTTAAACCAAGTTGCAAAGGAAATTCAGTTATGCAACTACATGTTAAACAACTACTCTCACTTATTCACTTAGAAGCAAAGATATATACTTCATAATTAAGACAGACAAGTCATTTTGTATATAAGTTATATCTAGAATGAGTAGGTAGCTGAGAGAAAGCAGTATTTTATTCTTGGTAAAAATAACAGGTGATTAGTTTTAGACAGGACTTTTATTTGAAAAAGGACTCACATTTAAATTATCACTAGACAGCACTAACTAATAAGAGAATTTTTAAAACTATGAGCAAGATAAAGCACTTTGAGATCATTTAAGACTGAAGGTAAAAAAATATAAGGTTTTTGAATAAATAAGGGAAAAATGAACCAAAAGAAATATGTCATGTGCACATGAAATTAAACTAAGTGCTGTCATGATTTTTTCACTACTATGAACATACAACAGAGAAAAATAAATTACATTTAATAAAATATATGGGACTATAGCCAATCTGTTCCTTTCCAGTATTCTACATGAAATTATTGAATCAATACCCCAAAACAAAAATACTAAGCAATATGCAAATAATAATAAACATAAAATTTAATGATTACCAAAACAATAATTCTTGGTTATTAAAAAGAGAACAAAGCTAAATTAATCTGTTTTTTCAAAATTATGCTTTTCTGTCCATTTCTTAACATAGAGCTTTTTTCTCTGCTACAACAGATGTATCATTTCCTTTACATAAAATTGAAATGTTGAATTTTAAATTAATAGTAAATCCCATTCACTAAACAACCAAAACTCTTGTGGCCCCAACTTTTTTTTTTTTTCCCCTCCCAAAGTTAGATTTTCTTTCTATCACCACATATTTGACCACTTTTATCCTGTCTACCTCCCTCCCCCTGCCGCCAACCCTCTGGTAACCACTAGTCTATTGTCCATGTCCATGAGTCGGTTTGTTCTGTTTGTTTGTTGCTTTTAGGTTTTGTAGCCTCAATTCTGCAGGCACCTTAGGAGATACTAGAAATCAGTTTTTCTGTTTGACTTTTCCTTTCTAATCCCTCATACCCTTTAACATTTGACACAACTATTCAAATAAATCATCCAAAATCAATGTGATTATTCTATCTACTAACACCAATAACAGGAGCAGCTAAACCTACTGAGTGCATACTATGTGCCAGGCAGTATCATTTCTTTAAATGTACTATCACATTTTATCAGTCATGATGAGTATTATTATGCTTACTTTACAAATGAGAAAACTGAGGTGTACAGATGTTAATGAACTTGCCTACAAACTGCTAATAAACTATGAAATTAAAACATGAATCCCAGCAATGTAACCTTAGACTCCTTATGTAAGACTGACAAAGTGACATACATTTTCTCTTTTTGAAGAATCACTGCCCAACCATTTTTTAACTGAAAGTTTCTATTTATCTTCTTTTTAATGTTTTACTTTAACTCTGATGATTTCCAAACCTCTTTCACCTCCCAATGCTCTAGAATAAGGATGTCTGTGTTCGAATACTGGTTATGTACTAAATGTGTGATGCTGGGCAAATTACTTTATCTCTATGACTCAATTCTTCCTCTGCAAAATGAAAAGGATAAAAATACCTATTACACAGCATTTGTTCTGAGGGTTATATGGGATAATACATGTAAATTACAAAATAGCACCTAACACAGATGCTGTATTATGCTGATAGTTAGAACTTTTGCAAATAAATACAATTCTCCTCTAGAATTAATTTTAACTATTCTGGTTTTCCCAAGCCCATGAACTTGACCTGAGGTATTTTAAGACATTCCAAAAGGATATGTAATTTTACAGAGCAGAGAATAATAAAGTTAATAGAAATCTTTATCCCATCCTCCCCAAAAGATGAATTAAGTTAAAGTTATGAAACTCAGTTGAATATCTGAGTTTTCTTTTATGAAAAAAATAAGCATATTTGATTTATATATTTATTTCAAAACATTTCAGTAATATACACATATTCACTATCTACCAAACCAGTGTTAACACACTTTTAAAGTATGATCCCCCCAAGCGTGCATTTGAATCTCTGGGATCCACCTAGACCTAATGATTAGATTTGGGTATAGGTTTCAGAAATCTGCATTTCAAATAAGAGTCTTGACTGATAGTCATACATATTGTAATTCGGCCTATTCATACCTCAGGTTTCAGAATTGGAATGGAATGTCAATATCTTCACCAGGCTGTGATTATTTTAACTCTTGAAATTGAAAGTCTATGTACACCAAATTTTAATCAAAATTAATGTGCTAAAATAACTTAATTTCCATCCAAAAGCTGTGTAACTATGATAGTAGGGTTCTAGGGTCTCATAGTCAAGCTGTATCCCTAGTGCCTAAAACAGTGTTTTATACATGCCTGATACACCCCCAAAACTGGCTGAGTGACTGAAGAATAAATTCTTCTAATATTCCAAATAAAGGAAACTGTACTGTTTCAAAAAAGGTTTTCATAACTTGCTACATTTCTATTACCTATCAATTTAATGAGAAATTACAGATGTATGAGAAATTACAGATGTACCCTCTATATTATTGCCATGCAATTTTTCTATGTTTCTTTTGTTTAGTTCAAAAATTCTGTAAGATTCTTCAATGCCCTCCATCGCCTAGGACATGAAGTTCAACGCCTTTGCATTGGATAGGGTCACAGTTAAGGCAAGTAACCCTTGTACTCCCAGCAATGAAACAACCAACTGGTTTCACGACTTCTCCCACACAATATAAACTTCATTAAACTACAGCAAAACACCATTTATGTTCAGAAGTCCTCCATGCAAGTGTAGCAGATATTTATTAAAATATGTTTATAATCACCTAACCTTGGGGAGAAGCTACTTAAGAGATGAATCCAGAAAAGTTTCTAGGCAAAAGAAACAGTATACATAAAGGTACTCTAACATCCCGTTTTGGGAGTTAAATTAAATTCAACACTAAAGCACAAAAATAATAAGCAGGGTACAAGTGATTATAGAAGACCAAGAGAAAGAGCTGGATCTAAACCATTTACATGCAATGGAAGGCCACTTTAGAACTTTAAGCCGGAAAGAAACGTGACCAGACTTCTGGCACCACACACAGGAGGACAGTTGAGAGACCACTTGCTAGACTCCACGTGACACTGAGTCTCAGTAGGTGGAAGAGAACAGACAAGGTCCGATTACAGCTCATCAAGGTGCACATTAGACAAGAATTTCATGGGGGTGGGGGGTGGTCCCGTTATTGTCTTCTGTTTCTCTTTTCATTTAAATATATAATAATCATAAACCCAGAATCTATGTAAGAGATTCAATGACGTGACATATAAAAGTCCTCATTATAGAAAAATACACGCAAATCTACAAAAAGGCTTTTAAAAAAGTAAACCTGCTTAAAAAAGAAACCAAAACATTACAGTGAGGAATAAAAACAAAAACTGTCTGACAGTTAAATAATAAAGCTAATAATTATGAGGGAGAGTCATTATAACTCCAACTTTATACTATTTTTTTAAAATAAAGAAAAATCAAATATCGATAGTATAACATAACATCTTTCCAACATGTTCCATTTCACGTCTTAATTTTAAAAGTAATTTTCTGGTAGTATTTAAGGAGCATACAATTCTTCCCAAGTGTCCCTCTCAAACCTTGAGGAATATTCAAATTCCTTGACTTAAGAAAACAACTTTTGAAGAAAATATGTTTGCCATTTTCCTTCAACTGGTACCCTGCCTCAAGTCTGCCAGAATCTCATTTGACAAAATAGTTTTGCATACTATTTTACCAATTCTCCAATAACATTTTCATAGATTTCATAAACTCTGTATCTTTTAGAAGATCTATTTTACAATAAGACCACTTCTCACCTTCCAGGCCAATAAAATCCTCATCCTATCATCTCCCTGGCTCTGGACTGTTGCAATTCTTTCTAACGTTCCTCCAGCTTCCAGCGGCAGGGGCTGAAAGGAACAGTCTCTTCTCTACCCTCCATGTGGAAACCCCAGCAAACATTTTAAAATCTAAATCAGATACTGCTCAAAACTCTCCCATGACTTTCAATCATATTTACACATTTCATTCATGAGTCACCTTCAATGTCACCTCCTTGAAGAAGACTGACTGTCCAAACTACAACAGAATCCTCTGCAAACCCCTAATAAACCCAGTATTTTTTCCTAAGGTACTCCTTGTATATTAAGTACTACTTCATTATGAATTGCTTATTTAGTATCTCCCCTAACCTCCACAAATATACCCCCCAAAAGGTAAGTCAGGGGCTTTGCCAGCTAGATTCAACATCTAGAACAGCGTCTAACACATCAGAGGCATTCAATAAATAGAGCCAATTACAGGAACACAATACTATACTGTCATGTGTTAATAAAAGCTAGCAGTGAGAGACTGAGTAACAAAGACCTGGACACAACAGATAGAAAGACATGCTACTATTACACAGAAAGGGGAGGATAATGGCAATTGTCAGTTTATTAGTAAAACTTTGTGCTATGACAACTTTTGCTTGTCTGCAGGCACTCACGTAATGAACATCTCATAGCATATCAGAAGTGAATGCTAATCTTAAAAATAACAGTATCTCACAGACTGAATCATTTTCAAGTGTTTTAAAGAAAATAAAGCATGGAAAAAAATCAAGCTGAATTAAAGACAGCTAAAGTAACCCCAGAATCAACAGAACTCACAAGGATCTCCATAAAATGGCGAAAGGGGAAAACAGCAAATATCCCACCCAGGAATGCTCTTTAACTAGGATATTCCCCATGCCCCTTTCCCCACATATCGTACCGAACCAGACCCACAGTAGCTGTCCTGAACTGACATAGGCTGTGGAAGCGAGTGTGATCTCTTGTAATGGTATTAGGACTGCCTGGCAACCCACGTGTTATCATAAATCTACTCGTCTGAAAAGCTTCCACTGCACCATTATCCTAAATGGACTAGCAAGTTAAAAATAAAATTGCTCTTAATTTAAACATTTCAATCAAAAAAGTTCAAATTCAAATTATAGGTAGTACATATTTCATCAAATTAACTTTAGAAGGGACCACAGACATTCACTGTGTTTCACAAACACTTAGTGAACAGGGCGCATCACTACTACTACTCTAAAGCCCAGGAAAAGGTCACAAGCAAAACAAATGTAATCCCTGCTCTAACAGAGCAGATAGACAGAAGACTCAATTAAATTAATAACGGGGAGTTATGAGGAAATGCCGGGGAGATCTAAACTAACAGATGTTTCTAATTCCCTCCTTTTAAATCTGGGGAAAGTGATCTGTCCAAGAAAATTAAACAGTTATGAAAAATACCCTACGTTTTACTTTATCAAATTATCCCACAAGATTACCATTTCATGTTTCAAATTATAGATTTTTCAAAGTCATCTGATTTTAATTCAGAAGAAATTTAAAGCTACCATTATTTCAAGAAATCCATCAAACCTTTAACCCAACAGTGAATTCATAATATTATACTATTCTACTCAGTAACTGTTCCTGGCATGAAGATTCAAAGCATGAAGCAAACAGATGGGCCATCTGAATCTCATTTCTAGATCATGACCAAAGTAATTTCTCAGGGGTTTTGTACATTACATGGAAAAGGCTCCCAGGGACTCGTACTATATGTGCACTTTACAGCATAAATCCTAAGCAATTATGAGTTTGAAGCTTTGTACCTGTGTGATGGAGAAGGGGCTTCAAATTGAGGCACTGTGCTATCCTCACTGACAGGAGAATATAAGCCACTCATTTCCTGAAAGCACAATTATTTGAGTTATAGCAGATGCTCCAAGCAGAAGATGTGTAAATCAAACAGGATATGATATTATATTCCTTTCCGACCCCAGGTTTTTTATAAGTCCTTTTTTGTCTCAATACCCAATTTTCTCAAGGCTTCCTCTCTGCAGAGTATAAAAGCATAAATACCTAAAAAGTTAAGCTTTTTCCATAGTACATATTCTTAAAGAACTAGAAACTCCTTAATATTGTTCATCACTAACGAAGACATAAATGCCAAAAAAAAAAAAAAAAGGTAAATACAGTTGACCTTTGAACAAAATAGAGGTTCGGGGTGCTGGCCCCACCCACCCAGTCAACCATTCATGTATAACTTTGACTCCTCCAGAATTTCACTGCTAACAGCCTACTACTGACCGGAAGCCTCACTGACAACATAAACAGTCAACATTTATTTTGTATGTCATTTGTATTATCTACTATATTCTTCAATAAAGTAAGCTAGATTTTAAAAAGTTATTTAAAAAATCATAAGGGAAAATACATTTACAACATTCATTCTTTAAAAATCCACATATAAGTGAGTTCAACAAACTTGTGTTGTTCAAAGGTCAACTGTATTTTAAAAGAGATGTTCAGTATACTATGTGAACAATGCACTAGCTGTCACTGATCTAGTGAGGACCTACTGAAAAATATTAAGATAAATACAACAGTATGGTATCTGGATCATTAGGTTCAATTCTCTAAAGTACAGAAGAAGAGAATAGGTCAATCTCTGCTTTAAATAAATCCTCTGCAAACATTAAGAAAAGCAGCACTCCTCTGGATTCAAATATTAGCTTTGTTTAATAATGACTTAAACTCTAAGATTTGATCATTAACCCAGAGGAAAAGGCCTCCTAATAAACTATTATTACATAAATTTTGCCTCTAAATCATACTGAAAACCCGGCTTCCTTTTCTATGTTCTGCATTTTGATTAATGAAAAAAATTGCAAATTTTAAAATATCACCAAAGATACATAATCAATAAAATTTATTTCTGACTAATCCAAGCTCAGTTCAATCACACAGCCAAACAAGGGACATAAATATACAGCTGTAACAAATCCCAATGGGATACTGAACTTCCACTAAATAGTAAAGTCAACATCAATTAACATGTATCAGCAGAAGAAACATGTATCAGCACAGATGAAGAAAATAAGCTCACATCATGATAGCCTCTGAGCCTCTCAAAGACCCTCTCATGGATTTTATAAGTAAACTAGATCATACTATAAAATCCTAGATTTTTGGTAATGTATTCTCATCTTCTTTTAAAATTAAGCTTAGCACCTGGGAATACATTAGATATGTAAAAAATTATTTACTTAATTAAAGAATGGAATCATGACATGTCATTTTAATAGTAACAATTGAGGGTTTTGTGAGAGCTGATTTAAGTTGATATGACGGCATACCAAGAAAACTGGTTTATTTTTCAACTTATCTGATATTATAGTAATAAAACAGTGAAAACAAATTTAGAACATATTTTATCATCAAGGAAGTGATGCTTTTTCTATAAAAATGCATTCTCAATTAAAATAAAGTTAAAATCTGGTACTTTCTATGTAACGAAGACCAATCCCATAAATGTAATGCAGCAATTTAAAGGAAAAGTGACAATTTTATGAAACTGAAAAATTGCTAGAGGTGTAAGAAATTCTTGTATCTTACTTCCACTCTTTTAATGTCCTCTTCCAAAACACTTAGCTCCTTCTGAATCTGTTCCAGTTGCTGTAGATAAAAGAGGAAGAAAAAAAACAGCCTAAACCAAACAATACTGGCATCACCAAGATTACAAGACAACTTCACATTTGGAAAATGATTCCTAGGAAACTGGGCCTAATGGTAAATTGTGGGAATGAAAACAGCACACAAAC
Organism: Eonycteris spelaea; assembly: GCA_003508835.1. Taxonomy (NCBI): domain Eukaryota; kingdom Metazoa; phylum Chordata; class Mammalia; order Chiroptera; family Pteropodidae; genus Eonycteris; species Eonycteris spelaea. Next base: position 180,697 of record PUFA01000037.1, read on the forward strand.
AGATTTGCAAGTCTCTACACTAAAATGTAAATGTAGAGACTTAATATTTAAAAAAACACAGGTTGTATTTTAAAACGACAAGGTTTGGCTTTATAATAAACACATGAAAGATGAAAACTTAGACTTAAAAATACAGGACATCTAAAGAACTTTCAAATTACCTCATTTAATTGTGAGCAATTAATGCCAGCACGTAAGCATTAACCTCATTTTAAAAATAAAAATTAGTCTCACAGAGGGTTAGGTTCCACCATCCAAAAGCAACCACAAGTTAGCATCTCAACATTTCCCTCTTAAGCATTTTTAAAAGCATATAAAGATAATGTTTTATCTTTGATAACTTACCTATTGCATCATAACCTTTACCATGCTATTAAAATGAAAACATTTTATCGAATCACATTTGACAATATATTTAATCATTCCCTGCTCACCAGATTTAAGTTGTTGTCAAACTATTGTAATTCTGCAACATGAGCCTAAATTTTAACTTTATTAAAAGATTATTAAAAATGAAATTATTAGAAAAAATAAAACAAAACTGCCTTTCAGAAACACTATACAAGTTTAAATTTCTATTACTAGTATATCTTGAACCAATTTTTAAATGTAAAATAACAACGACTATTTATGTAATACTTATTGCAAGATGCTATTACACAGAAAGGTTAAATGATCACATTATTGCCCGTGTCATTCAGGAAGTAAGTAGCGGAACTGGAGTTCAAATCAAGATAGCCTTCTTACTCCAAAACTCATGCCATTAACCACTATGCTAAACTACTTCTTAAAAGTAGTACCTTATTACTGAACTTTCATTTCTTTAATGAATGGTAAGGGTAAACAGACTTTTAAGGTTTATTAACATTAGCACCTTCTCTTCTGTGGTCATACATACTTAATAATAATTGATGACTTATTAATTCAAATGTTTACCAATCCTTTGCATTTTGCTAAGCATTGGGAAGGAGAGGATTTAGAAAATTACAGCCCCTGTCCTCATGCATCTCAGCCTGGAGGAGATGGCAAGAAAGTAAACCAATAATTGAAATATCATAGTGAGCATTATGATAATGATATGCACACAGAATTAAGGGACTACAGATTGCTCCTAACCTAGATGGAAAACTTGGGAGAAGTAAAGAGGCAACTGGATAACTGAAATTAGATCTGAAACTAAATGAAAGGCTGAGCCTTGAAGGAGTGGTAGAATTCTGCCAGATGGACAACAGTAGGGAAAGACAAAATAAGCAAGGTAAATGATACAAAGGAAGCAATAAAAGCTATGAGAAAGACAAATAATAAATCTGAAGCTTTGACAGTGCATAAAATTACCCACTGTCAATCAGCACAGTCAGAAGACATAAGAACAGAACTGGATGGCAGGGACACCGGTGTTTTAGAGATGGGCAAAGGAAGACGAGGCGAACCTGCATTAACTATCAGGAAGGGCAGGGCAGGCGCCACAACTCTAAGAGAAAAGGCAACCTACTAACATGCCATGTGGGTTAGGGACTGGGGTGTAAAAAGAGAGATTAGCATGGGCAAATGCTTTAGACTTCCATCTACTTTAATAAATTTTCCTCCACCCTTACATTCTCCCCAATACTCCTATCTTACTGAAACCTTGCTCTCCCTCAAAGACAGAGTCTATTTTGGAACAATTTCAAATATATGCTGTTCAACTGATAAATTCTCTCATGTCCCAGGTTTCACAGGACTAGGCAGGGACTCATCACTTCTACTGCATTGCATGGCCATTTCCAATAATTAGTCTTCCACTCTAATATAAAAACCACTTTGGTCTGGCTCAATGAAAAGAGTCGAATCACCTTCTACTCATCTTAGCCATCTATAAGCATCCCAATTATTTCCAACCATTGTTGAAGCCTGGGAAATCCCTGTACCTTCTCCTCAATTATTCTGTACCTAAAACTGCTTTAAAAAAAACAAAGTCCTTAAATACACACAATTACCACCAAAAGCTATGTGAAGTGCAAACTAGTCTTACCACGCATACCATACCCCGAAACACACATATATTTAGTACGTAGTTCTTGTAAAGGCAGGCTTGATTCAGCCCTCTCACATCAACGTTTAAGTTGAGAAAAAAACACAGAACACCCCCCCAAAAAGAAAATTGAACTACAAGGGGCATTTTGAAATGGTTTATTTAAAAGCAAATGTGAACAGATGTCAACATCAGCAGACTGTGATAAGTTAGGAATGTACAATGCAATACTGAAACCAACTCCTAAACAACTATACAGAGACATACCAAAAACACAAATAAATCAAAACAGAAGTCTAATAGCATCCAAGTAATCCAGAAGGAGAAAAACATAAGAAAAGCAAACAAACAACAACAAAACAACAGAAAAAAGAAACAAAATAAATAATAAAATGGCAGACTTAAACTGTAACATTTACATTAAATATAAATGTCCAAAAACACAATTATAAGATTGAGTCTGGCAAAGTGGACAAAAAACTTCTGCTGTCTATAAGAAACTCACCTTAAATATAATGATTCAGTAATTGGTATAACAAAGAAACAAAGAATCAGTAAAAAGGAAGAAAATTATCACCATGTATTTAACACTTTACACTGCACTACACAACTGCAGAAAACACATCCTTTCCAAGCACAAATATTTCTAAATTTGATCAACTACCAGGTGGCAGTGCAAACATCATATTCAAATGAATAATCCAATTATAACAGAAATCAGTAACAAAAAGGCAAGAAAATCTCCATATCCAAGCAATAAGTCACTTATTTCTAAGTAACTCACAGGCTTAAGAAAAACTATAATAAAAATTAGAAACTATTTTAAACTAAAGAATAATAAAATACCACACGAAATCACTGCAGCTAAAAAAGAGTTATGGCCTTAAATGCCTATATTATAAAAAAAGTATGCATAATATGTATAATCAAGTTAACAAATTAGAAAAGGAACAAAAATAAAACCAAATAAAGTAGAAAAATGGACATTATTAAGAGCATAAATTCACAACATGGAAAGCAAAAATAAAATAGAAACATAAATCCAAAAGTTGGTTCTTAGACGAGAGTCATAAAATTGATACATCCCTAGCTAGAACTGATCAAGGAAAAAAGAGGAAAAAGGCATAGCACTAATGATGAGAGTTAAAGACATCGCTATAAACTCTGGGGCATTAAGAATATTAAAGCAAATTTTATACCAATAAATGTGAAAATTCAGATGAAATAGTCAACTTCTAGAAAGAGATGACATATCAAAAGTGATATCTAAAACAAAATTTGAATAAGCATATAACTGCTGAAGCAACTGAATTAATAGTTTAAAACTTTCAGCAAACAACAGGTCCAAATAGCTTCTCCAGCAAGATCTTTAAACATTCAGCAAAGATATCCTTCCTAGACTACACAAATTCTTCCAGAAAAAAAGGAAAAGAAGGTATATTCTCCAACACATGATAAAATGATTTTTACAGCAACACTGGACAAGACCAGCATAAAAAAATAATAAATATATATATATATGAATGGCAATCTCACTAATGAACATAGGATGCAAAAATTCTAAACAAAATGTCAGCAAACCAAACAATACAGAAGAGGACGTACATTGTGACCCAGTTTGGTTTACATAAAGAATACAAGTAAAGCAAATAACCATCCTGGTGGGGTTTCCTAGAATGTAGAACATTCGGTGATAAAACTAGAATATCCCTGGGCAAATCAAGATAGTTGGTCACCCTAGGTGCAAGTTGATTGAATTTTTAGTGTTAAACCACTGTAATGATTCACATTAACAAAATGAAAAAATTTCATATCATCTCAGATTCGCAAAAATTTTGGAGAATACTAAACCCCCACTAATAATTAAAGAAAAAAAAAAAGATCCTCTTAGGAAACTGGAAATAGATATTTACTTCTTTGAATGATTAAAAAAAAAAAGTACCTACAAAAAACACAGGAAACATCATACCTAATGGTGACACGCCGAAAGCTTTCACTTTGAGATCAGCACCAAGACTAGGATGCCCCGCTATCACCACTTCTATTCATCACTGTACCGGATGTCCTAGCCAGCAGAGTAAGACAAGAAAAATAAATAAAGATATAAGAATCATAAAGAAAGAAACTAAACTGTTATTTGCAGATGATGACGTATACACAGAAAAAAAATCTACAAACAAATTACAGAATTAATGAGAGTTTAACAAGGTTGCTGGGTATAAAAACTTGTATGGGTAAAAATCGACTGTACTTCTATACATCAGCAACAAACAGTAAGAAACTGAAATTAAAAGACATAGACATCATTTACCACGGCAATAAAAAAGACTGAAGACCTAAGAGCAAATCTAAAATAAGGATGTCTAAGAATAATATCCTGAAACATATCAAAATTTTGAAGGACATTCTTAAAGAACTAAATATACAGAGAGAAATACCATGTTCATGGGTTATAAGACTCAATATTGTAAAGATAAAGTCTCCCAAATTGATCTAAGAAGTAATTTCAATAACAACCACTGATTTATAATGGAAATGTACCAGTTGGTTTTAAAATTTATATAGAAATACGAAGAGCGCTGAATAGCTGAGATATTCTTTAAAAACAGTAATTTACTTTAAAGTTCTAGTACTTGATACAATGTGGTACTGCCAAAAAGATAAACAAAAAGACCAATGGAGCAGAAGAGAGAGCCTAGAAACAGACCCACACATATATGGACACATGACATATGACAAAGATGGTCCCTCATTGCAGTGGGGAAAGGATGACTTTTTAATTAAGGATGCTTGGATAATTAGATATCCATATGAAAAGTTCCCTATTCCTCACATTATACACAATATATTCCCAAGTAGTTTATAGATCTGAATGTAAAAAACAAAAGTATTAAAGATTCAAATAGATAATACAGCAAAATGTCTTCATGACTTATCGTGGAGAAGAATTCTTTACCTCACACAAAAAAAGCACTAATTATAACAGGAAAGAGGAATAAATTTAACTCTATTGCAAAATGAAACTTCTGCTCATCAACAGACATCAATTAAGACAATGAAAAAAGCAGCCCAATTAGAGAAAGAAAATATTTGCTATGGACAGACAGATAAAAGACAGACAAGAAGGATGGACAAAGAATTTTTATCTAGAATATATAAACAAACCGTTAAGAAAATCAACTTAAACAAAAAAGGTACGAAAAGCCTTCAGCAAGTATTTCATACATACACAAAAAATTTAAATAAACAAAGTACCAGGTGTTTAAATTGAAATCATAGAGACCAAAAAAAAACCAAAAAACAAACAAAAAAACCCCATAGAGACAGCAATACATACCCATGATTAGCTAAACTGGAAAGTCTATTGATACCAAGTACTGGCAAGAATACAGTGCAATAGGAACACTCACTCATACAATGCCTGTTGGAAAAATAACTAATACAAGTGCTTAGGAAAACAGTTTGGTATTATCTATTAAAGATATACATATCGTATGACTCATCAATTCCACTTCTATATACATCCCTTACAGGTACATATGCTAACATACACCTGGATACATGATAACATAGTATCATTTTGTGAAAAGCCCAAACCAAAAACAACTCAAAAGTCCATCAACAACAAAAATGGGGTATATTTAATAGAGTACAACAACAAAAATGAATCGACTACAGCCATACAACAATATGGATGAATCTTAAATTTAAGCCAAAGAAGACCATTACTACAGATGTGTATTTATATAAGTTCAAAAGGAGAAAGACAAAAACTTAGGCATCTAAACAATAAAGAAAAACAGGGAGGTGATTAACATAACATCAGAATATTAATAATGGGCAAGAAAGAAGGCTATAATCTGGAAAGAGTAGGGAGGAAGCTTTGGGCTCCTAGCAATCTACTGTTTACTCAGGATGGTGTTTACATGGATGGTTACTCTATTATGATTCTTTAAACTGTAAATTTGCTTAATGGACTATTCTGTTTTATTTCATATAAAAACATCATAAAATTCAATTCATTAAAATTCCAAAACCAAAAGAAAACCAGAACTCATCAAAACTGCCACTGTCCTGTATTATAGTTAGTTAAACAGATGCCACAAATGTCCAGAAGTATATTTTATAATGAAATATAAAGCAATTGTTCAAATGCTAACACAAATTGCAAGGTGAGACTGGCTTTTACACAGACCCGAAAGCCCCTTTATTCAATCTGATCATGAAGGAAGACTAACATGTTCATTCATACACATGCATTTATTAAGTGCTGAGGTAGGCAGGCTCTAAGACAGCCTCCAAAAGTCCCCACCTTTCAGTATTCACACTCTTCTGTAATCCCCTCTTTTTCTGGGCTAGACCTAATGATTTGCTTCTGTTGAACAGAAAACAACATACTTCTTGGTATGTTACTTCAAAATTAAGTTCCAAAATTATGTGACTACTATCTTTAAAACCCTCTCTTGCTTTCTCACGTGGTCCCTGAGGGAAGCCAGCTGTTAGAGAAGCCAATGAGACAAGAAATTGGCATTTCTTTCCGACAGCCAGTGAGTGAGCCTGGGACGGCCCCCATCCCAGTGGAACCTTGAGGTAACTGCTGCCCGGGCTGACACTTGATTGTAGCTTGGTGAGAAAGCCTGAGCCAACACACTCAGTTACAGTGCAGCAATATTCCTGACCTGAGATGTTAAATGTTTGATGTTATTACAAGCCATTAAATTTAAGGGTAACTTGTTACACAGCAATAGATAACTAATTCAGATGTCTACTATGTGCCTTGCACATTCCTGCCTCAATATCTGAATGAGAGTCAGTAGGGAAAAATAGGAAGTAAAAATTAAATATAGAATTCTAATAACCCTGAAATGTTAGCGAGCTGTGACAATGGAATAAATAAGTATGTTAAATCTGAAAAGCAAATTTAATTTCTATGACTAGTATATACCAATGTCTAAACCACGACTCATCATAACCCCAATTAAAAGTAAAGTATGGAATTACAAAGTTAACTTTCCAAGTCTGAATGTTAATCATAGAAAAATAAATTCAAAAGCAGTACTGTGCCTTTTGGTCAGTCTATATTTTGCATGAATAAGTATAAATTATACTACAGGAGATAAGACCTTTAAAAACTATTTTCATTTTGAAAATTAAATATGCAAATATACTTTATAGTGTATGCAAGAAGAAAATATAACCACTCCATTCTGTCTGCACAAAATCATAGGGTGTTAATCAACTATATTTTTTAGACTTAAGTTTATTATAAACCACTACTGTACCTGACTTCAATCATTATGAAATTTATGAAATGTAATCAAAGTAATAAAAAAAATTTTTAAGTCTGTTAACCTAGCTACAAATTTTCAATTTTTAAAAACTTTGTTATCCTAGCTCCTCAAAGTACCTTGTGGAATTAAACCTGAAATACTCAAAATCACTCAATGGATACACTGAAAACAAGAAAACCAAAATGTATTAATGACTGTACAACCAGTGCATAGGAGACCAATATTCAGAAGTACTCAGAACTACAGTAGTATGTTTCTTATACACACTATATAATAAAATATGGACCAAGGTAAAACAAATCATTAAGATATTAGTTTAAACTAAATTAAGATGAAACATTCTACAGCACAATTAACTCAGACATTTAATAACAAAAACAGAAATATGAAGAGCTATGTGATCAAAGGCAATATCATAGAAGGTGTTATCGGAGGTCACCAGCCACCAAATCAGAGACAGGACAAATCAGGATCACAAGGAAGGTTACTGTTGGAAAACAATTCTCCAATGATCTCTCCCATTTTTGCTCACCTTGTGATAGCTTTTGTTCAAAATTATCTTTTTAAGGATGTACAGAGAATACCCTGGGAGATGGAAAACAGTGACTTCCTCAAGGATAAAGGGCCGATTTGTCTTCTGACCAATAAGAAGGGCAGAATGGACAGGTTTGCTAGCAGACCATTTAAAAGACTGGGCTTTCCTATGCTCAGTTGTAACAAATTCACTGTGTGTGCGCATCAACCTGACCCTATCTCTACACCACTCCTGTAGAACTTGGGGGTCAGAGGGAACTGATAAATGAAGCTGATGCTGCCAGATGTGACGTAACAAAATCCTTTGTCTTCAACCTAAGAGTCTCATGTCTTCTGCCAGCATCCATAAAACTATGGCAGGCTAACTTGTAAGCTTGCTGGTAGGGTAAAAATCTCAGAACCTTCACAGCTTTTTAAACGGTTATAGGTTATATCCTTATTACCTGAGACAATTTTAAATCTAACAATTTGTTGCAAGCATTAACAGACCCCAAGAAAGCACTAAAAACCTCAGGGTCTAATGAAAACCTTAAATAATTCAGGACACGAACAATGACCAGCCATTTCATTTAACCCTCACATATCCTCATATTTGTACTGTTCACTTAACTAGTTCATTTCTCTCCTATGTACTGAATCTCACTCTCAGTGAGTCCGAAGTCTAAAACACATGCAACTATTGCAAAACAATTTCACATTTTGTTTTCAAATGGGGAGGGAATGTATGGAATATGAAAAATCATCACTCCTACGACGAATTTTCTATAGCAAAAAATGTTGAGTGTACATATTGAATTAATAATTTTATTCCCACATATTAGAAAATGCTCAACTTTTCTACTCAATTGTGGTCTGAGGACCAAGAGCGTCATTACCTGGATCTTGCTAGAAATTCAGATTATCAGATTGCAACACACACTCCCTTAATCAGAACTGGAGTCTAACAAGATCCTCATGCGACTCTCATGCATATTAAAGTTTAAGAAGTACCCACAAAAAAAAAAAAGAGAGAGAGAGAGAGAAACATATCTTAAATTTATAATGAGGACAATCTTTCTGTTAACAAACATTAAAATCACGATTGTTAAAGAAAGTTTAAGGAGAAGAAAAATACAGTCACAAGTCACGTAAAAAATATTTAGTGATAAACAGCTACTATAAAAAAATCTTAACATTAAGAAAAAGTTAAAAGTATACATCATGAATAATCAAAAAAAGAATATCAAATTAAGATAATGTCCTGGCAATGCCTGCTTAAAGTATTTCATCAAAATATATTTCTCACCTTTTTATTTAAAAAAATAGTAAAGGCAGCCTAGAACCTAGCACATAACAGATGGTCATTTTTTAAATAAGTAAAAAGTGTCCTAATTAGATAACTCAGACTAAAAATATATGAGATTTGAGACAGGAAGTTAAATATAAAACAACTTTCTAATTATTTTTGCATGCTACCCAAATCATAGGATTTTGCCTTTGATTTTTCCCATATTTTGTAGAAGTATGAAATGACTAAGGAATTTTATGCTAATTAGAATATTCTAGTTATAAAATTGTTAACAAATTCTCTTCTAGCTATCTTGCATGACTTATATTATCCAAGTTTTAAACAGGTAGCTACATTTTTACTTGTTTTTACCCCAGCATGCATTTTTACTATAAGAAAAATTGTAACCCCTTCTACTTAAGACTCTAATATCTAAATTCTCCTAAATTTTCTTTTCAGAGTGAAGAGTAAGCTGTCATTTGATAATTCCATTTTCTATTCTTCATAGCTTTGAGGTAAGTTATTGATTCAACCCTACAGAAGACTTGCCAGCATATCACCATAAAGGGATTTCTAAAGTATCAAGTTGTAGAGGTAAAAGAAGTTAAAATAACAAAGTTTAAGAAAAAAATCTTGGAAATTCAAATGCTTTTTAAATGTTTTTCTAAAAATCTTGGCCGGATATGCCTTTACGAAAATGGGGAAAAATGGAAATAGTCAACAATAGTAAATGAAACATCATGTAAAACACAAAATAATATACCTCTCTCTTATTTCTTCTTGCAACCTTGAGGAATTCCATAAGGATCTGTAGTTGGGCTGCATGTGATTCCTATAATAGAAAATTATAATTGTTCTTTTAAAAATATAACTATGAGTTCAAAGTTTTCTTTAATACCACAATATAACCATATGAAACAACTTTATGCATCCATTTAAGTCAGTCTATTACTTCTGTTTAATCAGTTTCCCCACTGGCTAATTGGCATTTTTAAAAGCAAGCCATTCTCCCCAAAACTAACAAATTAATTTTAAGAAACAGATGTTTTAAATTACATTCCTCATTGACCCTGATGAAAAACTATTTATGGGAAGTGGCAATTCTGTTGTGTCCTAGCCTTCCTCTCCCCAAAACTACTACAACACCAAGACAAAAATGCGGTGGAACCCAACACAGTTTCTAGGCATTAACATCACTTTCCACCTGTAGGAACTTCGGGGCGGGGTGGGGGGGCATGGTAAGAAGCATAATATATGGGAAGAAATCCATACCTTTCAGAAGTCAAACTTAATATTTCTGGTTATTATCTACTCGCAGATGCTTCTATAGAAAGTGTCAGTCAAAATCAAACACTTAGAAACAAAAATTTTAATATAATCAAGTGAAGGGAGGGGTAAATAACACAAATTGGTAAAAAATAAAAATGTAACGATAAACAATCATTATAATTTGACATTTTCTGGGTATCAAAACACGAAATTACAAAAATTTTATCTTTACCGTTAAAATTCGTACAAAGAACCAAGGAATTCCAGGTGAATTGATAAATATGTAAAAAGAAAAACAAAAGCTAAGAATGGAATAAACAATGAGATGGTTTATGAATTCTAATTTTTATATATATATTTGAAAAGCAGAAAAGGCCCAACAGAGCACTTCCAAAACAAACACAAATAACTAAGAAAGATCAATAAAACTTTCATTTACCTGGCTATGCAACAGAATTATCTGAGACATTTGTTAAAATAAATACTGGGATAAATTTTATCTGATTCAGTTACTCCAGAAAATATTCCAGGAATCCATGTTTAACAAATCCCCAGATGATCAGAATAAGCAAGTCAAAATTTAAAGAACCGCTAAGATATTCCAAATACTGCAAAAGAGCACGGCCACCTCACCTCCACTGCCAGAGTCTACCACTTGGGGGCGGTGGGGGGAGGGGCATCCTTTGGATGTTAAGAATAAGAGGCAAAACAGAACAATGAAATGTTTAAGTCAAGACAAAGAAGGACAAAGAGGATATTCCAATTAACACACACAGTTGAATTAATGCTTCACAACTAAATAAATTTGTAAAATATAGTGTCAGGAAGATTTAAAAGGGAAATTTTTCCTTGCATAACAAACTAGTATTTATTGAATCTTAGACACATTCCTGAGAAGTTAAAGTTCCACAAAGAACAAACTAACAGAGGCTCTTTGTCCAACAATATGACAAAGTATCCCAGAATCCTCTGCATCTTTCTTGGGACTCTGATCATCTATAACTGTCTACAGATTACTTGGTTAGAGAGCAGAGACCACATCTTTATACAAAGGGTAACATACACAGCCAAGACTGCTAATAACATAGTTCATCTGCAAAGGAAATACACAAAATATCTTTGAAATAGTAAGTTTGAATAGGACATGTAAATAGGGTAAGAATGCAACTGATTTGGAGAAAAGAGGGGAAGGCCCTCAAAGACTGATGCTCAAAGAAAAACCAGTTTTCCTCTGGCCCTGTAACACCATCTGACTTTGAAAATTAGGAATACTATTTATTAGTTGGATTTTAAGGGAAGAGAAAAGAAAAGCAAGAGGGGAGGAGGTAAAGCAGGCAGAAGAAAAGACTAAACAGAACAAGATAAGACTTGACTTTCCAGGTGTGTACAGATCAGTTTAGGATCCTAGCCTAAGAACCCTGTAAAACTGAGAGTTTCCCCTACTTGGTTTCAGAGTCTCTATCTGGAAAATAAGCAGTTAACATTTCACAAATGGGAACCATTTTGTCATATCTGATGTAATCGTTACTATTATTTAGTCATTAATTTTTCTCTATATCAATACATTTTTTCTTTAAATCTACTGTCGAAAAAATTCTACAGGATATGCACTTCCGGCAGTATGACTGACTACAACAGCCTTCAGAACAAGGAATATTTCAAGTAATAAACACAATTCATAATTATAAAGGGGATGATTCGCCTAGAAGACATAACAATCCTAAACACAGATGTACCTAAAAACAAGCTTCAAACTACATGAAGCAAAAATCACAGAAAACAATGAAAAATTATAAACAAAAATTACATTTTTAACATACCCTATCAGTAACAGATATAGCTAAGAGAAAAAAAAGATTTGAATAATATTAACAAACTCTACACAATCGACATTTATAAAAGCACTACAATAAAGAGCATATTGTTTTCAAATGCAAGTAAACATTTAACAAAATAGGCTATATACCATATAATGAAAATCAACAGACCAAAAGCATGCAAATTGAACTTCCAATCTGTCTAAAATGCAGTAAGAAATACAGAATTCACAATCCTACCTTAAAATAACAGGAGGCCAGTTATGAAACAATGGCTTTCAGATGAAGAACCAGAAATATTGCATTTCCCAGGAGCAAGAATGAAAACACCTTGAAATACATGGGCTTCCGGTAGAATGTTCAAAAAGTTTGCCTCAGTAGCGGGTAAAATTAGTCTAAACAAAAATCTGCTCTGGTCCCACTGAACAAAGCTTAGAAACAAGCTTTAAGAGAATCAAACTTTTTCCAAATAATTTAACTACAGAGCCAGAAAAAGCTCAGGAATGTGTAAAGGAATACAATACCCAGCGCTGTTAAACAAGGTAAAATTTACAATTCTAGCATCCAATCAAAACATTAATAAGTATGAAACTAAGAAGTTAAATACATCTGATCTCTAAGGAGATAAGTCATCAATAAAGAGATATAAAAATGACACAAAATAATAGAATTAGTAAAGAAAGACATTTAAAAATTATTGTAGCTACATATATGTTCTAGAAGTCAGAGAAAAGCATAAGCATGTTAATGAGAGACAAGGAAGATGGAAATGATTACTAGACAACAGAATAGAAACTATCCAAAATGCCTAGATAAAGGAAAAAAATAAAACATAAATGAGAAGAACTGTTAATCAGAGCTGTGGAATAACTTCAATCAACCTAATAGTTATGCACTTGAAGTTCCCAAAGTATAAGGGGACAGAAAAATATTAGAATAATGAATGAAATTTTTCTAAATCTGATAGAAACTATAAATTCACAGATCCAAGAATTTCGAAGAATCTCAAGAACAAGAACATAGGAGTGGGGGCCTCCATGAGGAGTACTATATACCAAGGCCCATCAATAACAAAATGCTTATAACCATAAAGAGAACATCTTGAAACAGGAGAAATATATTTCATCCTAAGCACTGGAGATAAGAATGGCAGCAAACTTCTCATTTGAAACAATGCAAAAACATCTTTAACGTACTGAAATTTTTAAATGGTAAATCTAGAATTCTATACTTATTTGGAAGTACCTTGCAAACACAAAGGCAAAATAAAGACTTGCTTGGACACAGACGTTAAAAAAATTCACCATCAGCGAATCTGCATTAAAGAAATGATAACAGTTGTCCTTCAGGCAGAAGGAAAATTACAGATGGAATTCAAAAGAATAAATGGAAAACAAAAGCATGAAGTGCACCAAAAATGGAAAATACATGATAAATATGGACTTTTAAAATTATGTTATCTGACCAGAATGCAATGCAACTAGAATTCAATTATCTCAATATATATTTGGCCAAGTAAGAATATCTAAAATATAGATATACACACATACCCTGACAACTATCATGTAGGCAGAAACTAAAAAAGAGAAAACAGCAGGTATTGATATGGTACAAACCCAAAGAAAAGCAATTTGTCAAAGTTTAAATGTATATGACAAACCCTATGAACAGCAATTCCACTCCTTAAATCACTAAGTGTACGTGCACAAGGAGACATGCATAACAATATTAAATGCAGTACTGTCACTCATAGCTAACAATGGGAAAGAACCTGTCTATCAATAGGGGAATAGACACGTTCAAGTACTGAATTATTATAAAGAAGTTCAAATAAACTAGATATATGTTTATGAACATGAACCTCAAAAGTAAACAAAGAGCTTATGTCAAAAGGATAACTATAGCACGAAACTATATAAACTTCTAAATTATACAAACAAAACTTTATATGGTTGCAGATATAAATACATGTAAGAAAAGCATATACATGCTTAAGAAGGATGTTGCCAGTTTCATATGGAGGTTATTCTGGGGAAACAAATGAGATAAGGGAGGAGAGGGCTTAAGTACAAAAAATATTTAATTCTCAAATGGCAGATCTAAGACATGTACGGCAAAGTGTTAATATTTAGTAAAACTGACAGGGTATGTCAAGTATCATTATTTTCTGTTCTTCTATATGTTGAAAATACTCATCAGGTCAAATACTAATACAAAGTAAAACAGGAAAACAATAATGTAAAAAAATCTATAAAATCTATGCTAGGAACTGTGCTTTTGAGCTGGCTTCCTCTTCAAAATATAACAGCAAAGATCTGTGGTCTAAGATACCTGTACTTCATTCCCAGACAAAAAGCCAAAAGCAAGCAAAGATTAATGTTGGCACATCAAAAGCTGGGAAGAAGGTTAACAGTTCTCACATTCAGCATGTAAAGGAAACGAAAGCCCTTTTTCTTCTATCAATAAAAGTAAATAAAAATGAGGAAAGCGCAAGTGAACCTGTTATCCACCACCTGATAAAAATTTGAGGAAAAAAAAAACCATACCTGTCCCAAAGAAACACACTCGAAGCACAGCAGACTCCAACAACACTCAAATGCCTGATCTCATATCCTTTGTCCTCAGAGAAGCTACGATTCCCAACTCTCCAACATCTGATTGGTAATCTCTACCTTTTTGTGCATTTAGACTATTAACTCCCTTTTCATGACAATAAATACCCCTTTTCTGGTTTCAGCTAGGTCACGATGGGTGTTTGCTTATGCTAAAGTGTGTACTGCTTATAATGGATCATATTCAATTCCATATACATGCAAATTCACATTTTACATTTTTTTACATGAAATAAATGCAGTTTCACATTTAGTTACATTTCATTACATGAAACAGGATGTACTCAGTTCTAGCTCCCATCTTTCTAAGTGTCCTTAGTTAAGCCATAGTGTACCGCTGCTGCCAAGGAAACCTGCTCGAAGGATTTAATGTAGATAAAAAGAATCTCGATTTTCTCCTTCAAATCTCACATATGAGAGAGGAAGATATGGCAAGGAAGATATTCTTTAGAATAAAAATAACCAATATAATTGTTCCCTATTAAAATGAAACTGCACTCATCTTTCTTAAGGCTCAGCTTTTGTTAATACAAACTGGCCACTGTAAGTTATAGTATAAGAAATATGTCCTTTCTCTTATTTGAAAAGGGGGAATCTGTTAAAAGTGACACCTTACAGAGATGTTTCATGGTGAATAAAACTGGGTGAAGTCAGTGGTCCCTAACCTTTCTGGCACCAGGGACCAGTGTTCCTGTGAGAATCTAATGCCTGATGATCTGAGATGGAGATGAGGCCATGATGCTCGCACTGGGGAGTGGCTGCAAATACAGATAATGCTTCACTTGCTCACCTGTTGCTCACCTCCTGCTGTGTGGCCCAGTTCCTAACAGGCCACAGACTGGTACCAGTCTGCAGCCAGGGGGTGGGGACTCCTGGATTAAGTGACACTATCTTCTTTTAAAACATTTCTAGATCTTTTTCAATGCAATAAAGAGCATCATTTAACATATTTTTTTAAAGTTCAGCTGCCACTTACTGCTTCCAGTTGTTTCTTCTTCTGCACTAGTAATTCCAACATGAGGTTGACATTGGCCAAATCAAGGTTATCTTGGTCAGTTCCAAGTAAATCCTGAAATATTTGCCACCTGTGGCCATTCTAAAAATGAAGAAACACAATAACTTCTTAAGAAGATTGTTTTAGAGAGTCTGAAACAAATGTTTAACTTCCTAATATGTTTAATACATAGGTATCAACAATAAACAATCATGTTCCAACCTACTACTTCCCAGCTAGTGGCTTCCCGCTGTGTTCTAATTACCATTTAAACACTATTTCTTCCTTAAAGGAATTTAGATAACAGATATGAAAGGCACAATCAAAATGAATGTTAAGTCAACATATCTAACGGTGTAATTCCCTGCAAAATAAGTGCCTGGATTTTAATTATTTGTCTAGCCATATTTTCAACTTTGTATTTGGTTGTAAGGTAGTAGTTTAAACTCACTTGTCTCAATAATCTGGGATTATTCCTCTTAAATTAAGAATCTTTCAAAAGTTTTTCCAAATTACCAGTTTTCCCCTGCCATATAATCCTTCAAATGTCACAGATTACAAGTCAATGCTGTCTCAATGTGATCCCACCAGACAATGCAGTTATGAAAGTTCTTTATTGAACAAAACAATCTTAACAAATATCCTTTAAGAAAAATCAATAATATACTAAACTTTAATATCTAATATTGAACCAATAAAAATAATGATTAAAAATAGTAATAAGAGTTGAAACATACGGTGCTACTCACTGAGTGGTCCAATTTGAACCTCTTTTCCTCAAACCTTTGCTTCTGTTTGAGAATGAGCTCATTCACTGAAAACAAAAACAAAACAAAAAGCACACATTATTTGTATTTTGTTAAAGATATCACTAATTGTTCTGTTTTGATGGGTTCTACTTTAACTTTAAAAAGCCCTAAATTAAAAAGATGCTAAGCAGAAAATGCTAGGTTTTTATTTTACTTCAAGTCAGAATCAGTTTTGCCACAGGGCACTACTACTAAAACTATTAGTATTACTACTACACCACAGGAGAATTCTTCAGGATATGGACCTACCCTTACATGTTTCAATGATGACACTATTGGCATTTGGAGAGACAATTCTTCACTGTGTGAGCCTGTCCCATACCCTACATGGTAACTAGTTGATTCCATGAGGTAGGCACTAAAGATTTGTATTTGCTCTTCTTTCTGTTTGTGACTTTTCTATAATTGTCATGGCAGACACTGTCACTTACCTATCCAAAATCCATCCCACCCTTTTTTTTGTCCTTCCCTTTCTCCATTACTTCTGACTTCTGCTCCAGAAGCAGAAACAGCAGGAATGCAAAACACTTATCAAGAGACGGGTATTCTGGACATCTGGCATTCTCCTTTCGCCTCACATTCTGTCCAGCCGTCTATGCAAGGATCTAAGAGTTGTGTCAATCATTTTTTAATGACACTTAAAAATGATACAGTACTAACAACATATAGTATGGAATCTGTCACAACTCGGTAAGATTGAGGAAAGTACCTGGTGATAGGAAAGAGAGAATTGCTTACTTAAAGCAATGTTTTCTGAATAAATTGGTGTTGGCATACACTTCAAGAGAAAGACCATTTAAAAATTTTAAAAAATCATTCCAAAGACTCACCCAAGAAATTAGGATACAGATGGTCAATATTATCTACAACATAGTTACATTTGGGACATCGATTATTATCCTCCAAACTCTGATGAATACACTTGTAGCTATTAGCAGAGAAAAAATAAAATAGATTTGATTAAATCAGTGATAGAGTAATAAAATGGTCACAAAATGCATATTAGCTCCTATTCCTAATTTTCAACACAAGTAATCAGTTATCAAATTTATTTCAGCATATATTTTTACATCTAAAAGAGGATACATAGGGGGCATTTCTTAGATAATAGCAAATAAAATTTTTTTAAAAAAATTCCAAAAACAAATCTATTGAATATAAAACTTAAAAAGATGTACTAACTTTTAAATTTATGCAATTTAAATAGTACATAACAACATAAGAAAACAAATGCATATGATTTAATCAGGCAGACTATTCATGTTCTTGGAGTGCTGATATCATTAAAACGAAAAGAGCTCATTCAAATAAAAAAAGAAAATAAGAGAAAAATAGAAAAATCAATGAGACAAAAATTAGTAAATATGAGAAAATCATCACCTTCACTGGGACAAAAAATTTTAAATTTAGCAATCAGAATGGAAAAATAAAGAAAACACTGTCAGAGTTAAGAGTACATGTGGGCATGAACGATCTCATGTACTGTTGCAGGAAGTGTAACTGCCACGTTTATAGAAGGCAAGTTGCATGAAAAACCTTAAGGCTGTGCATCTCCTTAGACATAGTGATTTTACTTCTAGGAATTTATCCTAAGGAAGCAAGCAGAGCTATATATGTAGAAAGGTGTTCAGCTCAATTTAGAAGCAACCAAAACACTAGGAAATTGACTAAATTTATAAATATCAATCCAATGCAATGTATACAACCAATGAAAACAATCTAATAACTATTAATAGTTATAGTTGAAGAAATATGTTTAAAAGAAATTTTTTTCTTTCTTACCTTATACATTTCTGTAATGTTGGCTTTTTACAATTGCATATCACCTTCTAACAAAAACTTTAAATATCATTCAACCAAACCACAGAGAAATATCAAATTGACATTAGAACAAAAGTTACTACAACGTTATACTACCGAATAAAAATGGCAATCTAATACAGTGGATACAGTAGAATTCCATTTCTGTCAAAAAAAAAAGTGTATGTATACATTTAAAATAAGCCCAAAACGACATTCACTACAATGTTAACAGTATATGCCTCCAGGTTGTAAAATTGTAGAAAACTCTTTCTTTGTAGATGGTCTTTCATTCAAGTTTCTACAGTAAACACGTACTGCTCCTAACAATTAGAAAAAAAGTGATTTCTAGGAAATTACAAGATTGATTCATAAAAATGATTCCTAAAAAGAATGCATTTCTTTTATTCTGTATCCAAATTACTACAAATTTATTTCAGCTTCATAAACTGAGGCTGATTTTTATATCTACCTACTCCCCTCCACCTTATCAAACAACAAAAAAAGCCTCCATCCAACAGGTTTCTCTGTTCTGGTTATTAATTACTTTCTCATCTCACATTTGTTACAACCAAGATAAGTAAAAGGGAAGTTATATAGCAGCGGAGCAGTGGCCTTTGGCACAGCACAGGGGCCAAAAGATTACAGTAAGTGTCTGATGCATAATAGATATTCAAATACGCACTGAACAAATGACTTGCACAAAGTTCCAGAAACAATATCATCACCTCTTGCAACTGTGACAAGGCTAGGATTACCAGAGACAGACTATACAGAAAAAAATCCTACGTGGAAATTTCAATGAATACTAAATGTTGTGTTTTTTTCTTTCTTT
Organism: Eonycteris spelaea; assembly: GCA_003508835.1. Lineage (NCBI taxonomy): Eukaryota > Metazoa > Chordata > Mammalia > Chiroptera > Pteropodidae > Eonycteris > Eonycteris spelaea. Next base: position 199,936 of record PUFA01000037.1, read on the forward strand.
TTTTACTGCAAGAGAGACGTATATAACAGACATGCAAATATATAAAGAGTTCCAACATGAAAAAACTTATAGTCTACTTAGGGACAAAGGAAACGATTTAATAAAGCAGAAAACAATCCCACATGACAAGATTTAACCCTTAAAAAATCCGCAAGATCAAATAAAGCAAATCATGAAGGAGGAACCTGGGAAGGTTATTAAACATGAAAGACAGGGTTGATAGATAAGTAGAAAGGCATTTTGGGTTTTAGCTCTTGGCTTTTATAAACAAACGGTAGTTAGAAAATGGGCAAATGATATGACAAGAAGAATAACTAAGTTGTTAAAGCAGAGGAAGAGTTTGTCAACATACAGGAAATTATCCCAGAACATCCTCCTTTCCTTTTTCAGCATCCTAATCATATCCCTTGTCAGTAGGTTTACTACCACACCACCCTCTCCTAGAAGAAAAAATAGTCTGGGACACAACCAGAAGGAACTATCCTCAAGAACAAAAGTTCAGGTGACTTTTCTGCATTGCACTTAATAATACTTATCTATACTATAGAATTAAAATGCAGCATATTACAAACCACTGTATAAACATGAAATAACAAGAAGATGCATCAAGTTTATCTTAGGACAAAAACATCCCAGGTAGACCAGCCCTAGTTTGAGAAATAGTAACTATCTTATTTTGTACTTAACTGTGTCTGTGTCCTGTTCTATTTGCTCATTACAAGTGGAGATTTGTTTTACTTATCTTTATACTCTAAATGTCTACCACAATTTCCTCTTCAAGAGGTGGAGCTTAATAAATGTTGAATAAATGAAAAATAGATATAACAACAACGACAACAAAAACACTTCTGCTGCCTTCTAGGCCATACAAAACGCTATTAGAAATTCTCACTATTCCTTACCACAGTAAGCTCTCATTCATCCAGTCTACTTGACCATCACCAGCCCAGATGCAATGTTTGGATTCCAAAGAAGGGTAGGTGCCTAGACTAGTGACCGAAATAGGTGGACATTGAGAAATAAAAAGGATGTGTATCTTAGAGCCACTTGAGAAGTTTTCAACAGCTCCTCACACTGCATCTCTGAAAAAAAATTATTCAGTACCACAGTGTGCTGATATAAATGGGTGCCTATATCCGCTATTAAGTATATATATGATAATAAAGAATATTTCTCTACAGCTGTACACAGCTGCTGTTTCTTCTATTATGTCTACCTACAAAATATGAATATCTTTTTCTGTCTGTGTAAACAAGGATGAGTAGATATAGAAAACTGAATAATCAGAAAATTCTCAAAAAAGGGACCATAACAACAACAGCAATTAATAAGCCCTAAGTTTTAAAATCCATCTGTAAGGACTACAGTAAATCTTCGTATTTCACAGAAATTATGCACCAACCATATGCTTACTCCTTTAGCCACTGAACCTGTAAGTATATCAGTCAAAGAAATATGATTACGTGGTAACCAAAATTAGTTTAAAAAACATAACTTCTCACTGACTACATTTACAAACCACTGTTAAGACTTCCAAAAGACAATTTCAATAAATAAAATCATCTTACCAGAAGCTGTGGCCACATTTCGTCATGTATGCTTCCTCAATCATATCAAAGCAGATAGGGCTAAAAAAAAAAGAAACAAAAATAATAAACACATTTTTTTAAAAGCAGAGTAATTACAAATTGGAAAAGGCAAGCATCAATACCAAGAAAATCATATTTCCATACATAGCTAAGTTTTCAAACATCCAATCAATAAGAAATGAAATTTCTATTGAGCTAAATGAACTTTAGGAGATTGCAGGCAAATAGACAATTTGTTCAAGATGGCCCTAAGAGCTATAGGCTCTAAAATGAATTAAATGGGTAAATTAAAATGGGCCAATACTTTAACTTGCCCATAATTTTTAACAGTGCAATGCAATTCCAAGTCTTTAATAAAGTTCTATCATCCTTGCACTCAAAAAAACGCCTACCCAGATCTACTAATCTAAATGCTCTTTTATTTCCTATCTGAAAGATAACTAATTCTGAGTGGTAAATTTACAATTCTAATTTCAATAATTCTCCTAGGTAATTAGGACAACAATACTACTTAGGACAGATAACTAATACTTAAAATAGGACAAAGTATATCCATTAAAACAATGACATATATTAACCCATTAACTCCTTTCAACAACACATTACTGGTAGGTATCTATTACTAGGCCAATTTTATAGATAAGGAAATTGAGATACACAGATTTTTAAACCCAGTCCCTGCTGGGTGCTCAATGCAGATTATTTTAAGACTCAAAACCCAGAGTGGATGCACCATTTATTTCTACCAATACCAACTCTTTAAAGAACTTTGTTATTTTTTTTTTTAGAGCAGCTTTTGGTTTACAACAAAATTGAGTGGAAAAAAGAAAAAAAAGGACTATAATGTATATGGTATAATGTGTTGCACTGATACTCAAAGTTTTAGGTAGTACCTAACAATTACTATCAGATCTGTTAAAAACAGTAGCTTTTAAGGAATGACTTCTCAGTAACATGTGTATTAGAGAGAAGACAGTCTCCTTTTTTTTCACCAAAAGATAGCTTTTAACCACAATGAAAGTCAAGACTTCCAGCAAAATACAGTTCAACTGAAATTAACCCCAGGTATGCCACCTACAGCTGTCTGACTTCAGGCAAGTAGTTTGCTCTTTCTAATCACGCCATTTTCACCTGTATACCTGGAATGATATTTACATCATAGCGTCACTGTGCTGATTAACAAACTATAAGTGCTCAGTACAACTGCTGGTATACAATATTCAATAAATGGTAGAATACATGAAAAGAGAATATGGAAGAATCTGTATCAGTGATGGAGACTTGGGAAGAGCAGTATCCACCCAAGCTAAAAACTTAAAGGAATTCCTACTAGAAAGAAATAGAATAAAATAAAGGAAGATTAAGAACTGACCTACCACTCCCCCTTCCAAGAAAGGGATGAAACATCAAAGGAAATACAGAAATATAGAGGAGATTCTAACAAAACACAACTAACTCTTTCTAATTTTGAAGAGCAAGAATACATCCAGAGTAGCTTCTGAGAAAAACTATAAATAATCCATTTAGAACCCATTCCACTCTGCCAGTCAATAGCATTCAAGGAGAAGAGCTTAGCAGGACCTAAGCACAAATACTGGCAGCCAGGCCAAACATTATACAGATTTCTGAAATGTTATACAATCCCCCAACACTTTATGCAGACCCCCAAAATACTTATGGACCCCTAACAGTGGCATCATCAAAAAGGGGGAAGAAACCACAAGTGGATTAAACTTCCTGCTGGGACTGTTCATGTCCCCCTCACCGCCATAACACAAGCAATTTTTGTAAATCAACATGCAGGATAGAAAATCCAAGAGAAAAAAATGGAAAAGAATGTGAATTCCTAATTCATAAAAGGGGAAAACACACTGCCTTTTAAGTATTTGCAAAGACGTTCCAACTCACTAGTAATCAAAAAACACAAATTAAAACAATAAAATAACACTTTATCCCCATTAAATTATTAGAAAATTGGAATGCCAAGTATGTTAGCCAGCTTACAGAGAAACAAGAATCTTCGTGCAGACACATTCTAGCAACCAACTTGCACTGAGTATTCATACACTCATAACCAAGTAATCCCACTCTTGAAATGATATTTAAATAAGTATAGACACATACATCTACACATCGCTGCGTATGTGTGTAGAAATGTGTGTATATATGTAGATGTATACATACATGTGCATTTATATAGATAGATAGATAGATAGATTGATCTGTACGAGCCAAGAAAAACATCCATGTCCGTCAACAGAATATGTATGAGGATACTTGCAACAAGCTGGATACTTATTGTGACAGGGAATTAGAGGCAGCCTTATGATCAGAATTACTAGAATGCAGAAGTAAAATGTGCTTGAATACATACTATGAAAACATGCAACAGCCATAAGGAATGCACTAAAGGGACATGGAGCAACATAGCTAGATATTTAGTCAAGTAAAACATAGAAATGAAAATGAGATCTGTGGCACAATACACTTTAAAACATTTAAAACATGCAAAACAGTATATTTCACAGTGATATATATGAAAACATACATAAATCACAAAAAAATAGAAAACCAAAAGAGTTCAGGAGGATAAGAAATGACATGTGGAGGGACTACAATCTCTCCTTCAGTAGGATCTAAGAATGTCATCAATAATAAGATGTACCATTATATACCTCTAAAAAAAGAAACAACTCTGCTAATTAAACCATGGTAATACTTTCTTATTGATCAGGAAATTTATTTTATGCTTCCCTAAAAAGTTCTTTTAGACTAAAACAAGTTTTATCATATACCACTCTTGTGAGCAGAAAGTACACATATAATTAGGGTTTTCCTACAAATTCTCATTCTTCAGTGTCTAACTTTTCTGAATCGCTTCTTGACTAACTCACTGATATCCGTATTTTCCACACAATATTCTCCATTACTTTGGAGAGGCAGCATTTATTAAGAAAATATATAATCAAACTAAAAATCACTGGTATTGGGATCTTAAGTCAGATTTACATTTAGCCAGCTAAACTACATCTGACTCCAGCTTCAGGAATGTTGCTAAGCGTGTCTAATTCACCACATCCCAGAATCTCCTCCACCCCTCACTCCTACATACACTTAGTTCATAGAAAATAAAACAATAATTCACAATTGTCTCAGAGACTTTCTTCCAATCTGCTCAAACCTATATTCAAGTTTTGAAGCACGTATTTGCTATGTTCACACATCTGCACGAAATACAGCTACCTCCAATTAACAAAAAAGGACTTTAAAACAAATATTCCAAATATGCTTAATGACTTAAAGGAACATATGCATATAATTAGCAGAAAAATGGAAGATATACAAAAATCCAAAAGGAACTATAGAACTGAAAAATACAGTACCTGAAAACACAGCAGATAACATGGAAACTAGGAGAGAAAGTAAAAGGCACTGTTTAAAAAAACACAACGCTAGAGACACAGGATTATTTCCATGGTCAACAGACATTAACCAAGTGATAATATGTACTTTCGATCCTTTTTAAGAAAGAAATATCAAAGTGAAAAGTATAAATCCCTAAAATATTCATCAGTTTTACAGGGCACATGAATCAGCCCTTTGTCCGATGTATCCACATTGTAGATGCTTAGTAGTCATCTCAGGTATCAAATAGGTTATCGTAGAGAGACCACATTCACATAACTTATTTTACAGTATATTGTTCCAATTGATCTAGTTTTTTGGTTATTGGTTATTGTTGTAATCTCTTACTGTTCCAAAATTATAAATTAAATTTTCTTATTGGTATGAATGTATATAGGAAAAAAACACAGTATATACAGGGTTCTGTACTATCCGCGGTTTCAGGCATCCACTGGGGGTCTTGGAACATAACTCCAGTGGATAAGGGAGGACTATCACTTCTCAGCCTCTTGGCTAAGATCAAGTGGATAAGGGGGAACGACTGTGTTAACATCAGACTAAACAGATTTCAGGGAACAAAGAGGGACGTTCAAAATAAGGGGGATCAATTCAACTCTAAATGTGTGTACTCTACTAACAAAGCTTCAAAATACATGAGGCAAAAGCTGACAGAATTAAAAGACATAGCCAAATCCGCAATTATTGTTGGAATAGTTAAAAGATTTTAACACTCCTCTTTCAGTAAGTAACTGACAGAACAAATACAGAAAACCAACTGGAGTCCACCGAACTTAACACCATCAACCAACTTGACTATTCGACATTTATAGAATATACTGGCCTAAATACAGCAGAATACTCTTTTTTTTCAAGTGCATATGGAACATTAACCAAGATAACGCTTATAGTGGCCATGAAACAAGTCTCGATAAACTTAAAATTAAACAGCATATTTCTAAATAACCCATGTTTGAAATAGGAAACCCTCATGTTAGACAATTTTTGAGAAAGGACACAAAAGCCAAAAGCCATAAAAGAAACAATTGATAAAATGGACTTAAAATTTAAAACTTTTGCACTTCAAAAGGCACTGTTAAGAAAATTAAAAGCAGCAATGGATTGGGAAAAAATATCACAATATATAGGACTGAGAAAAGATTTTTATCTGATATTTATGAAGAACACTTAAAACTCAAGATAAACAACTTAACAGAAAAAGGGGCAAAAAAATCAGAACAGACACTTTATAAAAGATATGCAAATAAAAAATAAGCGCACACAAATATGCTCAACATCATTAATCATTAAGGTAACAGAAACTATGCCAATCAGATACTACTACATATCCACCAAAATAACTAAAATTTGAAAAACAGAAAACATCAAGTGTGCAAGGATGCGTAACTGGGACTCTGATACAGAATTGTTGGTAGAAATGCAAAATGATGCAGCCACTTTAGAAAACAGTTTTGCAGTTTCTTATAAAATTAAACATATACCAGACCATATAAGCCAGCAATAAGCTCCTAGATATTTACTGAAGAGATGTGAAGACATGTTCACAGAAACCTGAATAGGAACTAGTTTACAACAGCTTTCTTCACAATCGTGAAAAACTGGAAACAAACTAAAAGATCTTTTAACTGATGAATATATAACAGATCATGTTACAAGCAAATAATGGAATATTACTCAACAATTAAAGGGAAAAAATTAGTGATACATTCAACATTACTGAATCTTGAAAACATTATGCCAAATGAGAGAAGTCATACACATATTGAATGAATTAATAAAAACCCTAGAAAAAGCAACACTATAATGACAAAGAACAGATTATTGGTTGCCAGGTATCAGAGGTAAGGGCAGAAGCCAGAGCACAAGTGAACTTTCTAGGGTGATGGAAATGTTCTACGTCTTCTTGACAGTGGTGCTGACACAGATATGTTCATCCGTCAAAACTCACGGAATTGTACATTTAAAACTGGTGACTCCTACTGTGTGTAGATTATATCTTAGCAAAGCTGATTTCACACAAAATCTCAGCCTCTGAATAAAAGATAATGATTAAAAACTTGAACTCTAAGCCATAATGCCTGGATATAAACACTGATACCACTATTATTAACCATATGAACTGAAACAAGTTACATAACCTCTCTGACTTACATTTCCTCATCTACTAAATGGGAATTATAAACCTATCTGTACCAACCAGTTGTTGCAATGATTGAATAAGTAATGTTAAACACTGAGAACAGTGCCCAGCAAAAATAACAACAGCTTATATTGGAGCATGTATTACTATTATAAATAGTGTACTGAACCATTTGTTAGTATAGCACATTCAATCTTCACTTTATGGAGTGGAACTGGCGTATATGATAACCGAGTTCCAAGTATCTATAAAAGAGGCCCCGAAACAGTTATCTGTGATTTTTACTAGACCCATTTTGCCTCATTACCTCTGTTTGAGCCAAATGCCCATCTTGAACAAATACTGAGGCCAGAGGATTCCAATGCACTAGATTACTTGGGCCTGGGATCATGTGTTCCAACTCCAAATTTGAGGCAGAGCACCCATCCTAAATCACACAGACTAGGAAGAGGATGAATTCCCAAAGGTAATACTCACTTTCCTATCACAGGGGAATTATATCCCATAATTCACTGACTTTCAAAATTTTTTCACCAAGTAAGACATATTACTTGCACATACATTGTACATAAACATGTAACCAAAAGTTTCATCAAACGTTTCTGTTATCATGGCAGGTTCTATGATATGTCCTATTTTACATCACTTTTTAATAGTTTAAAACATAGTTATAGTAGCAATAATGGTCAACAGGTTTCATCTAGAGTGTTAAATGTGATTAACGGGTAATGGCTGCCTCAAGTGCTATGTAGTGAGAAAACACCTGAATTCAGAAGAGTATTCGCATGTAAGCAAAGCAGTGATGCCAAGATATGACAGCACAATTATGTGATTAAAAAGTCTTTCTTTGCATTAAACTGTGAGCTTCTTCAGGATAGAGTATTATTAATAGTTTGACACAGAGAGGCAGTCACATTTTAATAAATGGTAGATCTATTTAATGTAAATCCTACCTACTTTTTAGATGATTAGGGTTACCATTCCCACAAGTAGCTTGCTATCTACTTGAAAACACTTGTTTCTGCTGCAACTTAGAGAATAACTGGGACTTGCAGAGAGAAAAAATCATTTCAGGTAGCTGGAAAAACTGCAGCAGAGGCAGTAGTGAAAGAATAAAAAAAAAGTCTTCTTCCAAATACAGGCTAGACTCAGTTTAGTTAAATGGATCATGTATAAAAATTTTGAAAAATTAAAGTACCAAAGACTTCCTCTGAATGTCAAAGATTTTTCCAACTTCAAACTAAATACTACTCTCTCCTGTCTACAGAATCTCCCTCTGTAAATCGCTGTTAGCAATTACCTACAGTTTGATAATACTTTCAATCCTCTGTATGAAAGAAAAATTAAAGCGAAAACTTTAACTTTTCTATAATTTTACTAAATCCCTAAAATACTCATCAATTCTTCAACGGAATATACTTATTTTCAAATATGACATAAGACAAGCCTACTTTAATGAAGCATTTGACTTTAATCAACTGTTCTCAAGGAGAAGAGGGCATGTCATTACCGCCAGAGGAGCTTTCCCAAACTACACTGCCCACTCCAGCCTCCAATTCTGATATGTCGTCCCCTCAGGAGGTGAGCTGACAGGCAGGCAGGGAGAGGGAGTGGTTAGGGATAAAAACATTTATCTCATGTGACTGTGGGACAGCTGTTTCCCTCCAATCTACCACATTTAAAAACCACTAGGCTAAACACATGTATTCAAACTTATAGATCTAGAGTTTTCTAATGCCATAAAAAGAAAGCACTAAGTCAAGAAGTGGGAGATCTGAGTTCTCATGTTGCCCCTTAACTGTCCAATCTGAAACAAATCTACTTATTTCCACCTCAATTGGACTATAAATTAGTATTATTCCCCCCAATTAGTATTACATTAAAATTGGAAGTTCTACATCACTTCACAAAATTGCTCTAAGGACAAAATGACATGTGAATATAAACATCTTTAAAATTTAATGAATAAGGAATTATCATTATTCAAACTTCAGCCTCATTTAGATGTCAAAGCATAGAGTAATTGTATTGGTCCGGTTTATCCTTGAAGCACGCAAGACCAACCACCTAGAGCCATTTAGAAAGGAGTAAGATTCCTTGAACCTTGCCTAATCCATACATCCCTACTCCAAAAGTTTGGCCAAATCAAATCTAGCTTGAGAATCAGGAAAATTGATTCCCATTAATGAATTCTTCTCTGAATATTGAACCTCACCAGAAAAAGAAATAATGGACTAACGAGATTCTTAAAGTGAAATATTCTAATGAACATGGTTTGGACTCGGAGACTAAACTGAAACTTTTCAAAATTAGGTGGCAGACAAAATAAATTTAAATAACTTGCCCCTAAAAAAAAAAAAAAATAGTGCCAGCTGCTTATACTCCCCTATCCTTATCCAAGTCCCTATATAATGGCCAACAGTAAGCACAATGAAACTCATATGGTGCCTGGCAGAGAGCACAAAAAAGTGTTTGCTGCTGAATTAATGATTCCCTATTTTTCACATCTTTTACATTATCTTAGTGTACCGACATGGATGCTGGCAAGTTTTCTTTTAACCTACTGAAAACTGAAATGGAAATGGTGGCTAAAAAGATTATTGAATCCTGCAAATCCTTACTTTGTTTCATTAGTTTCTACTTTATCATATGGCACTCTCTACTGAGTTGAACACAAACACCTTTGACTCAACCATAAGCTGCTTAAATTCTTTACAAATAACAATCACAATTATAGCCTAGTTTCAATGAAAAATGAATGAATTCTGAATCCAGAATAACTTAAGCCAAAAGCAAAAATATGGATAGACAGTAATACAAGAACTATAAACTGTAAGTCTTATCAATAACTTTCTATTATATTTACAGTTGACCTCTGAACAAGACAAGGGCTTGGGGCCTCCACCACCACACAGTTGAAAATCTACTTTTTAACTTCTGACTCTATGGTTAGCCTTTTGCATGGTAGATTCAACCAATCACAGATGGAAAACAGTATTTTCTATCCAAGATTGGAAATGAGAAAATACTGGTTTTAATCCACAGTTGGTTGAATCCACAAACTGGAAACTGCGAACACGAAGGCCAACTGTATTCATTGAAAAAATGAATAGATGAACCCACATAGTTCAAATCTGTGTTGTTCAAGGCTCAACTATAATGGCACCAACTTCAACCCCAAAGTGAATCAACTTCCCCTATAATGACAGTGCAAGCCAACTTCTTACATCACTAATATAATAAGTCTACATACAATTTCCTCCAGAAAAAAAAAGCACAAAATCCTACCAGTTCTCACTCAGCTAAAAGCAATTCCTGTTTCACAACTGTACCATTTGGACTGGGTTTTGGATACAAAATCCAATGAAAATTCCGAAACACCTCTCAACGAGACAATCAACTCCATCTTTCACTTCGTAGGGCTAACCCTCTATGTCAAATATCATAAATGAATACTAGCATGTAACATACACGATGCCAACTATAATGACAAAATATCAAATACCTAGCGTTTCTCAAGTAAGAAGTTCCAGTCATCCCTAATGCGTTAGACAAGTGTAATTACATCGACACACGAATGATGTTTAATGACTGTGGTTCCCTCTTTTAAGACATTCGGTTGAGAAGTGACGTTTCTTGTGAACAGACTTTCTTGACCACAGTAGCCTCAACGGCAGATTTAAAAGTAGCCTATACTTTGATGCGAGAAGAGATAGTCATACATACGCAGAAAGGACACTGACATGAAATTCTCCTTCTCCTTAGAGCATCCATGCCCGTGTTTAGAGCATCATCTACCACGCTTTCAATAAGCACATTCTGGCCGACAACTCCATCCTTCATCATCCCAGGAAGCTTAACCCTCTCCCTTTACAAGTTTAATGCACTTCAACAAGCAATCGGACTAACGGGAGACCCAATTCACCAGACAATTCAAGGCCCAACCTCCTCGCCCAACTTTCTCCTTTCATGCATAACCATTTATTATGACTTTCCATCCCGCCCCCGATCCTTCTCATTCCCTAAACTCCCTTCACCAGCACTTAGCTCGTTAGTACCCCCAGTCTGCCTCGGGCCTCCGACATTCTCCTAGGTCACCCTCCCGACCCCCAGGGTCGAACCCTCTGCGGACACGGCCACAGCAGCGAACAGCTCACCGCAAACCGGACCCACGGGCCCGACCCGCAGCAACTCCGAACCGACGGGCACGGGGCTGCCCTGCGAACCTACCATACGAAGTCGTTGCTTTTGTCCTCGTAGGAGTTGATGAGCCCGTTGCACAGGGGGGCGAGCAGAGGTCGCTTCCTGCTGCCGCTGCCGAGGCCGGAGCTGCTCCCTCCTGCGCCGGCGCTGGGCCTGGGCCGGGACAGGCCCGCGGACACCACGGCGCCGCCGCTCCCGCCGCCGCTGCCGGACACCGCGGCCGCCACCAACACAGGCCGCACCGGGCCCCCGACGCCGCCGGAGCCCACGGCCTGGGCCGCCCCGCCGGACACCAGCGCCGCCGCTGACGCCGCCACGGAAGGAGGCGACGGGGAAGAGGATAAGGACGAGGAGGCGGAAGTCACCGAGGAGGCCGCCGAGGAGCCGGGGCTGGTCCCGGCGGAGCCCGACCCGGCCTGGCGGCTCCCCGACATCGTGACTCCCTCCCCTCCGGCCGGGCGCTCGGAGGAGAGGGACCGCGACCCCCGCCGCCCGCGCGGCCCTCCGCCTCAGTGCATGCTGAGGCCCCGCGGCGCGCCGGAGGCGGGGCCGAGGAACAATAAAGTTGATTTTTTTAAGGCGACCACGCCACCGCGATCGACGGGGGGGGCGGAGGAAACTAATAAAGCAGACTGGAAGCCACCGCCGCCCGGAGGCCGCCGCCGCGGCCCGCAGCCACCCCGGCGCGCCGAGGGCCGGCCGAGCGCGTGCGCGAGCGGCGGAAGGGGCGGGAGCGGCGCGGCCCGACTCCGGCCGCGGCCCGGGCGGCGCTCAGACGCGCACGGCGCGCCCCCGGCGGCCGCGGCGGCCTCGCGGCCACAGCCGCCCTCCGCGACAGCTGTTTTCGTTCCCGACGTTCTGCCCCATGGAGGCAAAGCCGTCTGAATGGGCGACAAGGCTGCAGAAAGCCGAATGAATGGTCGGGGCGGCGGAGTGATCGCAGGGAGCGCGTCGAAGGACACTGCGCACGCGCGCCCTGGGTTACCCAGGGTCCCCGCTTCTGGCCGCGAGGAGCGGAGCGCCGGACCGCGCATGCGTGCGGGGAGCCGGCGTCCCGAGCGGGCGCAGGTAGCGGTCGCTGTCCCCTGAGAGGCGGACCGCGAAAACCGGTGCGTGGGCTCGACAGGTGCTTCCGAATCGGGGATTGAAGGCTCTGTAGACTGGGGCACCCGGAAAGAATCTAGAAGCTCCAGCCAGGTGAAAAGAGCACTGCACCGATCGAGAGTCAGGGACTGCGGGCTCTGCTGCTGTGAAACCATTCCACGGTATCCTAAGGAATAAATTAGGATGGAGTCAGTCAACAGCCCTTTGTAAGTGGGAAACGTTGTAGCAAATGTTACCCAATTGTATGGGTTCGATCATGATCTCACGCTTGTATTTGAAAAGTTATCTGCGAAATGAAGCATAGCAATGGGAAAACAAAATGAGACTAATCAGAACAGCTGAGTCCGAACCTCAGGTTTAATGTGGATCTGATGATTCTCGCATACAACAAAGAAATCCGACACAGTACCACCAGAAAATGTGCAATTTCTTGTAGGCTTTTTGGAATATTAAAAATCGATTCCAGGTTTTCATTTGTCATTTTGACTCCCTAACCTTCTTGGGGATGTAAATTAGAAACAACTGAACTACGTGATTTTCGGTATCTTTTACATCTCTATCATTCTATGATTCTTACAGGGAAAGATCCCAGGCTTAATTTTCCCGAGTTTTGAAGACTGTAGGAAAACTAAGGCCTTTCCCTAGGAACATCTGTCCGTGCCGAGGACCAGGGAGGGGCCTACATGAAGGCCCAGCAACAAGACAGCCATTCACCTGGACAGTGAAGCATCATAAGGCTGCTACCCACAACTCTCCTCCGCTCGGGAAGCTGCTCACCCTCGTGTTTCCAGCTTACGTTTCTTCCCAGAATAATAATACAGGAATGAGTTTATCAGATTTACAAGAACCACCCTCCTTATACAAACATTGCATTATCTAGCCCCATGTTTAAATTCATTTTCAAGACTCAACTTCACAAAGCCTTACTAACTTGTTAGCAGAGATAGTTGCGCCCTCGATTGTGCTCCTAGGACATTTCGTTTGCACTTACTTTAGTGGTTTTTATATGATCCTCCTCCACCAGCCTATCAGCTTCAGGTATTCCCATCATGTAGCACAAACACCTGACCTATGACAGGTGCTCATCAAATAGTTCTTGACTAACAATAAAGCAATCGATCTCATTTTTTAATCATTTGCTTAAAGTCTGCCTTTCCAACTAAATTGTAAGCTCCATGAAAGACAAGACCATATTGTTTCTAAATGGGCATTCAATAATTTTTTGATGAAAGAATTTATAAATGACTAAAGAAATTGATAAATATTTAGTGAACATTTACTAACCAGAGGCAAGGAAAAGATGAAGAAGTATATAAACATTGCTCCTACTTTCAGGAAGTTTGTGAAGTAATTGAATTAGAAAAGTACATAAAAAGATAGTGTTACCAAGGAGCACATACAAAATATTCAATGAGTAAAATGGAGAATTGCTGAGGAAAGATTAGTGCTGTTGGTTGGGGAAAATGTTAGGTCTTAAGAGAGAAAAGTATGGCTTAGTCAATCAGGAAGTAAAATTAAAGTCATGAGCCCAGAAAATAAGTGAAAATACTTCAAGTTCAAATATCTATTTGATAGGGGCAAAGGGTTTATTCAGGAAAAAAAAATTTTAGGGGCTAGATTATAAAGAGTCTCGAATCCACTTTGGGAAACAGCCTATAAGCAATTGGCAACAGGGCATTAAGTTGCAGTAAGATACATTCAAGGTGTTTTGAAGATTGTTTTCAGCAGATTAATATTTCAAAATAGGTGGGAGATTAGAAGTAAAGAGACTAGGAAAAAATTATAGCAGTCCAAACATAAGTGATAAGATTCTAGATTAGGGTGCTGACAAGGAGTAAGGGAATATTCTGAGAAAAACACAAAAGCATCTATAAGAGTAAGTTACTCTCTAAAAGAATCTGTCTTATTCATCACTGTCTTTCCCAGTGCTTGGTATATAGGCCAATGAATTGATTAAGTAACAATGATGGAACACGACAAGGAGGAGTGACTACAAAGATGACTCCAGGGATAACAGCGTGATGACAGAATTGGAAATGGCCAGTGGATGGTTTAGTATTGGGCGTATTGTGTGAGCGCTTACTTAACATTCAAATGAGCATATCCAGGCAGTGATTGAAAATTCAGGCTAAGGCATAGGAGAAAGTTAAACACATGAAATGAAACTGCAGGTTCCTGAGCTCTACCTCCAGAGATCCTGACTCTCCAGGCCTGAGGTAGGGCCTATGAATATGCATTCTTACCAGCACCAAGGTGAATCTGATACAGGTGACTGAGAAACACTGTGATTGATATTGTAAGAAATGTAAGAGAGATAAAATAGTCTTTTCTTTCCAGGTAGCAAATGATAGGACCCCAGCTGAGAAGTCTCCAAGGAAAAAATCATTAGTGCTTAATATTACCACTTTGGAACCTATCGTCAATAAAATCTAAATTTCAAAAGGAAGCTGAGAGGATATGATACAATGGTATTTCTCTTTTATACAGATAAAACTATAAAGATTATTCTGAAAGTATACTATGAAGATTCTGAAACTATAAAGATTATTATGAAAGTACACAGTCCTTATTAGTTTCTATTGGCAAGGTCTTCTGGGGAAGCAGAAAAGAGGAAGCATGGCAAAACACACATAAACAGACAAAAAGGAAGTCAGAACTCAGGAAAAGTAGAAAAGAGAAGAAGAGAAGAAAGTTAATGAAAAGTGAAAGTAAATATAAAATAAAAACAACCCTAGTAATTAAAATAATTCCATCATGTTGTTAAATGCATTAATCCTGTGAATGACAAACATGACAAGACAAAATTCAAAGTCACAAAAACACTGCTACTGAAATAAAATCTAATGGAATTAAGATGGAATGGAACTATCAAGAGATTTAACTTTCCAGACATATGTCTAAGGTGTCTTCTCCACATATGATATTTTAGGGAGATAAAGCTGCTGGTTTTCATCTCCAGCTAGCCCTGCCCTTTGGTACAATCTCACAAAAGGATCCTCCCTGAAAACCCTGTATTTGCCTGACTCACCTAAAGGGTTTGCTACCTGTTAGCCCAGTTTGCTGTCTAATCAAATCTCTGAGTAAATAATAGCTTCCTGTTCAGTTTTTTTTTTTAAGTTTAATGTGTTTGCTCTTTAAAACAAACAAACAAAAAATGGGTGTGAAAAAAAACATGGTATTGAAAAGCTAAATTGAGAAGAAAAAATTTTTTTCTGTCTGTGAATGGATAAGAAATAGAAAAGTTTATGTAACCCAATAGTATCATAATGCATCCAGTAGAAAATTATCCATAATCTGGTAAAATGAAAAGCTTCAACTTACACATTAAAACCCAAGGTAGACACTTACCTAGTAGAACTGTAATTTCTTAGAGTTATGATTTGAGGAAAATCTCTTTTCCAAAAATGTCTATCACATGGTTTTCATTGTTAGAATTGTACCATTAGCTTTTATTCCTCTACCAGTCATCTTATATAAAATTGTAAGCATTTTATAGAGAAGGCAAATTAATAGCACTAATACTTTGCTAAGTTGGTCATCGTACTGAAAATGTTAATTTTCCTTCATAAAAGCACTTCTTTTGCAAGTTACCGCTAGCAATTTTAGTCAAGATAGTTATAAAATATGACCTAGGCCAATGAGAAGTATTGTTAAGGATGAGGATTAGAGGTGGAGTTGTGTGTATATGAATGCAAGTTACTGAATAGGGTTAGACAGCTTTAAAAGGAAAACAAAGATTGGGAAAAACCAATATTGACTAGAAAAACATTTACTCTATGTTAAATGTATACGTGTTTTATGAATACGTGGTTTAGATCCATTCAAAGATCATAAGCCAAAACAGAATGAGGTCTAATGAATTTGCAAAAACAGAACAATTGGTGTCATCAAGAGGCTGATGAGGTAATACTAAAGGGCAGAAGGAAAAAAAAAAACTCATTGAAACTGAAGCAGATAACATTGTGTCTTTTGCTCCATGGATGTAACCACTCATACACGGGATGTGGCATAAGAAGTGATCTGGAAAAGTAGGTACAGCAAGAATCAAGAAATGTTCAAACAGTACATTGTGTCTATGGCCATGCTACCCTGAACAAGCCAGATCCGAGTCTGATCTTGGAGGCTAAGCAGGGCCGGGGCCTGGTTAGTACTTGGATGGGAGACTATTTAGGAAGAAAAACAAAAACAAAAATAGTACATTATCCATTGTAACTTGCATCAAGTCTCCTTCCTAGATTATGAGTGACATTTCTTTCTGCCTTGTACCCTGACTATTCAGATGTAATTGCTGGCAAATCATACTATGGTATCACCACCAATACCCACTCCTGTCACTCACTGAATTCTGTAAGAAACTGGGAATGCTAACCTAGCACTAAGCTGTAGACTTGTGTAAACAGCCTAGAGGAGGACGAATAGTATTTGGATGTGATAATTATGATTAGATTTGTATCAGGTTGGAAGAGAAGTTAGTTTGGGAGCCTATTCTTAACCTTTGAAGGTGATGTCAAGTAAAAGAAGTATTCCTTCTGACAGTGTTTCCTCTTATTCTCTGAGTCTGTATGGTAATTCTTATATTCTAAATTTGCTTTATTCAGATATAGCAGGTATTTCTTTTCTTACCCCATGGAGTCCTCCCACACAGAGCCTGTGCTTGTATCATTAAACCAGTTCACCAACTGATTTGTACTTGTCAATTGATTATGAGATAATGGAAACAGGTACTCTTATCTTCAGTTTGGAAAAAATTAGGTCAAAGCAGTAAAGCTGCTGGTCAAATCCTGATATCTCACCTGTGTTCACAACTGAGGGTCGCTGAATCTGGGTCACCTGTTTGACCATGGTTCAGCTGACACTAGAGCATATTTTGGTTTGAATCAATTAAACCAAAGTCACAAATAAAAATCAAATATCATATACCATTCTTCATTCTCCCTTCCTTTGCTGTATGATACTACATCACTCTCTAACGTTTGGTTTGTACCAAGATGTTAACCACTGTTGATAATACCTCTGAAGAAATTACAAGCTGAATTCCATACTGCAAATCTAATTCAGTATTGCCGTTATCCACTGCAATGCCCATAGCAGTGTATTACTTTTCGTTGCTGCCATAACAAATTAACACGAATGTGGCGGCGTAAAACAACAGAATTTAAGCTCCCTTTTTCCCTGCCTGAGTCTCACAGGACAAAGGAAGCTGTCAGCGACGCTGCTTCACTTTCTGCAGGCGCTGGTGGACAGATGATCGGCCTCCAGGCTCATTCAGATCCTTGGCACAACTGCATTCCGTGTGGCCCTGGGTCTGATGCTCCTATTTCCTTGCTGACTGTCTTGTCTGCTCAGGGCTCTTTGCTCCTAGAGGCCACTGCATTCCTTGGTTCCTGGCCCCTTCCTCCATCGCCGGCAGCAGTGGGTCAAGTCCTTCTCATGCCACATCTCTGACTGACCTCTGCCCTCGTCCTCCACCTTTTAAGGCCTATGTGATTACATTGGCCCACCCAAATAATCCAGGATAATCTCCCTGTTGTAAAATCAGCAAATTTCATCTGCAAAACCTCTTCTGCCTTGTAACATTAACATATCGACTGGTTCCAGGGATTAGGGCATGGGCACTGTTGGTGAGGCTTTAATCTGCCTCCGATGTGTGGTATGAAATACTTACTGCTCCAATGGATACTGGTTGGTTTGATTAGGGGATGTGAAGTACTTCTGGGCCTAGTCACAGGGATGAGAATTTACTTCTTATGAAGAACCACTTAATAAGATAATGACCCCTTTGGATGGTCTGTAGAGAAACAGAAAGTGGGCTCTCACCAGACACCAAGTCTGCCAGCACCTTAATCTTGGAATTCCCAGCGCCCCCAGAACTGTATAGATAAATGTTATTTAAGTCTCCCAGTCTATGGAGATTTGTTATGGCAGCCTGAGCTGACTAAAACAGATGTATTATAATAAGCAACTAAATGCTAATAGAAAACATTGCCTTCAAAATTCAGAGGGAAAACAATTTTGAGCCTAAAAATTTAAAACTAGTCAAATAATTAGTCAAATGTGAGGACAAAATAAAAATATTTCATAAATACAAGTACTTGAAATGCTTACCATCTGTAGTAGATACTGATGGTGCCCAACCCACTTTTCTTTCAGCTGGCCAGGGCCCCCAGCTTCTTGGTTGCTAATGATCACAGCTACTTTCTCTGTAATCTGCTATTGTTCTAACCTGCTCCTACCTTTCCACCCCCACCTCACCCTCCTCACCCTGGCAGCCAAGAGCCAATGACTGACAGAAGAGAAGGGAAAGTAAAAATCCAGCCTCCGTGGGGCCAATTTTGCAGAGTAGCTGGTGCTTGTGGGCTCCCTGGAGGACTAGATTGAAATTAGTCTCCAGCTGAGACCTCATCCTTGCCTAGTTGTCTTTCCTGTCTTATGTGGCTTTCTTTACTCCCCTTCTGAGAGCGAAGCCTCATTAGATAGATCACTTTCATAACTCTTGTCTCAGGCTCTGCTTCTAGGAAACACAATCGAATACAAATTCTAGGGGGGAAAAAAGACTGTTTAAGAAAGAAAGAACTCCAGCTCACATATTAAAAGGAACCCCATGGACTTCCACTTCTGACCAAAATGGAATAGCATGGACCAAATTTACCCTCCCACATGAAACGACTCAGAAAACACACATGCTGTCGCAGAACAGTGATTTCTGAGAAAAGGGTAGAGAAAGGCGTGAGCCCAACAAGTGGCCCAGCTACTGCCTGAAGAATGTTGCCAGGCCACACTACAGGCGCTTAAGTGCTGGATAGTGAGGGAATGGAAGTGGGAGTCTGAGAAGGGGCTGTGAACCCAGGGGCTGGAGATTTCGGGGCAGAATTGCAGAGAAGAAAGCTATATACGAAGAGCTCCAGAGATCTGAGGAGCATTTTCTTCAAGTCTTCCTCTAAATGTTGATTAGTGCTTGCGAGGAAGCTGCCTGAGGCTGGAGAAGGAAACACCCAGAAGATCTGGGATAATCTCTCCAAAGCTTATACCAAGCGAGGAAGAGCCGTGGAATTTTGAGGGTTGGTTTGCTAAAGCAACTAGTGCGAATTACTTTAGCTAATTCATGAGAACTTCAACGCGTTCTTCAAATTCACAGCGAGCCCTGAAAAAATAAGATCAAGTGTATAAATATTAGACAAAGAACAGGACTATCATTATTCAATAAATGGCGCTGGAAAGTGTTCATTTAGAAAAATTATAAATTAAATCTCCCTTTGCACAATGCAAAAAAATATATTCTAGATAAATTACTTTGACATATAAAATAACAATTATCAAATAGTTAACATTTTTGAGCTTTGGATTGAGCCTGATATGATTTTTTCAAATCTTTATGAAGTAAGCACACTACAACGTTTGTGTCGTAGTGGATACGGTTGCAGATTTTGGAGTAAGTCTGCCTGTGTTTGTGTCATTTCCCACCTCCATCTCTCACCCTCTGTTAGCACTTAAACCTAAGGTCTGATCCTTTTTTCTTAACTCTTATGTTTGCCACCGTAAGACTTTTCAATCTGAGTTATTTTATCTTTCTTTCATTCTGGGAAATTAATCATCACATAGTTCATCTTACTATTTCTCTTTTTTCTTTCCTTCTGAGATTTTAATCATCGGATCGGCACTTTTATTTATATTCTCTACTTCTTAGCTTTTCTATTTAATAGATATATAATTTGTATAGTTCTAGTCTTCATTTATTACTTTCTAGTAGCATTCCTCTAATGTCACTAATTTGTTTTATGGCTCCATCCATCTGCTATTATCCTTTCAATTATGTAATGCCCTGGTTTGGAACTCCACGAGCCAAGAAGGAAACTGACACCGATGCAAGCGCAAGAGGGAGTTTATTGATAAACTCGAGTTTGGACCCCACTCGTTCACTGACGCAGCAGTGGTTGAGAGGAGCCCTGACCGAGGGGTTGGGACCTAATTTAAAGGGTAAAACCGCAAGCCTTGGGGAGATGCCTTGGCGTTACCTGTTGGGGGGTTAGGTTGACCTTTAAAGGGATTGGGTGGTAGGTTGTTAGGTCTGCGTGCAAAAGGGGGCTGTGTGCAGTTGGGGCTGCGTATAGAGGGGGCCTTGCGCAGAAAGGGCCGAGTGCAGAAGGTAGGGCGAGTGCAGAAGGTGCCGGGTGCAGTAATCAGAATATGTGCAGGAGGAAATAAGGGTGGGGGTGCCTTAAGGGCCCACCGATTAGCTGGCTTGGCTGGTTTGGCCAGGTGGTAAGGCATTGTTCTTGATCACTGGCCTTTGGGGAACTTTTCGTACAATTCATCTTGGGATCATTCAGAAAAATGGAATCATTCCAGTCTTTCAAATTATACTTTTCCTACCAAATATTTCCACTTAGTTTTTTTTTTTAAATAACTTTCAGTTCCTGAGACAGATGTGATTAGCATATAATATCCAATCGTAAGTTACTCATTTGTAGGAGGTTCAGCGGGTCAGTCTCTTCTTTAGGAATAACATTCATTCCTTCAACAACCATTTATTGGATACTCACCACACATCATCAGCCACTGTATCACGTTCTGGGGATACAGTAGTTACACAAGCTTCCCTCCCCATGGCTTTGTGTACTCATAAGTAAATAACATTTAAATCAGTAGATAATTTCTATAAAACAAAGTTAACTGATAGAAATACTCTTTTGATTGAATTGGTCAAAACTCAATCAGCTGGTCTCTGAGACTAGTGTTTGAGCAGAGACCTGAATGAAGAGAGAAGCAGGCCAAGGGAACAACAGGGGAAGATCATTCTAGGAAGAGATTATCACAGCATGTGCAAAGTCCCCGAGCAGGAGGAATGCTTAGTCTTTGAAGCTCAAAGTCAGTGTGCTGCAGCAGCATGTCAGGGGAATAGGGAGAGGGATGGGGGCAATGAGGTCAGAAAGGCGACCGTATAGGCTAAATTGTATTCCCCCTCCCGCCACCACCCAAAAAAAATCACATGTTGAAGCCCTAACCCCTAGTCCTTCAGAATATGACCTTTGGCGATTGGGTCTTTAAAGAAGAGATTAAGTTTAAATGGGGCCTTTAGGGTGGGTCCTAATCAAATCTGATGGAAGTCCTCATAAAAAGAGGAAATGCAGACACACCAAGAGACAGCAGGGGCCTATACAAAAACCACGCTCAAGCCAGGGAGTGAGGCCTCGGGAGAAACCGGCCTGTGGACACCTTGCTCTCAGGCTTCTCGACTCCAGAACTGTCAGGAAATAAAGTTCTGCTCTTTAAGCCACTCTGCGGGTTTGTTACAGCAGCCCTAGGACATTAGGCAACCAGGAGCCTTTAACCGTAAGTGGTTAAAATTTGAACAGAGATTTTATTCATAGACACTGTCGAAAAGTAGACGTTCCATTTGTTTTAATGGTGTATTTGGTGGTACTATTTGAGACTAATTTGAAGATTCAGTTTCTTTCCATTTTTCCCCATGGGAAAAGAAAGCATAATCGATGGTGTGATGAGAATTATAGAGCATTTTGCTAAAGTTCCGGAAATAATCACTGAGAAAAAAGAGGAGCATATTTACAACAAAAACGACAAAAATTTAACTACCCCATGTCAAAAGACAAAGGCCGACATCAAAAGGCAAACTATAAATCATGGTGCAGTTTTGCAGTACATAAGAATGCCAACTCCTAGGTCCTCTAAAATCCACCGTAATTGTGTTTCAAGTACACCATCCATTTGCTCTACTTCTGGCGACATGTGGGGATCTCTGTCCTTTCTCATTTTCACTCCATGTGGTTCTGGAGAGAGACCCAAAACCCCAGAACTCCAGCACGTTTAGCATATAATTCAGGCTTCCAATCAGTGAGAGATATTCTTAGTACCTACCCCACCCCTCCAACCGGAATGACTGTTTTAGAAATGGACAAATGACTCAAGAAAAGCAGGTTTTGCTGGTACATCTAGGAAGGAGAGCTTATGTTTTTTCTCTTTGAATCGAAGAGGGCGTAGGAACTGAAACAGCAACCACCATGTTGGTACCATCTGCTACCATGCGGAACCCAAATAGACCGACACAGAGGGAAAAAGAGTTAATAGATGGAGCAAAGTGAAGTTCTGACTTCATTTCATCCCTGAATCCAGCCATACCTGATATCAGCACCGACCCAAATGTATGGTCACACAGGCACTAAATTCCTACTGTCATTACGCTTAGCCTTCTAATTGTCGGTTATTTCAACTATACTATTCCCAGAATCTGGCAAAGTGTCTGGTGTATAGAGGGCGACGCTCATATATTTTGACGAAACGAATGTTGCGTTAAGATATTCTCGTCTTTTAAAGATGCCTTGAGGACCGATCCAACTTCTTATGTGATTCTGACTTTTCACCACCTCCAAAAGATATTTTCTGGTCTAGGGCAAATGCATGACTCACAGAGAATGCACTAATACACTTTTAGTATCATGACTCCATATTTTTGGTGGGCGATACATTTGATATACTTCCAAACTCCCCATAGCAACTAAAGTTTCAAAAATAACCTCCAAAGTTTTATTTTCATCCTTGTTAGCTCATATACGATATATCATCTCAAATCGAAAGCCCCAGTAGCAATTTGCTTTGCCGTCTTCCTTCTCAAGAAAGAACACAATCTCCAGGCTCACATTATTCATTTGTTCATTCAGTTGTTTGTCCATTCTTTCATTCATGTGTTCATTCAATGTGTCATTACTCTATTTGCTGCATAACAAATACCCACAAACTTAGAGGCTTAAAACAACACCACTTACTGTGTTCATGACTCTACAGACTGGCAGCTTCTCCTGAGGTCCACTGGGGAAGTGTCAGGTCTTACCGGACTCTCTTTGGGGACTGCTGGATTGGCCGGAGGCTAGGTGGTCTATGACAACCTCCGCTGAGTTAGCAACGCTCTGCTCTACATATTGTGTCATTATTTTATCCTGAGATTATTTTATCTTAAGATTAACCATAAAACATAAAACCCTTATGTTCAGGATGCCACAGGGTAGGCAATACCAAGAAAAATTACTGACGGGACTGGAATAAAAGTCAAATCTGGATTTAGCATAGGAGAGACTACTCAAAAGTATTATTGCAAGAGAGGAAAAGGGTCTATTGCAAATGGGGAAATGGGGGAGGGATATTACTGCAACAAGGAGAATGCTTTGACCACAAGGTCTGCAACTGACTCAAGAGTCAGGCAAAAAAAAAAAAAAAAAAAAAAAGGGTAAACAAAGCTAGAAAGAACACTAGGGGTGAATGGGTGGCATGTTTGGTAAATGATTAGAGATATTTTATTTTACTCTGAAGCCAGTTGATTCTTAAGAGTGAATGTATACT
This sequence comes from Eonycteris spelaea, assembly GCA_003508835.1. Classification (NCBI taxonomy): domain Eukaryota; kingdom Metazoa; phylum Chordata; class Mammalia; order Chiroptera; family Pteropodidae; genus Eonycteris; species Eonycteris spelaea. The sequence goes on from PUFA01000037.1 coordinate 223,744, forward strand.
GGCTGAGGCTGAAGGTGGACCAAAATTTAGGGGCCTGGAGTGAGGAGATTAACAGATAAAAAAGCAATCTATTTGAATTATGTACTGTTAGGAAGAAACAGTAGCCTCCCAATGAAGTCACTTGTGCTAAGCCCCACTAATACTTAATACGTAACTTAATTGCAGTTTCTACCTCTCCAGTTAGTCTGGAATTTCCTGCTCAATACTAGTGAGGTCATACCAATGAGACCCCTGCCACCCTTTTTTGTTCAGCCTCGTTTCTGCTTATAAAAAAACTTCATTTTGTCCATCCTTCAGAGCACTTCTCTATTTACTAGATGGGATACTGCCACATTCGTGAATCATTTGATAAAGTCAATTAGATCCTTACATTTACTCAGTCAAATTTTTGTACTTTAGCGATACTTAAGGGAGCCCCTCAAAGATACGAGACTCAAAAGGCAGCCAGAGGATTGAGGTTTATGTATCATATCACGAACAAAAGAAAGATTTAGGGATCAGGGGCTTCAAAGAGGAGAAGGCAATCCAGGGGAAGTTGAGAAGAGGAAGTGTTTGGTAAACAAAGATCGCCCTGTCCTGCAGATAATTCTCTCAGGTGGAAAACAGCTCTAGTAAGAGCTCTCTTCACGATAACGACCCCTTTCGAATGTAAATTTACTTTACAAATATAGATTTCTCTTACAAATGGAGAGTTTCTACTCCGTTTTCAGAGCTGCTTGTGGCACAGTTTCTTAAAAATAATTAGTTCAAAATAATCCTATGCCAAAGAAGCATATTTTGGGGTGGCATGTTAAATTGTTTTTCGGGTACTAAGTCTCAACAAGTCCTACCTTTTAGGAATGACTTCGTATAATAAAGCATGGGAGGAAGGTGATCCCTCCTTGTTTAAGGAGCCTTGTGTGTCAGTGAAGATATGGCTTTCCAAGGGAAAGAGGCAGGAAGGCCAACTTTCCCCAACTTACAGTAAGTTAACTGACTAAGTTTTGGTGGTTAGGAGAGAATAATTTAAAAATGTGTGCGTCGTGCTAGCAGTAGGCAGAAAGATAATGAACTGAGATACTCTATTAATATCAAAGGCACGTATGTGGGTGTCTAAGGCACTGCTGCTTCAATGACGTATTAATGACCTAAGTGACTGCTAACTTGGGAAAGTAGGGGCTACTGTGTGAGTTTAAGCGCAGCCCAGGCCTTGGTCACAGCAGGCTGAGAAGATGAGGGGGCCCAGGGCCCTTTCCACAACTTGGAAGTAATGGTTCTGTGCCAGGAGAGGCAAGCTGAAAGGATCTCAGGCTGCCGCCTCCTCCCACCTCACTGAGCATGCAGCTCTTATAGTAGGAGTGTCACTCAGAGAGAAGCTTGGCATTGTTTCTAATCCCACCCCCAGAGCTCCGGCTCAGAAATGTTGCCTAGGGCGTGAAGGCTGTAGAATGTATACTTCCTAATCTCTTCCCAAAGGAACTGACTTCATTGGTAACAGAGCCTCCTCGGGGCCTGAATAGTGGCGATTTGGGTGAAACGCAATCGAAAAGAGATTCCTGGATTTAATGAAGATACAGACCAGACTGTAGGCTGGCTCATTTGTGAGAAACGACTGAGGAATAGGACATCTGGGAATCAGAAAAAATATCAAACACTAACTTCAGAAGCTATTCCTTTACAAGAGGCACAGCACAGTTTGACAGGATTCCTTCCTTGGTAGAGCAATTTATGCCCCAGGACATAGATGAAAAAAAAAAAATAGAACAATTAGCTAGCAATTAGTGGAGTTTAACAGCTGGAAATAGGGAAAATGGGGAAGAAAGCAAGGTCATCCCAGGGTGACTGTGGGTATGCCCAAGCTCTACCTCCTTAAGGAACAATAGGAGAGGTTTCACTGTGTGTGTGGGGTGGGGGAAAACTAGACTCCATGAAAATAATCCAGCCAGTCACTAAACACATCGAGAAAGGGGCACAGGGCTACACTAGTGTTGCCGCTAGCAATCTGAACTAGTTTAGTACCTGAACTTGATGTCCCTTGCAAAGGTGGAAAAGTTTAGGGAAAAACAAATGACAAATGGAGAGAAGAAATAATAGCTTGAATGTAAAGGAAAGTATCAGTGGATTGTGTGATGAGAGAAATTCAACATTATTTTAATACTTCAAGAGAGGCTCAAAGAAAGACAGTAATACTATCTCTTAGCATAATTATACAGATGCCCAGAAGGGTGAAGCTACGTTTACTGAGACCACCCCTTTTGGAACCTGACATTCTGGGACAGCCTGGGAGACATTCTGGTCACGTGATATGCTGATGGCCTGGATGAACGGCTAATGACTCAATTGAACTCTAGTAATGTGCCAGTATCTTTGACTACTATTTGCAAGCTACATCTCCTACAAAGGATATCATTTGAGAAGGAATTTCTGAAAACTGCTTCCTACTGGGACTTTCGACTGTGTGGTGTGTCACTCCTGGCACACAGATGACAGCATTAATGATAAACCCTGATGATTAGATGCTTAGCAAGGTCCCTGGTTATACTGGATAAAATACAATGGTAGGATGCCCCACCTGCCACAGTGTGTTATGCACACACACACGATCGCCCTTGTTTTTGTGGCTAGAGAGCTATCAAGGAGTAGGCCGTGCGATCTGGCTGGGTGTCTGACCAGCCCTTTCTCGGCCTTGCTTGTTGGGGCTTCAGCAGAATTTGACATGGCCGGCGGTAAGGCTGGGAAGGACTCAGGAAGGGCCAAGACAAAGGCGATTTCCTGCTCGCACAGCGCCGGCTTGCAGTTTCCAGGGGGCTGTGTTCATCGACACCCCAAATCTAGCACGACCGGCCAAGACGCACGGGTGCAAGTGCTGCCGCGTACAGCGCAAGCATCCTGGGGTAGCTCCGCGCGGAAGTCCTGGAGTTGGCAGGAAATGCGTCACAAGACTTGAAGATAGTTGAAGCGCATGAGACCTCAGCATTTGCAACGTGCTGTTTTCGTGGAGATGAAGAACTGGACTCTTTCATCAAGGCCACAGTTGCTGGTAGCGGTCTCCCTCCGCTTGTCGGCAAACCGATTGGGAAGAAAGGACAACCTAAGGCGGCCTAACGTTTGCTGGATTTTTCTTTTCATCCCGGGACTCCGAATACTCCAACAGCCCCGTTCAGTGCTGGTGATCCCAGTGGCCTGCATCTCTGTGAAAGACACAGTTTTGCCTTTTCGTGCGTCTATTTGAGCATATTGGAAGGTTAATCAGCAACCGAGAGATTTCTGCTTTTGAGTCTTAGGGTATTTAAGTGTTACTGTGGCTTCAGAGAAGTTATCGCTTCTTAAGTAGTGGGTTTTGGTTGAGTTGACTTTTTAAAAAACTGTTTGGATTTTCATTGTGATGCAGAAGTTATAGTAACAAACATTTGGTTTTGCATAGACGTTATCTCCACTCCAGTGGATAAGCTCTAGAAAGGTCATATCCCAAACTAGTTGTATTAAAAAAAAAAAAAAAAAAACAAACAAACAAACAAAAAACCAAGCTATTAAGCAGAGTGGAGAGAAACACCAGTTTCCTGAGATTAAAACAATGGGCATTATATGGCGGGTCTGAGCTCTTGAGGGAACAGCCCCCTGGGAAGAGGAGGAGGGGTGGGGAGGCCTTACAACGCACTCAAACTAAATTACATCAGGCTTTGACCACTCATTCCATCCTAATTGGAGTACCCAACATTTTGGGGTGCAAAATATGTGTCTTAACTGGACCCAGATCATTAGTATGAATGGCAACAGCATGCATGCTGGATTAAATGATGATTTCCCACGAGTCATAAAAGGGCTTTGGGGGGATAGATGCCAGTCTAGGTATCTGGGACTAGTGGAATTTGCTTTTAATGAGGAGCACATTCAGAGGAAAAAAAGATGTATTAACTAGAATAGGTAGAGTAGAGGGAGCTCTCTTCCAAGAGGAAGGCAAAGGATGGGAGCCTGCAGAGAGAATGAAACATTAGCAAAGGGGTTAGGTAGAGGCAACAAACAATGTCGGATAACGTTAGAATCCAGCTTTGGGCAAGGGCCTACACCCTCTTAGCTATTCTAATACAGATGGAGGCTGCAGCGGCCATGGGGCAATGCCCCTGTCTCCGAGCCCTGAGGCTCCAGGGGGCAGACCTGTAGGAATCTTCTGGCCTTCGAGTTTGTGGAAGTTCTCTGGGGGCCCTTGTATTTACATCAATGTCATGACTGCTCTCACCCCCACCCCTGGAATAGGTTGAAATAAAACATACCTGTACTTTAGTTAGGGTAGGAACATCTAAGTACCACTGGTGTCTTTTCTGTCAGAGGGAGAAACCTGAAGATAGGTTGATAAATTTCCCGTAAGTACTCTGGAGCTCCATCCAAAACATTTCGTATTTTTTTTATTATTATTATTTTTAGTTTCAAATATTTATTGATTTTTCTTATGATTTCTTCTTAGACTCGTTATTTCGAAGTTTGTTTAACAGCCAAATATTCGAGGCTTTTCTAAATAAATCGTTATTGATTTCTGATTTAATTTTGTTGTGGTTAGGGAACATATTCTGTAACATTTCAAATTATAGTATAATGAGACTTGTTTTATGTCCTAGAATAAGGTCTGTCTGGTTAATGCTCTGCGTGCACGTGGAAAAATGAGTTCTACTTCTACAGTTCTTGGATAAATTGTTCTATAAAGGTCAGTTAGGTTAGAGTGGTTGATAATTATTTTTGATCCTCTACATCCTAGATTTTTATCTAGTTGTTAAAGAGGAAATTGATATTTCTACTTCTGACTGTACATTTGTCTATTTGTCTCTATAGTTCAGTCGCTTTTGCTTCATCTATTTTTAAGCTCAGTTATTAGCCACCTACATTTTAGATGTGCTATATCTTCTCATTGATTGACCCATTTATCATTATTAATGTCTCTCTGTCTCTGATAATTCTTCTTGTCTTGGAGTCCATTAAGTCTAATATTAATAAAACTCTTTCACCTTTCTTTCGCACACTATTTATGTGGTGTATCTTTTTCATCCTTTTAAACCCGTCTTTTTTTAAACATCTAATGAAATTATTGATATAGTTGGAATTAGGTCTATCTTTTTTATTACTTGCTTCTGACTTTCCAAATCTATTATTTCATTTTTCTCTTTCTCCTTCCCTGGCTTTTGAGTTAACTGAATATTTTTTGTAGTATTCTAGGGTAATCACTCTTGCCTTTTCAGCTATACTTCTTTATATTATTTTTTAGGGTTGCTATCAGCATCGCAATATGTATACTAATCACAGTCTACTTAGTATTTATATAATATTTATATAAAATGTCTGACCCTTGTAACAGCATGGTTCCTGTCCTTTTTGTACTCTATATACTTGTAAACATACAAATATCTATTGTAATGTATGGATCGTGGATGACATGTTTTGGGGAGCCTGGATTATGACTTTTTCCTCTATAAAGAATACTAAAGTTTGTTCTGGCTATCAGTCGAATTACTGGTAAGGTAGATCCCTTTCTCCAACTTTTAGTATAGTCCTAGGATGTGCTCTTTACTCTGGAGTATGGTTCTTAAGACATGAACTTTTTGAAGTTCCAAGGACGTTTCTGATATTGTGAGTGAGACCTCTCCACTCTGGCCAGGCAGGGACTTCGATGTACCATCATAATTTAGCTGTCATATGTGTGTCAGGCAGCTCCTGCAAGGCCTCTAGCAATCTTGTCCTGTGCTTGTATAGCCTAGCCCAGGGCCCTGACCTCATGGTGAGTCCCCACACAGACATCCGGGCTCCTGATGATGTGCAGCTACCTCTTCTCAGGTACCCTGCCTGCTCCACAGATTCCAGCTGCTTCAGGGGTCTCTAACTCTTGTCTCTGCCTCCTCGGATCAATAAAAGTACTGTTCTGCCAGGCCTCTATGTCCTTGTTCTACAGTGCAAAAGTCTCTCCTCACAAACATCTGAGGGGTGACTGTGTGTGTGTCTGTTGAGTGTGTCTGTTTTTTCAATGCTCATTCACACTCTGACGTTGTTCATTGCCTAAACACATTATTTTGTCCATTGTTGTATCTGACAGTCTGGTTTGTTCTTCTGCCATGATTAACGGCAGAAGAAATGTAATGGACTCAATGCTATCCTAGGTTGGATTCTGGCACATCAAAAGGGCATTAATTTAAAAACTGGCAAAATTCAAATAAAGTTTGGAGTTAATAATAATGGACCAACGTTAATCTTTTAGTTTTGGTAAATATATTGTGGTTACGTACGATATTATCTTTAGGGGGAACTAGGTGAAGGGTACATGGGAACTCTATTATTGTTGCATATCTAAAATTATTTTAAAATAATTGTTTATTAAAATGTAAAGTCGGATGCTATGGCCATTAATAATAGTAGCTAACACTTGCATAGCACTTACTATATGCTAGATATTGTTTTCAGTTCTTCGCATACATTAACTCACACCCTCCTGACTAGAAAAATAACCCTGTGTGGTAGATGTTATTAACACCTGCATTTCACAGAAGAAGAAACTTCAGCATAGAGAGATTAAGTCGGTAAAGGGCAGAACTGGAGTTTGAGTCTTGGCGAGCGGGCTCCAGCATTCGGGTTTTTAAAGTTGATACTTTCTCTGCTGCTCTCTGATGCCTAAGGTCCAGGCCAGAACAAGTATGCTTCGATAGATGCCAGTGTATAATGAAGGATGTGGCGTGAGGAGAGAATTACACAGAAACAAGGGCCAGAGGACCAAAGGAAAGTACCTGACCATTCGTTTTGTTTCATAACCAACATTGAATAAGTCACCCAGAATTTTCATCCTCTGTTATCAAAGGGTTAAAGGTGGAAAAGCAAGAGGGGAAAGAAATAAATATTTATTCTCCACCTAAGAAGAATAAATGTATGTATGTATGCATGTATGTATGTATGTATGTATGTATGTATTCTCAAGGAACTGAATTAATCGAGAGGTAATTAAGGTTTTTTCCCCCCCAGAGTGCTTGTTACCCTTCAAAACATGTCTTTATTTTTGCTACTAAGAGGAAGTGAGCACTATTAAGCTTGTCGTATCATAGAAAATAAGGCTATATTTTTACACATACATTCCTGTATACATTTCAAACTTGCTGCAAATGCAAATCAAGTTATGTGTCATTTCCTTGCTGAAAACTAGTGCCTTCCCACTCCCTTAGATGAAGCTCAAAATCTTCCTACGGTCTAAAGGGCCTCCTTCCCAGATCTCTATCCTCATCTACCATTTCTCCTTTGCTCTCCTTCCAGTTATTTCTTTATAAATTTTCAATGCAAAATTTTTATTGAATTTGTAGCAATTTCTTAAAAGAAATATCTCCTCTCCAGTAGGGTGCTAATGGTGGGGTAAGGTGGCACGGTTTGAGTATGCTCCTGTGTGTTTGCGTTTGATAAATATTATTCTTTAGAATAGTTTTAGATTTACAGACTAATTATGAAGTAATCATATACTCCATACCTAGCTTCCTCCATTATTACCATCTTACATTAGAATGACACTTTTATTACAATTAATGAACAAATATTGATGTGTTATTATTAATTGAAATCCACACTTATTCAGATTTCCTTAGTTTTTACCTTATGCACTTCTTTTCCAGATCCTTCCCAGGGTCCAGTACCTTCAGTCATCACGTCTCCTTAGGCTCTCCTTGTTAGTTAGTTAGTTAGTTAGTTAGTTAGTTTGTTTGTTTGTTTGTTTTAATAACCATGATAGTTTTGAGGAGAGCTGGTCAGGTATTATGTAGAATATTCCCCAGTTGGGATTTGTCTGATGTTTTTCTCAATTAGACTGATCCTATGCATTTTTGGGAGCAAGACCACAGAGGTAAATTACCATTTTCATTGTGTCATGTCAAAAATACTTTCTAGCAATAGGACTTATTGCTGATGAGCCCTGTAAGGTTTCTTCCACCTCGCTCTCCCTGCCCCCCAGCTTTCTGTCCATACTACAGTCTTTGGGAAGGAGTTACTGTGCACAGTTCCGCCTGAGGGGCAGAAAATTGTGCTTTATCTCCATGACAGCAAAGTATCTACATAAATCACCTGTAATCTTCTAGGTGAGAGATTTGTCTCTTCACCATTTACTTACTTATTCAGTCAATGGTTTTTATACCAGTGTGTAGCCCTGAATGTAACAAAGTAGAAGAATCAAAGAACATGGCTACTTGGGATTCTTGCTGAGTCAATACAGTCTTAGGAGCAGCCATTTATTTTGCTGGTTATTATATTCCCTGTATCAGAGTTGGAGACATATAGTAAGGGAGGGGCAAAGCCTTTTCTTCCCCTGTTGGGGGTTTTCTATGATTTTTCATTGAGGTTGTGGAACATGTAGTTTATAGTCTAAAAATGTTTCTCAATTCATTTTGATTGACAGTGCAGCTAATGCAATTTCCACTCAGACACATCACATAGTCTTCTAATTTTCAGCTTGCAATGTTATAGCCAGTTTTTTTTTTTTTTTTTTTTTTTGTCATTGTGTATTGGTGGGTTTTTAATGGTGAGGTGAGTTGTTTCAGGCCATGCTGGTATTTTGCTGTACCAAGAAACAGCTCGAGGTTTGTGGAGAAACTTTATAAAGTCATATGGCCTGTAAATGTGAAAGTTTGTATTTAAATTTAGTTTTGTTTACTCTCCTGTCCGAGGTTCAGGGATCTCAACAAAGTTTAAGAAAGAGTTTAATACGAGTGAGGGATGAAAATGTTGTCTAGGGGAAATCCAGGTTTGCTGAATTTGGAAGGGAAGCAATCTTATATAATAAAATGTGGCCATGCCATCTCATAACTGGAGCGAAGTGTCAGTAGATATCACTTCCCTGACTTCGTCTTCAGCGAATAACATGCCTAGGAAGAATGGTTTAGAAATGAACCAGCCTGGGGCTTAAACTGAAGTACAATAAGAGTAAAGGAGGACAGGAACCAAATGCACAAAAGGTGATGCCTATACGTCTGGAGAAGATATGGTAAGCAGTACTTGAACATTTCAAATAAATACTCATCAGCAACATCAAAACACATTTTTAATGGTGTTTTGAAACAAGAGCACAGGAAGAGATACCAGTGTTAACTTACTAAGACAACATAGAGATGAAGAGCATTCTGGAAACATGCAGGGAAGGCATGAAAAGGTGAAAAACAACATGTCCTAAAAGTAAAAGTAATATTAAAAATAGAAAAGCCAATTAGGTGTATGGAAGACAGGTTTGAAATAGGTGGTTTTCTAAGAAAATATAAATCACTGAAATTGATGAGAGAGAAGATATAAAATGTAAACAGCTACTATTCTTGGAAATTGTCAAAGGGTTACCTACTTAGAAGTACTAAGCCCAGAGATCTTCACATATGATATCTCTCAAACTTCCAAAGAACAAATAATCTCAATGGTATTTCAACTGTTCCAATACGTAGAGAAAGAAAGCTTTCAAATATTCTCTATGGTGCCAGAAAGCAGTGATTTTAAAACTTGACAAAGGTAGTACAGTAGAAAAGACTATAAATGTAACTTTTGAATAACTGTAACTTTTGAATATAAAAAAATCTTTAAAAATTAACTAATAGCATCTATTAGTAATTTAAAAGAATAGTATAGACTAAGTAAAGTTCCTGCCAGGAATGAACATTTGGTTCAATATTGCAAAATCTCCTGATTTAATTCATGTATTAATAGGTTAAGGGGTTAAAAAACAGGGCTATCTTTATAGACTCTGAAAAGGCATTTGTTAAAATTCAACATCCATTCCTAAAACAAAAACAAATAAAAACAACAATAGCAAATTGCTTTAATTCCCTGTTAAACAAGGTAAAGTAATAACACCCAAGGTCACACCACCCGTAAGAATGGAGCCTGAACTTGAACGTAGAAAGCCTTTTATGCAGAGATCTAATCCTATTCCCCCAGGGACACTAGTGCTTCCCACCTTCTTCGCGTTTCAGTGGACATAGAAATTGAAAATATTTGTGTGTTGTGCTGAGAAACCAAATGATGCTGCTTACAGAGTGATTGTCTTAGGGCTTGGGCTGCCTCAGGCCTGGCTAAGCTACCCAGAGACTGCGCTGGACCATATCGTGGCATCTGTAACTTGTGGAGTTCTGCTGACCCTCCGCTGCCTCTAGAGAAAAAGCACAGCGTGTGTGTAGACTCAAATAATACGGGAATGTGATGTATGCTGACGGTGACATTTCAAATCAGAGGAAAAAATGGATTATGTAAATTTGGTGTTGGAACAACTGACTTTCCAATGGGGAAAACAAGAGCTGAATTTTTACCAGCTTCAGACACAAGTGAAAAAAAAATTTTAAGTAAAATGTCTACATTTGAAACATTAATAATTTAAGTGTAAGAGAATTTTGTAACAAATATACAAAAACATGAAGGTAGAAAGAAAAATATTGATAAATGAATACAGATTAAAGAAAAAGAAGCTTTCAGTACAGCACCAAATATTCTAAATGAGGTCGAATTATAGACACGCTGCAAAAATATATATAACATTTCAGGCAAAATACTAATTTCCTTAATACATAAGTGTTCTTATAAATTAATAAATACAAGCTACAAAAAGGAAAATAAATAATGTAAATAGGTGTTTTACAGAAAAATAAATACAAATACAAACACATCAAAGCAAACTCAGCCTTAATCATAAATAAAGACATGCGTATTGAAATAAAGAACACAAAGAGGTGTCATTTTTCACCTATCGGAATATTGAAAAGGATTCAAAAGTAGGACAATAAAATATCATTAGCGAGGCTATGGGGAAAGAAGAACTTCATCCACTGTTAGTGCAAGTATAAACTGATGACACATTTAGTAGTTTATACAATTTGGCAGTATCATTAAAATTAACAATACTCAGAGCTTCACATCCGGATATTCCGCTCTGGAATTCATCCAATGGATATATATGTGCAAGTCTGAACAGATGCATATGCAAGTTGTCGCAGGATCATTGGTAATGAGAAAAAAAAAAACTGGGGGACAACCTAAATATGCAACAATAGGGAAATGTTATGCATCTCTTAGACATAATGAGATAGATGTTAAAAAAAAAAAAGAAGAAACCATATTCCTCCATTTGTGAGAAACAGAGGAAATAAATTGCTCTTAAAGCACATATACACATATGAATGCATGGGAATTCTGGAAAGATAAGTAAGAAACCCCCGAAGGAGGTAATTTTGAGATGCAGAACTGGCCAAGGGCCCAGGCTAGGAAACGACTTCATGTTATTCTGTTTGAAGTCTTCTTCCCCCTGCACATGTGCTATTTTATTATTTGTTTTAAATAACAAATAGCTCTTAACAATACTAATCATCTTAGGAACCCTGGTGTCCTATGGGAAAAGCCATCTTGCTGACCCTTTCCAGAATGGCCACTCTCCAAATAAATCATATCATAAAATATCTCAGTGACTCATTTTTATCTTTGTGGTTGTAACCAAGTTTTTATGGTTCACAATCTACTTGACCAAAGATGTGTTTGTGATTGCCAGAAATTGACTTTGGAGTGTAAGACCAGACTTTTTACCCCAAATCCTGTTTTCCTTCAGACTTGTGAAATAAGCTCACTTTTGGTGTGGCTCTCTAGAGGAGAACATTCTCCAGATAAGATGGTCGGAAGGTGGGGTGAGAGTGCGAATGAGGATAGAAGGAACGAGGCAAAGAAAGTCTATATTTTAAGTGTCTTATCTGACCCTTTGCTCTCGGCCTTTTAAGGGTCATTTGGGGGGATGAAGTAGGGATGAGCCATTAGGTTGCAAACTTTGGTTCATTGTTAAGGAGACACGAAATTAAATTTGAAATAGTGAGGATGGAGGGGGACACGTGTGGACTTTCAGGGATACATGTGCATGGTGACATGGCCATCTCTTTTAATGGGAGAAATATGAACTCGGAAGGGAAGGGAAAAACTGGCATTAGACTGAATTCGGCTTCTGAAAACTGGAATGTATTTTAAACCAGTTTATTTTTATTTTTTTGTAGGCACTGAAGCCCTTTTTCACACAGACATAAGAAACAAAGAGCCATTCAGTCAAAATAGTTTGTAATTTACACCATGTTTTATCCTTGCTTCTTTCTGCTCCTTAATCTTCCCCCAGCTGTGAACAGCACAGGTATGCCCTAATGAATGTCTTCTTGGTACAACGCCTCTTCTTTTCCAGAAAATTTTTATTAGAATTTTATTATTTCATCTTTTATAGAGGTTCAGGCATCAATGAATATAGTGGCAAATTTACAAGCTTTTACAATGACAATCAACAGATTTTTTTTTCTTTTTTTCTCATTCCTTTTTTTAAACTTATATCGAAGGATTCATTCATTCATCATTCTGTTTCTTAACCATCTCTTTATTATTTATTTATCCTTCCCAAAGCCACTCCCTGCACAGAAGCGGTCGCAGCCTCAGATTTGGAGTCTAAAACCTGCGGCAACCTTTTCCCTTCACTTCGTGACCTAGGTGGGGTGTCAACCAGGAAGAACCGGTGTGGGAACCGCCCCCCAACGCTAGCTTTGCTTTTCGAAAGTTCGCATTATGCCACTTCGCTGTTCCTGAGAGACTTAACGTTATTACCGATTTTTGCTAACTGAAAGACATTCAAAGAGGAGTTTTGATTTTTCCGAAAAAGGGTGAAAAGTGAAAACAGCATCCGGCGTTCGTTCGCCACCCATGACAGGGGCAGCACGCACCCCGAGCAGTGGGAGGGGCCCGCTGAGCTCCTCCCCCAGATCCACACTCAGTGTCTCAGCTTCCAGCCCTCCGAGCGAGCGTGGGACTGTGTCTGTGAGCGCCTGTGCTTTATCTCCATTTATTTTGTGCATCCATTAGCAAGATGTGTCCTAAGGTACCAGAAAAGCCTTAAGAGAGCAGGTTAGGTGTTAAGCTTAGCATACAACTGGACATAATTAAGCATATTTGGTATGATTTAGTAGGTTTTTTATATACATTAACGGCAATTGCTTCTTTGCTTTATGCCAATAGACAGAGAGCTTTAGGACCATGAGGCTTCGGAAGAAAGCACTCCGGGGGTAGTTATGAACTGCATGTTGAGGTGCGGGTCACACACGTAGGCAACGAAGAAGAAAGCAGCAAGGAACATCTCAACCACCGACGGGGAGGAGGGCCATCGGTACTGTGCTAAGGCACTGAAGCAGGTGAGAATCACCAGGTACAGTACAATTGCAGAAAAAAGAACAGTCGCTTTTGGGGGCACAAGAAGTTGGGGGCAGAGAGGCTCTTGGAAATCACCTTAGTGCTGGGTGTAAATTCTGCTGGCTGGCTCAAGGTTCAAGGCCTTGCCAGTACAGCAGTGGTGCCCGTCATCCTGCAAAGATCTCTGTCTCTGTCACCCCAACCATTCATCTAGTATCTATCTATCCAACTATCTATCTATCTATCTATCTATCTATCTATCTATCTATTATCTATCATCTGTCTGTATCATATTTTGGACTATTGTTCACACACACATCACATACTATCATATCAGGATGGAAAATGCTTAAAACATCTTCCCAATCACCAGGAACATATATACAGTTTACACGCAGTACCATAAACTTTATATTCACAACAAACAGCACACAATAATAAATACCTTTGTTAGAAAATGCGCATGGCATTTATAGTAAAAAACACGACCGTTTTGGATACCGAACTGCTACTTTTCAAGTAAATGGAGATTTGAAGCTTGAAAAAAGTTGAGGAGGAGAAATGGGAGGGTAGTTGAACCTATCATTTCTCTCTGGTCAAAGAAGGTGGTGACGTTAATATGCTGGGTGACAGAGGGACAATCGCAGGCAAATGACACTGTGCAGTGAAGTCAGTCACTTCGTGGAGATATTTTTTTCTCCTCCTGCTCCATAAACATACAGGAACATATATGCTTCCATAAGCATCCCATCTTATCTCATTGAAAATTATGCTTAGTGGAACGGCTTCCTTAACCCATATTTTGTGGATCAGATGGATGGGCTGACAGAGTCAAGACTGTAGAACATCAAAATAGCAGGGCAAACAGCACCATGCAACACCTACAACCCCTTGTAAAAGTGTAATGGCATTTTATTGCTTTGTCTAGGCTGTTAATACGGTGGTGAGTAAACGCAATAAGAGCAAACAGCATTGGCTTAGTCCTGATCTTATGAGGAAAGTGTTTAATATATTCCTTTTGGATTTTAGCCATCGTTCTAAATGATCAAGGCAATTATTTTTGGTTCCTAGTTTTTGCGATTTTTAGCAGGAATAAACATTGAATTTGTCAAATGCTTTTTCTGCATTCTGTTGCAGTGATTGGTTTTTTTTTCTTCTCTCATCTGGTAAGTGTGGTGAATTCTATTGACTGATTTTTCTCACGTTGACCTAGCTTTGCATTTCTAAGACAAACCTCACTTGGTCATGGTAAATTATCCTCACTCTGTTGTTAGATTCCATTGGTTGAAACTTCGTGGGGATTTTTGAATCTGTGTTCATGAAAACATCGATTTGTAATGTTCTTTTCTTAAATGTGCTTTTAGGTTTTGGTATCAGAGTTTTGCTGGCTGCATAAAAAAAAACTGGTAAGTTTTCCCTCCTCTTTGTTTTTATGAAAGGGTTCATGTGAATCTGTTTTAGACCCCAGTGTTTGAAATAACAGAATGCAATTCATGTATAAATAAATTCAGCAATCCCCATAACATGGATTCTGAAGCAAATTGTAGCATTACTCATCCTTATACCTCAATAAATATTCTATTTCCAGACATAATAATACCTACTGGTTTGGAAACTATTTTCATCATAATATGAAAGAATATTACTTTTATTAAACATCTCTTGGAGGTCTGATTGAATTTAAAAGTCAAGTACAATGAGGTGCTCCCTCTTGGGCACTATAAATATGACTTTAAAAGTTAGACAAACCTGGCTTCGAATCCAGGTCTGCAACTAAGTAGTTGTGTGAGTTTGGGAAAGTTACTCAGTACTTTGGGTCCAGCATCCTAACCTCAAAGGGTGATGTGGCAATAGCAATAAGGTATCCAAAGCATTTATCGTGTTCTCTGGCACATGGTATTTCCTGAAAAAAAAAAAAAAAGGTGAACTTCCAAATGGGATGATGGAAATCATCGGATCCACATGAAGTTTTGAAACAGAGTGGGTTCTGAAGGACCTTGCTACCTGTGTGACTGAAAATAGCCCACATTCTCACCACATTTTGCTTTTTCTATAAAGTTAGAACTATTTTAACGTGGCTAAAACATTGGATTATACCTGTGGGAAAACCACTAGGAGAGCAAGTGAAGAGAGCAGCCCTAAGAGAGATTGAAGCTGACTCCCTACAGAGAAAAACAAAGGGATTTTTTTGCGTGTACGTGTGTGTGCGGGTATGTTGAGTGGGGAGAAGTTGGAGGGCGTGAGGCAAGCATATGAGAAATCAAGTTTCCTTTCTTTTAAAATCAGAGAGCATTTTGTATGTGGTCAGGATATATTTTGTTTCTTGTGTTTTTTCTTTAGTCAACATAGACTCAAACTGTCTGGGGATTTCCAGAGACCAGCAAGTGAAGCATCCAGAAGGTGACCTCTGTAGCAAGGAAGCCATCCCTATGGCCAGGGCGGGATGAGTAAGGCAAAAGGAGGGGTGATTTGCTTTATCAGGTACCAACTAGGGCATTCATGTAAAGTTTGTGTTTTTTTAAAAATTAAGATTGTTAGTACAATTCTGTGTTTGTAAGGGTTTCAAGGTATGTGCATGGAGAGAGGTGGTGTGGCAGACACTGTTTCTCTACTCGATACCACTTCCCTCCTTCTTTGCTGCCTCTAGGACTCTTACTTTGTTTGGGGAATGGCATGTGACAAGCACTGACCTTGTAAGCCTCCCATGCATCTAGGGTGGTCACGTGACATCCTTTTGACCGATGAGCTGTAAGTGGGTGTCAGCTGGGTGTGTTTTGGAAAGCTTTGCTTTCTCGGTAAAGGGGACAGAAGTGACTGGTATCGTCCTTTTCCTATCGTTCCTGATCATGACGTTTGGAGCTGCAGTATCTGTCTTGCAATCATCGGATGTCAAACATGAGGATCCATGGATCCAACCGGGGTCCAGGAAGGTGTGGAGCAGCAAAGGCAGAGTGATCACCTACCTCTGGCCTTCTTGCTATGTGAGAGAAGGAAACTCCTTTTGGCTTAAGTCGCTGTTAGCTGGGTTTTGACCCTTATAGTTAAATGCATTTCTCATCAACACTATTGACAAACAGGTTTGTGTAGTAATTAGTTCTTTTTATTTTGCTCGTTGAAAGAAATTGAGATTTATTGAGGTATAATTAACATAGCCTACAATGCATCCATTTAGGCTGTATTATTCAAAGTGTTTTTAAAAGTATATTTACAGGGTTGTACAATCATTATCACAATCTAATTTTAGACTCCTTCTGTTTCCTCCCCTCTAAAACCCTTATCCATCCATAGTCATTCTCTATCACCTCCCTTTATCAAGTACCCTGGAGCCTGAGGCAACCAGTAAATCCACTTTGTTTCTATAGATTTGCATATGCTGTACACTTCATATCAATGGAGTCATATGGCCTTTTGTGTCTGGCTTCTCTCACTTAGTGTAATGTTTTCAAAGTTCGTACATGTTGTAGCATGTACTAGTAATCCATTCTGTTTCATATCTGAAAAATATTCTATTATATGGATTTACCATATTTTATTTCTGCATTCGTCATTTGATGATGGCCACTTGGGTTGTTTTCACTTTTTGGCTATTATGAAAAATGTTGCTATGAACATTTGTGTTCGAGTTTTTTTGTGTAGACGTGTGTTTTCATTTCTCGTGTGTATATACTTAGAGTTGCTAGGTCAATAGTAATATTTTGAGGAACAGCCAAACCATTTTCCAAGCAGTTACACCATTTAACATCCTCAAGAGCAATATGTGAAGGTTCCGATTTCTCCACATCCTCACCAACCCTCGTTATTGTCCATTTTTGGATGATAGCTACCCTAATGGATGTGAAGTGGTATCTCACTGTGGTTTTGATTGCATTTCTCTTATAACTAATGATGTTGAACATACCTTCATCGACTTATTGGCCATTTGTATATCTTCTTTGGGGAAAATGACTATTTGGATCTTTTGCTTGTTTTTTAATGGGGTTGTATTATTATTAATAATATTATTATTAAGTTTAAAGAATAGCTACTTAAATAGTAACTATTTCTAAAGTATAATATACCTTAAACAAAGTAGGATGTTGATACAATTGTCATTTTGATGCTTTCGAGGAATTCATAAGAGGCATAGGCATTACATTTTTATTAATACGGAAGTACAATTATTAACTAGTATTAACATTTCATTATAAATATGTTTAGTCCTAAATCTCTCATTAAATCTTAACTTCAAAAATTCTCAGTTTAACCAAATTTGAACCAAGTAGAGTCAGATTGACTATATTTTTCTGGGCTTGTGTAGGGTTACTTGGTTATTACAGTCAATGCCTCCATTGTTAGTGCCTTTATTTTCTACTTTAGCATTGATGAATGAAGCAAACTTATCAAGGCCCATAGTCTCTGACAGCTATGAGTGGCCTTTGGGGTATAACTTTCCCCTTTTTCTGAAAGTCAGAGATCACTAGGATAAAACATCATTTATTCTAAATACTTGAAGTTGCTCTTTACCTATTTCTCATTGCAGCGCTACCAGTTTAAGTCTCTGCTCTCTAGAGGTGATGACTTTTTTCCTTGAATCAGGGTAACGACAGTGGGGATGAAGTGACATGGACAGATTTGAGATACATAGGAGGTATCTATGACAGATTTGGTGATTGATCAGAGATGGGAAAGGTGAAAGTGAGCGTGGAGTAAAGGATGATACAGGTTTATGAAGAGGGGGATCCTGATGCCTTCATTAACACAGGGAACAAAGAATATAGGCTGGGTATCAATGAAGTGCCAAGCTCCTGTTTGGACATAATCTATCTGAAGTGTCTCTGGGAAATTACATGGGGATATTGAGGAGACAGTTGTGCATCTGAATCTGGACCTTAAGGAGTAGCTGTAAGCTGCAGGGGAAGTCTGCATGGGCGAAGATGGTAGCACCGAGAAAGAATACGGAGTGCGAAAAGAGCGCCTAGTTCAGAACTCTGAGCGCCAACAGTATTTGAAAGACAAAGAAAGGAAGAGACTGCAAAGGTGACTGATAAACACAGCCAAAAATGTAGAAAAAACCCACAAAATTTCTGGAAAAGAAAAATAGCTGTCTTCTGCATCAAATGACTCAGAGAGGTCCAATACCTAAGAACTGGAATATGTCTATTGGATTAAACCAAAAGAAGGTTTGGGGTGCTTTTAATGAGAGTAGTTTCAGTGGTATGCTCACATAGCGGGTTAGTTGTGAGCCTGAAATTTGAGGCCAGGTCTGTCTAACCTGAAAAGCCACATTTATAGTGCCCGAGAGGGAACATCTCCTTTCCATTTCAATCAGCAAATGTCATTGGACCTCCAAAGATTTTTAATAAAAGTATTCTTTAATATTAAGAAGAAAATAGTTTCCAAACCAGTAGATGTCATTATGTCTGGAAATAGAATCCTTATTGATGTAGAAGGATGAGTAATGCTACAATTTGCTTCAGGATCCACGTTATGGAGCCATCTTAATGCTGAGTCTATTACGCATGGATTTCTTTTTGTTATTTCAAGCACAAGTGGTTCAAAGCAGACTCACATAACAGTCTGTTGTAGCAGGGAAAGAATGGGGAGCGACGGGGGTGCATGCTGCCAGAGAGATGACATTTGAGCGAGACCTGAGCACAGCGAGGAACGAAGCCACGGACCTATTCGGGGTAAGGCATTCCTGGCAGAGGGAACGAAAGTGCAAAGGCCCTAAAATGGAAAAGGCTTTACCAAGGGGAAGGCAAAGCAAAAAGGCCTAGAGCCTTAAGGCTTAATCCAACAGTGGAACTATTCAAAAGTCTCAGAGGATGCAATTTCTAGCCTGCCTTTTTATTCTTTTTCAATGTTAAAAAAAATATCTATTTTGGAAAAGACATCTCACACAGAAAAGGTTCAAGTACAGCACAGTAATTTTTTCTCTTGAAACATTTGGAAGTTAGTTGTTGATATGGTCCATTGCCCCCCATTTTTTTTTAATGTGAGTTGTCTACAAATAGAAATGGGCCCAAGGACAACATTTTAAGAAAATTATATGAGACTTTCTCAAAAGTTTCATCATTGAAGTTATTAAATGTTAACTTGCACCTATCATAGGCTATGTGAATTAAAAATATAATAAATTGATATATTAATATTTGTCAAAAGTTGGTAGTACAACATGGTATGCCTTTTTATAGGTACTCAATAAATATTTGTTGGACAAATAAATGAACGACCAATGAAATATGTTTGTTTCTTCAGGAAGTTTGTTTCTGAAGGCAGTTTAATCTGGATGCAATGTTGCTGGTGTCCTAATTGTAACAGCACATAAGTAAGCATTGTTTATACTTTTTAATCATTTTTATAAAGATATATATGTGAGATGATGATGTGTTGTCTTAGTGAACTTTAATAATAAAATATTTGTTGTTTTTATAATTGTATTACTTTATATAATCACTGGCAAGTGAGTAAATGCTAAAACACCACGTTGCTGAAGCTTTGAGTGCTATGAATTTATTTAAAATAAGGAAGGCTGAAATGTCATTTTCATTAACAACTCGCTTGCCATTGACAAAGGTGTTATTTGAAGATGTGGTTAAATGTTCTGCGTATGTCAAAGTGTCTTAATATTGTGTTAGATGATTAAATATGTTTATAAAATATACTTTTCATTTGCAGGTTTAATTCAATTTTAATTTTATATTTTTCTTTCATAAAAATAGATCAATATTAATGAAATATTTGTAGTTCCTTTGTGTAAAATAGGATTTTTAGTCAAGGCTATATAATTGTCCAAGCGATCTACTAAGTAATTAAATAGATCAGAAATGGTGCATTTCATGTGGTTGTCTCATTAATTATCTCATTCATTATCTGGGATGGGCATTTGGGTGTTAGTATTCTCAGTGAGAATGTAATGACAGATGTGACATTTCTGGTTGCTGAAATAGCTGAATTTAATTTATTTAATAATAGTCACAATTTTGAGTCTCCATTAGGTTCAAAGCATTGGTTTTTAAGTCATGGTTCTTAGAGCTGGCTCCTTGAAGTAATCTCCTTAATTTGGGTTGCTTGTAGGAAGGCGATCACAATATATGGTAGGATTCACCAATCTAGGCTCGTCTAGGTGCTTCATGCTGGGCATGCCTACTTTAGATGGAGTGCATGCCTGTCTTGTAAAACTGTGTATCATTATCACATATGTTGATGCCGAGAAGAGGAAGAAGAATGAACAAATAGGAAATGATGATGTAAAAAAAACACAAAATAAAAAAGAAAACGATGACCTAGTAATGAGGTTCCAATTTGATCTTCACTGATTACAGATCCTTACATTGTCTAAAGGAGTTTTTGCGCTGACCATGAATATAATCCATTATTCTTTTTTTCTTAGTTTCTTTCTTTCTTTTTTTTAAGTGTGTTATTCTTAAGAGATAAATGACTTTGAAGGAGTAATGATGTTTCTTCAAAACACCGCCAGTGCCTTCATGATCACATTAGTTCAGTGATGCCTCCCTGTGATACTCATTTGTTCCTTTCTTGCATACCTCATTGCAACTGACATGCCAATGAGGGTATATCTAACTTCTCAAATATAACTGAGGAAAATCCATCATGGTAGTGTTTACCATGTTTCTCAGTAATTTGATTTGTCCACAACACACATGATTTTTTTTCTGGATGGTTTTTCAGGATTTCCTGTTTCGCAATTGTGAAATATTTTCTCTGGTGACGATGTAAGGAGAGTACACATTTTAGTAACACCCACCTGTACTGATCTAGATTAGTCTGCTGCCTGTTTTAGGTTGTTTGCAGCAACGCGACCCCTTGGTTAGTCACCATTTTCTTGTTCTTGTGCAATGCTTCTTGAATAGTCTATAACTTAAGATCTCTTTCACCAGCGATTTATAGACTTGCCTGTACCCGTTAAGCAGGTAGCAGACTGGTTCACAGTGTGGACTGTGGAGCCATAGAAAGCACTACTTTTGAAACCTAATTCCACCACTTAAAGACTGTAGGATTTGGGACAATTTGCGTATTCTCTTTGTGTCTGTTTGTTTCTTTGTAAAAAGTTTAAAAACAATAATAATAGCCTACCACCTACTTACCTGCTGTGAGGTTTAAATGGCTGATGTGTTAAAGGACTTTGAACAATTCCTGGCACAAAGGAAGTACTAAAAAATACTAAGTGATAAGTTCTAAATACTATTAAGTAAACAAGTACCAACTGTTACTTGTGTTGAGTGCACTGGTACCAAAGAAAATACTTTCCAGCTCTGTGCTCATGCAGTCGGGATTGAGATTGTGCAATTAACCTTTCTTTATCTCCTTTTTTTGTTCCTAATTCAAGTCTGTGTATATTGTGCATTTAAATTGATTAAAGTCCGTCTTGTAAGTGAGCCATACTCTTGTCTATCGCTAGCACCAGTGGAATGGATTAGGGTCAATGAATCAATAGGCATCTCTCTATCTTGCCCACAGGGTAATCTTTGCATTTGTCTAATGTTAGCAAGCCAGCCGTGGAGGAACTTTTATTAGTTATCTGGGTAACCCTCCCACACAAATCAGGTTTCTAATTCTGAGGTTTTAAAGAAGGGTCAATAGTTTTAAATACAAAAACTTTAAATGTAGGAAACATGAATTCATTATCATTACAAAACACCTTAACTTCGTAGTAAGTAACGGAGCAATGGTCATGAAATGGACTAAGTCTGTCTGTGAGAACAATAGTTTGCAATGTTTGGAGATGCAACAACTTTTGTTTTGTTTTGTGTCCAAAAATTCTATTGCCCTACTTTATTTCAGAAATTTAAAGGTGAATCCAAATTAATGTAGTTCTAAGAATTTTGTAATACCTTTTGGGTATCACAACCCAGGTATCGCAAAATGAACTTTGAGACTCACTGGCCAATTTTTAACTCCTCATTTCACCAACTGTACTATAGTCCACAGATTTCATTCACCTCTAGACTCAGCCAGAGATATTACCTAGCAACTTGAAATGAAAAAGATAGGCTTCTGTGTTAGAAGGTAAAGACAGCATGGAAGTATTGCAGAGAAAAAGCACTAGATTAAACATTGATACTTTTAATAGGGAATTTGGTGGTTAAAAAAAAATGAGTGGGACTAGAAATGCTGACCTGGCACTAAGATATTTCAGGTCAAGGGATGAACAAAAGCGTTTCTTTTTCTGCCTTTATAAATCACAACTGACCTGCTCAAGCCAGATTCTCCAGCTAGGGCAGAGCAGAGGTCAGCCTGACGTGAACCCACGGACAGAGGCCCCTGTAGATTTATGTAAGTTTGGGAAGATTCTGTTTTTTCTTTTTTTCCTTCTGTTTTTCCAAACTCCCATCAGAATGCCCTAGGGAGTCCTGGGTATGTCCCAGAAACCAGGCAGGGAACAACTGATCTTAATATGACAAAATCAAATCCAGGTTTATTAACTAATGATTTGAATTTACATCAGAGTCATCCACTCAGGCTGTTTCTGTGTGGCTTGAACACATGTAATTGATATATTTCCTCTGCCATTCCATAGCACTAAGGAATAGGTCCACTTTTCTTGTTAAAAAGTGAAATCACATTTAGAACTTGGATGGTACATTAGTTTCATTCATTACTGTAGTAAGTGCTTACTGAGTGATACTGTGTGTGTGCGTGTGTGCGCGTGCTTGTGCGTCTGTGAACAGAAACCACCAAAGGCTGACCTCTTAAATTCTTACTCCATGAAGGGAGCTCAAGCTTGCACATTGCCAAGTCTAACACAGGCCCAGATGCCATAAAATTTCAATTGGACCATGAAGAATAACAGAGGAAGGGGAGTACAGGCATTCTAGATGGAAGCAGCTTTATATGCGAAGGCACAGAGGCAATGAACTTCAGATGTTTAGGGGAAATGTTATTCATTCATCTATCTATCCACTCATTCCATAAATATTTATAGAGAACCTACACTGTCCCAGAGAATCAGCACTTAAGAAGGAAAAATCTTTGGTCTCACACGACTTACATTTCGAGAGGTAAGGGACAGACAGTAAACAAATCAATTAGGTAATTTCCGATAGCGGTAAGGATTACAAAGGAAACAAAGCAGAGTAACAGGGAGCATGAGTGGTCAGGGAGGAGTTTCATTTGACTGCAGGGCAGGGTGTGTGATAAGCCTTGGAATAGAAGACGAGGAAGGCCTAGACTGGGGAGTCTATGACATCTTAAATGTTAGACCTGGTCAGCTCTTTTTGGGCAATTCTAGAAAACACTAAGTACTTTAATGCTCCAGTTAGTGAGATCTGGTACTCACTTTCTTAACCAATGGTCTTCTATTGAGGCGTACTTGTCTCTATGCTCCATGGCTAAGTGGCTGTGGTCATTTCATTTTTGGATGCTGTTGTAGCTTGAGGCATTTAACTTCGCTCACTTTCCAAATGCTCAGGAGGCTGGCTAATCTTGACAAGCTCATCCAGGAGATTGTGAAGACTTTTTCTGAGTTGCCCATAAACTATTTTCAAATCACATTTAACTTTAGTTTATTATTTTTCCTGGGTTTCACTAAAACTACCTCTCACTGATATCTAAGAATCTACAAGGTCCAACCACTTCTTAGCTGTCTTTGTAAAAATGATCAAATATAATTTTAAATAAGTAAACGTGTCACTTCTTTACCTCTATACCTAAAAAGTCAAAATAGACTTACCTCAAATTTCCAGTGACATAATTTTTCATTCAATGCAAATACAGAATATTTTAGTTCATAAGGAGAAGAATTTTTTAAATAAAGTTTTAGGCATGTAGTGGAAATGCTTGTTATCTTAACGATTTTTTTTTCTTGACACAAAAACTATTAATTGACTACTATTAGCCTTGTATACTTCTCTTAGAATATCTTATGCTTCATAAAGCTTATAGGATAGCTCTCCTATAAGTCTTATGAGAACAGTTTTCACAAAATGGCAGCAAAGAAACAGGCAACATTGAGATGATTTGCATTAGGCGGGAAAGGCCTGATAATGGAGGACTGGATTGTGGGTCAGAAGGAAGATTAGGGGAAAAGAGAAAAACATGAAAAAAGAAATGGTAATGGGGTGTGGGTTCCAGTGTTCAGTAAGGACACATTATCCGTGAAGTCAAGTCACAACAGCACACTTGTTAATTTTGCCAGTTTTACAGAAACATCACTGATAAAACTGAACACTACCAGTCGGAAAAAGGTTATTGCTTTTTATAGTCGGAGAGAGCGCTCTTTAAAAAGCAGTTTTAAGGTTGCAAGTGTAGATTGAGTGCAGCCCCCAAATTATTGTGCTCTGTTACTTCTTACTTTCTTTCACTTCATGGAATATTTTTGCAAGGTTTTTGTGACTGGTGGGTGGATGGTAAGAGGTATAGAACACCAGGCTTCATGGCAACTGGAACTTAAGGACTGGTTGCCAGGTGAGCAGTAAAGAGTCAAACAAAAACCGAAGGCAGGAATCATGTATATTATAGTCAGCTTGGGCTGCCAACGCAATACGGTAGACTGTGTGGTTTAAGCAACAGAAATTTATTTTCTCACAGTTCTGGAAGGCTAGAAGTCCAAGATCAAGGTTCAAGCTGATTCGATTTCTGGTGAGAGCTCTCTTCCTGGCTGCCTTCTCATTATGTCCTCACATGGCCTCTCCTTGGTGCCTGTGCAGGGAGGAAGAAAGGAGGGAGAGAAGAGCTGAGTGTGCCAGCATTCTGGTGTCTCTTCTTGTAAGAACACTAATTCAGTTGGATCAGGGACCTACCCTTATGACCTCATGTAACCTTAATTACTTCCTTACAGGCTCCCATCTCCAAATACAGCCACACTGGGGGTTAGGGCTTCCACATATGAACGAAGGGGTCACTTATATTTTGTTCATAAAGTATAGAAAAAGGGATGTGGTTTCTAACTAAAGCAGAAATTAGAAAAATTTTACTATATGAAAGTAATTGGGCTCTGTTCCTAGCAGAAAAGGCAAAAAGGGAAATATAATAGTCGGAGTGAAATTAATTTAATAAGTAATGTCTTTGACATCTTAAGCCTTGTTTTCTCTTATTGTGTGTTTCTGTTAAAGTAGTTTCAGGTGGGGGGACAGGAAGGGATGCTTTTTGAAGTCTAGATTGTACCTTAATCACACTCTATAGATTTTTTTTTTTTAATGTAGAAGGCTGATTTCAAATACTGATTTTAACCCCTGGAGATTAGGTAGAAGATGCCAGGAAGTACAAGTTCTGGACTGGAGCTGGGTTTATCATCACTAGAATTAAAGACTGTGCTCTTTGAGTTGTCAATGCCTATGTAGGAATTTTTTTAAAAAGTCGGAAAGTTACACATCTTATAAGCAGATTGTTTCAAATCTGAGGGGTATTTGTAAACCCTATTACTGGTTTAAGTTAACAACATACTTTTTAAAATCAAAAGTGCTAAAGATGATCATTTATGGAAATTCTTTTGTATTCAAGAAATTTAAAATGGTTTCATTCTGAAAATTATCAATATCTATGGGATAACGGGAGGTGGCTTAATGGCTACAAACTGTGGTTGGCATTTTTATTTCAGTTGCTCTAGGTTGGTTGGTCAATATTACACACATAGTACAAAGGTCAGAAAATCATTTGAATGGTGAGTACACAAACAATTTTTAGTTCTTAAATCATTTATGCCATTATAGAATTCTTCTTCTTCTTCTTCTTTTTTAAATATGCCATTTTGTCTGCATTTAATTAAGTACAAAGACCTTCCAGGTCCATCGTGGAGAGATCATTTCAGCCACTGCTGTATGGCAGCCAGTCTCCTGTCTCTCTTTTCAGCAGCTGTGAGGCAGACCCCTTTGCCTCGGGAGAGAGCAATCCGTAGTTTGTTGCCTTTGCGATAACAAAGATGTTGGAGTCAAGTGGCAAAGCTGTTGCCTTTGGCATCTTTCGCATGAACCACATCGAAAGCACCAAGATGTTTCTCTCTGGTGGTGACCCCACCACAGCTTCCCAGGTCAGCACCTCTGGTTAAACATACATGGGCTACCAGTGTCAACCTTGATGAAGTCAGTAACCTTGCCAGCTCCCAATCTACCTGAATGGCATCATTCACTTTGATGAGGGGATCAGGGTAGCAGCTGGGGTCAGCTGGGGTCACCAGATGAGGGATTCCTTTTGTGCCCATAGATCCTCCTCACTGTGTACAACTTGTACTTGGCCTCCTCAGATGTAATATGACAAAAAGCAAAGTGGTCTTGGGTGTCACAGATGAGACAGCCATTCTCTTTGGTGATGTCAGTGCTGACGACATCTATTAAACCACTGAGGCAGGCTCTATCAGTCCAGACCTGCCATCAATCTTAATTCACTGCTGCATACAGATCTACCTTCCTGTCAGAGCGTACTCGTCTATTCTCTTAGAACGACGAAGGGGAGACATTCTCTCAGCTTTGGACCAGTAGATAGCTGAGGAGCATACACACTGGTCATTGCTTTGGAGCTGTGACACACTTCGGGTGGTTGGTTCTTAAGATCACAACCATGGCTCTGCTTGAAAAAGAGCAGTCTTCAATTCCTTTTAGATTTTCTGAACTTTCTTTGCATTCAACTTGGTTCTTAAATCTACTCTGTTCTCTCAAAATGTTAGAAAGGAAAAAATATGATCTCTTGGGACTTCCATGCTATTAAAATACTGTTTGACAGCTGCCATCCTACAGATCTCGCAAGGGTACTGGCACACAGTGAGGGGCGACTTTCTTAGGTGAGAAATTTGTGGCTGGTTTCTGGAGAAAGTGGCCCACGAGCTGAAAGATGAAGACAAGCAGCCACAGAAAGGGCGGGGAGTTCCGGAGGTGACATTACATGCATGGGACCGCTGGTTCAAAGGCAAAGAAGCTCAATTGCGTGATGACTTAGAGTGTAACACGTGGTACAGTGGAATAGAATGAAAGCACGATGAGGCAAGAGGGAAGGCTAGGACAGAACTTGCATGCCATGCTAATTGGCACTTTCTCCCAAGGCTCCTCTAAACCTTTGATGAGTTTTAACCATTGGACTGGGGTGATCAGATCTGTTTTTTTGGGTGACAGTGCCAGTAGGAAGGAGTGTGGCAAATGGATTGAGGGTGGGGTGTGAGAATCGTGCTTTGGGATCAAGTTAGACACTATTGCAGTAATCCAGGCAAGAAGTGATGAGGTCCTGGACTAGACAGTTAACTATTTCCCAAAGACATAAAAACAAATGTCTTACACAATCCTGGACCAGATGCTTTAGACAGTTATTTAGAGGAAAGCGATAATATCTGTTTGCAGGCAGACTGGTTAATTTCTTTCCTTCTAATTAAAAAAAACAAAAACCTGTCCATGCCATTTCGAAGCTCGATAGTTTAGAACTCCCTAAGAAAGAACAACGGATAAGGAGACATTAAATCATTCAGCTCACACAGAGTCTACTCCCTTTTCGGGCAACCCAACGCAGATCAATCAGAACCAAACTCATAAATTCCAACCAGAACGTGTTCTGTCATCTGTCAACGTATTTTCAAGTCTACGCAGGTATGACCATACGCCACGATGAACGCACGAGCTGGAAAGATCACAGCTACTTGATCTGGTTCTGTGATTTATGGTTTCCAAATCAACACAAAGCGAAAACAGCAGGCCGCAAACACCCATCTCTGCTCCTAGCAGGTCACACACTGCGATCCCATCCAAGTACAAGTTTCCACGGTAAACAGGGCCAGGCTTGCCAACACGCCGCAGGTTTCCAAAAAGCAGCTATGTCCCTCGGGGGGGGGGGAGAACTTTGTAACGGGAAGAGAAAATCTTCCCGGATGAAATCTCCAGCAACATCAAGCCACAGCCGTGTTTCTGCAGTGGGCCCGGCCAAACGCCTCATCGACAAGTGTGGCGCTGGCAGGGCCCTGTCCTCTGATAGAGGTGGCGGTGCGCCCTCGCCAAATCTTGTTTGCTTTTGCTCACGGCTTCCTAGGGGGAAAAAAAAAATCTTACTTTGAGTCGAAACTTTCCACGTTTCATCCCAGTCCAAAGGTGACTTAAAAAAAAAAAAATTTTTTTTTTTTTTTTGAAAGTTGAATGAAAGTCAACTAAAATTTGTGAAGTTTAGTCATTTGGGGAGCTCTGTGTACACCAAGCTCTCACTGGATGACACCAAAGTTACATTTTCCTGCGCCCTGTGGCTTTTGGAAGGCTCACTCCTTCTGGCTGTTTCTTTAGAAAGGATTTAACCCTAAGTTACAGGGGCAGGAAACCAAACTTTTTTTTTTTTTTTCAATTCTCTAAAACAGATTTTTGCCAGTGAAGAACTAATAAGACTACATCTTGAACCCACTGGTAGTTTAAAAAGTATAAAATGTCCCCATATATTTTATAGAAAAAAAATTTAAATAATGTGGTTAATTCAACAAATCTACTAAGTACCAGGTCCTGAGAACTCGGCTGTTTGAGGTATATAAAGCTGTATGAGTAATAAAAATGGCAATAAGACAAGGCAGAATACAGTAAGCATTGAAGCAGAGGTAGAAGCGAAGTCAGGTGGGATGCAGAAGTGGGAGGAATTAATGTCGACGGGGCCTGGGATAGCTTATTCTGGGTCTTGAAGGACGGAGGGCGGCAAAGACCATGGTTTGGGAAGGTTCTGGTTAGGGACTAGTGCGAGTATAGCCTTTAGGTTAGAAATGGGACTAGTCAGGGTGGCTGGGGTATTGGATATGACAGAGGAAGGAGTAGAAAATAAAGTCAGGAAAAGCAGAAAAGTTGGGCTCAGAGTTCCTCAGTGAGTGCGCTGTTGGTATTTGGGGGCGGATGATTCTTGTCATCTCTGGTCCCACTTCCAACATCCTGTTGTGCTCCATGTTATTTTGACCACTGAGGAGAAAACCCCCAACATTTTCAAATACCACCCAGGTGAGGCAGTGTCAACTCTATAGAAAATGACTGGGGGAGCCCTGGATACCAAGTCTGGGGGTCAGTCCTCAGTCCTGTAGGGGATGAGGGTCATCTAAATGCTTCTGACCAGACTGGAGACATGACCAGATCTGGGATTCGGGACAATAGTCTGGAGATTGAATCAGAGGAGGGAACAATTGGGAAGTAAGGTAATCAATTTAGTCTACTGCAATAGTCCGGGCAAGAGTCGGTGTGTACTCAAACTAAACAATTTCATCATTTCATGCCTGAAAACATGAATAGACCATTTTTTTTTTAAGTTATTCCTCTTGTCTCTGAAACTCCCTGGTACTTGCATTGCAGAACTCTTTGTGCTTTCCTGTTTTCTGCTTTCCCCAAATTAATATCATATGGTAATTTCAGTATTACAAAAACAAGATTTTTAGAGGGTGATCGTAACACCCTTTCTAATTATAGAATGAACACGTGGGGGGATGGAGAGCTGTGTTTTAAAAAACAAGACCAAAATAATGGTGTTTCTCTGTTTCATTTTAGTGTTTGGGTTGTTTCACTCCTTGAGTGGCTTTTTTTTTTTCTTTTTCTTTTTTTTTTCAAGAAGGCTCTGTTGACAGTCGGTGGAATAGTTTTGAATCCCAGATGTCAATGCGGTAGTGGAAACTCGAAGTGGAGAGGCAGATGGAGTCTGTCAGAAGCACCACCAGTTGCCAGCGCAGAAGACGGTGCCCAGGGCCGGGGAGGCATGGAGGCAGCGCCACCCCTGACGTGAGCAGGGACCCGCCAGACTGGTGGGGAAGGGCAGGGGTCACAGCCGTCCTCACGGCGCCCGGCTGCCCGGAGCGAAAGGGCACCCTGACTCGACAGGGCCGCTGTGATCCCATCTTGCAGTGTGTCCTCCTTGCCCGACTGCTGAGACATTGCCACTGCCTTCTGGTTTTCTCCAGGACCCTTGGGAGGGACGACGCGGGGAACAGATCAGCCGCAGAGATGTTAAACTTGAGTTTTCCCTAAAAAAAAAAAAAAACCCTCCTCAGGAAACTTTCAGGTGGTTTTTCCATTTGAAACGAAATGGGATTTCGAGAACGGTAAGCAGCTGAAAGATTGTACCGCATCTATGCAAAGGCCCACTGACCTGAGATCACAAATTCGAATCTGATCCTATTCATTAGGGAGATGCTCATTCTCCAAACCTCATTCTTTTTTCTATGTTTCTATTAAAGGTTTTTAAAACTGGCTTGGGCCCCTATTCAGATTTTCTGGGGCTATATTCCCTTTGGATTCTCTTGTGCAAAATTGTTAATTTTGCTACTTATTGAGGAATGTGCTGAAAAAATGACAATGTTTTTGATTTTCCTGGTACTTTATGTTATGTAAAATAAAGCATTTTCACATATATTCGCTCATTAAATCCTCTGAGGCTCAGAGGATTAAGAGACTTACCCAAGGTCACAGAATGGAAAGCCCAGAACTCAAGTCCAGGTCTTTTGATGCCAAGCACATGCTGTTCCCTCTAAGGTTTGCTGTTCGGTGATCAGCACTTTGATCTGCTCAACTGACAGTGAGGAGGGACAGATACTCTGAGCAATTAAGATCTTGCAGTTTCAGCCGAGGGTCTGCGGCCTTGAATAATGAGGATCAGTTCCGCTGGCAGTTTCTAGCACTGTCTTTTAGAAATTGCTATTGATGGTGCAGCTTTAGCGTAGATCATGGCCCTCAGTGACAGGCGATGCCCATGCCCCTCGCTCCTGGGGACCATTCCTCTCGAAATCGTCGCATGCCATGACTCGCAGCAGTGTTTTGTGCTGGCTGTGCTAACCCCAGCTGCTCCTGTCAACAGCTCTTGAAAGATCCTCTGGGTCACTCCAGAGTCTCCTGCTTCCTGGAATAGCTCCTTGGCAAGCAGACAGCACAGAATCAAAACCTTAGCACCACCTCTAAAGGCAGAGTGCAGCTCTGGTGCTCCACAGCTCTTCCCGGAACTTCTTCAAACTGGGCCTCAAAGTGACTCAGGGGAAGCAAGACTCTTGGGTTCTGCTGGACTCCAGAGATCTGGGTCCATGGAATCGCCATTGGTTTGGAGTCAATGCTTTGACAGCCTTCTCTCAGAAGTCACGTGTGTAGCCCATAAACTTTCTCTCTACATGCTCACTCTTTCCTTAGTGTGCATTTATGTGAAATGAGTCCCAGAAACTGCCCTACGTGTCTCCAAACTCTGAAGTGACCCTGGATTATGTAGAAACTCAAAATGAGTCCCCCATTTCCACTTAGCAATACTAATAAGGTTGAGATTTATTTAGGCTTGGCCCCATGCCGAAAGAACCCATTCTAAGTGCTTTCTATTGACTTTTAAAATCGTTAAAACCCACCTCTGAGGAAAGTCCTGTTATGAGCCCCTTTTAAAACAGGAAAAGGAGGCTTATGAAGTTGTTTTGTTGTTATTGTTTTTACCAGCTCGGGAGATAATGAATGGGAGATTCACCCTCTCCGCTTCTGAATTTCAGAACTTTCTGGTGGATAAGAAGTCGATAGGACAATAAAAATTTTGAGTGCAGCCTTCATCCTTCTTGCAGAATGCCACATCTTCCTTGAGGACAGACTTCTCTAAGCCTTATGTGGTCTGAGCAGAGCCACGACTCCTGTGGCAGACACTTCTTTTCTTACTGAGCAGCCATTCCTTGTTCTTTTTTTGGTCAACACCCCTGACTTTGGCTCACCTGGCAGCGTGCTGTTGAGCCCAGGGGACTGGATCCTCATCGGCCTCTTTCAACCACAGCGCTCCCACTCTCCTTTGCCTGTCTGGTCCAGGGGCAGGGTTGGGTGCGTTGGGGGGTGTTTGGGGAACTTCCAGATAAGACAGTCCTCTCCGAGTGAAGACAGAACTGCGCGAGGAGAAAGCCCTTTTGCCTGCATCTCTTCTTCCCCCCTGGATAACGCTGAGGAAGTGATAACTGAGACTCTGGAGGCCTCTGGTCAAGAGATTACAAACCCGAGAGAGAAATCAATATCTCGTGGACAGCAAATGGGATAATAGTAATAATAATAATAATAATAATAATAATAATAATAATAATAATAAAGTCTGAGTCTTTGCTAATGACACGAGCCTCCACATTAACCCTGGGTCCACGTCTGAATTTCTCATGAAGTTGACAATAAATGTCCTTATATTTATGCCAATCCTACTCAAAATGTGAGAAGTACACGCCAGTCCATAAACTATTACTGCTCTGTGAAGAGAAAAGGACAGAAATCGGGGTTAGGGTTGAGACACTTCCATAGCACTTTGGCATCGTCGGTAAACCCATGACAGTAGACTTGTCTCATTGAACAGGACCTGGCCAGTCCAAGCCGGATGGGGCACTAAAACAACACTGACGCCAATGCCATAGATAATTTCGTTTCTTCCTCTCAGCCAGGAGCATTCCTAACAGAGCTCTTAACAAAAGAGGGTTGTGCCCACATGACTGATATGTTCTCGTGTTTAAACAGAGCTACTACATCACACGGTGGACTTACAGCAGGTCTTCCTCGTGGAGGCTGTCTCAATCAGGGACTCGAAGGTGTCTTTCTGTGTGATCTTCTGTGGCTGTCACACTTTGAGGGACAGCCAAGCCACTTGAGGGAAGCAGGGTGACAGCCTGGTCACTTATTAAATACAGCAGAAGCGTGAAGTTGGCAACACTCAGCTCCGTGCCTCATGAGGTCCTGCAGAGCACCCCCCACCCCCGCCCCAGCTGGCCTAGTATTGCTCCTTCATTTCCTGTTCTTGCTGTTGCTCCCATCTTGATACTAATTAATCTTTAATAAGGCTTTAGCCAATAAATTCCCAGAAGGACACTTAGGACTTTTTGGTTTTAGGAAAACCACTAACCTCTCCGAGTCTCAGTTTCCTTGTTTGTAAAATCAGGATAATGTGACACCCCGTTATGTAAATTATAACAGTAATACCAAACATTTATTGCATACTGTGTGCTTGGCACAACTTTAAGCTTTGTAGGTATTACCACATATAATTCTCTTAACAGCTTTATGATGTATGTGCGACAATTTTCTCTCTATTATATGAGTGAGGACTGTAACGGGTTCTATAGAAAAAGAGGCATGATTCAAGACTGATAAGAGCACTCGAGCTCTCCTGCTTGACCACTATGCTGAAGCTCCTTATTGTGAATGTAAGAAATTTGCAATATTATGTGACGAAAAAGCTTCGGATCGAAAATAGCGTCTAGTGACTTTTTTCTGTGCGAACCACCCATTCACATAATTGCGTATTAACATAATTAAAAGTATAGTAATGAGTGATTTCTGAGCATCTTAAGAGGAAAAAAAAAAAGAATCAGCTAGAACATCTGGCTTCTGGTTGGTTTCCTGCTCAGGAGTTTCCTAAAAGTAAACTTAATTATACTGTTGATATTAGTAGATTAGAACATGCGGATAGCTTGGAGCATTTTGCCAAACGGACCAACCCAGCTCAGGTTGCTCGCCAGGCAGCCAGAGGTGTGGAAAGATCTACTTCATTTCTTGGTAATCCGCCTGTTTGATGGAAGGCAGGGCTATGTCCAGGAATCAAAGAAACCGGCCTCCCAAGAAACGGGCTGGCTCTGTGACACCTGGCGAAGTGACACTGGGCAAGTCACTTGGATCTTCCGAATGTCAGCCTCTTTGTGGTGAGGCTGAAATGAAATCGAAGAGGGGTAGGTTGTTTGTAGACTGTACAGCCTCGTGGACATCATTTTGACATGTTATGTTTATATTAGTGCCTAGCCCCTGATATTGACTCTGGGGTGTGTTTGGAAGAAGTAGCATGCTGTAGTGAAAACCAGCGTCTCTGAGGTAAGAGATCTGGGTTCTGGTCTTACTCCACCTGCGGCCAGCCACAGCAGTGTTCTCTTATATGAAAAAAGAGGGATGCGGTGGAGGGGGGTTTCCAAATGATCTCTGGGACCTCACGCCAGTAGATCATCAAAAATACTGAGCTATTTTCCTCAGGTGTTTATTAACCTAGCTAAGCACATTGTCAAAAGATACCAGAACCTGCTCTTTTTACATACAAAAGCAGACCACACAGCCATGGGTCAAAAGGGGATCACATGGACATAGCTCACATGTCCCCTGTCAAGGGGAGGAGCTTGCAATGTGTTTGGAGAACATGCCACACACCTCCCTGGACTGGATGTATGAGCCCGGTATGGTGAAGGGGATGTCGAGTCCCAGGGTGTGACCACGGTTGGCAGTATCAGCCCTGCCGAGAATGTCAGGGTTGCAGAGGCTGGTGCTCAGAACGAGGAGACGGAGGTCCAGAGAGTACATGTAAATTGCTTGAGGCTGCGCGGATAATCGGAAGCAGGGCTGGAACCAGGCTCGCTCACATCCCAGGCCAGCGCTCTTTATTTTGCCCCAAGCAGCCTTATACACCTTATTTTAAAAGCTGACCTTATTAAAATGATCCTGAGAAACTGCTCAGAGAAATCACAAAGCACCTAAAAAAACACAAAACCTCTGAAATACTCAAATGATTTCTATCTATTTCTCTCATCTAAGATGTGGATATTATAGCAGTATCTTTTTTTTTTAACCAATGCATAACAAACATACATAATTCAGTAGCACTTCCTGCATCATTTCTGAGAGTTATACAATTGCAAAGATAACATTGCCATATCGAGCTGATAAACCTTTATATTTGAAAAACTTCTCTCTTTGATGTTCTGCTTCGCAGGCATCTGAGACAGTTCTCTGAAAGAAGTCTTTTATTTTGCATGGAATATAATACAAACACTTAGCCCACATCAACCAGAAAGAAATACCTACTGGTGAAAACAATTGGGAATGGCATGCTTAGACACAGCAAGACCCGAGGGTCACGGTGGACTATTAGCCAGATATGAGACTACAGTAGTTTATCATAAAAGCAAATATTAAACTTGGACATTTCAAATGGAGTAAGCTGTATAATAGCCAGAATTATAGTAATTTTCCTATTATCCCCAGTGTGTGTTAGTCCTTTAATTTAGCATTGAGTCTACTTTTGTACTTCTCTTCAAGTAAATTGAATAAATGGCAAAGGAACCATAGAAAAGAAGCTCAGTGATTCAAACATAAAGAAGAAAACCTTTTCATCATGCGATAGGTTATTACAGATGTTATGAGCTGCTGGAAGTGGGAAAGTCAGATATCAGACAGAGATCTACTTACAAGAGTCACTGAAAATTAGATGCCAAATTAATAGCTAACATTTATGGGATATTATGTTTCAGGCACTGTGCTAAGTGCTAGAACATTGAACAATCCCATTTAATGTTCATAAAACCTTAGATGGTAGATACTATTATTATGTGCATTTAATAGAGAAGGAAACTGAGGCTGAGAGATGTTCGGTGACCTCTCCAGGACAACACAGCTAACAAAGGGAAAATGGGAAGATACTACTGGTCACCCGCCAAACAGCTATCCCCTCCTTTTATTTCACAAAGAGGAGTCCTTTATTTTTTCACCATTGCAGACAGTGTCTCTCTTCAACTCAAGGGGTGGCTTTAGTTGCTCTGACTCAGTAACGGTGATGTTCTTTCCCTTGCTAAGTAATTGGTCCAGGCATAAGAATGGAACCCAATTTTGGCCAATGAGAAGTACGAGGCAATTAACCTTGGGGCTTCTGGATAGATTGTCCTCATTCTTCACAAAGATACCTTGTACTTTCCCTGCCTCTGGGTGCTCTGGTCTGAGGCGTGGTACATGGGCACTTTCAGGCGTCAAGCAAATGTGAAGGAAGAAAATCAAAGGACAAAGGTGACATAATGAAGATGGCAGAGTGGAGAGATAGAAAGACCCTGCTTGATTCATCGATCCTAATACCACCCCATCTCAGGACTTATTATGCTAGATAGTAAATATTCTCACCCCCTAAAAAACTTTTGGTTGGTTTTCACCTACTTGTTGCTGAAAGCCTCCTCACTGATAAAGTAAAAACACTATGGTTTAAAGCCTGTGTGTCTGATACAGAGTTTCTGTTCTTAACCACTACAGAAAATCAAGAGAGACAAAGTAGAATGTGTCTATCAAAAGGAAGAAAGAAAGAAAGAAAGAAAGAAAGAAAGAAAGAAAGAAAGAAAGAAAAGAAAAGAAAAGAAAAAAGAAAGAAAAGAAAGAAACCTAAGGGCAATTAACTGGTTACTTTAAGCAGAATAATGAAACCTGATGAAGATAAGCTCTCACTCCAAAATTGTAAAGCACTAGAGAAACAATTCCTTATGAGTGACGATGCATCGATTAATGGAACTATCTGATCAAGTATATATGTTTAAGTGACATAAAAGAAGGAATAAAGACATAAACCATAAGGATTCGGAAAAAGAATAAGCATATTTAAAAATAATTAAATATGTAGACACTGAAATTATTGGATATGTAAAAAAAAATGCTAGATATGGCTAAAAAGAGAATTAGTATACTAGAGATATATCTGAGGAAATTCTCTGGAAAGCACTAGAAAGGAAATGTTGGAAAATATAAAACATCAAGAAACGCTGAGGATATAAGGTGAAACATAGCTCTATTAGGAGTCTCTGCAAGAAAGAATAAAGAGAATGGTGGTGAGGTAATATTCAAATATAGAGCAGGTGAAACCTTTGCAGCCTTAATAAAAAAGCAAACAAACATGAGTCCTAAGTATCAAGAAGCACAACAAAGTTCTTGGCCAAATAAGTAAAATATCTAGACACATCTTAGTGAACCTACAGAATATCAAAGACAAAAAGAATATAATTAAAGCAACTTAAGAAAAAAGGCAACTTACCAACAAAGGAATGATAGTTTAACTGGCTGGAGGCTTCTCGACAAGCAATTGAAGAGGCCAGAAGTGTTAGGAGAAAATAAATACTAACCTAAATTCGGTAGCCAGCTTCACTTTCGCTTAAGAATAAAGCTTCCCCCCCCCTTAAATCAGCATTTTCAGACAAAATAAGAACAGAAGAATTTTAACACGAGAGAACCTCGCCGAAGGAAGTGCCATTTAGGAGGCAGAAAGCTGAATTAAGAAGGAAAGTGAACCCAGGGGCGATGAGCAGAGGAGCCACCGCCTTTCGGGGTGTCCGGTGCCTTCCGTAGGGTTAGGGTGGGCCTGAGCGTGGCGGTGGACCACCGCCAGCGGGAGACACGCTGCTGTCGCCGCACATTCACTCCCGTGTGTGTGCAACACGGCTCCCGACAGGGGCATTCCTGCGAATGGTCATCAGGGTCTCACGCCCGCCCTTCGAAGCCTGCTGGGCGCGAGGGCCGCGACCACGTAAAGTATCTGATGAAAGAAAGAACGTGAGTCCAGAAAGACTTAAGCAAAGAGATCAAGAGATTCCTAAGTCACCAATTCTAAGGTCTCGGGGGTGGGGGCAGTGGCCCTTACGGGGATGAGAGCAGCGAATCCGCGAGCATTAAGTTCCTACAGGAAATTCCAGATCTTTCCCGCGAAGAAACCCGGGGACCCCAGTCAGATCCTGCCTTTTCTTTAGCGGTCACCCACAATAAAAATGCAAGAACAAAATCCTTAGAAAAAATATGACCAAAGGGGATAAGACTGCCCACCATACATACCCTTGGGCTTTCACAGAAAGAGCCGCTTTTCCCACCTTTTAATTTTTTCTTTCTGCAAAAAGCTGCACTGTTTCCGTTGGGTGCGCGGTGGTCGAAGGCTGCGCGGTGGGTGCGGGCAGCAGGCCCGGGCGCAGGGTGCAGGGGGCCCCTCGGGGCGGAGGGCCTGGGAGGTGCTGGGCGGTCAGGGGGTGGTCGCCATCTTCCGACGAGTTTCACCTGCTCGTCCCCGGGAGCGGCTGTCCCGGAAGCCACCGAGCCTGCGCGTCAGGGCGCGCGCGGCGCCGCGCCCGGGGTGCTCCCCGGGGCTCCTCCCCGCCCCGCCCCGCCCCGCCCGCGCGCTTCTCCGCGGCCGCCGCGCGCGTTTGCATCGTCTGGAGACACTGGGCCTCGCGCCTCGCGGCCACCCGGCCAAGCGGGGGCCCGCGCGCACCGGGCCCACGTCGTCGCGGGGAGCAGAGGCCGAGCCCGGAGCCAGGTGGGTGTCGGGGGTGGGTGGGGTGGG
Source organism: Eonycteris spelaea (assembly GCA_003508835.1). Lineage (NCBI taxonomy): Eukaryota > Metazoa > Chordata > Mammalia > Chiroptera > Pteropodidae > Eonycteris > Eonycteris spelaea. The sequence goes on from PUFA01000037.1 coordinate 261,865, forward strand.
GGCGCCGAGGCAGGGCGACCGGGCAGTGGACAGTGGCCTCCACCTCGCCGGTCACGCTGACGCCCCGGGGCCTGCTGGGTGGGCGCTCAGGAAATGGGCCCAGAAAACGGTGTTGGCGGGTCCCGGAGCCGAGGGGGGCGGGGAGGGCGGCCCCGAAGGGTGTGACGGGCGGGAGGCCGGAGGGCTCCGGGTGGAGAAGGGCTTCCGCGGTCTGCTCCGTCCAAACGCTGTCGAAGCGGGAGACGGATGGGGACCCACCCAGCGCGCTGCCCCAGGGCCTCTGTGAGCAAACGCTTCTCTAGCCCGAGGGCCCAGCTGAGTGGCCCGAAATACACTTTAGTATGACGTCTTTCTTTTCTAGAAATAAACTCCCCCGGGGGACTGATTACTAGATGATCATGCAGATATGCATCCCTCCCCCGCCCCCCCCCCGCCGCACCCCAAACCCTCCAGACAGGGGACGCCCGAACCCCGTAGGGTGGGCCTCCAGGGCCGGGTGTTCTTGGTTGGCGTCAGCGGGCCGCTGTACACGGCCCCAAAGATGTGCGCGAGGCAGAGCCCCCGGCCGGCGCAGGCCGCAGCGTGAAGGGTCAATCCCAGGGCGATTCCAGAATAGAGCCGACCTGGTCGGGAAAATTACAGTTACTCTGGATCCACCTTCACGCCCAGGTAGAGTCACGTGCGTTCAAGGACTACCACAGGGGAAAACGAAAGGCCGAGAGCATCAGGTTAAGTTATTTTGTGGGAAAGAAACTCGTTAGCCACAGGAACGTAGAACCCATGGCTACTATCTTAGTGTAGTTCTGAAAGAAGCTTTTTATTTTATTAACCGAAGTGCAGTTGCGTGACTGCAGCGACATTAAACTTTTCATCGGGCGAAAGGTATTGTTTAGTATGGTATAGTCACACGAAATGAAAGATCAAAAAGTCGTTAGCACATGCTGCTTTTCCATCAAGGATTTCGGTTTAATAAAGCTTAGCTTTTGAAAGAAAAAAACTAGTTAGCCATCTAGAAGGTGCTGACAAGCTTAATTAGATTCTAATTGGGGAATAAGGATGTCATAATTAAGGGACCTGGCAGAATGAGAGCTAAGGAGCTAGCTCGAAGGGTATGTTAATTTAAAAGTAATTTACAATACGCTGTGGTCTCACCTACTGAGCTCCTTATTTCTTTTTCTGTTTCTTTTTTGACTCAGAAGATATGGTCAATGGATTACTATCACTTTTCCCTTTTCTTCCTTCCTCTTGTCATTATCACTACCACATCATGGGTAGTTTTATTGTTTTCCTCCTTTGAACCTTTTATGCCAGCAGGAGTGTTTGTGTGATAATCCAGGGAGCTACATCAATTCGGTCGAACAAAGCTTTATTGTTGTCAGCTAGGTCTAGTGAAGCCCCAGGGACCGCAGCTGTAAAGATGGGATGATATAAAGGTGCGTGAGCGGTCGCTTCCGTTTTAGGAGCTGGATTACTAAAGTGGCGGAAGCAAGTGCTGTCGCAGCCCCGGGATTCGTGATGAACGGGCCCGCTGCTTAGGACAAGGTTTCTCAGTGCTGCCCGCATAGGAGAATCACCTGAGGAACTTTAAACAAATGTTCCCCGGTTCTCACCACCTAGATTCTGGGTTAATTATCTGGGTGGTCCTCAGGCCCAGGCCTTTTCAAAAGCGTCTCAGCTTAACAGCCGTTGGTTTAACAATGAGGTCTTACTCCCAAGCCTGGTTTCGAGCTTAACCCCCAAGGCCTCAATTTTCTCATCACCAAATAGGGATGTTAGTATTTACCTGCAGCGGGCATTTGCATGGCAGCTCGCTTTCCACTGGGAACTGCTCTTCCTGTCTCGTCTGGTGCCAGGAACGTCTGCCAAGCCCATTACTTGACTATCTGGTGGAATGACCGCAGGACTCGAACTGACCCTTGGAGCATTTGGTCTGAGTGCTGTGCACTCAGCAGAACCATCCAGAGCCATGATGATGGGGAGAAGGAGAGGGAGAGGGCAGGGAAAGCAAGAGAGACGTTTCTTTTTTTTGACCTCTCAGTGTGAGCCCGAGGCTTGGAGCGTCTGGTAGTCGGTTCCGCAGGTTTGCCAAGGGCGACCTGGTTGCGAGTGAAGCCAACAGTCCGAGTGAAGCAGAGCTGAGATGAAAACAGTGTCAGAATTCTGATAACATCATTTGGTCCCCTGGATTCAGCCATTTCGGAAGCCGGGAGCATCTCCCCCCTGGACTTTTCAGTTATGCGAGACATTTAATTCCCTTTGATGCTAAGCTATTTCGAGTCGGTTTTACATTATTTGTTACCAAAAGTCCTGTCAAATAGGTGTCCTGAAGTCTCTGTGATGATAAAGTAAGATAGGACTAAAGCACAATTCCTGGGATGTTATGAGCGCAGTAAATGCTGGCTGTTGTCATCATCGTCTTCTTGCCCTGTCACCTAATTTTCTTCTCAGGGCTATCTCTCTCTTCTAAGTGAAGTACAGAGTGGATGCAGTTACAATGTTTTCTCCCTGTGGTGTTGTTTATTAGAAAGAACTCAGACCTTTTTAACATTCTATAGTTTCTTTGTTTATATTTTGCTAGCCTCTGCTCAGGATTCCATGAAGGAACCACGGTGCCTTACGCTTTTCCAACCTTTGGGTTTCATGCTGTGGCAGGCGGAGGAATAGGCCCACTTAAAGGACGCATGTTCTTTATTTATTCACCCTTAATTGAAAAACAAGCCCAGTGTCTACTCTGGTTTGCTTTATGTCCTCTACGTATCCACTATATGGTTGCATCTCTGTGATTCTGGTTCCGATTTGCCTCAAGGTCCTTTTGCACCTTTTCTTTGTCCATCTGCCCAAGACCCAGATTGAGTCCCATGTCTCCCGTGGAGCTGTCCTTGAACACTGTCTGCACTGACTCCCCTTGCCTGGAGCCTTTCGTGTCTTGTTTGGCTGGTCACTCTTGAACGTGCGAATGCTTTATCTCCGCAACAAGGACCCTGTTTTCAATTGATGTCAAGGGCAGTCTCTGTATTCCTCTGAATCCTCTGGCACATACCAGATTCTCTATGACTGCAGGGTCAGAGTCCCGTTCAAATTAGGCAGTTCTCTCAAGGACAGGAAGAACTGCCACCGGTTGGTTTTCATGCCGTCCGGTGAAGACAGCCGTCTTTACGAGCCACCGCCGCAGCTCAAGCAATTCCAGGTGCGGGCTCGTGCTGCCCGTGCGGGGCGAGGTCAAGTCGCGCACTCTCTTTTTCTGCTGGTTCATCTGCTCTTTCTGCCACTACTGCCTCGGAGATTGGCATGGACATTTAAGCTCCTTTGAGTCAAACAGGAAAGCTCATTATTTATACCATGATCTGATCGTATTCTAGGAGTTCACGCCAACTTCCAAAAATGGCTTTCTCCTGGCCTTTCTCTTTTTTGTTATGCAGACGTCTATATACATTATCTAGTGAGGTCACCTTTCCAGTGCGTGATGAGGTGATAATTCCTGCTGCTTCAGATTAGTTTTTTTTATTATGTCTTTTGGTGTTATAATTTATTTTAATTTTTTATTTTTCGTTGTGGTTGACATACGGTATTATATTCATTACAGGTGTACAATATGGTGATTAGACATTTATGTAACTTACAAAGTGATAACCGCCATAGGGCTACTACCATACAACACCATACATAGATAATGCAAAATTATTGACTACGGTCCCCATAACTAATTTGTAATCACTACTTTGTACCTTTTAATTTTTTTATTATTATTATTATTTTTTAGATGAGGCAACTTTGTTGACCTCACAGATTGCAAGGACCTTGTCAGCTTACAGTCCCCTATTTATTTATTTATTACGCCTACAGCACCTGGTCTTCCTGGTGGTCTCCCATCCAAGTACTAACTAGGTCAACCCTGCTTAGCTTCTGAGATCAGACAGGATCGAGCTTGTTCAGGGTAGCATGGCCATAGACTGTATCTCTTTATTTTTCGATTAGAGTTGACATTCATTATTCATTTTTCTTTTTTAGTTTCAGGTGTACAGCATACTGGTTAGACATTTATGTATCTTGCAATGTGAACACCACACAGTCTAGTAACCATCTGTCACCGTGCAAAGTTATCACGCTATTTGGATTGTAGTCCCCTTTGCCTTTGTCACCCATTCCTTCAACCCCTCCCCTCTGCGACCACCCGTTTGTTCTTTGTTTCTATGAGAGTGTTTTGTTTGTTCTGCTTTTTGAAAAAAATCCCACATGTAAGTGAAAATCACATGGCATTTGTCTTTGTCTGACTTAGTTCACTTAGCCATTTGTGACAACGTGGATATACCTAGACGTATTATGTTTTAGATTAATTTAAATGATGATTACAGGGACTTTGCTCCCCCAATATAATACCCACTACGTTAAAGGCAAGATTGAAGTGAAAAATTACCTGTTCACTCCATTTCTCCAATCTTGAATTCCAGGTATTTGTTTTAATGTTCTTTTGGCAGCTTTTCTGCCAAGATTCTAGACCACGCCGAGAGGGTACTTCGGCAGAAGTCCACCGGAAGGCATAATGCATTTAAAAGCCCTTTGAAAAGTGTGAAACACTAAAAGCGAGGGCTACTCTTATAATTAGAAGGTTCATCATTCTGGTGACTTCATAAGAGATGTGTTTTCCTTTGTTCCGAAGCTTGTTTCCTTTAGAAATTTGGCAGCAGCATCCCAGCATGCAACACGAAAATGGTTTTGTTGCACATTCAGGTCTGGCTTCTTTCCTGATTCCATAAAAAAGGCAAGAAAGCCCAGCACACACACACTCACTCACACTCCTGTACTTCTATACCTATCTATATGTGCAGCTTGTGGAAAAATACTGAATAGCTGAAGAGAAATTGCTAAAAAGCAACTTTTCCAGAACGGTGACTACAAATTACTACATGACATCAAAAAACTATGAAATAAGCTATTATTATTTGGTAATCTTAGCAACCTACGTGACTATGGCTTCAGGGATATTTACCCTCAGGATCAAACCTTAGACACTAGCAATCAGAAGATTTGTCCAGCAGTGTTAACACGTATTATTAAATGCATGGAGTGTCTATGGCCATGCCACCCTGAGCAAGCCCGATCCCATCTGCTCTTGGAAGCTAAGCAGGGTCAGGCCTGGTTAGTACTTGGATGGGAGACCACCTAGGAAGACCAGGTGCCATAGGTATAAATAAGGGAATGTAAGCTGACAAGGTCCCTGCAATCTGTGAGGACAACCAAGGGTTGCCTTGCCTAAAAAAAAAAAAAATAAAAAATAATAAATAAACGCACAGTGTATAGGAATAGACTCCCAGCACTGCAAGAGCAGCTTTGCCACCTGGACAGCAGAGCCCTTTTCGTCCATCCCCGCGTGTGTGGGCAGCGGTTATGGGAATGAGCAAAGGATCTGTATTGTATTTCTTCTGTTTGCTGTTTAAAACAAAACAGAGAACAAGCTTAAACATCATCCTGTTACACATTAACAATTTTGATGCACATTATTTGTTCAAAAGAAAAGGACCAAGAACAAAATACGGTTGTGGACAGAGTTGGGCCGGAGGTGCCTGGGGTTGGCGCGCACCCGCTTATGAGAGCCAGTCGTGTGAACTCCTGTTCAGTGACCTCGAAGTTATATCCTGAACTTGATTATGGTGGGAGCATTTACCCCGCTCCTTCCCTGCGTGATAAAGCACTGTGTCTGCTCACTCTTGCTGCCTCTGGCTCTCGCAGATCCGTGCTCAAGGCCACAGGAAATTCTCCTGGGTTCCAAAGCTGGGAATTGACTCCGTGAACATAGCCGTTAGGAATAGTAAAGCAGCAGTTGGCAAGGTGGTTTGGACGAGAGACGAGGCAGGAGCCCCAGGCTGTGTAGTAAAATGGGCATGAAATAACAAGGGACTAGAAGGCGAAAGCAGGCATCCAGCAGGAAAATGGTGGTGTAAGAGATTTGTCAGGGTAACCTACACAAGCATGAAGGGGCCACAGGGTAAGAAGAATATTAAGAACTTTTGGTTCTGAGACCTGTATGTATCTGGTAAATCATAATGGTATCTTATTTTACTGCATACAGTGATTTACTGAGTATCAAGCATTTTCATTTGCTCCAAATGTTGGCATTGTCTTCTTACTATAATTGAGGAAGTGAGACAGGTGACTATACAAAAGTCCCACATTAGGAATAATAGAGCAAGGCGCTGACCCAAGACTTCATAGTTTTGATTTTGGTGGATGGTTATGCTACCAAGAAAGATCCTGGAATCCGTTTCTGTCTGAAAGGATTTGGGGGTGAGCCCTGTTGGGAGACCTTGCACCTCCAGAGACAGAGCTGTTAGGCCACAAAACAGACATTCACCACCAGAGGGTGCTCTTACCCAAGAGAAACTTGGCAGAAACTTGGGAACGGCTAATGTCTTTCTTTCCTGAGGTTCTTTCTTTAGAAACTGCAGTGTGAAGAACCCCGATGGTGGTAGCTCAAGAGCTACAAAGTGTGGAGCGGTGATCTCTAGGCTTCCACAGCCTGTATCCCACAGGCAAGATTTACAGGGAGGTGCCTAATGCTCCGAGGTAATCCCAGATTATGCCTGTGTGGGAGGGAGGAGCAGACAGTTCAGAAATGCAGTTTTCCCCGTGGTGTTTGGAGATAGAAAGAGAACTTCCTGCTGTCCTAATGCAGGATTTATTTCCACAAGCTTAATATACTCTCAAAGGGTCATATTAAGGATTTTGATTTCACCCTAGTAGGACAACTTTTCTGCAAAGTTAGAAGGCAGTAATCTCAGCGTTCCCTTTCTTTTTTGCACACAGACTCATTCGTGATCACGGGTTTTCTCTCTCATTTCTTTCCCTCCTTCCTCTCGTTTCTTCCTGGCTTCCCTCACTCATCAAAGTTACTTCAGTAAAGGGTAGGAAGTATTCACCTTGAGATCAAAGTAGTTGATACTGACTTAAAAGGTCATTTTCCTAGGAGCACGCATTATAATAGTAATTAAGATCTTAGACCAAGGAATTGATGTCTGAAAGTTACATGGAGCAGCTTCATGAAGGTACTCTGAGCCTGGGGGGACCTGGCCTAGAAGTTTCTCTCTGGAATTTTAAAAATCATGTTCTCTTGAGAAGTCCCGCATTTGGCCTGTACCTTATAGCTGCCCCTGGGAATCTCTTAGTAGTGTCATTTATTATCTGTTCAGAAGGAAAGTAGAAATCGTATAATAATCTGGTCTGGAAAGTTTGAAAAACATCCCCTTCCCTCTCTCCTCCCCTCCTCAGTAGCCGCGCTGTGCCAACCCCTCGGGGGCGGCGGGGTCGATCCAGGGCCCAGACACCTGCGGTGATGCTCCCTGCTCCACGCGCTCCTCTGCGTCTAGGCCTGGCCTCTGGGCTTGGTTGGAGCAGAGGTGGGCCCCATCCAGGGGGAGCTCAGCTTCTCGATGCCCCGTCAGGTGGGACTGGGGGACACCAGGTTCATGACGTATGGCCTTCTCATGGTTCTTCTCTTGAGAATCTTCTATAGCTTTACCCTTTGGTGGGTTGGAATTTGGCCTAACATAAAGACATTTCAGTTCATAACCTTAGGAAAAAAAGACGTGGCCATCCACGAGAAGCTAGAGACCGGTGACAGTCCCCCAGTGGACAGCGGGCCTAGGTCTCATTCCCATTTGGTGAGAGTGAGAGGCGTGGGTTATAGCCACTCGTCCTCACTGGATCCCTCCATCTTTCTCTCGTGACAGATGTTTTCCTTTTGAGTTTGGGCCACTGTGTCACTGCTGTGGGACCAGCCACTTCTCCAGCCGGTGGATTTGGGCCCAGTTCTGGCTTGGGGTCTGGTTCTGTGATTGGAGCGAGGAGTGGGGAAGCACACGCGGTTAAGAGACGTGGTCGGTTCCACCTTCTGCAGTTGGTCCTGTCCTCTGTCTTCCCAGTGGTGGTTTCCGTGGCAAATCTCCGGGAAGACGTGACGCAGGCGGCCGCTGAGCGGGGCACACCTGTCGCTCATTCCTCTCCCTGCTTTATCCCTCCACCTTTGTGGCGTCACCTCTTTAATCATCGAAGGTGTTTCATCTTCAGGAATCATTATTAAAGTGTAGGTATTCCAGGGACAACTCATAGCTTAGCCCTAAACGGCACTGGCTTAGTTTCTCATCAGTGATTTAGCAGGTATTCGATTCGTGGAAGGTTTTCCCTTTAAAGGATCTTCAGACATTGTTCACTTTACAAATGAGGAAACTGAGGCGAGGGAGAGCGAAGAGAATCTCACACACATATCTGGGGAAAAAGAACGATTTAATTCTTTTAATTTCTGGCAGGTGTCTATTTTCCCCTTTGTGAATAAGACTGTGCAGGGGGCGAAGGTGAGGAGGGAGAAAGACGTGAGGAGGGAGGAAACGAACACTTGTATAAGAAGTGCTCAGTTACCCAACGTTTATTGAAAAAATGCATGCTGAGCACTACTCTAGGCATTGAGGTGCGTATCGCAGACATTCAAGATGCGCGAGACACAGTCACCGCCCTCCGGAGCTAGGCAAACCAACCGGCGTACGAGAGCGACGGAGGAAACGAGGGCCACGGGGGATGCTTCGGAAGGATGGTCTGTTGTCGAGATTCTTTTGGTTGCCAGGGACAGGAGACTTAGCTCAAAGCAGCGTGCATAAAAGAATTCACTGATTAATGTCACTTGGAAGTACAGGAAGTATTTTCTGTTTCGAAAACTCAGAGTCTCGTAAACTCCGTCAGAGCACTTGTCTCCCAGCTCCCCTTTCTCCGGTATTGACATCATTCTCGGGCAGATTCTCTGCAGATGGTGCTGAGGATGAGTTAGGCAGCTGTGGCCTTGCGCGTTATCCACTCAGCAACCCTCGTGGGAAGAGGGCGCTTTTCTGTTAAGCCGATCTTACTGTGCCAACTTGGATTGCATCCCCACTGCCCACCCCCGCCCCCCCAAAACCAACCAGGGTAGGTGGGACACGACTGCTGGCCAGGTCTGGGTCAGATGCTTACTCTGGAGCTAAAGAAATAGGATCAGCTCCGGTCCCACGGCACGGATTGATTGTGGAGGAGGATTCCTTGTGGGTTTGCAAGAACAACACAGACTCCCACACCGGCCGGGGAAGAGGTAGAGAGGAGGCCAACCCACCTGGGTGCTACGTACAGTCCTGACACTAACCCCTGGAAGTTAGTGTCAGACACCACAGGCTAAAGGGTTGGGCCTCTGCAAGACCGCCCTGACTTCAGATGCCAGCTGCACCTTGTGGGACCTCAGGTCACCTCATCTTCTGACTGACTGGCTACAAATTTGAGCATTTCCGCAAGCCCCTCATGCTTGATAATTTGCTAGAACAGCTCACAGAACTCATGAAAGTGCTATCTTTATGGTCACAGTTTCCTTATAAGGGATATAAACTGGGCGAGTTCTGAGAGGGAGCGCAGAGTTCCCGCACCTGCTCCCCGTGAATTCGGGCTGCATCATGCTTCCAGCATCTCCGCGTGTTCACCGACCTCTGAGCTTGGCTGACCACGGCTTTTATTGGGGGCTCATTACATAGGCATGATTGACTAAATCTTGGCTATGTGATTGGACTCAGTCTCCTGTCCTACTCTCCTGCCCAGAGGTCTGGCGATGCGAGTCCCAGCCTCTTCTGGTGACCTGCGTCCATCCTGAGGCCATCGAGGGGCCTACCAGAGTCACATTAGGAGCAGAACAAAGACACTTCTATCGCTAAGAGACTTTCAAGGGTTTTTGAAGCTCTCTGCTACAGAACGAAGATCAGACATCTTCCCCTCCTGCAGTGAAGGACAGCTTCCTCGGGAGGCGATATTCGTGTTGGGTCTTCATACTGGCAAAGCACGTCTGTGTGACATCACCAGGACGTGAAAAAGACGGGGCGTTTTAAGAGACTGTTCGCGCAGTGACTGAGGCACGAGGAGGAGCTAAAAGAGGCACAGGGCCCACATCTGACCGCGCTTCGCAGGTCTGCGTTTGTCCTGTGTAAAGTGAGGGGACGGCGCCGAGGGCTTTGAAGGGAGCCTCCTGTCTCCAGCTTAAGTGTGGAGGGTGCGGGGAGGCAGGCGTGATGGAAGGAGGCGAATACAGTAAACCAGGCAGGAATTTCCGTGTCCAGAGGTCCCTATTTCACTCTTTTTCCTCTGTATTAGTGCCCTGGGGTTGCCACAGCAGACTTACAAACTGGGTGGCTCAATACAACCGAAGTTTATTCCCTCACAGTTTTGGAGGTCAAAATTCTAAAATCAGGGTCTCCGTCTGAGGAAGAGTGTGTTCCACGCCTTTCTGGTAACTTCTGGTGGCTGCCAGCAATCCTTGGTATTCGTTGGCTTGTGAATGCATCACTCTAATCTCTGTGTTTGTCATCATATGTTATTCTTGTGTGTCTCTGTGTCCAAATTTCCTCTTATAAGGACACCACTCATTAGTTTGGGCCCACCCTAATTCCGTAACCTCAACTTGATTATATCTGAAAAGACCTTATTTCTAAATAAGGTCACATTTATAGGTACCAGGGGGTTGGGCTTCAACATACTTTATTTGGGGGCGGGGGGGGGTGTGGACACAATTCAAACCATAACATTCCCGAAGCCCTTTGGGCACAGAAAGGAAAGTGATGGATCATCTGTGTGGCCTCACAGGATGAGAGCTGTCTCTGCAGCCTCATTCACACGGGGCCCATCGGCCCTGACAGAGCTTGGGGCGGAGGGTCTTTTTCTTTATGGGCTGAGCTGAGCCAAAGCGGGTGCATAGTGTTGTCCTTGCTACTATTCTGGAGAAGACCGTGCTCCTTCCTTCTCCCAAGGGTGCTCTAAATCGAGGGGTGGGGGTGGAGTGGGGGTGTTGAGTGCATCCCTCCCCCGCACCAACCTGTAATTCTCACAGCACTCCTACCTCTAGAAAACAATGAATGATGATGGATAATTCCAAGGCCAGTGACTGCTCTTCGTTCCCTGACAGCGGCATGGTGGTCTGACATCACCCTAGGGTGCCTTTACCGTCTGTCCCCTTTCCCCTCTTTCACCCCCCTCCTCAACAAATGCTTTCAACGAAACACCTCGGCCTGGTATCTTCTTTGCTGTTTACGTTGTAACCCCTTGCAATCAAAATATTTCACTGATCGTGTCTCATTCATCCTAAACATGCAGCTGTGTGCTGGGAGTTTTAAGACTGGTTATTCAATTTTGCTTGAACCAGACTCTTACCGTGTGTAAGCTACATCGTGGGAATCGCTCAGACACCTTCAGGGAACCAGTCTATTACGTGGTCCTCCACTGGCTCACAGACCAGCTGTGCTTTCGAGGTCGTGGATGTTGAAGTGTTTCATCAAAGGGGCCCAGTTCAGTGTCGCTCCAGACCAGACGTGGCTGGCATCTCCATACTCCTTTTCGAAGTGAAATTTCATGCTTTCTTTTTTTTTTTTCTTGTCTTGAATAAGGGTTACTGTGAATTAAGGAAAAGGAGTTGAAATTTTTCATTCACTTTTAGAGTCAGGAGAAATGAGGTCTGATTAGATGAAGTGAATTTCTCAGAGTCACTTCATAGAGTGACTTCACTCATCTTGATTTGCCCTGGATTTTCCTGGTTATAAAACGAAACGCCCCACCCCTCAGGAAACCCTTCAGACCCCTTGCTCCTTGAATAGGACCACAGATTCCTTAGTGGCAGAGATCCTTTTACATGTCTTCTAGACCCACCATCTTGCCCCTTCTCCCCATCACAGTGATCCAGGATACACTTTAGCAGGGATCTCCAGTCCAGAGGAATTTCACCTAAGAAGTCAGAGCTATAAGCAGCGCCCGATTTCTAGTATTTGACTCTGTTCCATTAATATCCTGAAGGGAATGAGAGGTTAGGGGAGGGAGAGTAATGGAAATAGAAGACACAAACCCAGAAGGCTATTTATGGTCTAGGAAGAGTCTTTCGCTGAGTTACTGGCTTTTCTCCAGGGGTCAAACAGCTCCAAATTTCCAGAGGAAGCCCCTGGAAAGAAACTTCTTCAGGAGAAATCACTGTGTAAATTTCTCCGATGAGATCAAAGCAAGTGTCCATCCGGTGATGTCCCGTTCCATCTCCCTTCACCCCTGGAGATCATCCCACTGATGCAATTTACGGACTGTGATCAACCAAATACTTGTCACAATTTCATAGCTAAAGTATATTCACATGCTTGCTGTTATGGCAACCATTAGTAATATTAATAAAACCCTGTCTGGTTGAACCAGATAACTGGGACATGTAAACACAGACAAGAATAGCCATATCAGATGTCAACACAGAACAACATGAGCACAACCGTCTGGATTCTGGTTACCGTCTTCTGCCCCACCCAGCAGCCACATCTGTCTTGCTTATTCCTGGAACACCCGTTGACTTCTGTGTGGGCACTGTGTAAGTGGGTACACAGCAGGAAGGGCCTCTTAGACCTCTAAAACGAGGAGAGAAAGAGTTTACCAAGAGTTTAGTAATCCATGAAACCAGGGATACCTTGTATGATGATATTCATGCTTTGTTCCCCAATTATGGCCATCAGAAAATGCATTGTTTACAAAGCCTGTTCTTACTAAGTGTTCACTTTGCACGTGTTAGTGACTTAAGTAGTGGTTGATTTTAGCTGGAGGGTCAGTGGACAATAGCCTGGTGATCAGTACATTTTCGTAGACTCTTGTTTTGTACAACGGGATCATCAAACCTACCTATGGGCTGCTGTGATCATCTAATGAGATACTGTAAGCCGAACTCTCAGCGCAGTGGTGGCATGTAAGTGCCCGGCAAATGCCACGTCATGGGAGGCTAACACAGTGGCCGTGGGCTTTGAAGGTAGGTCCAGTTCCAGCCTTTTCATTTTCAGCTGTGCATCCCGGGGCAGCCTTTGTCAACCTCTTTTAGCTTTGCATGAGTTCCTCATCTACTGAATGGAGAACTCGGTGGTGCCCACACCACAGGATTGTATGCTATGCATCAAAGGTGCTCACTGCATTGCTTCAGGCTTGTCCAGGACTCAATAAATAGTAGCTGTTGTTGCTATTACTAGTAACGGTGGTATTATCACTGAGTTGCCCAGCGATGGGACAGATTAGGGTTGCAGCAAAGACTTGGAGGAAAAACCTTTTGGTTGTGGCGGGGGGGATGGTATGGGATGGGATGATGCAGCTAACGATTATAGATTTTCTCTGTCTGACTTTCTTAAATACCGGTGGTACAAAGCCATGGAATCTTCAGTAGATTTCCAGCGTAACTTGGTGACAGGTTGGAAGCTCTAGTCTTCTAATTCATATGTCTGATTTTTAAATTTCGCTTTCAGAATCCTACGTATAAATTAGTGCTATAAATCACCAGGATATATTCTCTATAGCTTCTTGACTTAAAAGCCCATTTCTGATCTATTTCTGGCTTTTTCTTCTCCCACCTCTTCGTACTGTCAGTCTTTTCCTTTGCTATTTCCCTTCTTATCTTTTACTCTCTGGGCCCAGCATTCTGGTAATTATACTCTCTGGCAGTCTGAAAACTTTTCTACCAGAGAGAGAAATGAGAAGCCTTTTCTTATCACCACCCAACCGTGATGTTCCTGGCTTCAGAGAGAGATCTTTAGCCCTTATTAATTCTCCTCCTTCTCACATTCTTTTCTTTGCTCAATCATACCAAGACACCTGTTTTTACAGAGGATTCGTTGGGGGAAGTCGTGCCCTGTAGAAGACTAACTTCTGAGATTTTCTTTCTCTTCCATCAGAGAGGAACATTTCTTTCCTAGTCTGACACCTGCTTTGCCTATTTTTCTTGTTGTGTCAACAGACGGATTCAATTGATTGTGTTCTCAGCACTGTGCTCAGCAACTAGCTTAATGGATTATTTTTAAAACTAGCAAACAGTATAATTCTAGTAACAGAACTTCCTGGTTGTGTTAGAGTCACATTAGGCACAGCTCTAGACTTGGTATTTCAGGTGATAGGGACACGGGCCGTAGTTAATCATTTATAGCCTTTGTTTATTCTGAGAGTTTCATCTCCCCGACCAGATGTGGATTGCCTTTTAAGAGATGTTTGCCTAGCCTACTTCCTCTTCTCTGACTACTGGTCTGTACTCACAGGAGGAGAACCCTGTGGCTGTAATTGTACTAAATGACTTTGTTCCTTCCGTGGCCATAGCTGTTTGTACTAGTGGCAGACATCCAAGCCAGCCAAGGCCAGTCAGAATTTTAGAATCTTTCTCCTGGAGATTTGGAAATCATACAGTGGGATACCTGTCCGTTGGTGGTGCCAGAGTCAAAGGTACAGGACTGGGCAGTGTATTACTTATTTATTGCTTTATAACAAATCACCTAAAGGTTAACAGTTTTAAACAGGAAACATTGATTATCTCAGTTTCTATGGGTCAGAAATCTAGGAATGGCTCAGATGTGTACCTCTACCTCATTATCTCTCACAAGATTGCATAGTGCTATACACCTTGATTGGCAAGGGCTGTGGTCGCATCTGAAGGCTTGATTGAGCTAAGAACTCCTCTGTGCTCACTCTCGTGGTAGTTGGAAGGAGTCAGTTTCTCACGGGCTGTTGGATAGAGAGTCTCAGTTCCTTGCTTGTTGTTGATCAGAGGCTTCCCTAAGTTCTTTGCATTATGGGAAGCTGGCTTCCATCAGAGAACATGAGAGAGAGGGAGAGGGAGTGAAGGAGGGAGAGAGAATGGAAGATGCATTCTCATTGTAATCTAATCTTGCAAGATAGGTCATCACTTTTGCCATATTCCATTCTTTAGAAGGAAGTGATAGGTCCATTCCACACTCAAGGGTGGATGATTATGCAAGGACGTAAATACCAGGAGGCAGATACTGCAGGCTATCTTAAAGTCTTCCCACTACAGTCTACCCTCTGAACTTCAATATGTCCTCTTACATGCAAAATACACTTACCTCTACCCAAGAGTATGACATTACAGCCTCAGTTCAAAGCCTGGAACCTCGTTATCTAACTCAGATCCAGGTCCGGATGCCACATTGTAGGAGTAATTCCTTGAGTATAGCTTCTTCAGGACAGTTCCTCTACAGACGTGTACGACTGAAGAGACAAATTCTGTGCTCCAGTACACACAGCACAGTTGTGGGATGGACATAGATGAATTGGTATAGACCTTCCTGTTCGAAAAGGCACGGGGGCAGGGACGCCACAAAGGAGTCACTGCTTTATAGCAATTCTGAAACCTGAACAACCAAGGTCGGAATTTTTTTGACTACGTCCAAGACCTGAGATTCATTCTCCGTGGCTCTTGGCGCTGCTCTCTGGGCTCTTGGCTGCGCCCCTGAGTCATCCTTCTCTTTGTCTGAAAGGTAATATTTTCAGCTGAGTAGTTCTCTCAGCTTTCTTCCTACCAGTTACATTTTGGGGGCCAAACTGCCTCTTCTCACTTTGTACTCCTTCTGTCCCTTTTAGTCCCAGCTGGCAGTGTTTCTGCTGATACAATTCTCTCAAAAAGATTGTGGGTTTTCTATGAGTGTCATTGTAGTTCATGCCGTCAGGTAAAGTCCATTCTTGTAAATCGCTTTGGGAAAAGCCTTTTTTTTTTTTCTTTTTCACATCGAGCCTCTGCTGAAATGGATGAGGGACAAGGCATGTAAGCTTCTTAGAAGACCTGTTGTTTGAAGGACCCTGTAAGGCACACCTGAGTAGCACTGGTAGGTACCACCTTCATTTCTTCTGAGATCTGAACAGAAGTTTTACAGTGGCACCGTCAGCCTTACCTTCGATCGCGTTCTGGCAGTGCTCTTGATTTGTTCTCTGCTTGGAAGCCATTTCTTAATCTGAGAATTGTTTGCCATCTGAAGTGGCTGTGAATTCATAAAGTCATCAATTCCTGGTTTCTTTAGTTTAATAGTCCTTTATCTCTTACCTTTCACATTTTACTATAGACAGAGTGAAGAAACCAGGTGGCACCTTTGACACTCAAGAAACCCCTTAAGTGGGTCATCCGCGTTGTTAGGAACACTCTGTTTCCTGTGTGACCGCAGACGACAGTGTTGTTAAGCTTTCTGCCTACACAATAAAGATCTCCTAATTGCTGTTTCCAGTAACCTGCCTCCAGCTTATTTTTTGAGCCCTCCCTGGCAGCATCCCCAAAGTCTCAATTTCTAGCAAAAGCACGTTCAAGGCAGCTTAAGCTCTTTCTAAACTTTCTGCTTAAAATCCTTTTGGCCTCTGTCCACCTCCTGGTTCTAAAGCCAGTCCTGTATTTTAAGGAATTTCTTGTGGTACCCAAATTTGTATTAGTTATCTACACATAGAATTTCCTCTCAAATTTAATGGCTTTTAACAATGAACATTTATTATCTCATTTTTCATGGGTCAGGAATCTGGGTGTGGGTGAGCTGGATGCTTCTGGCTCAAGATCTCTCACAAGGTTTCCATCGGGGCTTTGGCTGGGGCTACCGTCTCATCCGAAAGCTTGCCTGAGGCGGACCCCACTTCCGAGCTCCGTGTCACTCCTGCGGTGGTCGACAGGATTTAGGTCCTCGTGGGCTTTTGCACGGAGGGTCTCGGTTTTCCCCTGGATGTTGCTCGCAGGCCTCCGTCAGTTCCTTTCGGTGTGGGTCTCTTCACAGATCGACGTAAGGTAGTAGCTGCTGTCAGTCAGCATGAACAAGAGCGCAGGTATGCAAGACGGAAGCCGCGTTCTCGTTAACCTAATCTTGGAGTGACATACCATTGTTTTTATTGTATTCTGTATTAGGAGTCATTGGGCCCGGCCCACGCTCAGGTGTTATGGATTACATAAGGGTGTGAAGATGAAGATGTGAGGACCTGAGATCATGTCGGAGGTTGTCTATTAGAGGCAGACGTCTTATGCCGTCGAAGGGAGAGAGAAGCAGCAAGATGTACAAGCAAGGTGGACACGAGGCCCACGTTCTGCCTTGGCTCCCACCTTCCCAGTTCCTAAGTACAGCCCTCACGAAGGCCGACTGTATCGCTTGTGCTTGGTTTCCACGATGTGCCCCTATAAGCTACACGATACATTTTTACTTTTTAAGATAGCTTGGGTGACTTCTGTCGCTTGCCACTAAAAAGCCTCGACCGAGGCAGGATTGTACTTCATCAGCCCAGGTCTAGGTCCATATTAGGTTCCCAAGCCACGCTTGTTGCACTAGTTAAAGCAAACGTTGATCTTTTCCAGAATATTTCCTGTGAGACTGCGGTGTCATCTTAAAACAAACCAGCACCAGCCAGAATACCTCCTCTTTCAGCCATAACGTCCAAGGAGTAGGATTTCACGGACTAAGGCGTTAGACCAGGGCCTGTCGTGCGTTGTTTATTTATCTGTTTTTATTCGGTTTCCCAGCATGTGTGTGAGGAGTAGACTCGTTGCCGTGGCCCTCGCGTCCCATGCAGACAGTAGTGCCGACGGGGGCGCCGAGATGATGATAATGAGAAAGGAGTTGAAAGTTGCCCGCAATGCGTTTCTTGCTCCACAGTCTGAGGCAGAGGCCTTGATCCAATGTGTTTTAGAGTTAGTTTCCTTCTTTCAGCCCCTCACCACTGACCCCTTGCAAAGGGCTTGGCTCTGTGGTGGTGTGGCCTGACCGTCGAGTGTTCAAAATCTCATATTTTGGCAAAATGCGGACATTCCTTTGAGGACGACTGTGGCCCATCGTCGGAGATAATCCTTTTAGGAATTCCGTGTCTGGCAAATGTGGCCTTCAATTTGTGGACCCTTGTGGTAAATTGGTATTGTTCAGGCTTTCCAATCCTGAGATTTTTATTGTAATTATTCTCCCTAATGATATAGTCTCCGTTACTTTTCCTTCCAGATAAACATACTGGTGCCAGTGTTCTGCTGTGGTCTGGTTGCGGAAGCACTGGTTTTTTGAATGTATGTATACTGTACACCTTTCCAGTGAGGTTGGACGTTTGCTGATGGGTCAGCCTACTAAAACTACCGAACCGAAAGAGTAGGCTGCTGGCATCTTATGTACTTGCTGGGACTGTGACAGGGTTTAAAAACTTTAAGAGACCAGAGGTATCATCCAGTTCCCGCCCAGCTCTGAGTCAGCCTTCACTGACCCAGAGCTCGAACCTGGGGTTCTTGACTCTCTGCCTTTACTATGCTATTTTTAACTCGATCCAGTTTCTTACTGTTAGTCCTAGAAAACTTCCAAAGATAGTAAACTTGTATTTACCTTAAAGCCAGATATAACCGAAGGTTCCAAGTATTCTAGACTCTCCGATTGCTGAATCTCTGACTTTGTTATGTGGTTGTAGGAAAGCCAGTTTCCTCTTAGTTTTCTGAGAATCTTGATTTGCAGCTGGAATGACAGACCATCACATACTCATTTGCTTTATCCCACAACACATAGACAGCAGTTTTGGAATAATAATACCAGCCCTTCCACCAACAATTTGATTTGGAGTCTATTTTTGAAGTTCCTCTCTATGTGGTTATGTGACGAGCTAGATACACATTTCAGTTCTTTAGTTTTATTTTGTTTTAACTTTTTTTTTGGAAAGATTTTTTAAATTAAAATGTTTATAGCCATGTCAAATATGTACATGAGTCCAAAGTAAATCTATAAAACAAGCTACTCAGAGAAATCCTGAATTTCCCTGTCCACTCCACAGTATTCTTTACTTATAAACATTACAAGTCTTTCATACAAATAGTGTTTCACCATGTGGTCTATGTTTTAAAAATCTCTCATATATTTAATTCAGCTTTATAATTATTCATGTAATATACATAGAAAGGTTTGTATTCTATTGCAGTTGTCTGTGAATAAATACATTAGACTTTTTCCTTTCCCATATGGATATATTTCTTTTCTTGTCTAATCGTAGTGGCCAGAACTTCAAGTACAATGTTTAATAGAAGTGAGAATGTACATCTTTGTCTTGTTCCTTCCTAATCTTAAGGAGAATCCCTTTGGTTTTTCATTATTAAGTATTATGTTAGCTTTAGATTTTTCATAGATGTCCTTTATCTGAGGAAATTCTCTTTTATTCTGAGTTGTTGCGAATTATCAGGATGCTTTTGTGTTTTTTTTGTTAAGGACTTTGTGTGCTTCTATTGAGCTAATATGTGATTTTTCTGTTTTAGAGTATAAATATGATAAGTTGTATTGATTGGTTTTAAAATATTAAATAAACCTTACATTCTGGTCATGCTGTGATATCCTTTTTATATATTGTAAAATTTAATTTGCTAAAATTTTGTTTAGAATTTGTGCAACTATGCTCATAATAGATGTTTGTCTACCATTTACTTTTCTTATAATGGCTCTGTGTGTGTTTGGAATCAGGGTAATCTGGCCTTATAGAATAAGTTGGGAACTCGTCTCTCCTTTTTGGTTTTTGGAAGAGTTTGTATGCAAATGGCATTATTTCTTTCTTAAATGTTTTGTAGAACTCACCAGTAAAAGCAGTGTGGCCTAGAGTTTTCTTTGTGGGAAAGTTTTAAGCTATAAATTCATTTTTTAAAATAGCTATAGGGCTCTTTAGTTTAACTGCTTCTTGAGTGAGGTTTGAATTTGTGTCTTTCAAAATTAGTCCATTTAATCTAACTTGTTAAATTTATTGGCATAAAGTTCATAATATTTCCTTATTATCCTTTTAATATCTGTAGATTTTGTAGTGCGGTCACCTTTCTCATACCTGATATTGACATTTTTTCCCTTCTCTCTCTCTCTTTTTATTAGTCTGGCTAAAGGTTTATCAATTTTTATTTACTTCCTCAAAGAAATTGCTTTCACTTGATTTTCTCTATTGCTCGTCTATTTAGTTGGTTTTCACACTAATCTTTATTATTTAGTTCCTTTTGCACACAATGGGTTTAATTTATATTCGTTTTCCCGGTTAAGGTGAAGCTGTTATTTATTTGAAACCTTTATTGGCTTTTCTAATAGGCAAAATTTATTACTATAAATTTTCCTCTAAGCCCAGCTTGGCTGCAACTCACACAAATTTTGAGATTTTTTTTTTTATTGTCGTGCAGTTAAAAATACTTATTTACTTCCCTTCTGATTTCTTCTCCCACTCACAGGTTATTTAGATAGTTTCTATTATAGGGTTTCTATTTTTATTTCTGATTTAGTTCAATTGTTGTTTAAGAAGTTACTTTGACTCTTTTAAACTATCAATACTATTTGAATTGCTCAGAATGTGATTTATCTAGGGAAATGTTCCATATGCACAGAAGAATGTGTGTTCTGTTGTTGGAGTATTTTCTAAATGTCTGAATTTAGGTCAACTTGTTAAAAATGTTATGTAGTTTCCTATGTTTTTGATTTTTTTGTCCACTTGTTCAACTAATTATTAAGATGGAAATGTTGATATCTCCGGGTATATTTATGGATTCGACTGTTTTTTACAGTTCTATTGATTTCATTATATTTGTTTTGAAACTCTGTTGACTAGGCATATAAACTTTTAGTATTGATAACCTGATCTCTGTATCATTATGAAATGTCCTTATTTATCCCTGGTCATAGTCATTGCTCTGAAAACAACGTTGTCTGGTATTGATGTAAACAACTCAGCTTCCTCTGATTAGTATTTGCTTAGTATATTATTTTTTTCTCTCATATTTTTACTGTTGTTGATGTCCCTATATTTAAAAATGGATCTCTTGTAGGTAGCAAATATTTGGGTCTTGCCTTTTAATCCAACTTGATAATAACTGCCTTTACATTGGGATGTTTATAACATTTTTTACAATGATTGTGATATCGAGGTGCTGGGTTTAAATTATCAGCTTGCTATTTGCTTTCTGTTTCTCCAATTTGGTTTTTGTTCCTTTTTTTGGTGCCTTCTTTCAGACTGATTATTTTTTATAATTCTATTTAATCTTCTTTCTTGGTTTCTTATCCCTAATCCTTTTTTTTTTTCTTTTTCTCTTGGAGATTGCTTTAGAATTTATGGCACACAACTGTTTACCGTCAAGTAATTTTATACTTTTAAAGTATACTGTCAGAACCTTACAACTGTTCACAGATATCCATTTCTTTAGGGTTAGTTATTGGAGCTGATTATGAATTTCCTTCGATGTGCCACATTTCCTTGATTTTTAAAGGATTCTTACAGGCCTGTGTTGGTGTCTGTGGATTTGAGGAAGCGGTACGTCTTCCAGTCTTTATAGGCTGGCTCCAGGGTTTCTGGGTGGACAGTCTGGTGGTCTCTGTGGGCTGCTAAAGTTCTTGTGCAGGCAGGTCTAGTGCTGGGCAGGCAGGTGAGCATGCCTCGTACTTGGGTCCACGGGTACTGATGTGGCTCCTGGAGCCTGGGTTTACTGGAGTGGGCCTGGCATCTTCATCTGCAGGAGGCAGCCAGGAGCTGGGTTCACTGGAGCTGGCCTGGTGCTAGGGCAAGCCTAGAGCCTGGAGCTGCAGGTGTCACCCTGTAACCTGTGGCCCACAGATGGGTATATCAGCCTGGAGGGTAGGTCGGTGAGGGTTGGTCTGGTACAGGCAGGTCGGTAGCCTGAGTCTCTGATGCTGGTCTGATGCTGGAGTGCAACCAGGATCTGTGGAATCCTGTCTGGAGTCTAAGTCTTCAGGAACTGGCCTGGCACTGGGGTGGGCCGGGGCCGGGGTTTGGGGGGAATCTGCTGGGGGCCACCTAGGGCTTTAGGAGTGGGCCTGGTGTAGGGGTGGGCTGGCTCTGGTGTCTGTGGTGAAGTTGGGTGCTCATTTCACTCTCTCTCTCCTGTGGAGAGGGTGTCTCTCTCTGCACTGGGCTGCCCAGGCTTGGGGGGCAGGCGATGGGGGTAATGTCATTATCTTTTCCTACCCTTCTCAATGCATCATTTCTTATTTCTGTTCTTCACCCAGGTGCTAGAATTCTTTACCTAGAGTCTTTTGCTCTTGTGAAGTTATTTTCCCATGCAGACAATAGTTTAAATTACTTGATTTTTTTTGGGGGGGGGTGGGAGCACTAGAAATTCCTATGCTGCCATTTTACTGACGTCATTCCCAAAGTCTCTCACCTTTTCTTTTTAAAGATATTTTTGTAGAGTATAAAATTTAGGTTGAAAGTTTTTTTCTATCAGTTCTTTACAGACATTGCTCCATTGTCAGCTGATTTGTGTTATTTCTGATGAGATTCCTCCTCTGTATATAATATGCCACTTTTCCTTGACTACCTTAAGATTTTATCTTTACCACTGGATTTAAGCAATTTCATGATGTCCTTTGTTTTAGCTTTCTTAATGTTTCACGTACTTGGGGGTCTTTTGAGGTTCTATGACCTGTGAGTTTGTTTTTTATCCAATGTGGACACATTTTTGGCCACTATTTCTTCTAATTTTTTTTGTTTGTTTCTTTTCTTTATATCCTTTTTGAACTTGAATTATATGTATATTGGGCCACTTAAATTGTTGCTGATGATGTGTTTGCTTATTTAAAAAAAACACCTCTTTTCTATGCATTTTATTTTGGCTAGTTTCTGTTGCTTTATTTTCCAGATCACTAATCATTTCTTCTTCAAAGTCTAATCTACTTTTATATTCATCCAGGATACTTTTCATCTCATGTATTTTGTCTTTAGAAGTTATTTTCGGGTTTTTAAAAAAAACATCTTCTGTGTCTCCACTTAACACATTCCACACTGTCTCTAGCTTCTTGAACGTGGGGAATATAGTTATGATTTATGGTGTGCTGCCAAGTGTTTAGCAATTGCTTTTCCGGGAAAAGAAAACAGCACAGCACCCATTTGTCACATTTGCCAATTTCTATGCTTTAAATGGTCACACTGTGGCTGATTTTCAGCTACCAAGATGTCATCACTGAGTGTAGAGTTGGGAAGAGGTGCCCAATAGTGGCAGCACACTGTTTCATAGTGTCTTCACCACACAAATACAGCGCCCTTAAATAACCTCAGAAGTGTAGATTGCGCTAAAATGTAGTAAAATAATGAGAACTGATGAGTTTTAGTATTTGCTACCTTTGCTTTAAACATAGATTATGTCATTGTAAGTCTGTGTAATTTAATTTTAAATGATGGCTATGTTTGACCGCTAGCTTTTAAAAATTCTCAGTAATAGAGAATAATCGAAAAATTGTCTCTTCTGAGACAGTATGATCTGACCCTAGGACACCACTGGGTGAGAATTCTTCTAATCTCTTTCTATTTGTTAATCGTATCTGTATCATTGTTGGATCAGGTTGTTTGATTTTCTCCCTCAATATGGGTCATACTTTCCTTTCTCTTTCGGTGGCTGATAATTTTGTATGGATGGCAGGCATTGTAAATTTTACCTTTCTGGGTGCTGGATATTTACTTGTACTATTATAAATGTTATTGACTTGTTCTGTGGTACCATATAATTTCTTGGAAATAGTTTCATCCTTTATGGTCCTGATTTTAAGATTTTTTTTTGTTGTTGGGGGGAAGTGGAGGGGACAGAATTTAGCATAGGCTTAATTGTCCCCTGGCTCTGTGACAGAACTCCTTGAGCACTTTACCTAATGCCCTGTGCTCAGTTCTGCATTCTGGCTGGTCGGAATGGGAGCTATTCTCCAAGAGCCTCAGGAACTGTTTCCTCTAATCCTTTTCCTTGGCTCTTCCCCTGCTTGGGGAGTTTTCTTACATGGATGGGTTGACCAGTATTTAGATGAAAACTCAAGGAAGACCCTCTGCAGATTTCCAAATCAGTTTCTTTTCTCACTCCTGTGTAGCACTCTGCCCTGTAATGTCCGGTTGCCTCGTGGCCTCGGCCTCTCGGATTTCCAGCTCAATCTCCCAACTGCGTGAGAACGATGCGATCTTCCTGGTCCTCCGACCTGCACAGTAGCCTGGGAACCGTCTTTGGGCGGTGTGCTGGGGCAGTAGTAGGACTCTATTTTTTTTTTTTTTTAACTTGTTCACATGAGATGGTGAATTTGGCTTCTGTTATCCCATCTGGGCTGGCACTAAAGTTTCTAACCTGGTTATTTTTAGTTTAAAATTTTTATTTTTCACCTATTTATCTTAATGTATTATGTACTTATCCACTTATTTGTTTCTTCGAATATAGTTGCAATTATTGAAATTATATATTCTTTATAATTCTTCTTGAGTTATGTATTCTCTTTTCTAATGATTCTAATTATGGTATATGTTTTTCTTTCAACACTTCCATCATTTTCTTTATTAATGTTTAGCTCATTTTGAAATATTAGGTTGCTGTTTTCATTTCTTTTGTAGACATGACCTTTTGCAGTATTTTTGTTGCCTGAAAGCATGTTATTCTGCTCTTTATTTCCTTTTTGAAAATTATAACCTTTTATGGGATTTGCTCATGATCCTTGTTTGTGCCACATTTTGAGTAAAATGAGTTTTTCTTTGTTTTAAGGATGGTGGGATGGACCACGATAGCTTTTCAAATTTAATGAGCTTTCTCTTCTGTTACTTTCACAGACCGGTAAGCGGACTCATACTTTCTGATGTTATCTTCCCCTACACCACACCACTTTTGCTCCTGTTTCTCTGCCCTGCTTCGTTTGAATAGACTCTTAGGGATTTCTTCCCACTGTTGGGCTTTATCCTGGATGAGTATTTTAGTATTTAGTTTGTTAATTTCTGTAGATTTCCCATAGCCTAGACTAATCCACTCTTTATTGTGGACTCCTTGTACTCACCGTGAACTCGAGACTCTCTCAGCTCAGCTACTGGTCTCAGATTGGCCCGTTGTGTTTTTCAGTGAGTGTCTATTAGGGATTTTGGAGGTCTCAGGTTTCCAGTTGCATCAGACACCCTGCTGTTTCTCTCTGCCTTCTCTGTGTGGGTGCCGGTGCCATGCAGGCTTTGTAGATGTTTGTTCTCTCTCTATATTCTGTGGTTTGTGGCAACAATTGTCATCTAGTTTTGTGATAGATGTATCCATGGGCACGCTACAGCTGTGTGCAATAGGCAGGATAATGCCTCCATCTCCTCCACGGCGTCCCCATCTTCATCCCTGGAACCTGAGACTGTTGTCACCTTGCACGGTAACCAAATCAAGGGTCCTGAGATAGGGAGGTTCTAGTGGGCTGTCAGGATGGGCCCAGTGTAATCACAGGGAAGCTGTAAGTGGAGGGGGAGGAGGAAGACCCAGAGAAGGAAATGCAGTGATGGAAGTTGAGTTAGGGCGATGGCGACGTGAGGGAGACTGGACTGGGCACTGCCCCGACTCCGAAGATGGAGATGGGGGGCATTTTGGGTAGAAAGGAAATTTGCCTAATCCATTTTATTTTACTGCACTGGTGTGTTAGCTTCCTGTCGCTCCTGCAAAAACTGATGACAATCTTGATGGCTTAAACAATAGAAATTTCTTTTCTTTAGTCCTGGAGAACAGGGTCTAAAATCCAGGTGTGGGGAGGGCTGTACCCATCGGCAGGCTCTAGGGAGAATGCTTCCCTTTCTCTTCCAGCTTCCGATGGCTCCAAAGCGTTCTCAGTTTGTGGCTCAAAACTCCAGTCTCTGGCTCTGTCTTCACTTGGCCTTCTCTGTGTCTATGTCTTTTCCTTTTCTGATCCCTTGTGTTGGGGGAAAAAGTTTGAATTCTGGAGGGTGTAGAGTAAAATATTATAGCTTTTCGCTTTCTGCACAAATACTTGCTCCAGAAAAATAATTTTGGGGTCATTTTAAAAGTTAAAAAATGTAGTATAATGCTGTAATTCTTTAATTTCTGGCACGTGGGATTGGAATGGGAAAACATATCAGCTAGACTTTCCCTTAAATGCCTGCAATCACAGTGCTTCAAGGGAAGAAGAAAAGCAACCAAAATCTAAGTTTTGGTGTTTTCTTTTAGTTTCATTGCTATCTAATCTTTTGGTTACCAAATTCGAATCCTGTATTATACACTGTTAACTCCTTCATGACACTTCATTACTAAAATGCCATAAAGGGGGCTGGACTAGCTCCTTAGAAAATGAACTTCTCCTGGAAATGAGGCCTGTTTTTGTACAGTTATGATAGATCATTAATGGAGCTTGTTGAAAGCAGACTAAGCTCTGTGTAGACTTTCTTTAGGTATAAATAATAGAGAATAGGCATAAGTAGTAGAGGTAAGTAATAGAGAATATAACACTAGATCGTACCTTCCTGTGGTTTTTATTGTAAGGTATTTTTTAACTTAAAAAATTTTATATGGAAGTACCTTTATTGGAATAAAACCCCTACATAATTTAGTTATATATTTTTTTGTTTTTAGAAATAAAAGAGTCTCAGAGCAAAGATAAAAAAACACATTAAATGGGTTGTTTTTCAGAAGAAAGTCCTTAATTGCTTTTCACATGCCTAGTATTCTTTGAGCACTAAGTGAATTAATTTCATGTGGCCACATTTCTTTATTAGTCTGCCCTCTGAAGCTCAGAGACGCTGTGAGTTAACCTCCTGGGTGCTTCTCTGAGGACTTGGAAGTGGCCCTCTCAAATAGCACTTGATTCTAGTTCGCTAATTCAGAGTCCTTTCTGCCTGACGGCTCCCTTTGCTTTCCAACTTGACTTCTATAAAGGTCCAGTCTTTTCTCTTACTCACATTTGAAGGCCACCAGACACCAGGTTATCATATCATAAAGGAGAAACAGCTAATGTGTTGGGTGATAGAGTCGAGATACGAAAGGCTTTTTGACAGAATGAAATATTTAGCTGAAAGGACGAAGATGAAATTTGATAGGGGTAGGAGAAGAGTATTACAATTAATTAAAAAAAGTCAACTGCTTCTATTCAAGACGAGGGCGGGATAGTTTGTAGAAGTTTTAGTGGACTATAAGTGGAGTGTAGGCCAACAGTGTCATTTGGCTGCCAAAAAATTTATGGCAGTCTTACCCAGTCTGAGAAGCATTCTTGTATTCTGATCAAGGGAGCTAGTTGTTCCTTGCATGGGCCACACGGAGAGGATGAATCAGACTTCAGACACCACATTTTGACAGGACTGTTGACAATGGTAGTGCTTTAGGGGAGAGTGACAGGATTCAGAAGGGTCTGTTGTGAAGAAAACTAGGTACATTTATTCTGAAAAGGAAAAGACTTAGATAATGTAGGCAATAGCTCTTTAAAACTCTTCATTCATTTGTTTCATGTTTAATTTTCTATTCGTTCAATAAGGTATTTTCAGAACCCTCTACTAAGTGCCAGAAATACAGAGGTAAACAGGATAAGATATCTGCTCTTAAGAACCTCAGTCTAATGCTGTGTTGCTAAAAGCAGGAGTTTTGGACAACCTGGGTATGTTAAAACCGTGTGGAGTCGTAGGCCCCACCTCAGGTCTACAGAATCAGTTGCAAGTTTAGGATCATACATATTAGCAACATAATTGGATAAATATTGCCATGGAGATTTGTCCGATGGGCTGGGCAGCATGTGGGAAGTCGAAGTCTGCTTACGTAGTAGAAGAACACAGATATTCCTGATGTCCTAGAAGGCAGGGTTAGAACCAGTGAGTGGGACTTAAATGGCACAAGTTTCCAGCTCAGAACGTATGAAGAACTTGTCAACAGTGAGGGTCTCCTGGTGAACAGCGCACTCATCCCGGAGATGACCGAGGCTGGACAAGCAACTGTCCTGGGCTTGTGGAAGAATGTTCATGTCTTCCACTCTGTGACCTGTTAGCACAAAGGTGACATTTCTGCCAGTACTACCACCTTTCTCTCTCTCAGTCTGTGGACTTCGTCCTCCTCTTGGGAGAGATGCTCTGCTTTGTTAGAGTCTAGCGCATTTTCGAGGCCATGTTTTCCTCGGGGTGGGTCATTGTATAAAGCTCTTCCTTTATCAGGCTGAGTCACACATGCAGACTCTTCATCCAGGTGGGTGCAGGTCCCCGCGGTCTGCTCTCTAGGACCTCATGACACATTCAAGTGTGTAAACTCCAAGATATAGATGAAGATGGAAAATTGGGGTCCAACTCACGTCAGGTATAAGCTATATTCTCCAGCACAGACACCAGGACCTCTGTGTCGAGGGTCATTGAATGCTTTCCAGGCCATGAAGAAACTGATATTTGGATCTGTATTTGGTTGGAAGCTTCGTTATTGGATAGAGTTCTGAGGTGGGGAACAGGCGAGTCATAGGCCCACGAACCCGTAAGGCATCGTTCTTCATTGAGTGGTGTGGGTTTCGCTCTCCTGGCACCCAGACAGCTGGTCTCTAGAGGTGGAAGGCTGGACTAAAGGAGCGTTAGCCTGTTAGAGTCCTAATGGAGCCTGGATGCTTGTAGACGCTGGCTGATATTTATTTGAACAATTTGTACCTTAATCTGCTGATCAACAATACCCATCTGACAAATGGTTGGACCTCAACCTTATTGTTTATCCTATGGCTTTAGGAATCCTCAAAAAGGTGGAGGGGTCTCACATGTAGCATAGGCTGTGCCCTTCATTTATGTAATAAATTGTGCTACGTGCTATGGAATGCTGTCCGGATCCTTCCTTGAGGATCAAGATACTCATTCTCCAAGTTGTTGGGAGCTGGTGACCGATGTCTTGTAGTGGAGTCCCTGACTCGAGACCATCCTCTGCTGGATGTCACCTCACCCAAGGTGATCATTCCTCCCTGGAGGCAATCCACATGATTGATACAGGCGCATAACTCTGTAGGCCACCCCAGTTCCACAGCTCCCGCTGGGATCGGCCGGTGATTTTGTTGGGACGTATCACAGACCAGCGTCTCTCTGTGTTCAGTGCCGCTTCCATCTGTCCCCTAGTTCAGATCCCAAGAGGACCCCACGGCGAAGGTCTTCCATAGAACTTGCTGTCTCAGAGGCCATCTTCCTCCTGGGGAACGCAGCCTGCAGCATGGACACTTGCTGTCTCACCAGCGATGTTCTAAGTGTATGGAACATACGGCGAGGAAAGAGCTTGTAGCTCTAGTTCACCTGTTCCAGCGACTGTCCTGCCCTCAGCTGTGTTGCGACTTGGTCACAACACGTTGCTGTCTTCCTGGGTTGGCCTTGCTGCCGAGGTCCACGGGCGGCTGTGCTCCTCCCCTCGTCATCTCGAAGCCGTTGGCACTGCTCTGCCACGCCGAGGGTGCTCGGGAGGCCAGCAAGAGCAGTGGCCGGCCTGTTTTCAGCCTCCACATGCCTCGCCACGTGTGTTCTTCTGCTGCCGTCTGATGGAAGCTTCTCTGCACCTTTGCCCATCTGTGTCCTCTGAGTCTCCTGCGGGTGAGGAAGCCTGTGTTTGTTTCTAGCTCCTTTATTGGGGTCCCTGACACAGCTGCCTCACTCCCTACGTGGTAAAATCTTTCCTTTTCATCACCCAGCCCTCTGTGGAGGTCGTTTTCTTGCCGGAAATGCAGACGCCTCTGAGCGAGTGATTTTTTCGTGTTTTTGTTTTTGCGTGGTGGTCTTCGGCCTTGGACATATAGTCATCCCAGGGGGCTGGTTGAGGCTAGATGAGCAGTGTTTTAAGGACAACCTCGTATTAGGCTCAGAATAACTGCTCCCTTTCCTACACTCGGGCCCTGATACTAAGTCTATGCCTCGCCAGACTCCTCCCCACTTATGGTAACTTTTCCTTCAGTGGCCTGGTTGTCACTCTTTGGAGCATGGCTTCCCTTGGGACTTCCCCGGTCTATCAGAAATATTTGTATTTGTCTAGACTCAATTGTGGACCCAGTTCAAGTTCTTTCCCATGGGGGTCCTGGGCCCCGTACCAGTAAAAGGATGCAGCTAGATTCTTATCGAAGTATTCACAAACATTCCGCGACGCTTGCCCCGGAGCACGCAGATGACCTCTGGACAGGAGGGCGCCTGGTCCCACACGCTAGCATATCTGAACCTCAGCCAGAGCGCACTGCGCCCTACAGCCCTGGGATCCCACGAGCGGAAGCTGGAGCTGGTGGTCCAGGGCGGGTCCTGATAGGGCCTCTGACCCGTCGCTTTAGCTCTCCGAGCCTCAGTTGCCTCCGTTATAAACGAGGACGGGCCGTGTCCGATGATCTCTGTCCATTCGAACACGTTACGGTTCTTCCTAGCCGTCATGGCATCTTTCCAGTTTTTATCTCCACGGCTTTAATTGGGTCTGGCGTGAGCGCCTCTGAGGGACGACAGTCCCGAACAGTTCGCTGCTGGAACGCAGAGGGCACGTTACCAGGGCTGACACATATGCATTTCTTTGTGTGACCTCTGGGACCCAGCACCGAATTTTCCATCACAGTCCGCCTGGGACTCGTCAAGAGCTTCAGGAGGGGCCCGTCCAGGACAGCTCATGTGCACAGATTCTTGGGGAGAACTCATTGGGCCCACCTTGTGCCCAGATAACACTGAAGGCTGGAAGGAGATCGCTAGGAGGTATTTTTTTTTTAAAATGCATTTACTGCCCTCATACTCAATCCCTGAATTCAGCCTACAGCGAAGAGCAAAGAGTAATAATGAGTGGATTATACACTCCTCTAACAAGAAATTCAGTGGTTACAGTGCCCATGACCTGATTCTACAGGATCAGTGTTGTCAATACGTATACGAGTGTTTTCACACAGAGCATAAAGCCCAAAGACAGACTCACAAAGCGAGAAGGAACTGGGTGAAGGTATTTGTGTTCTCTTTGCTTATGGGTAAACGAGTCTACATAAAGCCATCTCAGATGGAAAGTGATCAATGGTATCTATTTAGAAACCACCAGAGAATCTTCTGGATGATAATCGACTGTCTGAAGAGCCTTCCCGCCGTCATCGCCTTCATTCGGGGGAAGCAGGAGGCTGAGAGCTGACGAAGAGACCCCAGTGCAGAGACACGAAAGTCAGCCTTCGTCCCCGGTCTCTGCCATGCATGGGTCTCGCCAGTGCGGTCTTTCAAACGCCCGCCTGGTCTGTTCCCTGCCGCTGTCACACCTCCTTGCTTTGGGCCGGCCCTGGTCATTTCGATTCTGTAGTGCTGTAGTTGTCTCTTCCTTCAGTAGACTTCGGTTCAATAGTAAGGAGGAAGCTGGGACCCGATGAAGTGCTGGTATCCCCAGGTCCTCCAGCTCACTGCAGAATTTCTCATTCTTTTACGAGCCCAGGAGGGAAGGTCGATTAGCAGGGGGCTGGCGGGCGTGCGCGGGGGGAATTGGGGAGGAAGGGAAGAAGTCATACAGTACAGTATGACTGCACCAGAGACTTGGAGAAAGGTACGTTGGTACCACGAACAGTGTGTTTTTGGTATTTCTGGGAACTTCTGTAGACTTGAAAGGAAGGCGTGAGGTTCATGGGGTCGACCAGAGGCCGTGACCCATCCTGCCTGCCCCTCGCTGGCCAGGTGCTGCTGCTTTCTCACCTGTCTGTTTCTCAACTTTCTGCCTTGGCCCTGGGATGGAGTCACGTAGTCCTGCCATCTGCTCGACACCAGGTGCACTAGCTTCGTTTTCCTGCTCCTTCAGTCTCCTCCTCCTTCAGTCCATCCTCTACATCACTGTTGGAGCGGTGTGTCTAAGATGAAAATAGTCATGTACTCCCCGCTCGGTGTCCCTTCAGGGCCCCCTGCTGTGCCCAGTGTACCATCCAGTCATCTGGTCGGAATAGCCAGACCTTTTCTTATCCAGCTCTTCCTAACCTTGCCGGCTTTTCTTCCATTAAACCTTCTTGGCCCGTAGGTGCTGTCGTCTCAGCTTTAAACACCTGCTCCATTCCCGTGACTTGGTCATTGCAGCTCATCCCAAGAGCCTGCTGGACAGGAAGGCCATCTCTGACCCTGCTTCCTGTGCATCATTCTCCTCATCTCGGCGAGGTTCCATTCTTCACTCCTGTGAGTCCCCGTCGAATCTTGAGGTTGTTTCTATCACAATGGTCATCACACTGTGTTATAGTTGTTTGTTTCATGTCTATCCCTCCCACCTGGGTGGAAGCTTCTTGAAGCCTAGATCTTCATTTCATTTTTACTAGCACTAAAATTGGTCCATAGAGGTGATCAGTAGGTGTGTGTTGGACAGTGAGGTTGAACAGCTCTCTCTTCAACAAGGGGCTTTTTCCTCTGAGTACAGGGTTTAACTAGACAATCTCTTCCTAGCTCTTAGTTACAATTTTAGGTATATTGGGATCTTGAGTAAAAGTCTCAGAAAGTAGCTGCTTCTACATAATAACGCACGTTTTTCTTGTTTGGATATTTGATGATTTTATCTTTTTAATGGTTCAGTGCAGAGCGTGAATTCTGGTTTGAAGGGTGGTTCTAATTCAGTCATTTTACGGACAGAAATGATTTAGTTGCATTATCTGCTCAAACAACGGCCCCAGACTTATTACTCTGTGATTTTATTCTGCATCTCTAACGTCCTATCAATGTAGTCACAATCTGAATGCGTTTAATATGGAGCAGGGATTCCGTATGGTTGAAAACACTTAGGCAGAGCTAGTTCCAAGAGTAAACCAGATCTAAGGGTCAAGGGTCAGGAGTCAGAAGCCAGATGAGCAGTCTGACAGTGCAATGGACATGTATGTCTTATGTCACAACCTGTCAGGGGATAAACCTGGGCAGAGGATCAGAAATCAAGAAAGCATAGATCCCCCAGGGTAGGGCAAGGCAAGACTGATGGCCTAAAGGCTTGGCAGGTAGGGAGAGGAGCAGCTGGGGCAGGGTCAGGGGCAAGAGGGCAGGCCGGCGCAGAGGGGAGGAGAGACTCAAGGAAGCGAGCTTTGATTCTGAGGTAGAATCTGACCCAGTCAGCAGATGCTTGGTGCTCCTCGTTACAGCAAATATTAGCGTCAGCACGAATTCAGTCTCTTCCTGTAGGAGGGCGTTGGTGCTTGGCTGGAGGCACTCCGAGGGTAGCAGATAGGAGCAGAAATGGACTGGAGGGCTGACATTTCTTGTGGTACTGTATCTTACAAGCATATGTGATGTCTCCTGTTACACACGGACTCCCTGAGAGCTGGGACCGTGGTTCCTACCTCAGGCTCCCGTCACTCGTAGGGTAGTTAATGCTTTGCGTGTGTCTGATGCTCAGTGGTATATAATGAATTAAATTACAACAGCGTTGAAAACTTTGTAAAAACTTAGAAATTCAGTGTGGTGAATTAATCTCTGCTTTCTTGATAAGTATCCTTCTGCCTTCACAACTGACACCTCTGCAGCCAGGAGGAGATTCTAGAAGGTGCAGCCATGTCGAAAATGCTGTTTTCAGAATCTTATGTAATATGCACTTATGATTCAATATCAAATTTAACCCTGACAAATGAATACACAGGGATGGCCCACATCTCCTGATTTTGTTCTGAACATATTTCTACACCAACTGGAGTCAAAACACCCTTCTACTTGATTTACTCTCCTACTTATTTTTAGTTATTTTTTTCTCCCTGCTAAGCAGTGAAAATGACCCACCTGTGCAATTTTCTCAGGTCAATATGGTGGCCCTGTATAGAGGGTGAGTTTGAAGTTAAGAATTCAGTTTTAATCTTGGGAGCTTGACGTAAAAATGATTTAATTTAATCTCTTTTATTCTGGTTCTTTAGTTGTCTCATAAAGGAAATGTAATTTTCACCTGCAGGATTTTATTATCATTACCTAACTTTTGTTTTTTTCCTTTATCAACGAAAACTCTCGGAAACTTAGTTCCTCCACTGTGTCAACTTTTGGCCTGCAATCCTTAAGTTAAATTCAATCAGTGGTAACCAAAGACAAACAGAAAATGAAAATCCTCACCATCACCACCAGTCCCATCAACAGCACAGAACGAGGTATGCAGGGATAAAAGCAATATCAGGCTAGAAAAAGCAAATAAACTAGTGGTACTTTTTGCTCTGCAGAGTTGATTCAGTAGAAAACCACCTACTTTGGTGTGATTTGAGGGGTAGTGGAAACTATTTCAGTCCTAAAATAGAATCCTGCTAATGACTAACAGTAGGAAGTGACAAAAAAAAAAAAAAAAAGCAAAACATGGAACACTAGGCTAGTTTTACATACTCTGTGGGGCTGCCTACTGTCTTGGGGATCTGTGGGGTTCGGGGACAGTGTCAGAGGTGAGACTTAGGGTTTCAGCGATCAGCAACATTTTGAAAGTGGGGTCCAAATTTCTGCTCTTTTTTTTTGGCATCCACGTGGAGGAGGTGAAGGTGTGCAGGGGAAAGCTACAAGAGGAGACCAGATCTTTAGAAACTCTGCGATCAAAACATCCTTCTCCACATGGTGTGTTGATGAGGGGTTGACTGTAGACGCGTGTGGTGGTACGAAGGAGAATTACCTGGCCTGGGCCCAGACACCTGGTTTCAGCTCTGCCTTTACGTTAAGAAGTTTTGTCTGTTCTTTTAGTCCTTAAGTCTGAGGCTCCGTTTCTATATCTTTAAGATAAGGGGTCGAATAAATAAACCTCTTAGTTTTTCTTCCTCCAGAAAACATCATTGAGCTCCTGCTTCTTACTTAGGACTGCGATGCAAAATAAATAAGACACAGACGCCTTATCCTCCAAGAGCTTACAGACTAACAGAGCAGATGAAAGGCAGGCAAATAAATATATGTAATAAAGGAACACTCGTATTCAGCTAGATGGCTGTCTGGGTCCCTTCTAATTCAAATATTTTATTATTTTAAACATCTCATAAAACACTGTGCATTCCCTGGAAGAGTTAATTATCAGCAGTTGTTTACATAATCTGGCTTCCGTGTGATTTGTTAGGGATTCTGCAGTCCAGCAACCTTCGTTTTCAGTGCTGAGAATCATCATCCACACATGCTTCACTGTCTGTTTTAGTTCACACAAGGCAAGGAGCTTTCTAGCTTAGGGAAAAAAAAGAGATGATTTTAATGTACTTAACTCGTCTTGTTCCTACTATTACATGTCACCCTAGATTCTCTAGGGTCCATCCATAAAAATTACAATCATGGTTATTGCTAATGCTGCTGTTAATTATTCATGTAAGCGTCATCCACTAAAGGCATTCTGGAATTCCCCAAGTAGATTTAGCCCCGTTGTTTTCCACATTATCATCTCATTAGCTCTTTCTCTCCTTGCTTCCTTTCTTCCTTATCTTCTCAGCGTGCTGCCGTTCCTTGTTACCTTGTTTCCTCCACTCGGACAGAAGCTCCCGCAGGGCCCAGCCTCGTACCTGCGTGGACTTCCTGGCACGTGGCACCAGGGCGCAGAGTAGCTATCCAATGCCTGCAAGTTGAATGAAATCATGAATTGGATTGTTTTAAGTATAGCTCTTTAGACAATACAGTATTAAAAGTGCTAATTTCTCACCGGAGAGCCAGCCACATCGTGCCTTTCGGTGCGTAGGCATTATTCTATTGGAGAGCTGGTGGACGTTATGCATCTGTTTAAAGACAGACAGTACAGTCGAATGTCATTTTACAGACTCTTAGATCTGACTTTTTATAATAGCCTGCTTTCTCTTTTTTGGAAGAACTCATTTTTCTCCATGACCTGAACCATCCACCCTCAGCAACCGTCTCCCCGTCCGTCCGCACCGCCTTTTGCTAGCACATGTATGGTGCAGTACCATTTTGGGGACCGAGTTTTATGAAAAGGAAGGACACGGGATCCAGTCAGGTGGCAGAGCGGTGACAGACGAGCTCACACATTTCTCTGGTTTCTGTGACTTTTTTCCCTTCTCGGGAAGGCCTGCAGAGACGCCTGTGCGAAGGAGTCTGAAGGCCGGATTTGACAGCATGAGTCACCCGGGTGGCGGTGGGCGGGGGAGGGGTTGGATGCGAAGATCTGAGGAAAGACTTGGGATCCAGAACCAGCTTTAGCTCAGTGGCCAACCGATCAAATGTCCCTTTGGTTCCCTGAACGTATCCATGAAATTTGTGTCTTGGAAAAACTGTATCTGACGTTGGCAGGGCACAAGCTTTATGTTTGGTGATCATGAGTTTTTAGAATTTTGTGTTCTCTTAAATTCTCCATGTGTCCTATCTTCTCCCCAATCCACAGTAGTGAAAAAATGCTGCTTGCAAAGGTCAAGAACCATTAGCTTCAGAACTTGTCTAATATATCTTTTTTTTCATCAGCCAGGGACAATGCCAGATCCCTATCCGTTTTGGACACAGACAAGCCAGTCACATCCACGTTAATCTAGACTGTGTTGACGTCGTCCTGTTCTGACAGCGTGCAGCATTCTGTGTCTTGTTTAATCACAGAGTAGAAGGTCACTTCTCACTCACCATGTTCACTCACCATGTTCCAGCTGCAGAAAATCTGCTCACGCTTTTAATATTTATATGGTGCCCTGGACATACGCGGCAGCGAAATCACACTAGGAGAAATAAAAAAAAAAAAGAGAGAGATTATAGTGTGAAGGCACGAACTCTCTCAAGCAGGAAGAAAACTTGGGATCAACTCAGGAGAGTGAGTAGGCATATTTAAAATTCACCTTGGGGCAGGGGAAGTGGAAATTCATTTATCATGCAAAAAAAAAGTTCATTAGCTGTGTATCCCGTGGGCACTGTGCTGGTGCTGGCGAGTAAACACTGCCCTCACAGCAGAGCTTAAGAAAAATAGCGAACAAGTGACCGTACGTGTGAACAGGGTCATGAAATACACGCTGCATGGCAAGCATGTGGGAGACACATAAGCCAGGAAGAGCCGGCCTCAGCCTGGGGGTCAGGATGACCTCTTGGTGAAAGTGTAATTTAAACTGAGACCTGAAGGGTGAGTAGGATGTAGCCAAGAGTTGAGGGCAGTGCACGTGTGTGTGTATGTGTGTGGTACAGGGGTGTGGTTCTTGAGAGAGCTTTACAGGCAGCGTGTTTAGTGGGTGCAGGTGACTTGAGGAAACATTGAGCATGGTGCATTTAGGAACTGAAACTTCCAGTTAAGCTGGGGTGCAGACTGAGGACAGATAAGTAGAATGGTGGCTGGTATTCTTTTGAAGATGGGGAGGGATTTCCCACCAACTAGGAAACTGTTCCTAGTCACAGACTTGGCGAGAAAGGAAGTTTACACCTGAGAGCAAGGTCCAGGGAGTAATGAGTGGGGTGGGCAGGACAGGGCACTTGGTGGGAAGGAAATGGAATCATACGGGTGGAAGATTTCGATAAGCATTTTCCTGGTGTTAAGGTATCAGGACAGGGTTTTGAGAATCCTTGACGAAGTGCTCTAGGAACTGCGTGGTTAGGATGGATTTTTCACACAGTCATGATAACTGGACGGTAAGCTCCCAGAGGGAAAAATCAGGACTTTTTTGCTTCTTCATGACGCCCCAAGCTTACCGAGGACCCAGCTCATAGTTGCTTTTCAATAAATATTTGCTAAGTGTGTGAATGAAGAAGTGAATTAGAGGATGAATGATCATCTTGAAAATTAGCATGGCTGTGCCTTTGGCCAGATTGGCTCTGCCATTCCCCAGGGTTGCTCAGGGACCCTTGGAAGCTCCCTAAGTATCCCTGCTCTGCTCGGTTTGGTTCTAGAGCTGATCTCATGGGGCAGCTCTGAACTTCCCAGGTCTCTTTCCGTCCTGACCTGGGTTCTTGGGATATACACTGGGTGCAGATGTCCAAACATGGAATAGTAACAAGCTCTGTGGTTTAGGGACTTAACGTGACAGCAGAAATGTGGTTTGCCACCATGATTGAGCCCTCTAAATTTTATTTCTGAGGGTGACCTTATAAATCCCATAGACCATCTTAGATTTCTAAAGGCTCAGTCCTTGGAGGAGACCATGACAGTTTAACTCCTTTTGGTGGTGGGAGCTAACTTTTTCGGTGGTAATTTATAGTTTTTATTGTACCTGCTTACAGTTTCAGTACTTTGTCTTGGTGTTACTATTATTTCTCTTGTATTGATGGGGAAAATGATGATCAAAAGTAATTTGCCCAAGATCACAGACTAGCAAGTCATAAAGATAGGACAAAGACCTTGTTTTTCAAGGACTTTTGTTCTCACTAGTGTTTCAACAAACATATAATTTGGAACTTCAGGAACCATATCTTTAGTCTCCTTGTTTGCAGCTATCAAAGATGTTAGTCAGGTATGCTAGAACTAATTCTTATAATTATGACTTTACGTTTTATATCTGGGGACTTAAATTTAAAGGAACAAATGAATCTACAGTGGTGTTCAGGCATTGTGGTAGGCTTATTAAAGAAACATGCTTGTTCAGGAGGGCCTTTTCATGCTCAGATTTAATGAGAATATAATGTAGTGGGGAAGGAACAGCAACTAGAAGTCATAGGACCAGAACTATTGACTTGACTCTCTGTCTCAGTCTCTTCCTCCATAAAATAGACCTACCATCATTCCAGCTCATCACAGGATTGTTGTGAGGCTCGAGTGACAAAGTTTCTCTGAAAATACTTAGCAAATTGTGCATCACAATGTATGATACCATATCTTATAGCTATCTACGTGTAAAAATGCATAAAAATGTGTCGGTTTTCCTTAAAGAATATTTATTGAAAACAAAGAGTTCAGTTCAGATGTGTCAATAACACGATCCTAATTTCCCTGCTGGCTTGCTGGTCAGGCTACTTAGACTGCTCATCTCTGTCCACACACACGGACGGTGAAGGATCCCCGTCAGGCACAATGTGTGGACAAATGGGAAAGAAGATGAAAAAGGCTTTGAGGAATTGCGACTAGTTTTTCTAGGTCCTTTTTGGTGTACACACCCTACATTCCTACAAGGGCACTGCACCTAGTCCTTTTTCTTCTAGGGATCAGGAAGGGAAACGATGGGTATTCTGGAAGAAGAGAGTCGTAAGGAGGGGTGGAAAGTCCATGGGTTCAGGGAGGCACCATCTAGGGACAGACAGTTTGGTCTGGACGCCAGGATGGTGGAATAAAACGAATAAGGCAGAAGAGGCAGAACAAAAATATACTTCGTTCAAGTGTAGGAATTACATAGAAGAGGAGGTCGTGATGAGAAGAAAGGTAGCCAGAAACTAGCGAAGGGACTTGACAGGGAAGGCAAGTGTGTTTAAACTGGTTTTGGAAGGCACCGAAGAGCCAGGGGCTGGTTCAATTAGCGTCATGTAATAATGGCATAATACACAGAATGTCCTAATGGTCAAGGGCGGGGGGCAGCGAGTGCTAAGAGTAGAATATTCTTGTAAGGCTGCAATTTGCTGTCACTGTTTTATAAAGAACTCGTTCTTCCTCTTCTTCCCTCTCTCTTTGAGTAAATCTCCTTGACGCACAAATATCCCACCATAATGAAACTTATAAAACTAGGCGCATGGAACTAGGCTGCAAGTCTTGTAGTCGGTGAGTTTTTTACCAGATTAATATCAAAGGAAATGATGATATCCTCACAACTTTGCAACTTCGATCAGTCGAAGAGGATTTTCCCCATGCCTTTTCACCCTACGTGCATAGGAAAACCGAGCAAAGCTGTAATGGGGGATGTTTGGGAGGGGCACGGTGTGAAGCCCAGGACTTCTTGCAGCACTGGGACTCTGCCTGCCTAGTCTCGTCTACACCCTTGCAGAAGCCGCCCCAGTGAGGTCCTGTGTGCGAATGCTGGCTCTTACCTCCCGCCTGCGAGGGAGACCCAGGCAGGCAGCACCTCGCTGAGGCCGAGAGCCAGCCACACCCACCCTCATCCCTCGCCTCAGTCCCGCAGTGATGAGCCCTTTAGAAAAATACTGAAGTCTGGGGCCTCCACCCGAGGTACCCAGCTTCAAGGCGCTAATGAGTAAAGCACAGTGAGGAGAATCAATCCCAATGAGCTTATGCAAAACCTCGACCACAGCCTTGGCAAGGCCAGGACCCATTGTCTGGAACTTGTTTGTCGACTTGTAGAGTGTCGCATGCTTTCATGCACCCCCCCACCCACCCTTTCAGAACCCAGAGATCAGCGACAAAAGACAGGTTTTCAGAGCTCCGCATTGCCCTGATTTACGCGCCACTCTGGAGACCATTAGGATGGCTTCTCATTGGGTTATAAAGGGCCCCAGCCAGTCCCCACCCCAGCGGACCTCTGGGGGCCTTTGCTGGTGTGTGGGGAGCAGAGGCCTGATGATCCAACCTCCATCGCCTTTGTCATTGCTTTGGACTTAACGAAACTCTCCCCCCACTCAAAGCAAAACGATGTCGAGTGCAGTGACTCTTC
The DNA here is from genome assembly GCA_003508835.1 of Eonycteris spelaea. Lineage (NCBI taxonomy): Eukaryota > Metazoa > Chordata > Mammalia > Chiroptera > Pteropodidae > Eonycteris > Eonycteris spelaea. Next base: position 301,752 of record PUFA01000037.1, read on the forward strand.
TGTCACAGCACGGAATGGCCCCCGAATGCCCCTTTTTCCTTGCTGGGGAGGAATGTGTTTTTGGAGCATCTGCAGGGGGCGAGGTACTACTTTAGAGCACCAGGGAGTTTATCCTCAGGCGGGGCAGGGGGGACTGTAGTGGTGTAGCCCCTAACCTTTAGTTGGACTCAAGGTCCCAGTTTAGGAGGGTGAAGAATCGCTGGTGAAAGCACACAAGAGAAAATCAGGTGAGGATGCCATCTTGGAGGAGTGTGTGGCGATGTCTGCTGAAGCGGAATAGATATATGCTCACACCTGGGACCCGGCAGTTGCACTTCGAGGTGTGTGTCCGACAGAAACACACCGAAAGACTTGTACAGGAGTGTTCGTAGCAGAGTAATTCGTAATAGCCAGGTCCTGGAGACTACACAAATACCCATTGACAGAAAGGACGAATAAATCGTGGCTTTTTTTTTTTTTTTAACACAATGGGATAATACACAGCAATTAGGATAAGTGATCTCAAAGTAAATGCAATACCGTGGATGAATCTGAACAAATAGTGTTGAGTAAAAGGAGCCCGGCACAAAACAATACACACTGCATGAATTCAGTTATATGAATTGCAGAAACAAGCTAAACTCACCTACGGCATTAGGAGAGGTCTTGCTCTTGGGGAGCATGCGGTGACCAGGGGAAGTCAGAAGCAGGGCTCCTAGGGGGGCGACTAGACGTGTTCAGTTTGTGAAGTCCATTGAGCTGTCCCCTTATTTGTGCATTTTCTGCATGTATACTATAATTTGATCAAAGGCAAAAAGGAATCATGGGGCTGGTTAGTTTCATCCTGTTATTTGATTACTTACTTAAACTCCATCTTTAAAAGCCACCTGGGAAAGGTACTGCTGTGGGTTGCAAGAAAGAATGGACTTAAGTACCTAGCTCCCTGCAAACCTCTCAGCACAGTTCAAAACAAATAAACGCAGACACTGAAAGTGAAAACTAAAGGTTTTAAAATCCCTACAGATTGGGGAGACCACCTAGGAAGATCAGATGCTATAGCCATAAGTAATAATAATAAATAATAAAAATTAAAGAGAATAAATAAAATCCCTACAACTTGGCATCACCGTCTGATCCCACCCACCTGGTTTCTAAACCTTTTGCGAATGTGTAATTGGAGGACTCTGGGTGTGCTGCAGTGACCCAGGGACCCAGCAGGAGAGACCACGTGCGGAAGGCAGGTGTTTGCCCAACACGGACCATAGGTGCGTCCGTGAAACCAGATGAGGGCTTCCGTGTTTTGCAGCGAGACGCTTTTTTGGCCGAATTCAGTGATCTCCATATGTTATCTCTGTCATCACTCCTGGTAAAACCGAATTCTCATCTCTCTGGAAACCCAAAGAGCGTGCCCTGGGACTGCCAGTGCAGAGTCACTGCTGAGCTTTCCAGAAAAGAGAGAGAACAAAAGCTCCTACGGTGCGGGGTTTATTCGCACCTGTACTGGACAACAGGGACTTTCCAATATGGAAAGCATGTTATTGGGCCACTCCGGAGTAGACATAAAGTCTGTCTTAGACCTACCTTTTCAGCATTTTGGGGTGGGACTGAGATTTGCATGTGCCCAACCTGTCAACATCCGAGGATCGCTGTGTGGAACAGGCCCCTGTATCATAATTACTTCTTCATTTATTAAACAGATGTTTGCTATCTGCAGTGCTGGAGGGATAAGCGCCCTTGGGCCAGCATAGCCCTCTCGATCGTGGAGACCTGTTTAGCCTCATGTCTCCTCCGTCACGTTAGTGAAGTTAGAAGAACAAAGAACTCCAGATAAACCGGAAGTTAAATGCTGCCTCAGACGCTTCATAGCTGTATGATCTTGGGCAAGTCCCTTCATTTCTTTAGGCTTTGATTAAGATAGGGATGATAGTTGTAACTACGTCGTGGGTTTGTTTGTTTTTTTTTTTTTTTTTTGGTAAGGATTAAATATGATTAGATGACAATTCCATCTTGTCCTAAGTTAGACTCATAGCTCGATTGAGAGGAGCCAGAGGCTTGTTTCTTACGTACTTGTCATGACGGCATTCCAGCCGGACCTCAGGGGCCTCCTGCGGGTTCCTCGCGGCCTGTGTGAATCGTTCTGCCTTTTCCTCCGGGTTTGAGATAGTGTCACACATCACAAAGAAAACTACTTGGTTCTCAATTATATCTAACACCCTTTTCTGCTTTTTGTATTCTGAACCTGAAGCAAGCAGAGCCTTAGAGGACACATACACAGTTTGGATATGTGAGGTGCATCCAAACGCACTATCCCTTTTCAGCCCCAAATGAACTCGTGCACGCACGCACACAGCTTTGGTCTCTGGTCGGCAACTAGTCGTCACAGTTTATTTTTTCTCTCATTTCTCCCTTTTTGAAGAATCCAAGCAACACACTCTTCACTAAGACCCGTTGATACACCGACATCTGTGAGCACGGAGGGGAAGATTAAGCAGGCATTATGACATACAGTTCTCATGGCCGAGACGCTTATGATCTAACAGGCCAAATACACACGAGAGAGGCCTGAGAGTAAGAACCAGGAAACGTTTTAGCCCTGGCTAACGCTGTTGGGAAACAGTGCAACTTAGACTCATAGGCAAACGGATGAATAGGGAGTGGGGGAAGCACCCCCAGCTGGCTGACACAAAGCACGGGCCTCCCATGCGTGGGTCTGGGGCTTTGGGGGTGGGGGATGGACGGTTGTTGGGAGAACTGGCCTGGGGCAGAATCTTCACAAATTTTTCTTGGGGGAAAAAGAATTTGAGCAAGTCGCTGGTGGAGCCTTGGCCGTCCCGAGCAGCTGCTAATGAGAAACTGGCTCTCCGGTGCCGGAAGAGGCTGCTGAGAGAGGCACACGCGTTCGACGGCTTTCCACCGAGCTCCTGCAGACACGGCCTCGGAGGAGTGGAAAACTCCACTCCGGACCGAAGCCGGCCCAAAGGGCGCCCGTGTACGTGCACGGGAAAACTGTGGCAAAAAAGAAGCCAGTAATACAATGATGGAAACCCTCAGCTTTGCGTCCAGGGAAAGCTCGGTTTAGCAATCGCTGTGAGCGAGTGGAACCAGCTCCACCAACGTCAGCAGCTTGAAGACATCTGGTCTTTATTTTTGGACTTTTGTACACTGGGGAGGATTATGGTTATATGATGGAGAGGCCACTTAGTTTTGTCAGTCTACAGGATTTCTTATAATAGGAATCCCTCACTTAGAATAGAACCTTGTTCTCCAAAGTCTCCTTGAGATGTTCAGGTGTTAACTCTTTACCCCCAGAGTGACTTTCTGAAGGAAGTTACTTGGAAGAGAGGTTTTTCAAGAGGGACACTGAGTCAGGGAGTAGCGCTGTTACTCACGGGTAAGCCCACAGTGGACAGAGCCCCCCGCAAGGTCAGCACCCCACGGCTGCCCAGAGGAATGCTCCTGCGCCTCTCACTAAGCCCCTTGGCCTTCGCTTCTTTTTCTGCTTTGCCTTCTCTTCTGGCTTCTGTTTATCTTTAGTCATCCTCTAACTGGGCTTGTTCTAGGAAAAAATATTAGTCTGGTAAACTCATTGATGAGCCGGTATTTACTTTCCCTTGGTGTTCGTTGGCCCAGGACCCGGTGCCTCCACGAGCCCGGTTTGTCTCTCCTTCTTCTCGCTTTCTTTCCCGTTAACACCTGTGTTGAGTGAGTTCCGTTGCCCAAGGCTCTGGGAGGTGGTTGACCGTTTCAGACAGCTTTTGTAGCAAAGCTGTTAATGGCCTAACGATGGCTTCTTCCACCAGGTAACATTTCCATTTCCACTGGGGACCTGGCCATCAGAGAAGGCCGCGGGGTTTCCTGCCCTTGGCAGCCTCCACTCTTGACGTCTCCCACCTGGCTGCCCACCGAGCCCACCTACAGAGCTGGCGCTCGCTCTCAGGTTGTGGCTCCCGCGTCCCGGTTGGGCTCGTATTTCTCCCATCCCAGGGCTTTCAGTTTACGCGGTGTTTTTCAGTGTTATGTGAGCAAAGGGCAAAAGGCAGGTAGCAGGAAAAGGGAGGAGGAACATTAGAGATTGAGTGAAGGGCCCCGGGCTGAGGTATTCAATCTGTGGGAAGGCCCTTTGGGTACCGATAATATTGTTGTCCATTAAAAAAAATCCATAGGCTTTTAAAAAATGCATTTTCACCTTAATATAGCAGGAGCAGGCACTCTGCCGTGCAATTCCTGAGGATTTATGGCTGGCCGGGGTTAATGGTTTGAGGTGTTATTCCTTTCTGTGCCTCATTAATCCCCAGGAAGTGCCTGTGCTGAGGTGGCTCTCTGGCTGGGGGAGGCCACAGAGGCACCCACGTGCCGTCCAGCTCCGGGCTGGCGGCAGAGGCCTGTCTCGCCGGCTCTCAGCACCGCTGCAGCCCTCTGAGCCTGGCTTAGTGACCCCCACCCCCCATGGCATTATGGGTTCTAGGTGAGTTTTGGGGTGTGCGGCAGACATTCTCCTGGATGCTGGCTTAGTTGACGTGGCTCAGTCTTGGCCTTACCACCCTCCCACATCACGGAGGGTTCGAAAAAGACAAAACTGTCCTCTGAGGCCGAGGAGGCCGAGCGTGGCCCACCCGCCACCCCTGTGCAGTGGTGACGGGGAAGACAGACTGGTGGGGGTGGGGCGGAGCCTCTCACAGCACTGTACACTGTCCGGTGACCGGGACCCCTTCCGCTTTGTGGGGACGATCATAACGTGTCAGGTGGCGGTCGCAGCGTGCACCAAGTGTTCCGCCCCCTGTCCCCTCTCTCGCCCTCACACACCCACTGGGTGCTTAGTAGGCTTCCAGCATAGATGTCGGGGACGCGGTTATGCATTCACGTTTTCTCCGTTTTAGCGTGTGTTTGGGACACGTGCGATCTTCGTGCAGCCCTGCGACTCAGGTACGACGGGTGTGCCTGGACCCGCTTCGCGGATGGGAGGCCCGAGCCTTCGAAGAGGTCACGCGACCCGTTTCGGGCGAGCTGGTTCGCGCCTTCGCTCGCTCGTCTACCGGCTGGTGTGTCAAGGGCCTGCTGTGTTCCAGATCATCGCCTCGGCTTTTTGCGATGTGGAGGTGACCAGGGGGTGGGCCTCGCCTCTCGGGGCTCACAGCGTGGTGGGGAAAGCGGCATGGCGACACCTTCTCATCTGGTGACTGCTGTGATGGGGCCTGGGCTTGCAGAGAGGGGCCTGCCAGAGAAGCAAGAGACAGCGCCGGGCTCAGACACAAGTCTGAGGCTCCCCCTGGTCGCAGCATGCAGAAATGGTCTCGACAACCCTTGCCGGATGGAATGGGGCCGATGGGGCCGGCTCCTCAATGCCTGGGCTTCACGATCTGTTTTAACAGGGTCCCCAGGCCATCCGAAATCCTGTATTCAAATTCAGCAAAAAAAAAAAAAAAGAAAACCTCTTCACATTCCAAACTGAGCTAGAAATCAGTCATTCTGCTTTCGGTCAGACTTCCTGCTTTTATGCGATTCATTAACAGCCGAGTATCTGCTACGTTGCACGACAAATGGCACATTATTTAGATCTTATTTATTAATGGAAACTTCCGGAAATTCCCACGGGAGTCTGCTGCATCACCTCTCATCCCTCCTGTCTACCTCCCCTGCCTCCGTCGCTCTGGTCTTAATTACAGAGCACTTCTACCCGACCTTGGCCGTGCGGTGTGCGAGGCGTCATGAGAACATACTCGGGATCCGGCATCGGTGGGTCACTTAATCTCGTGATGTCTCAGTTTCCTAAGCTATAAATGGAATTGCGACACCTGTCCCACCTTATATCACGAGTCTTTTTGAGGATCAAAATGAGCTACACAGCACGTGGCAGAGATGATTAAGAAGGAGCAAAGCACGCAGTCCGTGTTAGGGGTGTCCTTACAGCTCACCTGCTCTCTGGGCAAGATGCTAGACATTCACTAGCGTGGCTTGGTGTCCGATGTGGGCAAAGGGGCTTTTCGTACCCCTTTGGCGTCCGAGGGCTGGGCTGTGGCCCCAGCAACCGGAGCAAACATCCTGCAGTGTTCTCCCCTTTCAAGGGTCAGGTTCCTGCTTAAAGGCTCAGTTTCCCCGGTCTAATAAGTTGTAACACATGGTCTCGCTTTCCCTTGGTAAGGGTCTCCGTTGAGGCTGCCTGCCGCCGCCCCATGGGCTTCGGCCGGGTGCTGGACATAGCTGTCCCCACCATTGTTTGCTAAACTGTCTTAGCTAACTGGGAGTTTGCAAAGGTCCTTCTTAACTAATTCACTCTAAAACATTCCAAATTGCAGAAATATTTTTCTTGTCAGAAATGTGGTTGAAATGACTGTAGAAAATTAGGGCTGCGCCAAAAAATCTAAGGAAGAAACTCTAAAACAATCCGTGATTCCATCGCGTATCTGCAGTGGTTGTCTCTGGGTGGTGGGATAGGAGACGTTTTCGATTTTGGTTATTCCTATTTATGTTTTTAAACTCAAGCAGGATCCTGCTGTGTTTTCAATGTTATAATCCTATCTTTTCCCTTAAGATTGCATTTTTTGCCTTTCCTCATGTCGCAGTTTCCCCAAATCGTGGTGTCTTATCTGAGATGTCATGAGATTAATGTCCAAGGGCGTGATTGAGAGGACCCCGCTTCAGTATCAGAGGGAGGCAGCAAGAAGGCATCTCATGAGGGCAGTGGGGAGTGGGAGGGGACATCGAACGAATCAGTCTCGCAGTGGAGAGGGGTGCTGTCTTTCCAGGTGCAGAAAACAGCCGTGTGACTTGCCCCGGGCTGTGAGCCCCGCCTAGGGGTGGCCCCGTAGGTTCTTCACGGGTCAAATCAGGGCAAAAGGGGATCGAGCATCTTGGGAAGCCAGGAATTCCTTGCAACTCGAAGTGAGAAAGAGCGTTTCTGCAGTCCTGAAGTCAGGCTCATCGGTGTTGTTTAGAAATCCGACGTCATATTTCGTAGCTCCGAGACCTTGTCGGAGGTCTAGTGACTCTGGAACACATCCACGAGAGCCGAGGCTGTGTCTCTTCTCTTCCTCTGTTGTTTTCTCCTGAGCTTTTATCTGCCTTTTTGAAAGTGTCGGCAGGTCAGAGGGCAGCAGTTGCTTTGTGGGAGATGAGCTTCGGCTTCTCCGTCTGAACTTGGAGAAGCTGCTTTCATTGTCAGCATGCCCTCTTTGTCGCAAAGATGGGTTCTCTTGCAAGGGAGGAGCCTTGGCACCTGAGCATCTGGTGGATCGGGCAGCCCGCACCCCGTCCCCTTCGCTAACGTACAAAGGTGCCGGCGAGGTCAGGGTGCCGAGTCCAGTTCTCCCTTGAGCCAGTTTACTTTACTCTGCTCCACCAGGGTCCTAGTTACCTTCCCTAATCTAAAGTCCCTACAGACCCTCCTTTGAGGACAGAGGCGTAGGCGCCCCAGCACAAATCACTCTCAGTTGCGCCCACAGCCGAGCTCTGTGGTTGCTGCTCTAAGAATCCACCCGACGGCTGCTCATGGAGCCGCTTCGATGTCCCTGGAACTACATTCGTTAGGTGCTGAGAGTGCGAATTTAATTAAGCTGCTCTCTGTCCCGTGGTTTGACGACAGTGTCGAGTTTGGCATTATACACGGAGACCCCAGAGGGGCTGCCTGCGGAGGGTAGGTGGTAGAAAGGGGCACGAGGTCAAGGCCGACCATTGTAAAGTGGACAGAGTGTGCCAGATGGGGACAGTGTCAAAGTGTGCACTGTCCAGAGACGCCATGCATCTCAGGGTGTGTGGATTCAGGCAGCTGCCACATGGGTTGGGCAGGGGTCACGTTTGGACCGTCTGAGGGGGCACGGGCAAGGGAGGTGATGCTTGGCACAAGCCCCTGGGTTCTCGGCTGACGCCTCCTCTCTCCAAATACCCTTCGTGGAGCGCTTCAGGCTGAGCTTTTTCCCTGGTATTCAGGGGCTTTGGGAAGAAAATTTGGGGTCTCACCAGCAGCAGGAAACGCAGATCTGCTTGTTATTAGTCCCTGAGGCTTTCAGGGATACCCACAGCTCGGGAGGGGCGTCGGTTTGGAAGGGAGCGACTTCAATCAGTTGAGCAAATCCTCCTTGCCAACGGGCACGGACACCCTCCCAGGTGTACGATGTCTTTCCTCTTCCATGCCCCCAGCTAAGCACGGGGGAGCGTGGTCATGGGGTCACTCGCCTGTCCGGGTGCACGGGCATAGAGGGCCTGGGAAGAACTGGGAGCTCCGGAGGTGACATTCACATGGGGCGCTTCCTGTTCTCTCGTTCCCCCCCACCCCCTTCATCTTTCTCTCGAAAGGGCAAACTGATTTTTAAACCTGTTAGCCCAGGAACCTCAAGCATTGACTTGGCCACTCAGCGCCTGCCGCCTTCTCCCCTCCTGCTCGCAGGCGTGACCATGTCTCAGAAGGAGAAGTGCGGCTGGCGCGGGGGTAAGTGCGGAAATGCCGATCCCCTGCTTCTCTTCGTCCCGCGTGGGTCCTTGGGGGCGTGAAGCCTTTGAGGCACTTCACCGTAATAACGACAGCCCCATACTTACAGGACATACACCGTCCGTTAGGTGTTGTGCTTCGCCATTTAGACGTGTCATCTTATTAAACACTCACGCCAGCCCCATACGGTAGGGATGACGATGGCCCCGTGTCGGGGATACGGAAGGGACAAGTGCTGGTCTCGAGGGCAGTGTTTCTGCTTTAATTTCCTCGATAAGCTCAGGCCTTTTTGCCCAGAAGACACTTCTCTTTGCTCAACTCCTCGTGGCTTTCAAAAAGCCTAAGTGTTGACAAAGTACTTTTCTATCAGGAAAAAACGTCGTTCGTGATCTCCCTGTGGTATCCATCAAGCACACGCGGGTCCCTCCTTTCCTCCCCTCCCTCTCCTTTTCTGACGCGTTTCTGTCTGAGCACATGCTTTGACTCACACGGCCCACTAACACCCTTACGAACACGTTGGTCGTAACAAATGCAGGATGGTCCCGGGCTGATCGCATCGCATCACGGGGAGCGGTGGGGAGCAGCGGCGTTTCCACGGGGCCCTAGCTGTGGGTGGCACTTGGGGAAGTGCTGTCCCGGAGGATTGCGTGAGCAGTTGCGCACTTCCCCCCCCCCCAGCCCGGGGGGGGGAACAGCTCCCGCTAGAAAAGGAAGAGAAAAGCTGACTATGGTATTTCTTGGGAACTGTCCCGAGGATGACTGCTTTTGAGAACATCCACTGGGCCAAAGGTCCTGGACTGTTTTACGGGGAGCTTCGGCCCTCACCTCCCAGGCTGGGAGGGCGGGAGACACTTTGCGTACCCCCCAGATGTCCTGGGGGGTGCGCGTGTGAGCGGGGAACGTCAGAGGCCTCATTCCAGCGCTGCAGACAGCTCCAGGCGCCCTGCTAACCTCCCCGCAGGCCCGGTGCAGCCGGCCTGGGGCTCGGCAGCCATGCTCTGCACGGCCCTCTGCAGGGGCAGCCGCCAGCTCCTCCACGGAGTTTTTTTTTTTATTTTTTATGGGCTTGAGGAAGACTTCACTTTCCAAATACTGCCCAGAAGGAATGATGGAATTTATCTAACAGGGAGCAAGACTTTCAGTTTTGTTAAATTGCCCAGGGCAGATGCTAACGGATATTTACACCAACACGTAAATGAGCCTCCCCCCCACCCATCCTGCTCCTGCACCGAGCTGGAGGGGCCTGGATTTTGAAGTGGAGGTGAGGAAAGATACTTGGGTGGGGTTCACTCAGACCACCCATTATGGAGAGACGCGGACACTGAGAATCAGCTTGTGCTGACTTCTCCTTTCGCCTCCCGTGGGCATCTGCGTCTACTTCCTCTGCTCAGCAGAGGCCCCATCGAGTCAGGGGTACGAGTTCTCACTTCGGCTCTGACTTGCGTGGACAGCTAGCTGCCTGGCGGTGCCTGGCTTTAATTTCCCCGTGGAGATGTCTGAACATCCCTTCACACTTCTCGCCTGCCATTCCTAGACCCGACAGCTGGGAGGGTGACCAGAGGGGCACAGGTCCGAGGGACACGTTCTAAATCAAGGGCGAGGAGAGGGGTCAGGCAAGGAAGTACCGGTCGAGAGCAGAGAGGCTGGCTGTAGGCTGTAAGGAACTCGCACGGGAGAAGGGAAAGGGGCTGAATTGAGAAAAGAATGCTTTCCTGAAGGAAGACCTCGTGTCCCCAAAGGCAACGAAACAGAAAATCCAGAGAAATATTCACTCCCCCCCCAGTGAAAATGGACCAGAAATGACAAAAAATGTGAAATAAAAACACAACCATTTTTAAAACAACACAACAATTCCAGGAATCCTGTGTGATGATCAGTTCTGTGCCAGCCTTCCTCATGTGGCGTCTCCTCTAATCGTGGCTGGATCTGATTTCTAATCTGGAGACCACTGCTTTGTTTGATTTTGTTCTTTTTTAGGTTTGAGTTGAACGAGAGCAAGAGCTGGCCCCATGGTTTAGCTCCAAGTCCCCAGTGGCTTCTCGGGTCAAATAGCACACTCAGAATGTGAGGGAGCGCCTGGGTCTAGGACCCGGGGTTTGTCCTCTCCAGCCTTGACAGAGAGTGGAGGGGGGTGGGTAGCTGGTTGAATGTGCCTTTTTAGGGGGGCTCATGCCGAAGCCACGAGGAACGGGGACGGAAGTGTCTGTTCCTTGGCACCGTAAGGGCCCGTGTGGGGCAATGACAAGTAGGCAAAGCTGAAGAGAGGAGGAGGATGGGGGCTCTGGGCTTCTGGCTCTGGGCCTGAGGAATCTGAGGTGCTGCCTCCAAATAGTCGAGGAGCTCAGACGGATTCTGGGGGCGGGGGGGGGGCGGTGCTTATTCGCCGCTAGCCAATTTGATTTCCATTCCCCACTTCCATGTCCCCTGCCTTTCAAGACCCAGTTCAAGATCCTCCATATCAGAAAGTGTTTTCCAGATACCTCAGCTTGTGTGTGTGTGTGTGTGTGTGTGTGTGTAAAGCCTTTTTTTTAAAAGTTGCAAAACAAGTCCAGAAAGCCGAACCAAACAAATGCGGGGCTTAACGGGACGTTGTAAGGCCATCACCCATGTAACCATCGCCCGGATAAAGAAGCAGAGTTTCCTCAGCGCTGTCAGAAACCCTCCCCATGTCCTGGTTGCTGTCACAGCGCCTCCCCGCCCCCGACAGTAACGCTGCCTCGGCTTCTATAGAAATCACGTCCTTCTACTTCCTTTGTGGGTACGGATGGGGATGGAGGGGAGAGAAAGTTACTACCGAAGTGGCACACCTAAACACTACTGTTTAATTTTGCTGGGTTAAACTAACTTCGACACATGCTTTACATCGTCACGTCTCTTGCCGACAGCTGATTTTTTTCGAGGCGCCCAAAGCGCTTGGCCTGCAGCACCCCGCAGTCCGGGTGTTGCCGATGGCACCTCCCTGCAGCCGGCATGTCCCTCTGCCCTCCCTGGTTCCTGCCAAATGGCAGCTGGGTGTGGAGGCTCGAAACTCAGGTTTGATCCCTCATTTTTCTTCACTCTTTATTTCTCTGTCCCTCAGACTCAGCAACCCCTGTTGTCCCATCAGGTTTTCTGATTTCTTCGACCGCTGCTCAAATCTGGCTTTGAATCTTTCTAGTGAAATTTTTCATTTTGCTTCTAGTACTGTTTAGCTCCATACTTACCTTTTTTTTTAATGTTTTCTATGTCTCTGTTGATATTTCTGTTTTGTTCTCACACGATTTGACTTTCTCCACATCGTCTTTTAGTTCTTTGAACTTCTTAAGACAGGTGCTTTAAAGTCTTCATCTAGTAGGTCTGCCGTTAGGTCTTTTTCAGCAACAGTGCCTATTTTTTTCCTTTGAATGGGCCATAGTTTCCTATTTCTTCGTATGCCTTGTGATTTTTGTTGTTGAAAACTGGATATTTGAACCTAATACTACGGTAACTTGGAGATCAGATTCTTCTCCTTCCCTGGGGTTTGCTGTTTTTATTTGCTGCTGCTGTTGTTGTTGTGTTTTAAATTGTCATACACTATCTCTGTGCCAAGGATAATCCTGGGGTGTAAACGTAGGGTCTACTGAGGTCTTTTCTGAGCCTTTCCCTGGGTGTGCTTGGTCAGTCTCTCTCTAATTTTCCCTATATATGCAGTTGCTTTGTAACATGCTAGTCATTGCTGTCTGGCTCCCAAAAGGGGAAAAAATAGAAATACGAAGAGGCGTAAAGAGAGCAGCAGGCCTTTAAATCCCCTGGAAGTCACTTCGGCTGAAGGGGAAGGGCTTTCCACCGGTGGGGTGAGTGTCACAACAATAGCTTCCTGTCTCTTCACCTGCATCTCAGCGATTGGAAGCAGTAATCTGGTATTTGGAGGGCAGTGTCTTTATTGCCCGTCCTGGGTCTGCGAGCTTCCTGCAGACTGCTCAAGGGACATGTGCACCGCTGGCCTGCCGTGGGACTAGGCCTGAGTTTGTGGAAGGCTGCAACTTGTGCTCAGAGCTGAAATTGACCAAAATTAACCACAATTTACTGTCTGAGCCTTCCCCTGGAAGTTGCGAGACTTCAATAGACTCCAGAGTTCCAAAATAGTCTATCAGACAGATTCTGCCCGTGCGGTTATTTCCTAGGTCAGGAGACAGACTCCTGGTGCTTTCTGCCCCAACTTCTTCAGAATCCTCTCGTAAGCCCCGGGATTTGGTGCTTGGAAAAATCATATGTCGCCTGGATAAGTGGGGGAAAACAAGCGAGTAGGAAATTCTATGTACAGTATGAATGCATCTACATCAAACTAAAGACAAAAAAAATAAAAGGGAAACACCTAAATCCAAGTCATCGTTGGTTGTTGATCTTAAAAGTTCTTTTCTTTCTACATTTTCCAAATGTTTTACGTTGAAACTAAAACAATGAGTTTACACAGTGAACCCAGTGTGCGTGTGCTGCGCCGTGAAGCTGGTCCTGAGGCACAGGACTCACCTAAAGCATATGCGGGAGGCTTCCTGTGGTGAGAAAACCACAGTCAGTAACTTGGGGCTGGCACAGAGTGGGTGCTCAATAAATATTTGTTGACTGAATGAATGATTACATATGTGTGTGTGGGCACGACTTGGCCCATGAATAACCAAAAGCCTAGTATAGGTGAAGAGTTTTTAATGGGGTGTTACTGAAAATGAAAAGCCCAGATTCTCTGCTCTTGGCACGACATCAGTTGTTACTGGCCTCAGTGCATCCTTTCAGGAGGAAGGTCTACACTGGGGAGAGAGATGGTTCCCTCTTTTAGTAAGCAGCAGGAACCCGTGCGCTGTCACTTCATCCCCTTGATACCCAGGAATAGCCCTGGCTAGAAAAGTTCCTGTCATTAAGGACCCTCCAGGATGGAAACGGGGCAAAAAAAAAAATTGTCAGACATATTTGCTTTAAAAAAAAAAAATCTCACCAGACAAGTTAAACAATTGAAAAAGGTCATCTGGCAATATCTTGGCTGAGCTGAAAAATAATCCAGCACCCCATATTCCTGTTAAAAGAGATGAGCGATTTTAGTCTGTTCTTTTCACTTTATTTTTTTGGAGTGTGGGAGAGAGAAGTCTTTTAATGCGGCGGGGAAGTGGCCATTTGTCCACTTAATTTTGAAAGTCTGGAAATTTGGGTGGTAAAATGTGAAGAGAGAAGCGACTGAGTTTTATCTTCCTTGAGACCCCTAACTGTCCCTACAATGGCAAAGGAAGACAGAAACCGAGGTGATGACAGGGCTTGTAGAAAGCGCGACTTTTCGCTATTAGCAGGGTATGGGATTTTCGGACTTGCTATAGCTATTTGGTGCTAAGATTGCAAAAGGCTTTTGTAAGTGTTGGAGCAAATACTGTTTTGTGAAGCTTTGCTTACTTCTCATCCCACCTGCTATCTTTTCTGATGACCAGCCAGCATTATTTTAAAAGCGTTAGAGACGGGAACGTACTGAAACTCCATCGTCAAGAAGGCCTTCATCCCAGTCTTGCTAACAGCTCATTCACCCAGAGATGTGGAACGTGGTTCACACAATATCAGCAAGCCACTCGCACTTCACATCTGGTTTGTATGTTCCCTGACAGCAAGGACTTCGCCTGACGTGTCACCCCTTTCCAGCACTTAGAACAGTCAGCACTGAGCACACGGAGGATCCCCAGCATTTACGTGTTGACTGAATATCATCTGTTCCCTGCCATACCTACGGTCTGAGAATCCAGGAGCTAAAAGCTCAATGCCCCCCCATAAGAAGAAAAACAGATGGTGACTCTCATTTTGTCTTAAAGTCAGTGGCCTTATCACAGGGGATGTGCTTTTTCGAGTTGTGACCTGACCGAGGTGGAATCTGGGTGAGCCCGGTCAGTAGCGAGAGGGCGCGAAGGCCATTGGCTTTGCCTGAGGAGGTCCAGGAAGTGGCATGCCCGGTGGACAATAGGGCGGTCATGGGTAGTCACAAAGGGCCGGGGCGGAGAGTATCCAACGACATTCTCATTCCGAGGGCTACAGCAAGCTAGAAACCAGAAAAACCAGTTCAATATGGAAGATAAGAACTGGAGATCGGAAATGTGGTTCACATGAATCTCGTGTCTGTTTTCAATGGACCTGCCCTGTGCGTGCTGGATGCCAGTGTGGGGATGTGCTCCTGGTGGCTACGTGGTGGCTTCGTGTCTAGGCGAGCCAGAATGGGCATCTGTGTTCCTGCCCGGGAAGGGGACACGTTTCCTGTCCTCCCTGTTTTCAGACTTCCCAGGCATATAGCCCTTAAGGCATGGGAAAAGAAATACTCCTCTACTTTGGGGAGAAGAGACTCCCATGAGGAAGTTTTATTCCTCGTCCACGCCCAGAGATGCAGGCCTTTCAGAATCACCTGTCCCAGGTACCACAGTTTGTCCAACAAGGGTTACTGGAGGAGGCCGGTGCAAAGGGCAGGGCTGAGGAGGAATGAGCCTTCATGGCAGGGAACACTTCCCTGTTTCTCTTCTGAAGGAGATCTCTGAAGGCCCTGGTTACCAAGATCCGTCCAAAAGCTGGAATGAGCAACAGAGAATTCAAGCTGCTCACAGATTGTCAGCCTGGTTATCTGCTCTTAAAGATGTGAGACAATTATGCTGATCAGTACCTAGTTGTTATAGCATATACGCTGTACCTAATGCAGCTTCTCTGGAAACTACCAGCATGATAGCCTGGGCTAGGATCTGTGGCTGAGTGTTCTGAGGGGGTTCTGCCGTGGAAAAGACCACAAAGAAAGAAGCACGTGCATAGGCACGAACCGGAAGAAACTGAGAAATGTTTAAGAACATATATTGATTGCAAAAGCCATTCCAATGGACTGTATTCTGATAGCGTAGATTCCTTGAAAAACTGTTTGACTGTAACTAGAAGTAAAGCCTAATGGTTAATATCACAGGCTCAGGAGTCATATAAGCCTCGATTTGATTCCTGGCTCTGCTACTTACTAGCTGCGTCATGTTGGGCAACTTACTCTCTGAGTTTCGGTTGCCTCACGGTACAAGGGGGAGAAAAATAGAGTCTGTCTTCTAATAGGGACCTCACAAGGATTCAATGAAAGAACAGAAAGCGTTCGGCAGGGTAAATCACACAGCGGCAATCACAGCCTGAGGGTAGTTATCGGCATCACGCCAAATGCCAGATGTAGGTTCAGATGATGCTTTGTTTTTCCCTCGGAACGTGTGGACCTCAGTTAGAATGTGTGGGCAGGGCCTTCCTCTAAGCCATCAGCATTGTGCCACGATCTTCTTGAGCAGTTGGTTAGGCAGAACAGAGACTGACCAGCAAGACTGGCCGGGCTTCTCTGTGCTCAGTGTGCCAATCCTGGGTTCAAAGACAGGGGGCAGGCTCACGGAATCCAGCTGGTCCTAGATGAGGACCTGGCTTTCCTCTCAGGCCTATTTATATCACAGTCACCTACTTATAGTCGTTAAACTTTGCTGTTCCTTCCCTAGAGCCGCTGAATCAAGCTTAATTGAGATGCGATCTAAGTTACATAAGGCCTGAGGGCAGATCGGCTGCTTCCATGTCTCCACGTTAATCAACAGACAGGGTGTTTTCTCCATGGGAACTTACAAGAATTTTACTCAGCAAACATTTTGGAGGCACCAGTAGCAATTATTATAGTAATAATGTTAGCTAACACTCCTATAAGGACTCGCCGTGCATTCTAGAAATCTTTACATATATCATCTCGTCGAATTATCATAGCAACCCATGGGGTAGGTACTGTTATAATCTCCATTTTGAAGAAGAGGAAACTAAGGCACAGAGAGGTGAAGTAATTTTTCCGAAGTCACGCAGCATGTTAACTAAAGCCCAGAGTCAAATTCTATGAGAGCGTAAGGCAGCATTAGACCCGTCTCTTTTGGACTCAGCTGGTTTTGGCTTTTTTGCTTGTTCTTGTGACGGTTGCAGTGGGTGGATGGTGGGGATTAGCATCTCTTAAGCACGCAGCAGAGTCATACAAAAAAGAGGAAGGGGCGATTCTTTGGCCTTTTCACTTGTGAGACAGTGTAGCAGACTGCGTGCATTACAGACTACGGGCAGGTGTCCCTAAGAAGTAGCACCCTGGCTTATTGCTGGAGAAGAAGAACTGTTAGAGAGGAGGTGATGTGGTTCAAGGTCAGTGGGCTTGAGGACCCTCGGGGACTCCTGTAGGTATTTGCTGAGCGGGTGTGGCGTGGGCCCACTCCGAAGCGTCAGGGACGAGGGCCTGTGCTCTCATGGCTTCTTTGTTCCTTGTACTTTTCATTGTTGGTCAACTGTACTGTTCAGCATCTAATGAGGTTCAAGCTTCTTCCAGAGCATCCAAATACTATGCTCCTGCATTGAATCCAGAAGCTTCCCTTTCACCAGCCTTGTGGTCAGGAAGCCTCTGCATATGTGAGATAAAATACGACTTGATTTGTCAAATTGACTGCTGTTGCTTTCTTCCCCAAATTTACAGCACATCAGCCTTAAAGCACAGAAAATTAAACAACAACAACAACATTAGGTTCTCAAGCCTGGATTTGAAGACTTAGGCTTCAGCAGGGAAATACGCAGGGAGGTGGCTGCGGCTTGGGGCCCCTCTCCACCTCCTCTCGGCCACCTGTGGGGTTTCCAGCTGGCTGACACCCTTGGGGCCTAGGGTCGAACCTTGCTGCTCACTGAGTCTTGCTGGAGAGAAGCCAGCCGGTGGGAGGGGGTGCGAGTGTGGGCTCCCCTGCCCCAGTCCTGCGGCCCACACCTACCTCTCTCGACCATGCCTGTAACTGGGCCTCCTCAGTCCCCAGCTTGGCTTGGCAGTGCTGCTCTGGGCACCGGTCTCCCAGACATCTCTGGCTCCCTGGCTCCTGGGGCGCCCGAAAGGGCAGTGCTGGATGGGTCTCAGTAACACCGAGCGGCGCTGGGGAGCGGGCTGCTCTGCGGTGTTAGGCGGGGAAGGCTGGAATGAGTTGGCAGGCCTACCCATCCTGAGGGACAGGTACCCACATCAGGAAACCAGCGTCCCAGCTGGCCCCCTTTTTTTGGCCCCTTCTCTGACTGAGAGGCTAAGAAGGGAAAAGGAGAACGTAGAATTCCACCCTACCTTCAGGGCTAGCCTGTGGTTGGCGGGGGGTGAAGGCGGGGAAGGGGACAGGCAGGGGTCATTGTGTAGCACGCCAGCTGTCTGCTGGGCAAGGTGTGCTTTGTAGACATTGATCCTGTACCTCGCTCTCCACCCAGAGGGGCTCCCATATGCGACAGAGAATGGGTGAAAGAAAATATTTTCTTTCTCCAACAGTAATTTCCTTCCATGACACTGGGTAGGACTCCCCTCCCCCTCCGCGCCTCCCTCTGGCTCTGGCGAAAATCCTACGTACACACCTTGAATCACAGACCAGACGAAAACACTGAAGCCAGTCACCCGAGTGACACACAGCCTCCAGGTCCCTGGGGTGGTCACGCTGAGTGTCTCTCGCGGACATACCTGTGACTCGTGTGAGAGAGCACCCCTTCCCATTCCCGACCCCAGCCGGCACCCCACGGTGCCTTCTGCTTGGCATTCTCCTGTGCCCTTGGCCCACCCGCCACCACCAAGCCGTTAACACAGCAGGGCTGGACCCGAAGTGATGAAGGGGGAGAGAAGCTCTCTGAATATGGGATTACGACTGGCTCCAAGGATATCGATATTCCTATAAGAGAGCCGTTAGCCTGCCCACTACTTTAGATCCCCATGAATATTTCATGGGTTGATTGAAGCTCTGAAATGCTGAAACACACAGACACAGACTAAGCTCCCTTTGGCAACAGGGTCTCCATGCCATCGCCCTGCAGGGGGACTCCGACACGGCCCTGGGGTGATGCCACGCGGTGGCTTTGACAGAGTTGTCTGTCCAGCTTGCAGGGATCTAAATTTATATCTGACCAGGGACATCTCCTCATGTGGCCAGGGCAAGGGTTCCAGGAGACAAACAGTGGTCAAACACACGTTTGTGACTCACCGAAGAAGCTGACTTCCCCAGCGACCCACTGCTGAGGGGGGGACCAGTTATCACCTCAGCTTATTGCCTGCAGCTGAGTTAACGAAAGGGGCAAATCAGATTTAATTAAGCTTTGGGGGTGAAGGTGGAATTCGAGGCGATGATTTATATGCTCTGACCCTGGACAAGAATGGATGTTCTGAAAAGGATGGATCTCTGCGTAGTTCCAATGAATTTCAAAATAGATTTTCCTGGTTCCCTTGGTCACAGTGCCTCTTCGCTGTAACACATTCTCATGCCATGAGAGAAAAGAGAACAGCCATTCACCACAATCCAGAAAAGTCCTTCACTCGTAGTGAAAGCGGTTAGTCCGCATCCTGTTCTTCCCTCAGCTGAATCGTGACCGTGGTAGAAAGAACCGGTATGAGTTAAAGAGGTGGCCTGGCCACAGAGACTTCGGTTAAGTCACCTAACTCATCAGTTGTCTTCTGTGCGTAGTGACTAATTAAACGTTGTCTTGTTCCTGACCCTTTCGGTTGTAAGTGAAGACAATTAAAATCCGGTTGTCATCAACGGAAAAAAAGGAGTTTATCTTCTCATGTACCTAAAAATCGCAGGGCTGGCTTCAGGCTCACAGGCTCCAGGAGCTCACACACACACCATCAGAATTTGTTTTTTCTTGGCCCTAATTTCTCCGTGTGGGCTCTGTTTTCAGGCAGGCTCTATCTTCGCGTGGGACAATGACCATGGCATCTCTGGGCTCATAGCCTTTCTTTTTAGTTTCCTGTCCAGTGGAAATTCCTGGATGCTCTAACTGGGTGCGACTCTCCCTGGACCAGCTTGGGCTCCGTGCTCACGTCTGAACGATCAGAGCAGCCCGGGCGAGCAGCACCCTGGCCAGCTCCGCCCGCACGCCCAGCGCTGGGGTCGGGCCTGAGAGGGTGGGTGGCTTCCCAGGAGAGCGCACGGAGCGTGATCCCACAAATCGGGGGGAGGGGTGCTGGCGGGTGAATCTGGTAGATGCTCTTCCGAAGGTCATCAAATGTCCCCCATGTTGGCAGTACCAGAGCCAACTCCCCGTCCTCCTCTGACGTGAGAACCGGCCCGCGTGACACCCTGCGTCACTTCCGCCTCCTGACACTGTCTTCGTCTTTGGATCCCAGGCCCAGCCTCCCCCCAGCACAGTCTGCGTCCTTCATCCACTGCTCCCTTGATGGCTCTTTTTCTTCCCCCTGGCTGTCTCAGTCAGAGCTCAGTCAGAGACGCACCAGCGATTTGAACAGAAGAAAGTAATACAGCACGAGGAATCGTTGACTATGTGCATACGTGTATGCGTGTGTGCATGCACATACACACGCATGGAATATGTGTGAGAGGTGGTGCGGGGGGCCTGGAATGTCACGGAGACGTAACAACATAGAGCCCTTGCGCCCAGTGAGCGTCCCGGGTCACGGAGACGCGTCGGCAGGCGCAGACATAGCCACAGCGCAAGGTGGAGCGTGATGTTCTGCGAGAGACGTCCTCAGGCCAAGTGCTGTTGGGGTGTGGAGCTTAGGGAGGGCGAACTGGATCTATGGACCCGGGAAAGACTGCACGAGGAAGCTGGCGTTCGAGCAGCATCTCACTTCTCCGGGTGGCGAACAAACGGAGGGGCCATCGCAAGCAAAGGCCTCGAAATGGGAAAGCACGGAGGATGTTTTGAAATCGGCGGAAAATCCATGTGGGCATCTCTGTAGGGAGGGTCGCAGCAGTGGGAGAGGCGAGTGGAAAGATGCTTTGGAGCTGGGGGGTACTTGGCCCGTTATCTATGTGAATTGCTTGAGAGACGTGCTCCAGCAGCATCCAGAAGGTGTGTGGCTTTTCTAAATCTCCACGTCTGCCCCCAAGGCTCCCCGTTTCCCCCGAGGCTCCCTGGAAATGCTGCTGGCCAGTGGCTGCTCTCTGCTGGCATTGACACAGATCTTGGCCACTGTGGCCAGTTCGCCAGGATCTAAGTGGGGAGCATGGTGCGGAATTTCCAAAGAAAAGGCCCTAAACCGGGCCCAGCAGGCTGGTTACGAGAAACCGCGGAGGAGCTACATGCCCGGGAGCTTTTATTACCATTTTGACATTTCATTATTTCTCCAGTCCCTGTGACCCTCATTTTGGGCAAAAGCACAGGCAGACCTAAGGAGTGGGCAAGCCACGTGGGTGGCCAGGGCTGGTCAGTGTTCACAGCATGCGCATGGCCTGGTCCACGCTGATGACTCGTTAGGCTGGGCGGTTCCCCAGGAGTTTATTGGTTTGACTCTCTAACTAGTGTTTATCGAGTACGAGCACGTGAAAGGAAGGGTCCTTTCGGAGTCAGGCAGGGGCCTGGCCTCGTGTGTAAATAACGAGAGAGACAATAACGGGGGCCAGAGGGGTTAAAAAAAGGTCGTTGGGTCAATTCCAGACTGGAAGATTGGTGTTAAGAGGCCATTTCTAAATTCAACTCAGGCGATGGGGTTGATGTGGGAATCCCGTCTGGGATTTGAGGCAGGTGAGCAGAAAACATGGAGAAGGCCACTTTTAAATCCTGTTTTAAGGGTGAGCAGCAAAAGTATCTTCAGAGATGTTAAACCCTCATATTACTATTTTATTCTTTCCTCTGTGGTGACACTATTCTTTCTCCAAATGTCCTGTGCGGATAGAAATAGGTCTAGGTCATCCTCATGTCCTAGAGTAACTGAACTTTTATATCTGTTGTTTAAAATAAGACAATGAATGGAAGAATTGTTTGAGTGGTTATAGGCTATTACTTCTTAGGGATGCTTTAGCTTTATCCTATAATATATGAATCGAAATGTGGAATATAACGGAGATTGGAGGTTTTATCTATATATCTATATATGGGCACAGATTTGTAGATATTTATGTGGATATAGATATATATGTGAATATTGATGTATGTGTGGAGATATATATATATGGATATAGACGTATTGATAGATACAGATTGATAGATACATGATATATATTTGTTTATATATCAAATTAATGTGAAGTACATATAGAAGAAAAAAGTGGTTAAAATCTGGGAAACAGGTTAAAATATCTGGAAACCTGGTTGTGTGTGGAGGGTTTAAAGGAGTGACTCCGAAATGAGATTTGGGTATGAGTTTTGCCTGTGCCACTAAGGATCTGTGTGGCCTCGGGCCAGTACTGGATTCTCCGAGGTTCGCTTTTCTCACTTGAATAACAGGGATGATAATACTGTGTACTTTGCACGTGGTTGAGATGAAAGCACCTTTCTTGGTGCAAAGCCCATAGTAAGTATTATTTCCTGCTGTTTCGTGGATGGAAGGAACGTGGTTGTTCAAGCACAGCACGACAGTCCACTGTGGCTTGTGTCTAGTCGGTAAAAGGGACCCAAAGCTTCGGCTCTTCGTCCACATCCTCCCTTGCTGTCTTCTTTCACCTTCTGCCACCCCTCCCTCCACATCAGGATCTTGTGTCCACTGCGTTAGGCTGCGGGGAAGCACTGAGGTTCAGACCGCTCTGGGTTCCTGTTTGTCTGAAGTGACCAGAACACAGAGTAGCCAGCACAGGCGTCGGGGATCAGCGGGCTCCATCAGTGCCCAGTACTCGTTAGAGAAGGCCCTGCACGGTCATGGAGGTGGGAGGTTCAAAGGACCCAGGCCACTTGACTGTCCCTCCTGATGGTCACTCCACAGCTGGGGTAGGAACCCCACAATCTACCTGGACTCTGAGATTCCCAACATCCCCCAAATAGGGTATTTTTTGTTGTTGTTGTTGTTTTTACCATGCATTTTAGTCCAGACTAGATACTGTCCTACTTATTACAGACTGTCTGGTGACCATCTGCTGCTGCTCTTCCCGGCCTGAAACTGGATTCACAACATGGTCACAAGTGCAGGCTCTCCCTGTGACTCACAGGGCTGGGCCACTGACTGGCTTTGCTGCCTGAACCAGAAAGAGCGAGGATCTTTTATAACCTTGTCAAAGGCTGTAAATCTGGACGAGTCGAGATAACTTGCTCTTTGATCAGACATTTACTATATGCTGGCTAAGTGCCAGGCGCCATGGGGAAGCTGGCAGGAAGGAAGGAGAGTCCCTACTCTAGGACCCTGACGCTCTCCTGTGGTCCAGCCTGTGTTATCTGTGTGGATTAAGGCTGTGAGTCCTGAAGTGGTAAACATGAGTTTTGCTTGGGGAGAAGCTGGGAGCTGCCTTCGCAGATAAGGTGATGTTTGGTCTGGGCTCCAATGAAAACTCGGAGTTAGGGGAGGGATGAAGTCATTTGCATGAACGCAAACAAGGTAGGTGGAATCAGATGGTGGCAGGGACAAATGTCACAGGAAGGTCATTCGAATTAATAAGAAGTATACTTGAGAAGTAAAAGTTTGAAGGAGAAAGAAATTGAAGGAGAAAAGTAAGTTCAGAGAGATGAGATGGCTTAGCAAAGGTCCCCTGAGAAAGCAGAACCGGAAGAGGGGCTGAAGTCTTCCATCTCCAAGTTCAGCACTTTCCATCCCCAAGTTCAGCACTTGTAGAACGTCGCCGACCCCCGGCTCTTGGGTTCTGGGCGTGGTGTGGTTGGATGGCCACAGGCTGCTCCTGGTCACAGAGCGGACTGAGGCCCTGAGGCCCTGAGTCAGATGCGTGAGGCTGGAAATAGAGGCTGTGAGACTTGAGAGTGAGAAACGTCTCTACACCTGGAGGGCAAGTCAGCGGCATTCACAGGGCGTGGGTGGCAGAGCCCAGCGCAGCAGGGCTCCCTGGCGCCGGGCCTGGGTCCCAGGTCATGCTTCAGTGGCCGTAGAGCCGGCTTTGATGTCACTGTCCCAATCCCTGCTGGCTCTCAGCTCAGGCAGGTTTCAGTCTCTTCGGCGGCACTGCAGGTGCTGCAGGGCGAGTGTGAGATGATTTTCTCTCTCTGTTTTCAGAATGTAAAACAAAGGTGGTGGTTTCGGGGTTGGTGGTAATGACGATGAAGATGTTCTGAGACTCGGGGAAGTTACATTTTCTACCCCAAGTTGTGTCGTTAGTTTGAGGCTGAGCTGGACTTGGATTCCAGTCCTTATGACTCATACCCGGTATCCTTCCCTGCAGCCTCAGGTGCCCCCGATTGGCCGCCTGACCTGGGTCCCTGGCCCACACCCTACACGACACCAGTGGCTTCTTAGAAGAGCCGGCTGTGGGGTGGGGCTGGTACACGGGCTGTTTCCACGTCGAAGAGCTGCACAAGGGGAAGGTCCGCTCGCTCAGACATTTCTCAAGAATAATCATAACAGTAGTAAAATCAAAACAATACCTTAAGCGTGGTTTGAGCTGGATGGTTTTTAAAACATTTCCATACGCATACTCTTATTTGGACCCAGTTGGGTTGGTAGATGAAGTGGGTGTCGCAGGTGAGGAAACTGGTTGGGAGTTAAGTAGGACACTGGAGACACTGGACTAGATTTCAGACATTTTTTTCTTTATAATTTATGATAAAAACATATTTTCTGTCGTGATCCAGATGATAATGCTCCCTGATCTCTTCTATTTCATGTCCTTTCAAAATGTTGGCCACCGTCCCCTAAGTTGATTTCGTGACAGGCTACCCAGTTGTGACTGAATTCGAGAAATCCCGGAGAAGATCTGTGAACGTGGCCCCTCCTCCAATGGGTTGGCTCCATGACGTAGTGAGAGTGAGATCATGACGCGTTCACCAAATATCAAAACAAGGTCGACCCTTGAAGGCCTCCTGTCCTGCCTACCCCGCATCCCTTCCCCTCAAGCCCCCCGTCCTCCCTCGATCTGATTTTCCAGGACATGTGCTTTCCAACTCCTTTTTCGCCTTGATATTTGCTTCCTGATTTCTAAGTAATGTTCTTAGTCTGTTCGTTTTCAGTGATCCGTTTCAGACATTCGCTAACGCCGCCTTGTAGCTCGTCCACCAGTCGCCCGTCATTGAAACGTCAGGCTGACAGGACGGCAGCTCTGTTGCTGCCGAAGCTGTTGGAGAACGTGGTTTCGGTGTGATGAGCTTGTGAACACCCAGCTCCTGAGCAGAGCAGACTTCATCCTCAGTCACGGCCAATGCTGCCTCCTTCTCAAGGGCAAAAAGCCTGTAGCCTGGGCACAGGGCAGAACAAGTGCTCTCTGCAGGCAGGAGGACCCCAAAGAGAGAGCTGAGCGGGGTCCTGTTCTCGCTCCCACCGTTGCCATTCATGATAATCCGCTCCTCCCTGAAGCAGAGGGAGTGAGAAAGGGCAAGTGCCTGGGCAGGATTTGCTAAATCGTGTCCTCCGCAAGGAGCCCTGCATCACGGGAGACACACCGAGGCATGCCTCCACCTAAGTCCTCAATAAGAGTTCAAGGGAAAGCCTGCGTCTCAACCCAAAGCAGGAGACAGAACTTGAAATAGCTGGTTAAAGGGACTAAAACATCTGCAGTCATAGTTAAGGTTTTTTTTTTTTTTTTCTTTTTCTGGGTCATTGGTCTGGCTTAATACTTCTGTTCAATTGTATTTTACCACTCAGAAACTTACTACCAGATGCTCAGGTCTGGGAGATCCAATTGTTAACATCATTGCATAAAATTAAATTAAAATTTGAAAACCACACCAATATTAAGACAAAGCTATGGACATGTCTCAACAGAAATTACACTGAAACTTAGACTGGATACTCGAAGAATGCTAAGCCCCTAGATTTCATTACATAATTCTTCACTCGTTTAAGGTGGGGACTAGAGTTTGGCACCGCCGGCAGATTGCAGCATTGTTGTTAAACCCAGACCAGGAGTGGAACCCCGCAACTGGCAGTGAGTCGGGGCCGTTCGTTAGGGTTTTATCTGAAGCCGCAGACAAAATCTTGGACTCGTACCTCACGGTCCGACTGCAGAGGGAGGCCACACACAACTCCTCGGCACAATAGCGTGAGGGCCTTCCAAGTTAGGCTTGAGAAATTCGGTACGTCCTTAATTACATGGCCTGTGCTAACGATGAGGTTGCCAGCAGACCCATGTCCTGTTGCATTTCCCTGACCCTTTGGGGTTTAATTTGCAACCTGCATCAGCAAAACTTTGGGCACTTAATTCTATTAAAATCAAAGAGCCAAATTTCTGCCTCCTGTTACATGAGCTCTGTTCCTGCTGACGTCAATGGAAGCCGTGCATGCATAAGTGAGGGCAGATTCTGGCCTGGGCTGTGGACATGAGAACTGGCACAGCATGCTCGCATCAAAACCGTCCCTCCTGGCCTGCTGATAACGGGGCCTCCTCGTTCGTAACTCTGTCTGCACACCCCGGGAGCTGGGCCTTGACCCAAAACACACATTAGAAGCATCATCTAGTAACATCTAGAAATCTGAGCCAGATGCAAAATGCAGATGTGACAAAAGCCACCTGAGCGGGTGCTGACTGCAAATTTCACGAATAGATCATGGGCGACTTCCACTTGAAGCACACCGTTTCCGATGTATGCATTTAATTGGTAGGAGAGGGAGGCTCGCGGCCACTTCCACCTTCCTGTTCGGTTTCTATACTTGGGAATGCACTGCCTGCACCACTCAGACTCCTGCGCCGGTTTAGGGAATGTGACAAATATTTCAGTGCCTGGTATAGTGCCTGGGACAGAGAAAGCAGCCTAGCGACTATCTACGGGACAAATGGATTTGATAAGACAAGAGATGGTAGTAACGGCTCACAGACACACAGCGCAACCGATGTGTCAGGCCCTGTCTTAGGTAGATTAAATCATTTAATCCTCAGCACACCCTTATCGTTGCAGGCTTGCTAGTCTATGAATGAGGAAACCGCGCAGAAGCTAAGAAACCTAACAGCTCGCAGGTGGTGAGGCTGGGATTTCACTCCAGGCAGTCTGGCTCCAGAGACCGGGATGTTGTTATTCCCGCTGCTACATGCCCCTCAGTTAGGATGCAGGAATTGTTTATTATTAATTAGTTATTAGTCAAATAATGTATTGATAGCCAAGTGATGCCAGTGAGAAAAACAGAACGTTTCACTAGTAAGAGTTTGTCAAGAACTATTTGTGTGATCTTAAGGGTCGAAACGTTTTTTTTTTTTGTTTTTGTTTTTTTTTAAACCAGGGAGTTTTCTAAATCCTAGGAGCATAGTGTAACCTCTCAGACTAAGCATTGTAGTCTCATGGCATCTTTGATATTTTTCAGCAGAAAGAGAAAGGAATTTTGCAGACAAATTTGACGCATGCCACATTTTAAACAAATTTGAGGGTTATATTAACCATATCCCCTTTAACTAATTTTTCTGCAGTCCCCCCTTTTTTAAAAAAAATTAAATGTGTTCGGGGTATGCATGGGCAGTGTCAGGATTCTCATAACTGCTTTTTAATAGGAGTCACCTTTTCCCTTGGGAGAGCATATCTGAAGCTATCGTTGAGTTCGATAGGCACATGTGATCTGACGTTTACATATCCACTTTATATGAAGGGTTGAGGGGCACAGCTGCCACCGGGAAATGGAACCGTCTCCCTTACCTGGAATCCTACAGGCAGCCCTGAGACTTTATCAGGCCGCTGCAGAGGTAATTTCTGCATTTCGGTTTGGCTTTCTTATTGCCCAGAGTATGCCGGCATGAGATCTGCGGCCCCATAGTACACGGCTTCATTTTTCTGGGCATCTTGTTGTCTTTGGTGTTAAGTGGAAAGTCCGTACGCTGGCTTCTTACACCAGGAACGCACATTTCCTCTTCGGCTTATGGCTCACGATGTCATCTCGGAGAGCTTCCCCTCATGATGGTGGGCACGGGATAGGCCCCTGGGATGCAGGGAGAGGTCAGATTCTGCTGCTTGCCCTTGCTTGACATGAGGGGTGCAAGAAAAGGGAGCATGAGAGGAAAGCAAAGTGGGGGCCCTGTCTTTACCACATTAGGTATGAAATGACGGTAAATCATTCACGTTATCTGAGAGAGGAACGTGGCGTGTCCGTGAGCACGTGACTCGTGAGGGGCAGACACGTAACCCCCCCAAAGCCACACTCTCCTCATTCCATACATCCCAAGACACATCGCAGGGCCAGGTTTGGTTACCTAGACAGGGATTCGGATTCATGTCTGTTAAAATCCTATCGCAGGGGCAGGACGCGTGACTCGTGTGTCTTTGGCGTGGTCTGGCCTGCTCTTGGAAACACTGGGCTGCGTTGGCCTTCTCCACTGTCTCTTTCAGCAGCGTGTTTAAATCCAAGGTAGGCGTCGTGGCCTTCAAATGTCGCCTTCTCAGGGGGAGAACATTTTCTGGTCGTCTCCTTTCGGAAACTGCGGAGTCGCCCTGGAGACTTTTATTGGGGGCCAGCCACTACCTCGTGCAGGATTCGTTTCCACAAAATTCCTTCCCGCCGTCGGCTTCTGCTTCCCTACACCCGGGGGCAGTTCACTTCCACCTCACAAAGCATCTGCTGCATCACCCTGTGTTACAAAGACTAGACCCCTAACTCTTAAAAACTCTGAGCCACTAATCTAGCTTTACCTTCTAGAGATATTTCCAACAGGGACCCTGTGGGTGATCTTTTTCAAAGCTGTATTTTATTTGGCTCACAATGAATAAATTGAAAGATTTCACATACCAATAAGGTTTTGTTTTTGTTTTTGTTTTTGTTTTTTTTTGTTTTTTGGCTCTTTTTGAATAAGAGTGATCTTGCAGATTTGCATCCACGTTCCCACAGGGCAGCGGTTAGCGGGACCTGAGCTGGGACTGCCTCCTTGAATGGGACATGAATTCTCCAGTTCTCCAGAGCACCCCCCTTCCCTGTGGACTCCACATCCTGTGGCTGGGTGTCTCTTGCCACTAATCATTGCGCACGCACTACTGTTTTGCTAATATCTGGCTGGCTTCATTCCCTGTGTTACCTCTCTGAACCCTGGAGGCACATTTGTGACCCCCTAACAGAGTAGATATGTTCCCTCGTCTACATGAAAGAGATGTCCTTTTTCCTCCACTGTTTAATTCTCCTTTTTGTAAGGTAATATGTTTCAGTTCCTTTAGCATACATCGTATGGTGTAGCTTCTAATGCCATCATTCCTGGATGCACCCTTAATTTGTCTAGACTCTTTTTAAAATGTGGTACTTACATCAAAACACAGTGAGAGCGAGAACCATGGACTTCTGTTATCCTTCCCAGTTCTTGACTTACAGGTGTCGTCAGAATCTGGTAAACACTATAAGTTGAGTGGGAAGGGTGGGTGTTTTTGGTTTTGTTTGTACAGCAGGAGGCTCACGGTGGTGGTGGCTGTGCTCCCAGGTCACTCTTGTCCCTTCCACATCTCTCTCTAGTTGGCAGCCAAGCAAGAAAATCTTACCAAGCACAGTGAGTGGCACACAGGCGATGTGACCTCGTAAGAGAATAAGTGACCACCTGGCCAAATGAGAAACAGGTTTCCCACTAGGGCAGGCCATGAACTGCCTGTCGTTTCTAGTCCATGGCAATTAGGCTGGGACCACATTTTGGAGAAATAATTATGTACTAAATTGACTTCGACTACGTCTAAATCCTCATATTCAAGAAATGGTAAATGAGTCGTTGATAGTGGTTGAATTTAATTGATTAGTTTCAGAGTATACAGTCATGCCATGGGCCCGGAATAGATAGTCACTTAATCTTTGCCTATTCAGGATTCTGCTTCAAACTTATTCTATAGACTGCAAAACTCTGCAGGTCTGTGTATCGCTCGCATTTTGAGCTGGTGGTTCTGAGTTAATCCTTGGGCCAGGAGGTGTGCATTTAAGGTAGAGAAGGGCAGGGTGGTTTAGACTGTCCTGATCGCTGCTTCTGTGGAGCATTTGTGACCCCCAAATTTGACTTCTCGTCCAGATCTGGCTTCCAGCTGGGGAGGGGACATAATTGTGGATGGCCCCCTCCCTCATCTCTCTTCCATACCTCTCCCCTCTCCGGTTCACAGAGAGGGTTCTGAGGCTGAGGAGACCCACCGCAAAGAGGAGAAATCGCCTGACACTGGCCTTATCACAGTCCATACTTTGGGGACAGTTTAATTTATTTGGGACATATACTTTAATTTGTTTGTGGGTAATAACTTCAGAATCAGTGAGTAGGTTCCTGCTCCTCTCCTACCTAGCTCATGGCAGCTGAACGAATGCTTGCGACATTTCCCTGGGCCCGAGTCCGTGACGTGTCTCTCTGTGCGTACGTATGGATGTCTTTGGAGAGCATCATGTTCTTTCAATAATAGATGAGAACACCCTGGTCTGGGTTTGAGATGTTTACACCCCTTTGCAATTGAATTAGAAATAAGAAGCCTGAGGTAAGTGAGTGCGCGTTTGGATGCACATGGATAAATGTACTTAAGTCAAAGGAAAGGTGGCACTTTTAAATGTGGTCACATTTAGAAATGCATATGTGTATGTAGAGAGCTGTGAGGTTTTGTTAGCTCAGTAAAAATAGAATAATTTTCGAGATATTTGCTTTTCTTCCAACCCCTCTCCATCAGAAATATTTTGTATTTTTTTTTTATTTCCAGAGATTTAAAAAACAAGAAAAACAATAATTTTAGGGACAAACCACATTAAATGTAGCATATTTTTATATTTCTAAGGAAAAAACAAAAGCAACTTTAGATGTGAAAGGTCACAATAAGAAAAAAATTCAATTTCTTGGTATATTTTATTTTCAAAACCTTTTTTTTACCATAAGTTAATTTTTAAAGAAAATCTATACCTATAAATATATATGCACATATACATAACCAAGTGACTGAGTTCACACCTGATTTATCCTTAAATTATCTTATAATAGTAATTGCATTTATGCCTATTTATTTCAATCTCTTTTGACCAGCAACATGAATTTAGAAAGTTTCTGGCTAAGGTTAGACGTACATTCTGGAGCCATGCAACAAATCAAATATAACCAATTCTTACTGGAATTAGCCTTCGATAATGACTCAATACCAATTTCCCCTAACCTATGTATGCGACAGCATAAATCTAAACCATGGTTACTGTTGACATCAGCCATATCAATTGGCTAATGCCTACCATGGCCTTGACAAATCATCCTGAGGCAGCTCATTGAAAATATTGATTAATATATGCTTCACTTTGCAAGCAGACTGAACAAATTGGTTTTATTTTATGGTATATTAGTACGCAGAAGGCTGCTAGCTTACCTTAATTGGCTCTTTTCGACCTTACTCATTTCCAAATGTTATTCTTCATAAAATGTTATATTTTCTACATGCAACATGTGTTTGTATCTGTATGTTATAAAGTGTATAGGAAAGAAACAGACATCTACTCATGACAGCGAATCTCAAAGTTAATGGCACAGAAGTAGCGGCAACAAAGCAAATCCCCGGAGTTGATAGAAAAGTCCCTTCTCACAGGTTTAGCATCTCTTACAAGTTAGTTTTAATGTGATTCTAGCAAACATCTGTTCTTTTAGTTATCTCCATTAATAATTGTTTCTTTTCTTTTATATGGTAATTGCAAACAAACAAGGAAGGACAGATCTTTGTAAGACAGTCCTATTGCTGTGGCCGTCTTTTCTGTGAAGGTGCCCTGTCCCCCTCTGTCTTCATGTCCATTCTTGGGGTGACTCCTCTCCAAACCTCTAAATCACATCCTCACATCTGTTCAAATGGATGAAACATAAATCTATGGGAACTTAAAATGGGGGAGCAAACAAGCTAATAATGAACTATTGTACCCCTCGGCATTTTGTGAAACCTTTTCTGTCTTGCTAAAGTGATTTTCCAGTCAGAGGTGGGGAACCTTCCCCGAGGTCACGTCTGTACAAATGGTTGTAAAAGAGCCCAGAGACTCCCTTTCATTCTCTGTAATAGTCAGAGAAGAGTGATTGCTTCCTTGACTTTGTGGCCCTGATTGTTCCTTAAGTGGTTGGTAAACAGCAACAGGTCCCCGGAGAAGAGCTTTCCAATGGTTTTCCTGTGGTCCGTTGCCCCTGGGATCCTCACCATCTCAGCAGGTCACCATGGTGATGCCACACTCTTCAGTCTCCCTCTGAACCTTTTGTGATAGTTACACCGACATCTCATTTATAAAATTAATGCACTGGGGTTCAGCTTCACAATTGCTAATAAAAGACAGTCTTTTGTGCAATAAGTAAGTGAAAAAGTGATGAACATAGACCAGCATATAGAATAACTTCTGGTGCAAGTTCTCTGTTAAGTCCAGATGTAGCTGTTTTTGAAAATAAGCAGGACTAACACTTATTGTTAAAAGTAGGGATAACCATTAAGCAATAAAAAAAATAACTGTGCAAGTTTTTATTGTCTACTTTTCTCCAAACATCTGATTCAAATATGGGAGCTGTCTGGTATCATCCTGTGAGACGTCTAACCATTTATTTGAGGGCATTAGGATAAAGTGGCAATGCCTCGACAAGGTTCTTGCCCATATTTCTTTAAAGTCAAATGATGTTAGTGAAAGTCCGTGTCTGGCATTTGACGTGATACAGGTATCACGTAGCTACGGGGATGGAGAGGAGTTTATTGTATTCTCAGCCGGTCTTTGGTACTTATTTCCTCTTTCCTGCAAATGGTGACTAGAACTGATATGATCGATTACTTTCTTTAATTAAAACTTTTTTCAATGCACTTGAGATTCCATAATATTAGTTTCAGGTGCACAACATGGTGGTCAGGCATGCATACAATTTACAAAGCGATCACCCCGATAAGTCTAGTACCACGCTGACACCGTACGTAGTTAGTACAATATTATCGACTACATCCCCTGTGCTGCACTTTACATCCTCGTGACCGTTTCGTAGCTGCCAATCTGTGCTTCTTAATCCCTTCACCGTTTTCACCCGGCCATCCACCACCCTCCCATCTGGCGGCCATCGGTTTGTTCTCTGTGTCGGTGACTTTGTTTCTGTTATGTCTGTGCATTTTGCTTTTCAGATTCCACGTATAAGTTTAATCATGTGCCATTTGTCTTTCTCTGTCTGACTTATTTTAGTTAGCATAATACTCTCTAGATCCATCCATGTTGTCGCAAATGATAGGCTTGTATTCTTTTTACGGTCGAGTAATATTCATTGCATACATGTACCGTATCTTCTTTATCTGGTCACCTTTCAGTGGACCCTTCCATAGGTTGCTTCCATATCGTGGCTATTGTAAATGATGCTACAGTGAACACAGGGATATGCGTATCTTTTTGGATTTTTAAAAACAGAACTACCACATGACCCAGCAATCCCACTTCTGGGTATTTATTTGAAGAAATACAAAGCACTACTGGGAAAAGATATGATCAATTATTAATCAGTTTTCTCTTGGAAATTCTTTTTTTAAAAAACGTTTTTAAACGAGGCAACCCTTGGTCGACCTCACAGATTGCAAAGAACTTGTCAGCTTACAATCCCTTATTTTTTATTTTTTATGCCTACAGCACCTGGTTTTCCTAGGTGGTCTCCCACCCAGGTACTAACCAGGTCCGATTCTGCTTAGCTTCCAAGGTCAGAGGGGGTCAGGCTTGCTCAGGGTGGCATGGCTGTAGACTGGAAATTTCTTTTGTTGAGTTATGCTAAAAGAGGTTTGCATATTAATTTTAGTACTCTTCTCAGTGAAATAGACATTGCATCTGGTCAGTTTTTAAAGTAAAAAAAATAAAAAATCCTCAGTATGTGTCAGGCTGGTGGGGAGATATTGGGACAGTGGTAACAACACGGTCTCGCTGTGTGAAAGGTAGGCGAGTCCTGTGGAAGGCTTGTGCATGGCATGAGCGATTAAGTTGCTGTTACTCCAAACGACTTATTTCACATCCATTTGAAACATGACCCATTCTTGGATCTTCCGAAGATAACTGGGTGGCTTGAATGTCAAGCCCCAGACCGGAAGCCAGCCAGGTCGGCCTCTGGAGGCCTCCCCTTCACCGATGGAGCTGAGGCGTTTCCTCAGCTTCCAACCATTTGGATTCAACCTGTGTTGCACTGCAGCTCGGCCTCGTCACCCACAGTGACAAAGCATAAAACTTGAAAAAAGAGGCATACATTCATCTCTCGACAGCGCTCTTCGTAGGTCGGATGTGCCTCAGGGCAGTTTTGGACTTTGTATCAAATCGTGGGCATGACCAGGACTAAAAAGGAGGCTGAGGGGGACTGTGGTGACAAGGCCGGTGGGCTGCGGAGAGCCCCTCCCTCCGACGCATGTCCGTAGAAGGATTCGCCCACTCCAGACTGGCCCCACTGGTCAGGCGTACTTTTCCGTCAGAATCATCCTACTCAGTGTAGGACTTTACTGAGCTCTTACAGTGCGTAAGGCGTTGTGGAGAGACGGACAGCAGTGAATGAGAGTCGGGGGACCCTGGAGGCTGATGGCCTTGGTCCTAATCTTGCTTCGCCAGCCGTGTGACCGTGGGCAGGGTGGTTGCTGTATGCACTAAACTTCCGTTTCACCATCAGGAAAATGTGAAGAATAAAATATCCTTTCTGAGGAGGGAGAGGCCTTGTACGTGCTAACAGAGTGGAAGGGCTCTCTGCGGATCCAAAGTCAGGGGTGATTCGTTCTGACCAGGGAGTGGGAATGGCCTCCCAGGAGGGGCCATGTGAGCCGCCCTGAAGGACAAGCGGCAGTTTGATAGCCGGAAGCTGTAAAAGGGCATTCTGGTCCGTTGGGTCAGCAGTGCCGTCTCTACATGAGCTCATCGAGGACGACGTGATTGCTCAGACTTTTAGAAAATGAAGCGCTTCCAGCTCGTAATGCGAGTATCTGCGGTAGAAGCACCATTAAGCTGCAGCCTGTTCGTGGGCTTCCTGCTGGACCCGAACGGATGTGTCAGACCAGCGGCTCCTCAACAGGACAAGCCACACGGACCTGTTGCATAAACCCAGGACTTTCGGGTTATTTTTATCTTGCTTCTGTGACCCGTCTGTGTTCCGTTATTAATACCCAGTGAACTGGGTGAGGCAGGCTTAACGATGTGGCCTTTTGCACTTATGCATCTTCGTGGCCGGGAGAGTGAGTTCCTCTCCACCCCACGTTTTTCTCTTCCTTCTGGGACAATGTTCTTCACTGTGACAGGGAGTAGCTGTCACTTTTGAGCTTGGTTCCGTAGTGCACTTGCTGTGGATAGTCAACGGGGACTAATGGTCAGTGAACTTTGCACTAGGCGCTTCAAAGGCTTGTTCTCACTTAGCCCTCAGAACTGTCCTCTGAAGCGGAGGCACCATTTTCCTGTTTCGTGGGTGAGACTCGAGGTGGCGAGGTCACCTGGCCAGAGTCGGCCAGCCTGAGTGCGAGGCATCTGCTTGGTGACTATCTTGTGATCTTCTCATCACTGGACCACACGTCTCTAAGACATCGGGACTGGGGAGGGCAGCCGTGTGGGGGCGGCGGAGCCCTAAAGGCCGAGCCCATCCTTCCTCCTCTGACTTTAGATCTCCCTCAAGTTCGAGTCCTTGGCCACTGAGAGTCTCCTCCTAGATGCTGCCAAGATTTCCATTTCTGTTCCCTCAAAGCACGTAGAGAAAGCTCAGCTCTCTCCATTATGACAGGCTTTCACGTATCTGAGGAAAGTTTAATTATAAATACCCTTCTCTCATCACTTACCATGGTCCTTCCTCTCCTTTGTCTACCTTTTTAAACCTGAAACAGTTTCCATTTATAAGCCTTGGCATTAAAGGATGACAGAGACATAGAAAAGGAAGTGACCACGTGACTATCCCTGGGACTCTGACTGGCTCTTGAAGGTTAAGGTGGATCTCCTTCATTTGTGGATGGTTTTCTCAGAGACAGACTAGTGACGCCTGTTGCTGCCATTTTCACTTTTACGTCACTTAAAAAACAACAACAACCCTATAACCTGCTTCTCTTACTGTCTTTTCTGTGATTTCTGGCATGACTGAAACGCACGACAACGCCTCATGATGAATAAATTGAACGCACATCAGTGCGAGCAATTCCTCCACAATCTCTGGTCAACTGTCTTGTCCCTACCAAGTTCCCGTATTTGTAGAGACTCTTTCTCAACTCTTTTCATAAGCAAGGAAGTTTCCCTTAGTTTAAATACTCTTTTCTCATTAAGAAGCCAACACTGCAATGACACGACCCCCTTTCTTCTCTTGCTTTGACTGGTGGCGGGATTAATTGGGCCATGATCAGTGTCCTAAAAGACAGCGGATTGGGAATGGCAGGTAGAAGGAGGAAGGCATGACTATTCATTAGCCAAGATTCCAAACAGAAGCCTTTTAATTACATTAAAATGCACAGGCCTGCAGGCCATGAGACAGTCCCCGCTGTGAATCCAGGACAGCCCATTACCTCCGCATCGTCAGTGCCTGCTAATGAATGAATCTATGCATTTCAAGTCGGGGAGAGAAAAGTTCTTTCTTGTTTATAAATATTAAAAGGAAAACTCCCCATGTGAGGGGATATCCCTGACAGCTCCTCTCACACGGGGAGTGTTTGAGGAGGGGGGGCAGGCTGTCTCCCCGGACAGCTCGTCCCAGACTGTGAAACAAGCCTATAGCAAAATGGGAACCCATGCAATTAAGAACAGATGACTAAAAGCCAGGATGAGCCAGAGGCTCAGCTTCTCAGTAGGTCGGTGAGCAGGTGTTTAAAGAAGTCACATTAACTTTTCCGGTCACTTCAGGATCCTTTGCCATGGGAAATAAGTCAGGGGGCCTTTCTTTGGTCCTTGTTCACACGAAGAAGACACTTGAAGCCCGAAGGGTGACCGGCCCCGTGGGAGGAGGGGCCACGAACCGGGGAGCCCTAGAATTCAGGGCAGAAAGGAAGTGCACCTTAAGAAAGTGGATTCTGTGGATCGAGAGTCACCTGGACAGGAGCAGTGGAGAGGGGGCGGGGCACACGGAACAGGCGGTGGTGGGGACGGGGACGTGGCGGAAAGGACAGCCAGGCACAGAGTCCTTCATCAACATGGAGGGCTTGTGTGGAGCTGGGCAACCAGCAAGTCCAACCCCCCGCAGTTTAGAAAACTGGAAACCGAGGCCCAGAGGGAAGGAAGGAACACTGATTCACCTAACCTCAGAGGGCTAGTTAGTCAGCAAATCTTGTTTACTCACCTGTTAACCTACCTACCTACCCACCCAGCTGGTCAGGTACCACTTCCTTCCATAAAATATTCGAGGCCCGTCACAGTTCTTTTGACTCTCGGTCCAGGATTTTCTAAGATGTCTTGCTGCCTTCCTCCCTTCAAATAAGAATGCATTTGAGGAAGTTAATAGTACCGCATGCGACACACACCTTATGTGATCTGGGAATGTCCATCAGTGGCGTCAAAAATAGTTCAGGCCACAGGCAGAGGATCCGGGAGGTCCATCCCAATCACAGCAGTGCCCACAGGGACACTGCAGTGGAACTTCGCTTGACTTCCGAAAGCCTGACAGGTTGAAGAAGAGACTCACCAGGAAACACCTGAAAAGACTCGGGGAGCAGCTTCGAAAGGAGGGTAAGCAGCAAGAGTTCCTTTGAGTGCAGTTCGAAAAACCCAGGCATTCGAAATCCAATCAAAGAGTCCTTATGATTTTGACTTTAAAGGGTAAATTCGCCTCAAGGAAGGGTCCTGTTCCTATGCCTGTGCCAGCGTGTGTGGGGCGTGGAGGGCTGGCGAGGGCGAGCCGTGGGTGGTCCAGGAGTGGACATCCACCTCACAGACTTCCGCCCTTAGCTCGGTCAGACTCAGGAGAGAATGGGGACCTCAAAGGGAATCCTTCTTACTGGAGAAGCAGCTGGAAGCCGTTTTCTAGACCAGGGACAGGGTGGGCATTAGAAACGTCACTCACCTTCTCCTCCTCCTTATCCAGCTCTAGCTCCTGTCTTTTTCTTTATTCTTCCTC
The DNA here is from genome assembly GCA_003508835.1 of Eonycteris spelaea. NCBI lineage: Eukaryota > Metazoa > Chordata > Mammalia > Chiroptera > Pteropodidae > Eonycteris > Eonycteris spelaea. The sequence goes on from PUFA01000037.1 coordinate 338,913, forward strand.
CTGGGCCTCTCTGTATCCAGAGCTAAGGCTGATTAGGGACTGTTTTGGGGGATGCAATGCTGGTGGTGGTTGTTTGACTCCTAGTTTCTGAGAACTATGGGCAGATCCTGGAACTACACCAACTCAGTTGCGTTCAGGACCTTGACTCACTGGGAGTTTTTCTGGCATCGTTCAGGTCCAGGCAGCCGGGGCATCCTTTCGGAGGGCCGAATCGCAGCACGCGTCAGATCTGGGGAACGTGCGCTGATGTGTGGCTGCCACGGGCGCTGTGAAGCTCTTGTCATCTCTGTGCCAATGTCGATAAGCGCCGGCGACGTTTCGTAGTTAGCCGCTGACCAAAACGGCACATGTGTATCTCTCTGATTAAGGTGAAGGCATGCTTTTTTGAGTAAACCAATGAAATAAAACCTTCAAAAGGGACACAGAAGCCCTGCGCTAAGTGGGCTGGTCCCAGGGGAAGTGTGGGTGGCTGAAAAGCCAGGGGGGCTGTGGGGGAGGAGACCGCCGGGCGGGGAAGTGCCGATTCAGCACCCCGCTCCTGCCCCGACGCTCCTGGTCTGGTCCCTCAGGCGTGCGGGGCTCACTGCCAGTGGAGACAGACCGAGAGCGTCTCAGACTGACTTCCTGCCACGGGTCGGAAGGAGAGGGGTGTGTTGGGGTCCACGTAAGAAAGCACAGCCTTGGAGGGGGTGTGTGTGTGCGCGCGCATGTGTGTGGAACAGCAGTGTGGTGTCGGGGTCAAAGCTGACCATGACTTTCCTGCCTCTGGTCCTTTTCATCAGGAGGTGGAGTGTGTTTTCCGCCTTTAAGTTTTACCAACAGAAGGTGGCAGAGGCGATGCCGTGTGAGTGCTGAGGCCGGGCTCTGAGAGGCTACGGCTTCTCCTTCCACCTCTCCCTGAGCTCAGCCCTGCTCTGGGAAGCCCGAGGAACGCCACGGCCAGGCCCACCGGACGGAAACGCAGGCCCTGACGGTCGCCGCGGCCAGCACTCACTGCCAGCCGTCGTCGACCAGGCCGTTTTCGACTTCCAGTCGCCCGAGTGCCCCATGGGAAGCAGAGGAAATGCTCAGTCCACCCTCAGGATCCTGAGGACTAATAAGTCGTTTTCAGCCACTGAGTTTTGGGGTGGTTTGTTGCACAATCAGAGGTAGCCAAAACACACTTCGGAAAGAAGGGTTCCACTGGTGTGCACCTGTGGGCAGGAGACGGGGAGCAGACACTGGACGCAGCACCTGCGGCGGGAGGTAGGCCGGCGGGCAGGGGAGGGTGCCCCCCTCTCCCAGGGTGAACAGGTGGTGGCAGGCGGTCCTCGTTCTGTCATGCACGGGTGGCACACCTGGGACACGTCGGCAAAGCTTTGGTGAGACGCTGCTGGGCGTGTAAGTGAGATCTAGTGATTCCACAGTAGTGAGCAGGAATGAAGCAGGGGACCCCCCTCCCCCCCCACACAGATTTTGTTAATAATTTGTAAGCTTGGTGCTAGCTGGGTCCTGTCTTTTCCTAGCGATCGGGATAAGATGGGATCAAACTTCTGATTCCACACTTACGAAAGACCAGAAGACTCCCCAGGATTACATGAATTTCTGGGGAATTATTTTCTCCTCGTTAGCCCGCTTATGGGTCCCTTTTATACCGTTTCTGTTTCACACAATCCAACCTAAACACAAAATGTAAATCTCTTAATTTCTACAGTTTCTACTCATGAAAGCAATTTTTTTTTTTGCAACCTGTAGGTTTAATAAGGAATTTTGGGGTGTAAAAAGAGAATTTTAAATGGTAGCAACATAGACTTCGAATTGAACTTGAGACTGTGCTCCTTCTCAGAATGTTTTTGGTGCCCCCCCCCCCCACTGGAGAACGGCCATGGCACATCGCTCTGCGCACTGCCTGTGCCTCGCCCTTTCTCCTGGCTCCTCTCAACCTGCCATCTTTCAGAAGCAGAACGACTCCTCCCTCTCCAGTAGAACAGCTCTCTATGGACGACGCTCAGCGTCTCACTCTCTGTCCTCAGCTGCTTATCAGGCTATTTAGTCACTCAGCTAAGACAGTTAGGCGTTCCCCAAGGAGCAGTTATGATGTCGGTGGTTCTAGTAATAATCTTTCACTCTCCCCCTTTATGCCCTGCTAAAATCACTACAGTTTCCTGCAGAGGTGCCCAGTGTCTGTCTGTCTGTCTCTCTTTTTCTCTCTCTCAGTATTGAGAGGAAAGTCAAACACCGTAAACCTGGGCCTGACCGGCTCAGTGCCTCGCCTCTTCCTTCTTCCTCTTAGGGGTGGAGATGATGCCCCATTAGGCACTCGTTAAAGCGTCACTCTCGTTGTGACTCTTCTGCACTGAGTTCCGGAACCTCCGTCCTACACCAGCTTCCTTCCCCTAGACTTGGGGACAGCGGGCAGAGCAGCCTGGCTGGCTTTGGCAGGCGGGGCTGTGTGGGGGACCTCCTAGGAGCAGATTCAGCAACTTCTTGGCTTGACATGGAGAATCGCCCGCCATTGTGGCGGTGCGTTAGACCAGGTTTTCTCTTGATAGATCGGATATGCACACCTCTGTGGTGTACCTGCCCGGAGGTGTGGTTACCGCTCTGTAGGCAGAGTGGGCTGAATCTGCAGCCTGGTTTTCCAGGACACCTTGTTCAAGCCAAATACAAACAGTTTTGCTTTCGGGGAGCTGTGGAGTAGGCTGGTAAACACTTTTTCTGTGAAGCGTAAACACTTCTGAGGGGTAAGTGCTGCTATATCTTAACCAACAAGAGCTGTTTCCCACTTCCCCCACCCCCACTTACTCCTCAGAACTTCGAGAGAAGTCTGTTCTCTGTCCTGGATGCAACTATTTCCTTGGAGGAGGCCTACATTTCCCTTAATTCTTTCCATTTATTAAACTGAATATGAGGCCCATCGGGAACCTGGAGACTGTCAGATTATCTCTGATCCCTGAAAGTCAGACTGTGATAAGCTCGAGCCTCTGTCCACAGCTTGCGCCTGACTCGTCACCAGCTCAAAGCTATTTGTCTTGCTGATCTCTTTTTGGGAGGCCCTAACACCTGGGAAATTCCTGACAAAAATGATCTGTGCTCAGAACTTATAAGATTTTTTTTTTATTCTCTAAGTGACATGTCAGAGATGGTGAGTGGCCTCTTTTATTTAGAAATTCACTCATTCATTCATTAAAAAAATTTTTTTTGACATGACTCTCAGCAAGTCAAATAGGAGCAAGGCACAGAATCCCTTGTGAAAAGCATTTACGATTCAGAGGGAGGGATAAAGCGCCCATACCTGCCCAGTCTGGCGGGTCGGAAATAGGAGCTCTAACTGAATCGGGCTGAAAGGGTTATTTATGGCTCAGTCCCTGCAGAATTAAGTTCTCTTATACATTGGCAAGTGGCTTCCCTTTCCCCTCCAAATTCTCTGAAGTTGTGACCTGCAGTGTTCCTTCAGCCCCAAGGACGTTCCTTCTGGCCGTCCTTGTCGGTGACAATGATATTTTAGGCCCCTCGATATGTCAGAAGACTTCCACGAGACTCTAATTGCCTGCTGACTTTTACCGTCTGTTTTCTCATCCATGTCTGTTTCCCTGAAGAATTCTCGAATGGCTCCCAAACTCACCTTTCGACATCCATCATGGTACTCTATGTATTTCTTTCTAGCATTATCATTTGCAGATATTTTCCTAGTCATTAGAGGTCACGACTGTTCTGTGAACATACATCGAATGGTAGAGGTACGGGGTATGATAGATAAGCCGCACCCGTAGCAGAATGCACTCAGTTCGAGGTCGCATGGCTGCACTCTTGCTGGTGGGGACATTTGCAGCATGATGCGTAACACTTAGTGGCCAAGAGTCCAGGCATCAGGTTGCTATGCTAGCTGTCATGGGCTGGCACTCAGGTCATGGAAAAGAGAGCTGTATACTTTAATGGATTTTTTTTTCCTGAAAATATTTCAAAGGAAACAGCAGTATAACAAGTTAACACTACAAGGGAGGGAAGATGATGTTAAAAATAAATATACAAGCATAGGGTAGTGACCTGAGATAAATAAAACGCATATTACGGGGAACTGCTATTTTTGGCTCTGACGATCAGCAAAGGCGTCCTGAGGGATGTAGCCTTTGACATGGCATTATCTTCTTGGCAGTGAATAATGGGACTGTTCACCATGTGGTCCAGAGCTTAGCTCCAGGTGGGTGAAATGTGATTGATGTCCGTCCCTTCTTATGGAGCTGCATTTGTTCCTAATAAAATGTTACGGGCTTAAAATTTTCGAAGTATCGTGATGGGTGCTTTCAGGAAACAAGGTTGGCTGAGGCTTTTCGGTCTTCGTTTGTTTGAAAGATGGGAACTATCTTTTATCCATCTTTATATTCTTAGAGCCTTGCGCAGTTCCTGACAAAGGGCTCAATAACGACGATTCAGCCGATTGGCTGAAGGCATGAACAACTCCATCGCTCAATCTAGTCAAAGTCTCCTGGCTTCTGACCAGCCCCCTGTCTTCATTCAAGCTTTTATGTGTCAAGTTCACAGTGTCTGTACTCACTTTGTGGTGCGTGTGCTTGTGTAGTTCAGCACTGAAGGGCATGGTATGTTAGGAACGTGTTCTGCTTGATTTAACACGTGATAAAGTGGATGAATGGGGGTGTTAAAGAACGTTCACGATTTCTTTTAATATATCGGGATGGTGGTTTAATGATGTTAATGGAGTAATGCCTATCTGATGACCTTGGAATTATCTGAGAAAATTTTCTCATAGGATTCCGATACAGAGCCAAGTTTGAGAACCACTGCCTTAATCTTTAGAATAAAACCCTAGCTATGGCAATTTTCCAGAAGCAGATCATGTAGTAGAGGCCGCTTGAGAGTCCGCCCAGGTAGCCTTTGGGTGGGAAGCCCCGGTCTCTCTAATGCAGGCATTCACCTAGTGCATCTGGAACCTTCCCCCAACAATGTATTTATTGTGTGTTACAGTCTTTTTTCACTGAAAGCAAAATCGGGACCCATTTATCTTGAGATTTCGAGTCAGTTCATATGTCAAAGAATTTTCCATGTTATTCTCTTGCGTCGAAATGGCTACTAGTATCCACACTTTTGAGATGTAGTTCCATGCCCAGAAATGATAAAACCTGCCTGGTGACCTAGAGAGGGTGAGGGGAACTTGAGGTCACGTTCGTCGCACTGTACCCTGCGGCCTCTCCTCAGTGACTGTTGACTAAGGGCTCACAGTGGGTGGTGGAGCCCAGGGTAGATCCCTCTAGCCCTCGCAACAACCCTGCAAAGAAAACGGTCTCAGGAGTCCCCTGCTTCGTGACTGGAGTGTTTTAAACGTAATGCTCTCCGGGACGTTGCTGCCACTCAAGTGCCATTGCCCGCTCTGGCAGAGACTACTAGGTGTTCACCCAACACCGCTGCCTTCGCCTCTGGGACGGACCGCTCCACCGCATTTCCCGGCATCTCTTGCAGTTAGGTGTGACCGTGTGACTGAGTTGTGGCCAGTAGGATGTAGGCAAAACAACTGACCATTTCACTTCTGAGCGTAGCCCGTTAAGAAGCCCCAGTGTGATCCTTTGGGTCCTTTCTCTTCTCCCATCTGCCAACAGCAGACAAAAAAAAAGCCCCGAAGATTCAGACAAAGTCCCAACTGGTTGCGTGAGTCTTTGTCGGACAGTCCTGTGGGGAGAAATGAGCTGTTACCCGAGTTAAGAGACTGCGTTTTTGGGGGGATTTGTGAGGCGGGGAGCCTGCCCTGACTAAGCCGCCCTGCCTCTGATCCACAGCCTCTGACCCGCGAGCTTCCAACCTGGGGCCAGTGGGGAAGGGGAGGGTGTTCGAAAGGAGCCGCCTGCCAGGAGGGTGACCCTACCTGAGGGAGATGCACAGGCTCGGAGGTGGAAGAAGTGAGTTCAAACTCTCACTCTCTGCCTGACCCTGTGACCTGAGCTAATCGCTTATCCTGCCAGAGGGTCCTCCTCTGGGCAATGGGAGTAACGCAAGATATCATACGTAAAAGGGTCTGGCAGTGGTGCTCGAGAAACCGAAGGCCTCTTCAGAAATGCAGCACAAGTGTAGCAGAAGTCGAAGGACATATCAAGGAGGAACAGTTTGCAGCTTCACATAGCAAGTCCGGAGGCCAGGGGGCCACTGTCGCTACACCGAGCGGCAGGCATCCTGTGTTACAGCTCTGTGGCACAGGCTTCGGGGGCATCATCGCGTCTGACCCTACGGCAACTCCCTAACAAAAGTATTATTGTTCCCATGTTGGAGGTGAGGAAATGGAGGCTCATCGAGATCAAATTTGCAGCTGGATAATTTTTTGAGATTTCTTCCCGCTGCTTTCTTGTTTTGGGATAATGATAGAATGTGACCTCCACGAGGAGAGGTCTGTCACCCCTCTTCCATGCCCTGTGCGCTGTGCTGACTTAGCCCAGTGCCAGAACCCGAGTGGATGGTCAGTGCATGTTTTTTGATGAATGACTGATTAACCTCTCAGAAGAATGAAAGAGTGATTCGTTCCTTTGCTTTTGCCCCCACACCTTCCTCCTCTCATCTCCAGGTAGGATGGCCAAGCCTGCCTGTTCAGTCTTCCGGATTCCTTCGCCTCTGGAGTTGTTTGATGATGGCTTTTCGCTTCAGAGCCAAAAAAGAAGTTGCCAGATCTTCAGAAGAAATCCCTCACCCAGGTCGGTACTTTGATTTAAAGTAGAGCTGGTTTGAGAGATGGTGGTGGCAATCCTGTCATGCTCCCCGACAGGGCCTCTGGTGGGCTGGCACGTCAGTGCCATTGGTTGGGACGTTCGGTGCCAGGCAGGGTGCCCAAATCATCTCAGATTTCCTTGCATCAGGGAACCTCTTTGGTCCCCGATAACCCAGGGAGTGGGTCTCTCTCCACCGCCATGGCTGAGGAGCTGCACTGAGAAGTTGGTGTGGAGGAGATGGAGTCTTCCACCTCAAGTGGACCGTGAGGGTCGACGTTAGGCACTCAGGCCACCCGAGAGGAACCAAAGGACAGAGGCCTTTCCCCATGTTCCCTAAACGCTCAAGTCTTCTGAGTCGCGTGAACATGGCAATGGAGGGGCAGCCATCCCCTGACCTTCTCCCCCACCCCCAATATTTCAGAGAATGTGTTTCTTACTTGCTAGTCAAGGTCCAGAGGCAGATTCAATTTGACTGGGAAGAGGAGGGCGATAGGATGCTTTTTATATCAAGGGGGCGAACAAGTTCATACCAGCCGCAAACCCTTGCCCAAAGGTCCAGAGCTAAGTAATGGTAGAATCCTACTTACATTCAGAGCTATCTTGCCCAAAGGTCGGTTTTCTTTCCATCTATGGTGCCTTGGGAGGCACAGTGGCCCAAACACTGAATGAAAAGGAAAACAACCGTTTGTCTGCTTGAATGGACTTTCGGACAAGCTCTCTCATTCACTACCCCTCTCTTTATTCCACCGGATTGGTTAGGTTTTGCCCAAGCACCAGTGACCCTTCCCTCCAGTCCGCATTTCTCAGGCCGACATTCAGGACTCCTGGTGTTAGCCTTAACCTGCCTTTGAGAGCTTATAGCCCATGGCTCTTTCCGTGTACCCCATGCTTATGCTGAGCGGGGCTTCCCCACGCTGTCCTTCCTCTGAGCATCTGCTGCCGTGCCCTGTCCCTGGCGTGCTCTTTTCTTCAGCCTTCCTTAGCAAGATCCCAGCATCCTTCAAGCCCTCGTGCAGTCCGGCTAGATCTTCCGTTCCGACCTCTGCACCTAGGTGTGCTGTGTGTACAGCGAGTGCGACAACAACTCACTCTGCTTGCTGGAGGGTTTCTCGAAGGCGGGACACAGGCCATGCGTTTTCTTTTATGACCCTCCAAGATAACCTAGCACAGCACTCTGTGCACAGTAGGCACTCTATTAGTATTTGTTGAAATGCAGGACAGGGCATTAAAGAAGAGAGGAGATCTTTAGGTTTTTTCCCCTGGCGTGTGCGTTGAAATTGGGACAACGCCGATGACAGGAATAGAAGTGAGGAAAAAAACCGATGATAGAAATTGAGGTGAGAGAGTGAGGCCAGCAGCCCAGCCCGTTCTATTCTCGGACTGCCCCTTGGAAGTCTCAGAAAGTCAGAGGCTGACCTCCGACCTCCATCCAGGCGTCACAACACCGCTGGCTGTGGTGGAGCGCCCACTCCGAGGCTTTGCTTCCCGCCCACAGTCAACGGTGTTGGGGGGGGGGAGGCAGACAGTCAGAGAGCAGTGTGGATCCGAGCACCTGGCCGCTGAGGTCACGGAGGCCCGCCCTGCAGAGTGCTGGGGATGTCGGGGACAGGAGACAGGAGTCTGCTCCTCTCCTGGGCGAGGGGAGGGGCGGGGAGGGGACTGGAGGGCGCAGAGGGAAGGACAGCGGGTCTCAGCCGGCGCATGAGCCCGCGCCCGGCCTTCCCTCACCACACACGTCTTCATGTTACATTTTCCAACCTAAACAAAAAGTCTGGAGAAAAAACGGTTTTGTGGCTAGCTGTGTTTTCAGTGCCGTGGAACATTTGCCGGCGTGTGATCCATCACCAGACATTTTTTTTTTTTTAACCCTGTGAGATGGATGACCACTTGCCTTTTTTATCGTCATGTTTGCATCTGTGTTGCTACTTATTTTGTCTCGAGGCCAAGTTTTCCTTTTCTGCCCCCTGCTTTTTGCCATCCGTGCCATAGTCCTTGGTTTTTCTTCCCTCATCCCTTCTTTAATGCCAGGAGAACTAATACCAATGGGCTGGAGAGGTTCCAGTGCTTGACGTGCAGGAGCTGGCTAAAAATCTCAACAGCATCACTTCGCACGCATTCTGGAAATTTCTCTCATTTTTGCAGGCTGGTGTGTAACATGGGCTGCAGAAGGAGTCTCACTATCACCCCTCGTCAGAGGTTGGTGAGCTACCTGCTCTTAGAAGGTGGGTTAGGAGGCCCAGTGTCCCTGTTGGCTGCCCGCGGCCCTGGGCGACAAGATGCTCCCGTGATTTGGGGTGGCCAGACCTAGGAATCACCATTTCCAAGACGAGAAGCCAAACCTCACTCTTTCCTCAGGCCTTGAACAGTTAGGAACTATGCAATCTGTGAGGCTTAAGACCCATTTATCTACATCTTAAGAGAGCTGTAGAAGATTCTTCTTTTCCCTTTAAATTGTCGTGGTAGAAGGAGGCTGACACAGAGCTAGAGACCGGCACCAAACGGCTTTGTGATCTTGGACAACTCACTTCAACTCTCTGGATCTCTGGAATTTTGTTATTTGTGAATGGTGAGAGTCAAAAATTGCATGATTTTCTACTCAGGGTGTATGTTTCATGGAGTCTCTCAGGTATTGGGGTTGGATTGGTAGGAAAAACAGGGTCTAAGAACTAGGATCCAAAATTTTATAGGGCTAAGGGCATTTGTACACCCCCCCCCTTCTTCTCTCTACTTTTATATGGCTCTGGTTTTTACTTCCAACTGGGAGAATCAATTCTCTGACCACATGAAAGTTTCATTAGGCCCAATATCTTGGGCCACTTTGGTAGTTCATAAAAGGCCACCAGAGTTTCAGCTCTGTCTGCAGGAAGATACCAGGCCAAACTGGAACTGAATGTTCTAATTTGTATTGAGTTATTTGCCAAGCAAATATGGAGATCTTTTGATGTCAACGGGAGTGCCCACACCAACACGGTTGCGAGCAGCAGGCCGGCGGGCCGGATCCAAGTTGGATCCCGCCGGCTTCCAGGAGCTCTGCACGACCCGTGGAAGCAGCCGGTCCAGCGCGACGCTGCGGGGTGTCCCGGCTTCGCCATCGCTGCTCTGCGGTGTCTGGTGTCAAAGGCGAAGGCTGCCGAGACGCAGGACTTCTGAACAAGGACGGAATCGGGGAAAAAAAGGCCCCGCCGAGAACGTTTCGAAGCTCAGTGCGAGGACGGCCACGAGCCTGGACTCACGGTCAGGGTCACCCGGGGTTTACCGAGCACCTGTGCGAGGCGCTGCGGATGTGCAACAGTATCTGCTCTCTTGCAGCTTCCCCACGGAGTCCAGATTTTCAGTTAGTTTTCTCAGGCAAACCGGTCACCGACCCGCCTTCGTGAAGGAGACCCTCTGAGCGGCTTGTCCTTCTAGCATTTGGGGGCTTCTTACGGTTTGACAGCTAGCTGCCATCCGATCGAGTCAAGGTCCCAGGTGTCCGCGTTTCTCTTTCCACTAAACTTCCCGGACCTTCTTTCCCAGCTGAAGCGTGCCCAGTACACGTGTCCGAAAAAAAAGATTACCGACGTAAAACCGAGCGCGTGGGTTTTGGTGTTTGGCGGGACTCGTGCGGGTCGTGAGCCGTGGCGCACCTGAGTCCCACCTGCAGTCGATACTCATGGTGGCACGTCCGTATTTTGTCAACTGGGCCCCCTGGAGACCTCCGGGCCACGGGCCGGGTAGGCTCGGAGCTGGCCTTGACGTTTGGCAGAGGTGCTGAAGAAAAGCCGTCTCTCGCTCTGACGTTTGTCACTCCATAAACCAGCCGCCCTCCGGCTGCGGAAGACGCCACAGAAACAACGAGAAAATAGCAAGCACACAAGCACGCTCGCTGGCTTTAATGGCCCTGTTCCAGCCCTCGCCCTCCGGTACCTTCCGCGCCACTTGCTGACCTCTCTTTAATTTTCTGACCTGCAAGAATTACGGGCCCACAGTTCAGTGAATTGGAAGGGTGAGCTTTTCTGCCTCTGAGCCAGCTTCCCCATAAGCATTGAGTCGGCAAAGAAAAAGCAGCATTTCTATGTATACTGCCCGGGGTTTGTGTGTGAGAGAGAGGCCGTGACCGTGTGGTCCCATCTCCGTCCAGGTAATGTGACGAAACTTTCCAGTCTGGGCCAGAGGAAACCACCAGAGCAGATGGACAAGCGATATTAAAAACAAGACACGCCATTTCATTCGGAAAAAGGCACCTGCTCAAACAGTGGCCGATGTCGTCAGGGTGGTGTGTTTGTTTGCCTCTCCCCCGGGCCGCTGGTAACACGTGGGTGCTAGCGGAAGTCTTACGTTCATGCTGGGCCCGGGCACGCACCTGTAGTCACGGCCAAGGGCCCCAGGGCAGCCTCGCTTCCTGCGCCCACCTGGCTGTGGGTCAGCACAGCAAGGGGGGAATTCTGGCCAACGCCAGATGTGTGCAGGGGACTCACGTCCGTGCTCGTCGTCTGTGCTCCCTGGACACACCTCTGCCACAGCTTCTGTCTCCATCGCTGCTGCCCAGCATCAGCATGACCACTAGATGCCATGCAAATGCCCTGAACACCCCCTAGGGCCCCCAAACAGACCGGAAGCTCCCCTGCTCGCCCCAGCGTCCTCTGCACTGATCGGATGGATGCAGATTTGTTCCTGGTTCCCAATGAGGCCGACTCGGGTCGATGACATTCACGTTGGGCTCCTTGCTGCTGCCCCTCTGTCCTCTGTCGAGACCACTCTTTACTGGCTTCAGCACTTTTTCTGTTTCTGTCAAAACCCCGGCTTTCTGCTCCTTTCCTCCCGCGCGTGTGCTACGAGCAGATGCTCCGTTTGGCGCCGGCAACCCTGTCTGTGGTCCCCCTTTCCAGAGATGAGCTTTGTGTAGCCCAGGGCTTTCTGGGAATGATACCTCAGTCCAGAGGTGTAAGTCAAAGGGTAAGGAGGTTAGCCACCTTGGCAGGCTGCTAAGGGAGTTATTTTGGGGAGGTAGTGATTCTGTTTGAAGTATTTCCTATGACTGTGTCCATAGGTAAAGGGCTATGTCACAGTCACTGTCACCTTAAGTCATGTTATTAAGGCTGAATCCACGGGACTGGGCCACTCAGGAGCCTTCGGCTGCTGAAGAGAGAAATCTTGTTTCTTCAGGTCACTCCATGTGGAGCTATTCGTTGCTCAGCTGTAGTGCTGTTTCTCTGAGCAACCAGCCAGGAGGGAGGCAATTTTGCAGGTCCTCGCCGTCCCTGATCAGCGACGCTCATACCTTCGTACACATTCCTCACACAAGATTTCCTCCAGAGGACTTCTGCCTTTGTCTGCGGCCGCGTTGCCCGGACTCGGATGTGCCTGGCAGCTGACGGTCTGGTCGAAATGCGGGTTCTGGTTCGGTGGGACGGCCCGAGAGCCAGTCACTGTCACAGGCTCCCAGGTGACGCCGCCGGTGTCGCTGGTCCCTGGACCCCACTGTGAGCAGAGACAGTCTGTCTAGACGAGCTCTGTCTAACACAGAGGTCACGTGGCTGTCGAGCTCTCGAAGTGCGGCTGGTCTGAACAGAGACTTGCCATACGTCTAAAGCACGCGTCAGATTTCGAAGACACAGTTTGTGAACAAGAATGTAAAGTGTAACTTCTCTGAGCCTCAGCGTCCTTGCGTCTCTGCTGGGGATAAGAGCAACCCTTGCTTTTGGAGTTTGGGGAGGAATAAATGAGATACGGTGCCCCCGCAGGGCCGGGCACAGAGCGAGTGTCGTTCGCTGCGGGTGACGGCGGGGGCCCCCCGAGAACACAGCCATTGAGCGCCTTTGTTTCTGCCGGGCTCCTGACAAGTGCTTTCTCAGGACCTCATCCTGCGGCGCGCCTGTGGGAACACGGGGGGCTGGAATCCACGTCGGTGGAAGAAGGGCTCTTCACTAATTAAACTAATTAACGATTCATCATAGCAGCCCGTGCGGTTGCACCGTCACGGGCTTCTCTGCTCACTAGAAAAACAACAGCATCGTTAGCAACAACCTGTCAGGCGAACGCGGCACCGAGTTCCGGAGCAGCGGCCGCCTGCCTGCTCGTGCTGTCTGCATCGTTCTTTCTCCGTAAAGAATGACAGGTTGTGAGCAAGATGTTTGGCTTGTGATAGGTACGTAGGGCGCAGGCGAGCCTCTCTGTGCTCCTCCGAAAAGTGACGGTCGTAATAAGAATGACAGTGACCGCGTTAATAATAACAGTGCATCAGCCATCTCGTGTCACGATGATGCTACCGAGTACACAAAACGGGAGTGGCACGGGCACTGCCGGGTTATTAGCTCCTGCGTGTGTGGCGTTGGTCTGACGTGACTGATCTTGGCTAGACTGGTTCACGCTTCCGGGGTAGCTGCAGGTGGCCGCGTGCTCTGCCGAGCTCGGTGGGGTCTGCCGCCCCGTGTGGGGGTCGGCTCATCCTGAGTGATGGAGAGGGGCCTCAGCCGGGCGCGCCAGCATCACTCACCCAGTTCTGTGGTTCTCACCTCCGCCAGGTTAGCCTTGGCATGTCCTCAAGGCCACGGCGGACCAGTGAGAGCAAGCACGCCCCGTCGTGGTCACATTCAGTAGTGTCCTGCCGGCCAGGGCCATGGCCACCGCGGGAGGGCCCTGCAGAGCTCAGGACAGGGGGGAGTAAAGAATCGGAGGCAGTAAGCAGCACGACCGTGAGCGCTGGCACGGACAGGTGTCGCGTGTCACATACGGTCTGCGCCGAGACTGCTGAGCTCAGCGTGTGTGCTGTCTCGTTTAACCTGCACGCGGCCCTGCGATGGAGGTGCAGCTGTGACCCGGAGTTTGCAGGTGAGCGAGGCTTAGGGCAGCGGCTGTCTGGTACGTAGCAGAGCTAGGCTTGGGCCTCAGTGACCCAGCTCCAGGACCCGGGGAATCTAACTCAGTGCCTCACCGCTGCCGTTCATGGTCCCACCGAGGTGTGACAGGTCGTTTTCCCAGGAGACTGCTTTTCCGAAAGGGACCTTTCTTTATAGATTCTCTTCCTTTGCTTCGCGTGCCCTTGGTACATTTTCAATTCCGTTCCCCAATGCCACCCCAGTTGGGTGCCCACTGTCCCCTCTCTCCAAGGCAGGTCGGCTGTGCTGTACCGTCCTGCACCTCCGTGTCCACCTCTTTGTACTTGGGACTTGAGTTATTCTTGGGCCATTTCATCCAGCGCGAACGTTAAGTGGTCCCCTCGTTCCGTGCTCGGACTCATTTCAACCCCTGCACATCTGCCTGGCACAGCGCGTGCGGGCCTGCCGAGCTGGGACCTGCCCTCCCCTCGTTCGTGCACCGGGTCTGTGTTCTCTTCCGTCCGCCCTTCTTTACTCCATGCTTTAAGAGAGAAATCTTTTTTTTTTTTTAAAGCGAGAGAAGGTGGTCGTTTGAAAGTGGAGGCGGTATGGTGTGCATGTGTATGTGTGTGCATGCGCGTGTGTGTGCGATGCATGTAGCTCTCTCCCCCGACGCAGATAACGCAATGAATAAAATTAATGTGGGAAAGGTTTAAGTCCAGCACTTCTGCAAGGATGGAAGGAACAAGCCTTTAGTTTCCCCCAGGATGCTTTAGTCAGGGGCTGTCCCTTCAGTGCTGTCCACCTGATGCATCTGAGAGCCTGGCCCCCACACACAGAATAAGTGGCTTTGTGGTAGGACCAGGCATCTTCAGTTAATGCTGTGACCTCTGGGACCCCAGCCCTGCTGCCTGATCTAGAGTGTGACCTTGATCTTCCTGCCTTTTAACCTCTTGGCTCTCTGGACCTTTGCTGATACTACTCACCACTGCATAATTTAACCTCATGTTTCACGGATTCCTTCTTCCTACCTGAGTTCCACGTCATGAACCCAACCATCCAGCCCAGGCTCGCTGTGTCTCTTTCTGTTCTTTGGGACCCTGATGCTTCGAGAATGGCTCTTGTCTCAACTCTGCTTCTTCATCATCTCAGCATAGTGACTCAGAATGCTGTGGGCTTTGCTTTGATCTCATCGTTTCGCATCTCCCTTCCTAACATTTTATTTACTCATGCATGCTCCCGAGTGATGTGATTACCTCTTCCAAACCTCCCCTTTCTCTTCTGCCACTCACTTAGCCCGGAGCCAGGGCACTTGTCTTGATCACGTGTGAGGAGCCAGAGTGAACCAAACACTTGACTAAAAGTCACCCGTTTAGTTCATCCTCGTGGCCTATAAGGCGAGTACTGTCATTGCTTCTGTTACATAGAAGTGGAGATCAATACAGGGGGGTGAGGACGTTTGTCCCGGTGACCCTGATAGTCCTAGCTGATGCCAAATGCCAGAATCACAGCCTAAGGACCCCAGGGCCCGATCCACCGCATTCTCATCCAGAATCCTTCCCGAAGCCAAATCGGGCTGGGTTTTCCTCCGACAAGCTCTCGTGACTGCTTTTAGAGATGAAGAGAAGAATGCAACTTAAACCTCTCTCCACTCCTTTTCGGCTCAGTCTTGCTTTTCTTCAGTCCCTGTCCCTGCCCCCGCCCACCCCCACCCCCACCCCCACCCCACCCCCGCCACCTCCCCAGCCCCTGCTGGCCCAGCTCCCTAAGTAGTAGTCACACTCAGGCAACCTCTTTTCAGAGTCCCTTTATCTTTTCACTAGACAGGACTTCGCGAATTTAAGTCACCTATAAATCCTGCTGCCAGCTCTTCAGTCACAGGTCTTTTAAAGGCAGACTCATTCATCAAAGAGGCCCGATGAAACTCTGGTTCTGAAAGTCTTAGAGTTTGTTTTGCTTGGCCTCACAAGTTTAAAAAAATTTCGGTTAAAGTTATGGCTGTTTATGTAACCTTTACGGATTATCCCTCAGATTCTTGAAGAGACTTCAGTCGTCTCTGAACCCGTTTCCTTTCACCTGTACCCTAATATCTTGGCGGCTTCGGAGACTCACATGGCAATGAATGAAATTGGGATTCTAGTTTAATAGGTGCGGAGCAGGGGCCTTTTCTTTCCCTGCTGGATAAGCCTTTCACCGAGCCCTTCCAAGTTCAAATGCCCTCGTGCCGTCTGACCAGGCAGACGAGAGCCATTCTGACAGCAGAGCTTAGGGGGCTCTAGCGCTGTGCCAGTCTCTTCATCTGGCTGCCAGCGCTGGCCTGGTGCATAGGGCTCAAGCTGGGGCCGGCAGCTGCGTGGGGCCCAGCCAGGGAGGCGGCTTCCAAGGGAGGTGGACGGCAAGTGGAGGGAAGCACAGTCTCAGGTCACGGCGGCCTGACCCAGCGGGAGCCATGGATCAGCCACCCTCCGCAGGGCAGGCCCTTCACACACAGCCTCAATTTCTGTTCGGTTCTTCTTTCTCATGGCTGAACAATATTCCATTGTGTATATACACCGCATCTTCATCCCTCCCTCCCTCCCTCCCTCCACGGACACTTGAGGTGTTTTTGTATCTTGGTTCTTATGAATAATGCTGCAGTGAAAATGCACATACATCGAGATCTAGATTTTATTTCCTGTGGACATGTACCCAGAAGTAGGATTGCTGGATCACATGGGAGTTATATTTTTGGTTTTTTTGAGGAGCCTCCATGCTGTTTTCCGTAACAGCTGCACCAATTTACATTTCTACCCAGAGCCCACAAGGTTCCCTTTCTCCCCTTCCTCACCAACTCTTGTTATCACCTGTCTTTTTGATAAAACCCTAAACGGTGTGCGGTGGGAGGTATCTCACTGTGGTTTCGATTTGTGTTTCACTGATGATTAGCGACATTATTAGGTATATGATGTGTCTTTTCATGTACCTGCTGGCCATTTGTATGTCTTCTTTGGAAAAATGTATATTCAGGTCCTTTGCTCATTTTTTAAGGTTGTGTGTGTGTGGTGTGTGTGTGTGTGTGTGTGTGTGCGTGTGTGTGTGTGCACGTGCGTGCATGCATGTGTGCACGTTGATATTGAGTCATTTGAGTTTCTTCTATGCTTCGGATATCATCCCCTTACAGATATCTAGTTTGCACAGAGTTTCTCCCATTCTGTAAGCTGTCTTTTCATTTCGTTGGCTGTTTCCTTTCCTGGGTGTGGCCATGCCTTTCCTTCAGGCCTGGACTTGGCCGAGCCTGATACTGGAAAGAGAAACAAGGAACAGGTAGCCTTTTGCTATTCAAATAGTGCCTTTTTTCCATTGCATCTTTGAGGGCCGTGAGTACTGTTTCAACCTCTGTGTGTCCTTTCTGGTCTTAGTCCGCTGAGAAGGGCTCCAGGCTCTTCAACAGGAAGTTGGGCAAAGGTAGGGGCCATATGTTCCCTCTAGGCATTTCTTCTCCCCAATCATCAAAATTTTGTATAATTCCTCAATGGAGGCTGTTTTTTGTTTGTTTGTTTGTTTTCTATTTATTTGTTTATTTGTCTTTTCAGCCCTCTAGGGATATATAGAGAATAAGACACAGACACCTCCCTAGATTGCCTTGCACAGTCATTGGGAAAAAAGACATGCATGTGGGTAAACTGTCGGACTTAACAACAAATG
The DNA here is from genome assembly GCA_003508835.1 of Eonycteris spelaea. Taxonomy (NCBI): domain Eukaryota; kingdom Metazoa; phylum Chordata; class Mammalia; order Chiroptera; family Pteropodidae; genus Eonycteris; species Eonycteris spelaea. The sequence goes on from PUFA01000037.1 coordinate 356,080, forward strand.
CTATCGAGGAGGCTTGAATGAAGTGCTGGCTGGGACATCCCGTACACTCCGTTATCGCTAGCAGTGCCCTTCACTTGGGAATCTCCTCGTCTTCATCTAAGACTCTGCTGAAAAAATCGCCCCCGCCCCCTGTGACATGCCCTTGATTACTGCACACAAAAGAGTTGGTTGCTTCCGCCTCGGTGTGTGGTGGTGCTTCATCCGGCCTTCTCAGACAGCACGGACAGCCAGGTCTTCACAAGTCGTTCCCGTTCCGGCTTTCTCTCTCACGCGTCTCTGTTGGGCGGTCCGGGGCAGGGCTTGTACTCATCATCAGCATCTCCTCAGAATCCAGTGTGAGCTGTGGCAGGCGCCCCGCTTCTGTTGCCTGGAAGATTATATGGAGCAACTTATGTGCTCAACGTAATGCTTTATCTGCTTCTTCACTGAAGACCTGGTTCAGAGGCAAGATGAGGCCAAAATGCTGACTTAAAATGAGGCTCTTAACCACATGGCCAGGTGAACTGACCTAGTCAATTCAGGCCAAGGAAAGTGAGAACTCAGAGCCTCGACCGGTGGCATGGGTGTCCAGCATCACATGGGAAACCCTTCTCTGGGGACAACAGAGCATCTCCGCCCTGGCTTCTGAGCTCTTACCACTTCAGCCCAAGATCTGCTTAGGGCCAGCGATGCCACGGCTTCTGTAACCAACATGTCCCAGGGATACCTTGAGGCACATAGTGTAGCATTGGGGGCCAAGGACTGAATCCAGGGTTTGAGTTTTATGATCCATAATCCTCGACTGTGTTCTCTATTTATTTTAAAGGAGAGAGATTAACAGAACTGAGGAAACTGCTACTTGGGCAAGGAGAAGCTCCCTGGGTGATATTTAGAATATTTAGGTAGGGTGTGTTCTATACCTCTTTGGGTGTATAGAAGGTACACACAGTTCAAGCCACTACTGAGGAGTGCGCTCACCAAGTACTGTAAGAACTGCTGTTATGTTAGAAGCCTCCACACGACTTCCTTCCTTGTGGATCTTGGCAGCCTGTCAAAGGCAAATAGAGTGTAAGTTTCGAGCAGGTTTGTCTGCATAATATTTCGGCCTCGCTTTAGATGAGTGGTTCTGAGTGGGGGAAGTGCTGCCCCCTAGGGACCCTTTGGGAAATAGCGAGGGTGGCTTTGGGGTTGGGATGATTGGAGGTTGCTGCGTTCAGTTGGCAGGCGCCAGGCGCATTAGCCTCTGCTGGAGCGCATGGGTAGCCCCGCAGAGCGGCTCCTACGTATACTCTCCCAAGAATGCAACGCACGTGTTTTTGAGGGCAGATTGCCTCTTGGTTTGTTTGCAGATTTTGCCAAGAGCTGTGCCCTGTTTTGGAAAGTCATGCCGTTGCATTCGAGCCACCTGTACACACACCTCTAGGACCCTGGGAGCTGCTGTCCTGGTGCTCAGTTCGCAGGTGTACACGAGGGTGCGCCACAGCCCCGATTTCAGTGCCAATGTAGAGAAAAATACCCGTTCTGTAGGCTGAATATTTTCTTATTTCTTTGAAACCCAGCCTTATCCATGAGAAGTGACTTCCAGCATTTGATTACTTCATTTGTCTTTTCATGTAGTTGTGCCAGAAATAGTTATATATTGAAATGTATTTTATTTCATCGTAAGGTATTTTTTATATATTATAGATAGAACATGGACTTTTTTGGAACTCATGCAAGGTAGGTCATACCGTATTCGACCTTTTGCTGTAAAAATGGGACTGACGGGGCCGAAGCATTGAGAATGACTGCTTCAGATGAACGTCGGGACACAGGATGGGCTTATTTTCTGAGCACCATGAGAGGAGGTACCAGAATGGATGGTTGAGAGTAATAGAAAGTTTAAAATAAGTAACGCGTAGGGTAGAGAATTGGAAGGAGCTAACTGCTTTAGCGATACTAAGGTTTATTAAGTACTTACTCTGTGCCGGTGACGTTGCCGAGAAATGCTTCTTATTACAGTCTCTCACCGATGTCATGGGTCACTCTTGTTCCCAAACCAGGTAGGCCAGGGGGCAGAGCCCAGATTAGAATCCAGGTGTGTCCTCTGTTGAGCCTTTTCTCTTAACTATACCGCATGACCTGGAGTGTAGTCTGCAGAGAAGAACATTGAACTTTTCTTGGCACCCACTGGACAGAGTCTCTGTTGAACGAGCTGGAAGACTTCTGACAACCTTAGGGGTTCAGACTGCCCTGTTTCCGTTCCTGCCTCCTGCTGTGGCTGTGAACTCCGGAGAGGCGGGGCTGGGCTGCAGGAAGGGTGCATTTTTCCTTTCCAGAGGCCTGTTCCCTTTCCTGAAGACGTCTTGGGGGTGCATCCACTTTGAAATATTTACACGTGGACCACAGTTCTGCAATTAAATGACACGAGGGCCTCTCAGTATTTAGAATCTGGGCTAAAACCTGGAGTTTTGTATCAGAGTTGACCTTAACACAGGAAGCATACAGTTTATGATGGTTAATAGACCGTCAGATAATAGCTCTTATTTGTATCACAAGTTTGTATTAGTGATAATAAGTAGACGACGGCTCAACATTTATCTATCTTGTAAGATTCCTCCCAGATGGAGCCAGTGAGCTGGGGAAGCGATCGATTTCCCACTTATAACTGGTTGTTAAGTGTCCCTTAGATGTCAGGAGGACATGCTGGGTCTGAGGGCAACGGCAGTGACAACAGGAGTCCCTGGGGGAGCTGTGGAAGGCACCTGAGCATTGGCAGAAGCAGAGCCTGCACGTGGCCGCTGCTAACAGCTGGGGCTTCATTTCTCGAAGGCATCAGACCCTCTGCTAGGGGAAACTTCAGGAAAAGATTTTTCCTCTGCTCCAGAGAAATCACTGGGATGTCCTCATCGGGAAAATTCTGGGTTCGTTATGCTGGGAGTCCGACCGTCTGTATGGTCCGTCTTTGTGCCCTTTGCGAAGAGTGAGCATGGTGCGGTGATGAAGTTCAAGGGCTCAATGATCACAGATGAGGTGCTGGAACTCTCTGTGCCTTGGTGTTTCCATGTGAAAATGGGGCTCACATAGGTTGGCTGTTGGATTCAACGAGATAATTGATATCCGTTGCTTAGTAGATTTTCATCAGCTAATAGGTGCTACAGTGAGCATGTAGTATGTGCTTAATAAACATCAGCGGCTACCATTATTCTTCATTTGAAAATGGGGACGTTAGAAGCACCCACCTCACAGAACCGTGGGGTGGGGTGGGGGGACGAATCGCTTACTGTCTATAAAGTGGCCAGAACAGCACCTGCCATATCATAGGTAATAAATCTTAGTTCCTACTAATAGCATTATTATTGCCATCGTGGGGGAATTACCACATTTTAAGATTCTAGCACAGTTACCAGATTTAAAAACCGTTCCCATTTAGGTATTTTCGCACGAGTACCGTATGTTCTGATATCGGACTTGCTAAAGGCGTGACGGTGACGTCCGTCGATAGGACACCTTCCTCACTGCCACAGCAGAGCTCGGGAGCCCCCACATGCTCCTCTTGTTCTTTATTCGTATCGCAGGGGTCGCATTTGGGTAGATCGCTTTCTTTAAGGACTAAAATAAAGTTCGGGGTGCCACCGCTGATGGACGCGTGAGTCTCGGGGATATTTATAGGAAGTGGGCACTGGCTCTTTGTTTGTTTGTTTGTTTTTGTTTTTAATAAAGGAGAAGACAGGATCTAGAAAGTGTCGGGCTGAAAAATTAGAGAATCTCAAGCGTGACCTGGGGGGAGCTCAGACGTCTTAGACTCCAGTCTCCGCGTTTTACGGATCACTCAGAGAAGTTCATGAACTTGCCAAGGTCAGGCAGCTGTTGAAGGTCAGGCAGGGGCCTCATCACTGACCAGCGCCTGCTTGGTGACTGGTAATTTGGTTTGTTAGGGCCATCGGTCCAAGGAGCTGGGACTCAAAGCTGGCGCTGCTCCCGTCAGTCCTGCACCCTTGGGGGCTAGGCGACGGGGTCAGTGGAGCGTTAGGCACAGAGTGGCTCCAACCCACGACCAAACGATGTCACCCTTTCCTTTGGTCCGTGGCCACCTGCGGGGTGTAGACAGAAGAACACGAGATTCAGGAGCAAAGGACCCTGGCCCTGGCCCCGGCTGCATTCTCCCCCTGCCCCAGGACTACTGAGGTGTAAGTCACACATGGCGACCTTGTTCTGACCCTAGTTCTTTGAGTTTTGACAAATGCATACAGCCACGCATCGCAGCCACAATCCCAATAGAAACAGTGTTGTCACCCCAAATCCCTTCGTGCTTTTTGGATTCAACTCCCTGACCTCCCAACCTCTTGTTCCTCCGGGCAACCACGGATATGTCCTCCTGTTCCAGAATGTCACCTAAATGGAATCATCCTGGATGTGGCCTTTCGAGTGCGGCTGCTTCTGCTTCGCATGATTCCTTTGAGATGCGTCCTGGCTGCATCTCTAGTGTCTGCAGGGCCTTGCGTGACTTGACTAACTTTCAGCCTCAGTGTCCTCATCTGTGAAGTGGCCATAACCCTTGCCTTGCGTTCGTGTCCTTGTGGCTGGGAGGAGAGGATGCACGTGCATGTGCCTCCGGGCGAAGGACAAACACGTGTACAAACTCACTTGTTATGAGGTGGCCTTTTGAAGAGACCCCGGGGTGCCAAGCCAACCCCCAAACCCTGCAGAGGCTTCGTTTTCCTGATGAACGGGTCCGGACCCAGCACCACGGTTAAACTCTCCCCCCGCCCAAGGCCTCCACAAGCTGGTTTCACGGCTTGAAATGTTACAGGAAAACACTTACCCCAAAGAGACTGTCACCAGGGAGAGTCTATGTCTGGCATGTCAGCTCCGCCATGTAACTCCCCAGGGGCAGGAAAGCCAAACCTGGGGATGACATACTTTGGGCTATTTGGATGAAAGGCACTTTGCAAAAACACTGCCATTAACGTCGATAACAATTTGTAATGGTGATCGGGCTGCGGAAGAAAATACGGTTTTCTGACGGGTGGAACACACTCAGTTCTCCAGAAAGGTGGGGGCCTCTCTGGGCTCGGAATGCACGGGGGAGGAGCGTGAAATCCAGATTTGCATTTTCTTCCGAGTGCTGTGTGATGCTGAGCTACAGAACACATGTGACCAGCACGTATTCCCCGGGCAGTTGTGCCGGGATGCGGACCTCGAGGGGCCGGGCTCTGATACTGCCCTTCGTCCGAATGGCTGTGGGTAGTATAGACAGCAAAAAACCCGGGCTGGGACTCGGGAGACTTGGGTGCTCTTTAGGCCCTGCCATTCATCGTGCGACTTCGCCCTTGTTTCCTCCCCCGTGAAAAGTGGGCTGCGGTAGGTCGCCCCAAAAGAAGCTCAAGTAACCCCTGTGAATGAGACACTGACTCCAGCTCTGAGCCCTGGAGACGGGGGCGAGGGGGCTGGGGCGGGGGCAGAAGGCGATAACCCCGAGCCATGAGGCGGAACCCTCCAGAGAAGCTCGCTCTTTCTAGCACGAGCCAAATACAATTCCAATAAACATATTGCTGAAATGTTTGCTTCCAGGTGTCGTTTTAGACTGCAAGTAGCTAAAACAGATTCCGCGCCTATATATAGATCCTGCGTTTGGTTGTGTTCTTGGGAGGCGCTCATTACTATGCTCACTGGCCGGCTCCCAGCTGAGCCTTTCCCTCAAGGGATCAGATTTTGGAATCAGAAAGTCGGGATTGGTGATCATATTAAGGGGTCTCCCCAGCCCATCTCTTCCCCCCGCCAATGCTCTGTGCTGCAGGTGGACGCCAACTGGACCGGCTCCCCGCTTTGCTCAAAGACTCTTAATAATAATGGTGACAAAGCCAGTGGAAACTCACCAGTCCCACTATGGCAGCAAATACAAACAAAACAGCCCTGATGTCCTCCTGGCTGAGAGAAAAACAGTATAAATTGGGTCAAAATGAAGTGCAGATTGAGCAAACAGCTCAACCTTCAGATAAGTGGACCCTCTGTGGATAGAAGCAAAGAAAGGGGCTATTAAGGGTGTTTTTTTGTTGTTGATTTTTTGTTCTTTTGGGTTTTTTTTTTATTTTGAGGGGGGGAGTAGGGGAAGGGTGGTGGGTGTCTAAATTTTACTTGTGAATTTTCCAGGGGAAGATAGTGCTGGGAGCAGAAAGGTGAGTGGAGGAAGGTGGAAGAGCTGGAGGCAGGAAAGGAGGAGGGACGGGGATTTACTTAAAGAGACAATGCGGAACCCCCTGCAGTCTGGGTTTTTAAAAAAATGTGTCTAGTCACTGAGAGCGAGTCCCTGCGCTGTGCGCCCTTGGATCTCTGTGCCCGCAAGCTCCGCTCCGTGCCATCCGACAGTGCCCCCTTCACCTGGCTCTGTGACTTCTGCACGTGTGGCCCTCAGGGATCCGAGCCGCCTTCCGGTCCCCCCTCCGTCTCATGCGCCTCGCCTCCCTGCTCTCTCTCTTTCTTCCTCCTCTCTGTCTCGCTCTTCCCTCCTCCCTTCCCTGCTCTTCTCTCTCAGTCCTTCCTCCTCCCAGACGGCCCTCTTTCCATTTTGCCCCCCACCCCTCCCCCTTCCACTTCACTCCCTTCCTCTCCAGTCCCTCCTCCCTTCCTTTCCTCTTCCCTCCATCTCTTCCCTCCCTCCTCGCTTCCCTTCCTCCTCTTCCCCCTCGCCCCCTGTCTGCCCCCTCCCCTCCTTTGCTCTGTCCCTGTCCCCCTTCCCCCTGCCCTCGCCCTCCCCACCTCTCATCCCTCCTGCTCCTTCTCCTCCTCCCTCTCCCTCGTCCTTGTTTATCCCTCAGCTCCCTTTCTTGCCTCATAGATTTACCTGCAGAGCAAGACACCGTTCCTCTCGCAAACTCTCTTTAAGAAATCCGTGCCTTCTCCCCTCATTCCTTGGGCATTTCAGAAATGACTGACTCGGCCCCCCCCACCAGCCGCCCCGTCAGGGGGGAGCGCATTGAGCGCCTTGCCTCCCCGTTCCCTGGTTCCCTCTAGTTCTCGGCTGCAAAGCCTGTACCCCGGCAGGGCCTCCTGCGTCTGCTGGCAACCCCGCTCCAGTCTGATCGCCACAGATAGTGCTTGGGAGCGCAAAAAAAGGGGGAAAACCCTCTCATTGGAGGTTTTCGAAAACAGCTTCTGCCGGACTTCCAGCCTGTGCACTTGCGGGGTGGCCGGGCAGAGGGGAGGGGCAGGGGGCCAGGGTGCGGGTGTGTGTCACGCGCACAGAAGCCACAGGATCCCCGTGTGCCTGCGTGTGCGTCTCCTCGGGGCGTGTTTGGCGTCTTTCTCCCTGGCATGCAGGGTGGGTGGTGTGCGAGGCTGACTCCTCTCACACTGTCTGTGGGGTCGCCTGCGTGCGTGTGTGCGTGTGTGCGTGTGCGTGTGTGTGTGTGTGTGTGTGTGTGTGTGTGTGTGTGATGGGGTTGCTGCGTTTTTGACCTGATCCACTTGACCGATGATGTGGATCCAGCCCACCTTCCCCCACATGTCAGACAGATGGGATCATTGTTACAAGCTTTCAGAGAGCAGTGGGTAAGGCAGGGAGGGGGCGGGGGGGGCCGAGGGCAGTGAGGGGCACCTTCCAGTGGCTGTGTGCTTTCCCACGTTGGACAGGAGCCCTGCGTCTCTGTGGGGAGGGGGGGGCTGTTTCTGGGGTACGGAGCTGGTGAGGGGTGGCATGGGGAGGAGAGCCAGAGGTGGGGTGTTGGTGGGCCGGGTTATGATGTCACAGCAAAAGTTGCAACAGGAGGAAAACACAGAAATGGTTCAAATTTTTTTTTAAACTTTGGACTGCCAAGAGCCGAAGGAGAGTGGTGAGCAAAGGAATGAAGGGGAGAGAGAGAGAGAGAGGAGAGAGAGAGAGAGAGAGACTGGACTGGAAGCTTGAGTTTTGTGTAGCTTCTTGAAACCCTATGAATGGATTACTAGCCGCTGAGAGCCAGGACCTATAGGGGATGCGAGCTGCTCCCAGTGAGAGGGAGCAGGGCCGGCGGGGTTCCTCTTCCCGGCCGGGTTACCCCCTCCCGAAATGAATGGTAGGAAACCTTTTTCTGGGGGTCGTGGGCGTGGCATGAGAGAGGCAAAGTTTACTTCTCCTTTTTCCTACCTGAGCGGCTTCCTTCATTGGAACCGAGGTTCCTTTGCTCCCTTCCCTGGGTCCCATCCCTCTCTCTCTCTCCCCCGCCCCCGCCCCGTCTTGGCTCTTCTGTCTTTCAGCTACATCTCCCCCTACCCTCTTCCAAAGCCCCAGTAGAAATTGAGCTGCTTCAGGAAAAAAAAAAAAAATAAATCAAGGGCTGAGGCAGGAAAGTGCGGGGAGGTAGGAAATGGTAAGGGGGAAAAGGACAGTCCGGGTTGAGCCTTTGCTGCCTAGTGATCCCCACGTGCCTGCACCGAGACCTTCTCTGGGGACTTGCTTTGAGGCTCTGGTGGGCGCTGCACAGGGAAACAGGGCAAGCCCCGGGTGGGGTGCTCGGGGGACAGCATTCTTAACGCGCACAAGTCCGCGGGGAGCTGGGCTGGAGGAGTTTAGAAGACCTGAGGTGACCCAAGGCGAAAGAGCCAGTGTGATCTACTCCACACTGCGTGGGCTGCGGGTTCCATGTGTGGGCAACACGAGCAGTGACTGTCGAGGTGTAAGTGATTTTTCTTATTGCTGAAGGAAGGACCCAGTAGATTTCCCTGTTTGTTTTGTGGCCACCTGAGGTCAAACGTCCTTACCTGTGTCGAGAAATCAGACCCACGCTCTGTGTGCATGAGTGTGTGTGTGTGTGTGTGTGTGTGTGTGCGTGCATGCAGATGTGTTCAGGGGGCTCCTTGAGACAGCCCGCATCTGGGCAAACATTATTACAGAGGTTAAAATCACATGATTTACTCCTCCATCCTATCCATTTATTTAAAATCAACTGAAAAAAAAAAGTTGTTTTGGGTCTCACTGTCCAGTTTTGTAAATTATTTGGAGCATCTCGGTTGATTTTTTCCTTCTGCTCACGCAGCATGGGGTGACTTCTCGTCACTTCAGGGAGAATAAGGACCCACACAGTAGGCAGGCATGGCCTTCCCATGTCATGCGTCTTACGGCAGGATAACTGGTTTTCTCCTGTCTCCCCATGTCCAATACCAAGTGAATCTGGGGTACTTTGTTTTCCATCCTAAATGATGCAAACAAGAAAAAAATACAGGAGGTTTGTGCAAAGCAGAAGAAAGCTGCAGGTGACTCCTAAAAGGTCGGTGTGGATTTATTAGGCAGGTCTGTCCATAATGCATGCGTGCGTGTGTGTGTGTGTGAGGGAGAGCGCGCTCGCTCACAGGAAGCAGGGCTCCAACACAGTATCGATTGTTTGCCATTGATCGTGCAGGCTGCGCCGCTGAGAGAGAAAGCCCGAGATGTTTGAGATGTTTCCTGGGGAAGCCGAGTGTCGTCTGTCCCCTGTGCCTCAGTGAGGTGGGAGGTTTTCAGGAGGAAGGAGGGGACAGGGAGTAGGTGGAGTGAGGCACTGAACTTATTAGCTTTGACATCATCATTGCCTTTAAATGAAGCAAGCAAGGGGATAATTACAGGCAGAGGAAGGGAGACAGGGAGCAGGAGGGACCAGAGAGAGCGGGTCCCCTGGGGTACCTGCTCTACTTGCTGTCCCTTCCGTCTCCCTAGGGACCCACGAGACTCCCAGAAGGTGAAGCCCAGGGCTCTGAGACTCATAAGGTTCTTAGGACATCAGACCGGCACCCCAAAGGAGAACTTTCCAGAGACTTGCAACATACGAACAAGTTGGAAGGGGACTAACAAAAGCAAACTTCAACACTTCTTCGCCACCCCAAGCACGGAGCCGAAGAGAGCCCTCTGAGCCTCGCGGGCTGGTCGGAGGCCGGCTGTGCTCCGGCCCCGCAGAGACAGACACCTGGAGTGAGAGTTAAGTACCAGCTGGGATTGTGTGTACCTAGATTCTCTTTGCCTTTTTGGATAAGGAGCATCGCGTCGTCGCCGTGCACAGGTTCTCCTGGGGATTTGTTTGAAGATGAATGTGTTATAGGTTCAGGACTCTAAGGAGAGGGGGGCTCCTGGGGCGGGAAGAGGGGGGAAAGATGCAGAAGACAGGAGAAGGGGCTTTTTAATGACTCCAGGTAGCGAGGGGGGTGTGAGTGTGAGCCCGTGTGTCTGAGAGGCGCTGGCTTCTGTCCATGGTTCCCTCCTCTAGAATCCGCGAGGGGAGGGGCTATTGAAAAGGGTGGGGGGTGGGGGGAAGAAAGAAAAAGAAACCTGAGCTCTCTGGAGGAAATTCAGGGGAACCCAGAGAGAGGAACTTCATCCTGCCGGGACTGAGCTAGAGCAGAGGGAGCGAGGGGTGTGGGCAGGGCACCAGTGCGGGGAGCCAGAGAGGCGCTCTTCTGGGGGCTCCTTGGAAAAGTTTGGTGCGTGAACGAAACGGTTGCCCCAGCGACTGCCTAAGCCACTGCTGGCCGTCTGGTTCCCGCCTCCGCATCGGTCCAGTGTGGTACCCAGACGTTGACTTCTGGTTCTGTGCTAAGAGCCGGGGGGGAGGGGGGGCGGAGGGATGAAGTGCTCAAAGATCCTGGGGATAAGCCTGGTGATTCTGGCCGGGTGGGCACTGGGCACTGCCGGCTCTGAGCCAGGCTGGACGCAGAAGCGATCGCTGGCTCAGGGAGATCACCTGCGCCAGCTGCTGTCCGAGGGCGAACGCTGTTGGCTGGGGGCCAGGGTCCGGAGACCCAGAGCGGCCCCCCAGCACCACCTCTTTGGGGTGTACCCCAGCAGGCCGGGCAGCTACCTGAGGCCCTACCCCGTGGGGGATCTGGGCCCCCGCCGTGCAGGACGCCGTGAGCCAGCCACCGAGGGCACGGCAGGTGCCGGCGTGAGCAGCGAGGCCAAGCGGCCAGCGGCCCCGTGGGCAGGGGACGGTGCTATTGGGCAGCTCACACTGCTGCGAGATGATGACACTCATCCTGACGATGGAGGATCCAGGCCGTCTATGGGCGAGGCTGGGACTCCGGAGCGCTCAGCCACGGCTGCCACCGTCACCACCCCCTTCGCACGCCGCCGGAAGGAACCCACGCCGGGGACCCGGGGGGAGGGTCGGGCCAGGACCAGGCGTCGTCGCCAGGCGGCGAAGGGGCAGGCAGAGGGCGTGCAGGCAGACCCCGGAGCCTCGCCCCGACGTTTCCAACCTCTGCCTAAGCGCAGGGTCAGAACCAGTGCTGTGGAGGGCAGCATCCAGAACGGAGAAGCGGACCCCTCCTGGGAAGCAGAGGCCTTGCACCCCCGCGGAGGAAGGTTGCCCGTCCTGTACTTCTCGGGGAGGCGGGAGCGGCTGCGGCTGCGGCCGGAAGTGCTGGCCGAGATTCCCCGGGAGGCGTTCACAGTGGAAGCCTGGGTGAACCCGGAGGGAGGACAGAGCGACCCAGCCATCATCACAGGTAACGACCCACGCCGGGCTCTCCGCGGTCCTGGGGGCTATGACGGCTTCCTCTGTGTTGGACGAGGCACGGGGGCGGGAGGGGCAGGGGCGGCAGCCAGGGCTGGCCCGGGCGTGGTGGGGAAGAGGCTTTCTTCACCGGCCTCCAGACTCTGTCACCCGAGAGCACGGTCCCTTGTCCTGCTCTCCGGTCCGGGCACTGTGCTGGCACTCAGGGGACCTCCAGCTCACTCTTGCCCCTCCAAAGCGGGAGACCTCTGCTTCTTTGTCACTGGGGAAAAGGTGTCATATTTCAGTTCTCGTGGTCCAGTATGGAGACTCAGGCCCCCCCCTTTGAAGCTATGAGAAAGCAAGGACCCGGCAGTGAGTCACGCCGGGCATCCAGAGCACAACACTGCCCGGTGCACCGCCATTGGGTCCTGACTGGTCCCCTGACCTGTGAGTAGCCCTGGAACTTAGCAGAAATCTGCTCCCTGGCCCAGGTCCTGGGGTCCCCTAAGAATCAGGGTCGTCTGGAAACGGCGAGCATGTGCCCGCCACCACCCTGGTCTCCAGCCCCGGCTTTTGTAAGAGGGACCTAAAAACGCACCTTGTGTAACTCTCTGGTTTTAATCAGAAGCAGCGTCTGGGAACATCACCCACATGTATTTTTCACTATTCCCAGATCTTGGTTTTCACAGAACGTCACCCAGCAGGACGAGGAAAAGGGTGGGGTTAGGAACCACCGTCTCCCTTGCCTTCCTGAGGGGGTCTAGTTTCAGGCAGGGGGTGGGGACGAGAGGTGATTCTTCCTTGTGTCTCATTATCCCTCTGGGTCCCCCGGGACAGAACCCACACGAGGCTAGGCACACGTAGAACCGTTTTGATCTTATTACTTTGGATCAGTCACAACACCCATCAGTGTTTCCAGTCCCGTTACTTTGATGGGGAGACAGAAGCAACGGGAGGCATGCCTGAGGCGGACGGGGGGGGGGGGTGCAGCCGCACAGCCCCGAGATGCTTGACAGCTCCCCAGGTTAAAAGCGCCTCAGGCTGCCGGACGCCCGCACCTAAGTCTCAGACCAGAGAAAGCAAGCTGGAAGCAGGGAGCCCCCTCACGGGGGTGTTGCTGGAACGTCCCTCCGGACACACTGTCTCCCCCTCCTTGGCTGTGATGTCTCCCTTGGAAGCTGGGATTCCCAGACACTGAGCACTCTAGAGTTTTGTGGTTTTGCTTGATTTTATTTTGGGGTGGGAGAGGGCGGGAGGGGAGGGGAGGGAGATGGGCCTGGGCTGGGAGATAGGTCGGGGGAGAGAAAGAGGAGAAGGAAATCCTTATTCCGGGGCCCAGTGGAAGAAATAATACGATGATTATCTGATCGGCGTTGGCAGCGTCACCGTTTTCCCCAGATGACATCCTCTTGCTGCCTGCTCCCGCTTCCGCGTGCCCATCTGCCAGGGAAGCTGTGTGCCTGCAGCCTAGACCGCGGCCCGCGACTTCGCTTACCCACCCCCTCCTGCAGTAGTGACATGGGGCCGGGGGGGCTGGTGCCCTGGCTGTGCAGGATTAGAGCAGGATCCAACAGGGATATCTATGAAGGAGGCTCTTAGACGCTGCCGCTCTGGGTTGTTAAAACCCCAGGCTGAGGAAGCGGACTCGGGAGGGGGCCGACCTGACCCCGGTCCTGTCTCCTGCATGCCCGTCTGTGACATCTGCACAGATTCCAGTGACAGCATTCCTTGCACACCTCCCCCTTACCGCTCCCGTTCACCCACCTGTCCATCTCCCCCCCGCCCCCCCCACCTTGCCACAGGCCACACACTCAGATCCTTCTCCAAAGGGCCCATCTGAACTCTTTTAACTTCCCGAAGCATGTAAAATCAGGCAAGAAATCTTTTGCAGACAGTCTAGCTTCTGAGGTTTCTTTCTCTTCGAATCAAAGTGGCCCCTGTGGTATCCTGGCATTTCCCCTTGAGTCGTCCGCAGCCAGGGCCAGGGGTGGGGACACCCAGCAGGTCTGCCGCCTCCCTGCTTCCCACCTGACCATCGGCCCGGCCTTGTGCACGTCGAAAACATTCAGGAAAGATTCGGGGCGAAGTGGGGGCTGGGAACAGGCCGTCATTCCTCAGGGTTCTAGAAACCAGGCTCCCGAGGGCACAGGCACCCGTGTCTCACTGTGCTTCGCCCCTGATGCTTTGCCGGGGCAGAAAACTGCGCAGCGGTCAAAGGTCATCCCGTAAGGAACACAGGGCCCCGACGTGCACTGCTCTCAGCAGGGCGGCCCATCTCTGCCTCCCGTCCTTGTCACCCGCGCGGCTTCTGGGTGGGCAGGGGTGTGGGTCGGGGTCAGCCTCCACCTGTGCAGAGTGGCAATGACCGGATCACGTTCCCAGGAGGTAAATATGGTTCAGACGCCGATGCTCTGCTGCTCCACGGAGGACGGTCCGGGTGCTGCAAGGCTCGGCTCCCACCCTCTTCCCCCAGCGGCTCTGCAGCCCCAGCTTCTACCTGCTTACCTAAGACCCGGCTTCTTGATTCTCTGTCTGCTCATCTCCGGGCGTTTTCTCTTCAGCAGAGACATCAAGCGATTCGGTCACCGCAGCCACTGGAAGGACCCCCTCCATGCGGGCCGTGGGGAATACTTCCCAGGCAGGGCACTAGGTGGCAGTGTTGCTTCACACACAGGGGCAGGAGGGCGCCTCGCTCTCGAAGCCACGTCCTGGGAAACGTGTCCGGCTTTCCTCGAGGGGCTGTCCTGCCCCGGCCTTCCTTTGGTCTGTATTTACTCATCCTCTCCAGGAGTGTGGCTGGTTGGTGTCTCTTAGAGCCAGGTTCGTCCGAGTCTTTTTGCAGGGCCTATGCGAAGGGGCTAACGTGGCGTTTTGGGGCTGGTGACCAACTTGCACTTGTAGCAACTCGTAAAGAAAACAAAGCCAACAAGGGTGACCTCCCTCTCCTCTCCCCAGACGCCCACATTCCTCCCAAGTAGGAAGTCGGACGCTAGAGTGGATCGCGGGGGATACTTTTATTTAGGGCCGAGGTCGGCGCAGGCCCTGTTACCTCTGGCCCCCAGCGGCGGAGTGAGGGTGCCAGGGCCCCTGAAAACATGGCCTCATGAAGCTGCCTCCCTTCTGCAGCTCGGAAGCCAGCAGCCAGGTCTGCGAAGAGGCGGGCACAGCCACTCCAGTGGGGCAGCTCCCCGGGGTCCTGGCCGGTCCGGGACATGTGCTACCTGGCCGTAGCCTAAGGTCAGGAGCCTGTGGGAACCCTGCAGTGGGCGTGAGCCAAATCCCGTCCCATCCTGGTGTGAAAACCACGCTCCATCACCCTGCCCGGAGACCGTCCTGTCCCCTTCCCTCCTCTCAGCTTCCGTTCCTCCCTTTCAACCCCAACATACGCGGAAGAAAACCTTGTGATAGGTTCCACCTCACCCATACTCGACTTCAAATGTTCCCTGAAGTGGCCCAGGTGGGAAGCCACCTGCAGCTCCCAGTGGCAGGGGAGGGAGCCCGAGTCCAGATTTCCTCATCCGACAAATATTTCTGGGGAGCCCTGCCACGCAGAGCACGGCAAAGCTCCGTGGGGAGCACTGAGGGGTCTACGAGCCGCCCCTGCCTTAGACGAGTTGTCCTCCTCGGAGGACGCCGAGTTTCAGAGGGTGTCCCCCAGCGCAGAGCATGGGAGTCGGGCAGCCCTGCAGTCCGGTCCCCTCTCTGACACAGGGCCAGGATCCTTGGCAAGCCATGGACCTTTTCGGAGTCTTGGTGTCCTCAAGGCAAAAAGCAAGATCGTGTCTCGCAGAGTTGTTATGATGTCTGCATAAGCCATGCACGTGACGTGCCCGACACGCAGCCCGGCCCGTGGTGGTCACGCGTGGCGTGAGGTCCCTGCGGGGTCGCGGGCGGGAGGCCGTCGTCGCTAAGAGCAGTACGTTCATCTCCATCTCTTTGATCCCGGCCCACTCATCGCGGGGCTGGACTTAGGTAGGGTATCAACGTCACAATTTCACAGGGTTTTGGCGTGCTCGCCTGTCAAATAGGAAGGGTGAGGAACAGGATTTTTGACAAGGTGGCCTCAAAGCGGTTGAGGACACGGCAGGGGGAGGGCGGAAAGGACCCTGGCTTTTTTAAGCCGTGTTCTTTTTAGCCTGGGCTTTCGCGTAAACTGGACCGTGGGACTAAAGCTTCCATAAGGTCGCAAACGCTTTTGAGAGTCCGATGAAAGCTTTCCTCCTGCCCCCTGACAGACATACGGATTTGTATAGTTCACGTCAGTTTCAGAGTTCTCTGGATTCTGCGGGCCAGTTGCTTTGAAAGCCCCTCGCGAACAGCACGTTGATAGCTTTTACTGTTACGGATGACGCCTGGGCAATGAGGTGTCACCGACTGCGGTGGCGTTTCTTTCCCCCTGTAAGGAACCTCTGTCCTCGGGGAAGTCGAAACTTGTTCATGAGGGAGATGGAGGATCACGGGAGACTCACAGACACAGACGAGTCCATGCACGTGCAGAGAGGGTCTCCAGGAGGGCCACGCGTGCTCTCTCCGCCTTCGTCCCGTGGGCCTCGGTGGTGAGAGAGCCACATCTGTGCCTTCCCCAGGCTCCCCTGAGGGTCTCAGGAGCCGCCCCCTTGCCCTGGCCGCTTATTCCAACGTGTCAGTGCTTGCCTGGGGCCTCTGTGTGTCAAGGCCGTGGCAGTCCTGCCCTTGGAGTGGAAGGGCCGTCACGTGAGGGCCTCGTCGGGCCCCGGGGGCGGCGGCCCACCGTCGCGAGGGTGCGCTTCCTGAGCTGCCCCTGTGGACAAGGCGTGGGTGCTGATTTTCGGTCGGGCGGCTGTGTGGCCCTCCAGAGGAGAGGCCGTGTCTGGCCGCAGAAGTAAGACGGACTGGCCGCCGGCTCCCCCCCACCCTCCACACAGCCTCCCTGCATTCCTTGTGTGAAAGTCGACTCCTGAACTTCTCGGAGTTCACAGCCGTCCGCGTGCGGCTGGCCGGGTGCACGGGGCTTCCTGCCTTGTTCCTTCTGTACACGTGTCATTTCGATGGGCCGGAAGCTCCCCGTGAGGCACACGCGTGTCCGAGTCGCTTCTGCCGTCCCGCACTGTCTGGTGTGGAGCATCAGAGTCGCGGCTGTGTGTGGGGCGGGAGGCAGAGGAAGTGGAGATTTCGATTGCTGGATGCCTGTCAGGAACGAGGGACTTTCCGAAACGGGGGGTTCATCGTGGGGAGCCGGGGCAGTGGCTTTCAGATTCTACGCTGGCCGCCTACACAGGCATCCCAGGGGCTTCCGAGGGGAGCTGGTGGGGACGCGGCTTCGCTCCCCCCTCCAAGAGAAGTAGCTTCTCTCCTGCCTGTTCCATATGAAGAAGAGTGTAGTTACTTTCAGAAAGCTCGAGCCCTCGGCTCCATCCAGAGCAGGGGTTGGTGTACCGGGGCCTTGGGGCCACATCTGGTCCAAAGCCGAAGAAGACTGCGTTTGCAAATGAAGTTCTGTGGGGACCCAGCCACGCCCACGTGTTTTCTGTGGCCGCTTGCATGCTGAGTGGCCGAGTTGGTTCGTTGCAACGGAGACCGTGCGGCCGGCAAGGCCTAAAACACTTACCGTCTGGCCCTCTGTGGAAAACACTTTGGCACCTCGTGCCCTAGAGCATTGCTTCTCAAACCCAGATTTGCCAAGAGGTCACTCGGGATTCTTCTCAAAACGTCCTGGCTGCCGTGGTGATACGCCTCTCAGCGGTCACGCGGGAGTCGGCCTCGCAGGCCTCCGACCGCGAGGCGTGCCGTTGACCGCGGCCGCACGGCCTTGGTGGGCCGGGGGTGCAGAGGCTCCAGACCGCTGGGAAGCGGGCTCTGGCTGGCGGCCTTGTCCAGCATCCACACACGGCACTGTCGTCCCGCTTCAGCCCGGCCTCCCTCCCTCTTTCCTTCCCTGGAGGCCAGGCGCGTGGCGTGGACTGACGGCTCTCCCAGCCTTCCCGGCCTTCCCGTAAGAGGCTCTTCACATTCTCCAGGTCGGAGCTTGGGTGGTGCTGGGGCATTGCTGTCTCTCTGTGGCCCACACGGTTCGAGACTAGGTATCTGTCTGAGTCACCGAGGTGAGAGATCTGGGACTTTGGAGTCACCCAGGCGTCCGGGGTACGGATGGCGGAAGGAGAGCCGCTTGCAGGTGGTGGCACAGAGGGGCTTCCTCTGAGTGTGACCGTGCGGTTGTCCAGCTGCTCACCCTCCAGCTCCGCTGCCCGGAGCTTGTGGTCGCCCTTCCTGCCCCCGCCCCCAGCCGTCCACTCCTGCCTCTCTTCTCGGTCCTCTCTCGATCTCAGGAAGACAGTGCCACTCACCCTTCTCTCTGTGTCCTCGAGGAGCACAGGGCGGCCCACGGGCTTCTCACTGCAGGGCTGGAAACTCAGAATCCCCTTTGGTGGCCCGGATAAGTTTAGCCATTTGCCGGTCACCCGCGATGCTTTGTCCTGCCTCACCTCTTGCCCCTCCTTCGTGCTCTTCCTTATTGCTCCTGTGGGGCTGCCCGTCTGAGTCATTCGGAACGGGTGCCCTAGGAGGCCAGGCTCCTTTCCGTCCCCGTCCTGGTCTGTGCCTTGAGGAGGCCAAACAGACACAGGAGGGGGAAGCCGCCGCCGCCTTGATGGGATTTGGAGCCAGTGTGTGCCGATCGCCCGCTGCCTTCAGGCCCTGGAGCTGTAAACAAGGACATAAATTCCGGGCTTCCGCACTTCAGCACGCGGAGTTGGGTGGCTCTGGGGGCTCATCAGATCCCTGTCGGCTCACATCCTGTACCCTGTGCTTCTGGCACTTCCCAGAAAGCAGATATCTTGCTTCAGTTTGTGTGCCCCCCCAAATAGCAGCATCCTCCCCTACGCGTGTTCACTGCCTGCCTCAGAACTGTCCTGCTCTCTGGATCCTTGGCAAAACATCCAGGAAATCGAGCACGGCGGCCAAACTAAAGCCTCGCAGCTCTCGTCGTGAGTCAGGGGCGAGTGGCAAAGAGTGCTTCTGCCCACACGTGCAACGCGGCCACAGGGACCCGCGGTCTCGGGACCTTTCGAAGCCCGGGACTTGCCGTGCACACGGTTGGGCTACCAGCAGCAGTCAGCATGGCTCGTTTCTGAATGAGAAGTCCAGCTGCCACCCAGAGGGGACTCTCCCGCGCTGACACGTCGGTCAGGTCGCGGGTGGGCTCGGCGTCGGCGCGCTTCGGCCCGCGTGAATGCCGGGCGTTCTGGGCAGGCCAGGGAGGAAGGGGAGCAGTCCGGCTCTGTTCGCCCCGCCGTGCACACGTTCGTTCAGCCACCGTTTATCCAGCTTCTGCGAGGTGAAGTGTCAGGCATTTAGCCATGTGCCAAGGGATCAGGAATGAGTGAAGCAGATGCTGGCCCTGGAGGGTGCTCGCTGTCTCGTGGGAGCCGACCTGGAACGAAGTAATTAGCCTGGCCACTGGGAAGGCCAAGCCTGGCCCAGATGGGCCGAGCGTTTGTCCAGACTTGGGGAGCAGAGCTGGTCGCCAGAGAGACACAGGAGCCCTGGGAGGCGGCACAATTGGGGGAAAGAGAGAAAGAAGGACAGTTCCGTGTAAGGTGGCCCAGGGTGCCCAGCACGCCCGCAGGCCCGAGGTGGGCTCGTTGGCTCTCACGTTTAGGACGTCGCTGGGGACTTCAGAGAGAGCAGCCTCCCTGCAGAGCTGAGGGAGCGTGAGGGGACCCCGCGCTGCAGGAGCTGGAGATAGGAGTGAGAGCGTGGCCGTGGCGGGAGCGGACGGATGTCAGGAGAAGAGGCAGGCTCGGATTTTGTTTTAAGCTGAGAGAGATGCAGGTCTCCAGGCCTTCGTACTAAAGCACTAATGACCAAAAGCAGGAGACGGCATAAATGCTCAGGGACGTAATGGACGATGAAGTCACAGAAATGTGGAGCATGCAAATGTAGGCCCAGGATACTCATGTAGTGCTTAACTCTGCCAGGCAAAACCACACTCGCATGGACACGCTCGCGCGCGCGCACACACACACACACACACACACACACGCCTCTCAGTTAACTGCCAGCAACACCAAACTACGAACAGTGATTTGACCTCTGCCCTTTGCGCTTTTTCTCCTGGCAGGACACAACTCCCCCAAACCCGCATTCACCTAGCCGCCTCGTAGTCACTCCCTGGCTTTTTAGTTAATCTGACATCTCTTCCAGGAAGTCTTCCTGGCTTTCTTCGATGTTCCCCAACGGTTCTTTTGACGCCACACTCAGCCTTATCGCGACCCATAGATCTGTTTACCATAATTCCCATTTGACTTTTTATTTAATCAACTGATACTCCTTGGGCTCTTACTGTGCCGGGCACCGTGCTGGGGACTGACGTTAAACAGACAGGGCCTTCCTGCCATGCGGTTTGTTTTCTGGGCCAACCCCCCACTGGACCGGAAGCCGCCAATGTCAGGGGCTGTGCTGTGCTCAGTGCTGTGCCCAGGGCACCTGGTGCTTCGTCTGCAAATAAAACTCCTCCAACAACTTTTTGATAAGAGGGTGAACGAATGAGCCAGTCAAAAGGGCGCGCTTCGGTCTGTCAAGCTGGAAGCGAGCTATCCTGTTTGGAAGTAGGCACAGAAAGATGTGGTCACCTTTAAGTAAGTCCTGACGATTTGAGAGACGGCGAAGGGGTTTGAAGTGCACTCAGCACCGGGTTACCTTTATCTTCTACTTCACCTCCCCTACTTCCCCCAGACTATCTATACTTGATAAATATGGACCAGGAACTAGTCTCCTAGAAAGATCAAATGTAATTGGAACTCGGTTCGACTGCAATTACTTTTAACTTTCGGAAATCATCTATTTGATTTATTTGCTGCTTTGGATTCCTAGGTCCTGTCTCTTTCTCCTGCTACCCCTAGGACTTTCGATGTGTTTCGTGTGCTTGCTCACGCTATTCCTGTGGCTGGGAGGGAGTGGAGGGAGAGGGAACCCAGCGAAGACTGTTCTCGTCACTCTGAAGAAGAGGCCAGCCTTTGCTCCTTCCGTGTTCCTCCCCAAATCGGGAGTTATCACAAAGTTCTTTATCGGGAGACAGAAGTATTTTAACAAGAAGCACAGGCAGTACCTAGCTCAATTTATTTTTTAATCCGTTCACTCACTTACTGATTCATTTATTCAATAGGTGTTCATTGAGCACCGACTAGGTATTCAAGGACTATTTTTGAAATAAACTCCCAGTTTTATGCAGAATAATGATAAACATTAACCACAGCAGAGATCTCTTTTAGACGTTGTTTCTCAGGGCACGTTAACCATTTGGAGTGATTGCACAAGGGAATATCCTCATTCGCCGGCCGTGGCGCGCACCCCAAGCCCGGAGGCAGCCTTGGGCCCGATTCCCCCCATGGTGACCGTCTTACTGTGTCCTTGGACAGAGCGCACGGTGTCGCTGGTCTGACCTGAGCCAGGACCAGCCATGGCAGAAGAGGAGGCGCAAGGAGGTGGCCCGCTTGCTCTGGTTCTCTGGCCACAGCAAGGTCTTGGAGTTTAGGAAGGACGTGCCGTAGGTCGGGGTGCAGAAGCGGGCCGGAAAGAGAAAGGCGACGGCTCCCCGTGCTGGTCTGGGCGCTTCTGTTACCACCCGCCCCGACCCCGGGCCCCTGCGGCCTCCCTCTCCTAACCCCACGCTGTTGGCGCGTCCCACTTCCAGTTCAAGTCCACGTTGCTCAGCTCTGTAGTCGGAGCCTTTCCCTTGCCTGCAGGCTTGCGGGGGCTTCGCTGGATCCCCATCATCTGTGTGTCACCCCAGCTCCAGGGGGGGGGCCTGGGCTGGAGTGGGTCCTTTGGGGTGAATAAGTTAATGGAGAAACTCTGGCCGCCTTCTACACGTGAACGGAGATCTCTCCCGACACCCCAGAGTCCGCCCTGTTTCTCAGCCAGGGACGTCCCTCCCCTCCCCCGACCTGCCTGTTAGCAGCCCCCGGCCTCTGCACAAGCTGTGTGCTCACACCGAGGGTCTCGCCTCGGCCTCTTTATCCATCGAAACGCGTTCTCTAGTGTGACGGTCAAGAATCGGGGTCTGCAGGAGGTTCTGGGCGTAAGCCCTCCGCTCGCTGCGTGGCCTTGGCAGGTTAAGGCCCCCTTATCTGTAGAAATGGAGCAGCGACCATTTCTGCCTCCGAATCGCTGTGACGGCTAAATAAATTCGTCCCCGTCACGCGCTTAGAACTATACCTGGTACGTAGTGTGTGCTCAGTCCGCGCGAGTTGCTCTTTTCCTCCTCCCGTGGTGAAGCGGTGGCAGAGAGAGAAGGACCCAACACTGCGCCCTCCAGTCACTGCCAGCTGAGCAGGCCCGGGCCGCACCGGCCCCTCCTCCCCAGGCCTCCCCTGTCCATCTGAGTCCACGCCGGTGCCCCGTGCTAGGTGCGGCTAGGCAGATGCATAGCTGTGGGCTCTTTGCAGTGAGATTGGATTCCACCTAGCCGGCGCCCTTTCTCCACTAATCCTCATGCTCTAGTTGTTTCACATCTTAGGGGGCAGAGGCCTGGGCCTGCAAGAGAAATTCAAAAGTGGGATCTGGCAGCAACGAGACCCGCCCATCGAAGTATGGGTTCCTCTGGATCCTTTCTACCTTCCGTGGTCGCCGGCACACGGCAAGAAGCAGACAGAAGGAAGGGGGACCTTCAAGTCCTTTAAGATGAGCCCGGAGGCCCCAGAGGCCCGGCCCCGCCTCACACGTGAGGCTCCGAGGCCCGGAGAGGGGACGGTCCTTGTCAGCCGTCCACAGCGACAGCTCGGCACCGCATCCCGCGTCTCTCAGTTTCCGATGTGTTTCCTTTCACCTCTTCCAGGTTGCCTTTGGTTAATTTAAATCTCTCCAATTACTTGAAAGCAGAGGAACACACTTTAGAAAAAACTTCAGTTTGGAAAGGAAAAAGTTATATATGACGTTAGTCCTCATTTAGCCGGAAATGTCCATTAAGGAGATCGTTAATTTTCCTTCTTCTTTCTCTGTCTCACTCAGAGGTCAGATTTAAGTTTCCTCCTTGAACATGGTCCTTGGTTCAACTTGAGAGCGCAAGCCCCGTATTCTCTGGTTTCTTCTCAGAATTTCAAACTGGTGGCAAAAGGAACCCTGAGCCTGTAGGTTTAATTTGGCATCATATTTGGGTTTGCGTGGTCCCTGGGGTATGACTTGCTTTCTGGAAAGTCATCAGCGTCTCTCCAGGGTATTTGTGACCACATGGTAGAGGCAAAAATGTCCTGATGTTATTAAGTCAGTGGGCAGCACATATTCTTCGAATGAGCAGAAGACACATGGGAAGAATACTGGTGTGGTGAAAGTAACGTGACGTCTCACTTTAAGAAAACCTGACTTGCAGACGTCTGACCTGAGATATGTTGGGAGGTTAGTTTCACCAAGAGCATCGTCTCCGAGCTTCCTTTGAGTAAACTGCATGCCTCCAAGTCACGGAGTATACGTTAAACACTATGTAAACACTTCTCAGGGCAGCACCGACTCTGTAAACCATACGTGGTAAAGGAAGTGCCAAAGCAAATTTCTGAGAGGGATCGCAGGATTTATTTGGCGGGGGAAAGGAAAAAACAGGAAATTAGTGTTGGTGCTGCTTAGCAGGGACTCTAAAGGGGAGTTCTCAGAGGGACTTGGCTAGAGGTGGGGTCAGGTCGCAGAAGGGGGCTGTGGCGTCCTGCCGTGGGTGACACGGTGACTCAGGGTCTCTCCCGGGACCAGCCCGTGCTGGGTGCTGGGGCGTCGTCTCAGGATTAAGAGATTCAGAAGCCCCGAGGCTCTCTAAGGTGTGGGACTCCATGCCATGCTCTCAGCGTCTACACAACCTGCCTTCTGCATTCGGGGGTATAGATCCCCAAACTCATTCATGCCTCCCTCCCTTCCCCCTTCTCTTCCCCACTCCCTCCCTCCCTTCCTTGTGGGAATGACTAAACTAACACACATTTTTGTACTTATTAAACTTCAGTTATTTATTTCCTTGTGGAGGAGAAGGAAGTTGCTCAGATGTCCTGAGGTAATGGACGGTGTTGGCACACAGTATGACTCGAGGAGAAATTGCCCAGGACCTGGGGGGGCGGGGTGACAGCAGCCTGATGACCGCTCTTCATCCTTCTGGATCCCTCGCGGGAGGACACGAATAGCCAGCATATCTCCATAGGGGGCGCTGTGGTCAGCGACTGCCCCCACTGTGGGCAGGGAGCGCTGTAGAAAATGCGAGGAGGTTGCTTTTTATTAGACCGAGGGCTTTTTCTTCGTTAGGGGAATGGAATTTTTACCGGGTCGTTGTCAGTGCTCTTGGCAGCTGTGCTAACTGCCTCTCCTGGATTTAATTCATTAGCGAGTCACCATTCCTACCATGAGCAAGGCATCGGCCGGGGGGCAGTGGGAGTGTGGGGACGTCGAAGGCAGGATTGATGACCTGTTCTCAGTGAGTCTGTGAGACAGGTGAAGCGGTTAGGCCCGTACGTGTGCACGTGGCACAGTATTAGCAGTGAAGAATGATACCGAGCGCTGTCGTTCTCTCCACGTGACCGATGAGGAAAATAAGATGTGGAGGCGCTCAGTGTTGCTCAGGACCGCAGAGGTGTTTGGTTTGGTCGATCCAGTGGATCTCACTCCGCAGTCTGCTCGGTAAGCTAGTCTTAACCACCTGTGGGATTCTCACTTGGCTGCTGGGCTGGCTCCACTTGGCCGTCGGAGGGTCTGGATCAAGGCCTTGGAGGGAGAGTCTGGAAACGAGGCAGGGTTGTCTCGGGAGATCGATCATCTCCACAGTTTGGGAGGCCTTGTCTGTTCCCTGGGAGGCACATTAGAACTCGGGTTGGCCATCTAAGTAAGTTTTTTTTTTTCTGACCCCGGTGGATTACTTCTTCAGCAAGAAAAGAGTTAACCACCCAGACAGTGGATGACAGATGCCTAAAGCCATATTGCTTTTCGTTGCAGTGCTCAAGGAAGCTTCCTTAGGGACGAGGCTCCTGCTACCCAGACCTTTGCAGGTTGATGGCCGTGTGGGGCCAATGTCCTCCCAGTTCTGGGCTTCACGGTAGCCCAAGCCCTTTGCTTCTAGACTTTTCCAAGCAGTGCAGAATTCTTTTACACAACCTCTAGGCCATAGAGAAGTGGGAATGGTCAATGTCCTATCTACTAGCTAATTTAGTTTCGCCTGACGTTATCATTAATCATTCCAGTTTTCTAACAGACACATCAGAGAGCAGGTCACCATCTGTCCTGTCTTATCGTTCTCCACGTAAAGCCTTTCAATGGCTCCTGATTTGTCATCCAGAGCATAAAGTCAACACTGGGTAACTCTTCTTTCGTGTGCTCTGTGATCTGTGCCAGCCGACATATCCGATTTTAACTTACCGATGCTCGCCGTGCAGTGTATGATTCTTAATTAGTCCATGCAACATATTTTATCGAGTGTCTACTTTGTGCTAGACGCCCTTGTGGGCACTGGGGTCATACCAGGAAAGAAGAGAAAAATAGCTGTAGTTAATAATAACAGCTTACAGTTTTTGAGTCTTTACTACTACAATCAGGCTTTACCTGCATTTGATCTCAAACGAAGTCACTATCGCTATCATTAGTTTCATTTTACAGGTGGCAAAACAGATTCAGAGAGACTGTCTATCGTAGAATATTCGTTAAATATAAAAATCAAGAAATTCTTTCCCTGTGAATCTGCACTAATGAAAATGAGCACGTATATGGTATTTTATATAGTTTGGATCAGAACATATATATTGTTTCAGAACTTACACAGAATGTTTTCCTAACAAATCAGCTGTAGATTTTCCCGTGTCCATAAATATTCTTCTAAAACGTGGTTTTAATTTTTAGCATTAAAAAAATTTGATTTTATGAATTTATTTTTCTTTCAGTTTTATTGATTTATCATTGAGATGCAGCACTGCGTAAGGTGTATTGCATGATGGCTTGACTTACATCTATTACCAAATGGTTACTGCAATAAGCTTAGTTCACATCCATGATCTCGTATAGATTTTAAAAAATGGAAAAAGGAAAACATGTTGGTTTTCTTGCGATGAAGACTGTTAGGATTTACTCTCTTATCAACCTTCAGGTCTACCACACATGAGTGTTAACTATAGTCAAGTCCTATGTTACGTCCCAGGTGTCATTATCGTCTAATGAGTTTTTTATCTTTGGACCACCCCTCCCCCACCCAAAATGTGATTTTTAAAGGCAGAGTGGTATTTTGGATCTGGACTGTGCGTGTTTTTTGCATGATAAATAACGCTGTATGGCTGTGTAGAGAACATCTTCCTCTCCTGTGGGCGATCACACCTCTTGATTGTTTCCTTATGATGATTCCCAGAAGTGAAGTTACAGGGTCAGAGGACATGGATGTCCTTGTCCTTGAGATGGCTCCCGGGGCAGGTTCCTGATTTTCTGTCTTCCCCGCCCCCGCAGTGAGCGAGGGTGCCTGTTTCACCACATGACAGACCATTACTGTTTTCCATCTTTGCTAACATGCGAGACAAGAATGTTTTCTTGTCTTAATTTGCATTTCTTCCAGATTGAACACTTACATGTCTTATTTCTTCTCTTCTGAGTTTCCCCATTCATGTCTTTCCCCACGCTGGCCTCCATTTTTCTGTTGCTGTTCCCCCGATATCATTGTGCAGGTGCTACGTAAGCAGAGAGGTGACACAGATGCTCGCTAGGCCCACATGTCTGCGGCGCATGTTTGCATCTGTGTGTGAGTGTGCGGGCGCATCTGCCGTAAGCGGATGAGGGTGGGAGCGGAGGGGACTTAGCTGCCGACGTGAAGTGTGTTGAAGTCACTAGATGAGCCTCTGGTCCCCACCCTGCCGCTGACAGAGGCCCACCCTCCAAGACACAGATCTTGACCTGCTCTGACGTAAGAGTCCTTCAGCTCAAAGCGTGGTCCGAAGGCCCGCAGCAGTGGCTTCGCTCGGAAGCCGGCTAGGAATGCCAAATTCCCGGTGCTGCCTGAGCCCTGCCGAGCCCAAATCGGTGATTGTTCAGACCCGGGGTTGCTCAGATGTGCGATGAAACCCGGCCGCTCTGGTCCAGCCCTGCTGCTTGCCTGCACTCTCAGCCTGACCGGTGCACGCGGGCACTTTGGACCGCAGGTGGACAGTGGTGCTGCGTTTGATTTAGCCCCGCCCTCCCCGCCCAGTGGGTAACAGTAATGCCCCTGCGAGTGGCTAACACGGGCAGATGCTTTGTGTCCGGAACCTTGCCGAGCGTTGCCTGTGGCTGTCCCGTGGGCGCTGCGTCTGAGGTCGTACACACCTCCGCATTCTTACTCCCGCCTCGCCGCTCTGAGTTTCCCTGCTCTCTCGGCGGTCACGAAGCCAGGCCGGCCTACTCCCTGCCCATGTGCCTCCTGGACTCTCACCCGAGGCGTGGGTGGCCTGCGGGAAGCCAGGGACACCCCCCACCCTGATTGCTGTCTTCTTTGTGCACAATGAGAACATGTCGAAGATGAGAAGTGGACCGTGGAGAGGTTGAAAAATGGGCTGAAGACGCTCATGAAACTCTCCCAGGAGCTTTGCCTGCTCAGTGCTCTAATTTGCAAAAGCTTGGGCTGCAGATGAAAGGCCGGGCCTGGGCCTGCCTCGAAGCAAAGTTATCTAGCAGAGCTGGAAAACACCTCCCGGCCTTCGTTTTTCACTCCGTCCCTCTCTTCCTGCTGACAGCCCCGTGCTCTGCCAAGCTGCACAGCCTTGATGGGTGGGCTGTCCGCGCCTTGTCCTCGGCCCGTTCGTCCCCCTCACACTGTGTGGGGTGGGGAGCCGGGTGCGTAGTCGTGCAGAAGGCAGTGGAGAGCCCTATGTGTGTGTGTGGGGGGGGGGGCCCAGGCACAACATCCGGGAAGGGACCTCGCCTGTAGCAGGTTGACGTATGGTCACGCCCTAACCCGGCCCCGTTTCTAGGCCGTTTTCCTCCTATAAACAAGCTTGCACCACGCGGCATGTTTTTCTCAGCGCTGATGCCCCGCGCGTGACTCCTCTGTTCTGTCGAGCCTCACCTTCCCGAAGCGGGGGGCCTTCTTGGCAAAGCAGGACTCTCGCCCCCGACTTCCGTCCTCCCAGAGGTGCAGTGAACCCCCCCCCGTGGGGATTCCGCAGCCGTGTCTGTGCCGAGGGCGGCGGCGCTGCCTGGGCCTCGTCTGCGTCTTCCGCCACCTCGGCCTGTTGTTAAACGGGCTCCTCTGTGGACTCCGCCACGGGGAGGTGTTCCCTCGAGGATGGGGCTTTGCCAGGAAGAGCTCTCAGGAAGTTTCACCACACGTGCTGTCATCCCAGCGTGCAGGACCAGAAGGAAGCAGCTTGCGATGGAAGGCCAGGGGACAGCACATCTTACGTCCTGGGCAAATCCGAGCGCCGGTCGCTGCACAGTGAAGAGAGGCTTGGTCCGCTTTGCATCCATCAGCCCTGCGGGTCTGATGCAATTGCAGGGTTATTGCCCCGCCCTCCAAAAAAAAAAAAAACGGGTGGGAAATGCTCCTTGGGACTCAAGACTCACGTGACTCAGTTTGACTTCTGGAGCAGCGTGGGTGCAGTGCAGGAGCTAGAACCTGATTCTCTTTTGATCGTGTGGGAGTTCCCAGATACCTAAGACAAGCTCCTGTCACCAGGAAATGCTCCACTTGCTTGGCCGAATGAGGAAAATAGCAGTGGTATCGTGGGGCTCAGCAAGCTCTGCCGAGACCACAGGTGAGGGCGGTCGAGGACGGCTTGAAGGACACGGTGGAGCTCCAGCTCGCTTTCGAAGGGGCCACGCGTAGATGGCAGGAATTGGAGCCAAGGGGAGCGATGCGATGCTCATGCGGCTGAGCCCGCACTTGCACTGGTGTCAGAAAAGGGGCGTGTTGACTGGAGAGCAGATTTCAGTCGGGAAGGTCTCATGAGGGAGAACGAAGTCTGACTGCATCATTCTCAGCACTGGGCCTGCATAGCCTCTGAGGGGCACTTTGTTGGCCTTTCCATTTGTTTCCACACTCTGAAATCAGTTCACATAATGTTCCCGAAACACACATGCTCCTCCGCT
Source organism: Eonycteris spelaea (assembly GCA_003508835.1). NCBI lineage: Eukaryota > Metazoa > Chordata > Mammalia > Chiroptera > Pteropodidae > Eonycteris > Eonycteris spelaea. The sequence goes on from PUFA01000037.1 coordinate 384,516, forward strand.
TTGAGGAAGAAAAGGCACGCGGTGCTCTTTTTTCCTTGGTTACTACCAAGACTAAGAATGCCAAGGACAGGTTGACTCCTGACGGTTCTCAGAAGAGTCTTTGTTTTCTCACTATATTTCAACTTATATAACCACTGGGATGGATGATGCTTTTCTCCTCATTGTAATGCCAAGAGCGTTGCCAAAGCATGATTCCCTCTCTCTGGTCTTACGGTCAGGGCAGTCCCTTCTGTCAGAACCAACTGACAGAAGATTCCAGTAGGGAAGAGGGAAGGTATCTGCTGGGGAAGGAGGTGAGCAGTCAGAGCAGTTGAGGGGTGGGAGACCTGTCCTATCCGGACCACCTCGCTTCCATCACATTTTCTCCTCATACGGAGCCCTGCGTGGCTGGTTGCAAACCTACTGGAGAAACCAAGAAAAAAGCAACCGGAGATGGAAGCCATTGAGCTGGAAGTGAGTTTTCAGTCGAGGGCTGTTCACTTCCCCCAACCTTCAGTGACGGTCCTGGCTTTGGGATAAGAAGCTCCCCGTTTCCCTTGGGGTGCTTTAGCATTGATTGCTGAGCATTACGTATGACGGGAGACCCTGGTGGGCCACCCCAGAAATTTGACCAAATACGCAGCAAGACAGCCTGTCAGTTTGGGTCCTGGCCATCAGGGAAATAGTAAGCATTGTTCTTGGCAGTCTGTTCACTCCAGGCTGTCCCCAGGTGTGCACGTTAGCCTGTACACTTTTGGAGTGTCAGATCCCGTTCACCTTCAAGAAGCGATCTGAAGATTTGATGATGCCGAGCTCACCGGCCCTTTACTGTTCTTGCTCCCGAACAAGAACGAACAACTTCGGTTTCAGGATTCGAAATGTCTTCGTGTGGTGGGAAGAACACAGCGTTGTGGCTGAGTGGATCTGGTTCCAGTCCCTGTCTCTGGCCCTTCCTAGCTGTAAGACCGTGGACGACCCACTTCACTTCTAGGATCCTCACCGTTTTTTTGTTCTGTAAGGGATAATAAAAATCCAGGTCGTACGTTTGTGACACTTGGTCAGTATTTGGAGCATAGCAGACATTTAATAAAAGGTAGGTTAAGCCTCCTTTCTTCTTCGCGTAAGAGTAGACCTCCTGAGTGCAAAGGAAAAACCCAAGAAACGGGAGGAAGCAGGATTCCTCCTCTCCAGGAACCACATTTAAGTATTTCCCCATTCAACAATTTGTAACATTCTAGTTGTGATCTTCTCTGTTTTTAGAATTTTTTTTTTTTTTTTTTTTTTTGTAATCAGGGAGACTGTATCCTAGTTTGAGAGAAGCCTTTTCTCCTTGAGGGAAATGAACTCTATTAATTTCAAACGCTGGCAATTGATAATAGTAGCGACTGTATGCAAATGATTTTTCCTAAAGACCCACATGAGTATGTAGCTCTGTGAAGCTACCCAGGGTCTCTGAATATACTTGCCCCTGTGGTGTTGAGCTCAGGAATAAAACAAAGGTGTGCTCCTTTGGTTTATTTCCCGTCTTCTCCAAACTTAGATTAAATACAAGGTAAGGTGTTGGAGCAGTTTTCAATCTAGTCAGCATTGATACATAATAGAAGCCAGTTCCAAACGAGCTAAAAGGACGATGCTTAAAGGTTTAAGATGACACGGTCCAAATGTTTGGCATCGGTTCCACCACCATTTTTCAAGTTACATCATTCGATCTGACTTTTTCTAATCCACGGGCTATCATAGTTCAGTTTAGTGTTGAGTGATTCCATAAATCATATTGATGATCTGGTCCCTCTGTTCCTCCCAAGAATGTGGCTTTGATGAACAAACAACAGTTATAAGGCGTTCGCTTCTATCACATGTACATCCAAAGTTATAAAACCTCAACGTTGCACAAGCGCAGAGTCTGCGCGCGTATAATGTGTTGGCTTAGACTGAGCTGGTTTAGTCAGCTTCACTCTGCTAGATTGGGAAGAAAGAGGCGTCTCCTCGATGTGGGGATTTGGTACTTTTTCTTTCAAGGCAGAGTCCACCTGGCTCCTGCTTGACAGCGTTGAGGGAGCAGGGCGGGGGGTCCCCCTGAGAGCGTGTGGGTGCACTGTGCGGGCTGCCCTGTGTCCCAGCGTGTGGTTCAGGGGTGCAGAAAAACAGATCTGGGAAGGGGGTCTTACGTCACAGGCATGGTTAGTCACTGCTGGGCGCTCACCGCAGATGCCTTAAGGCCCCAAACCCAGAGTGGAGGCAGAGTTTACCTTTCCCTACTTAAAATGAAAGACCTTATTATTTTTTAATAGCAGTTTTAGGTGTACGATAAAATCGCTGGGGAAATACAGGGGTTCCCCATGCACTCTCTGCCACCCCCGCCCACCCACAAAGCCTCCCCTATACCCAACATTACTCGCCTGAGTGGTACTTTTTTTTTTTAATTAATAATGAAAATACCCTGACACATCATAACCATCAAAAGTGCATAATTTACTTGAGGGCCCATCCTACGGGTTTGCGCAGAAGCATAATGACATATCTGTCATTATAACCGTATGGATTATTTTTGCTGCCTTACGAATCCTCCGTGCTCGTCTGTCCATCGCTCTCCCACCACCCCTGGCAACCGCTCATCTTTTCATTGTCTTTTATCCTCTTGCTTTTTACAGAATGTCCTGCAGTCGGAATTGCGCAGCAGGTAGCCTTTCCAGATTGGCTTCTTTCTCTTAGCGACATGCATCTATGTTTTTTCCATGATACGCATTTATGTCTTTTCATGGCTTGATGGCTCATTTAGTTCTAGCACTGAATAAGATTTCATCGCCTGGATATACCGCAGTTAGTTTATCCATTCACCTACTGAAGGGCGTGTGGGTTGCTTCCAAGTTTTGGCCACTATGAATAAAGCTGCTATCACTAGGTGTGTGCAGGTTTCTGCAGAGAGAGTGTTTTTAAATTTTTAACTCTTTTGGATAAATGCCCAAGAGTGAGATTACCGGACCACACGGTAAGAACGTGTTTAGTTTTTAAGAAATTGCCAAACTGTCTTCCAAAGTGGCTGCCCCACTTTGCATTCCCACCAGCCGTGAATGGGAGTTCCTGTTGCTCCACATCCTCCCCAGCATTTGGTGACGTCACTGTGTGTGTTGGATTTCGGCCATTCTGATAGGTGTGTAGTGGTGTCTTGTTGTTTGGGTTTGCCTTTTTCTGATGACATAGGATACGGAGCATCTTTTCATATGCTCGTTTGCTACCTGTATATCTCTTTTTGGTTAAATATCTGTTATAGTCTTTGGCCCATTTTTAAATTGGGTTGTTTGTTTTCTTATTAAGTTTTAAGAATTCTTGGTATTTTTGGATAATAGTCTTTTATCAGATGTTTTTTGCAAGTATTTTCTCTCAGTCTGTGGCTTGTTTTCTAGTTCTCTTGATACTGTCTTTAGCAGAGCATTAGTTTTGAATTTTAATGAAGTCCAGCCTATAAATTATATCATTTATAAATCCTGTCTTGGTGTGTCTCAAAAGGGATCACCATGCCCAAGGTCATTTAGGTTTTCTCCTGTGTTGTATTCTAGGAGTTTTATAGTTTTGCATTTTATATTTAGGTCAGTGATCCATTTTGAGTTAATGTCGGTAAAGGACATAAGATCGGTGTCTAGATTTATTTTTCTTGCACGTAGATGTCCAGATGCTCCAGCACAGCTTGTTGGAGAGACTGTCTTTGCTCCATTGTTTGCTTTTGCTCCTGGTCAGCGGTCAGTTGACTGTGTTTGTGAGGGGTCTATTTCCGGGCTCTCTATTCCAGTCCCTTGATCTATTTGTCTGTTCTTCCACCAATACCACACTGTCTTGATTACTGTAGCTTTAGAGTAAGTCTTAAAATCACATTTACATCTTCTAGGTTATAAAAAGCCAGGTCACCAGCAAAGTAGCCACATGACCTTTAATAGAGGGAGAAGGAGACACTTGGCAGCCTGCATCTGCTTTGCCTTTTAGTCTTTATAGTGGTGGTCCTGGCTCAGACTGGCTCACCAGAGCCAGTGATGCACGTCTCTTCCAAACACCATGTTCAGTGCCATCAAATGGGTGACTTAAAAATGGCCATTGGAGGAATATTTATATCACGGAAATTGGAAAATGCTTCAAATCAGACTTGTTTGCCTTTTTTTCCCCTTCAGTTGTTAAACATTTACCAGCATAACACTGTTTTTATATCTAAGATGTTTTTCTTTTTGATATCTTGTTATCAAATGCCTTCTCAGCATCCTAGTTCATGTTCGTTAATCATTTTTGTAGTTAGGCACCGTGCTCAGATCTTTCACACGTGTTCTTTAATTCTCACAACAATCTCACGAGGTGGGTGTGTGATCTCAGCTTATGCCTGACGGATGCTGCAGAGCAGACCAGTGACAGATTTCATTTTACAGGTGCAATTTGCAAATGAGTAGGCTGAGACTCAGCAAGATGAGATAATTTTTCCAAGGCCTGTAGCATGTAATCGGTAGACTAAGGACTCTTGGCTGACTCATGCTTGATACCACCGTGCACCATGGTCTTCCCCACCATAGAAAACTTTTCTGGGCTCCGGTTATGACACCGTGGTTCCCTGTGCACCCGGCCTGATACCAGAACCCTCAGGGCCACAGTATCTTTATCTATATGAAGAGGTCGGTGATGATAATCTTGCCTCGCTCACAGGATTGCGTTACTAGTTAAAGGATAGTTTCTATAAGATCGCTTTGGAGAGCTCAAGTATGATATAAATGGGAAATATCGTTACATGCTCAAAAGCGAAGGAAAAAATATTTATAAAAAGAGAACCATATCCCAGTGTAGAAGATTCAGTGAAGTGGGTATTTTCTATAAATGCAGGTTCTGAGGAGTCTTACAGTGAATGTTTCTGGGTGAACCGGGGACCTTTAATCTGGGATTGTCTAAACTTTTCTCTTGGAATTATTTGGTTTTAGGGCTTCCTAACTTTCCCAGATAGTCTCACTGGTAATCAGGTGGCCCTAGTTTCTCAGGTAGATTTGGATGGTGGGTGTGTTCTAGGAATCAAATTATTAAGAGGATGGATCAGCATTGGCAAGTTGAAATTCAGTACCCTGAGGGAGAATTTCTGCTCTATTACGTCCGTGTTTTAATCAAGAGGTTCTTCTTTCCCCCCGATAAGCTGCTTATACTTCCGACAGTCAGTGTATGTCATTGTATTTATTCATTGAGCTTTCCCTTCTGCCCTGCACCGAACTCTCCACGATGTCAAACCAACATTTGATCGCCAGAGAAATCGCCAGCCCCAGTGACTGAGGTTGGCAGCGTGCATCGCATTGCTTCATAAACGCGTACTGCACAAGTGCACGGGTCCTTTGGTGGTACTCCTGTTTCTGGGGCCACATTGTCCATCTGCAAGCTTTGGAACCTGTCTTAGACGTCTCAATCGCAGTTAGATCTAGTGTGCAGGCAAGGCCGATGACCGTGGTATGTTTGCTGCTGCGGTCACTCTGCATGCTCTCAGGACATCAGAGGCATTTGGCAGCAATACAAAAACCTCTACATACGTCATAACTGATATAGTACGAACCCCTTACTGTGTTATGTAAGACCTACCTTGACCTCTTTCGCCCCAGGTACCTTCATTCCTGCTGTCCTCACTGTGCAATGATCTTCTGTAATTCTTTTGCCTGGCCAACTCTTACATACTCTTCAAGGATGGATTTGGGTCTCGTCCCTTCAGGAAATCCTCTCTGATCTGTGGGTTGAGATTTGGCTCTCTTTTCGCTCACCTCTGTATCCCTTGATCTGAGTTCTGATTTCATTCTGAAGTAATCGCCTATGTTTCTCACTTCCCCAAGAGACTTCCCAAGGGCAGAGACCACCTTTTCTTCCAAAGCTGGAGGAGTGTTGGTGTCTGGCTTGAATGGAGTGTTCAGTAAACATTTGATGGACCGAAATGGCTAATTCCAAGCGGAATGCTTTTTCCAGGAGGAGCATGACAGTGAGATGAAACGCGAACTTTTTGTGGGTTCGTAGAGTGACAGCCCTCCAAGGAACCAAGCATGATTCTCTTCCCACCACCGAGGGGTGGAGCTTGCGGCTCCCAGATTATAAATGCAATGTTGGGGCTAAACCTGTGTTTGTCTGAATTCAGACTGCAATTCCAGCCGCACTGCAGTCTGGTTTATTCACTCTTAAGGGAGAAGAGAATCAAAGAATTCTCCATTCACACCCCCCAGAGTAGAGGAATGGAACTATGTATTCGAAGAGTTCCTAGGAGGAGATGGTGGGCTTATGACCAAAGATGGAAGCACTTGAGGCCTCCAAACTGCCTTTAGCATTTCTCATGTTACATATGACCTGACTGCTCCTTCCTCCTGCCAACTTATTGATGATGTAATTATCTACAGGTGTTCCTTCTTTTGTTTACTCAGTTGGACTTGATAGTGCGTCTGATGAGCAAGGTGGTAGAGTAGCGAGTGATGAAGATCTTCACCCACCTGGCCAGTTCCCTCTGCTCTGCACTGTGGTGGGCATCATTGGTTAGCGGACAGTCTTTCTTCTTACTGATTTGACCAAGTTTTCGGGCTAAGGCCATGGGGTAATGCCATTTTGCCTACTCTGGGGAGCAACGGTTCTTTGTGGATGTGTGTCCTTGATCTTAGAGAGACACTAGAGGGAACAGCAGGCTGGGAATGACATCTAGGATGTACGGTCTGCTCCGATGGGACTCCCTGATTCCTCAGCTCCTTGTTTTTCCCATGAGAATCACCATTTCAGTATTCATTAGGGAAAATGACCTTTTGAGGGCATAAGAGAGTACCGTAAAAACTATGACGGCCCTCATGGCTTTGAGGAGAAGAAAAGGGACTAGGATCAGAGAGACAGGGCATGGACTCAAAGTCTGCATAAGGAACATTTGTGACTCCGTGCTAGGGGATGGTTGTCACTTACATTAGGCATCTCCTTTGCAACTTCCAATATGGTTATTTGGGAGTAAAGAATGAGTTAAATGTGATGAAATTTCAAATCAGCGTCCTTTTCGGGAGAGATGTTGCTGGAGGGCCTGATGTGGGGGTACTGAGTGGGCATCTTAGGGTGGGGGGAATCTGTGTCACTTAATTTTTTCCCATTAAAACCCTGCATTCTTGCTATTCACACGGGTTTTCTTCTCCCTTTCTCCATCCCCCCTTTTGTATCTGGTATTTCTCCCCTCGATTCTGCCTTCTTTCCCAGGTGTGTTTGATAACTGCTCCCACACTGTCAGTGACAAGGGCTGGGCCCTGGGGATCCGCTCAGGAAAGGACGCAGGCAGGCGAGATGCTCGCTTCTTCTTCTCGCTTCGCACCGACCGTGTGAAGAAAGCCACCGTTGTGACCGGCCGCAGTCGCTACCAGCCAGGCACGTGGACGCACCTGGCGGCCACTTACGATGGACGGCGTATGGCCCTGTATGTGGATGGCAGTCAGGTGGCCAGTAGCTCAGAGCAGTCTGGCCCCCTGCACAGCCCCTTCATGGCGTCTTGCCGCTCTATGCTCGTGGGAGGGGACAGCTCTGAGCACGGGCACCGTTTCCGTGGACACCTGGGCACGCTGGTCTTCTGGTCAACGGCCCTCTCGCAGAGGCACCTCCAGCACAGTCCTCAGCATCCAAGTGGGGTGGAGGAGCTGACCACGCTGGTCCTGACGGCCAGTTTCGAGCCCCTGGAAGAACAGTGGGCCCCCTTTAGAGAGGAGAAGTACCCACGGCTTGAGGTTCTCCAGGGCTTTGAGCTGGAGCCCGAGATCCTGTCCCCCTTGCAGCCCCCGCCCTGTGGGCAGACGGTGTGCGACAATGTAGAACTCATCTCCCAGTACAACGGGCACTGGCCCCTCCGCGGGGAGAAGGTGATACGCTACCAGGTGGTGAACGTCTGCGACGACGAGGGCCGGCACCCCACCGTGAGCGCGCAGCAGATCCGCCGGCAGCACGAGGCTCTGAACGAGGCCTTCGGCCGCTACAACATCACCTGGCAGCTGAGCGTCCAGCGGGTCCACAACTCCACGCTGCGCCTCCGGGCCGTGCTCGTCGGCTGCGAGCCCGGCAAGATCGGCAACGACCACTGCGACCCCGAGTGCGAGCACCCGCTCACGGGCTACGACGGGGGCGACTGCCGCCTGCGCGGCCGCTGCTACGCCTGGCACCGCAGGGACGGGCTCTGCCACGCCGAGTGCAACAACATGCTGAACGACTTCGACGACGGCGACTGCTGTGACCCCGAGGCGGCCGAGGCGCCCGCGACCTGCTTCGACCCCGACTCGCCCAGGAGGTAAGGCGCTGGGGCGCGGGGCGGCCCGCCCTCGGGTGCGTGTCTGGCGTCGTTCTCTCCTTTTGGCTTCTGGAGACACCGAGGGGCGGGGTTCACGTAGCCCCCCAAGAGAAGAGTCGTCCTCCCGACCGTAGTGCGCTTTCCTGAAGCCCTCGGTGTTGGGTTAAGTAATTCGGGACGCGGAGATGGCCAGGACAAGGGACAGCCCTCGCAGTGCTCATGCTCTGGGGAGCGCACCGCCAGGTGGGCGGTGTGACGGGCACCTGAGGACAGATGCACCAGGTGCTTGAGACGCCTGGGCAGCTTAGCTCGTGAGAGGAAGCGGAAGCGGGGGGGCACAGAGAGCAAACAGGTGCGTGTGGATAGAAACCACTGCGCCCAGGCATCCACGAGCGCTCTGCCCGCAGTCAGAGGTCCCTGCGGAGCAGCACAGATCCGTGCGGGGGCCCCTCCCGTGCTTAGCCTCCGTGCAGCAGCTTCCTGAACACAAGACATCCTGCGTCTGACCACACACGCCTCCGTTAGGTGACGCGCCTTTCCCTGGTGCTCACTGGATTCTGTTCTCCACATAGCACCTAGGAAGATCCTTTGTAAAAGGCAAATCATTTCCTGTCATTCCTCTTCTTAAATTTGTTTTCCCACTGCACCTTGCGTAAAATGCAGACTGCCTGCCTGGCTCACAGGCCCTGCTGCAGCCAGACCCCTGCCTGTCTCTCTAGCCCCCAGAATAGTACCCCGCGAGGCACGGCCTCCCGGACTCTCTTCTGTTCCATGGAATAATGAAGCTTGTGTTTTGCATGAGCCGTTTCATCTTCTTGCAATCTTCTCTTCCGTCCTCTTCAGTGGATGGATCTTCTCTTGTCCTTCCGATATTTACTTAAGTGTCACCTCCTGAAGAGGCCTTTCCTGATGCCTCAATTGAAATCACCGATCAACCACTATTACGCCAACTAACTTCAGTTCTCTGCCTACCACTTACCACCTCTGATGTTTCCCTCATGCCTCCTTTGTCTTTCCCCTGCCTGGAATGTCAGCTTCATGAAGTCACGGCTCTTGTTCATCGTGACACGGCCAGTGCCTAGAAAGGAGGCTGGCCCTTCGTCGTTTACCTCATGTTTATTTGAATGAACAAATAAATCTGGTGTGTCTTCCAATGTGAGATGGAAGTCAACAAGAGAATTTCCATTTGATGGTCCGCTCGAGGTCTGGGGAGTTTGGGAAGGAGGTAGGAGAGGAGAGATGTGGGAGGTAAACTCGTTCATTTGTATGTGTGGGCAAGGCTTCTCTGCTACGGACCTGGCACCTTTGTACAAGTTATAATAAGGCTCACACCTGAGCTAGGGTGTCATGTTGGTGGGAGGCGGGAGGACTGGATCTCACCTTCCACTCGATACCTACTTGGCTGCCTTTGTGTTTATTGGTCACAATTTGTATAATAATTCACTGTGTCCTGTATGCGGGCAGTCAGTTAACACCAGTTAATAGGTTGGCCTGTACTTCAGGCACGTGATGTCAGGGGTTGAGTGTAAGATTTGGAATCAGGAAATATAGCCAGATTCCTGAGTCCTCATTACTTAAATTTAGCTATGTAAATTGTGTAAGTCACTCTCTGCAAGTCAGGTGGCTTGTCAGTAAAATGGGGGTGATTGCAGAAGGAATTTATATTACCTATATCCTAGGGGTACAAGAAAATGTTTCGTAACTAAAAGTTTTCAATATACAAAAATAGTTCTAAACTAAACGTTAGTTATTATTATGATTATTAGAGCTGACAGATCGGAAGCCTTTGTTTACATAATAATACACAGGGAGCTGATCACATTACCAGAAATATTCACATAAGAAAGATTCTGTTTGGGTTTGGTTTTTAGATTTTGATAACCTTAAGCAGAAACTAAACCTCAGTTGTAACAGTGGTTGCCAACTCTTAGGATTCCCAGGGAGGGAAATCTGGCTTGTTTTCCTTGTCTACTCGTTCATGACAGCAGCCCGCCGCTCTGCCGGAGAGAACTGTCTCTCCAGGTGTCCAGGCATCATTTTCCTCAGTGTGGCCTTTCGTCTCTCTAAATCCTTACTGCCACTGCCCCTATCTGGGTGTTTATAACTTACGCCACAGAGTTGCCATGGTAACTCACCCCTGTTTATCTATAGACCCAGAAGTATTTCAAACCTTCTTACCCCTACGTGCAAAACTCAGTGGAATAAAAGGAACTATTTCTACTTTCTGATAGTTAAAAGTATTTAAATCAAAGTAACAAATGTTCATGGTTAAAAATATCAAATTGTACCAAAAGACATCAGGAAGAAGACAGTCCCTGCCTAATTCTTATCCCTCCTACTTCACTCTTTAGCCTTGTTCCCATATTTATTTTACCTGTCTCTTCTGGCAGTTACCTCTATAGCTCCCAATATTACATTACTTGATTCATCAATTTTAAACATTATGCCTTGATTTGCTCTTATGATAAAGATGAGATAACTTTTCCACTGTCTCTCCCTCTCCACCTTTTCAACATAATTATTTTACTGTTTTTAGTCGAATTCGTTACATACATGTTCATTTACAATATCATGACTATGAAGTATTTTTTTGTTGTAGAACAAAGTGTTATTCTGCTATGATATATTTTTTTCTGGCATAGTTACTTTCCACCCTCCCCTAGCCCATAAGATTCTATTTCCTCCCTCCTTCCCTCCCTTTTTCCCTTCCTTTCTTCTTTCCTTCTTTTTTGCTATCTAATGTCTTTTTTTTTTTTTTAACACACTCTGGAGCTCTTCCTTCTAGTGTGTTCTATTTCTCTGTCCACTTTCAGTTGTGACCAGCCATCTTTAGGTCTGCTGCACAGCTGTCATCCTGGAACTTCTCTTTACTGCTTTTTTTTTTTTTTTTTTTACCCTATTTTACTGGAAAACACTTTCTAAGAAATGGTGTTTTAGGAAATTTTTTTTCTGGAAATACATTTATCAAAATGTTTTTATTTTGCCTTTACACAATTACTGACAGTTTGTCTTGGTGTAAACTTTGGGGTTGTGAAACATTCTCAAACTTTTGAAGAAATTTATTAATTGCCTCTAGCTTCTATTCTGATAATTCTGTGTCTTTTTAGAGGTAGAAATTGTTCCTTTTAAAAATTGTTCAGAATCTTAACCTTGTTTTAGGGATGGTATGATAATATTTTTGAACAACAGGGTTGGCCTTTTATCCTTCTTTTGTTGATAACACAGTGGTCCTTTACATTTTGACCCTCCTGCCCCTCACCTCTGGCAAGTACTATTATTATTTTGATTTTTAAAATTCAATTTTCTCTGTTCTCTTTTTCTACTGAGATGGATCTCCTGAATTTATTCTCTGTCTTTTTTTTTTCTTTTTCTTTTTTCTCTCATATGGTTTATCTCTTGGTTACTTTTTTTTTGGTGGGGGATTTCCTTGAATTTATCTTCCAACTCTTCTATTGTTTTTATTTCATCAATCATATTTTTAAGACCTTATTCTCTGGTTGTCTATACAAATCCATTTTTATTTTAAGAACGCAGCCTTTTTGATGCTAAAAATGAGACCCATTCAGAATTTTTTTCTATGCACTCTAGCTGATTGATCCGCCATCAATTTTTTCCCCCTTTTTTCCCCTTCTAAATTCCTCTCTGTCTTTCATGTTAGAGGATTTCCTGAACCATCTAGTGCTTGCTTACAGTAGGAGCCACGCTTTCACATTTATATTCACGAACTGGAAAACAGTGGTTATCTGTGAATTTCTTCTTTTGGGGGAAGGGACGTGGAGCAGAGCTGAGGGGAGAGGAGAGCCCTTCTCTTCTCGGGTCCCTTATAGTTATTTATTTCATTATCATATCTTTTTCCTTCTCCCATCTTCTCCCGTGTATTCCTTGTGTTGAATTGTTATTCTAAAAAATTTTCAGTGTTTTGCATAACTCTGGCAAGAACTATGTTTTGAAAACAATTATTCCTAAGATGTCCGGATGCAGTAGGCTGAGCAGAGAGTCAAGTGGAAAGAATATGTCAAGAGTCAGTGCTAACAACTCAGTGGAGGGGCATGGTAGTTTTATATGAATTTTAGGTTTAAGTCCAGGCCAAGGCACTACAAGCAGAGCATGGAGTGTAGACCGCTCTTCTGCACTGTGGTTCATGAAAGCACTTTGGATTCGTGGAGACACAGACCCCTGGAATTCCCGAGGGCCTGGGACTTGGTGTAGTTATTGATTGTCCCTGAACTTAATTACCCATATGCAGCATCCTTATCACTGCAATTAAATCACAGAACTCAGGCTCACGATTCCATTATGCGTGACCCTGAAGGGAATCCAGCTTCATCAAATGCCTTGCCAGATGTTCACTGAGCAAACAGAGTGTGTCAGGCACAGAGCCCTACTTGGGAGCTCATGGTTTAGCGGGGAGAGTGGGGAGGCAGGGGAGGGAGGCACCTGTAGATAGATTCCGAACGTGCAGGTGCAACTATCGGTGTGCGCGCAATCCTCCTCGTTTCTCAGATCCCACTCAGCAGTCCCCTTACCCCCAGCCCAGTGAGCAACCAGAGCTCTAGCTCAAAGACGTCCTCTCCCAGAGGCTCTGAGAGTAGGGCAGAGCCCGAGGAATCCAGCACCAAACATCTGTAGCCCAGATGGACTTATCAAAGGGCGATTATTTATCAGACTTGGGGCTGAGCAGGAGGAGATATGAATTATTGATACATTACCCAGCCAGTTGAACAGAATTACTAAAGGAGAGGAACTTGGCTTGCGGGCAGCCACGGCTGTGTGGGCTGGATGCCTATTGCTACATAGTGGCTTCTCTGAGAGAAGGTCTGCAAGAGCTGAGGAAGGAAGGGGCTTGAGAGTCCGTCCCTGTGAAAACACAAATGCCACTGACCACACCTCATGACACGTCCTCCGAAGCCAGGCCAAAGGACACTCTCTATCCTAAGGGAGACTCGGCTTCGCTGATCATGGCGGGCTTGAGTTTCTTTTTGGTTGTGAATTGTTTCTTTTATTTTTCTCTCTAAGGTTGCGCCTTGGAGAAGAAGGATTCTTTGGTGCCCAACCTACTTTCCATCTCTTAATCCTCTTTCTCCTTTTCACATTGAGGTTGAGCTCAGTATCCAGCCAAATCTAGAATAGTGGGCTTGCCTCTGTCTTTGCTTCCTATGTGACAGATTTCATAATCTGTTATCATGCAGAGAAAAATCACCAAGTAAACACACACATAGCTGAGCACAGTTTAAGCAGGTCATCAGTCACCGCAGTGTCAGACTGTGCTCCGAAGCAGACAGTGGGATGCCTTCCGCTTGTTTGATGGGCTGAGGGCTCTGTGTATTGGTGTCTTGCCGTCTCGTCTTTGCTTCACCTCCTGAGTTTTGCTGCTGGCACGTTCGCGGGCAGAAGGACAGCTGTACACAGCTATGCTCAGACAAGGCCCACTTCCCTTAGGATCCTCCAGAGAGTGGGCAGCGGCAGCGAGAGCGGTGTCTGCAGGTGTACGCAGCATGGGGTGTGTGTCCTGTGGCAGGAGGGCAGACACATATGACACAAAGGGCACAGGTGGGGAACTTGGTGCCGCACACACCTGGATGCTGGAGATTAGCTGTGCTTTGTTCGCCCATCGTTTATGGCTGTTGAGCCAAAGGAATGGTCAGCCTAGGCCCCGCGGTGGCGGGTCTGTTAGATGTGAGTTGGGCTTCACGATGGGCTGGTTTCTTTTGAAGTTGGGATTCTAAATTCCCTGCAGCCAAACAAACAAACAAAACGCCTACGCCGGAAAATAAGGTAAGGGGAAGACGTGGGCAGAGAAGTGGAGGAGAAACTTTAAAATCGAACAGCAAGAAAAGGTCTCAACCTCCCCACCACTGCCCCCTTCAAATCATGCAAGCAATGTGAACTCTAAAGAGACCGGCCTCACCGTCTCATACGCATTTCACCCGGCAAAGAGAATAGGAGGGAGGAAGTAAGAGAACACCTTACAGGTAAGCTCAGAAAGTTTCCCTACAAATAGAAATGTCTCCTGTTCATTTTCCAACAGGCCAGTTCTTTTTTTCTTTTCTCTAGGAACTCTGTTTCTGTGTTACTTTAGTGACTGAATAAAAGTTAAACCTCGTTGCTGGGTCTTCCCCTAGCCCAGGGAGGCAGGTCGTGAAGTAGGTGGAGCACAGTTAGCTTGGACATCGGGTTGTTTTTTTGAGGATTTGTTTCAACGGAGTGTCAGCCTCGGGTGGAAGCTGCTGACCCAAGACTTTCCTGAACCCCAGTGGCCTCTGACCTCTCACCAGGGGCTCTGTGGACCTGAGTCCCATAGCTCGACACTTGGGTGACTCTTGCTTATTCTTTACCTCTCGGGTAGGATGTCACTTCCGCAGTCCTGGGACCATTCCTTTTGTCCTCAAATCGCTGTCTCTTTTGCATGGCTTCTCATCCCCTACTCTGCCCAGGCCCCATGGTCTCCCACCTGTGTTATTACAATAGCGTCTTCACTGGTCTCCCCACTTCTACTCATGTTCCCCGCCCCCGTCTGTTTTTAACAAAGCTGCCAGGGGAATCCTGTTAGAGCGTAACTCGGCTCTAGTCATCCCAGAATTCTCCAGCGGCTTCCCAGCTCACTCAAGGTCAACGGCCAGTAGTAGTGTGACCCTGACCTCCAGGACCCCACCTGATGTGGCACCTGTTACTTTTGTGGCTTCGCCTCCGCCCATGCTCCCCCTTGTTTACTTAACTCCAGCTGTGCTGGCCTTCGCACTGCCCCTTGACAGACACCCTCCTCCCACATGCTTTGGGAGTGGCGTTTCACTCTGCTGGAAGGCTCTCCCTCCAGAATTCTAGAAGGCTAGTTTTCCCACTTCCTTCGAGTCCTTTCTCGAAGTCACCTTTGGCGAAGGCTTCCCTGGTGACCTCATCTAAACTTGCACCTACCTTCTGACTCTTAATGCTTTCTTTCCTGTTTTAGTTCTGTTCTTAGAATTTCTTACTAATGAGCTATATGCTATATACATTTTAAATTTTGCTTAATGTCTGTCTTCTCTGCTAGAATGGAAGTTCCGTCAGAGAAGGGGTTTTCGTATGTTTGAGTTACTGTTTTAATGCCTTCTCACTTAGAGCAGCAAAAGGAGTAAGAAGTATTGATGATTGACGAGTAAAGGAATGTTCTTCCCCTAGTATGGTGATCGGCAAACTGTGGCCCATAGACCAGATTTAGCCTCCCACCAAATAAAATGTTATTGGAATGCGCTTTTATTGGAATCCACTTGTTTACACATTGTTTATGGCCGCTTTCATGTGGCAAAGTTGTGTAGTTACAATGGAGACTGTGTGGCCCGCACAACCTAAAATATTTACTATTTACCCCTTTACAGTAAAAATTTGCCCCCTGCCCAAACACATATTTATCATACTTACTGTAATTACCCGTTGCTGTCTGTCTCTTGCACAAGACTTGAAGGCTCTTCGTTTATAGTTCTTTTTTTTTTTTCCTTTTTCCCTGTCTTGTTTATAGTTCTTATAATGTGGGAAGTGCTCAACTGATATTTTTGAAATGAATTTATATATATATAGATACACATATATGTATATGAAAAGTCAGTGACGTAGGAGCATGAATGACAGTGTTGGGCCAGGGTTTGGGTAGGGGGGAGCATGCTACTCTGCATTGAAAAAGAGGGTCTGCAGAATCTGCCCTCTAATAATCCCTCCTACTTGACTCATTGCCGTGGTAGACTCGCCGTCTCCAGAAGTAACTCAGATAACGAAAGATACCCTTGAAAGTGTGAGTGTGTTAGCCGGGGAGGGAAAGGCCCCGAGCAGTTTCATTCATTATCTCATCGTTGGAGTAGCTGAGCTCCCGGGCGGCTCTGAAAGTGAGAAACGCGGAGTGAGTGTTGAGAACTCGTCAACTACAGCAGCCAGGAAGAGGAAGAGCAGGTCCCCAGCGGGGAGGCGGCCCTCCGATCAGATGTAGCCTCTTCAAAACGATGCTGCAGGTTAGCAGGGCCCCTACCAGGCGTGTTCGTCAGCCGTTTGTGGTCGCAAGGAACAGAGACTCACTCAAGTTAACTCAAGAAGATGGGTTCGTTGTACAATTACATCTGGGCTGGAGGTGGAGCCAGAAGGCTGCAGGGACCGAGGTGGGCTCGGGCACCCCGTTTCTTTCGCAGGCCGCTGGGTCCTCCACATCTCTGCATCTGCGCCAATTGGGCCCTTGTCACCCGTTGGTTAGATTACCGGTAGTTCACGTCTCCTTCCCGCTTTCCTGTGAAGCTGAACTCGGCATGCTGGGGCCCCCTCTTTGTCTCGTTGAGTCACCTCTTCAGACTCGTGTTCTCACGGCCATTTACCCCGGTTTCTTGCGGAATCTTGGTTCGGATTCTGGAAGGCGTCTGTGGGATTTGGTCCCACTCATCTTTGTCTGTCACGTCAGAAGTCATAGGTGTCTGGCCAGCCTCATGTTCAAGCAACTATGGCCAAAGGAGTGGGCAGTAGGGAGGATTCCTGAGGGCTCCCTGGGCAGCCCTGACGAGGTGGTGCCAACATGCGGGGTGCAGTGAGCTGGGTTTTCATCTTGGGGATGAAATCCTGACAGGTATCATTTCCTTAGACCTGCGTTTTCCTGGTAACGTAACCCTGTCTGTCTGTCTCTCTGTCTGTCTATCAACCATGTATCTCTTTTACCAATGAAATAAAGCACTTTGCATGGATTCTCTTATTTCATGCTCACAATAGCTCCAAGAAGCAAATATTTTGATTATCTACATATAAGAAAACAGGACTTTAGTTAAATGACTATCTTATTGCAGTGGTAGAAGAGGGATTACAGTCAGACTTCAGAGCCTGTGCCATCTACCCCCATTCCATACCGTGTGTCAGGTTTAAGCCTTACATGTCTAACAAAGAGTTCAGCTCAGAGTGGGTGTGTAACAGGTATTTGTTTAATTATATAATGATCATTTTAGAGAATATATACTTGAAGAGATGAGGGACAGGAAACGGAAAACTCTAAGGGCTTAGTGTTTAGAAGGGACATTATATAAGAGGTGGTTTCCTTAAAACATGAATAGTTAGGAGCAGGAGAAGGTTTATTAAACAAGGGCAAAAAGATATGAACCAAAGTACAGATTGTCACGTGCAAACCTCTTCAGGCCACTATTGAGAAGAACAACTGGAAAGGAGGGGACTTTTTTCCCTCGGGAAAAAGAATAAGGAAAGAGAGAAAATTGAAAAGTGACATTGAGGGGCCTTACATGTTGGGCTTAGGGATTTGAACAGTAGGTGGTTAGAAGCCATGTGAAGTTTAAGGGAGATCATACCTGTTGAAAGGACTTTGCGAGCTGAAAATACTTTGTAAGTGAAGGTGTTTGGCGAGACATTGCAGTGGCTTCAGCCGTAAGTTTGAAGAGATGGTGGACATTTGCAGGGGGATGTTGAGCAGATGATTGAAACAGATGTGAAAGAGCCATTTACCTCGGTGTGGAATTTAACCGGGGCGAGATGATCCGTGTAGAGCAATGAGGAGTCGCCATGAACCGAAAGCACCCTGACTCACGGGGCGTCTGCACCCTGCCTCCCCTCCCAGGCCTCCTTTGCATGCGAGTGAAAATGCAACGCGGAGTTAGAGGAGCATCTCCTCTCTACAGAGCTTTAGAAACAATGACTGTTCAGGGAGGGCCTTGCCTGCCGTCTGTGTTCGCTACCCAGGGGATACTCAGAATTAGCTGCTGAATAAAGGCTGCACTTAGGACTATGACAGATGAGGGACTCAAAATGATTTTACGTGAAAATTTAAAGCATTAAATCCTGGGCTCAACCCAATACCATGAGAATTTACAGAGATGAACTTAGATTTTAGGATATAAAATGTGTAAACAAAGCTGGTGGATATTTGTGTTTTCAGTAATCAATATGAAAGTCATCATGAGCATAAGCTTCGTATGAAGCAAAAGCATGATGTGGCTATTAAAAATACGCCAACAATTTTGGGCTCCATTAAAAGGGATGGAGTGTTCAGATGGCTGGAAGAGATGATCCCTCTAGACACAGTCCCGATCAAGCCCTGTCTGGAGTCTGTGCTTAGTTCTGGGCAGCGGGTTTTATAAGGAACATCAGCAACCTGGAGCCCATCCAGAGTTTGGGAAGGAGAGCGGTGATGAGCAAGACGATAAAATGGCCCCATTCTCCTACAAGGATGAGATTTTAACTCCTCCCTGCTTCACCGAAGAACCAGTATAAAGGGACTTTTTTTGCACCTCATTCATTGTATTCACTCACCTACTCATTAGTTAATTTTTTCCATTTCTGCAATTACCGAATGGCTCTTATGTTTCAGACACAGTGGCAGGTGCTAGGGACATGATCCTTGTCTTCAGAGCCAGGTGGGAGAGACGCATACGTGGACATAATCACAATACCGAGTAGAGTGAAGCCAAGCGCTGTCTCTCGTCCTCTTTGTGCCCTGCCCACATCTGAACGTCTCCAGTGACTAACCGGTTTGTCTCTACTTTTAGCCTTCCTCCATTCTAACCCCCACACGTACACTGTCATTAGAATAACCGTTCGGAGAATCGTGCATATGTTCACCTCTTCCCAGCTGGAAAGACTCAGTCGTGGAGGGCAAGGGTTTGAAGTCGTTCTTGAAAGATGGGCAGCAGAGACCAGCAGGAAGAGTGCATTAGGTGGGGGAGGGAGGGCAGCGGAGGCTCAGCATCTGCTGTGTAGCGTAAGATGATTTAGGACGGTAACAATCATAACGACTGCCATTTATTCAATGACCGTACCATTAACTGTGAAAATATGGCAGCATCGTGGGGCATTCACGGTCCAGTATTAGAACAATTATTCAGACTGGCTCCATGTGGTGCACGACACGTTCAGTTAAATGAGTTTTATAATTATGTCTAACTCTCCTCAATAATTGGGTCTGCTCCTTTTCTGTAAATTTTAATAGAGTGGGAAGAAGTCTTCATCTCTACTTCTGTCATCTCGGACCTTCCTGTATGATCAATTTGATCAGCAAATAGACAAAATCACATTTTTATTTATATTTTCTTTGTCGTAGTAGCCTAGTCTGTTATAGGTAGTTTTGAAAAGGATGCATGATGAATACGGCCTATATGGTACTGGTCTGTCCTAATTTTAGGGTTCACGGGGAGCTGTCTCGCATCTTTATGTAACAATTTGATCGGGTCACCTTATTTCAAGCATTTATTATGGCCAATCCTAAAACTCAAATATGAGGAATTCTGTTCTAACGCTCATTCCAAAGCTTTTCTTACATATTTGGAATTTCATCTCTATGGGAAGAGAAAGGCTTGTACATTTCAAATGCCTATTTCTAAATAAGAAATGTATTCATTTCTTTCGGGTTAGCTATATCATGCCTTATTGCAGATAGAACTTACAGTATCATTTATACTTTCATATAATATAACAATTTAAAATAAGAAATGTATGGATAAGAAAGAGGGACAAAAGGGAAAATGAGGACAGGTAAGAAAAAACGAAGCCAGTGTCAAATTCGGTGTGTAAAATGAGCGCACACATGCTAGAGTGAAGAGATCGACCAGAGTTAGCTCTGAACCTGCCAGAATCGATATGGAGAGGGAGACAGGATAAGCTGCATAGCTCACTCGTTTATAAGATGAAAACAAACAGCTGCTCAAGAGAACAGCTGCCATAGGTCGTGATACTGGCCAGAAGTTTCCCCTGGGGACCCCGCATAGAGAAAACTGGAGCGGTGACAACCCCCTTACACGAAAACTGAATATTCTCTTAAAGAATCATCCTTGAGTCTGCTCCTGAGCAGAAGGTCATTTTTGTCCTGGAACAATTTTAAAGAAGAACAGTAATCAAAAGCATAGCCTTTCGTGGAGGTAGCTGTGAACGAGGTTCCGGACCCAGGCAACGGTGGCTGGCATGAGCCAGAGAACGGACCCATCTTTCTCTGAGACTAGAGGGAAGGAGGTGAGGGTGGACGCAGGCGTCTGTGTGGTTGGCACACGGGCGAGGATTCGAGAGAGATTTGGCCTGGTGGCCTTGACCTTGTTGGAGAAGAGAGAGGCAGCTGAGAGGGAGGCGATTGCTGACAGTGTAAGGGCTTGAGGAAAGTGGAGAGTTTTCATAATAGCCCCTTTTCAGTCCATCTTCATGTCCTGAAATTAGAAGGAAACTTACGTGTCTCACCCCATTTCCTCTTTTCATGGGCCATTGTGAAAGGCGAGTCTGAAAACAGCTGCTATGAATCTTTAAGGGGGTGGAACCAAGGTAAATTCTGAAGGAGTCGAGCTTACCTGAATTCACTCATGGAATGGACACTGGAGATCGTTGGGTTGAACCATGTTATATGACATGATGTTACATTACATTATGCATGTATGAGGAAGCTTGTCTCCAGCCACGCAGCCAGCCGATTATCCGATTGGATGACCCAAGAGTGGGGGTCGTCTGACTCCTACTTGCTCCCTCAACTGCCCCCAACTGCTCAAGCTGCTAAGCAGGAGACGAGATGCCATGTGTAAGTCTCTGCCTCAGTTTCTCCATCTCCTTCCATGCCTCTGCTTCGCTGCATAGTCTCAAAGCTGCCTTTCGGGGATTAGAAAAAGAAGTTTGAGATCGCAGGTTCTGCACTAGACTCCTTTGCCTGTCTGGCCATCTGCTTACCTGGTCTACTAGCTGCACATCACATCATCGTTAAGAGAGTAGATGTTGCTGGCGAAGGAGACAAACAATGAGATAGATCAAAAGAGGGTGCGAACTAAAGTTCATAATGAGAATAAAGCCCAGAGCTGCCCGTCGTCGTGGGTAGTGTAACCCCTAGGAAATTAGAACGGGCTGACTCTGTGGCGTCCCTGGCTGGGTGACCAAATCTCTGCAGTTGGCACAGAAAGCAGCATCTTAGTCCCCATTTAAAAAGAACGATTGCCACAGAAGGAGTTTGGAAATAGGAAAAATCCCAACAAGGAGCGGACCGAGAAGGCCATGTCATTTTTCCCGAGCCGGCAGCATTCTTCTGTTTTGAAGAATGAACAAATCATTAACCCAAACCAGGGTGAGCGTGGGGAGGGAGGGTGAAAGAGACAAAGAGGTTGGATGGTGAAGGGAAGGAGGGCGAGGAGTGGAAGAAAGAAAGAACTGTGTACAGAGCACACTGGCTTTCTTTTTCTTCGATCGTGAACTTGCTTCTGAATTTGCCTGCTTTAAGAAGAGGCCAGTGGAGATCAGCTAGCCCCTTCGCTGCCACCTTAGCCATTCCCCTAGAGATAGGGAAGCTCTACTAACCAGGCTGTCTACTGCACAGATAGCAGCAGCATCCAGTGCTAGGCCAGCCTCGCCTGAAGCCTGTCGCGTGGCCTCTGGTATTACTTATGGAAACTTGAAAAGTTGGCCAGAAACTGAACAAATCATTGGCAATTATATTTCTTAATTTCCTTTCTGTTGAGTTGCATGCGGGGCCCCTCAGGCATCTAGAACCTTCATGTGGTGTCTCAGCGGGGTTTCGAGGCAATGATCTGGTCCATTTCTGGGTAAAGCGTGGTATGCGGAGAAGCCCCCACGTCAAAGTGAACTGCACAGGAGATTGAGGAGGTCCTCCTCAGGGACTTGGGCCATCTCATCGGGCATAATGACTTGTCCAAAAACCTGAGTGGACCTAAAAAGTCTCTCACCGCTCTTCATTTTATAGAATGCTGTTTAACTGAATGGGTTCCTGAAATGTAATATTGGGAAGGATTCTGGGACACTTGGAGACTTTCTGGCCATTCCCAGAAGGGGCCATGTACATACAAAGATTCATCGAGGGCCGGTTCACCCAGCGAAAACGCTTCCTGACACCATCGTAGAGCCCCATGCTAAGTGCATGTTCCCGGAAGGCTTTTTATTGCCTCATTTCTGTTAGCACATCTTTTGCTATATAAGGGGCTCTGGGGAATGTATTTACCCAATTAATTCTGGAAATGTCACGTTACTGCCTGGCACTGTCACATTTCTTTAGATAATGGAAGAAAATGGAAAACATTGCAAGTGAGGCTCAATTTATAGAGATTTATTCTACAAGCAGATACTCTTGGAGGACCACAAGTACAATAAACTTTTATTTGTATTTAAAATTTATGACATCGGCTCAGGATAGACATTAGATCATCTCTCCTTTTCCATATTTTCCTAATAAAGGCATAGTAACATTGGCTAGCCTGACAACACACTCTACACCTGCCTTCAGGTGTAGAGATACCAGCAAGAGAGAAACGATTCCACAAAGAAGGGTTGAGAGGGAGGCGAGGAGGGGGTGGGCAGCAAAGTGTGAGGGGAACAGCAACAACAGAAGACCCCACGTGGGCAGGAGTAATGAGAGGCCAGAAGGCGACGCCGTTAATATATTCACGAGAGGGGAGAATGTTGCTTCACGGATATGCTAATAACTCAGTCTGTTCTTCTGAGGGTGAGACATCTTCCTTGGTAATTCATTGACCTGAAAGCTACTTGGGGTCTTCTGAGATGTTCCCAGGTTAAGTAGTTGTTAACTCAACAAGCATTCATTGTAAGGGAGGATGACAAGTCTAATATGAGGAAGAATGTAATGGGCTCACTTGGAAACCCAGACGAGGCCTTGGGCATTGTAATCCTACCTGGCGGTCAAAACTGCTGTCTTCACAGTTGTCACCCCTGGCCCCTGGCCCCCTAACCTGATGTTTGAGATGACCAATACCCTTGTTAGTTTTTACCCATACGTCTCAATCAGACTTCACTTTCCAAGTAATTTAGCCCTTACGTTAAAAACAACCAGAAAAGGAAAAAAGAGAGAGAGAGAGAGAGAGAGAGAGAGAGAGAGAGAGAGAGCGCGAGCGAGCACTGGTGATTGTCTTAGACAAAGCCAATTTTTAGCAATAAAGATTAAATTTCCATACAGAACTCCAAGAAGGACCAGTCGATGGCAGTGATTTTCCTCTGGCACAGGTGACTCCCAAGAGCCACCTGCTCTGTCAAGCGAGGGCTCAAAATTAGGGTCGATGTGCCTGTCTATTGCAGTGACTGCCTCTGGGAGACACAACACTACCTTATGCCAGGAAACATCGCTCTCTCTGCCTTTCTTTCTCTCTTTCGAAAAGAGTCGTTAAGAACACGTTCCACAAATTTCGAAGTGTCTGTGTCAGAACTATTTCATTCACGTCGGTCGTCACTGGACTGCCTCTTTGTGGTGTCCTCGTTGGTCAGTTATACTTTGATTTTAAAAAGTTCCATAGTTTTCTTTTCATTTGACACCTAACGGGGCAGTAGGGTTAGGGTCTAGAAAGCGTGCAGAAGAAAGCCCCCTGGGGTTCTCAGCCCAGAACGCCGAGCTTAAGTCTAGACCTAGTGGGCGTGGCTGCTTGCAGGGCCCATGAGGGGTGGGCGGCTGTCATGGACCTTTCACGGGTAGATTCCAGGCATTCTATACAGTGGTTCCTGCAGGAACAGAGACCGTTTACCTTTCTATGGCCGCGATCGAGGGGAATGACTATGAAGCCCTGACTTTGTGTCAGGCACTGAGGGAAGTACATTTTACACTTCTGTACCATTTAATTACCATCCTGAGAGATGAGGATTATCCTTATTTGATAGAAGAAACGACAAAATCTCTCGCAGTTGGCCTTGCGTAGTCTTGTACAGAGACACAGCAGGTACCCAGGATGTTTGTGCTAAATAAATTATCAAGATATAAATATACAAACTATGGTCTAAATGGGCCAAGGGTGACCTCTAAAGAGCTAACAGACCCTGGAATGATGACCTTTGGTCAAGGACTGTCCCCAGGGGTTACTTATAAGCCATTTTTCTCGTGTTTAATATCAAGGTGTCTTGAAGCAAGTGCTCTTACTGACATCTTGACGATGGTGAACAATAACAGTGTAGTTTTCCTTCCAAAGTTGGGAAGGAAAGCACAGCCGAGGTTCAGAGAGTCGGTAAAACATGATGATGTGCTCTGTCCAGTACAATAAAACTTCTAATATCATCTGCTTTCATCAACTCTGGTTATGCCCACCTAAGTCCAAGAGAAATAAAAATAGGGTCAAATGACAAGGGAAGTCATTGAGCAAATGAATAGCTTGAGGTATTTTGTTCCCTCTATTATCATTACGATCATTTGACATCTGTCTCAAGAGCTTCCATTTTGATTCCCACTCTCTGGCCTGCTGTTTTTTCCTCTCTCATTCTGTTCCCAACGAAGGCCCCTTGGCTAGTTGAGTCAATGTCTCTCACTTAGAGAGGCGAACTCTCTGATGATTCACTCACTATTGGCTGTGTAGATCGCTGGGCAGTGAAGAGGCTCTGGCAGCAGAAGGCCATTGAAGCGAGTAGTGTAAACTCCCACAGTGCCAGAGAGAGTTGGAACCGACCTTCATTATGGTTGGGCCGAAGAAACAGCCAGTCCTCATTTCACCTGGGGCTGTCCCTGCTGAAGTCTTCTTTCCCTGAGCAGCTAGCTGTCTTTTCCACAGGGGGCAGGAGAGAGAGAGAGAGAGAGCTGTCCTGGCACTCAAAGGAGTGGAATCGAGCGGGCAGACTCTGGTTTCCCAAAAGATCAGATTTGTGTTTGATGCGTTTTAAATTTATTCATCAGTAATTTGCTGAGCATCTTGGGCTCCTTCCTTTATTTTGTGTCCTTAAATAAATCCATTAGAATCACTGTACATCTGGGCAGGTACTCTACCTGTTTCTATCACCTACCCAAGGAAATGGTGTGGATGATTAAAGTCATAACAAAAGGACTTAGAGTTCCTTAATGCTAAACTTTATAAATTATGAGTGAGTGAGCCCTCACTAATCCCCAAGTAACATAATAGATTATTTTGGTTCAGGTTAGTTACTTCATCATTATTGGGACAAGAATAAATTAAATGCATGCCAAATAGGGCATATTATTATTACTAAGGCATTTAAGATCTTTCTTCATTTTCCTACTATCTACGGTTCTATTCTCATCTCTGATCACGTCTCGAATGCACAAAACTTCTCATTGTTTTCCAAACCCGTCAGGCTTCTTCCCATGCTTATGCCTCCCTTGCTGGAATAGTTCTCCATCCTTCGTCTGGTACACTTCTTATTAAGACTTAGCTTAGTCATTTCCTCCACTCCCATTCCTCCATGATTTCCTGTATTCGGTAGGCACTGTATTTGGTTGTTATACTTATTATTTAAGGGGTTTTATTTGAGGGGGTTTGGGAGCAAAGCCTACTGACATTGCTCAAGAGAAAGGCAGAGAGAGTGAGAATTCGGCAGGGCTGGGACCGGGCGCCTTAACTGGGTTATAGGGAGGACTCCCACCAGGAGAGGCCAGAGGGTGCTTGGTGGGCACAAGTGGGTGGGCGTCAGCGATAGGCAGCCCAGTCAGTGAAGGGTACTGCAGCTGCAGTCACAGGGGGTACCACGGGGGAGGTTGCTGGGGTCCATGTGCTGAGAGATCACTCAAACCTAAGTAGGGCCTTGGTCAGTGGATAGCCCAGCGGGAAGCAGGAGTTCAAGGCCAGTGCTGGGGAGGAAACCTGGCAGGTGGACTTGATGAATATCGCAGGGGTAGGAAGCCCAGGGCTCACCCTGCCCTGCTGGACACTGAATGTGACAGCGCCATCCACTGCACACTCTAGGTCCTGAGGCTGCTGATGACTCCCGCCCAGGTGGTCACTTTGGAACCTAGAGCATGGGAAACAGGAGAAGCGGGTCAGAACCGCCCACTAGGAAGTCAGGGAAGCGGGGAAGGCCTGCCGTCAGGGCGGCCTGGAAGGGGCCAGTCTTCTAGCACTAGGTGGTCCACTCCCACCGAACAGACGCGTGTCCTGCTCATTGTGTTTCTCTGCCACCTGATGCTGCGCCTGACATGTAACAGGATTTCAGTAAACGACTGAAGCAGTGAATGACTGGGTAAAAGGCTTTTCCATAGTAGCCATTTTACATGCGATCGCCTTAAAGAAACTCCAACTTAATATTTTGGAAATTCTTCTCGATAGAGTTATATGTGGGTTTATTTCACACGGAGATCAAAGATGAGTGCCTTTGAGGGGTGGAGAAAAGGGAGTGTG
Organism: Eonycteris spelaea; assembly: GCA_003508835.1. Lineage (NCBI taxonomy): Eukaryota > Metazoa > Chordata > Mammalia > Chiroptera > Pteropodidae > Eonycteris > Eonycteris spelaea. Next base: position 410,817 of record PUFA01000037.1, read on the forward strand.
TAATTACAGTGAGGACTGGGGAGGCTTCACGTCCAGACAGCAGAGGTGATGAGAAATCTCACTACATTTCTGGGCCAGGTGCTCAGGGATGGAAAAACTATAGTTTTCGGCATAAGGTTGGACGTGCAGGTAGCCTGTAGGTGACACCTGTTTTTTCCCTTGTATCTGAGGAACTTCATTCATTTCTTTCTGTTTCTTTAATGATTCAGATCTGTATACCCAGACCTGCGCTGTTGTACTAAGAGGAAGGTGGGCACTGTTTTCTGAGAGACTCAGCCCCCAGGAGGGTGCATTACTCAACTAACTTCTGTTAAATGGATTTGATCTAAGACTGACTACATGTGTCCACTGGTTTGGCATCAAGGCCAAAACGTCATCAGATAACCAGCTGTTCTGAAAACAGTGGAACCAAATCATTAACTTGTTACCATACATTGTTTTCAAAACTGATTGTCTGAAAGAATGCAAGTGCTAGGTGAGAATCTGAGAGTTGGAGGGTACCTGATCCTCTGTGCCTGGGAAAAGTTCCGTGAGTCGCCCCAAGAGGCCTGGGCCCAGGCCAGTGGAGTCCGCGTCTAAAGCTCTTTCCCCCGCCTCTGGGTTCTGACTTAATTTGGTCGGCATGTATAAGCTGAATTTTTGCTGGTTGTTGTTGTTGTTTAAATAACCTAGACACAAGCGTTATTTTCATGATTTTAAAAATCCATTTTGATAGCGTAATTTATCCTTCCTCATAAAGAAAACTTATAAGGAAGATGCTATTGGAAGCTAGAGCATGTCATTTTAAAATGTAATCAGTCTTAGGAAGAACTGCTGAGAGATAACCTGAAGGAGATAAGAAGGGGTGTCCTCTAGGGTACAACAGGAAGGCTGGTCTTAGTCCACCCGCCCAGTCCACCCGCTGAGCAGCAGAGGAGCAGAGCGTGACGGTCCAGTGGGATAGGAGGGTTAGATGCGTTGGTGGGAGCTTGTCTGAATGTTCTTCTCAGTTTTGTTTCCTTTTTAGAAAAACATTCAGGTAATCCACTGACAGTGAGGATGTGAGGAGGAAGGTGTTGGAGGTTTGAGAGGGCAAAAAAGAGACAGGAAAAAAAGTTACTGGGTAGGCAGGAGGGTGAATGGATGAGGGAAGTGTGGTAGGATCCGGACAGCGTAAGGGCCCGCTTGAGATTAAAGGCCATACGTTTAAGTTGAGTCAAGAGAGCATATTCGTGGTTTTTTTTTTTTCTCCAGTCAAATTAAGCTACATGGATGCAGACAAGTGTATGGAGATGCTGATTTAACTAGTTTTGGGGTTTTGCCAAGGGTGTTACAAGGAAATAAGATAGAGTAAAGGCAAGGAAGTTGAGAATATATGAAAATATTCTAATAATCACGTTAGATATAAATAATCACATTAGAGTGATCTAATGACGAAAAATGATGTTCTCTGTCCCAGAACTCTTTGTTTCCTATGGACCTACTTGCCAAAGTCAGACCTGCTTCAGACTGGGACACAGAAGCTGCTCAGTGTATGTTTGTTGAATGTATGACTTTCGATTAAAGAAATCGTTATCAATCCTATGTTCGCACTGCAATGCTAGGAGCTATGAAGGATACATAAAGAAGTGTGTCACAATTTCCACCCTAAAGAGCGTTATAGTCTAATTGATAAATAGAATATGATATTTATGTTATATAAAATCTAATAAAATAGGAAGCAAAAGACTTTGGTGAGTATATGTTTTTTACAATGCCACTATTTGATTACTCTTGGCTATTTTCTTTGAGTGATTGCTATCTCTTGAAAATATGCAAGGACGGATTGATCTCTGGTTGATAATAAATTCAAGCAAAGTAGAGGAAGATAAGGACGGGTCTGGTGGAATGGTTTTAAAAGTTCCTTTGAAAAAGATAGCCTTGTATTTGCCTTTTCATTTGGTGTATCTTCTGGAATTGAAACTGTCTCTCAATTGTTGAATAAAGACCTGCAGTTTCCTATTTCTAAACAGCTTGCTTACCGACAAAATTCAATTTTTCTTTCTAGCTCTGTGCTTCGCAAGACGTAGTGCGTTTGACAGGTCTTTTATGTTAAGAGCTGACTATGGAATCCTAGGCTGCACTTGTGATTCATGCTACCCATAAAACTTAAGGCCTTCACCCAGCAACAGAAAAGCAATCAAGATGGGTGTAAACAGACCAACCTGACCCCCATCTGCTGTCGTTTATAATATTTTCCCAGAGAGATATTACTCAGTAACTCCCTCTGATATTAACAGGTTATACACAGTATCAGAGCCGGCTTCCTTTTGAGTAGGTAGATGTATGTGGACACACAAGTGCTATAAATTCCAAGGAACACTTAGTCCATCAGAACACGGTTCCTGCCACCAGTCGATATTGCCTGAAATTTCATAAATAAAACATTATTTTCATGATTTCAGCCAAATAAGTTGTTCTTGTTAAAAGGGGATGTAACCTTCTCATTTAATGATAGGTCAAAATATTAAATACTGGACTATCCAAGGGGGTGATCATGGGATGATGGGAAATTTCAGCATGAATGTCTGAGTCCTCAAGTCCAGACATGCAGGGAGGCAGGTGGAAAGGTGGGTATCAGAGGAGACTGGCAGAACTGCAGATACCAAGGTGGAATTTAGAATTTCTGACCCTGACAGAGGTCTGTGGTACGATTTTGGCTGGGCTCCAATTCTGTGTGTGCTTAGGGTATTCAGCAGATAATAAGGAAATGAAGGTAGGGCCATCGACACAGGTATAAGTTAAATGATCAGAACTGGGACATGTGGCAGAGGCCGGATTAAATGATATAAAGACAAACACGATCATTATCTTGCCGTGTAATAGGTGTTATGACAGACTATCCCAGTCATATTCTGAAGCACTTGGGTGGATCACCCCAAAAAGATTGGGGACAAAGAAAAAACTTCCTGGAAAATGTAAGATGGAAGATTCTTAAAACATTAGTGAAGGTTAAACACATGCTGACCAATATGTTAAGCCCTCAGGGGACACAAAGTTAAATGGGATGTAGTCCTGCCTTCAAAAGCTCACAGTGTACGGTGCAAAATACTTAATCAGAAAACGTCAGTGAGAGTTATCAACATCAGACAGGGAGGCTGTAGAAAGCTTCCTGGTGGTGAACTCTGAGTGATGCCTTATTTAGTGATATGGGGGAGTGAGATACAGATGACGATTGTTGAGGAGCAAATGGGAGGTGCAAAGGATGAAGTCTTTGAAGGACGTTGGCTGAGAAAGGAAAAGATCGCTGACCGCCTCGAGTCAAGGGAGTGTTTCTCTAAAAATGGAGGCGAGCCAGGAGAACACGAAGGTTTCCAGACACAGGAGCGAGGAGGGGGCGACTGACAGAAGAAAGCATGAGTAGACGGAAGGGGACGGGACCCACCATGCAGGCTGAGGGGCCGGAAGGGGCCCAGTGAAAGCAGAGAGGGCAGGGGCTGACGGGCGGGAGCGGATTGAATGAAGTGTCACCGTGCTGCTTTCCTTTTCTCAGTAAGTTGGGAAGCACATTTTCTAGGGTTCAACGGGGTCGGCTTGGTCGATGGTTTAGGGAGGGAGCGGGGATCTTCAGTGGTGAAGGGCATGGAGGAAGTCGCTTCCTAGAGATGCTTGGGTCGCTAGGCAGCAGTGAGCATCAGCAGAGGTTGAGGACCAACAATGAGCAGTGACACCCATCTGTGTGGTGGTATTTTATGTATTTTTTTAAATCAGCTCTTAGGAAACTGGACGGAAGAGCAGGTGCTGAGATTGATCCAACTTTGAAGTTTTGTGGGGTGCTTTGTGGCAAGAGAATCAGATGTCAGGATGAATGGCTGACAGGATGTCTGGGGTGGGCTGGGCGGGAGGTCAGACAGTGAAGTGGGAGAGCCCTGGGCGTGTCTGGCGGGGAGTGGGGAAGGTGTTCAAACCTTATTTTAGCAATAGAGCTATTTTGCTGAAAGAAATCAGTTTAATAAACAGCCCCCAAAGGGCTTCTGCAGTATTGACCTAGAGGCACACCTCTCAGCTGTCCCCACGTAGCCTCATAGGGTCCGAAGGCTCTTAGAAAAAACATCGAAAATCGCTGCTCCGTGGAAGGCTTCAGGAAGTGGATTCGTAAAAGAAGATACAGAAGAGTAATAATGCTGACAATAGAACAGTAACCAACAACGAGCCAAAGCTGGAGGAGGAGAAGAAGGAGCAGAGGAGGAAGGGAAAGCAGACACACGGTCTTGAGCGCTTACTGTTTGTCAGACACTGACTCGTCTAAGCGCTCTGCACCAAATCTTCACAATAGCCAGGTCCGTCCAGGAACCCATCATCTCTGTTTCCAGACAAGGACAGTGACATGCAGGGAGGCAGATCGCGGGTACCTGGCCGGTCTGGGGAGCGGTTTCCTGAGTGCTTCACGAGAGCGACTCAGTGCTTATCTCTGAGGCGAATGGCCGGTGGTGACCGACCGCGCCTCGGGCCAAAGGTGGGCGCTGTAGATGGGGCTCAGTCTGAGAAGCAAGTGGCACCAGCCCTGGAGAGGACGCGGGGCGCAGGGGTCTCTCTCCTCCTCCCTGTCTCTTGTCCCAGCGCTCTGTTCTCTTCTCCCTTAATTTCCTGTTTTCCACTCAACTTTCCTCAGTCCCTTTGGTTTGGAAATGAATTCTTCCTGGGTTTGTTTTTCTTTTGCTTTTCTTTTCTTTCTTTCCTAAATGAATGAAAATAATTTTCAGGCTGACCTTTTAATGTCGTTTCCAAAATCTTCCCTCGTGGCTGTTTTATATTTCAGTATACTGTACCACAGGAGGAGAATGCGCATTTTATTGTGTGGGACATAGATTTTATTATACAGTAATTTAATTAGGTGACAAATGAGGTTGCAAAACTGATGTTGCTGACAGCACCTCGCACAGTGCTTGCTGCCAAATGCCCTCAGATAACCTGACGTTACCAGGAGTGATTCCGGAGACCCGAAGCCCGCAGGTCCAGAAGTGCCAAGTGGCGTTTGTCATCCATTCCGAAACCAGGGACGCAGAGTAAACAACACAAAACAGCGTTTTCAATGTTATTTCAGTGTACCTCTGTGGTACCCGCATAAAATGGTTTCTTACTGATGCATTCCGCTTTTGAGGCTATGAAAGGGACAGTGTCAACAAATACACTTGTAAAGTGACTATCATATGAATTAGCAGAGAACGTCTATTGGAGCTACTTCATCTTACAGAGACAAATCGAATTTTCAGAAGTACCTCTTTGCCTGTTTCTTTGTTTCCATGTTTCTTTTCGGTCAGGGAAACTGAGGCTGAGGTTTTAAGTGACTTAACGGTTGGCCAGCTACTAATTTACACAGCCAGGACTCGAATTCAGTCTTGGAACTTGGGTAAGCTCTGAATTTAAATAGCTAGTGAAAATCTCTGAAGAAATGCTTTCTCAGAAAGGTTGGCTTTACCGGTCGGTCATTTAGAGTAGCCAATGGGATTGAAGGTCATGGGGGAACATTGGCAAACAAACGTGCGTCTGTTAACATGATTTCCAGACTGGAAATTGGTAGAACTGGTGAGCCGATTTCAACTTCTAAGTTTTAATCTAAATATTTGGGTTTGCTGACTCAAAATGTTTTCCATAATTAAAATTTTATAGACTATGGCCTCACAAGTTTTGTGGTATATGAGAATAATCAGCTTTTTAAAAATTTTGATGCCTGGACTCTATTCACATATATATATGTTTTTTAACAAATTTCAGAGGTGATTGTGATACATGAAAATGTTTGGAAATTCTCGGTATAATAAGTGACACATTTTTTTTTTTGAAACACAAAGACCTAGGTTCATTCATTCATAAAATAAATAATTGCTGAGTGTATTCTGTAAGAACCTCGGTTCTTCATGGGAGACTAAAAGAAGACATATTCCATGAACTTATAATGTGATACTGGGATAAATATAAATATAAATATGAACCAGAGTAAAATATGGTTACATGTTAAAATGAAGTATAGAGTTTCATTGTAGCTATAATACGAGAGTGGGAGGTAAGAATTAGGTCATATGTCTAAAGGAGATAAAAATTCATCTGGAGATTGATGGATTGATAAACTTGGTAGGTGGAATTTTGGGATTTCGGGCAATAGGGATAGCATGAATGAACATTTGGGAAAATTTCTAGGTATCTTCAGTAAATGGAAAGCAATGTCATTACCCCGCATCAGGGAACATGCAGAAGGATAGGGAATGAACGCCGAGGAGCAAGCACATAAAAGATCTTCAACGGACAACCCAACATTTAAAACTAATTATTGGGCAATGAAAAGCCATGGCGGGTTTTAAGCAGAGATTGACATGACCATGACTTATTCCCTGAAATGTTAATTTGCAGCAGGGTGCAGGGCGGATCGGAGGGGAGACCACCTGAGTCTGAACAGATAGGTTCCTGGACTCGCTACACTGTTTGGGGCCAGGGCTCCCCCACTGCTTACTCAGGGTCTCCCCTCTGTGACAAGTCAACACAGCAGCATTTTTCACGGGCTCCTCCCCTGCCTTGTTGAATCACAGGATCAGTGTGACAGATTCCTTTAGGCCTGAGTGTTCAAGTCAGCCCTGAACCAGTGGAAAGTGGCACCACGGTTTTTTGTTTTTTTTTTTGGTATGCCACATAGATTGTAATGAAAATAGAGGACTTATGATTTTAAGAAGAGTTGTATTGGAGGGGAGAATCCTGAAGACATGTTCTAAATCACAGCGATAGCATTACCTTTGAAGACATTTGGGAGAATATGATGACTTTCTCGATAATTTGGAGGTAAGAAGCCATGGGATCTAACTCCAGCCGTGTGGCTTTAATTGTTTTCCCATGTCAGACTGTACAGTGTTGGCTCTCGATTCAATTGCTGGTGGCCTTGGCCTCTTAGAAACATCTTTATTTTCTCTGCTCTCTGCCTACTCCTTGTTTCTTTTTTTATTTTATATTCTAATCCTAACTTTTTTTTCCCCTTTCTCATTTTCCTCTTCTCGTCACTGCCAATGTCTTCCTTAGCGCCTCTCCGAGGGGTCACCGTGACCATTTTCTGTTGGGAGAAGATAGGGTGGAGATGGTTTGGTAATCGTCGTCTAGGGTGGAGATCTTTTCTTTTTAGTCGAATTAGCTCGGTGTCATCCCAAGTGCCTTTCACAGCGCTAAGAAATGGTGACTTCTCAGAAAGTAATTTTTGAAAGAAAATACATCAGATACGTTTCTGTCCTTAATAATGAAGGCTGACCCTACTTGAACTTTTCAAGAAAGTCATGATCTCAACGTTTCTATTCCATTGTTTTATAAAGTACCTTATACTATAAAACCACATCTTGATTTTTGGTCTGAAAGTATGCTCACCATACCCATGAAAAGTAAACATGCATCTGTACCCCAAACACAAAACATACTGAAAAGAGAACATTCTTTGGGTATTTTACATACTCTTCTTGGAAAGACCAAAATTAAAAAAAAAAAAATGAAGTAAGGAAAAAAAAAAACTTGAGTGGCAGGAAGGAGGAGGTGGTGGGTGGGGACTCTGTGGGTCTCTGCAGCTGGTAGATGCCTTCCAGGAATGATTTAGCTGTGTTTTTGTTGGCGGGCTCAGTGCAGCCATTAGAGCTATTGAACAAACGTATTGTTTTGAATTTTCTTTGGCCCAATCTTCCCTATCATTTAGGGACATGGAATTGCACATTCGCAGGGAAGAGAGCGGACCGGATGCCAGCGAAGTCGGTCCCTCCCCTGCAGCATGCTGTGGGCGGGTGAGCAGGCCGGAGGGCTGGGGGTCGAGGAGAATCCCCAGCCCCTGCGAATTCCCGTGTGCCAAGCGCAATGCTGGGTCGGAGCAGGATTCTTGGATATTTATTTTTTTCATCTTCTAGTTAAAAAGGAATCAGAGTTGTGCGAAAGTTTATCTAATAAATTCTGCAGCAAACTTTTTCTATCTGGCAATAAAGCCTTTTTAGAATGCCTGCTCAGGAGCAGAGGGCCCTGGTATGGAACACCCACTCTTTCTGGCCTAAAAATAAACTCGGGTTTTAAGAAAGTGTGCGTGTGTGCGCGTGCGCACGCACGTGTGTCATGTGCGTGTATCAGGGACGATGAGTGGAGAAATGCTGAATATCGGAAATATTTTGTTAATAAATCTTGGAGTCGGGAATGCTGACTTTTTAAAAATAAGGAATGAGGCTACACAGATGACGCATCCATGCTTATTTTCATCTTTGGGAGAAATGCCGGGTGAAAAAAATGAAGACTCACTCACTTGGTCCTTTCTCTCTTACGTCTCTGTTTTCTGCGTTTGTTTTTATTGGTCGACCCTTCTTTTGGTTCCAAATCCTGGAGCAGAGTCGGAATAATAGGGATGAACAGGCCCAAGCTCTGCCACGGAGGCTCGTCCACGCAGAAGCTACGCCTCACCTTCCTGCCTTCGCAGGGCCTGACTCGTGAGCCTGTGTGTATCGGCCTTGAATTGTGAAGCTGCTTTTGTTGCAGCCCCCAAAACACGCTGCATGGTCTAGGGTGAATATTCGAACACAGGTCTAATGTGCCCTTTTCGTCCTTCAAAGATAGAGTTTCTCTTCTAAAATAAATCATGCTCCTTATAACTTTTTCACCAGTGAGGAAACAGTTACCAGCTCTGTCTTTGTTCCAGTTTCTCTGCCTTCGTCTTTCTGTCTTTCCGTAACTTTTGAAAACAAGCCCGACTGAGTTTCGATCAGTGGGTGAAAGTACGTTCCATTAATTTTTAAATAGGCAGGATTCGGAGGGGGGGAAAGTATGTCATTTTCAGATATGTTTGAGGAATAACGGGTTTCTTTGCGCTTGGAGCTTTGGTTTATGTACACACATTGTTTTATTTAACCTGAGTGGCAAATTGATGAGGCAGGTACTAGGATTCTCTTGACTTCTGAGACTTTTTGTGTTTATTTTTTAAATAACAGTCATTTCTCAAAACATGAAACATGCTTTTAGTGATACTACGTAATGCTCCAAATGATTCAAGAAGATGATAAGGCCCAGATTAACCCAGGTCATCTTAATTCAGAGCTAGAGTCTTTATTACTACTTATGCCATCCCCTAGGAGTTTAAACAGATTTTAGTTTAATTTAATACACGAGGTCTCAGAACATTTAATAATCTCTATTTAGGATAAAGAAGGGAGTACACTCCTGTCTTTTTTTTTTTAACATTTTATGAACATTATAGATGTCTAACCAATGTACCGTATACTTGAAACTAATTTAAATAAATATATATAAAGCACCATAATTCATACTAGCAAAAAAAAAAAAAAGTTAACCTAGTCTGAGTCATTTCATTGTCACATTGGTCTTAAAGGCTTCTCCGTGATGGCGATGTTACTGAGACTCGTGTGAGTGTTTGCGCGAACACTGAGAGAAGGCCAGGAGGATGAAGTTTCTGCGTACGATTCTGCAGCAAACTCAGTGCCAAATACCCACATTGCTCCCAGAATTGCCGCTCAACTCTCTGACCAAATTGCAACTTGTCTGTATGACCAGACTTAGATAAAATGGGGGAGCAGAAAGATTTCCTTGCTATTCCACGCCCTAGAGAAAGATAATTCTCCACTTTTTGGGGTGGTGCCTTCCTCTTACAGAAATGCCTTTTATGAGATGGAAAAGTCTTTTGCCCAAAAGAGTAAATAGCTGAGAAAGGCACGATTACTAGTTTTTTACACGTTAAATGACAACAATTGCAGAGGATGCTTGACTGCATATTTTATTGAGCAAAATAAATGTGTGTGGGTCAAATAAAATAATGGGGAAATATCAGCAGCTCAAGAACTATAAGCCCACGTCCATCTGAATTCAATCATGTATTAGAAACATGCTTTAGTACAAAATGGAGATGACCAAGCTTTTTGGTTCAGGGCTGGATAGTACATTTTGAAGCATTCAGGCCACCCATATCACCCTTCTTGCATTCTCGTCTTCCTCTTCCTCCTTCCTCTTCTTTTTTTCTTCACAGCTCTTTGAAAACATAAAACCCATTCTCCATTCACAGACCAGACAGGTGGAATTTGGTCTACAACCGACAGTTGTGATTCCGTGGTCTAGAGAACACACACACGCGCGCGCACACACCGCAACACACACACACGCACACCTTCGAGAGGACTTTGGTGGTGGAAGGCTGATGTGGAGACGGCTGGATGGCAGGAGGAGCATGGAGAAATGGCTTAGCTCTGGGCTTCCTGAGGAAAGGGAAATCCAGCTGGAGCAGAACACCCGCGCTAAACACAGGAGACCGCAGGGGTGTGTGTGAGTCATCGCAGGGCCACAGTCACAATGCGATGGCTCGGCCAGCTCATGCTCCTCAGCCGGCTTCAAGGGGCGAGAGGGAGAGGGATGGAGGCGAGGAGATGTGCTCTCTGCGTAGAAGGCTGGTGGCCCTGTCCTTCTGGAAAAGGAAGCGCAGTCCAGTGGCCGAAATGGTGTGCCCTTCTGTGTCCCAGCACTCATGGGAGAGGAGAGGGGAGAGGTGAGCCAGCAGGTGTGTGTGGAGAAGGGAGGCGGAGGGGGGTGTCTCTGTACGTGTACAGAATTCTCTTTCCTCAGCCGCTAGGACACTTGTAACTTGCAGATGGACGGGAATGGACTGGTGACTTTCTGGAATCAGAGGTTATAAATGCTGATGCCAAAAGCAAAGAAAAATTCTTCTATCGAAAGCCTCTTCGTCAAGAGGCACGTGTACATAGTAGCCATGAGGGGCCTGTGGGCTTGTGAGGGTCTGGTGGGTGAGAAGGTAGAATTGGGAGCCCTCTGTCTCTTGAGGCACGATGACCAGTGGGCCTGGCCGCAGGTCCCAGCAGCTTCTGCAGAAATGGTGAGCACCATGAGAAGGGCCCGGGTAGCCTAAGAGTGTCAGGGTAGTTTTTAAATGCCTATCTTATTATCTAGCTGTCTTGTGCACTAAAGGGTTTTATCAAAACCAGTCAAATATGGATATAGAAGTGGCCGTTTCCCACATTACAGTGTACGTATCACACAGTGGCATCTATTTTACTTCAGTTCAGGGATGAAATATCGAGAAAAGTGAGTCTACCGTTGCAGGCAATGCTGGGCCCCGTTGGACAGAGGGCTCTGGACTCGGAAGGATCTCGGTTCAGGTTTTGACTTTGCTCCTGTTGCTCATGCCATAAGTGTGTGCTGGAGGGACACAGAGCCTGCTGAGGCAGGGCCTCGGCTGGGGACCAAATCTGTGGTTGGGACGGATGTCAGGGAAACCATCCCAGAACAGGCGACATCTGTAGCGATTTTCGATACTGATAGTTGTTACCAGAAAAGTACACAGAAAACATTCTAGACAGAAAAAAAAGTATTTGTGCCCTTCCATGGAACCAAGAGGGAACATAACACAGGCGCCGAGCTGTGAGGACCTGGAGATTGGGGAAAAATAGTGTAAAGAGAAATAACGGCCAGAGGTCAAGCTCCATAGATAGGTAGCAAGGGGGCCAGATCGGGAGGGCTTTGAAAATGTTTTAAGACATTTGGATTTTGTCCCAAATGCACTGGACATCATCGGAGTACTGCGTGCAAGGGAATGGCTTGCTCGGATGGAAGAAGATGTGGGGAGAATGAAGATGGGTGGACACAGAGATTTGACTCCATGAAGCATGAGAGAAAGTATGCTGGCTGAAAGCCGTGGTGGACAGTGGAAGGGGGAGATTTTAGAAACATTCAGTATGGAACTTACCAGGCCTGGCAGGACTGATTGGGTCAACCAATCTAAAGTTCTGAGTTGGATACGGCGTAATGGCGAGGTCTGTCTCCACGAAAGGGAAATGGAAGGAGCGGCGATTCAACGGGAGGACGAGTCGAAGTTTAGACTTGTCGAGTTTGAGGTCTCTGAGGGACATCTAGGGGACGATAGTCAGTAGGTCGTTCGACAGATCCTGGAGCTCAGGAGGCAATTAGAAGCAAGAGGGACACATCTGGAGTCGTCATTGCGGGCCAGACCACACACGCGCGTGCGTTCGTCCTGAGAGAGCAGGATAAGAAGGGGGGCCCAGGGAAAGAAGAGGAAGAAGGGGAGAGAGAAACGGGCCCCCGCGGGAGAGTCTGGGAAGGCGAGGCCGTGGCAGCAGGAGGTCAGGTAGGAAAGTGTGCGGGCCTACAAAAACCAAGCGAAGAGGACGTTTCGGGAAAGTGGTCGACAGTGTCCCAGGCCTCAGAGGGGTCAAGAAGGGAAGGACAGGCAGGTGTCCTGGACGGAACGGCTGGGTCACTGGGAACCTGCAGAGGACAGTTTTACAGAGAATGCTGAGGGCGAAAGGAGACCATCTTTAAGTCTCATTTATGAGTAACAGAATTTATTATATGGCGTAAGTTCCACATCTGGGAAATTATCGTCTACTGTACCTGAAATCATCATGAGCGGAAGTTCCTTGGTTACGTCCAAGTAGGAGTTACAACTAACTGGATTTGGGAAAAAGTGAGTATGGGAGTATCTTTTCATGAACCCGTCTGACTAACCCCCCTGTATCTGCCTCGTAGGTGGCTGGCTTCCTGTTCCCTCTGCTTTCACAATGAGTGTTTCACACCTTCTACGTCTTTGCAAATTTCTGTCCCCATCCCCTCCCTTCCCACTCTTAGGGGATCCTCTCACCTCCTACTTTATTGGGAAAGCAGCAGAAGTTAGAGGAGCATTCTCTCAATGCAATGCCATCAGCCCTCCAAGCCATTTGCATTCCTTCCTCCCTCCTTCCTCCCTCCTCCCTCCCTCCCTCCCTCCCTCCCTCCGTTCCCTCTTCCCCTCTATTGCTTGGGCATGTGTTCCTCTTGGTCTTCCAGAAGATTCCTGAGAAGTGGTGCCTGAGACAGAACACTTGGCATTTGTGATGTCCTGAGCGTTTCTCTTAGCAGAAAGGGGTGAGGGGCCTGGGGTAAGGCGGGGCCAGGCTGAGCAAGTGCATGGCGTCCGCCGGAGTCCGCCTCAGCGCAGTCTCACGGGCCACGCCGGGCCGGGAATTGCACATGGATTTGGCCCCATCTTGGGACAAAGGGGTGGCGTTCGGACTTCCGTCAGCCAGTCGTTATCTGGGAGCTGCCTCTGGGAGGAGGCAAGCACAGGCTCCTGTGAGGCAGCTCTGATTCTGCTAAGGGAGATTCTTCAAAAAAGCCGCAACAGTGAACTGTTAGCAGCCGATCCTCAGCACGCCAGGGGGTGGGGGTACCCATGTGCATGGGGTACCCACAGTACCCCCACGCTCCTGTGTGAAGTGGTCTTCCCTGTTGGGGTCTCTTTCTTTTCATTTTCTCTGTCTTTTCTGCTGTCTTTTTATTGAACAAGTTAATAATGCTTAAGTCCCTTATCACAGAGGTGTTTCATCCTCCTCTGCATCCTCGCCGTCTGGCTGCACTGCCAAGGTCCTCGTCTGCGCCCATCACCTTCCCTTTCCTGACACGCACTCACTTCCCATCCACCGCAGTCTGGTTTTGGGCTCGACTGTTTTTCTGAAATTACTTCTGTCAGAGTTACTAGCCTCCTCCTGTTTGTACTTCTGACGGAGACCTCTCCGTTCTTCTCACATGTCGAGGCCAGGAACGTTCAGAACGGTCCTCTCCCTTGGCTCTGGAGAGCCGACTCTCCCGGACCTCTGCCAACCTCTCTGCCAATTTCTCTTCCTCTGCTGCTCCTTAAAAGTTCCTGTTCCTCAGGCTCTGATGCTGTGCCTTTCCGTCTCGCTTCCTACACCTTTTCCTGCGTCAGATAGAGGCATTCGAGACCTTCCGGAAAGATCACCCTTCACTGTCCCATGACATCACAGTTAAAGTAAGTATTTATGTTTTTAAACAATGCGACATTCATACTGTCTCTCTCGAGACTTTCGATCGCTCAAGTCTGGTGTGTTTTTGAAAATGAACTCCCCCTTCTGCCTTCTGGTTCTCTAAGCACGTGTTTTGTTGAGTACACTCATCAGGAAGTCAGTAACGCACTGCCTCATTCATTCTATAGTGTTCGTTATTACTTGTGTGTTAATGTTTTCGGAATTCATATATTGCTCAGATTGAAAGAACCATATATATGTGTGTCTAATAAGCATCTATAGTTTGATGTTCACAGCTGACTCCAAACAGCCACCCAAACCTACTCCGCCTTCTGTCCCTGGCCTCAGTGAATTGTGTTACCCAGTTACTCGGTCTAAAAACCCGAGAATTACTTTGGACTCTTCCTCTTCCTCACCCTGCCTTATCCAATTAATCACCAATTTCTATTAGTTTTATTCCTAAATACCTCTCACATCCTTCCTACAGGCCTCTCTGCCTTGAGTTTCGGTAGGTGCTCAGGACCTTCTCTCTGAATTGAGTGTGTCATCTGCTTTCCGAAGTCAAAGTGTGAAGGATTTTCAGTCACGATGTTCTTATCGGGTTCGTTCACCTTCCCTATGTCAACAGAGTAGAAAGTTGAGTTCAGTTTGGTGCATGTGTATCATCAAAACTGACTTCTGTGTGTGTGTGTGTGTGTGTGTGTGTGTGTGTGTGTATGTGAAGAGAGAGAGAGAGAGAGAGAGAGAGAGTGAGTATGTGTGACATATTACAGAAAGAATGCTTTGATTAAAAATAGGATTTGAAGAAAACCTTTTAAAATGTTCTAAAGCCATGGAAGAAAGAGCTTTAGGAGAGGGAGAAAAGAAACACAAAGCAATGACTGAAATAGTAGATGACTTCACGGGTTTTTGCCATGACTTGAAACACATCGTGTCTGCTCCAGTTACCCACAAGGACCACCCCCCTGGGGGAAAGCGTCCTAATTTTAAATCTAGTATGATGCCTGTGGAGCCACATTGTCCATTTCCACCCAGGCCCCGAGAGTTTATCGCATACAGTGTTTTGCCAAGAATCTACTCTGTCTTTAGTCACCAAAAAAAGAGTTGTCAAAGAGGATATTTGGGGCTTTGTTTGGGGGCATATTTTTGTCTCTCGTCCTCCACCAGAGACAGCGGGTCCTATGTGTTATTCTTTGAAGTTGGGCTCCTTCAGATATCACTGGACCGTTGTGGATTAAGGGGGTTCTGCAGCAGGGAAATGTTGGTGAACTTGAGCGGGGGGCAGGCGGGGCATTCTCCACCTCATCTTCCAATTACTGCCCATTTCCACCATTGCTATGTTCAATTGATAGTAAATGAGCCCTTGATAATATGCAAGATGATGCACTAAGTCCCTCTCACACTGAGAAAGGCCTGGTACTTGACTTGTGGAAACTCTGTCCAGCTAATGAAATAAGGAATGGTCTGTAATATTGAAATAAGCAATGGACTTTCATATATATATATATATATATATATGGATATGTATAATATATACATATTAGTTTAAAACCATATACACATGTCAACCTCAATATCTAGAAGGGGATAAAATTATGTAGTGGGAGTTGGAGTAATTTTCTTTGTATTATTCTTTTCTTTGTATTATTTATTTTCTTTGTATTATCCTGTGTTGACATATACACATATACATATGTGCACATATTCATATATAATATCCCCCTCATATCGAGGATGACATATGTATATGGTTCTACATGAATAGAATTATATTAAACTTACTGTCGTACAGCGGGCTTTTTCACTCAATAATATGTTGGGGCATTTTTCCATTTTCACAAATATAGATCGAGGTAATTTTTAATAACTTCATGATACAAATATGATATACTTTGAATCTGTCTTGCCAGATCCATGCTAATGGAAATTTACATTATCTACATTTTGCTATTACATTCTTCTTTACTATTATACTATTTATCCTATTAACGTGATATTCTATGCTATTATACTAGCATGTTACTATACTAAATATTTTTGCTGTTATACTTTTCTTGTTGGTGCATATTTAAAACTTGTACAAATATTGTAAGTTAAATATTTAGAGGTAGGATTTTTACTGCTGGTGAATATTGCCAAAACAGGCTTACATACTATAATTACAGACTATAATCTGTTATGTTATAGGCTGGACTGAATGCCATGGTGATTCTTACATAGGTGCTCATTTCAGGCTGAGGTGATCAGTGTGGCTTCATGGACGAAATGTGATAGAAAATGGGTCTTGAGTGTCAGATACAATTTTGATAATTGTGTGTGTAAGGAGAGAACAGCATAAGCAAAGCAAAGAAGGAAAAAAGAGAGAGAGAAAGAGAGAGGGAGAGTGGTGTAAGGAAGGGAGGGAGGGAGGAAGAACAATGTAGGAACCAACCAAACAACCTCAAAACCAAAAAATATGGAAGGCATGTTTGAGGTCAATGAATAAATCAGTTTAGCTCAGTCGAAGGCATAGTGGTGCTAGGGCAAGCCTGGGGGGTCGGCCTGGGGTCGGATTGGGAGGCTCTGAGTAGCAGCTTAAAGGAAATGTAAAGAACTTCCTTGTGCAGACCATAGGGAACCGAGAGTGAACAGAGATACCCCAGTTTTGATGTGGTACTGGGTGGACTGGAGTGAATATGATATTAGAGGCAGAAAAATAAGGAGACATGTCAGTACATGATAAACAAAGAGGATGCATTCCAGATAGTGACAATGGGAAGGGGAAAGTGGGATGCATTTTTAAAGACCGTGAAAGGAGATTCTGTAGAAGTTGTCGACTAATTGGATGGTTAGATACCTAGCTAAGCAATTAGTAGAATTATAACATGAATAGAAAAGAAAATTAAATTAGACTAGAGAGCTCGGTTGGTTGGGATGATTGAATCAGTGAGGTAGTTGGCCTGTAGATTGAAGCGATGAGAGCTTTATTGGTTTCTATGAGATGCCAGAACAAAGTGTCACGAACTGGGTAGCTTAAACAACAAAAATTTATTGTCTTACAGTTCTGGAGGCTGGAGGTCCAAGATCACGGTGTTGGCACAGTTCACACTTGCGGGTTATGAGGCAGTCTGTTCAGGCACCTCTCCTCCCTCCTGGTAGCTTCAGGCATTCCTTGGCTTGTAGCTGACACCCTCCCTGTGTCTCAGGTCGCCTGCCCTCTGTGCCTCTCTCCCTCTACGTCCAAATTTCTGCTTTTTATAAGGACTTAATCACGTTGGATTAGGGCCCACCCTAGTGACCCGATCTTAACTTGGTCATCTGCAAAGACCTTATTTCCCAGTAAGGTTACTGTCATAGGTGCAGGGGCTTAAGACTTCAAGAGTTTTTGAGTAGATACAATCTAACCCATATCAAAGGCTATCCTGGTAGAAACATCCAAAGTGTGTCTCTGCAAAGGAACCCTTTGACTTCTACTTGGATATTTCTAGTGACAGGCAAGTTAATTTCTTAACAACTAAAAGTAAGTTTTTCTATATGTTGAGGCAACATATAGTTCTTCATAACTTTACTCAATGGCCCTAATCTTTTCCTCTGGAGTTTTGCAGAGCAAGCCTCTTGTACGTAGTTCAATTGCAAAACGTTTAAACAGTTTTGCTGTCTCCTACCCCCGCCATCTAGACTAAATATACCTTATTTCTTCTGCCATTCTTCACATGGCATTTTTACCAGATCTCCCTCTTAACTGAAAAGTCTCCATCTTCCAGACACGTCTAAGGCTCCAGTGTCCTCAGAGAAGGACAGGATAACTAAACACAGGTCGTTCTGTCAGGGACCGTCTCTGTGCCTGGGATTAAATCCTAGGGTGGGGGTGGGTCCATACATTTTCCCCGGGGAGTCACGGAACACTGTTGGCAACTGAAATCTATAGGCATTTTCTTCCTACCGGTGCTAGGCTGAGTCGTTAATATTATATTTTGGCAATTGTGTTCTCTTTTTGTGTTTAAATTTTACCTTTAAAACTTGTGAATTTCGCCTGTTGAGTTAACCCCCGTTAATCGTAGCTTTTTGAGACCTATTTGAATCTTTATTCTACCATCCAACATGTTTCTGTCTTCAATTTATGTCTTTGGAAATCTGATAGACTTACATTGTATAAATTCTTGGAAGACACTGATTATGTAATGAAACAAGGGTGAACACAGAGAACCAAACCCTTGGGAGTCGTTGGGGACAACTGTACACATTCCTCCACCCTCCTTACTGAGGTCTCATGAGAGATTTATCACGTATACTGTTGAATCAAGACATATTTTCTTTAGGGAATCATCTCGTTCTAGTAGATCCAACAAAAAAGCTAAAGGACAACAAAATAAATGGGATTAGTTATGTGTCATCATCTCCTCCTCCTCCTCCTCCTCCTCTCCTCATGGTAGTTCCAGTAATTAATTAATGCCTCTTCTCATCTGAGTAGTAAAAATTGTTGACGTATCTTGCAACTCTCCATTAAGCGTAAAGGTTAATGTTAAGTGTTATATAAGCACTCAAACAGGTCTTTCTTTGGATCTTATGATTCTGGAGACGAATTCATTCGAAAATAATTCTTGCATTATTTCTTCCATCAGGACTTCTAGTTACTTTTGGTCGTGTGTTGTGTGTGTGTGTGTGTGTGTGTGTGTGTTGTGTATTTGACTATATCTTCCTTGGCTTTTGTACCTTGAGAACTAAAATCAAACATTGAAAACACAACTGGAATATCATCTCTGAATTAGTTAAGATTTAGTTGCAGCAAACAGAAAGTACCATAGCATCTTAACCAAAAAAGGATTAAATACAGGAATTTAGTTGTTACCAAGGTTTCGTAAGGGCCAGTGTAGTGGAATTGAGTTTGGGCATCCAGGAATCTCTCTCTCTGGACAGCACTGCAGAACTGGCCTGCAAGTGGAGCCCCCACCACAGACACGAAGGTGGGGAGCCGTAAGGTCCCCGGAGAACTGCTGGTGTCAGGAACACAGAGATCGGGGAACCACAGCCGCCATCGCTGAGGCACGCTGTGCCTGCTAGATCCACTCCAGCCACAATGTTTGCCCCACACCTGCTTCTCCCCGCCCTCACTGCTAGTGCCCGGGCACCAGAGCCCTCACCCTGCCATGCTTGCAGGCGGAGAAACAAAAAGCAGGTAGAAGTAAGGTCTTCATCTCACTGTCACCTTCCAACTGTCATTAGAGCACCACTGATGGGTAGACTCTAAATCACATCCACATCTCCTGGTCCAAGAGAGTTGGAGAAATGTAGACTTGAACGTCACACCAGGAGGAGGGTGGGCTAGATGTGCACAAACCAGTTCATAACATCGGCCGCAAACTTCCATGATGCCCTCTTAACCTCAGGTTCTCTAAGCTGATTTTTCACTCCCATCTTTTGTTCTTGCAGATAATTTTGTGCACATGGCTATGATAAGGCCTGTCACCTTGTGTCATAATGATTTGTTAACATGGGTGTCTTCCTCGCCAGACCGAGCTTCTTGAAAACAAGAGTCATGTCTTATATATTTTTTCATGGCCAAGGCCCAACACAGTGACTCACCATATATTAGGAAAACCAACTTAAGTCTAGAAGACAGTATGTGTGCTTTGGAATGAGAAGAAGTCAGGTTTAAAACTTGCCTCTAACACTTACAAGCTATGTGGTTTGGGGCAAGTGATTATCTCTGTAAGCTTTAGTTTCTTACCTGTAAAATAAAATATTTATGCTGACCTCATAGGACTGTTGTGAGTTTTACAAAAGAAAATATATATGAAGCATCTGCGAAGGTCGCTGGAGATAAGGAAGTCAGAAATAAGCCCGTGTTTTCAGTGGATGTTTTCCATAAATGTTGAAATTTCCCCAGGTGATAGGAGGTGGGATTAAGAGGAAGGTCGTGAGCTAGACTCCAAAGCCCTCCATGTGTATGCAACAAACAGGAGATGGGACAATGAGGGGAAGTGGAGAAAGAGAAGTGACCTTGTAGAGTGCTGTGTGCCCCAAAGTGGGAGGAATTTGACAAAAGGCAACAAAACCAAACAAAACAAAACTAACTTTGGAAGTTGCCCGGGGCAGCTAAGAGAATGCTAGCTTGGTACTCTGGGGACTGGTAAGTCCCGTGGTGTGGGCGCGGTGAGAGGGCTGGGAGAGCAGAGCAAAGGGGATTGTCACCGGGGGAAGCATGGTTGGCAAAGTGGGTAGTGGAAGGGGGTGAAGGAGGAACCCTCAGTGCATTCTGGGTAGAGAGTCATTGTGCACCGCAGTGACAGGAAGGCACAGATTCAACCAAACCAAAATATTCCAGCTGTGGCACAACATTTCTACGAGGGGAATCGGGGGGTCCCTGAGGGCATCTGGTTTTGTTCTTGTGGCGGCCGCCTTCCCACCCGTGGAATGCAGGCGGGGTCATCCTGTGGGTGGGGCTTGCTCTGATTGGCATGCGACTGGGGTCCCCGTCTCAGGGCCCACGTGCATCCTCTTTTTGTTTCTCAACATGCCAGCTTCCAATACTGGTTCACCTTCCTTCAGACAGCCCAGGACCTTTATTCTTACCTGGCTTCATTCTCGGATTATTTCTATCAGTCTATAAAAGAGTTAATCAACCGACTATCAAAGCAGAGCGCAAAGAGCTATTTCTATGTCCTTTCCTTCACTTTGCTTAGTCAGAAACTAAGCGAGAATCGGCGTTGATGTGTACACTTAGCTACTGGAGTGTGGCTGGGCTCAGTGGTCAGGAAGCAAGGCAGAAACCCAAATGAAGAAAAGAAAAGAAATCAAAATGAGCGCAGTAAGTCTGTGGGACGGTGGCCCCGGTGGACCGGACGCTGGAAATGGTTGGCATCTAACCTGCAGGCCGCCATCACAAAGTCGGGAACGACAGACTTGAGCAGTGGTCATGACAACTTGATATGTCAGCTTCAAGGAGAGCTTGTTTCTGAGACAATTTTTTTTATATAAAAAGCAATACGCGGCTTCACTTTGGTTGATCCGAGTCCGTGGGGAGAAGGGTAGGGTGAGTATTTCAATCTGGGCGCAGAGAGCGCAGTAAGGGAGCCGCTCGCAGACATCAAGCGGATTAAGGCGGCTCCTCTCCCTTTGCACACACGGTTCAGTTCTTGTCCATTCGGGACCCTTCTGCTGACACTTGTGTATATCATTGTACCTCCCCTTGAATATTAAGTTCTTTTGGGTGGAAAGTCTATCTCTTAATAAATCATTCCTGAAGCAAGATGTTAAGCTCTGAATTTATGAATAATACCCACTTTTCCCCACCCTCGGTCTGCGCCAGACTCTTGTCCTAGTATTTGACGAGCTTATGTGTTTGCCTTCGTTAGCTCTGATTTAACTTCTGAAATGGTGCACGCGGGTTACAGTAGGCGGAGCATTCTGCATGCAAAGGAGACACACTGGTATCTATACTTTTACCCTTTTGGGTTTAGGGAACGATCTGGACACATAGCTTTGTTCCCAACAAAATAAGGCATGATTCTATGGATTCGATTAATGACTATTTCCAAATGTGTCTGACTTTTAGAAATGTGTTCTCTCCCTTATACTCACCGACTTTCATCTATATTTCTGGGGAGTTTGGAAGTCGGAGCCACTGCACCCAGAGTGCCACCAGCATGTCATGAACACTCTCGTCTGGAAGGGTGGTTTGTGGCTGGAGAGGGAACTGGGAGAGGGAGAAAAGAGGGAAGAGTGGACGCAGCTAACGGGGTTGGTGCAGGAGGAGGCCCCTCGGAGGGAAATTCGTGGAACTGCTGGGTTGACGGAGGACAGAAGCATGGCGGCCGAGACTGGTCGGTGGCAGACAGAGGCCAGTAACACACAGATAGCCCTAGTAAACCATGCGAGGAACAGGCGGATTTGGGAAAATGAGGGAGGGGAACAGGGAGAAAGCTGTGACGTTACCAACTCCAGATTTTAGCTGGAACCCTGGCTAGAGACAGAGAAATGGAGCAGCGTCTCTTCCATGGTGGCCTCAGCCGTGCACACGGGCACCCTCAGAGTCACTCTGCCTCCTTTTCTGTTCCCTTTCATTTTCCTCTTCCCTTCTCCCTTCTCTCTCTTCTCTTCTCCCATCTGCCTGCTTTCTGGTCCTTTTCTCTGGCCTGTTGAAACGTCTCCATGTTGAAGAATCATCCCAAACCATCAATTTGTCAATACAGGAAATTGTGATTATCTTCAATAAAGGAGAAAGGGAAAGGGGATGTGACTGACGTTCGGGGAGAACCAGGCATCAGTCCAGAAAACACTGCGTCTCCAGGAGAGCAGCAAAAAGAACATCCTGTGACTGCATCTGACATCATCACTTCATGGAATTTGGATGATTTCTTGGGGCTGAGAACTGTTTTCCAAGATATTATAAGTCAATCAGAAAGAGTACTTTTCAAATCCCTTTTCTCCCAAACATCTTCGGTTCTATAGCAAAATCTGTTTTGTTTCTTTACTTTTATTCCCCTTCTTGGTCCTGTTCCAAAGAACACACAAGCAGTCTTCTTTGGGATCTCCATTTCCTGGGTACTCCTTGCCAGGGCCTCCACATGTGGGTTAAGCAGATGGCATCAATGGCGTGGTTGGGGCAGGGTGAACAAGAGCAGAAGGGTCATGATGTCCTAACATGAGCTTCTGGGCTGGGAGGTTTCAGTGTCTACAGCTTGTCGACCAGAAGAGCAACAATGAAGTGGGATCTGTAAAGGAAATTTCCAGCTAATGTCGTGGAAACTGTCTGCCCTTTTAAAGCTCTGATAGGAACGTTCCCCTCTTGGGAGTGGCAGACCATGGCCACCTTGGGAATTATCCAGTGTAGGAGCCACTGAGCCCTGGGTTAGTTGTTCCTTCTTCAAAGAGCTCTTTGGTGAGAACGGGGAGGCTCTGTGTGCTCATGCCAAAGTTTTAAGTCTCACTGATGTCAGGAAGATGGAGGTCTTTGATTATATGTGAGCTTATGAAGAGATCAAATGCTTGTCTCCTTTTTTATGGGTCACAGGGCATGTGTTTTTAATAGACTGTTAATTCTGTGCAGAAATGCAAACATAATATTGCTTGTTGCTTCGAAGACCACCGATAAAGATACTTGGTATCATAAGGCAGTTGGAATAGAGTTTCTATGGATTAAGAGACTACAAAGGGAAATTATATATATACATATATATATATACACACACACACACACATATATACACACACATACACACACATATACGCATGTGTATATATATGTACGTATATGTATATATTACATACACACATATATACACATATGCACAGTTAATATTCTTTGCAATAGCTTTACAACATCCTCTTCTACCTATCACTCATCCCTTATTTTCCTCTTTTACTTCATGTTTCCTAGCCACGATTCTCTTTAAAAGGTCTGGAAGCAAGCATATGCTGAAATAAAGATTCGATTGATCTTCATACCGCAATAACGATCATGCGGCGTGATGGAGAGAGCCGGGGACAGAGCCGCAAGGCCTTTCTCACCGTGGCCGGGGTGTCATTCTCAGGGCACCGAATTAGGAGCGTCATTGGATTTACCTTGAAGGAAGAACCTGGGTGTAGAGTGGGGAATGGAGTACGATGTCAAATACCGAGTATTTGCTTAAATATTATAATACGAACAAGACAGGCTATATTTCCCTTGGCGTAAATGTCCCAAATGTGTGTTATGATCTTCATGACAGCCTGGCTCTGCCCCTCTGAGAGGCAGTGCTGGCCGGGGGCGTCAGAGCTTGGTGAGCCGGGCTCTGCCGTGCTCTGCGTGTGATCTGCTGCGCTCACGGCTCCTCTCGCATGCTCTCCAGGGCGTACATGAGTGTGAAGGAGCTGAAGGAGACCCTGCAGCTCAACGGCACCCACTTCCTCAATGTCTACTTTGCCAGCTCAGTAAGGGAAGACCTTGCCGGCGCTGCCACCTGGCCTTGGGACAAAGAAGCCATCAGTCACCTGGGTAAGTGAAGTAGAGACCAAATATGGTTTTACGAAAAGAAGAGGACCGAAGGGAGTTTGCGAAAGTGAGTTTGGGGGAAAAAAGAAAGCGATAACATAAACTTAATGAATTAGTGGCTTTCGCTTAGCATGGCTTTGGGGAGGATCTGTGAAAATGTTCCAATGCATACAAATAAGAGGTTTTAGAGCAAACATTGGAAAATACTCAGGATGTCTTAGACCAGAGCTATAATCTAGATGTAAATAAATTGATGACATGGAATAAATCCATCTTACGTTTGTTTTTTTTTTTTTGGAAATTCACATATTAAACAAAAGGATGAAGACAGAAGGAGGTAATAAAAATAAGAGAATAAATAAATAAAATAGGAAGTAAACATTAATTAGAAAAAAAAATAACAGAGCCAGAAGTTTTTTGGGGGACAGAGAGGCAAAAGAAAGGTAAACCTCTAGAAAGACTGATCAAAGAAAAAAAAAACACAAGGGAGAAGGAATATATTACTACTATGAGGAATAAAAGAAGTAATATTCTTACATATGCTACGGATGTTGATAGGCAACAAATTTGTGGACAACAATTGGACATCAACAGGCAGAAGAAATGAATTTCAACCTTGAATATCATATCACACCTTGTACAAAAATTAACTTGAATAGATCATACACTTAAGTATAAAAAATAAAACTCTAGAACTTTTAAAAGAAAACATAGAAAATTTTCAGAGCAGGACTTGGTGAAGAACACTTATATATAACACCAAAAATATAGTCCATATAAATAAAAATGGATAAATTGGGCTTGTTCAAAATTTAAAACGTTTTCTCAGAGAAAGACTCAGTTAAGATGAACAAAGAAACGGCAGACTTGGAAGAAATATTTGCCTACCTCACATCTCATGAAGGATTTGTATCTAGAAAATATAAATAACCCTCAAAACTCAACAGTAAAACGAACATTCCGGTTAGGAAATGTACAAAGGCATGAACAAACATTTTACCAAAGAGGACATACAGATAGAAAATGAAGACTTGAAAAGATGTTCAATATCATTCGCCATTAGGGAAATTCAAATTAAAACCACATGAGATATCACTATACACTTATTATCGTCGCTAAAATGAAAACGACACAGAGGTGTAATGAATTTGTACAGTGACAGTTAACTAGCCTTAGCGTGGTGATCGCATTGTAAGGTATATAAATGTCTAATCACTGTGTTGTACACCCGAAACTAATATAATATTATACGTCAACTATATTTTAATAGGATTTTTTTGAGATAGTGATAATCCTCATGCTGGTGAGGCTGCAGAGAAACTGGATCTTTCATACATTGCTGGTGGGGATGTGAAGTGGCACAGCCACTCTGCAGACTACTTTGGCAGTTCCTGATAAAACTCAACATCCACCTGCCGTATGATCCAGCAATTGGACTCATGGACATTGGCCCTAGAGAAACGAAATCATATATCCATTTAAAAACTATTACATCAATATGCATAGCAACTTTATTTGTTATAGCCCCAAACTGGAAATGGCAAGTGTCCTCCTAACTGCTTAAACCAGCGGTAAGCACATCTGTAGTCCAATGGAGTTTAAATGTTGTGTACTCAGCAATAAAAAGGAACAGTGTTAATCCACAAAATGACCTAAATGGATCTCAAGAGTATTATGCTGAATGAAAAAAAAAAAAAATCTCGAAAGTTACATGCTGTGTGGTTCTAGTTATGTAGTATTCTCAAAATGACAAAATTAGAGAACAAGTTCGTGCTTGCCAGGGTTTCGGAATGGGGTGGGGAGAAAGGGATATGGGTGTCGGTGTTGCCAAAAAGGGTGGCAGGAGGAAGATCTCAGCGGTGATGGAGCAGTTCAGTATCTTGACTGGGGTGTTGGTTACACGAAGGTCTACCTGTGATAAAACTGCATGGAACCCCCCCCCCCCCCAACACACACGCGAGGGTGTGTAAGAGCTGGTGGAGTCCGAATAAGGTCTGTGACCTCGATGCAGAAGCGGAATACTTCGCATAGAGCAAATGCCCGTGAACTCTCATTGAATTGAAGGGGTGAACGAATAAAAGAGTGAAGGGGTTATTACATGTAATTGGTTTCTGGATTTATCTCATGAATTATTGCCCCGTAATGAATTGCAACAGAAGCGGGAGATACTTCTATTTTACTCTTATATATTTTAGGAATAACCATGGTCCCCTATAACATAGCACTTGATGTGATCTTCAGTCATGGAAGTCGAGACTGAACGGGTGACAGATCTGACTCGATAGGAAATTGCCCGTGTCTGTATTTATTTCCTTTGTTCAGTCTAACGGTGATTGAACAAAGGAATTAGATTGACCCAAATCAGGCGTAGAGTAGTAGAGACCACGGCCATAGAGGATAGAGGAAGACATTTAGAATTTTCTGAATAGAGCTTTTTCAAGACATAAGATAAGATTATCTGTGTCAACATGTGAGACCCCCCCCTGCATTTTGAAGGTCAGCTGAGTGACCTAGCAGATAAATACTCTAGTCCGAAACTTTTAAGAGTGAATCCAATTTCTGAATATCAGTGGCTTCAGTGACTCTGTGAAAAGACAAGGTGGTTTGTCCCTGCCATCAACACTGTTTCTACCTTTTAGCATAATTTTATACTTTTAATACTGTGGTAACCCAGGGCAGAATTTTTTTATAAATGAATAAATGAATGGATTCCCTTGAACTCTGATGTGCAGTGGTTTAAGTATCTTTGGCCTTAGTACACAGCATTTAAACTGAAAATATATCTTCAAAATGGTAAGCCAGCCCTTTTATAAGCTACATAATACCATGCTCACGATCGATCATTCATTTATTCATCCATTCAAAGAAAGACTATTGAATCTGTTTTGTGGCAATACCGGAGATAGAATCGTGAAGGAATCACCCTAAAGGTTCGCGCCAAGAGTTGGGAGACAGACATGCAAGCACACATTTACGGTACCGTGTGATGATACCACACGTGAGGTCAGGCAGGAACATGAGCGAGAGGGCGTAATGGTGCTGAGCATTGCGGAAGAGCTCCCAGTGGGCTGAGGCTTGCGGGGAGAGTTGAAAGACACTAGCTTGGCAGGCAATGAGAGGGCATTCCAGAGCGAACAAGCTGAAGGATGCCAAGGTCCAGATGGCTGAAAACCTGGACGCACTTAGAAGTGGAATGTACTTGGCGAGAGCAGGGCTCCTCTAATGTATTTGTGCTCTCGTGTACCCCCTCGAAGACTTTTGAAAAACTCTGTACCCCTCATTGGTCTGAGAATAACATCTGAAAATTAATCATAGGTTTAAATAGGAGCAAATACTATAATTGCTGGCATACTATTTAAAATGATTAACATTTTAAAATAGATTTTAAATCTACTCTTCTGAATGTATCCTCAGTAACAAAACAATTTGATTATCACTATTCACTTAAAAAAATGTGTGGCCTTATACTTTTTTTTAACATTGAAAAATTATTGATTGCTCCTTTTTTCCTCTTTGAATGTGTGTTTCCATTCCTTTCTCCTTTAGAACTTAATACTAATGTAGCTGATACATACATATTGTTTTCAGTCTTTAGTTGGTTACCTAGTTCTCTGCTAAAAACATTTTGCAAAAAACAATTCTTTTGTAATAATAAGGTTTTTTTTTAACTAAACCTTTTATTTTTAGATAATTGTATGTTTACAAAGAGATTCCACATACTTTTTACCCATCTCCCTCCGATGGAAGCATCTTATAAAACTAGTACGATATCACAAATGTGTGTTACCTCAATCCCGATCACAAGTTATGAAGTGTTAAAAATTTCTTCTCAATCAAGCTACCTTTTCAAAATGATTACTTATTCAAAATTTATAAAATCAATATTTAAAGTGTTGATTAATGACTAGCAAACAAAATGGGAAATGCACATTTTAATGAAATGAGTATGATTTTTCTCCCGCAAGATAGTTCTTGCGTCTGTGGTCGAATAGTAATTATTGCTATATTGAGATAAGATTTAGCATCTGTTATGTTGTTTTTTAAAAAAATTTATAACTCTAAGTTCTGAGAACCTTTGTTTCCATGAGTAAGTAGATGGTGGGAAGGAAAGAGTTCGATTTGATGGACCCAGTGGACGTGGTGCTGAGGAAGAAAATATGGGAAAAGGGTTGGGAGTGGGGAGCTGGCTTGGTGTTGGATGTGCTGAGTTTGGGGTCTCTACAAATCTGACTCTGAAGGGCCCTCCACAGAGGCAGGAGGAGGGACAGGACTTAGGGGTGTACTGGACATCAGTGGAGAGGGAGGTCTGAGAAAGTCCCTCGTGGCCCACAGACACAGCTGCTGCAGAGATGAAGTAAGTACGAGGGCATTTTGGCCAGGTTAGAGAGGAGAGCCTGTCACCTCTGGCACAGGAGTCGGACACTGCAGAGTGTCCTAGGCCAGCCATCTTTGCCATTGTTCTAGGGAATGTGTGTGATGCCAAGAACATTCAGACATCCTGTCAGATCAAAAGCAACCTGCCCCAGTGTGCACGGAACCCGAGACCCATGTGGGAGGGACCTTGAACCTGGTCGTGATGGGGGTTTAAACATATAGTATCTTCACGAGTTCAGAGAATGCGACCCTTGTAGGAAAAATTAAGTCTTTGAATGATAGGGTGGGCCATGGCCTCACATAGATAGGAACGGATGGGCTTTTGAGCAGTCACCTCTCTGGGCCTTAGCTTCCTCACATATAAGATAGGGGTAATAAGCATGAAGAAGAGTAGCTGGAACATAGTAGGGCCTCAATAAATGTTAGCTCCATTTGAAGCAGCAGCAAGTACAGAAGCTTCAAATCCTGTGTGTCTGTGGTTGGCCTTCCTTGGTTTGCCCTTGGCCTCACACCTTACCTCCTACCAGCAGAATTTTAGTGCCCTGGAAAGATGTTGGCTCCATTACAACGAGAAAAAAGTGTATGTGTAGGGGTTCAAATGCTTGCAGTGGTAGAGTAGCTTATCGGAAGCAAAGAGAGTTTCTTTATCAGTCCAAGGAGGAAAGAATAAAGGCTGGTTGGCAGCTTGGGGGAGACAGGTGGCCGTCGAGCCGGGTTGGTGAGTGTCACAGGGCCCACCGGACTGGCGGAGGGCAGCTGTCATGAGGTGAGGCCGATGTGGCACATACCTGGGAAGGCGAAGCACCACTTGCTAGGGGGCGGGGCAAGGTGGAAGCAGCAGAGGTGAGCTCCGAGGTGAGATACCTTCCCCTCACCCAGAACTTTTATACGGGGTCCCCCAGGACGGACCTCGAATTCCTCCGAATCCAACGGTTGCCATTGAGCTGTGGCCCATTTGCGCCCAGACGTGTGGGCGGCCTTGGGGGCGGAGCATAGCCATGGTTTGACAAGTGGCACAGGTAAGAGACCGACACTCTGGTGTCACTCGTCCTCGAGTGGTTGGGCCAGCGCAAAACAGACTGCGTCCCCATCCACGCGGCTTCTCTTCACTATACGAAGCAGAGCGGTGCTTCCCAGGGATGAGGCATAAGCGAGGCATGTACTCTGGAGTGCGCCATGCAAATGTGAGAAAGTCCGGGGTCATCGAGAGAAACGCTAGGATCCCGTAGAGACAGGCTGCATGACGTGGACAAGACGAGCACCGTGCGAGAAGAGGCTTTCAGCAGGCGGGGTTACCTGGAATTCAGAGTGGGCTCTCTTGGATATTGAAAACTTTGGACAAAATTATCCTAGGCTCTAAACCTCATGCCTAAAATAGGTAGGTTCACGGGGTTCAAAACGTGTCCTAGGAATGGTGGATTCCTTGGTTCCCAGAACAGTGTCTGACATAGGACAGATGCTCAATAAATGCCAAGTAAAGAAATGAATTATAGAAAATATCTATTCCGTTCATACTCTGCAGGGCCTAAAATTCTGGCATGAGTGAGTGTGTGTGTGTGTGTTTTGAAGCACTGCCCTCGCCCAGAAGCATGGGGAAGACTGCATCGTAAGTCTTCAATGCCTTCGTAATACACTTTCAGCTTTTAGCAGTCAGATGGCTTTGCTCGGTGACGTGGGAGTGTGGCTGGAGAGCCCGGAGTGCTCGGCATCTGGGGGTGGGAGTGGCTGAAAGGGTATTAAAGGAGACAAAAAAGGACAGCAGCATCTTCACCCTCTACACATTCTTGTCCTGTTTTAGTCTTGCCCAGAATATGGACTTCCTCCTAATGAGACCGCAGGCTGTAAAGCTGAGAAGCCAATACAAGATTTGGAGACAAATGGTTCCTGGTCTGGTTCTGTTAAAAATGTGTGTGTGTGTGTGTGTGTTTTTCTAGTTCCTGTGATTTTTCTAAATTACCTCCCTTTGTACATCGATCCACCTCTGCCACTTTCTTCGCTTGCCCTTCCCCGAAGTCATGCATCTCCCTTGGATCCCCCAGGCACACTTTGGTAGCTTTGTCCCTTTGTCGTGGAAAGCGCATTTTGGGGAGTGTGTTTTGGCCAGTAACTGAAAGTGATTATGTAGGCACCTGCAGACCAGGCCTCGGCCTCTGTGTTGTATGGGCGTATAACATCCAGCCCTGAAAGTTTTACAGAAAGGTTGTAAGGTCACGCTTAGAGATGTTCCCCGAACCTTCCATCGCAGGTGGTGTTGTCCTCAACCCGGCGTATTATGGGATGCCTGGCCACACCAATATCATGATCCACGAAGTGGGCCACGTCCTGGGACTCTACCACGTCTTCAAAGGCGTCAGTGAGAGAGAATCCTGCGATGACCCCTGCAGGGAGACGGTGCCATCCATGGAGACAGGAGACCTCTGTGCCGATACTGCCCCTACTCCCAAGAGTAAGCTGTGCCGGGACCCAGAGCCCACCAACGACACCTGTGGCGTCACCCACTTCCCAGGAGCTCCATTCAGCAACTATATGAGCTACACAGGTATCACAACGGTCTTCACGTGCGTGTGTTCTATTAAGATGACATGGGTGACTTTGGGAGCCGGAGAGGATTATCAGCAGTCGTTTGTGCCAGGGGGGTCGAAGTATGTTTATCATGGCATATTCTTAGTTTGTCGCGTCTTTGAAGACCTTAAAGAAATATTGAAGTATTAAAGGGTTTTCTTGACTAGATTCTCCTCCACTAGAGGTTAAAAAAAAAAACCAACACGCTTCTGTCTTGGATGGCTGAAAAAGGGAACAAAGCCAAATGTTCTCCTGAGACCCCTTTGACCTCTAGGACTTGATCAATCTTGTTCTCACCCACATCCTGAGGCGTTTACTCTGGAAGAAAGTGTAATAGTGATGGGAAAGGAGGGTTTTGGGTTTTTGAACTATTTTGGGAGTTGGTCAAGAAAATGGCCTTGGTTGATTTTAAGCTCAGGGTTCCTTTTCATTTTACGTTATTTTTAAGTGTCAGATTCTCCTCTTTCAACAGCAGCCAAGCGTTGATTCTGAGCTTCCCTGCATGGTGTCATGTCATTAAAACAATGATGCTTTTTGGCCTTGGGAACAACTATATTTCCTGTCCTTGTTGTCCTCGATTATGCTTCTTCCTTGTCCCTTCACACCATCCATGTTTCTGGCAAAAAAGTAATATATAATGGACTCAAATTTATCATTTATTCCTAAAAAGAACTGATTTGATTTAATGACATATTCCAATGGGAGAGGAAGGGTGTAGTTTTTCTATAAGGTTTAGGGGCTTGTTTGGTGATAAGTTCTAGAACTATCTAAATACACACACATATACACACACGCACACACATAAACGATAGGACCTTGGTCATGCCTTTGGAGGTAAGAAAGAGTAGTGACCTGGTCCCTTTTGCAAACTATCAATCAATATATTCCTATCAAAGTCTCATTTTGGTGTACAATTTAGTTGAATCGAGGACCAGCATCCCTTCCTCCCCAACAAGGCAGCGCCCCTTGCCGGGTAGAGAGATCAGACAATGGGGGGCAGGGCAGAGCTGTTTAGGTAAGGCCTTTGAAATGGGCAGAGGGAACTTTTAACAAGCAGGGGGCCGTGTATGGTGTGCTTTCATTAAAAAAGGCCCTAAACTAAGATAACTCCCTTTCTCACACTACTAGGGAGATTTCGCAAGCTCCTAAAATCATCTCGGGACCACCATGCCCAGTCCTGTTGCCTCCTTGACATTTTGGTGCTCTCTCTCCCTTGACCATCCCCGCTGAGTCCTCACTAATCCTGGCCAGAACTACTGGGCATAAAGCAGGTGTCTGCAACCCCACCCATGTTCCCACATAAAAGGGCCGTGTGCTGAAACACTGCCATGGTTTCCTGAGCCAGCAGCCATCAGCGCCCAGCAGCGTCGTACCCCTGGGCTCACCCTGGGCCAGCCCAGCCAGGGACCCTGCTTTAGAGAGAAGCCGGGGCTGCTCTCTGCTTCTCTTTCCCACTCCCAGCTTAGACACCTTCTGGAGCAGAATACATTTGTTCGTTCAGCAGGTGTTTACGGAGCCTAACAGGTGCGGGGCGTGGTGTTAGGTGCTGGTGACTCGGGCGTGAACAGGCAGAATTGATCCCTGCCTTGGTGGATTTTGCAGGTCAAAATCTCCCTCTCTCCTGTTCCCTTTGCTGTCTCCACAGATGATGACTGCACTGACAGCTTCACTCCTAACCAGGTGGCCCGCATGCATTGCTATTTGGACCTTGTATACCAACAGTGGAGTCAGAGCCGGAAGCCCACCCCCATTCCCATCCCGCCCATGGTCGTCAGGCAGACCGACAAGTCCCTCACGATCCACTGGCTGCCTCCGATCAGTGGAGTCGTGTATGACAGGTGAGAAAGGCACGGGCCCTGGCCAAGCTGCTGTCCTTCCGCTGTGGCATTTCTTATGCGCAAGGGGAAGGATGTGTGCCCGCAGCCTGGGGCCGGAAGTCTGACCGGGCGCACCGCTGCTGAGGGCCGCCTCCTGCGTCCCGCTCAGTCCTCGCCTTCCGTGGCGAGAGGCTCGTCACGTGCGCTCGCTCCATGGCGAGGGGCCTATCAGATGTTTCCTTCGAAATGTCACATCTGGCAGGCTTCTGGGAGCTGTGTAAGGTCAACAGATAAGATAAAGATGAACGGACAAAACTGAGATGGCGTTTGCCACCTGTCCAGGCCAGCCAGTCCTCCTTGGTGTAAGGGTGGGACAGAGGCTTGCTACTTGCACAGGGGGTTGGAGGGGAGGGACGTGTTCCTCCAGGCAGTTCTGGGGGTGGGTGGGCGGCAGGCTACCCTCTGCCTCAAGCTATCCATCAGGGGTTCACTGGGTTATGTGGGCACTTCCAGTGCTTCCCCTGCCTCCCGTTGGACCTGGTGCCTGCCCCGGTATGGCTGCTGTCTTGTGGTTACCATTATCCGTTCATTTTTCCATCTGCCCCACTCAAATAGCAGCTCCTTGGGGGCAGGTCTATTCTCTGTTTCTCAGTCTCTTAGCCTGCCACAATAGACACCTACTACATGCTTATGGAAGAGAATCATGTCTAAATTTGTTTTTATTTTTTTTCATCCTTTGCATATTGATGTAAATGAACACCAGGGAAATTTTTGTAAAGAGGAGAGAAGTTCAGACAGTTGGCGGAGGACGGAGGCGTGTGGTTTAACCGAGAAGGACTAGGACCCCCTCCGGGACGTGTGCAGGCTCTCGGCTTTCAGCACCTGCCACCGCGTTCTAAGTCACAGGGGCAGCTGTTGTCTCTTTGGTCACTCTGCGTGTGAAGCATCGCGTTAGCTCTCTTACCCGCAAATGTCTTCTTCAGTCATTGCACTAAGCACGACCCCTCCTATGTAAGTGAGAAATTTGAGGCGTGGAGAAGCCCACGGTGCGACCCAAGATGCCACAACTAAAGAGGGGTGAATTTGGGGGCCCCCCTGGAATTTCAGAAGTGGGGAACGTGGAGCATATTATTTCTTTTAATTTAGAGCTTTCCTGTGTATCACCTGTGTGCCCCCCTTCCCCTCCGGGTGTC
The DNA here is from genome assembly GCA_003508835.1 of Eonycteris spelaea. Classification (NCBI taxonomy): domain Eukaryota; kingdom Metazoa; phylum Chordata; class Mammalia; order Chiroptera; family Pteropodidae; genus Eonycteris; species Eonycteris spelaea. Next base: position 444,511 of record PUFA01000037.1, read on the forward strand.
CGGGGAAGCTAAGGAGCCGCCTGTCCCCGGAGTGTACTTCCATGTACTCCAGTTTTGCTGAAAGCTGAGACAGAGGACAGGGAGCAACAGGATGGGGAGGGAGCAAGGGAATCACTTTTCCAAGTGGTGTTCCCGGCCTTTTGACATCTTGGCACCTGTCCTTGAAACCCCGATGCCATCACTTGGACCCCGCAGTCCTGTAAAGCACTCTTGATTGTCATCAGCACCCAGGCTCTCATGGGCCCCCTTTGTGAGTCAGCACGTATCTGTGTGACGGGGGTCAGACTCTTCTTCAGCGAGCGTGACCTTGTGCGGCTCTGGTCACACGCGTTAAGTCCTCCACGCACATGCGCAGACCGAGAGCCTCGCATCTGTTTCTGCAGCTCATGTAAACAGTTTAGTCTTTCGGGTCTCTCTACGGCACAAGCGTTACGCTAGAGCAGACACCAGGGCTGGCTCATCGCATGTCTGTTGGCAGAAGAGGCTGCCGTGTGCCTGCTTTCCCCCCTGCGAGGTGGGCCCCAGCGCTCACGTCACACGCCCAGCGATTTGTGTCACGCTGGGGGCTCTGTTTTTCCTCCCCCGTGCGTATTTGGGATGCTTATGTCGAAGGGCAGGAGCCCAACCACGCACTGGGCAGCGGCCGCCGCGGCAGGGCCGGCGTGTCCGGGACACACGTGGTTTGGAGCCGAGTCCGCACGGCAGTGAGTGCCCACGGCAGGCAGAGGCCGGACGGAGCGCCGCCTGGCCGTCGCCAAAGTTCTGGACACTGGCTGGTGTTTGGGAACTTGCTCAGAGGAACTGAGCAGCTCGTTGTGGCCTTAGGCAATTTGCTTAATCTCCCTGAGCCTGAGCGTCTTCGTCTGTCAACACAGGGATCTTACAGGGATTAGAAATAACTTAGGAAAAGCGCCTGGTGGTGCTGTGCCCGCTATAGGAGGTGCTGGCAGTGTAACTGTGACCCCTCCTCACCAATACTGTTTTTCTGGTGGATCTTACAAGATACTACGTGTCTCCCCTGCCTGGTGAGAGACGGCGATCCGATGCCTCCATTCCTCAGACGCACCGTTCACAGTTGGGCTTCTTAAAAGAGTTAGAGCATCAGAGACAAGCCTCACGGAGTGATTCTTTGTTATTTAGCTGTCATCGTCCCCTGTTCTTGCTCCAGTTCCCCCAGATGTGGTGCTTAAAGAGCTCTCCATCGGTGTACGAATAGTTCCAGAGACGCCCATACGACACGCTCCCCAGAGGGACTGCCGGGCTGGACCCCGTGCCTGCTGTGGGGCGTAGAGAGAATCAGGCTCTCCCTGGACCTGCCCACAGGCAGAGAGGGGAGGGAATGGGGACGGGGATTCTCTGTTCCACAGCGACGCCCTCGGACAGGAGCCCCGAGGTGCAGTGGGTGCCCCGGGGAGAGAGTGCCGCTGCTGAGGGGTCAGACCGAGTGCCACGACAGAGGTCACAGTGGATGGACCTCGAAGGGGGCGTAGGAGTTTGCCAAGCAGAGGGGCTTGGAAAGGCTGTTGGGCAGGCGAGAGTGCAGCCGTTTCGCAGAGCCCGGTGAAGGGCGCGATGTATTTGTGGAATGATGTTCAGTTCGTGGTGGTGGGAACATAAAGTCACGAAGAACTGACGTCGGTGAGGCTTGTGGCGGAGCTGTCTTGTGAAGGGCCCGGGGTCGCGATCAGGGGCTCGGCCGTGTCCCCACAGCCGACGGAGAGCCCGGGGGTGTTACATTTCACACGACTTTTATTTTACGTGTGTGATTAAAAGCAGGGCGTTTAGGACACGAGGCCACACATAGCTAATAATTTTACTCTAAAACTTGTCTGATTTAGGTGGGAGAAAGCAAGGGGGCCTTGGAGGACTTATCGAGAGTCAGCGTAGAAAGGAGTTTCCTGTCGAAAGATGCAGATGGCAGTTGTTTTCTGTTGAACGCTCGAGGCTGGCAGGCGCCCACTTTCCTCTCCGCCGGCCTCACCTTACGGCTTCGTTCATTTCCTCTGCTTCGGAACCTTGAGATTTTCCGTGTCACGGGGAATTTCGCAAAGATGCGGTCTCCGCCAGAAGGAACTGAGTTGAGAGAGAGTTGTATTCCCCCTAGAGTCTCGCTCCCTGGCGCCATTCCCCCCCCGTCCACAGAAGTTCTTCTGAATTTCGTCATCCGGTCGATCTGACGGAGTCCCCCCATCTCCCCCTTGATCTCCCCAGGACCCCGGGCAGCGTGTGTGGTGCCTGTGCCGAAGATGGGACGTTCCGTCAGTATGTGCACTCGGCTTCCTCCGGGCGCGTGTGCGACTCCTCGGGCTACTGGACCCCAGAGGAGGCAGTGGGTAAAGGACCATGGCTTTTGCATTTATACTTTGGTGGCCGCTGAGAATGGGGGTGGATGTAAAGGAGGGAGAGGTGACCTGCATGTGTGTGCGTGTGTGTGTGTGTGTGTGTGTGTGTGTGACAGCCTCTGTCCAGTACCTCTGCGTGCCAGATGTCCCACATGGACGCTCATTGGCTGCGGTGAAGTCAAGGTCAGCACAGAGGACAGAGGGGTGGATAAGTCAGCTGAACCGGGGTGACCATGGGATGAGAAAGCTCAGGCCGTCGAGTGCATAGCTCATGGAGCAGCCTTGCCACATGGCAGTGGAAGCGGACCTGTCACTGCTCCCGCAGGAGAGCAATAGCACATTGCAGGGAACACTCATGCGCTGGAGCCCGTCCGTGTGGGTGTGGGGCGGGGTCGGGGGACTAGGTGTTCCAAACTGGTCATTCTCATCTAGGCTGTTTTTATGAGTCTGTTATTCACTGGTACTGGCTGTGCTTTGGACATGATCTACGCTAGGTTTTGGGAGGGGGAAATGTTTGAATCCTCAGCCCGACTTCTCAGTGACATATTCAGTCACATATGTACAATCAGTGCCTCTAAGACAGGTCAGAGCCTGAGTGTTATCCAAACCCAAGCCCAGGACACACCGTTGACCTGAGTTTGGCGCCTTCTGACGGCAGGCTTGAGTCGATCCCCCATCAGCATCTTCACTGTTTCCCTGGTTACCATCGTTCTCTGTGGCTATTTTTTAAGATCCTAAAAACTACTCAGCGAATGTGTTGGACATGATCCTGTTCAAGTGAGTCTGCACTCTTGACTCTGACAAGAATAAAAGGGGAACATTGGTCCAAGAGTCTGCACTGTCTCCAAGACATCCCCTTGGGCTCCCAGTTACTGGAACAACGGGGCCCTCGAGGAGACACCTGGAGGGAGACAGTTCGCTGGGTTGGTCTCATAGGACGCTTTCCAACTGAGAGTTTTGGGGAAAGAGTGGAAAGTGGCTGTAACATTTACATTGGCATTGCATCGGACTCGTTTGGAGACTGGCACTTCGTGAAAGACGAATTTTTGTGGCAGGCGGTTTGTCCTGTGCAAATGCGTTAATGCCCATTTGACTCCTGGGCCTTGTACTTTTTTTCTATATAATTCTTGGAATTTTTTCAACTTATTTGGTAGAGGTGAAAGGACTTCGCAGTCCTGGGTTCTGAGTCTCGTTGCATTGTGTCTTGAGGCCCTCCAAGCCAGTCAGCTTTTAGGGCCCTCACCTATTTTAATATGAGATCGTAATAAAAACTTTCTGACGGACAAGGCTGCTCTTGCATGGGCTTTCAAAGGCCTTCACTCTGCTAGCATTTTCGGATGATTGTCAGAAAATGCGAAGAAATACTGGTCGTCTTCTGCTTTGAGAAGGTGAAGGATCAAGTCATGGTCAAAATACACACAGTGAAAGTAATTGAACCCCCAGCAGAGCACACACAAGCACGTGTATTCACAGATATGATCAACGTGTGTTTAATGGCACTTTACGAACACCTGTTGAGAACCAGCACTGTCTAAATGCTGACGGGGATGGCAGACTGCGCCAGGCACGGTCCCTGCATTAATGTCATCTTCGGGGGGGGGGCAGGACATCCTAGGCTACACCCCATCATTCTCTAGTTCTCATTTTTCCTCAACGATGCCGTTATCACTAGGAATTACACTTATACCTCTTCATCTGCGGCTGCCCTGACTGTAAGACATGGAAGGGCGAGACCCTTTATCTCTCTTGTTCACTTAGATTAGTGCCAGATATAAAACAGGTACACAGTCAAAGTTTGTGGAATGAACGAATTAATGAATAGATCCACAGTATAAGTAAAAAACAATTAGGACCGTAACTTGTAACACACACACACACACACACACACATTTGAGCTTGTTTCTTCTGGGTTTTGGGAGAGTCTTTATTTTCCAAATTCTGAAGGGCTAATAATTACTATTTTTGCAAATGCAGTTTGCCCATGTTTCTATGGACTATTGTATAGCTCTTCCACACTAACCTAGTAAGGCAGGGGTTAAAAAGTCCTTATATGATAAATGAGGAAATCGGGGCTTAAAAAGACTGGCCGCAGCGCCTATTACAGCCAGACTCTACGGCTTCCTAATTTAGCATTCTCCTTCAATTTCTGTCACGTGATGTAAAAGAAAAGCATCTCGTTTGCATTATTTTTTTCCACAGAACTACCCTTACTGTGTTGGTGATGTTTGAGTTTTCACGATGACATTTTTTGCTTGGCTACTGAATCCCCATTTTTTCCCACTCAAGAATAAGTGTTTCTACTTCTGCCTACTGTTTTCTCCACACGGTGACCTATGCTCACACCCACGTGAGCTGAAAAGGAGATTTCAACGCATGGCTGCACGATTTGGCGACAGGGGTTGGGCAGGGCTGCTCAGGTGCGACCTTAGGGAAGGAAACAAGTTTGTGAAGCACCTAGCTCGCCAGGATGTAGCGTCAGGCCGAAACAAACATAAAACGGCGTCGGAAGGATCGGTTTATCACAAATGATTAATAAACTAAGCACGAAGAATTCTCTCTGCTCAAGGGTTCGTGAAGGCCATGACTTACCCTCTCTGCCTCGGCCTCGCATTCCAGCTGAGATCTGGGCCACGCCACGTCCAGCGCCCCGCGACAGCTGTTTTAGACAAGGTCGCCAAGTAGAGGTGATGTGGGGCACGCTGCCATACTTCTGCATTGTCACACCTTTGTGCTCCGTAGTACTTAAGGCCCAACCCGCTGAGCTGACCAGCTTCCCCAGGAATTCGAAGTTCTCTCCTCCTTCATTCTTCTTTCTGGCTGCGGCTCGTTTTCAGACTTACCGTGCCGGATCCTGAGGTGTCTCTCTGTCTGTCTGTCTGCTCGCCTCCCCCAGGCCCTCCGGACGTGGATCAGCCCTGTGAGCCCAGCCTGCAGGCCTGGAGTCCCGAGCTCCACCTGTACCACATGAACATGACGGTCCCCTGCCCCGCGGAAGGCTGTAGCCTGGAGCTGCTCTTCCAGCACCCTGTCCGGGCCGACACCCTCACCCTCTGGGTCACCTACCTGTCCATGGACGCCCCCCAGGCCCTCTTTGATGTGGAGATCTTGCTGGAGCACCGGGAGTCCGTGCACCTGGGCCCCTTAGACACATTCTGTGACACCCCGCTCACCGTCAAGCTGCACGTCGACGGGGAGGTGTCGGGGGTGAAGGTGTACACCTTCGACGAGCGGCTGGAGATCGACGCCGCTCTGCTGGCTTCGCGGCCCCGCAGCCCCCTGTGCTCTGGCTGCCAGCCCGTGACGTACCAGGTTCTCCGCGAGCCCCCGTTCGCCAGCGGCTCACCGGCCGTGGTGACGCATCCTCACAGGAAGTTCACGGACGTGTGAGTTGGGCAGGAGGGCTTTTCTAAACCATGGGGCTTCTTGGGGTTGGGGAGTGGGCTTTGCTTCCTTTCCCCAGCACCTCCCACCCCACTTTTTTATTTTACATACCGCGACGTGTTCACAGGGTAATGTTCAGAATCTCAGAAGGGATTTTCTTCTAAAGCGGCGTATCTGAGATGAAAAACAGAAAACATTCCCTAGAAAGGGCCAGCAGGTGTCCTGGCTGACGCTGCCAGGCGGTACGCGAGGCATTTCGGTTGGACTGAGAGTACTTGCCACAGATCAGCAGATCAGAGTCAGACACTCCTTGCTGGGGACACAGTTTCACGTCCGATCCCTCGCTGTAACTTTCAGATAATCTGCCACAGTTCCTGGGAGGTCCCAGTCGGCTCCCCCACAGCCAGGCGGGGAGGCCGAGGGTCCCCAGACGTCGCCCGTCCCATGACTCACTCGTGATGTGTGTTTCATGTTTTCCTCTTTCTCTCGTCCCTCCCTCCCTCTTTTCTCTTCCAACTCTCCTCTGCTCTTTCTTCTGTTCTTTCTTCTACCGGTAGCTGTGTTCCTGGCACCGTGCGCTCCGTGCCGGGGACACAGACTCAGATAAGGTCCGTCGGCTTAAAAGAGTTCGATGTCTAGAGCCGGGTGGGGCCTGGTATCGCCACAGACACATTCTCCCCACCTCGTAGTCTTCCTCAGAGACTGCCCCGTGGGCAAGACGTGGGGTAGAAAAAACGTTTCATCAGGGGTGCTGTATTGGTTAGTTTTTGTTGCGTTAGAAATAGTCACTAAACATAGTGAGTTCACACAACAAGCACTGTTTCTTCCGATTCTAGGGGTTGGCTGGGTGTTCTCATCGGGGCTGGCTGGGCCAGCGCCAGGTGGCCTGGGTGCCTGGGACGACCTCACGCGCACGGTGGAGGCTCCGCTCCGGCGTCTGGGGACACAAGGCCTCTTCCCGCACCATCTCTGGTTTCCTAGTGGGCTTTGCCGGGGCTTGTCCTGGCGGCTGTCCTGGCGGCGGTGAAAGGGTTTCCGGCGGCAGGGAGGGCACGCCCCCAAACGCTTGCCTTTTTCAAGCCCCTGCTTGTTACCCATGACAACAGTCCCACCAGCCAGAGCACGTGGCACAGCCAGTTCCAGAGTCGAGGGGTGGCAGGGCGGACTCTGACCTCTCGATGAGAGGAGCAGGGAAGCCACACGGCAGAGGGCGTCCGCTCGGGACGGGAGGGGCCGCGGTCCTGCCGTCTGCCGCAGCTCCAGAGGAGGAGGGGCGTGTTCTCCTTGAGATTCGCTAGTTTTCTCCCCGGACTTGCTCTCTGAATTAGAACTCGAGGGCAGAGAGATCGCCACAAAGCTAATGCAAATGAGACGGTAGCTCATGGGATGACTCTGAAAAGAATATTATTTTTTAATATTTTGGTGTTATTGTTTTTTACTAGACACAGTTGACTTTATCTATCTATCATCTATCTATCTGTCTATCTATCTATCTATCTATCTATCTATCTATCTATCTATCATCTATCTATTTTAACAGCAAGGTACATATATATATATTTACACCGTGTGGTCACCTCCCATAGTTAGATTTCTTTCTGTCACCACACATTTGACCCCCTTTAACCCCTCCTACCTCCCCCGCCCCCTACCTAAAAGCAACAAACGAACAGGACAAACAAACAGAGACTCATGGACAGGGACTGTAGACTCCTGGTGACACCAGTATCATTTTTGAGCCTCTCTACTAAGGCCGTTAAGATGATATCCATTATCTAACGACATCCACACACACACACAGTCTTGAAGGTCAATGACGTCCCCTTCTACCGACGAGAAACCGACGCTTCGCTTTACTGTGGCTGAACAGAGCTCGTTCCTGCTGTGTCAGGATTGAAGCCCAGGGTTTTGGCTGCGTCCACTTAGGTTTCCTGTCCTTGCCCGCAGACTCAGGGCGTCGGAGCTCGGGCTGCCTGCTGCCGAGCGTGTCCCCCAGAAGTGCAAACACGTGCCCACGCTCCCTTCCCATCCTTTCTCCCAGCCCATGTGGAACGGTGTCACGCCCGGCTGAGCAGTCCCGACAGACGCCACCCTGTGAAGGGAAGCCATCCGAATCGATTAGGATAGGAAATCGGTTTTACTTTGGAAACATCAGGCGCTCTCACGGAGATGGCTTCCCTAAAGAAAGCTCATTTAGACATTGAAAAGCCGTTACTATTTGGGTGTCTTTCCTGTTAAAATAACTACGAGCCAGACAGGGGTTCTGACAGGCATGTTTGAATCCCGGCACTTCCCGCTTGATGTGGTGGAGTGGTAAGCGGGGCACAGGGCTTTGTGGCCGAGTCAAAGAGCCCGGTAAAGTGGAGGGGGCCTTGGCGGGAGACGCGTGGTGACCATTCACGGCGGTCCCGACAGCCCCGTGAGAGCCTGTCCTCCTCAGTCACTCCCATCCCAGCTGGACCGGGCGGTGCTTTTCCCGTTAGGACAGACGTTGGACAAAATGCAGACGAGGGCAAATGTGTCTTCGAACCCATCAGCCTCCTCCCCTCTGAAATGTTCTGTCTTTCACCTCCCCAGCTGCTCGGCGCACTTGGACCCCAGCGAGTCTGGCAGGCCCTTCCTGTCCTGGTGTCCACGTGAAACTTCATTCCTCATACGCCTGTGTTTTGACAGGTTTGGAGGCGGGCGGTAATTTAAGACATTTCTAACTGTGGAATTTCTTGCATCTTTAAGATGGTGATGCAGGGTGTTCTCACCTGCTTCTCGATGAGAGTGGCTTCCCTCCACCCCTCCCGACACAAATTCCCCTCCAGACACAGATTCCCTCGAGAGACAAAGAAACTCATCCACAGACTCAGGGAAGGGCCTTGCCGAGCTCAGACTCTGAAGCGTCATCTTCGGGTTCTTGATTTTCAAAATACACTAGTTTTTGAATTGTCGGATTTTCTTTAACATGGTTAAGATACACTTGAAACGCCACCCTCCCGGATTGCGTAGGACTGTTGGTTAGTTCGGGGTTTCTCCAGTGAACGGTTATTGCACATGCACGACGGGGAAGGTCCTGGGAATACAGAAACGAGTATGGTTTCAGACATTCTGCAGCTGTGCAGGACCGCGCGCCCCACACTTGCTGTCAGATAACTTGGTGGTACCTGTTTACCGTTTACGTTGCCTGTCATATCGCTTTTAAACTCCTGCACACCGTGTGCAAAGGACCTGGGGCGTGCCTCGCTTCCCGGACGTGGTGGTCACGGCCCTCTGGTTTCCGCAGGGAGGTCAGGCCTGGGCAGACGTATCAGTACCAAGTTCAAGCTATAGCGGGAGCGGAACGGGGAGAAGCGTCGCCTCCTCTGAGCCACGTCCACGGAGCTCCTTTCTGTGGAGATGGGAAGGTGGCAAGGTGAGTACCGTGTGCGTGAGAAGGCGGGAGCCAGGCCCCCGGCCCCGCTCTGAGCAGGCGGGCCAGCCTCGCGTGGGAACAGGGCACTGCGATTCTACTAGTAACAGAATCTGGGGTCCGTCTGGTCGTGGCCTTGAGATGTCACGCACATCCCTTCCTAGCGAAGGAGGGACCCACTTTTGTGTAGATCTCACCCCAGAGCTGAGCTATCGGGGCTGATTCTGTCGGGGATGCTATTAAGCTTTCAGAGAACAGCTGTGGTTCGGTGAAGGCATTCACGGGGGAGAAAGTTACTCATCGAATGATGCTGCAGGAGGAGATGAGGATACCTTCTGGGTCAGTGGCCTGTCCTACACTGCTAACTGACGAAGGTCAGCTTTCTGAGCTTCACTTGCTCATTGGACCCTGGAAGACCAATTGCCACGTAATTTCCAACTGTTCTATAAAACCGCCGAGGTAAAGATGGAATCCCTCCCTTGGATTCTCAGCACGGCATGTTCCTCGTTCTGTTGCCCACTTGCTACATCGGCCTAGGGGACTGATTCATTCTGGCTTGCCTGGGACTCTTCCACATTTAGCACCGAAAACTCCTGTGTCCCAGCAGTCACCCTACGTGAACCTGTCCTGAACGCCCCTTTAACTTGTCACTCGCATAAAGCCCCCTGGGCGTAGGAGCCTGGAAGGCCACTGGCTGTGGTTCGTCTTCGATTCTGCATGCTGAGAAGATGGCTTACTTTTACTTTCCTAGGCCAGGGGAAAATGTATTGTCTCTTGAAGCCCTACTAGGAAACACTTCTATAGCCTTTCTCTGAATCCCATCCCGTCGTTGAGCAATCGCTCAGCACTGTTCACCGTCTCAGCCTGCTAAGATCCTCCAGCCGTGGTGTAAGCCTGTTCCTTTTCACAGAAGTGTGACACCAAGTGTCCCCAGGTTTTGATAATGCATGGAGAGGACGGGGTTACTTGAATACCCAGACCTTGCCAGCTTGCTGCCAACTTCTGTCTCATTCGGTCTCGGCCTGCTACCTTCCTTCTTCCATGGCAGTCAGCTTCCTCCCTGGGGAAGCCGTCTGCGTGCACGGACTAAGACTGGCTGTTGTTATTTTCCCTGTTCTGGCCCCTCTTTTTAAGTCTGCCACCTACCAGGTAAGGCGCATGGGGGGGAGGGGGTTGGTCCCCACTGCTACCCAGGCAGATTCCTCCTTAAATAAAACTTTTCCCTATGTCATGGCATCTCCTACAGCTGTTCTCTGATGGTAACCACTTGAGGTCCCAGGGAAGTCTGGGCCAAAGCAGTGCCCGGCTCTGTCTGTACCTTGATGTCGCACATTCTCTCCTGTGCCTTGAAATAGCTTCTCCTGAGGCAGCTTGGCCACTGGGCCTTACGAAGTTTCTTATCAAAATATCCCTGTAAGCATCTGCCTGTAGTCCCTCTCTGTAAAGGGTCACACTTAGTTCTGCCATCCAATGGGAAGATTTCTCTGATTCGCAGCTTTCGCTCGGCCGGAGGCTCCCCATTACACAGAAAACGAGAAGGAGCCATCCAAAGGATTTAACCCACTGTTTAAAACTTAAGAAATGTGCCGATTCATTCTAAGGGAATCACAGATCCCCAAGAAGTCATCGTCAGACTCTAGATTTAAGAATTTTTTATTAAAAGCTAAAAGTTGTCACTTCGGGTGCCACTTATCAATAAAATATCAAAACGAAATCCACGGAGGGCCCTGAAATTGTGAGCGGTGTTGGGGTGCAAGTTCATTAGCTCAGTCTCTGCTGCCCAGCGGGGAGCCACCAACCCCATGTGGTGACTGTTGAGCCTTCGGAATGTGGCAAGTGCAACTAAGAAACTGAATTTTATTGTATTTTCAGTAATTTAAGTTTAATTTAAAAACCAAAACTTGATCCAGTTACCGGAAAACGTTTAAATGTATCTGAAATAATTTGGGTAGGTAGAATCTACTTTTCTAACCATAGGTTCTAAGAAATCTGAATACAGATCATGTTTAAATCGAGATGTTTTGTGAGAAATGCACATCGGTTTTTAAAGACAGCATTCAAAGAAAAAATGTAACATGCCAATAGTTTTTCTGTACTGATTACACATTGAAATAATATTGTGACTATATTGAGTTAGGTGAAATATATTGTTAAAATTAATTTTGCTTGTTTCTTTTTACTTTTTAATGTGATTTCTAAAAAATTAAAAATTATATGTAATATGGGTCTCATATTTCTATTGGGCAATAGTGCCTGAGATGATACCTAATATGCTTATATTGTTTAGATTATCTTCAAGATGAAAATGAATATGAAGTTTTCATAATTTCTTCAGTTATGTTATTTTTATGTCTCTTATCTTTTCTCCTATAAGATGCTTTTAATTCATTTTAAAGCATTCCCATATTTAATTCTTTAATCTTTACTCCGTCCCCTTGAGGAGGTATGCTTTAAACAATGGTTAGAGCTGTTGATGATGTCCAGAGGCTGCAAACACTTTAGCATTCCAAAACCCTTCAGCTGCTGAGTTAAATGTGTGCCCATTTGGACACAGTGAAAAGTCAAGGAGAAAAAATGGTCAATCTCAAGCCATTTTACAATAGCCAGATCTTGGTTCTTTCAAAGCCCAGCTTTATTATTTTGTTCCCATAACATGCTTTGCGTACTCCTCACTCTAAACTAACTCTCCCCCCTCCCCCGCAATCCAAATTTAGTCATTGGTTTTATCAGCATTTGAGGTTCAAAACAAACGTGAAACTTTTCTTCTCTCGGTGTTTCTCCCCTGCAATACATGTTATCAACCACCAGGTGGTAGTAGTGGTAGGGAGTAAGGACAGGGACCTGCGCCTCAGCCTTGCCTTGGGCTGAGAGAAGATAGCAGTTGGCCCGCTGCCGACTCTCTTAGTGTCCAGACAGATGTCCGTTCTACAGAATCTTGACCTCGACGACAACTGCATCTAGACTGATCAAAACAGTGAACACAAAAAAAAATGTCAGAAAAAATGAACAGAAGCCCAAACCACGCACAGTTAAGCTGGTTTTGTTTCTCTTCACCTGATTCACCGCATCTCAGATTTCATTCGTAATAGAGCCGACAGGCCTTTTCTAGTTGAAGACCACTTACCAGAAACACGGTCAGGGCCCTGATGAACCTTCTAGACGTTTCTGAGCCATGCGCTATTTGAATTTTGGGAATTCCCACAGCCCACCGAAACGCCAATCCAATATCATTGCTTAATTTGTGTCTTCTTTAAACGTCTATATACTTTATTATTATTTTTTTTTCCGTGAAAACATCTACTTCTACTTTTCTGCAGCTTGCACTTTTTAATATATCATAAGGAATTTAAAGAATTGAAAATGGTGGTCCTGAAAAAAGAAAAATCCTTGTATGCGTGTATGTGTATAAGCGAGTGTATTTTTACCTTCCAGGAGCTTGGGAGAAGAGTGTGATGATGGGGATCTGTTGAGCGGAGACGGCTGCTCAAGGGCGTGCGAGCTAGAGGAAGGCTTCAAGTGCGCAGGTGAGTCTAGGAGCACCTGCAGAGGCTTGTGTCCTCGTGTTGGAGGTGACTTCAGGTCTTAACTTTGTGAGTTCTTGACATTCCGTGACATATAGTGTGATGATGAGAATAATAATAACAGTAACATTTGATGTGTCTGTCATGTGCCACATACTAATTGCTTCACATCTGTAATCTCATTTGATGAGAAGATTAAACTGAGGCACAAAGACCTAAGAGAGCTTGCTTTCTCTCACACAGCGAGAAGTGGTGATGTCAGGATTTGAACCAAGGAAGTACAGCTGTACAATCAACAGGTTAAAGCACGGGGTTATACTGCCTCCCAGATTAATTTGGCCAATGATTTCTCTTGGGTCTTCATGTCTAATATCAAAATATCAACTAAGTAACACAATCATTCAGTTTCTATGTAAAAGTTAGGGTAAGTGATCATTCTAAGCCAAAAGGAGTACTGTGTTTGATAGATAAAATCATGAAGGGTGGCAGAGGGTCATAACACTTCTCCGTCTTGGGGAATCACTGGCAATTAGAGCTAGGTGGCATTGACTCTAGACTCTTGCCACTCAAGGGGGCCATCTGAACATGTCTCCTAATTCTGGATAAAGCCATCAACAGCTCTTGGATGTTGATTATTTTTCCATTCCCATCTGCATACATTGAAATAATTTCTAGAACGAACCACTTGTCAAAGTTATTTTAAACAGCAATGCATTTAAAAATATTTTACTATCTCTAAATCTCAAGATAAAGCAGGGTACGATATAATTATGCAGAATTTATTAAGGTGTTAAATACTGTGCAAAACACACTAGTACCCCTGTTCTTTAGAGCAGAATCATAAAACCATAGACTCTTCCTTCCTTCCTCCTCCTTCTCCTTCCTTCCTTCCTTCCTTCCTTCCTTCCTTCCTTCCTTCCATCCATCCATTCATCCATCCATCTATTTCTCCAACAAAAAATATTCACTGCCCACCGTGGACCACAAGTCTAACAGACACCCTGATCCCTTCCCACATGCAGCGTTGTGGTGACTGAAGTCCAACCTCCTTCCCTTATCGAAATCCCTTCCTCCAGTTCCCGAGAGACGGGCCCCTGGCTTCTGCTCACATACTTCTAGCAGTGAAGAGTGCACCTTGAAATACATGATTCTGTTTAAAAATGGCGTTATCTGTTATAAAATCATCTCCCCTTTCTGGTCTGGAAACTGAGGCTCAGAGAATCTTAGTGGCTCATCCGTGGGCATACAGTGAGGTCTCTGCCGGGCCAGTACTGGGACTCAGCCGTCCTAATGCTTAATCAAGTGCTTTTTCCTTGCTCTGAAACTACAGAGGATAATTTTCCCCCTGTTTTATTTGACTACCATTCAGATACTTGAAATGCCTCCTCGTTATTCTACTTTCCAATCCAAACATCCTCTCATGTGATTAGGTTTCCAGACCCTTTCCTGTTTACCTTAAGCCTGCATGCTTCACGTGGTTCACGTGGTCGGTGCCCAGAAAGGAATCCAATACTCCACATGCGGCCTGGGTGTGCAGAAGACGCTGACCCGAGGACCTCCCCTCTTCTCTACCAACTGTTTGTTAATCCCACCTCTGTTTGCTTCATTTCTGTTTATCGCACACAGTGGGGGCTCATATTGAACACACACACACACACACACACATGTGCACACACACACACACTCTCTCCAAACACTGTGCCTTCTCCAGCACGGGTCACGTCTCATTTAACTTAAGAGCAGACCTCACTTGGTTTCTATCATATCTGATCCCATTCAGTTTAGTTCATATTTTCTTAGCCTCAGCTCTAGTAAGACTAGACCTAAATTTTACAAAGCAAAGTTAAAAATGATATATTCCACAGTTAGACATCTGTTTCAGTGAGTAATACATTTATGGCATGCTAAGTATATAGTCCTATTTCATTTTCTCCAAAGAGGAGGATTGAAGGAACCACTGTGAAATGTGTTTTAAAAGTGCCAGTTTCATTTAGATGGATTTGAAAAAACAGAGGCAGAATTTTAAGTGCTTAGTAAAAAAGAATAGAGAAGCAGCAAGAAGAAACTGGGTAATAAATAGAAAAACGAAATAAATATATATGTTATAAATAATATGTGCATTATAAGTTACGTGTAAAATAATACATGTATTCATATATACATATATGTATATATACATATAAAATGTATATATAGCATATACATATTATGTATATAAATGCACATATACATGTCTTTCTTCTAGAGATTGAGAGAGGGAGGGAGGGAGGAGAAGGGGGGAGAGAGAGAGAGAGAGAGAGAGAGAGAGAGAGAGAGAGAGAGAGAGAGAGAGAGAAGAATCATTATGGGGAAGTCATTCCAAATATAAATATACATGTATTGGCTTTGGGGAGTAGGTTGGGTAGGCCATAGATTTGACGAAATGTAGGCATTTAAAGCCCCAGATAGACTCAGAATAGAACCAAGTCTTCAGAACAGCAGCTTATTCCTGGCAAGTGAGATTGATTTACCATGGAAGGGTTTTAGACTTGAGTGAATTATTGAGGAAGATAATTAGTAAATCCATGTTGACGAGCAGCTGAAAATTATTGGAATAGCCCCATGGCATTGCTGTGAAAGTTGAAAACAACAAGATTGGGATAGTAATGGTACATTTTAGTAATGATATCGAATGTGTACCTGTATGATTTATCTTGAATCTTGATCTTATTTTCATGTCCAATTATTTTAAGTAGAAACGGGAAGAATTGTGCTGCTAATCTTAATCTGTCTCACTTTTTAGTAGAAAATTCAGTAGAACTTAATAAACGGCCTTATAAGTGCATCTCGGCTTCCTACATTTGAAGTTATTTGCATGTGCTAGCTAAGTACTCCTCACTCAGGGTTACCTTATGTGCAAGGATGGAGCTTATCCAGAGATTAAAAAGCTTGATTTGCAACCCGGTTGTCGTAAGCCTTTATTTCTCACCTCTTTGCTCTTGAAGAAGGTCCTGTCTCAGCCTGAGGCAGGGTGAGCAATGGAGAGCCCCCCACACTCACGCTCTGTGAGCCTGGCTCGACTCCAAACTCTGTAACTTATGAGTCACGGGGACCTTTGACAAGTCACTTAGAATCACTGAGACCCAGGTTTCCTATTTATGAAACAAACAAAAAATACGTACCTCCCATGGCTGCTGCAAGACTAACTCATACGTGGAGATCCTCAGAAATCCAAGCCCCGGCATCCACACGAGAGCAGAGGCAGGCTTGTTGAAGAAACACAATCCAGCAGCAAAAGTGATTGCAGGCCGACCCCCCAAATGGGACATTTCAAAAACCGTGAAGGAGATCCAGATACCTAACACATCGCACTATTTATTTAAATTCCTTTTCTTCTTTTATCTGCTTTTCTTATATCCCCAGCTTCCCCAAAGGATCTTGCTCAGCTATTCCTAAAGTTTCTTTCTGCATCCAGCCCACAGCCACTTTTTTCCTCCCTGAGCTTCTAACCTCCAATGCCACCCTTTTCTATACTTTTATTGTATAGGTGGATTCTACCACTTTTCCAATAGAAAAGAATTATTCTTTAGGGGTGTGTGTGCGTGTGCGTGCACGCACGTGTGTGTTGTCTGCATTTTTGTGTGGGCATTCGACTGTCAGTTATAAGATTCTCTTTCGTGGGCTGGAGGAAAATGTAATTATTTTTATATGACATAGATAAAAACCCTTTCAAATGTCATACGATATTTCTTGGCAGGGGAGCCGAGCCTGTGTTATATATATGAGGGAGATGGAATATGTGAGCCTTTTGAGAAGGAAACCAGCCTTATGGACTGTGGTCTCTATACTCCTGATGGATACCTGGATCTGTGGGCCACCCACGCTTCCTCCTCCCACGAAGACAAAGACAAGTGTCCCGTTTCCTTGGTAACAGGAGAACCTCATTCCATGGTAAGTTAGGCCAGAAGAGAGTCAAGTCTGAGCAAAATTATGAGGTGACACCCCCAGATGCTTAATGGGAGTTTACACTTTTCTTCTGACTTGGACATCAAATTTAGTCCTGAACTCAGAAGTAGGCAGTGTTAAGCGAAAAGCTTCTCGACTAGGAATTAAATCTCGTCCTCCACCCTCTACCCACATAACTCACCGGTTTTCATCTAGGACCCTTTGGCTATGCAATAGTTGACTTCAAAGTACATAAAGGCATCTGAAAATTAACCTAAGAAGTACACGTATCAGAAATGACACTTTGGATTTGTATTTGAGATAATTTATTCTAAAAGAAGCAGCAGCAGCAGTAAAGAGTCAGAATGCCTGGGTTACATACTATTGGATTCACCAGTATTACTATTATCATTACTGAGTGAGATTCAACAAGTCACTTACCCTCTGTGGGCCTTAATTTTCTCATATCTGCAATGGGTATAGTAATTATGCCTTTTATATTAAACTCAATGGTTTATCGCACGGAGCAAATGAAATTTAAAATATAAGAAGATCGAAGTATGATTTGATTGAAAGAATTCTAATTACTGAAAAAATCCTAGAGTAAGGAATAAAAACAAATCCTTAGGGACACAATTTTCCTAGCATATCTGTCTGAATAAATAAGAGATCCCCTGAGGACTGACATCTGTGAATTTATAGTTGAATACTGAAGAGCAGATTGCTTTGGCTGTCGGGTGCTATTTCAGCTACGGCAATTGCCCAATAAACTCTCCCATTCATCATGACAATAGGCAATACAGCCCTTTCAACAGAAGTGAGATTTGGCTGTCTAGGTATTTTGTCACTGGATTTTAGCCTCGAGGACACATTCCAGGGTTGAGGGACTGGCCCGGGTTGGTGCCACAGTCCAGGAACTCATCAAGGACCTAGGTGCCTTCCAGATTCCAGTTCCTTCACATCCGTGGCCTGTGACTTTCTGCCCCCTGCACGTGAGCTTGACTGCTGCTCCTTTGGGCATGGCGTCAGCGTTTCAAGCAGGAAGAAGGGAGAAGGTCAAAGGGAAATAGGGGTGTGCTCGCTGAGTCTTCCTCTTTATGGGGAAAATGGCATCTTTTCCGGAGGTCAGCACTGTAGACTTCCACCGACATCCCAGTGGTCAGATTCAGGTTACTTCATTGCCCTCAGTTGTAAGGGGCCCTGAAGAGATGAGCATTTATATCTGGATACGCTGTTTCCGCGAACAAAGCTAGAGTTTGTTAATAAGTAATGGGAAAATGGGCATGGGTAGGCAACTAGCCACGTCTGCGACACCCCTTCAGCCTAATTCTGGCATTTTCCTCAAGGGTTCTGGTGTCCAATGGCAGGGAGCCAGGAAAGTTGGGAGATCTGAGTTAGTGACGGCTCTCCAGAGTGGTTCATAGTCTAGCCTGTCTATCTTCCTGAAGTGAAGTGAGAGAAATTTCCTTGAGTTTTGCTTCCCTGGCTCCCTTCCCCGTCTGAATGCTCAGTGGTCCGCTGACTTAGTAGCCTCCCTCCTGGGGCCAGTGGGCCCTGCGAGACAAGGATCTGGCCACCGTCCCGGACACACTTCCGTGGCATCCTAGGGGGAATTGCCTGAAATGTGCCAGGACTAGTCTTTGGGCAAGATCCCTTGGCCGCCAGCGGGCTGAGCTCTGCCTTGTGTGGTTTTCTACCCAGGCAGTTATACCTGGAGGCTGACAGAGAGCATCGGGACCTACGTGGCCGAATTTCCTATTGATAATGTAATCACTAGGTGCTCAGAAAGAGAGGGAAACTTTGGTCTTGAGCTGCACAGTTTCATTCCGGTCCTTATCTCTCACCCACCACATTTAATTTTTAGTTGAAATTGCATTTCAGGTTTGCACATCATACCATCCAGATTTGCCAGAGCAGCGTCCCCTCGCTGGCTGGTTTCCCTGCGTCACCGGTGGAAATGGACCTCGGGATGAAGGGCGTGAGCAGCGAGAAGGTCGCCTGGAGAGAGACGATGAGGTTTGGCTCAAAGTAAGTGGCCTAAATGGCTTTCGGAAAGGCCGCGGATGGATGGCGCAGGTGTCTGTGTTCGTGTGTGTGTGTGTGTGTGTGTGTGTGTGTGTGTGTGTGTGTGTGTGTGTGTGAGAGAGAGAATGTGTGCGCGTGTGAGCTCACAAACCATGCCCCGGACTGGCTTGTCGGGGAATTGCCTTTTGTTATCTTGAAGTTTTTACATTTTGAATTTACTTCACCTCTTTCTGAAATTTGCACGTCTTTATAAGCGATCAGTTTATCAAAGTGTAACACACAGGACAGTGCCCACGTCAGAAATGCACAGATGAATGGTTGTGCAAAGGGGAACATTCTCTAACCACCACCCAGATCAAGAACTAGGGTGTCGGCCCCCAAACGGTGTTTACTATTTTCCTTTCCAGCTTTGTGGATTACTGTCGTCTGGTTTTGCACTCTGTGCAAAATGTCACAGTTTGTACTTTTTGCGTAGGATCTTTTCCACTCAGTGCTCCTACTGCCCGGCCGAGCAGAAGTGCTCATGTTCATTGCCACGTAGCATTCGCTACATGGGACACCACAATTTACTTATCCATATAGATGAGCATGTGGATTAGTTCCAATTTTTTTTCTGTTATCATATTACAAGTTGTTCTGCCATAAACATTTCTGTACCTTTCTTTTGATGAATGTGTTGAAACAGGTGGGCTTATTTGGGCTACTGATCAGAAGGAGACAAGTTTTGATAGAAGATCTCAAATAATTTTCCACAGTAATTGCATTAATTTACACTCCCACCAGAGGCTTATGAGCATTCCAGTTTCTTTACATTTTCACCAGCACTTGGGGTTTTATATCTTAATTTTACCCTGTGGTTTCCATTTGCATTTACATGTTGACTAATGAGATTGAGAGACACTGGCCATTGATACGTCCCCCTTTATTTTTCCTGAAAAGCATATTCAAATCTTTTGTCTAATTTTCTATTGGGTTGTCTGTCATTTTCTTTTTTATTTTACATGATCTCTTTATGATTTTACGAATGTAAACCTTTTTTCATGTCTGTATTTTTTAATATTTTCCAACTCTCTTTGGCTTATTTTTTGTTGTTGTTCTTAATGTATTAACTGAACAGAAGTTCTAAATTCTACTGAAGTTCTAAATTCTACTGAAGTTCAATTTCTCCTTCTTTTCTTTGTGGTTAGAGCTTTTTGTATTGTATTAAGAAATTTTCACCTACCACAGTATATACTTTTCTGTGTTGTCTTCTCAGAATGTTATTGCTTGTCTTTCCTATGTAGGTCTACAGCCCATCAGGAAGTTTTGCGTATTGCGTGAGGTAGGGATCGAGAACTTTTCCCTCATGAATATATAGTAGATCTAGAAGCGCTTTCACTCAAGCGAAATGTTTTCCCCCCATTATGCTTCGCTGTGTTACTTTTGTCATAAATCATCTGGAAATCTTTATGTGGAGGTCTGCTTATTGATTCTATATTTTGTTCTATTGGGCTGTATATTCTTGCATCAGTATTAGACTCTCATTGTACATTTTTGATGGTCTTAAAATCTGATAATGTAAGTCTAAAACTTTGGTTCCTTTTTTCCAGAATGCGTTGGCTATTCTTGGTCCTTTGAATTTCCACATAAATTTTAGAATCAACTTCAATTTCCACACGTGGAAGTAAAAAATCTGGTGCAATTTTGTTTGGGATTTCATTGAATCTATAAGTCAATTTGAGGAGAGATTACTCTTTAACATACTAGACTTCTAATATATTCTTTAGGTACTTTGAATCTTTCATTTCTCTTAATGTTTTATAATTTTCCGACAAAAGGGAGTTGAATTTTATCAGATGCTTTTCTGCATCTGAGTTGTTCATTTTATTTTTCCCTTTGTTCTGACAATGTCTTTACTTACTTTGATAAACTTTTAAGTATGAACCACCATTATACACCTGAAAAAAAATTACACCTTGAAGGTGTTGTATAATCCTTTGTCAATAATTTTGGAATCTTTTTGAGAATATTTTAAGTGTTTTTTCATCTGTGTTCATTAGAGCTTAGCTCCTAATTTTGTTATATTTTACTGTCTTGTCAAGTTTTTTGATGAAGGTTAAATTTGACTCCTAAAATAAGTTTTATTTTTTCTCCAGTTCTCTGGGATATTCTATTTAAGGTTGGTATTAATTTTGGAGGTATGCATCAGTGAAGCTATTTCAGCCTGGAGTTTTCTTGGAGGAAAAAATTTAAATTATGTGTTAAAATTTTAAAACAAATATAGAAGAATTTGGGTTTTCTCTTTTTTCTCAGGTCAATTTTGGTAAGTTGAGTTTTTCAAGTAATTTGTTTATTTTATTTCTAAAATTTTGAATTTATTGGCATTGCCTTTCGTAATCTTCTCTTATTTTCTTTGCAATGCTTCCACGCTCTCTAGGACCTTTTCCCACTCATGCTATCGTTCATTTGGGGCTTCTTTTATTTATTTATTTATTTATTGCTCAGGCTTGCTAAGTGTTTATTGATTTTATGAATCCTTTGTGAATCTTTTTTATAGAATCAACTAAATAAATACATATATGCACATATATGTGCATATATGTGTCTATATCTGTATATTTATATAAATGGGACATGTATGTGCAAACATAAAGGAAGACAATAAAAACAAGAACAAACGTATGTGCTCTTTTATTCATTATTCACTTCCCTTACGTCTGTATTTAATTTGCTCTTTTTCTAGTAACTTGAGATGATGCTTGGATAATTTGTAGCTTCGCTTCTCTTTTCATGTATGCATTAAGGCCATCAGTTTCCTTCTAAGTGTGACTTTAGCAACACCCTCTAAATTTCACACATCTCGTATTTGTCATCATTTAGTTCAAACATATCTCCTGGTTTTCATTTGATTTCTCTTTTAGACCCCTAAGTGATATATAACTGTTTTTGCTGTTTAATTTCCAAACATTTGTGGATTTCCTGGATACTTTTTTTTTTTTTTTGATTCATAGCTAGAGTCTTCCGTGGTCAAAGGGTATATTCTGTTTAGTTTCAGTCCTTTGTAATTTATTGAGACTTGAATTATGGACCAGGAGATAGTCAATAATGGCAAATATTACATGTACTTTGAAAAGAATATGTAGTCTGAAATTGTTGCATACAGCGTTCTACATATTTATGATAGATTAAATTAATCTATCGTGTTGTTAAAATTTTCTGTATGTCAAGTATATATTGCATATAATACATATTTTGCTTGGTATTTCGGGTACTGTTTTCCATCAGCTACTGAGAGATCCTGAGATGTCAGAATCTCCCACCGTAATCTTAGATTTGTCTGTTCCTCCTTTATTTTTGTCACTTTTTTGATTTATACACGTTGAACATGTATTGTTAAGTATGCAGACAACTCTTACTTTGTATGGTGGTGTGGAAACCCAAAATGACCATGTAAGCTAAAACCATGCAAACAAACTTAATAATCAGTGGGAAGAATAACAATTGCTATGGCTTCTTAAAGCTTTTGTCCCAGTATTAAAAACTCTCATTTTTAGCAATATGTGTGAAGATAAATTGTAAAAAAGTAAAACTGATATTTATTTAGTTCACTATTAATCTAAAACATTAGAAACAGAGAATTCAAGTGTTTTATTTTGTTGTAAAAAAAAAAATGTACCAAAGAGCAGTTTGAACAGTGCTTGCCTTTTTTTTTTTTTAACACATGACTTACATTACAAAAACATTTTCTGTGCCTTCATGAATTGTCTGTCACGTTTCCATTTGGATCAGCTTCCAGTATTTTATCCTTTGCACTTTCAATATTGTAAAATATTTCTGCGAGTTCTTTTAACATGACTTTTTTCTTGGACTTGCTTCTTCTGGGACATCTTCATCCTTTTTGTCACAATCACTCTTGTCAATTATGTTAATAATTTCACTTGCACCAGTTCCTCTGGCTGCATATCTAGAGTCTCTCAAATGGCAGCAGCCTCAGCATTCACAGTCAGCTATTTCTTCTATACCCCTATTGACCTTTAATTCAGATTTCACCTCCACCATTATCGTTTTTCGTTCCTTTGCAAATTCTCTCTTTTGATTATCCATTTTTGTCAAATGCCACGCGGGTTTATCACTGAGAGATGAGAAAGCAACAGATACTTTTCTGTCTCTGCGTGAACTGAAAAACAGAGAGACACAGTGACCAATCAATGACGCACTTTGAAAGAAATGATGTGTCACTGATCATGATTCACATTTGTTATTGACATGGCGATTTGTGGATATATTCAATCTAAAATTTTCCGCAGTGATAATTATATCATGCCAACTGAAATTTGAATAATTTTAGAATTTCTAAATCTTCCTGGTGGATTATCTCTTTTAACATTGAAAAATGTCTCTCTTGATCTCTATGAATACTTCTTGCTTATCTGTAAATTTTGTCTGATATTAGTGTAGCTATACCTGTTTGTTTATGTTTGCATGTTGTTTCTTATTCCATCTCGTTACTTTTGATCTTTTCATGTAAATATATTTAATAATATTTAATATATATATATATATATATATACAGTCTAAAATTTCCTAATTTCCAATAGGTGTATTTAGCCCAATTACATCAATGTAATTAATGATGCTGAATTTTAAATCTACCAACATATTTTTGTCATGTACTTGTTTCATATATTCTTTGTTTTTTTTACTTCTTACCTTTTTAGATTAAACAAATAGTTTTATTTATTTCCTATTCTTTTAGTTTATTATTTATACTTTTTTTTTTCTTAGGTGTTATCTTAGAGATTATAGCATGCATCCTTAACTGGTTAGAGTCTGTTTTATAATAAATGAATACTTTAGAGAGTTTTACCTCTTTTTACTGCTTCTTGGCTTTTTCAAGTTCATATAATTTAAAATTACTTAGTATTTACCCATTCCAGAAATGTAGAAATCTTTCTTCATTTCCATTTTTCTTTTAAATAAAAATAATTTATTCTTTTAATATGCGTCTGCTGGCAATGAACTCTTTCGGTTTTTGTATAGCCAAAAGATATCGTTATTGGACATTCATTTTCGAAGGGCGCCTTTGCTTGCTAAGAATTCTAGGTAGCCAGTTGTTTCCTTTCATCCATTTAATGATGTCATTCCTTTGTCTTTCCAGTTTCATGCTTTGGAGAGTTAGCTATACATCTGATATGTATTACTTTGAAGGAAATGCCTTTTGTTATCTGGCATTCTTTATATATTCTCTTTCTCTTTTGCCTTCAATAGTTAGGAACCACTGTGATGTTTCCTAATCCTGTTTTTCTTTGCATATATCTGGCTAATGTTGAGTTCTTACATCTGCGGCTTAATGTCTTCACTCGCCCATTTACACTTCCTTATTTTTCTTGGACACTAAATATGCACACATTAGACCTTCTTGCTGTTTATCTTTTGTCTCTTTTCTCTTTCTTCTATTTTTGGTTCCCTTTCTTCTCCATGCTTCGGTCTGATTATTCTATACTGAGATATTTTCTGCTTTACTAATCCCAACTTTTACTCCATGTATTTGGCTGTTCAACTGTTTATTAAATGATTAATTTCAGTTATTGTATTTTTAATTCTAAATTACCTATTTAATATAAGTAGATTATAATTTTCTTTAAAATTCTTCATCTTATAGTCTATTTTAAAAACTATGCGAAACACAATCATATTAAAGTCTGCGTTTGATAAGACTGACAGCCTCATGACCTGAGGTCTATTTCTGTTGACTATTTTTTTCTTTTTACTTTTATTCACTTAAGTATATCTACTATCATGCTGATAACATTTTAACTGAATATCAGACATTGAATAAATTGTAGAGGCTCTGCTAATGATATCTTCCTTTCAAGATGATTTAGTTCATTTTTAAACATAGTAAGATTTAGGAAAGAACACCTTAATCCAATGAGTAATTAAGATGACTGAGGCTTGTGTTTCTATATTGGTAACACTGATACGTTTCATCTTTCCTTCCTCCTAAGGCCTGAGCCTTCAGGGGTCTCAACTACAAGCTTAGATTGGGCACTTGGCTTTGATAGTACCTGAAGTATAAGTTCTTTATCCTCAGTAGTATGTTCTACTTAGCTGCTTAGGTTTCGGTCTCACCTACCAATTTCTGCCTAGCTTCTTATATTCTTATTCTGCATAGCTTAGGGATGGAAACACACCTCTGGCAAAAAATGACACAGAATGTTTGTTTCCCCTCAATGTAGTGCCTTTCGGTTTGAGTCTCATCAGTCCTTATTGCCCTGGTTGCTCTCAAATCTTTCAAACATTTTCAATTTGTTTTATTTTATAAATTTTCTTGGCATTGTCAGAAGTGTTCGTTCTACTATAAGCTGCTTCATCTAGCTGGAAATGTCCAGCTGGAATTCTTTTAACATATATCCGTTTGCTACCATATACATATTAGTTTTAGTGCCCTGTCCTTCCTGTAAGTGATCTAGAAGTAAAGACCTTGTATAAGAAAAATCACTGAAATTTGTCATTGACCATCAATGTACAGCACCTATTAAGAAAGTTTATATTTCACAAATACACAAAATACCAATAAATTAGGAAATGATATTAAAAAGTAAACTGGTTAGGTTTTTCAAAGTTTTCTGAGAACTACATGGTTTCTGATTCTATGATTCCTTTTAGTATACTTTAATCTTGATTTGATACACAAATATGATTTGTATGCAATGGATCAGAGACAAATTTATTGCACAAGTGAGAAACAGTTGTACTGGAAAACATCAGCCTCGAAAATATCTTTCCAAAAATCCTTTTTTTTCCTTGAAATGTTACTTGCCCAAATAAATTCTTATCATTTCAGTCCACATTTACTGAGCAACTTATATCTCATAGTTCACTTTTTTTTTTCTCTTCTTGGCCCAGTAGACCAACATATAAGAACTTTCCTTTATGTAGCACAAAATGTAGAATAGTTTTGTTATTTATAATAATAAGCACATTTTAAAGTCATTTATAGTTAATAAAGTACATTCTCATGCACTTTATTATTTGATTTCCACAATCGCCCTGTGAATTTGGCAAACTACGTGGTTTCCTATTTTATAGATGTGTAAAATAAGAATTAAAGACTCAAAGTGTGTTTTCTACATTACTCAGGAACAGACTGGTAAACCTGAAGTCTAACCTGAAGATCAGGTCCATTGACTCTATTTCCATGTTTATTCCTCTACATTGCCTCAGTCAGTTAGCATTTATTATGCACCTGGGATAGGCCGAACCCAGAGCTAAGCACTGGGCTAAACGGGAGCCTGACGTGAGCAAGAAAACAAATTAAACCATATGTGGAATTGGAAGGAGAGGCTTCCTCGCTTCTTTTGTTGGATTTTCGAAATTCTTCAAAGACAGTGTATCTATGGATCTGGTCCATAGGATTTATTAAACACATATTGTAAACTCTGAGTGCCATTGGAGGATAGAGAAAGAAACAGAAGGCACGATCCTTCTCAGAAGGTGCCTTGAATCTAAGCAATACAGAGAACAAATGAAGCAATTTGAGAAGCTGACAGCAAATAAGGACTTGCTTGGTTTCACAGGGAGCCCATCAACATAGGCAAAATCATATACTTATGTTTATTTTCATTACCGTTCTGAAATGTTTACAAATTGGAACAGTCTCACTCAGGCTAGACTGTTTAGCAATCCTAACAGAAACCATCACATGCTCATAGTAGTTTAAATACCAGGGTCCTCCACATCAGTTATAAATTACAGACCACTGCCTGGAAACCCTTGCTACATAAAGCCTAAAGCCTGTTAACCATAATTTCCTCCCTTTCTTTGTTTGGGTTTAACTAGCCAAACACTGCATATGAATCTTCAACTGAAAATGCAACGCATATTTAATTGATTGGATTTCAAAGATGAGAATTTCTAACACCAGGCACTGGGGGGTTGGGGAGTTGAGGAGGAAGAGGACCATTTTTATTGACATGTACTCTGTTCCAGGCATCTTATTATTAATTCTTAAACACATTCTCTATTAGAGATATGATTTTTCTTATTCCAAAAACAATGATCTGGAAACTCAGAAGTGTTAAGCATTTTAGATAACATAGCTACAAATAAGATTCAAATTCAAATCCAGCTTATCCCAAAGCATGGTCCTTCTTCTTACAGTAATGTTTGGGGAACATTTCCTGTAAAGAGCCAGATAAACAGTTCGGGGTTTGTGAACCGTATGGTCTCAGTCACAGTTATTTAATCCTGCTCTTGTAGAAGGAAAGCAACCATAGACCATATGTAAATGAGTGAGCATGGCTATGTTCTAATAAAGTTATATTTATGAGCACGGAAATGTCAATTTCATATGATTTTTCACATTATTTTTCTTTTGAGTTTTTTCAATCATATAAAAATGCAAAAACCATTCTAAGATCACAGATCATACAAAAATAGGCAGGGGTCATATTTGGCCCACGGACTGTCGTGTGCTGGCCTCAGCTCCGTATCATGTTTTTAGTTAATACTAAAGGTACTTATGGTCATATGTCTTATTTCCATTCCATAACGACACTCACTTTTAATTCAACTTAATAAACACTGCCTAAAATGAACAGAATATTTCACTGTAGAGGGATTCAAAGATGAGTGACTCACCATCTTCACATTTAAGGTGAAAGAAACAAATAATTAAGAGGAAACAAATATCAAGATGGTAGACTTAAATCTAACTGTATTATTAGTTACATTAAGTTCAAATTGTCTAAAAATGCCACATAAAGACAGATCATCAGTCACATAAAATGGAAATAACTGATTATATACTGTTTATAAAAACACATTAAACATAAAAACATGCAGATTGAAAATAAAAGTGTAGAAATTATATGCCACGTAAACTCTAAGCATAAGAAAATTCATGTTCTGTGTTGATATCTGACAAAATAGACTTCAAGCAGAGTATTTATTACCTGAGATAGAGGGACATTTTATAACAATAAATGGGTCAACTTATCAAAAATACAGAGTCATCTTAATTGTTATAAAATTGAAGTACCTAAGAAAAGAGCCTCAAAAGAAATGAATTAAAAAATGGACAGAACCAATAGATGAACAACCAAATCCATAGTCATAATCGGAGATTTATTATCTTCTCTATGTAATTGATATAACAGGTAGACAAAGAAATCAGGACAAGTATTTAAGATCTGAAGACCATCATCAAATATCTTGACCTTACTGACATGCTTCACATTTTTCTCTATTTTGTTTCTATACAAAAACATCTACAAAATCCTTTTCTCCATTCTTTGTGTGTGTGTGTGTGTGTGTGTGTTGTTTTTAATTTGTGTTCTCTGGTCTTCTTTCTTCTGTTCATGTTTTGTTTTTCTTATTGTGCATCCTTATATCTTTCCAACTTTGGATTGCAGAAAAAAGTATTTCAGAGAAACAATAATTTTTAGTATTATTGCTATATTCAAGGCATACTTACACTAACAAATTATTTGTTGTTTCTCTGACATTCCAATTTAAGTGAGCATCTGTTTGTTTTTGTTTGTTTTTGCTAAATCTGGCAATCCTTCTAATTCTTTTTAATTTAATAAATCAGTTGCTAATTCTCTCTTTAGAGATGACTTCAATCACTCAGAAAACTGTCTGAATTTCATAATTTAGAAAAAAAAGGAAGTAGCTCATGTGTAGAAAGCACAAAGTCTCATCACTACTTTGAGTTCTTAGACTTTGTTCATAGGAAAGTTGACTGGACCCTTTGTTAGAGCCTATTTCCTTTACATAGAATTCCAACAATATTAGTTCTTTGAATTTTCGGTCTGCCATAGAAAAAGAGCAACAAATTAGTAGGCAATTTAGGAACTTGGTGAAAACATGTACTCAAAGAAAAAGTATTGTAAGCCTTGTTTTTACCATTTACTAGTCAAGTGACCTCATCTAAATCATATAACCTCCTTGGGCATCATTTTTCTTAGCTTTAAACTGAGGTGTTTGGTTTAGATGATTCCTTCTAGGAACACAATGGACGTTCAGGATGGGGCCTCCAATTTGGCAAGTGAACATTCTGTTACCTACAGGATCCTCTGTTTAAGAGGGCAAAACATTTCTAATATTCCCTGGAATTATTTCTATACATCTGACTGAAATTTCTGAAAAGTTCTTGCCTTTGAAAAGGAAATCTTCTGTTTGGAAAATTAACCTCTGTGGGTCCCTGCACCCCTGGGAATGGTGCAGAAGCAAAGATGGCTCTGTGTGTGTGTGATTTTCCTTTCCATCAAAACCTAGCCTAGTGCATCGAGGGAGGAAGTTACTTCTTCTCCCAGTGGCTTAAACACTCCATCCCCAGAGGGCAGAGCACTCATTTTCCACTTTCTTATGTGAGTACTACTCATCTGACTTTTTATTGATTTAACATGGAAGCTTCGACAGGCCCCAGACATGACAACTGAGCAGACTCTAATTTTCATGAATAATTGAGATAGCAATTTTTTTTTTTTTCCAGCCAGGAGGGAAGCTTGCCTGGCTCTGCGGTGCCCTCCTCCATCTGCTCCCTTCTGTGTTCTTGTTCCCGAGAGAACCTTCTCCACCCATAATACATGTTCTCACTCTCAGACTTTGTCTTAAGTGGAGCTGTCTTAGGATCCAGACTCTGAGATGAAGATTTGCACGCAAAAGCTTATCAGGAACTTGCCTTGGGATTAACACCTGCGGGGAGCGAGACAACTAGGAGTAGACAAAACGAGGAACAGCCACAAGGATGTGTCAGCGTCCCGCAGGGAGCTGAGAGGGCCCTTCTGAGCTGTCCCCCTTCTGAGAGCTGTCTCACCTGTATACCACGCAGTCGTTTCTAAAAGACATGGGTTTCTCCCCTCTCCTCTGGTCCCGTGGAAGTGGCATGACCCTTGCGGTGGCTTTTCTTCCTCCCAGAACAATTCCGAAAAGAGATGGCCGTGAGCTGAGCTGAGTCAGGGGAGGGAGGGGATCCGGGCGGCACACCACAGTATATTCACTGCAAATTTGGGTTTTTCTCTTTCTGATCCCTCCTGCTGCGTCCCCTAAGCTCTTCTAACGTGGAGTCTCTGCATACCTTGTCCGGGTATCTAAAATCACAGGTATGCAAATGCTCTTAGTAGGACCTGAGCCAGTGAGTTGATTCTGGTCTGAACCTTCCCACTGACTTGCCAAGTCATACTTTTTGAAACGACTCACCGGAAACAGCGAGGGTCGTAATGGTGGTTCCCATAATGGTGGTGCCACAAGATGACCTCCCTCTTCTGGAACAAGAGCCACATAAGCTCAGGGTGTCTGTAGCCTCACCTGTACCGTGGAGGAACAACACAGGAAATGACCTGGGTTTTGGACCAACACCAAGAGAGATGGGGGCTCAGACATGGGAAGGAGCCAAACCAGGTTCCAAACTCCCTTCCGTTGTGACTGATGTCTTCACGTATAGGGACCTCCATGGCCGTCAGTGGCGAGAGGCTAATTGCCTCGCACCCTTCCCTCATCTATTAGCTTTGGACTTCGGGTCAAACCCCCTGAAACTTTGAGAATTGCTCTCTTCCTGGTCAAACTTCTAAAGTCTACATAGACAGGATTATCCATATAGTTAGATGGTCCATAATAAAATTTCTAATATTCGGTAATTTTTCACCTACAGAAAAGGCATATGGTTCAACAAATAGTGCACGTATTCTTAATCTGATTTCTGTTGAGCCCTTAATTGGACTACTACTATTTTTTCCTTTGAGAATGGTTTCTTTTTTTTTTTTTACAGTTTTATTGAAATATAATAGACAATTATTTGCTCATATTTACAGTGTATAATTCAATGAGTTTTTTCAATTATAGTTGGCATACAATGATTTATCAGTTTCAATTGT
Source organism: Eonycteris spelaea (assembly GCA_003508835.1). Taxonomy (NCBI): domain Eukaryota; kingdom Metazoa; phylum Chordata; class Mammalia; order Chiroptera; family Pteropodidae; genus Eonycteris; species Eonycteris spelaea. The sequence continues at coordinate 474,959 of PUFA01000037.1, forward strand.
ACAGCATAGTGGTAAGAGGTCTCATAACTCACAAAGTGATCACCCCACTAAATCTATCCAGCACCCCTTTTCCCTCCTTACATACTTATCACAACATTACTGACTATTTTCCTTCTGTTATAAAAGCTTCATACAATTTCAGGGGGATAAGAGAACATTTAAAAAAAAAACCAGTAGTAGAAATACAAATGTACTGCTACTGGTTTTTAAAGATGTTCTCTTAGCTCCCTGAAATTATATGAAGCTTGTATGCCTAAGTGTTTGTGTGACTTCAGTTTTCGAGAGGGAACAAGTGTCAACACATTTTCTAAGGAATCTGTGATTTCCTGCTCACCCCAAATTAAGAACCATTGTGCAGTCAAAAACAAAGAAGTGCAGATGAGCAGCTGATAGATGGTCATGGGGATGGGGAGCACGGCATAGGGAATGCAGTCCGCATTAATGCGATGGCTAGGCGGAGAGCCGAGGAAAGAGCAATTAGGGGGATCGGTGGATAAACTGTGTAAATGTCTAACCAATGCACTGTCTACTTGAAGCTAATAAAAAAATAAAAAATTTTTTGAAGTTAGAAAATATTAAAAAATAAAAAAGAGTATAGAACTTAAAGTTGGAAATTCCCCTAGCATTTCGCTAGAGGAAGTCACTTCAGCTCTGTAGAATCCCGTTTCTACAATATAACCTTTGTATCCTACGGATATTACAGTACAAAAGTCTCAACCAAAACCCCGGGAGCCTGGGGGAGGCTCCGGCACAGCACGTGGCCCCGCTTGGCAACCGGTAAAGGCTGCGCAAACAGAAAGCAGTATCCGCCCGCTGCCCCCGGCCCCGCGGCCTTGCCGTTCTCCTTGGAATCAGGGAGAGCCACAGAGGAGTGAAAATGGAAAGGCACAGAAAGAATAACAACCCAGTCACTAACCCACAGCATTCTCAAAACCGCAGAGAAGATTCTTGTCAAGTTTGTGGCGCATTTTCAGGGTCTGCTTGCCAGCGACCACCACAAAGGACGACCTGGACGTCGGAACGCTTGGCTTGGGAGCACGTGAAGCGTGTCTGGACCCAGCCGACAGATTGAAGAGAGATTTTTCCTTAAGCCCTGACAATGCGGCACGAGGAAAACATCCTCTCGCTCTTCCCCCTCCCCAGCGGCCAGCGGTTCGATCCAGGAGTTAGCGTGCGGGCTTTGGATGAAAAAGCAACCACGTTTGTGGGACCGGTTCTACTTGGCCTGCCTGTCAGTCAGTCTCTGTCCGTCCGTCTGTCCGTCCATCCATCCAATGTGCATTTTCTCTGCACCGAAGTATTTTGCGATGGATTCGCTGAGCCGATTTCACCGGCAGTCCCTCCCTATCACGAGACCGTTGCTCGGCCCTGAAAATGACTTGTTTTTCTGAAAGCTCTTGCCTCCTTTCTGAGGTCAAGTTGTCGCCTTTCCTTTTCATAAGAGCCACGTTCACATTCATTTTATGTTGCCCACGCCGTACCTGAACGCAGCCTCCTCCTTAACACAGATAGTTCAGCCTTACAGACAAAGCTCAGAATCCTCCCGACATCTTAGCATCTCGGGGTTCTCTCTTGCGGGGTGCCTCCTGCAGGTCTGGGTGGTCAGTCCTGCAGGAGGGGACAGCTGTTCCCTCAGTGTGGTGATTAGAGGAGTGTCACTCGTAGTGCCAAAGGCGACATGGGATAAGCAGAAGCTTCGTGTGGCCAAATTTTCTGCTGCAGCTGCTGCCTGTCTTTCATATGTAGATACCAAAAATTTATTACTTACATTAAATAATAAACTCTGTATGTTAAAATAGCTGTGGCTGGGCTGTGGAAAGAGCAACTTTTAAAAATACCATCTTTGTTTGAATAAGAAATACACCTTTAGTATTCTAATTACACTGTAACTCCTAGAAGTTTGTCTATTGCGAAAGTAGGTTTTTAATAACTATATATTGAACTGGATTTCCTGACAAGTCTATTAAAAGTTATATGTATGTAAAATGTATCTTTCATGGATTCCATTCCGTTCGGACTGTAGAGATACAGTCCAAACCAAGATGCTCGGATTTTGCCAATTTTCCCCGAGTGAACCAGTTCGCATTTCTACACGTACCGATTTAAAACAGCATCTACGCAATGTTTCCATCCATGCAGTTCAGAAACATGTAGTGCTATATGTTTCTTTTTAAAACTTATTTGTATTCCGGTCTTTCTGAAATGTAAACAGAATTTTTTTTTAAAAAAATTATTTTTGGAAATAAGATTATTGAGCACCGAGTCCTTCTGGGATGGCAAGCACCATCCCGTGTTTTCACGTGGTTTTATTCACTCCTCGTCGTAGCCGTGTGAGCGGGGTCACATGTCTGTTTCTCAGACGTGGACAGGGACGCCCCGGCTCAGAGGAGAGCTGCTTTGCTCAGACTTGCCTGGTGAGTCAGGATGGAGCTGAGAGTCAAAACCAGGGCTCTACCTGGCTGACACTCGCTCCAGAATGGTGAGCTTGCTTGGTTCCCTGCACCCTGTCCGAGGGGCTCGTGCCCACATGTGGACATTCAGACTCGTCTCTGATGTTGAGGCTCCCGCAGCTGTGTGAGAGAGTTTCTCCTTCCCCTGCATCTGGTTGCCGTTGTGGGGCCTGCTTGGTGTTTGGATGAGAATGATGCCTGGTTACAGCTTCCGTGTCACTGTGAGAGGGGGTGCCTGAGGCTTGGCATCTGGTACCTCGACCGGACCCTTGTCTCACCTTGCTTCACATCGCCCAGCCTCACTCTGCCTGTGTTGCCTTCGTAAGTCTCACCTGTGATTTCCCTACTCAAGCCACGGCCTGGAAATCCTGGCAGAGCGGCTTCCCCCAAGTCGAGGCACAGAGACACTGCCACCAGGAGCCGGCTTGGGTTCAAGTGATTGGGGTCCAAGGACTCGTATAGCAGGGTGGCAGTGCTTCTAGAAGATGCCAGAGGAGGTGGACGTTTTGGGGCACAGAGAGACCCGCACCACGAGGCTGATACCCGCTCATTAGTTTCACGTGGGCGGTTCTCTCTGGGGCCCCAACGGAGGTGGGAAGACTGAGCGCCCCCGTACCCCATTGAAGCCACCCCAGTCTTTAAGCCCGAGGCCCCCTGGGGTAAAGCCGCCAGGTACTTGTTTGGACTCTGCCTGTCCCTGGCTCAGGAAATGACCCAGAACTTTCTTGCAACGCTCAGGTCTGTTTTGTGGCATATGAAAAGGAAGAGGTCGTGGGAGTTCCCAGGGGACTTTGATGTCGTTTGCCGTCGGAGTTGAGGGCTTTGCGTTAGGCCGTTGGTTACCTCATGGCGTGTTTCATGTCTAGCCCTCATCCCGCCGGGAACAAAGGACCTCGCATTGCAAGCCATAACCTATGGGGCTGGGTGTTTCCTAGGGTATAAGGGAATATTTATTACTTCAAAGAGGGGAAATGAAAAGAGAGGGCAGGAGAGACACCGTAAAAAGAGAGTGTGGCTTGTCCTTCCCTCAAAGGAGGAGAGAAAGAAGGGAGAGGTGTCCTGCACTGACCATAAAGGCTCCCTCATTAAGCCAGCAGTGCAAATGGACACTGTAAACACACCGCCGAGACTCGGAGAAGTCAGTCTGCGGACAAGGAGGAATTCTCGTTAAACTGGAAAACATGTTTTACTCTCCTGCTCCCCGTGCTCAGAGGAGGTCCCTGCCGTCAGATGTTGCACCCTGCTTTTACCCTGAGGACAGTTTTCTTGGGGCGTCTTCACCCCCCAGGACCTGATAAAAAGCGAAGGGATTATATACATAGTTGCTACACCCGGCAAGGTTGGAACCTATTCTCAACGGACATGAAGAATAACGTTGAGCTATAGGAAGTCAAACTAGAGCGACTGCATCAAATAATTTCAGGGTGGCAAAGAAGCTCTCCGGGCCATCCTTCAGTCTCTAAGATGTTTTCTTTTATGTTAAAGGATTTCCAGGGATAACACGTCCATGGTTGACTTGGTAAAACAGTTTTATTGTTATCAGCCTCAGCATAGAGGGATATTCCTTATACATAAGCAGAATTGCCTGTGCTTCCCTGGTGGCTTATTTTCCACTCATGAATAGGATGTAAATGCTTGGGGCACCAGGAGGCCTGCATGAGGATAAACGGTTTGGCACGTTCTAATCTCAGAAAACAGACTCCGTGGTAACCTCTCCCCAACATCATAGACCGAAAAAAAGAAAGATTTTAGGGGAAGACAGGGAGTTGGGGAAGGGTAATGAGCTGTGGCAGTTCAGAACAACATGTTAGCTTGGTGACCATCCTGCCCACTTCTCTCACTTTGGAGATGAGGAGGTGTTGGCTGGCTATTTGATGGCTAATAGTCTCAAGTGATAGTCTCTTTGCATGATCTTCTTGAGAAATGTAAAGAAAGGCAGGTTCAAGTAAGAAAGAAACACTTGTGGCAAAAAAAAAAAAATCTCATAGCTCAAAGTTCTCTTCTTTTTATCTAATTTTAACTTTTGGTGTAAGCTTGAGGATCTTTCCGTGCCTACTCCATGTTTTTCTCACTTGTAAGGGAAAGGGGAGCTCTTACTTTATGCGCCTTGACAGCCCAGTGGGAATAATGGCTCATACATACGTGTGCTTATGCCCAGGTGTGTTTCAGTAGACCAGGAGTGGCTGTGGCAATTTTCGTCTTCTTGACATCTGATGGCCTGGCGTCCGGGAAGCATCCGAGGCCAACAGTGACCCTTCACCTGACTGATGTCAGTGGAAAAAACCACTCTCTTGGTGAGTCCGACAGTTATCCATTTAGGGCCACTGGAGGACAATCAGTAGACCCAGGATTTAGCTTCACGTCTGTCTCCAATGTTGGTTGGTACCTCGCCCACGTCAGAGTCACTGAGAGGATACAGTGAATACTAGATGTGGAAAAATGGTGCTCTGTGAATGGCTCAAAATGTTATTCATGTCCTTGTTTCTCTTCAGGAAACCTATGAGCTGTCATGCCAGCATAACCCGCTGGTTATCAATGTGACCCATCACCCAGATGTCCTCGTCCACCGTACCACCTCAGTGCTGCTGAACTTCTCATCCTCGTTGGGGCATCTCAGCGGTGGCTCTAAGGACATTGTCCCACCCAAGTCCTGCAGCTCCTGATAACTGCATCCCTGAGCATGAGGGGCAGAATCATCAGGGACAAAGGTACAGAGGCCCCTTCCTTCCTTTTTTCCTTTCTTTTTCTTGTGGCTGTGATGAACTGCTCTCATTTCCACATACAGCATGGTGGGTGCTTAATCACTACCTAGAAAATGGCTCTAAGAACTACTAAAAAGACATAAACAAGCAAAGAACAATTGGTAGAAACACTATTTTGTTCTTCTTTCCGTAGCTGAGCATAATTTTTTATGTAAATATTCAACATCTTGACCAGGTCTTAAAATCTTCTTTACATATAAAAGCACTGCCTTTAAGTTAGCATTGTTACATAAACTACCAAAAATTCTCTGCCAAAATGTCAGTGTTCCCAAAGCAATGTGTTTTTTCACTTGTTCCCACCTCAGCAATGTAAACACTTAGTTTCTAAGACATCATATAATCAATTAGAGTTACAGATCGGAATCAGGAATACATTAGCTACATGTGCCTTTCTGTGGATGTCTGTGACTATCGTCATGTAGATAGAGGTTCCCTGGACTTTCAGCCACAGCTAGCAGAGGGACTGTACTTCGGCTGTGCCCACGGTTGGCCCCAAAGGGGAAGGGAGCACACCAGCCAGTGACCTGTGCTGGAGCTGGGCTGGGCTCATTCTATGAATGGTCAATCAGTCGAGTGGGGCAGTAGGTAACAGGGGTTAGTCCTTGAGGTGTGGGGTGTCAGGCGATTGGGATCCTAGTCACAAAAGCTGGTTTTCCAGGCAGGGCCTCATCACCAAGGAGAAGCTCCATTGCCACCACACCCAACCTAGGTATACCAGAAACCCAGCCTCGATTAGGGAATGGAAGTAGGCCGTACTAGAATAGTACATGGATTATCCTTTTCTTTGTGGCAGATTATACCAAAATTGAATGGCTTCTCACAGTTTCTGTGGGTGCGGGATCTAGATGCAAATCATCTGGGTGTCTCTTGGCTTAGATGTCTCTTTTGAGCTTTCCTTCAGCCTCTTGGCCAGGGATGCAGAACCCTCAAGGCTTGAGTGGAATTGGAGAATTCACTTCCAGCCTCACTCATGTGGCTGTTGGCAGGCCTCAGAAGTTCTACATCCCAGCGCACTCCCGTGGGTGCCGACAGTGGGCATGCTCACCGAGGCGTGGCTCAGATCCTCGCCACGTGGGCTTCTCCTTACACTGCCGGAGTGTTTTCATGACATGGCAACTAATGACCCAAGCGACAAAGAGAGCCAGAAAGTTTGAGTACATGAGACGCTTGCCCAAAAGGGAAGCCACAGTCCTTTTATAATGCAGTGTTGGAAGTGACAACCCGTGACTTCTCGTATATTCTGTTACTTAGAAATGAGTCAATAACTCCAGCCGATACTCAAGGGCAGAGGTTTGTATCTGGGCATGAATCAATAGGGACCATCTTAGAGGCTGTCTAGCCCATGCGGTAATAGTATTTTATGTGAAGTAAGTGATAACTACGTGCCAGGTATCGTTGTACGTGCCGAGATGGGAGGGACAGCAAGGGATGGAGTCAAGGTGCACGTTGGAACATTAGCTAGTTCATCTGCAACTTCTGAGTCTTCTCTGTGAGCAGGCATCTTCGAATGTGAACACAAGAACGTGGACTATTAAAACAATATTGTTTACTAGGGTTATTGCCTTTCTCATGTGTTTTCACATTTTCTCTACTGGCTCTACCTCTGGCCTCAAGCTGTGCAGAATTCCTTTCAGGTCCCTGCAACATGTGTTCTTGATGAGCTTCGTGTCTTTGCACATAGTGTTCCCACTTTCCTGAATGCCTTCCAGTCCTTCTTCATTTCAACTCATACTTCACCATCAGGATCCCCCTTTTTTCTGTGAAATTTTGGCAAACTCCCGCCCTGTTTCCATAAGGTATTGTACACAACCCGCACTCTACAAAAGCAGCAATCACATGGGTGGTAGCTATTTATTTACTTGTTCTTTCCCACCAAACTCTGAGCTCCCCGCATTGGAAATTCTGCTTGGTATCTCTCAGTACCTAGCAGAGGGCTTGGCACATAGTAGGTATCAGAAACTGTGTGCCAATGACAGTTACAGATTTTATTTCTCAGAGCATCACAGAATAGAACCAAACAAGCAAGCTAAAAATGTAGAAGCCACAGCCTCTCTAGACCTGAGGGATGAGAATTCTCCCCACCATCACAGCTGCGAGGTTTTGACAAAGAAGTTCATTAACTGTGATCACTGCTGCTAGTTCTTCACCTATTTTCATTTGGCCTTGTGGGAGAAACGAGTTTCATATGCATGCATGCAAACCAGTAGAAATAGGATATGATTCTCCAGTTTACACAGAGTGTATCTGGAATGCATCAGGCATTTCCAAACCACATGTGACTGACAGGAACCATGCAAATTGCCTTTTCCTTCTCTGCCAGCAAATCAGCGTAGTATGGTAAATTTTGATACACAGGGAACCTCGTAGATCCCATACGTTTCCTTTGTGAACAGATTTAAAATCTGAATCCCTAGGTACTCTCAAAGAATAGAAGTCTCTTTGCATCTTTGTATCAATCACAGTTGTAGAAGTAGATAGACCATAATGAGAAACCCTCAAATTCTGGGCATAGTGAGAGGGATTCCTGGCTACCTCCCTCTTACCACTTATGACCTGAATTCTGTTAATACTAAAACGGGTAAGGGAGAGTTGACAGATGCCTGGCGGTAGGAGATGTGTTATCCATTCCGTATTTAACCAGTAATGACCACTGGCCTGTCTACCCTACAACACCATGTCTTTAACGCAGCCCGACTGGCCCGCAGAACCTCAGCTGAGGGCCAACAAACCTAAGTCCAGCTCCCCAGTGACGTCCGCGATCCTTGGCTTGGACCCTTTGGCTCTGACCTCTTTTCTTCATCTCCTTTCCCATTCTGCTGCGATGGCTACCCAGTTTATGACCCTTCGGGCTTCGTCTGCTGATCATGAACCACTTAGTCTTGAAAACTGAGTTTAGCCTTCCAAGTTTCAGATGAAGGTGTTCCCAGGTGGCTTGGTCTCGGTTGGCTCTCCATCACAATCAGTCCCAGGTGACAGCTTGTTAATCGTGACCCCACTGCACGTCAGGGAGCACCGGCACCCCCTTTCCTGCTGACGGGGAGCTCAGCATCGTCCTCAGGCCCAAGGGCACAGCCAGCTGACCCCCACATTCTGTTTTCCTGAATCTGCCTCCTAGAACCACTCCCAGTTTCATTCTGGATCAGGTGGGGTCCAGCCAGGGGCACAGAAATTAGAATAGGGAGAGTTTAATATACATTAACCATTAACTAGTAGCAGGGGATTGACTACTAAGGGGTAAGGAGGACCCTAACAGGTAGAGGGATGGTGAATGGAGGGAGCAACCCTTCCTTTTAAGAATGAGGGGAGGATATCAGAGGAAGGAACAAATGAAAAGAGGCCCCTAACCTATGGCTGTGATTGGGTCTCATTGGAAACTGGGTGGGGGCTCACTGGATGGCAGAGAAGTTGGCTGGGGTCTCACAACCTGGAGCTGGTGATGACAAAAGTTACCCACTGGGGCGCTGAGTAAAGTTCATCAGGAAGCTGCCTGCTGGGGTGCTTTGGGACTTGCTGGACAGCTGCCATTGGGGTGCTAACGAAGCTTTCTGGGAAGTCATGTTCTGGGGTACCTTTGAGACCTGCTGGCAAGCAACCTGGCATGCTGGTGGGACGTGCTAGCATGTGCAGGCCGTCGCTGACACTCACCGCACTGAAGCTCTGTTGGACGTCAGGTGCCACAGACGCAGGGGGAGGGAGCCATGTAGGAGTCAGGAAGACACACCCCTTCCTTCTGTGACGTCTCCCCCAGTTACCTCTGCTGGGAGAATATGACATCACGCTCACTGACTAGCAAAAGAGCACGTTTACATCGCTGGTCTCACAAAGTAGGGCAATGAAGGGTGGATTTGGAACAAGAGGCAATAAGTTGATAACGGGAAGAAAAGGGCTTGTCAACCAAGAAGAAAGCCCTTTGTTCTCAGCCTTTACGTTCTTGGCTTTAATACTAAGACCACTTTTCAATATAATTTCAAAGTAGATCGACTTCACTGGAAATTCATATTTTCTTTTTTTAATGTTTTGAACTAATTTTAAGTCCAATGCAAACATAAAATATCAATACCTCGTTAGCTTTTTCAGTGTAAATACACACTCTGATTGAGATGGAAAACACGTAATAGATACTCATAAATATAAAACTGTCGTGGGTTCTGAGGTTTACCTTAAACTGTAGCTTATCAAAGCCAAGTTTTCTAATTTAAAATTGAGCGGGATTTCAGTCTTTTAAAGTGAAAATCCATGTGGAAACCTGGGTCCTTTCTTCTCCCTTGTTCTCATTCTCATTCTTTCTCACTCACTATATATAGTCATGATTTGATCCTTTTTATCATTGTGGTAATTGAGTATTGATTCATGTAACAATTTACATCTTAAATGATGGTAGGATGAGAATGAGAGAGCAAGAGAGAGAGAGAGACAGAGAGACAGAGAGAGAGATGCAGAGAGAGAAGACAGAGACACAGAGAGTCTGTGTGTGTGCGCGCACACACATTGTGTATATATTACTGTATTTTACTTCAAGTACAAGAAAGGCTTCTGAAAATTTTAATGTAAACTGATTTGTAAAATTATTCTGCATGGCACGTGAGTATACGTGTTTATGCATGTGTATCTATGTATAGGAGGAGATAGACTATTTATCATTCAGAAATATTTATTAAGTGCCCACAGTGTCCATGAATCATTTTTCAGTTAAGGAAAAACTGAGATTCAGAGTATATAAATCCCCCTTATTTTAAATGAGCACAACTAATACTAGAATCCAAGTAATTTGTTTTTAAGTAAAGTTTTAATAAATGAATGGAAAACTGTTTCAGAAATATATCCAGGTCTACTACTGTCCAAGAAATCCTGCCATCCTCCTTCAAACTGTATTTGGAACGGGGTAACAAGAGCTTAACTGACCCTGGAATAATTGAAGAACATCTGTATTTTAGATGCGTTATGTAATGTGGATGTGGGCTCCAAGTCATGCAGGTGAGATAATGGTATTTGTTGCAGTAGGTGAAAAAGGGCAGCTGTATAAACGTAGTTTGGCCTTTGGAAAGTTTGGGAAATAAATTATCTAGATTAGGGCAATTATATGGACAGAAGCCAGGGAATTTGGGATCATTGGAAAAAGAGAAGTTTTGACCCAGCTCCTGTGGGGTCCTAACCCAAATAAAAAGACTCTTACTTCTCAGAAGAGAGAACTGAGAAAAAAAATTTCATTCTCTTGGAGATTAGAAGTCCAACGATATTGGACTTCAGCCTCTGACTCTTGTGTATTTAACATAAAAATGCACATATGTATTATGAACATACCTGCCATGTTTTCTTAACCATGCTTGTTTAAAGCAGAGGATCATGTTATTTAAAAAGCGAGACATCGCAGAGTGCTGTAGACTGTTGGTTTGGCATGTTCGGGGCTCACAGACCTACCAATTTATGGACCTGTGAACTAGGTGAGGCGCCTTCATTTTCTCTGTGCAGTCTCTGTTTCCAAGGTCCGTTTCCTGAAGCAGGGACTGCAGAAGCAATAAATGACCCAGGGAGAAAAACCAACAATGAGCCATCACCAAATAACTCATCACTTTCTGTTTGCAGTTTGTGACCTGTGGCGCCATGAAGGTGCTGACATATCTTTAGCTTGAGAAAGCTATTCTCGCAGAGGATCTGCTGGCCAAGAGACAGAGCCTGCATCACTGAGTCACATACAGAGGGATTCTGGGTTCCCCTCCTTTAAGAATTCACTGTAGACTTGGGATTTTGATTGAGGGTGGAAGCGTGTGGTAGAAAGCAGAGCAGCTTTCTCATGAAACGTCACTTCTATGATGCTGGTAATCCCAGAGAGTTTCTGGGTGGAGGCGGCTTTGTTTTCCGCTTGGGAGATGTTGGGACTCAGGTGTGAAAATGTTTCTTCTTGGTTAGCTGTAGATTACAGTTAGGGTTGGGGCTAGATTTTAAGGCCCCTGAGCCCAGCCTAGGGGCCTGCGGCCAGAGCAGGCTCAGTGCCGTGGCTCTTCCCTGCTATAATCGGTTTGTGAGCCTGGTCTTGGCGATAGGGCCATTCTATTGCCATTGTCCATCATTGGGCTTCAAGCTTCAGCATTCTCTGAAAGCCTCATTGCTGCCGCTTACCAGTTCTTATTCTGGAGCTCAGATTTGAGACGCCAACATTTCCCTTTCCTCCTCTGCCTGGATCGGGCTCCTAAACCCAGCTGGGCCTCTCCTTCCCTTGCTGGTCCCATGCAACAAGTTCAGATCACCTCCCTTTTTAGGCCTCACAAAGTGAAGGGCTCCTCCCTTCCTTTCGCTGGGGGCTGCATGTTAAAGCATTTGCTTCTTTGTGGCTCCTGGTTTTGTTTTCCTTTTTCGGTGCGGGTTTTTGGTAATGCTCTGGGGTTATGAGAAGTATCTTCTCTTGCTGCCGGGGCAGGCACTGTAGAAACGAACTATGTGTCGTATTTCTACTCCTTTGATTATCTTCTTTCCGAAAGCAGTTTAGCAAATTAACACTGAATCTGTTTTTGTGTCTTAGGCCCAGAAAGAATTACAGCTGCTCTTTTGTTCCCTAGATTTCTTGCCCAACTTCCTTTTCCCAGAACGATTTGTCCATAAAATAAGGGGGAAGCAGGAGAGTCCAGTCGACAGGATCCTGATCATCCCGGCCGGTGATGGATGGCCTGGTGAAGGACAGTGAGTTGTTTGAGTCTTTTCAGCTGTTTGCTGTCGTGGGGTTATAGAGGAAAAAAAGAAAACATCATGGACATCATCTCATTTAGGCGATTCTTAGAGTGTTGGCTAGACTCTTCTAGAAGTAGCCTTTATTAAAATGTGAATTTGTCTGTGATGGTTCTTAGTGGGATACGTTCTGACCATCAGTTAAAAAGCTAGGAACAGGCGCAAATGGCTTAGGAAGACGTGGGGTTGGTGTCTTCCTCTGAGGAAAAGGCCATTTCAAAACACTGACTCCCAAACACTGACTCCCGAACAATGGCTCCCAAACGAGGCTCCCAATGGCTTGGAATTCCTCTGTTAGAAATTATTTTCTTACAGAGTTTTGACAATCTCTAGAAGTCTCTTTAAAATTGTAAATAACTACTTATTCGGGGTAGAGATGTTTTAAGTCACTACCAACTTATTTATATCGAGAGTGTTCTCTTACGGACCTTGACTGTTCAAAACCAGACCAGGGCCTCAGGAAGTTTTGGGGAGCAGGAGAAGCTGAGAAAGCGGTGCTGAAAAGAGATGAGTTTAGAATGTCACCTGCTTTCCAGTTCTGCTCGGGTCCGGCCTGTTCTTATGCTGTGCATTCATGGCAGCTGGTGGGGAGAGCCCAGACAACAAAAACAAACCAATTTTTCCAGGGTTCTGTCATTTTGCCAGCCTGTCGAGTAGACAGATACTGTTGATGGATTTGACCATAAATTCTGGCTGCGATGACTCTCAGGCCGTGTCTGGTTCTGCGTAGCCGTCACTGTGGAGACGGAGGAAGTGTGGTGACGGGAGTGGCAGCAAGTCCAGACCTCTGCGTCTTGCCTTTGGCCACATTATCTTGTCTAGCCGCAGGATTGTAGGGTAGTCCCTTGCTTTCTCAGAGCCGTCATTTCTCCGTAAGCAAATGAGCCATCGATGTTGCAAGGCTTGGATTGTGAGGAAGAGCAGGAGGACAGAAGGGAGCGATGTTCCAAATGTGATGTCAACCAAGGACTGACAAGTTCTGAAATTACGGGATGATGGGAACAGTGTGAAGCTTCCGCTGGGGAGTCCAGCAACTTTATAGGGAAAGGGAGCCAAGGGGAAAGGGAGAGAGTCCCACAGGGCCGAACACGTATTTTAGGTTTCTACTTTCATAGGTACATTTGGGACTCGTTCACGGTGCTGGCTTGCAGGTCCTCAAGACGTCAATTCCTATATAGCTTATGCATAGCCACAGAGAAGCCGCCTACCCTTGCCTGTAGGTGCTGTCCTAGCAGCGATCCAGATGCAGTCTCGTGCCCCTTAAACTTTCCTCATGGGACTGTGTTGCTCCCTCGCTTCACTCCGCACGTTTCTCAATTCCCCAGGCTTGGCCTATCAATGTGGCTGGAAAGTGTCACTCTCGAGTTAATAGCTCAGTCGGTGCCCAGGGATGAGTAGTGGGTGGGTGGGGCGGGGGGGGAGGACTCCAGGGATCACCCCTTTAGGCAGTGCCCCACGTGGACATGGCTACTTCCTTTGCACACTGGAGGGAAAGGCTGTATGTACATTTAGTTGTTGTTCTGATGAGGGATTCTGCTTCCTTACCGCAGTGCTAGAAGCGCATTCTCGGCCGGTGAGGCAGCCATCGTTTTGACTGTTCCTTTGGTATCCCACGTATTTTGTAATCTACATGAAAATCATGGGTTCTGAAACTTGGTGAGACAGGGCCTTTGAAAGCGAGTGCTTTTGGCTGCGTGGTGTAAATGTGTTTCTCTTTAGAAGGACAGGGGGCATTTGGATGGGACTTCTGGTATTACAGCCAGGCGTGGTAAATACAGTGCCCAGAATTAGAAATAAGCGAAGCAAATTACCCAGTGCTGGGCCACCAGAGTCCAGTCTTGAACTTACGAATAGGTCACAGTCTAGAAAGAAGTGGACATCTTCCAACAGGGATATTTTGAGGGGCAACTTTGGGACAAAGACTTCAGTAGAGGGACAGGGATAACCTCCACTTTCTCAGGGTACAGGAAAGGGAGAAGTCTGCTTAGTGCAAAAACGCATCATTTCTCAGTCATGCGAGGGAAGAATCAGTTACTACTTGGATTCCGCTGTCTCTCTCAGAAGGGAAACTTTAGAGAAGGACTTGAGTTAGTTTTCCCTTCCCAGTTGGTAGGATCCGTCAGTGCAACTCCCCCCAGTACCAGCATCATTCTGCCCGCAAAAGCTGATGGTTCATGTCCTGTAGAACAAAGATGGGGCCAGAGGGAGGGGCAGGCAGAATGGGGGGCCAGGGCAGGGGGACCATCTCTTCTGTACGGGTTTGGAGAAACGGCAGAGCTCTCTAAGGATGGATGCTGTGATTATCGCTCGGTGTTGCTGTTGGTGGTGGGAAGGTTAATGAGGGCTCCGTCCCTTCCAGTCCGTGCTGCATTCCGTGCATCCCACTTCCGTCTGCCGCCAAATCCAGAGCAGACATTCCTTCGTAGCCCGCACCTCTTATTTCAACAAGAATCAAGAAAACGCACCGGGGGAATGGAGAGAGATCTGATCCTCTTTCACTATTTAACCTTCAAAGAGCTGTTTCTACAGAAACCCCGGGCACTGCTCTTGGGTGAACGGGGGCACATCTTGGATAAATGAATTGCAAGATCGTGTTTAACTAAACAACTGAGAAGTTGGGACTTTAAGCAAAAACTTCAACTGGGCACGAAAGGTTGTGTGAAACTCTTTTTTTTTGGGGGGGGGGGTTTCCACCACATCCTGCCCCTCCCTGGGTTTTCTGTGCTCCCACCCCAATACCACCAGCACCTCATCTATGAAATGAAATACCATGTTAGAGCTGGAAGGGGACCCTTGAGAGAACCTCGTTCAACCGCACCATTTTATGGATTTGCAGTCAGAGGGCCAGAGTGGTTAGAAGACTTATCCAAGGTTGCGGAGATTCAGCAGGGGCGAGTCAAGACCTGAACCCAGGCTGTACCACGCCATGTCGCAAAACACGTGCTGCACGTGCCAGACAGATTCTCCCGAACTGGCCTAGGTTCCAGATGTCAAATGTGGCCAGACTTTTCTTGCTGCCTGAGGACGGTGGGATACTGACTAGAAAAATCCAAGAGCCGACGGCATCCTGATTTTGAGTTCGAGCCCATGTTTAATTAAAATGCTTCGTTGTTATGTTGTAGTCTTAGTGTGGTAGAAAGTTCTGGAATATTCCAACATTTGCTTTGGTCTCAGTTTCCTCTAAAAGGGGGATTCGGGTTAAATTACCTTTAAGGTCCATCTTGGTGCTTCCTGTAAGATCGCTGTTAGAGGTCCCCCTC
This sequence comes from Eonycteris spelaea, assembly GCA_003508835.1. NCBI lineage: Eukaryota > Metazoa > Chordata > Mammalia > Chiroptera > Pteropodidae > Eonycteris > Eonycteris spelaea. The sequence continues at coordinate 490,151 of PUFA01000037.1, forward strand.
ACTGCCACCTCCCCCGCCTCCCCAGTGGCTAAGGTCAAGAAATAGGGCCTTGGCCCATATCTTCCATCAGCCCTCACATAGGGGAAATGGGCCGATTGATTCTGACCGACTGTGGAATGTTGTCATAACCTTCTGAATCCCTCCGGGTGGCTCAGGCCCTTAGGACAGCCTTGGCTCAAAGCCGTGAGGCAGAACGGCCAGGACCCCGTCCATTCATCAGAAAATACCCAGTTGCCCAAACGTGCGTCTTGGCTGGACGCTGTGGCAGCGTCCCTCAGTGGCCTCAACAAAGAACAGAACAGTAAAAAAAGCCGCCCGGCCTGGCATGCCCCGGGGGACGGCTCAGGGTAGGTTTGCTGGCGGGTGTGTCTACTCCCTCTTTGGAGAACGTCTGGTTTGTGGTGTCAGCCTGACCCTGTTCCTCACCCACCACTGGAAGGCGAGGAGAACTTGGGGAGCTTCCCTTCTAGTCTGTCTTTAAATATGGACGTTGACTTCTTGCAATATCAGTTCTCTAGCTTTGTTAGTCAGAATTCGAGAGACCCGCACGTGCTGAATCTACGGTGATCTTCGTCCAGGCTCAGCGGTGCTGTCTTGCCCTGCGTTCTGCCCACGAGGCAGCAGAGGTAATGTCCGGGACAGCGATTTCGCCTTTCCAAATCCTATTCATTCATCGAGGTCAACTCATATCCACCGATACAACTTTCTCTGAGGCAGCCATGAACTTATAATCAGTAACACATGGTTTAATTATTATTATTTTTTTCTCCTTGGCTGTATTGAAAGTTTCTTCAGAACAGGGGGAAAAGGTTTTGGGCTTTGATCTCTTGTGGCTTCTACGTGATAATTTGTGCTCGTACATTAAAGCACAACGATCAAGCATTGGGACCGGTTTCTCCTGGAATCGGCCTTGTTATTTTACAGTTTATGGCGTATGGAATTGACTGCCATATCATTCAGGTTACGCATATCCAGACCTTTGTGGTGCCGGGCTTCACGCCTGGTGAGCATCAGAAACTTTGCAACTTTAAACAAATCACAGATGCAAGGATCCCACCTACAGAATCAAAATCTCCAGGGGACCAAGTTCGGGTGTCTATATTTAAAAAATATTTCCTGAGTGTAATGTACAACTTTGGTGTTAAGAAAGCCTGGCTCATGACACATGAAGGCCACCCCTGGATGGAACTGTGCCAACAGAGGTTCCCCAAGTACATGCGTCACTTACGGACCCCAAACAAAGGGGACTCACGCACATCATTATGGCAGGACAGTGCTGGGATTGTGCCTGGGTGACCACAAGCAGGTTATGTACAAGAAGGGGACAGCCTAGGGTTAAAATTCATTTGGAACAGGGTCTCTGGAAAGCCTCAAACATAATGACTTGGGCAAGTGAGGACCAAAAGAAAGAAGAAGCTTATCCAGAGAAGTGGAGAGACGAAGAGCAAAGCAGGCAGGTGGCTGTCCGCAGAGTGTGATTTCTAAGGCCCCACTGACCTGACATTCCATCGTGAAAAACTCATTCCTTTGGCTTAAAACTGTGTCTCCTGTTAAAATGGAAATACCTGTGAATCACATCTGACTGGGTTCATCATCACATCCTTACCTGAGAACACACTATGATGAGGTGTGAAGAAAGCTCTGGAAAAAACGGGTGGAAGGGTGAGGCGCTTTTGCCAAAAGGGGAAACACACTTAGCGGAGCACCGTGCAGACCACGGCCACTGGACAAATAGTGCCAGCTTGATTCGCTGCCGTTTAAGAGAACACTGCTCGAAATGGAGATGGACTGTTCCGTATTTTATACTTTCTCCCCCCGACTCCCCTGCCGAGGAGCTCCTTGGCTCACCCTGGCCTCTGCTGCTGGCTTTTGACTCGAGAAGAAAGCAGCAGGAGAGCAGCCGCATCCCCGGGGAGATGGCCTCGTGGTCCAGGCTGGCCCCGAGAGTGAGGGCTCAGAGATCCAGCGGAGGATTTTCCTCCGACTCGCTGTGTGGCCTCCAGCCAGTCTCCCGAACGACTTTAGTTTTCCTCGTGTGTCCAACCAAGACAAATACCTGACTTCCCACCTCTCTGGGGGCATCGTAAGGCTTCACTGCTGCCACCGTCATTCACGTTTGTCCCAAGACCGGAAGAAGAAAGGTTTCGAGAAGTTTTAAGATGAATCGTTTTTACCGTTCGTGTTATCGTTATGGTATCGGAGCTTCAGCGGCAGAAGGTGGAAAGGAAAATGCATCAGGAGGGTGGGAAAATGGAGAACAGGACTTGACTCAGAGGAGCCGTGTTTGTAGTGGAAGAGAAACACAGGAGGGGGTTTGGGGTTGAGGTGTGAGGCAGAAAAGTCTACAATTGGTACCAGATGCCATCAGAAGCTAACGATCTGACAAACACCGTCCTCGTAAAACAAATTCCTTAAAAAGGAAGCAAATGGAAATATAAGCTAGTGAAAGAATTTGTAGCCGCTGCCCTGAAACCATTTCTCACTTCATAAACAGGTCTGGGTCGGGTGTTTTTTTTTTTTTTTTTTTTCGTCTTGGTCTTATTTCATGCCACTTTTCTCTTCTGTCCTCCCTTGCTGCCAGTGCTGGTCGGACTTCTCACGCCAGTAGTCATGGTAACAGTACTTAATGGAACCCTGTCCTGATGGAAAGAGGCTCGTTCAGAGGACTTAGTGTTTGTCTTAGCGTGCATTTGTCCTCAACGGTAATTGGATGGAGTCGCTGAAAAACAGCATGTGCTATTTCACATTAATTTCTTGGCCATAAGCTGACGCAAACCACAACCGTTAATGACTCTGTGTGTTCCAGCCCTCTGTGCTGAGCACGCTGGAGAAATGCTAGATTTTGTGGCTCTCGAGGGCCTGGAGCATCTATGGAACTTGGAGTCCTTTATAGCATCACTAATGAGGTGTTTCGGACTCATCCCATGAAGGAGAGTTAGGTTTCGGATCCCTTGTCCAGACAGGTCGAATAGAGACTCAGAGACAAGATGCATTTCCTGTTTTGCATACGTAATTATCAGCATTGCATTTGGGGATTTCCAACTGGCAGTTAACACCCCTTATCCCCAACTCATCATTCTTTCTCCATCAGACCCCAAGGAGGGAGTGAGGGAGAGCATGCCATCACAGGGAATAATCAGGGCTCAGAGGAGTAAAAGTTTCCCTCGCATCACTTAGCTGCAACCCTTCATCCTCTACCTTGTGGGCATAGGTAGGTAGATAGAGAAGTGAGAATGTCACTGACATAGGACTTTGGTCCCTTAGGTATAAGAGCAGGGACAGCAAGTTTAGCATAGTCGATTAAATCCATGCTTTTGAACTAATGCTTTTTCATCAATTCTCACTTATTTCAAGGCAGTATGTACATATTCAATGACATGTTATTTTCTACTTTCCTGTACTGTTACTCAGCTCTTTTGATGGAGACACTGACCAAATTAAAGATGACGAAATTCACAGTAGTCATTTTGCCTAATTTTTAGCACTTCTGGTAGCAACATCATAAGCAAAAAAATATCAAAAAAGATCTGGTCGGCCCCTCCCACTAGACTCTGAGTTCCTGAAGGGCGTGGTACATATCATACTCCCAGTACTCAGACCAGCATCTTGCCAATCATGAGTGCACAGTGAATGATTGTTTATGAATGAATGAGGAGGGCAAGGTGGTTGAATCATTGTCTGATAATGATACTTTTGTGTTTCAGGTCCCCGTGTGCCACTACAGAATTTAACACATTTTCCATTTTGATAGCCATAGACTTACTTTGCTATCTATAATACAAACAAATTTAATTCAACAAACTTTTATTGTCTCTACTACAGCAAGGTGTATGATAAATGTGAAAGTGAGTAAAAGATCTGTCTTTAAGAAGTTTGTAATCTAGGTGGGAGATTCAGCATTTAGGAGACACTTAGATACTAATTCCCTGGTGGATCAAAGGATGAATAAATTAATTAACTAAAGAACAAACAAATACATGCATGCTTATTATACAGTGTAGAGCAAAAGAAGCATTAGAAGGGAGTTATTTACTTAAATTTCCTGGGAGGTTCAAAGGAGAAAGATGTCTGGAGAAACTTCTTGGAGAAGGAAGACCTTTTAGAAACCTCAGCAAATTGAGAAACTGTGCAGAAGTGGGGAAACCAGAACGTATGAGTAGATGATGCGAAACCGGCCCCCGAGGGCGGGATCTTGGGCCGTTTGCGGTGGAGCAGCAGAGGGGGTTAACTCTGGAACAAGAACCCCGAGGCAGGTGCACCGTGATCATCCTCGTCTTTGGGGGGAGGAGCCGAAACGCGGGGAGGAGTAGCTCGGCTGAGTCTCACAGGTCTCAAATGGTGGTGCCAGCACTGAAATTCAGACGTGCTCCTCAGCGCCCTCACAGTTTACCTCTCTCCCTTGTTCCTGGGCCGTGGCAGCCGTCCTCCTCTGCCGAGATGCTGTCCTGGGTGCACCTGGCTCAATGGCAGGCGCGGGGCAGCCACTGAGGGTGTGTTTCCTCTCGCGCCATGCGCTCGGTTTCCGATCCGCCACTGCCGGTGCTCCGTGGGGTGTGTCCCGCCACGGCTTGTCGATGAAAAGGTTTCCTTACCCATCGGTAGATGAGTGTTGCCTTGGCTGCCATCTAAGATACTCAAACCCTTCAAGCAGGCCTGTGGTTACACAATTGAAAGGTTAACGGCTGACAGAACCCATAGTCCCCAGGATCCCCCCTGACTTTTGTCCCGGCTCTGTTCTCATCGTTTGGGGCGCAGCAGTGCCTGCCGTTAATATCCTGAGGATTCCCTTCTGATCTGTCCTTTCTGATGTCATCCAGGGCATCAGGGACACACACTCCACCTTGTCCCATCACCATTCTGTCCTAAAAGAACCATAGAAAGTCGGTCAATCATTACTTATTAGCCAATAATGTTCTTGTTTACTTTATGCTGCATGGTTTCAGGTCCTCTAGAAGGAGGTGATGAGTTTAATGTAGGTTTTGGGGGGAAAAAATTGTTCTCTTGGTTTGAAGGAACATTCCAGATGGAGCTGCAAAGTCTTTGCTGTTGCCTGTTGGCCCTGAGTCAGTCTAAGCTGCTTCTGTTTCTGTCCTCCCCAGCTGTGCCCATCGGCCCTGTGGGGAGCAGGGCAGCTGTGCCCCACTGCTGCTCGATCATGCGGACGTGGTGAACTGTACCTCTGACGGCCCAGGTCACATGGAGTGCGCTATCACCTGTAAAAAGGGATTTGCCCTTCAGGCCAGCAGTGGGCAGTACCTCAGACCCTTGCAGGTGAGTTGGAAACCCTTGGTCATAAGGACCACACTCCTGGGAGAGGAGATACTCATGTTCCTCTCCCCGGCCCAATCAGGGAAGGGCAGGGGTTTTTAAACCATTCGAAAGGAAAAATGAGGCCTCGGATGAAGGAGGAGAAACATGGTCTTATAGAAATGCAAGGTATATAAGAGCCTGTGTGAGTTCCATTGCCTGGAAAGTCAGTTTCTCTCCAGGTGGGCAGAAGATGGGAATGTTTATTCCATTCTCCCTTGTCCCCACTTTTGTCTTGAAGATGAGAATGCCATAGTTTAGCCTCATCCCCAATTTGCAGACAAGATAGGTTGCGGTCAGTTATCCGTGGTTCATTGTCTGACCCCCAGCACTTTTTATAAGAAGTCTGGAGAGAGAGAGTCAGGTGTTCTTCCCTCTGTTGCCGAGATGGGAATTAATAGTGTGATTCTAGCTTTAAATGAATTTTCTATATTTCTACAAGCTGCCACAGTACCATTTCCAGGATTTCAAGGTAATTTGGAAGTAGAAGAAAATATTAATTAAGAGCATGGCTCAGGAAACAGACCTGGAAAGAAATTTTGGCTCCGCATATCGGTGTGTGTAATTTTAGGTAAAAACAAGCAAACAAAAGAAACTAACCTCTTTGTTTGCTTCCACATGTGTAAAATACTTAGAAGTATTTATGTCATTTAAGTTACTAGGATGACCGATTGGAAATAATAAAAGCTTCCAGCAAAGTGATAGGCGCGCAGTGCTCTGTTAAGCTGCCATTGTGATGAGCATGGTGATGTCGTCGCAACTAAAGAGTTTGTTTCTCACCTGTCCTTTAGAGGGCTTTCGATAGCCTGCAGAGCATTTTAACCTGAAATCGACCATTAGAAAGCATGGGCGTAGTATGAGATACAGACGGGTGCAGTGGACAAGAGACAGCGGCTCTTGAGAAGAGAGAGATCCAGGAAGACGGTGCATAATGAGGAGAGAGGGGGAACGTGATTACTAGTTGGGCATCAAGGGTTTGGAAGACTGAAAACATTTTTTTCATGTCGTACCAGTTGACCGCATAGCAGCGGGTCGTGGGTCCGTGGGAGAATCTCACTTGATCAGAGATGATCAGAATTTAAAGATACGATCTTTGGTTTCCAATGGTTTAGATCCTGTGTCGAGACACATAGTTTTTAATATAGCTTGAGGCATCCTTGGTCTAGGATGCTTTGGTCAAAAGTACGTGCTCTTAACTCAGCTTAACTTGCACTAGAAAAGAGAGAAAAAAAATGAAAAAAAGTACCAAAAAAAAAAAATGTAGGGACTAAATACATGTGTGTGATTGGTAAAGGGAGGGGCGAGAAGAAAGGACAGCGTTTGCAATGCGTAAAAATCAGGAGCAAATTCAAGACAAAATGGACAGCATTTGTTTAGTGAAGCCGGGAGGAAACCCGGAATACAGACGGAGTTTGGGAGCCGTTCTTTCTGCGGCCACTGGGGTGTGAGTGAGCCGGGCTCCAGGCCGTGAGCCTGTCTAAGGGCGGCGTCCGGGCTGGCGGGAGGTAGGTGGGCGCGTGCCCTTCCCAGCCATGTGGCGGACTCGGCCATCCAGTGACCGCGCCCAGCACCTGAGGCTGGCCCCGCCAGGGAAATGGCACAGCCCCGGCTGGCGATCACAAGCCAGTGGGGATGTTTGCTTCGCGTTGACACGAGATCTGAAGCTAAACAGAAAAATGTGTCTGGCTTTGCATGGGATCCGCTGGCAGGCAGCACGGAAACATCGGGGAGCAAGGAGGCGTCGCAGCCGGGAGTGGGCGTCAGGGTGACAGGTGCTGTCGCTAGTCGCCTCACCTCGGGCTTTGGTCGCCGTGGTCTCTGGCGGGGGGCTGGCCGAGCCACAGCATCGTCACCCCCCGCCCCCCTCTACATTCTTTACGTCTTTGTGTTGTCTTTCTGTTTGATCCTCGTTCCCTAGTCCTTTCGCTTCCTCGTTTGCATTCTTTGTTTGTTCTCAAATCATCATGGAACGGGGCAGGACGTGACAGCCTCTCTCGCGTTTTGCTTCTGTACTTCCTTTTCTCCCTTCATGTCTCTCTTTTTCTTTCTCTTTCTTTCTTTCTGTCTGTCTGTCTGTCTCTCTCTCTCTCTCTCTCTCTCTCTCTCTCTCTCTCTCTTTCGTTCCCTTTCAGGTGTTTTCTGAACCATAGTTTCAACCTGTGTTTGGCTCTGCTGGTAGATTATTAGCTCCTTCAGGGTATCCTGTTTATCCAAACCTAATACAGAACCTCAACCTTCTAGGTGCTTAACGTATGCTTCATTTACTCAGTGGCGATGACCCCTAGCTGCCCTACGAATGGTAGGCCTGGGGAAATGGCCGGCATCTCTCAAATTAGCCACAGGGTTTGAAAGGTGCCCTATGCATTAATTGCAGCTCTTCTTAGGTACCGTTCTCAGTGGAGGTGATTCTGCTCGGTGTCTTTAACAGCTCACTTTCAGAAAGAGTCCCAGCAAGAAACAGATGACATGCTCACTAGTGGGCAATTGGAGAGAATTTAGTAAAGGGACTGCTTAGAAAGGTGGTGACAGGGTGTAGGGAAATTACACGGAGATGGCGCAGAACCCCAAGGGGCAGGGGCTCTGCTGTCAGCCCCTGGGCCAGGAAAGTGGACTGTGGGGAGCAGCCAGAGAGCCGGTAGGAGGAGCACACAGGGGCAGAGTGCAAGGGCCACCAGGAGGGCGCCCTTCTGAGGCAGGCCCAGGGAGGGAGCAGAGAGAGGAGCGCCCGAGAATGGAACACCTGGCCTCTTTCCTTGCTCCCTCTCCAAGCCCCGGTTGCCCTGGGTGCTGAGCCGCACAGGTAGGCACAAAATCCGCAGAGACCGGAGTCCGTGGGCACAGAGCAGGGTGGGGAGGGGTGGCCAGCCAGTGTGCGGGAGCACGCGGAGGGCAGCCCAGAGCCGGCCTGGAGGGGCGTCTCCACCTGATCCTCCTGCAGAGGGAGGACGGCGCTGCCATGGGCACCATACCAGGGTGTCCTGAGACTGTACATCACGACAGTAAGGCACAGGGAGGGAGAGGCAAAACCATTTTTACCTGTCCCGAGTGTTTGCACAAATAATCCGCAGGAAAGTATTTTGATAAGCCTTTTTTTAATGTGACCTTGACAGAAGAACATTTTCTGTTTATAGAAGGAAATTCTGCTCACATGCTCCTCTGGGCACTGGGACCGGGCAGTGAGCTGCATGGCCCTGGACTGTGGTGTGCCCGACCCGTCCTTGGTGAACTATGCAACCTTCTCCTGCTCAGAGGGGACAGCCTTCCTGAAACGCTGCGCCATCTCCTGTGTCCCGCCAGCCAAGCTTCAAGGTACTGTGTGGCCAGCCGGACCCGCATGCAGTTCCCTTCAGCCCCTCCCTCTTTGGGGGTACTTTGGGGACCTTTCCTTTGCCCCGGTACTCTTCCCCTTTGCCCTTCTGTGCCACCTCTTCTGATGACACCAGCAGAGTCCCGAAGGGCAACACCGCTCTTTGTCCCGACTGCCCGGAAGGGTGCTCTGCTCGGAATGTCATCAACGGAAGAGACTAAGGCTTTTCTCAGTTTGTACTTGATCGTGTGTCCTCCACAGTGAAGCCAACTAACAGTTTCCTGATGATAATAATAAAGACACACGTTGTCATGCGTGTTTTAAATGACCATTTACAGCCATCCTATGAGTTGGGTGCTTTTAGTTCTATTTTCTAAAGAGAGGACAGCTAGATTTGTTCCTGGCCGTCCTGCTCATGCACGAAGATGACAGGGAGGCACCTGCTCTGACCGGCCCGCCACCTGCCGTTAACGCTGGTGGCCTAACGATGGCTCCTTACAAAAGCACCTTCCTGAGCCCCATGCGAATGGGTTGGGATTTAGGTCTGGGGTGGGCTGAGGACATGACTGGGACAAGTCCACAGATTGCAACGTAGAGAAATCGTGAATTGTACTAGGCCCGAGGCGGGGTGTTTCAGCCCAGAGCTCTGCGGCCAAACTGCCGAGTTCAGTCCTTACCTCTTACTAGTTCGAGCAAGTTACCCAAACCCAGCTTCTCGTTGCAAAGGAGGGGAGCTACTGTGTCTGTTTATAGGGTTGCTTGAAGTTTACATGCGTTAATACGTGTCAAATGCTTAGAACAGTGCCCGCCTTATACTAAGCACCGTGAAAGGGCCATCCGTTATTATCACAATGCTTCCCGTGATGCCATCACTGCTGTATTTCTGTCTTTTGTAGTTAGGAAGCGAGTAACGATTTGGTTATTAGCCCTTCCCTCATTGATGTCAAGAAATAGTTATCCGACCTCCGTTTTGTATAATAGGTCACATCGGAGGTTCTGTGGCAAAAAAAAATATATAAGATAAACATTCGATCTGAGATTTCAGAGACGTTGCCGAAGAGAATAGTGCGCTTGCTAAGAATGCCAGTGCGTTGACAGGTTCGGGTCCTTTTCGCTCTCCTTACGTTCGTGGTCCCTGCTCTGAGCCTCCTGTGCCTCTCTTTCCTGGAGTCAGGACTGAGCCCATGGCTGACCTGCCTGGAAGACGGGCTCTGGTCGCTCCCCGAAGCCTACTGCAAGCTGGAGTGCGACGTGCCCCCTGTGATCCCGAACGCCCGCTTGCTCCTGCCACGCTGCCTCCGGGGCCAGCACGACGTGGGCTCCGTCTGCAGATACGAATGCAAACCCGGCTACTACGCGCTGGGGAGCACGGAGAGGACCCTCAGGAAGTGAGTTGCCTTGTCTGGTCCTGGGCTTGGCGGTTCTGTCTACGCTCGTACACTTACTTGCTCCTGTTTCCTCATCGTAAATCCTAGGTCATTGTTTTGAGAATAATCCTAAGACCTTCCAGGTCGCCTGCTGCCTGTTGTGTGTGTTTGATTTTCGGTACAATCTCTTTTCACCTGCACCGGTGTATTCCCTAGTCATGACAGGCAGGCTGACCCACTGTGCTTGCGGGAAAGATACTCTTTCCTGTGTGAGATCCCACAGTCGCACGTAGGTGCTTTTAAAAGGAATCGCTGCCCTAATGATCATTTTCTTTTGAGGTAAGTGGTAGGAGCTTTCCAAGTGTTACACGTGTCACTCGCCTCCAGCCGAGTGCGGGGACATCCTCTTCAGGAAGATTGGGGGCTTACGATTGGTCAGATACTTATTAGTTGTGCGATGCTGCCTCAGTCTTCCTCATCTGTAAAATGAGTATAAAAGTAATAATATCTACCTGATAGGGGACTGAAGAAATTCACACGTATCAAACATAAGATTCAGTGAAGTTATTCTTAAAGCACAAAACTCACTATGTATTAGCAGTTGGTATTGTCGTGACAGTCTCTGCATTCTTCTTCCTGGGCCTCTGTGCACACACTCCTGGACCTGAAAGTCAGGGGCGCCTTCCTTCTGCAGGTGCGGAGGGTCAGAAAGCACAAAAGCTTTATGTGTGTTTCAGGGGACGGGCTCTGAGGACAGTCATACTGGAGTGACCTCAAGCAGGTTACCTAACCCTCTGGGTCTCGGTCTCCTTCGTGAGGTGAGCACAGCGCCCACCTCAGCGCTGGGTTGAGGAGCGAACGAGCTAACACGTAACTGGCCTAGTGCCCGCCTTGTACCAGGGGCTCAATAAACAGTCTCAGAAAATGAATCCTTTTCCGAACAAAAAAAAAGCTTTCAGGAAACGAAACTCTTTGTACTCAGTAAATAGTAGCTATTCCTTCCCTACCATAAATTATGTCAGAACAAGAGAACATCAAATTCATTTCCTACCCAGGACTGATTAAAAATCTGACCACAGTAGGTATCTTTTTCTAGATTTTTCTTTTTTTAAACTAACAAAATCCCACACGTAGATTTACCAATGAGGCTAGAGGATACGAACTTCACCTGTAAGCTAGAATACTCTAAGGGAGCAGAAGGAAACCTGAAGACATACCTCCGGCTCACACACGTGCCCTTCTGCAGTCAATACCCAGCCATCGAAACATGGGTCGGATTGAGTCTGGCTTCACCCAGGGCCCCCGCCTGCAGAAAAGGCCCAGACACACGTGTGAGAGGAGGGAGAGGCACGCCCCCTCCTCACCCTCCCAGCCCAAGGGAGCGTCAGGCTGATCACAACATGAATGACGCTGATGAAAAATTCATAGGAGGCAGCACTCTGGTTCAGTGGACTTCAGCAGGTACAGTCAACAGTTTTTTGACAACCAGAAGCACATTTGCATGTGATTTGCATAGGTGCTAGATCAATTTGCATATCACTCGTGGGCAGGCGGGGGTGGGGGGGGTTGCCGCTGGCCCTGTTTAACAGAGAATGGTATTAGCCAACCTGAAGGCTGCTTTTCCCCTGTCTTCTCGCCTCCCTGTTCACACACCTGCACCCATCTCAGGTGTCTGCAGAGCCATGCGGTGAAGAATAACTGAGGGGGAGAGAAAAGTCTCAGGAGCAGGAAGGATTAGGGGTGAAGGGATTATTTCCAGCTTCCTTGGCCCAGTGAGACCCGCCCTCCGCCCGGAACTGTGGGCTCTCCTCCTCGCCCTGCATCTCCACCCCGGGCAGGGACACACAAGGCCCATTCAGCAGCAGAACTTTTCTGGTTGGGAAACCTGGAAACTTGCATCAAAACGTCAGTGTCAGTTTTGGCTTAAACATTTACGTTTGCAAGCACCATGTTGAGGAGAGATGAGGTTATTTACCTCACTGTGTAAACTGATTTAAATCTTAGTTTATACCTGTTTACATAGCAGGCGGCGGGCTGGTAATCAGAAGTTTGCAAGTCGGGCGTAAATCACTGTCATTTGCCACAGTGTTTACGCAATGAACTATGTCAGCTTTGTTCCTTGCTTGGTAGGAAGAGCCCGGAGTTGTACAGATGGGGCCCTCAACTTCTTTCTAGGACATGCAGGCAGGAGGGGAGGAAATTGAGTAAAACAAGCAGGGTGATTCAGACCGACTGGGCACACGCTCCCGTTGTGCGGGTCTACAGGTGGTGGGAAAACCCACCTGATGGTCCGATTCGTGGCTCGTTGTTTTGCATGGCCCTGAACGGTGTACTTCATCTCGTGTGTCTCAACGTTGGCATCCACAGGGCAAGGGGTAGTAATTCTCTCTACCCCACAGTGTTGTGTTGAAGCTGAAAGGAGGTAACGTACTGAAAGCATTTTATAAACTGTGAAGTTGAATACGTGTCCCAGGTATTACTTTTTGTTCATGTCTTTTTAAAAGTAGGAAATGGCTACCGCATTATCAGTCAACTACTTTACCTTTCTGCTTCTTCCCAAGTCTATTGACCATTGTTTCAAGAGAAAAGAAATGTAGGCACTGGATCTGACTTTTCTCTTCTGTCATCTTGTTTAAGCTTTGTCCCATTTGACTTGGGGATGGCCGGGAAGGCAGAGCTGCAGCTGGCACACTCGTCACCTGCATGCTCTGTGCCAGTTTCTGGGCTGGGACTGAAGATACACACACGAGGGGCCAGACCACACCAAGGCTCTGGTCCCAAGGAGCGCACAGCCTCCATGCTCCCTTGCCCGTGTGTGTTATTTCTTCTAGAAGCATAGCGTAGAAGGGGACAGGATCCAGGTCGGTGCTTTCTCCTGACCCTGGAATCTGAGGGTGGCTCTGCCCACTCTGAAAAGAATCCCTGAGGACAGGGAGATGCAACGGCTTAGTCCTGGGATAAGGACTCTGACCTTGAGGGCATGGTTGGAGGCGCCATGACCCAAGTGCCATAGATTCCCCAGAGGAACATTGAGGAAGGTAAATGGATGTTGGGGGCAAGAAAATCAATGAAACAAAAATAAATGGCCATTGTCTAGTGCAGCCATATCGTGACAAACCCTGCCACCATTAAAGAGGTTTGCAAGAATATTGAAAATATGGGAAAACACTCTCTATACAATCAGTAGTAAGTGGGGAAAAGCAGTATTGTGGGGAAAAGCAAGAAAGCAGTTGTTATAAATGATGCAAACCCCATTTTCCCACAATAAAATATATTTTTATCACTTCTTCAATACCTGGAATGATTATGACATTAATATCATAGCCTCAGGTAGTATGTTTATGGGGCATATAGCTCTCCTTTTTCTGCATGTTTGTACTTGCTAAATTTTCTAGACTCTGTAAGGAGACAAATGGATAAATAGTTTAAAAACAAGATAATGAAGCGAGTTAAAAGAGTAGATTATGGCAATTTGTGTGGGGGCAGAGAGTAAGGGGAAAAACCCTCCCACGGGCTCCCATTGCTCACAGATCTTTCTAAATGGGCAAACCAGGAAGAGACAAGCGCTTCAAGGTGGTAGCAAGACAGGTACATGGCCCTTGCTCCCTACACCCAAACCCTTCTGTTTTGGGGATAAGGACCATCTTTGTTTTTGAAGGCCATTTCAGATCTCTCCTCCAATCCCAACACCCCCAACCTCACTTACAGCATATCACCTCACTATCTAAGTGCCAGGTGTGCCCACAGGTGTGCAAGCTGCTCTACACCCAAGCGCTTTCTCCCCTTCTTACTGTCTAAGGTGAATTCCTCTGCCTTTCCTCTGAAGCCCATCTCACCTCTGGGGAATTTCCATTTACGTTCCTCTTTCCCCCATCTGAATCCTCTCTCTTCCACTCACCTGATTACTTCTCTCAAACTGTGCTCAGGCCTCTCCCATGGGAAAACTCAAACAAGCAGAGCCTCTTCTCGACCCCGTGTTCCCCTCCAACTACCACTCTGTGTTTCTCCCTCCCTTTTACAGTGAAACGTGTGGACAGAAGTGTCTGTGTTGACAACCTGCCGTCTTCTCTGTCCTTCACACTTTGACACTCGGGGTTTTACTTCCGTCTCTCTGCTGAACCGGAGCCCGCCGTGGGCTCCCTGCTGCCGCACGCGGCGACTCTTCTTGGCCCTCGTGCTACGTGGGAATATTTGGCTGACGTTGTGGTCCCCTTGAGAGAGAGAAGATAGACCCACCCACCCAAAATGTGGTTCGGATGTTGAAACTAATGGCGCCACACACATACCAAGAGCGTATGAAAAGGGGTTGCTACTCACATCATGAGGTTTTTCTGGAGAGAGTAGGGAAGCATCCCAGGTTGAACGTCAAATGGCTTGAGAGGTCAGGGAATGGAGACTAGCTGAGGGTTCGTGGTGGTTTGGGAGTAGGGGCTGGGTGAGTGTTTCTGCGTGGTACCAGGGTCTGGCACGGTTTGAACTTTCTGCCGATCCTCAAGGAGGAAGCGCCCTGGCTTCCTTGCCAGTTCGTTCATCTGTGTGTGTGTGGGGGGGGGGGGGGGCGTGGCTTGCACGCTGTCAGCACTGACGCCTCAAAAGTGGAGTGGGGCTCTGTATTACAGCGTCACTGAGCCCTCCTTAGAACTCTTCTCCCCTGGTTCTGTTCCATCTCAGCCCTTGATTTTCCTTCATCTTTGTGTCTTCTCAATTTCCTTTTCTAGCTTTTCTTGCTCTACCCTTTTCTTAAGTGTTGAGGCTACCAAACTTCTTTTACTTCTTCATATACACCATGGCGAGCTCGGCCCTGGGCCCATGGACATGCTGTTCCTTCTGCTCAGAGCTCTCCCCGACAGTGACCTTTTGCTTAGCTAATCCTGCTTTCCTGGTTTGAGCTAGACATGTCTGCTTGACCCGTCTGCACACACAGAGAGGTCACTTGTGTGGCAGAGAGTTAAAACACATAAGATCCGGGCTCTGTTCATTGGGTTCATGATGATGATGGTGACATAATGTTTCCTCCTACATGCTATGTGTGCTAAGCATTTTACATAGATCATCCCAATTTATTTCTCATGACACTAATAAATTTTATTACATAATAAAATAATAGTATAATATAATATATGGCAGAGGCATATGTAACTTGATAATATATAATATAATAATAATACATTTCAGTATATTGCTATCCCTATGACAGACGAGGAAACTGAGACTCAGAGTGTTGCCAAGTAGCATTTACATGATTACTTAGCCAATATATGGTGTTAAAACCATTCCATGCCTCAGCTAACAAGACTTTCAAGATTGAGCAAATTACTTCATTTTTCTGGGACATTTTTTTCCCACATCTATAAAAGAAGGAACAACTCTTGAGTGACTTCCAGCTCTAAGTGTCTGTATTTTATTTTCTGTCTCAACAGAATCAATGAGAAGAGTTAACACTTTGGTATAAGAGCATTGAGAGAAGTGATACATAACAATTCATTACCACCAGGTGGTGAAAAAGAAGCAAAGATATATTATAAACACAAATACTGCACAGGCACAATCATAGTGGGTGATGCTTAACGTTATACGTGGAGAACTTCCGGTCTGAATGGACAAGGTTTTATTTTCTTCCTCTCAATGGGTTTTGGTCAGTTGTTCTCTGCTCACACCCAAGAAGATTGGATCTAGGTCTTCCCTGAAGACAGGATATTGGGAACATTTGAAAGATTTCTAGAACTGAGTTTAACGATTCGACGGTTTCCTAAAACTTCTAAAGAAGACAACTTAGTCAAATTGCTAGGAGGGGTTTCCTTAGTCCGAGAACGATCTCTTGGCTTAGCGGTGAAGGACACACATCCTGGGTCAGTGAGAGTTAAATCTGAATCCCAGCTTTGCTATTTATTACCCTTTGACCTTGGGCAAGTTACTAATCTGTATCGATCATTTGTGAAATGACGATACTAGGACATGGGAGTGCCTATAGATTTTTGTAAGGATTTACTGAGATAATAGAAATAAACAACCAAGCACAGTTTTTAGTCATATTACGTTTCTGGTCATCAGTAGCCGCTTTTTATTTATATCATTAGCATTATCATTAGCAGCAGCAGCAGCAACATTTCTACCCTCACAAAAATTATTTTTAGAGAGAAAGAAGAACCAGTCAGGAGAAGAGCAAAAATAAAAGCATCATGAACAGAGAGAATGACAACAGTGTCTTCGGTAGGGAACGAACTTGGTTGTGCTTGGGATTCTAAGTCCAATGTGGATGGAGAGCGTTAAGAAGGTGACTAGGATGAGGTCAGAGGAAGTGGGGTCAGATCATGCAGGACCTCATGCGGGAGGAGTGAGAAAGTGCGGATTGTATTTTTCATGCAACAGGGGGCAATCAGAATGTTCTAAGCAGGAAAATGAGAAGATCTAATATTTTTATAAAATGTCCTTCTGACTGGTGTCTGCTGACGGGGTAGGAAGGGATCTGGAGAAGTGGGGTGTCCAGTTAGGAGGTGAGAGATGCACGCTCATGGGCTAGCACTCATGGTAAGAGGCATGCGGACAGATTCCAGAGATATTTGGGAGGTAAAACTTGCTGGTGTGTGAATAAGATCAGATGGGGACTTGGGGAAAAAGGTAAGATTGAGAGAAAGAGTAGAATCAAGGATCTCTCCTGAGTTTCAAATTTAAGCAACAGAGTAGATGGTGCTATCGATTACTGAGGTGCGGACGATTGAGGAAGAACCAGTGTGGAGACAGGGAATCAGGAACCCTGCTAGCAGTGGCTTTGAGGATGAAGTGAGTGATAGAGACATATTCCTCTGCACAACTGCCTAGCACTTAAGTGCTCCATATTTTATTGGTATTCTGTTGTTGTAATTATTCACGAGAGGCTACCCCCATCGGAGACACCGGATGCCCTCCCTCAGTAAAGACATGGTCATTCTCTTAGAGTCAACAATCAATTCTCTAATGGAAAATAGATACCACGTTTGAAAACTCTGCAGTGGTGATAGAAAGATGGGGTAGAGGCATGTGTGCCTCAAGCAACATCCATCAAACTTTCAGCCAAGTTCTGATTTCAAGATCTTTTTTTTTTTTTTGGCAATGATATAAGAAGCAGAAAAAGCACAGCTGGATTTTCAGCACTAGATGGATACCACAAGTTCTAGAAATTGGAAAAAAGCATCTTCGCACTTGGAAATCGTGGTGATTTGTCTGGAGTAGTTAGAGGGAAAATAAATATAAACCTTCTTCTGCCCCAACACCTCATGATACCATCTGCACAGTAAGTCTCTGGCTGTTGTTGTCCAGTTTGGTCCTTGCAAACCAGCCAGCCTTTCGGATCAGAGCTGTTAGGTGGGTGGGTGGTTTTGCTCTCTGATTTCGAAAGCTATGGCTTGCTTTTGCTAGCATAGGAAGGTAGCATAGGTTTTATTGGTTTGCCAGCCTGGCTACATGTGAAAACGGCTGGCAAGCCTAAAAATATAGGATGCTAGGCCAGCCCAGGAGGTTCGATTCTGTATGCCTGTTGATCTAGGTTTTTAAAAATAGCTTGGTCTACATTGTTGGTCTACAGATGTCATCTGGAAACCATTGGTGTGATGGTCAGGATGTCATATCATGATTCAGAACTCTGAATTCTATTCTTGCTTTTGCCAGGGACTTGCTTGCTGTGTGGCATTGGGCAAGTCACCTCACGATTATTTTTTATTATTATTATTTATTATTTATTTTTTTGCTCTTTTAAAATCTAACTTTCTTTTTTTCTTTTTTTTAATTGTTTATTGGGGTAACATTGGTTAATACAATTATATAATTTTCAGAGGTATGTTATCATTTGACATCTGTATATTCTATTGTATGTTCACCACCCAAAGTCCAGTTTCCTTCAGCTGCCGTATATTTGATCCCTTTTATCCACTTCACTGTCCTCCTAATCCCCTATATTTGACCCACTTTACCCTGTCTACCTCTCCTCTCCTCCCTGACCCTACTAACCACTAGTCTATAGTCTGTGTTGATGAATCTCTGTTTGTTTGCCCTGATAATTTGTTGCTTGTAGATTTATAGCTCACATATAAGTGATATCATGTGATTTTCAATGTTTTCTTTCTGGCTTATTTCACTTAGCATGATTATCTCACGGTTCATCCATGTTGTCGCAAATGGCAGTATTTCATCTCTTCTTATGGCTGAGCAATATTCCATTGTATATATGTGCCACAGCTTCTTTAGCCAATCATCTATCACAGGGAACTTTGGTTGCTTCCACGTCCTGGCCGCTATGAATAATGCTGCTATGAACATCGGTGTGCAAATATCTTTATAGATATGAGGTTACAAGTCTTTGGGGTAAATATCCATTGGAGGGATAGCTGGATCATATGGCAGATCAATTCTTAGTATTTTGAGGACCCTCCATACTGTTGTCCATAGTGGCTGTACCAATCTGCAGTCCCACCAGCAGTGTGTGAGGGTTCCTATTTCTCCACATCCTCTCCAACATTTGTTATTGCTTGTCCTGGTGATTATAGCCATTCTAAAGGTATGAGATGGTATCTCATTGTGGTTTTGATTTGCATTTCCCTAATAGCTAGCGATGTTGAGCATCTTTTCATATATTTGTTGGCCATTTGTATGTCCTCTGGGGAGAAGGGTCTGTTCAGGTCCTCTGCCCATTTTTTGATTGGATCGTTTGTTTTTGTGTCGCTATTGAGTTGTATGAGTTCTTTGTATATTTGGGATATTAGGCCCTTATTGGAGGTGTTCCTTGCAAATATATTTTCCCATTCAGATGGTTGTCTCTTTACCTTGTTGATGGTTTCTTTTGCTGAGCAGAAGGTTTTTAGTTTAAGGTAGACTCATTCATTTATTTTTGCTTTTACTTCCCTTGCCTTTGAGGTCAAAGTCATAAAATCCTCTTTAAGTCCAAGGACCTTGAGTTTCACCTCCTAGTTATTAACGTAGAGTTTCCTGCCTGCAAAGTGAGAGTGTCGAGCCTTCCTTACTCCACTGGGATAAAGAAAACATAGGCAGCTGATAGTGAGTAGAGCGATTCGCCTGAAAGGCATTTGGACCAAGCTGTCAGAGAAATCGTGGAATCCCTTGTGAGGACCTGCTTGTGCGCCTTGGTCTAGCACCCAATACCATCATTCTTTGAAATGTCTACTAATTCCCTTCATGACTTCAGAGTGTCACTTGGCTTTTAATTCATACACTTTATGCAGAGGAGTTGGACCATTGTGAATAAATCAATTTTTTTTCATCAATGATTTTAAAAGGATCAGAGGTCCATCCTCAGCATCACCAAACTAGAAGTGTGCCCCGTGACACCAGTGGAGGTCAAAGCCCTGCCACTGCAGTGGGCCTCAGTCCCTTTCAAGGGCCCTGGATGGAAACCAAATTTCCTGGAGATGGGAGGCACCCAGGACACATTGAACTTCTGCCACAATCACAGTCTCTTTTAGAGCAGAGTGACCAGAACCAGCCCATGGCGTCCAAGTGCCAGGCTCCATCCCATGGGATCTCAAGGTCAGCGCCATAAGCAGGGGTTGACAGGCAGTGACATGGAGCCAGTGAGACAGCCTTGCTGTTGGGCCTGAGACACTGATGCTCTGAGAGGGGTCTGCATGTGGGACCTGAAGTATGTCACCTGATGGAGTGAGAGGCTTATGGAGAGATGGCCATGGGAAGCCACCCCGTCCTAGTGAGAAGAAGCTGCGGGGAGGATCTGTGAGGTTGAGCGGGCATAGGAACCCCTGAAGAAAGGGAATGGGACTTCCTAGGGAGTCAGGACTCTCCCCACGCCTCCTTGCTCCTGCCTGGAGTGCCCCTGTGGGGTGCGGGGGCTCCAGTGTGAATCGTGCTGCTTTCCTTTCTGCCTCCCAGCATCACCCCGCCTCCCCCCTGTGTTTTACTGATACCCCTGATGGTTTGCAGAGCAGGCCCTGTCATGATGCCTGGGTACCTCCTGCAACACCCAACCCACTCTTCACCGTCCAGGTTTGATCTGTCCGCCCCCACCCTGAGGTTATTAAACTGGCGAGGAGCTCCATGAAGTCGGCATTCTTGAGTGTCTCTTCACTCTGGGCAAGAAAAGGGCGGACTGTTTCCATGGTGGAGGCGTTCCAACCAGTTCAGAGAAAAATACCACGCGAAGTCAAAATATTATCGTCCTGGCCAAGCGAGGGTTTTCCCTTATGGCCAGGCTGACATGCGAGGTTTTACAGCCTCGCCTCCCCCGGGTTGCCAGTGGCATTGCCTGCTCTCTGCAGCCAGGGGATGTCAGCTCAGAGGAGGTGGGGGAAGGGTGCAGGGAGGACTTCCTCCATGGGCGGAGGCAGAAAGAGGAGCGTCCCTGCGAGGGTATAAACTCTGTAGTGAGAACAAAGGGTAAAGTGCCCAGTCCCGGAGAGGGCCAGAAGGGGCTTCCTTAGAGTCGAACAATGGCAAAACCTGTCATTGAAAATACATTTGGGAAGATGTTTTACAATGACCTCTTCCATTAGGGCAAAAAGCCATCCATATACTAAAGCGCATACAGTATGCGATTTCATTTACATAAAGTTCAAGAACAGGCAAAGCTCATCTATACGTTTGAAGAAGTCAGAGTAGTGTGGGTCGTGGGGTGTGGGGAGCTTTAACTGAGAGGAACACCACTGGGAGCTTTGGGGGGCACGGGGAGCTTTGGGGGTACATGGGGAGCTTCCGGGGTACACAGGGAGCTTGGGGGGGCAGACAAGCTCTGTGACTGGATCCGAGTGATGATTACTTAGGTGTGCTCACATGTAAAAATTCTTCAAGCTGTACGCTAAGATTTGTGTAATGTTGTGTATATAGTTTATTACTCGATACAAAATATTTGAATGAACCTTCAGTCTCTCCCAAGCTCGGTTTCCTTCTTGGAAATGTGGGTATTGATATTTATCTTTAACTGTTGTTTGGGAGCTGCTGAGATTCTGTAGGTATCTTGCCAGATATCTGCAATATAGCTCAAAAGTAGGATTTATTATTAACAGATAGTAGCTGTATGTCCACATGAACTATGATGCTAAAGATTCCAGTCTTAAAATCAGATTTCTGTCCTAACATATTCTTGGGAATAAAGGTATGAATAACGATTCAATAATAAACACTCCATGTATTTCTAAGTGGATTGTTCAAGTATGTTAAACTATTAAAAGTTATTTAAATTATTTGAAATCACTTGCACTCTGTGCTGTAGAATTTTGGGCAAATTCTTTAACATCTCTGAGTATGTTTCTTTATAAAATGGGAATAACCATACCCCTTCATTAGGCACATTACGATGATTTAGTTTGTTAAAATACATATTGTGCTCAACAATGTGAATTTTGCTGAAAAGATTCAATTTGGTAAATATTTAATTAATGCCTAACATAAGCCAGATATTCTTTTGTTTCCTATGAATTAAAAAACAAGAATAAGACACAATCCTTGCCTTCAGGAAGCTTCCAACCTAGTGGGAAAGAAAGACGTGCACATTTATAAAACGATGTAATAAATGTTACACTGGTACAAAATTAGAACCCTGGAGAAAGACACGAGAGGCACTGTATACTAGTCTAGTCGTCAATTAAAAGTGTGTAGCTGATGGGCATATTTAAATTTACAAAGGGCATCAAGATACTGGAAAGTAGCAATTTAAGGCCACCATGTGGCTGAGCAATGGCCAAAGGGTTATTTCTGTTTTAGAATCACAAGCTTATCTGTACCCGGGAAAGTTTTGACTCCAGAGGATGCATTGAAACATGGAAAGCCCCTTCAAATTGGCAGTGAGTCAGAAGGGGAATGGAGTGCAATTCAAAGTGGCAGGACCTGATTCTGTTGATGATCGTCCATCAAATGCAGTCTCCCTGGTTGGAGGCCATGTCTGTTCACGAGCAGGAAGGCGAGGCCTCCAGGGCAGGGTTGAGTCATGTCTACTTGGGGAATCTGATGAAAGCTATGAACGCTTTCCTAGGAAAAATATGGACTTGTAAACAAACAAAGTGGCCATGCTAGTCTCCAGTGGGGCTCTTGCTCTTCTGAAGTGCAGGGTAAGAACTTTTTTTCAAAAGAAGATTCGTACTGGGGCATCTTCACCCCTGTCTGGAGAACGGTAAATACTAGCAGCTTCATCACTTATATCACCATATTAACACCGACGATTCTCAGATCCCCTTTGGGGAGTCCCTGCATGTATGATCACCTTCTCTGTACTCCGTACTGCCTGGCATTTAGGTGTGAGACTCCTCCGAGATGACAGGCTTGAAGAAAACCCAGCTGTAAACAGTCTAGACCCTCCACTTGTGTTTATCAATCTCTCTTGAGAGTCATATGTCCAATATTACCATAAAACAGCTGCTACTATCACTGCTATTAAGTGTGCATTATTATTTTTACTTCCACGACTTAGAAATTAGACTGGAGAGGTAAGACATCGGGCTAACAAGGGCCATCCGCCCCTGCCTATTTGCCGATGCTTATCACATATTACTTAGGATCCAGCCTTTCCCCATGACCTGGAGGGAGTCTGATGGGCCGTTTGCTTTATGTCTCGTCAGCACGTTCCTGAAGATCCAGTGCATGGAGGGGGAACCTGGACGCGAGGCAGCTGCATGCCAGTGGTGTGCGAGCCCCCTTCCCCTGTCTTCGAAGGCATGTACGAGTGTACCAATGGCTTTCAGTTCAACAGCCAATGTGTGCTTAGCTGTCCAGGAAAGCAAAAGGGTAAGGGTGACCCAACTTTGCTTTGCAGCAGGCTGCCCTCCGACCTTGACAACCGATCCAGGAATGGAGAGAAGAAATGATCTACATGAATCCCCACAGGCAGGGCCGTACAAAGTTGGGATTCTAACAGGGGTATCGATATTATTTGATAGGGGATTCAGAAGGTACCACGTTTTCAGAATACTCTTTCATAACTTCTTCTTGGATGAGAAGAAAAACCTGATGGTTTGGGTACTGGGGTGCATTCCAAAAAAATGCTGGGATTCTGATTTGGCAATGTGACTTTGTCCCGTGGATAGCCACTGACCTGACATGGCTAGGAATGCTGGGATTATATTCTTTAGTAGAACAGTCCTGAACAGGCATGTGAACCCCTCAACAAAGGCAAAGCCGAAAGCGCTGTCTGGCAATTATTCTCTAGGGTTTTGGCCGAAGAGGTCCCAGATGAAAACTACAGTCTTATCATGGCTACGTGACTAAGATGAGTTTTATTTTAGAATCTTTTCATGTACCACACGCATATGTGAAACAGGAAGTTAATCAGGCTTCCAACGATCAATGACCTTAACTGCTCTCCTGGCACATGTCTTTCTCTTGGTGTCCAGCACTCCCAGATAAGCACTTCAGGACAGATGTAAAAAGCATATGCCATGAATAAGACAAGAAATCAAACACATCTGTTTGCACCGACTGTTGAAGGACTCACAAAGTTGGCCAGATGAAGGGAGAGAGTTATCTATAATTCTAAAATCTCGCTTTCTTGGGTTTTGTGAGTTAGTGTTTTTCTCTTGTTCTGCATGTGTATACTTTGTGTCACTGGGCGTGTGAAGCCTGGAGTCACACAGACAAACACACGTGGAAAAGGCAGTAGGACTCTGGTGAGGTCAAAAGCAGCTCTGGTGTGTGTCCATTCTAGTAGAAAGACGAAAAACACCTTCGGAGAAATTATGAATCGGTTTCACTGGATCAAACGCATCTTGAAAACGGTCTGACATTTGCCACAAACAGCATTTGTGTGACCGTATGGAGCCATCACTGCAAAACAACACCATCTGGGGAAAAATTGCAAAAAATATTCCAGAGTAATGGGATATAGTTGATAGCTCATCCAAGGAAAACACGTTGTGAGTAAAATTCATAAATGACAAAATTGTTCATGAGTTCCTCAGATCAAAACAGCAAAAGATTGTCATGACTTTTTTGGGGGGTCAGTAACAACATGGTTTATTATTTCAATGGTGTCTTTTAGTCGGTATTCTAGAAGTTGGAGAATACCACCATTTGATCAGACCACTTTTCCCCACTTCAATGAAGTTAGCAAAACAATGACGAAATGTTCTTTACCTTTGCTGTTCTAGCTTCTCACCCGCTGCACTAAGGAGGGCCTGTGGACCGAGGAGTTCAGGTTGTGTGAGAAGCTGCAAGGAGAATGTCCACCACCCCCCTCCGGTCTGAATTCTGTGGAGTACAAGTGTGAGCAGGGATTCGGGATTGGTAAGTTCGGGGGAGAGATGCTGAATTCAGCTCCAAGTAATCCTGTTATGAAGCCTGGCTGGATCTTGAATCAGAGCCACAGTTCTCCCTGAGGAGTGGACGGAAGTGCAGGCCGACTCTTAGCTGCTTCAGTAAAGATGCGTTTAAGGCAAACCTGTGCTTTTTACTCTCCTGCGTGTGCATACTTAGCTGCCGCGGCTGCTGAGCTATTCACGTAGCGTCCAGTCACGTTTCCCACTTTGCCAAAAGTGATGGGTTTGTGGTAGGAGTTTTGGTTCCAAGCAAAAAGGCGGGAAAGGGCAGCCACACACCACGCGTGTGCTGGGCTCCTCCCCCAGCCCTCTGCAGCTGTGACCGGGGCAGGGAGTTCCTGAAAGGGACCGTTCGAGATTGCATTTGCTTGTGCTGCTCTTCGCACACCCTTTCTCTACAGAGGACCAGGCTCCAAAGCCTCTGGGCAACTTCTTAATCAAGTAATTGCAATGAAAGGTCTCTGCGGCCAGAGCTGACACATAGTGATGTCAACTCACCTTTGCCTTGGCTGGACCAAAGCATCATAGAACAGAGATGCTATTTGTGGAAAACCTTGTGAAATTAACCTAGTTCTGAACTCTACAAGCAAGGAGTTCTTATAAGTCATCCTAACGTGTAATGCCAATGGGTATAATTTGAGTCAATGAGAAAGCTCATTAGTTTCCGAGATGGTCCTTTACCATCTTCGCCAAAGTTGCTCTTTGCACGGAGGTGTCTTGTGGTCAGCTGCAGGCAGGGGGCGCTTGGGCTTTGCCTCCGGCGTGTCGTTTTCATGAGCACATTCTCAGCTCTCCACCCCCTCATTTCTACATTAAAATGTCATGCACTCACATGTACAGAGTCCTTAAGAGTCATGTAGCCTTTGAGTTTTTAAACGAATTAGCAAAAAACATCAAAATGGAGATAATGAGAGCTAAAAGAAACTTGGAGATCGTCAAGTCCACAGATGAGGAAAAAGAGAACCCTGGAGTGTGCCTTCTTTGAATAGAAGTTGAGAACACGCTTGGGCTCCACATACAAAGGAATAGAGCAAGATTGTCCTTCAGGACGCTAAAGCAGGGCCCAAATCTCTGCTTCCGATTTCCCGTTGTTCCTCTTTTAGTCACACAGTTTTCTTGGCCGCTAGCGTAATGATCTTCATTGTTGCAGCAGACGTTGTAAATCTGCCTTCAGAATTTCCGAGCATTTTTCCCTCTCCCAGTCGAGTTCTCAGGTAGTAGATGCTGTAGTTGACACGCTTCAGACGATCATTTGAGTAGGAAAGTATTGACCGTACTTAAAAAGCATCAGCCCATCAGGACAGACTTTGGGAGGCCTGGTCTGGGGGTCTTGGAGGTCTGCTGGGCCCGGGATGTGGCGATCCAGGGGCTTCCAGGGAGTCTTGGGCCAGAAAGATGGGGGGCGCTTGGGACAGCAGAGTCAACATGATGCTGTAGCCGTAGCTGTGTCAGGTGCTTAGTAGATGAATGTCAGCCCTGCCTATACTCATCATGAACGATGGCCCGGCACACAGAAATTGCTCTTGGAAAATCAAAGCTTTTGATTCCGGAATGAAAAAAGAGATCTGGGAGGTTCCGGCGTACCCTGTAAATTTCTGTTCCTTCAGGTGCAGTGTGCTCCCCGTCGTGTATGATCCCCCCGAATGATCCCGTGATTCTGCCCGAGAATGTCACCACTGACACTCTGGAGCACTGGATGGAGCCTGTCAAAGTCCAGGTGAGGAGAGGGACATCCTTACGTTCCGAGGCTGTAAGACTGCGGGGCAAGTCTCCACTGACAGCGTATCCCCTGGCGTGATTTCAGAGCCTTCGAAAGCCTCCTGAAGGCACACAACCACACGGGCCATTCCTAGAGAGAAGGGTTAAAAAACAAGAAGAAGAAAAAAGGAATCCTTGAGGAAAATATGGCCCACGTCCCAAGGAAAGTTTAAAAAGATAAAGAAGACTCAGGGGCATAAAGAATAATAATGGAAGGGAATTAAGAGAGAAAAATCACTACTCGTGAAAAATAGGGCAGGGAAGAGATTAGACTTCAAGCGAGCATTGGAGTGCACAGATGAGGATTATAGTGTTATACACCTGAAGTTTTGCAACGTTCCAGTGTACTAATCCATGTTACCCCAGCAAATTTAATTTCAGGAAACCAAAGGTAAGCCAAAGAAGTGACTAAAGATGAAAAAAAGATGAAAGGGGAACTATGAATTAGAAAAAGATAAAAATAAAACGAAACAGGGAGTGGCTAAAGGAACAGAGTAAAACACGCGTCACCTTCCTGCCTCCTTCTCCACGCTTTCTAAGCCCTGGCCCTTCCCCGGGCCCCCCGTGTGCCAAGTCGGTCATGAGCAAGCCCCACTACTTCTACAAGCGCTTCCCGGGCTCTCTGATTATTTCCGTTCTTGTTTGAAACCCTGATGCCTTCCCCTCCCTGCAGGCCCTGGGCTCTGCTTTCTCTCTCACCCCACTCCTGTCCCCCGGCCTGCCAAGGAGGCCGATGTCTGCCTCTCTCTTCAGGGCTACTTCCAAACCCCTCTCACGTCACCCACATTTGAACCGAATGCCAGCAGGATGAACCGCTCGGTGTTCCCATTGCTGTTGTCATCTTCTGACCCTGAGGTCACCTTCTTTCTTAAACACTGGAGGTCCTGGGCCATAGTCACCTTAGCTGACACCCCTGTCATAACTCTTACTGATATCAACATCCACACATTTGATCCTTCTGGAACCTTCTCATCCACTTCCTTTTCTCTGAAGGCCACCTTTGCCTTTCTGACTTCAGCTCCTACATGGGTCCTTAGCTCACTCTAATCTTGGCACAATGGCCTCTTGGCTGATTCTCGAACACGGCAGCCCCCACCCCCAGGCCCTTCTCCCTGTGGGCCCCTCTGCTCTGAAGGCTCTTCCCCCGGTGTCTGCATGACTTGCTCCTTCGCTTCCTTCAGAATCTCACTCGAATGTTGGAGGGCCTTCTTTAAGCACTGCATCTAAAATTTTAACTCCCTAACACATTCTGTCTCTCTTCCATCCTTCATTTTTTTCTCCTAAGGACTTATCATTACAGACATATTATAGGTTTTACTTATTTATCTTATTTATTATCTCTTTTTTGCTGCTAGAATAAAAAGCTCAGCGAGTTCACTATTATATTCCCAGACCCTAGAACAGTGCCTAGTATGTAGTAAGTGCTCCATAAATATTTATAAGTACATTTTTTTTTTTTTTAAAAAAAGGCCATACAAGATGTGAATGGGGAAGATCTTGTGGTTGGTTAGTTATTTCCTCTTATAGGGGGAGGGTGAGATACCAGAAAGTCGGGGACATTGGCTGCCTTATTCGACTCTAGCAAACAAAACCCTTGGAAGGCTGTTCCCATGGCGCCAGGAGGTAGGCCCTAGAGATGAAGCAGCTTCCTCTGGACATCATGGCAGACTGCTCCCTTTTCCTCACGTGAATTACGCTGTATTATCAGCAGGCATGTGTGTCAAAGCAGGAGGATTAGGAAGAAGCACTCTAAGTATGCTTCATGGGTGGAGGCTTAGTCATTCATTCATTCGACAAACATTTCCGGGGCTTGCTCTGTGCCCTGGACCTGTGCTAAGCGCTGGGATGACAGAGGTGAAAGAACAATAGCCCCTCCGTTTATGAGACTCACAGTCTGGCCACGAAGACAGACGTTTCTGACAGTGCGACACGGGGTTCGGGTTGCTTGTGGCAGAAGTGCTGGGGGACCCTGAGAGGAAGCAGCCAGCGCTTCTGCTCAGGAGCTTCAGGGAGTTGGGGAGCAGCGATGGGCCAGAAAGCTCTTCCTCTGGGTCTTAAACTAGGACCAAGAGGAATGTTCCAGAGGGTAAGGACTGGCAAGAAGTTCTGTGTGGCCAAAACCGGGTACGTGGGGTGGTGAGGAAGAGGGAAGGTGGATGCTAGGAGGATGTGATGAGGGGGCAGCTGGGCCTGATCCTGTGGGCATACTGCATCCCCTTAGGATGCCACGACTAAGGCCCCGGGCAGGGTGGGGTGCACGGTGAGCCTGAGGGCAGGGTGAGGAGAGAGCGGGGGAAACACCTCAGATGGCCGGCTCATGCCCTGGCCTTTCCAGAGTCTTCGTCCCTTCCACCTGTCTCTTGTGAAGTCCAGCTGGAGTTATTTCTGAACTCTCCTTTGAGGGCATCGATATTATTTACTTACCTCTGTTCCATAGCGTTTCGTTTGTGTTCACATTCCCAGTGCATGTCTCAGAAATTGTGGTAGCACCTTTCTCTACTTCAGAAGTAAATGTATATGTTTTTCCTCAAACTAGGGCATGTTTGAGCAGCTTCGTACTGCTGCGCATAATTATAGCCTTGTCAGTTTCAAGTTGCCCATCCCAGAGAGGAAATTCAGAATGTTTTTTTCCAACTTACGCCAAACATTTCAGACGATAGCATCCCTATCACTGCACTTATCTTGACTATGATCTAGTCAGTAAATCCCTGGTTTGGGAAAATCATTTATCCAGATTATGATTGTAGGGATAATAACAATCACAGAAACGCTAAAGACCTTGGAATAAAAAATGTGGGTTTTTTTGTTTTGTCTTTTTTTTTTTAAAAAAAGCTTATTTTCACTCATGCCCGCTGTTATTCACCAGCTTTATAACCTCAGGCAGTTTAACTGTTCTGAGCCTCCATTTCCTCGTGTGCAAACAGGCGTTTTCCATATCTCATAGGGCTCATATGAGTATCGGAGGAGAAACATAGATGAAAATTTTTAACATTGTGCTTGCTGCGCAGTCCTCTTCCTCGCTCGGGTGCCATTCTCACTGGGGAGGTGTGGCTTCCCCTCTCCTCTCCCTGCCTCTTCTCATCTGTCGTGACACTGCCCTCCACTTTACGATTCGAGGGCGCAGCCGCACCATGTGGCACCTGTACACAATTTGCACTATTGTTAGGGGCACCATTAAGTGGCATTCTTGAGACTTGTGTCATATTTCTGTGTGAAAACCAAGCCATTAAATTAGCTGCTTCCACAGTGCAGGGGAAGAATTGAGGTAACACAAAACGAGCCTCACCCTAACCTTATAAGAGCAACTCATCCCCCCCCCCAAAAAAAAAGAAAAGAAAAGAAAGAAAAAGAAAAATCCCAAAGGTCAGAATTTCAGAAGTTAAAAATATGACTCCATCTTCATTTGTTGCTGAACCCCCAAATCAATATTCTTTATGCCAAAAGAAAACCAAAGGATTCCCCGGAGTAATTAACAGTAGCCGTTCCCTATGCTCTCTCAGCTCCTTCCTGGACATCCTGAAATTAGGAGCATCGCTAACAAAGGACACTGACAGAGGATGCTTCATTTTTAGGAAATCGAAATTCCATTGTAACAGAAAAAGAAGTCAGTTGAAGCAATGGAGTGATGATGAGGTTATTGCTCCTATGTTCCCAGGTCCTCAGATGAGATTATGTAGCAGCCATACATAACCTCATGAAATACGCCATTCCGTGGCACTCGGTGGCTCGTGCGGGGTGGGAAATCTGACCTTGTTCTTATAACTAAGAATGAGTGCCTTGTAAACCAAAGCAGCCATGTCAGATGCAACTCTTCACTGAGTAAAATGCTGATAGCTTACATTGATTTATTTTGGGGGTTTGACCCATACTGTACTCAAGCTTAGATTTTGGTGTCCTTAAGTGGTCCAGAATGTCTCTTCATCTCATCTTCCTAGCATCCAGGTAATTCAGCTGCCATGCTTTGAGAAACACTGCTATTACAGAAGAGAATCCTGGCAGCATGCATATGCTAAGTACCGTGTAAGCACAGCTGTTTGGAGCCCCGTTCATTTGATTAGTAAATGGCAGACTCCCGTTTCATGCAAATCCCTGCTGACTCTCACGTACCTTTGTGTCTGGCAAGACTAAAGAGCAAATGGATTAAATTGTAGTGTTTTCTCTAGTCTGCTTCCAATGACTTTATTCTTTATAACAAAAGTGATATCTTACATTTGAAGAACACTTTATTATCTTTAAAGTTGTGTATGATATATATATATCATAAATATATATAAAACGTTTATAATTTATTAGAATCTTACCACAAACCAATAAATTAAGAAAGGAAGATTTTATTATTCTTGTTTTACTGATAAATTAGATGTTGTTGGATGACCCATCCAAGGTTGCAAGATGACAGGAAATGATCTGACTCCAAGTTCAATGTGATTTTCCCCCAGATTCACTCCTAGAATAATATGTAGTTTTTTATTTGTTGATTTGTTTGTTGCTCTGCCATCCCTTGTTTCGAGTTAGTTTGCCTATCAAGTAGATAAGTTGCTTCTCTCACCATGAGAAGTCCCACATTCCCACACTTCCCTTCCTCCCCATCAAATCTAACAAAAATAATTTGGAGAAATGTGTCCCAATATTACTGCTTTTCCTTATTGTGGAAGAGTTCCTTTTTGATGAACAATCGAGTATACTTTTTAGATGCCTGCAAAGTTTATTCGCCTTTTCTGGGGGTTCTGCTGGTGTTTATTCTTACAAATGACACCTGACTCCTAGAATAATATGCTTTTCAATAAAGGAAGAATTTCTGAGGACTTACGTAGCCTGGGGTTTTGATGAAAAACAACTCAAAACAGCAACTGGCATTAAAAGTAGAGTGAAGTCATCCTGGGTTCAAATACTGGGTGACTTACCTTTGAGCCTCTGTCTACTTCATCAGCAAGGGTGAGAGTAGTATCTATCTTGCAGGCTTTTTTTTTTTTAATAAAAATTCAAAATACACTGCTGAAAGGTCTTGCATAATGTCTAGCATCTAGTTCCGAATTAATTAAAAATAACATTTCAGTTCAGTCAGTACGAATCTTACCTTTGGAAACTTCCTTCACCTCTGAAAAGATATCATCAGTTCTCTTTGTGAGAGAAAAAGAATACCTGCTCTCTGTGTGTGTGTGGTTGTGCAGACAGAAATGTGTACATCATTTGTTCCTTTTACCAACGAGGCTGGGAAGAAACTTTGTGGCCAATTCAGCGTTTCTTATTGGAACATTTCCGGCTAAAGAAGCAATTTCAAGAAGCTTTGGTTGTGAGACAGAGGTAGGGTGAAATTATATGATTACTTCCAAAGTTTCAAGGGCATGCTGGTTGTGGAAAATAAGAGGTAGGGGACTGAAATTCTCACGCGGACTTTCTGGGCTTTTGTTGTTGTAATGGGGCCTTCCTCACTCACCTATTAGAAACAGAAATCTAGACCTTTGTGTGGCGATGGCATCAGCAGGGAAATATTCCGACAGAGAGGATATCGAACAAAAAGGGCTCTGGGCAGCCCAGTAAATGCCTGCCGGTCAAGGTGGCGGAGCAGTGGTATTTGGCAGTTGGGACAGGCAGGAAACAGCCAACTGCCACCGCTTATGCTGAGAAACAGGGTCATGTGTCCTACTGCCCTCCTGCACCTCTTGGCAGAACCCGGAGCCTGAGGTCCAGGGCGCCGGAGCGGAGGGTGTGGACGGTCCTCAGACTTCTGCTGGGAGCGCTGGGAGCTTTTCTCATCCCTGTGTTTTCTCCTCTCCATTGTTCCCTTCTGGCGTTCACACACTGAACTTGTGAGATTCTCGAGGGGAGGGACGTTGTACTTTCATCCCCAGATCTTCTCCGGCACGACTCCTCGCATCCCTTGCTCAGAAGGAGGTTGCCGGGTGAAACCCAAGAGCCTGGAGAGGAGGATGGCTCCCATCCACAGAGCTATTTTTCCAAAAAGCCTGTGCTAGGTTACGTTTCTATGGCTGTCCACTCTGTCAAGAGGGTGTTTTATTACATCTCTTGACTTTCCTGTTTACAGTAGGAAAATTAACATTTTGACTTATGTCATGAAGATCCTTCAGGAACCAGATTTCATGGCAAGATTCTTTTCAATGCATCAATGTGGCACTTGTTGCGAGCAAATGAGATTTTTCTCAATTGTATTTGAAAGTGTTTCTTTCTGAAGTACAAGGCATCTATCATAACATCTCATTTCCTTTAGTAATTTGCTTCATAAATCCATTTTTCACAGACAGTGCTTTTCTTTTTTTTTTAGTATATTATAATTACAAATTAGTAAGGACAAATTAATGAGAATTTCTTGCAGTTATACACGTTAGGTTTGCAGAGATTCTGCTTGACACCCCTTGCTCAGTTCCCCACTTCAGCAGAAGTGCTCAGTCAAAGAAATCTTACAATTTCTGACTTTTTTCCCCCAAATGTTTTCCCAAAGGATTAATAATTATTGAAATAAAAATAAAATGTTTTAAGAGGAAGAGAGAGGCAAGAAGAAAAAGGGAAGAGAGAGCCCTTCTGGAGCCATGACTTCCAGCTGGATGGTCTCACCTTCCCTCTGTCTCCTGCTGTCCTACTTCTTGCCCTCATCCCCCGCCCCCCACCTCACCCTCCGCCCCTACCGAAGTGTCCTCTCAAGGATGCAATTGTATATAACAGCTACAGTGCCACTTGCCACACCTCAGGGGGAAAATAAATCACTCAGTCATGAGTCATGGAAAAGTCTTCTTTTTCATCAGTTTTGAGCATGGAATTGCTTGCTCTCAGTTTGGCTGTGTCTCTAGGCACCCAGGCTGTCTCATCACTGGGGATGAGTAGACAAGAGGGTCTTGGAGGATGGGGGTGGGGAGTGGGAACTGAAAAGCAAACACAGGGAAATGTGCTTTGGTCCAAATACGCCGAACAATGCTGTGTTTTCTGTCGATTGCATGCATCTATAGAAATACGGGAATTGTCACAATCATGGAAGGCAGCAGAACTCTGTGGTCTGATTCTGCCAAGCAACTATTGGAATAAAAAAACAATTGAGCAATGTTGTGTTACATCTTAATGTTGGCTAACCATCAGTCCTGTGACCTTTAACTAGGCGTTTAACTAGACAACAGCCTTCATACAGCCTTACGGTCATCCTAATAACTCTTAACTGGTCGCTTGTCTGTCTCTCTGTCTGTCTGCCTGCCTCTGTGCCTTCCTCTCTCTCTCTTTCTCTCTGTCATGATACAAAAAACTGAAAATAGGTGGGACAGAGCCAGGTGGTGGGGTCGTGCATCCTTTCATGCCTTTTATATTTTTATTCGTGAACATATATGACATGATCATGATATAAAAATACATAAAAATACAAAGAAGTGGAAAAGAAATTGGAGAAAAGAATGTTGGAGAGAAAAATTAGAAGTCGAGGCAGGCTTTTTCTCTCTTTTTTTGCAATGTATTTTTAGAATTTTTAAAGTGTTCAAAAAAATGCTCAACACATCGATTTAATACTCCTTTTTTTTTTTTTAGTGCTAATGTAAGCCAAGTCACCATCCATATGATTACAATATGGAATTTTGAATATCAAAATGTATAGGGTTTATAGTATTTATTTCTCTTTAGGAGAGCTGAGGCGTCTTAGTTTATAGTGGAATAACTCCAGGAAACTATTGCAGGTCCGCATCCTCCTGTCTGACTCCGAGGTGTATATTCATATGCCCTACGTGTTAACACATGCAAATGTCTTCAGTCTG
The DNA here is from genome assembly GCA_003508835.1 of Eonycteris spelaea. Lineage (NCBI taxonomy): Eukaryota > Metazoa > Chordata > Mammalia > Chiroptera > Pteropodidae > Eonycteris > Eonycteris spelaea. The sequence goes on from PUFA01000037.1 coordinate 523,881, forward strand.
ATTACTGCAGTCTTAGCAGTATAGCGTGTATAATTCCCAATTACTGGAGGTGCTACCTCGTGTAAAGATCATGTCTCACCATGTACTATTTTTCTTACCGTTGCACTGAATTCCTATTGTGCTGAGTTACAACGTGAGTACGAAAGTCTGCAAACGCGTGGGTTGGTAGCAGGCTAAGGAGAGAATCTCCTTTGGTCTTTGACACCTCAAAGGGGACCTCCTTTTGACCTGAAGTGTATCTTTTGAAATTTCAAAATACAAAAATTAAAAGGAAAAAGCTCAGTGAAATAAGCTGTAGTAGATGAGCAGGGGGTGGGCTGGCGGGGGAAGCTCAGGATTTGCCCCTTCTCTCACTCACCAGGCATCTTGGCTCTTGTTCTGTCTTCTCCCTCAGAGCATCGTGTGCACTGGGCGGCGTCGGTGGCACCCAGACCCCGTCCTGGTCCACTGCATCCAGTCCTGCGAGGTAAGCCGCCGCCCCTTCCCCAAACCCGGACCGGAGTTCTCTGGTCGGCTTAACCCGCAGGGACTCAAGTCTTTCTCATTCAAGTCACCCCTACCCCCTTCTCCATTCCTATGCCTTTTGCTTAATTTCTTAAACTTATCTCCACAATCCCACAATTACAGATATTAGGATGTTTGGTTTTGGCTTTTTTTAAAAAAAAGCAAAATTCCAGGGTTTCATTTTAAATGACTTTAATAAAAAATAAGTTAAAAGCAAATCAGAATTATTTATGGTTTTGGGATTTTCTATCTGGGCCTTGCTTGAGCTTAGTAAGATAAGGATTTTTTTTTTTTCAGACTAATGGCCCACAGACAGGTTTATTTGGCCAACACGAGGTCTAAAAACAATTTTGTCTTGGTTGCCAACATTTAAAAATTGGGATTTTCACATAAAATTCATACGTGTGTATATAACATTGCACATACTTCAAACAAAAATAAATATAAAACCTTTTGTGCAAAAACTTTCCTCTTGAAAAATAAGAATATCTGTAAACCATGGCAACCATTAGCCAGATCTGAGTAGCAGCTACAATCTGGGAAGGGCAGCTACTTGCTCTTCGGGTCACCATGGTCCTCGCCACCCCCTCCCCCCGCGAGGCCCCCACCCAGCGCGTTCCCCTAGTGGACACCCACTGCCTGGGTCACACAAGCCATCCGGGATATCAGCCTCGGAGGCAGGTCTGTAACCCACTGCTGAGCAACCCATAGTAGACCTTTGCTCGAACCCTGTCTACTTCTTCACAGGGGGGATCCTCTACCGGCAGGACTTAGGGTGCTGTGAATTCGCTGCAACAGGAGTTATTGCAGGGAAGAGTCATGAACAAGGCAGGACCTCGCTCATGGAGTCCTGCCGTGAGAGGAGGGTGGTGTGCTGCACACACACCCCGTTTAAGCCCTCTCACCCTGGAATAGCCAGTGACGAACATGAATACTCTGGTCTCAGTCACAACAGGTTTTGTCATCCAACTCTCTCACCAGAAGTAATCGAGCCACTTATCAGCGCTACCTGGGCCCTTCTGGCTGCAGCTGCTTTCCAACACCCAACCCCTCCCCGCCTCCCCAGCGCGCACACACACACACTCAGCCCATATGCATGCTGGTCCCTCCATTCGTCTGTGTCTCTGTTTCTCTTGATCTAATTCTGGGAAACCAGGATCTACATGAGGCCAAAGAAGGGGAAAGGGTGGGGCTTCAGACAAAGGCAAACTGGGTAGGGGAAGGAGACAGAAAAAGAGCACTGCGAGAGCATCAAGAAAAATGCTAGCATGGAGTGTGCTTTGTTACGGGCGGGCCAACAGGACAGCTCATCTCCTGCCATCGTTAGAAAAACAGATGACGGTGGGGTGGGGAGGAGGAGGAGTGACTCAGCCACTGGGCAGGGGGTACGCAGGGGGAACAGGAGGCCAGGGACGGAGGGAGATAAACAGACAAAGGGCCGGGGGACTGGGAGGGGATCAGAGGGATCCTGAGAATTCCCTTCTGCTGCTCCCCTGCGTGATGGGCAGCGGGAGGGTGGGTGACAGGGCTTGGCGGGCTCCGCGTCGCCCAGAAGGTCAAACGCAGAGCCTGCCCTCCCCTGCTCCCGCTCGCTGTGCCCGCACATGCTCGGGATCCCTGCTCCAGGGCTTCCTGGGCTTCTGCCGGTCCCTCCGTCGCTATGACGAGGAACCGTTCCCACGCACAGCTCGCTGAGCCCTGGCCACCTGACTGCTGTCGGTGCCCTCCCTCCGGTGGTCCTCAGAGTGTGGCCCCCGGACCAGCACAGGCGGCATCACCAGGGAGTCTGTTGGAAATGCACATTCTCAGGCCCCACCTCGGACCTGCTGAATCACAGACTCGGGGTGGGGCCCCGCGTGCTGCATTTTAACCAGGCCTCCAGGCGATTTCGAAGACCACTGAAGACCACCGGAGCCTGAGAGCCACCGTCCTAGTCACTGCAGGAGCCGACAAGAAGGTTTTTGACCTGTGGATCCCTAATTTGAAGCTTCCTTCGTCCAGAAAAAATTCTAGTTAATATTGTTACGTTCTGCTTTTTCTACAAGATTCCCTGAGACTCTCCAGGTAGGACACGATTTGAAGGAACACACCTGAGCTCCTAGGAAAGGCTAGGAAGAGAGAAAACCACTTAGAAGGGAGAGAGGGAGAAGCCAAGGGGAAGGCCAGTGACCACCTGTTGGAGAGGAAAGCGAGACGGGTGTGGGGAAGGAGGATGAACGCTCTGGGTCTTCCTCATAAGAGCTGCAGGGAGGGAGGGCGACGAGGAGAAGAGAGAGGAGGAGAGAGGCTGAGACTGGCGTGTTCTAGGGGCAACTTGGCAGACACTTAATTCTTTACTGGAGAAAGGCAGCTGAATATATTAGGGGAAACCGAAGACTGTCACAGACAGATGGAGGGAAGACAGACCTAGCGGCGAGAGAAAGCAAAGGGGGCTCGGTGGAGGAGGGGAACGTTCAAAAGTGGAGCACGGAAACCCGCGCTCCAATTAGGCACTTTGTCCCCCAGCACCTGAAAAAGGGTTTTCTGTTTTGTGCTCTCCAATACAGAATGCAATTCTAAGCTGTGCCCTTCAGACATTCGGCCTGCTAAGAGCAGAGTCTCCTTTATTTCTCTCAATGAGCCCAAGGCAGCGAATCTGTCGCCCGACTACTCTCCCCTTTCAAGTCACTTCGGCACCTTTATTAGTGTCATACCCCCTTGGCCACGGAGAGTTCACCTTCAATTCTCTACTGCCAGGTGCCTCTTACAGCCTTTAAAGGACAGCGCTAAGATTTTCCTCTAAGATATTTGTGTGTAAATAATGGCATCTTCTCATTGTCACGTGTATCCCATTGTCTCGGCGAGAACAATAGCATACCTCATATCTGGAATCCAAACTCCTTCATACATTCAATTCTAGTCTTGTTTAATGCACCGCCTGGGAAGAGGGGGAATCTATGTTCGAATCCGCCCACGACAGCGAACACTTTTCAGTTGTTTCTCACGTTTGGCCTTGACCTGAACACTGCTCGTAGTTTCTGTTTCTTTTGTAAGTTGCAAATGGGCAAAGTTAGCATCTTGGGTGGTGGAAAGGTTTTGGAATCAAACACATGTAAATTCCAATCCTGGGGCAGCTGAGTGGTGTGGAGCCTTTGTGTCTTAGTCTGCACTGGGAAGTGAGGGAAGGAGAGGGAGTGAAGGAGCAAGAAAGAGAAAGAGATTCCTCATTTTGTGGGGTAATAATTAAAGGGAGTGTTCACTCCATCCATGAACCCTATGATATTATCAGATCCTATGCGTAATCTTCTCTCTGTCCTTCCTTCCTCTCTTCTTTCCTCTCTTCCTCCCTCCCTCCCTCCCTCCCTCCCTCCCTCCCTCCCTTCCTTCCTTCCTTCCTTCCTTCCTTCCTTCCTTCCTTCCTTCCTTCTTTATGAGGTCACATTTATTAATTCTGTCAAAGTCCACAGTCCTAGGTGCCACTTAAACTAAGATCATCTTGTCCTCTAGGGGACGCAGCTGAGAATAAAGACCAAATGTACAGCCTTCTTTCGGATAGAAATGGTTAATTTCCTTCCTGCAGGAAGATTAAAATTGAGTGCCCATTGGCTGACCTTTGGCTCTGCTTTTTCTGTGAGCGTGTGTTTCTTGCAAGTTCATGCCATCCTTCCTGGCAGCCTCCAACTTGGATTACGGTTTCTGATTCTTTGCCCTTTTCCTGGTTCTTTCAAAAAAGAGAGCTGCAGAGGGGGACAGAGGCAGGACGATGTCAGAAGAATTAGGTTCAGATTCTGACTGTACTCTTGTTAGCTGTCTATAGTATCTGCCTGGCTTTGTCTCAGAATTCTTGTGAGAATCAAGTGAAATTATTGATATTAAGCTATTGTACAAATTGCCAAGTAATATATTAGTAGTGATCTTGCCTAAGAAATTATATACATAACTATGTGGAGACAGGGTCTTATGGAAGCAACATATTAAGAATCAAGAAGCAGTCCACTTATACCCAGCGTATGTCTTTCTGACTGTTATTTATTGCAGGTAGCTGCAGTTAAATAATGTTCTTGAGGCTTCCAATAAAACTTAGAAAACCTTTCAAGGTTTTGGGGGAATTCCAAGTAAATCTCTCTGAATTCGCTGACATTTATGTGCTTATACATACCCTTGTCAATGCCTGTCATCTCACCTGTCACATTCTTTCAAGACTCTGATCGGTCTAACCGTCCAGTAGTCTGCAAGCTCCTGAGCGGTAGGCCATGCATTTTGTTCACTTTCATAGCTGAAAAATTGAGGCCTAATTCTTTAGTGACACCTGCACCTATTTTACTAAAGGTGGGACAGAGAATTGAACTTTGACTTTGGGAGTCTTAAAATGGGGGGGGGGGAAAGCATCAGTCTTCCAGGAAGCAATGAAAATTAAAGGTAGAAGGTAAAAGTAGGAAAGAAAAAGGAGAAGTAGAGAATAGAAACCCGGGACCGGAGGCAGACGCGAACTTCACTCCATGTTTCCTTGGCAAGTCAGTTCACTTCTCCGAACTTAGGTTTCCTAAGGTCTAAAATTAGATGAATGGAATGCGTCTTTTCAATTTGTCATACGAGGTTCAGAAAACTATGAAGACCCAGCTGCGGGGTTGTGGTTTGTGATCTTTGGAGAGGTCACACCTCAATACGATGTGGATTAGGCCGACTTTTCAGGAATAACAGCAAACCCGCCCTTGTTTCCGGGGATTTTTGCCTTCTCCACAGATGTTGACCTTGATGGTACCCGTGTGTCCTTCTCTTGAGGAGTCTTGTTCAGATTTGGGGCCTTCATGGTTAGCCTTGGTTTCTAACTCACTGGGTGGGTTCCATTTTGGAAACCTGTTGGCACTGTCCTAAGTTGGCATCTGCCCAAGACCAGTCCTGCTTTGGGTTTTTCCGCCTCCACCTCCATCCTGGCAGTAGTTGGCAAAAGAAAACTCAGACTCAGACAGGGCAGACGTGCGTCAGAACCTGATAAAGGTTGTGCAAGTATCGTACGAATGTTCAATAAATGCCAATTGAGTGTGTGATAAACCAATGGCATTTCATTTATCAGTAATACTGATTGACTTCTGTTATTCAAAGCAAAATTAATGCTTCCTCCCCTCCCCATTATTTATCTTCAAAAGACAGTGACAAGCAATGCATGCGTATGTGCATATACATTGAGAGAGTGAGGGTTCAAGCTGATTTGGAGGAGCATTTGGTAAAAGATGGCTCAGTAAGATTCTTTGGAGCCCCTCTTTAATCATTTTGATGTTCTCGAAGGAATGAAAGGCTCACAGAAGACTGGATGGAAGTGAAGCCATGTAGTACATACCACTTCAAAAGAAAAGGGTCGGGCAGTAAAGGCTACATGCCTGCAAGTTTGGTTTTTCCACTAGAAAGAGTTCTAGGGCAAATTTCTGTAAGTCGAAGTCCTAAATTTATAAAAGGCATGCTTTCTTTCACTGATGTCATGCTCTTTGATGTCATGCTCAGAAAGGTTGGTCAAAAGTATGAAGGAGAAATCACTTCTTAAATTTAGCACATGTCTCGTTCTGGTCCACATGACATGTCCCTAATTTAAGAAGGCGACTAAGGAGTCGACCTCATGCATGATGATCATTGCTGTGGATCAGGCTGAGCCGGAGCCCATGGATAGGACACGCGAGCCTTGTCATTATCCCACACATCTTACTTGTCTCACACCAGCAATAGACTCAGCTGGTAGTTTCTCTCTCTCTCTCTTTCTTCTCTCTCTCTCTCTCTCTCTCTCTCTCTCTCTCTCTCTCTCTCCTTTTCTTTTTAAAGAATAGTTAAGAATTACCTGGGGTGCTTATTTAAAAAAAAGAGAGAGAGAGAACAGATCCTTAGATTCTGCCCCTCCCTCTCAATTCTTACATATCAAGCCTGATATAATGCCCAAGAATTCACTTTTTTTTTTAGCAAATAACCCAGCTGCTTCTAATGCAAGTGGTCCTCCACTTTGTGAAACACCGGGCAAGGATGAATTTAGATGTGCACAGGTAATTATAAACACAGCTCATATCTTAGGGGGCGGGCGGGAAGAATTCCTTTTCTAATAGCTCAAAAAGTGAAGAAACCACCTGAAATAGAATGAAGTTCAGAAAGGTCTAGGACAGAGATAAAAACGTCTGGCAGACAGTGGTAAAACTGAAATTCTTACATGCCAGAAAAGACTGCGTTGTTTTAAACTTATAGTTACATTTTTTAAAAAAACTATGGTTCATCATAGTGATGGCTGCATGATTCTGTTCTTAAAACAACAAGCTACAATAAGTGTAAGTGGGACCAACAGAAAACCTGAATATTTCATTGACTTTTCATCATTTTCACCATTGATCTGATCCTGTTTTCTCATTAGGTCTGGCTCCCTTAGCCATTAAAAAATAGAGAACATTTGAAGGTAACAAAGGTAATATCAGAAGCTTGATAGTATAGACTTTGGGGAGAAATCAAAAGAAATGGAATTCTTATGCCTCAGAAGAGAAGGATAAAGATTAATGTAGTCAATATTTTCATGTAGTAAATATTTTACATGGAGAAGAGTGAGCTATCCCCCAATAAGAACAGAATACAAAACACTGGGCTTAAAAAACTGAATGAACTATTTAAAGTGAATCTGTGTGATAATATCCTGAACGTGTTAGACTTTATACAAGATTATAAAGAGAAGTGTTTAAAAGGCGTATTAGTCTTTAGAACATCTTAATGAGATAATGTATTTTTCTTGCTCTGACATGGTTAAACATTTTCTACCACCTCAAACACAGAAGATGGTCCGGTGTTCTCGTTCTCTGTGAATTTAGTGTGCCCTGGTTGGGGGCGGGGGGGGGCAGGGGGTTATACCTGAGCCATTGTGATAATTATGGGCCTGTGCATAATGTGGGGCTCTTTTAGAGAAAAGACTTGGTCCCTTGTTAGGATTTTGTCCCCTCATTTTTGTATGACGAGATGTGAGATAGATGATAGATAGATAGATAGATAGATAGATAGATAGATAGATAGATAGATAGATAGATAGATAAAAGTGTTACAGCTCTTCCTATCTGACCATGTGAAGCTTCATTGCAGGGCAGCAAAACCTATCAGCACAACCATAAATTGGAGGGGTCTTTATTCTAAAAAGTGAAATGAAAACGTGCTTGTCGGGGACAGTCCAGTGCAGAAGTCCCACATTCCCTGTGGCAGCTAAACTGGGTTCGGGTCCTCCTGCAGGAAAGCAGGAAGGGGCAGCTTCTCCAGGGCGAAATCCTTTGAGACCCGAGCAAGTCAGACCCACCGAGCTCTGCGGGACTCAGGGTCCCCACATGGTGGCAGTGAGACTTGAGCCCACAGAGAACCACTGTGGCCCCTGACCAGCGGCAGCAGCATTGCGGGGAACGTGTTAGAGACGCAGGCTCTCAGGATGCACCCGGACTTCGGAGTCAGGAACTCTGGGGATGGGGTCCAGGCCCTCCAGGTGGTTCCGACGTGCCCTCGGCTTTGAGACCTGCTGGCCTAGAGTTTGAGAAAAATAGCCCATCAGTGACAGTGGCGGGGACTCAAAGAATACACCGATACTAAGGTCTCGTCCCTGATTCCAACTCTTTCTCCTTTCTCTTCCCATCGACTTCAGAGTGAAACCTGGCCAGCCACTCTCTTCTCATTTTTGTCTCTAAGATTTATCCTGTTCCTATGCTTTCCTAGTGCCTTTTCATCACCAGATAGTCACAAATTAGTTCTAGTAAAATGCCCGAGACTTGAACTTCGAAGTGTAATCAGATGGAATTGCTACTCATCTTTCAAAAAACACTCTACCCTGAGTGTGTCTTCTTAAATTCCTTATCAAAAATAGAAAAATGGATCTTTTTTTTTAATGATATCTATAGACAGAATACCCAAGTTCTATGCCAACTGTATGGCTCGAGCACCGTGTGATGGTGAAGCTGTTTAACTCCTTTTTGTTCTTTTATTTATGTTTCATCATTTAAATAATAGCCAACAATTAAACTCTGCTGTATTTTAGCGGTTTGAAAAATCAGGTAAATGGTCCTTCATTCTGCGTCTCAGGGGACAGATCACATGGGCTTACTTTTCTTTGATGGCCTTGCCAAGTTCCTTAGTATCTGTGGGTGAAAAGGGGTTATAAAAAGAAGGGGGTTGATCCCAGTGGGAAGAGTGACGGCTTCAGAGCCAATCACGGCACAGCCACTTCCCTTCTGGTTGGGTAGTTGTAGTCCCGATGAATCTAAATCTAAATATGTGTTGGACGTGTTAAAATCCAGAGAAAAAATGAAAATTAGCTTAAGTTGGAGCTGTCTTCCAGGCTCACGGGCTGCCAAATTCCAGTCCCCTGGAGATGTGTTTGCGAATTTCACCGCCAGCTTTGTTCAGTCTGCACCAGACTGAGAATCTGGGCACGGCTTCAGGCCCGTCCAGAGCCTCCCTGGGGCCGGGCTCTCTCCTTCAAATCCTCCGGCTGGGATCTCTGAAAACCTGACTCCGAACGATCATCAGGACTAGGTTTTCATTATAAAAGCAAAAACCATTGTTTTCTTTCCCCTGCTTTTTTTTTTTTAAAGGGAAACATTAAAAGCACAAGCATGCAAATCGTCAAACCTCATCTAGATAAACAACATTCATGAGAATGATGCCCGCCTGAAGCTCCCGGGGAGCCACTCTGGGACATCCTGGTGGGCTTCCCAGCAGGCTGCCTTTTGCTGCTTTTGTCTCTGCCTCCTGGGTGGGCCACTTCTCACTCTGTCAAGTCTCTTTCTGACATGGGTTGTCCCTTTTTCTCCTCCCACCACACCCTTTTTCTTCTGATTTACCCTCTGCTTTTCCTTATTTTTCCATTGTTTCGGGTTTTCATTTCTAGCCCAGCCTTGCAGACCATGTAAATGTTACTTGCCTGCGTACAAACTTGACATCACAGAAATGCCACCTTTTTTTTTTTTCAGCATGCCTGACCTTCCAGGTGCTTCTTGATCATTATCCTGAGGTTATAAGAATTAGCAGCAAGCAAATATAATCAGGTTACATCTATAAAAACATTCTGCTCCTTTCCTCTTTTCATAGGGGCTTTGCTCCACTAATATTTCTATCTGTGTTTCTAAAATGTGTTTTAAATGCCGTCTAGGCATGGCTCAGTACGTTCACTGAGATGGTACTTAAAGTCTGTACAACACGGATTAGTCTACCACGTACCACCATGCTCACGTCTATAATGCCGTCATTAAGCAGTCACATAGACAGGCTCTTTTAGAACGTTCATATAATTTGAATCGTTTCTAATTCATCCTACTCAAATAGATATTCCTTTAAGAGAAATTATTTTATTAAGTATTTGTGATAACGAGCGAGTGCTAGCAAGATCGTCTATTAAGTCTCTTACGCTTTACTTTTGAACGATTACAGAGCATGTGCGTATATAGTTAGTTCTTCTAACTAACCCAGCAGTGAAAAGATGAGAAAGAAAAGGATGCACTTGGAAACATATTGCAGTTATTTGCAAACTGCAGCAAACAGCGTGGACAAATAGAAAGGGTATACGTTACAACTGTTGACTGACGCGTTTACATCTCGGCTCCCTCGTATGAGCTATATTTTTGCGCAATATTTTTACCCTTAATTTTAATTCTACAAAAGTAATGCATGTGCTGAGTTTTAAAAGCCAGCTCGCACCTGGGGGTTTATTTGGAAGACCCGCGATGTCTGTCTCTCTGCTCTCTGACCTCAGTGCAAGGCGCGCGATGGGCAGCAACTTAAGTGGAGAACCGTGTCTGTGATGGACCTTTGATGGGGATGAGACTTGAATATATACATTGGCTGCGGGTAGTAATCTGGGTGACAGGCTGGAGACCCAAGGTCAAAGGGATAGAAGAGGCTCCAGATGCTGTTGACTCTGAGTCAGGTGGGAAGGCGGTCACAGTGACTGAAGATGAGGATTGCAGAGTAGCGGGTGGGATTCGGAGGGAGGCAGGGGGCTCGTGTGCCGTGGCTTCTCATTTCTCTGTGTAGACTTGCCCTGGGTCTCGGTGGGTGGCAACTTCGTTCTTCCAGTGGCTTAGGATGGCATTCCTGGTGTCTCCTTATTTCCATTCTTTCTCTTACCCCGCCACATCCAATTCCTCAGGTAATCCTCTAGCTCTACCTTTAAAATATATCCACAATCCCACCTCTTCACCATCTCAGCTCCTGCCACCCTGTCATCGGGGACCTGGGTCACTGCAGTAGCCCCCGGCTGGTCTCATGACTAGCCAGCCTCACCACGGTCCGTTCTCCACACAACAGCTAAGGGTCCTGTAAAAACGTACGTGAAATCCCAGCATTCCTCTGCGAAACTCCTCCAGTGATTTCTCATGTCACTCAGAGTAAAAGCCAGTCTGTACAGTGGCCTAAGCAGCCTTCCCAGTGTCCCCTCTCTGATCCTTTGATGGAACACTATAACTGTCCTTCCTCATTCTCTACCTCTCCCCCAACACACGGCACTCCCTGACGCTGTCCTGTTTTTATAGGACCATTACTTTCTAATTCACTAAGTAATTATTTGTTACGGTTAATGCCTATTCTCCCCACTGGGCGGGACTTTGTTCCTTATATTCACTGTTACATCTCAAGTCCTTAGTACAGTGATACAGTGTCTGGCACATGGTAGATGCTCAATAAGTATTTTTTGAGTGAATGAATGAGATAGGAAGATGAGGGCAGCCACGAGCTGGGGAGTGTTGGCAGCGGAGGACAATTTTAAGAAGCACATTGATTACTGTGGGAAAAGGAAAATTTGCTAACTTGTGAGGAGTAAAAAGATTGCTGAGACCCTGAGTTTTATGCCTCCTTTAAGAGTCTTTTCTACCAAGTGGTTTTTCACTTGTTCCTGCTGAGTCTTTGGTTAGCAGGGCCTTGCACTGGGACCTTGCGGAAGGGCGAGGTTTGGATTCCCAGGATCTCTTGACTCTCTGAAACTGTTTGCGCACTGAAGAGAGGAAGCTCTGCTCCACGCCTTGCCTTTCTTGTCCTTGGTTATGTGACCTCAATCAAAGTTATTGAACTCCCACGGGAAAATAACGGCTCCCTCGGTTGACTTATCACGTTCTCTTGCTCCCAAATGAGAAAATGTTTGAGATGGCGTTTGTAGCCACTAAAAGGCTACACACACATATGGACTTATCGCCGTGATTATCATCCCTGGGAGAAGTCTTCTTCCTAAGCAAGGCAGGCTGAGGCATGGCGACGCTGCATGTGAGTGTCATGTCCTACTCGCTGGCCGTTGGCATTCTGACCGAGGCAGCTGCTGGGAGGCACCCACGTGCCGCTGTAGCAAGGGTCAGTGAGAAGCAGAGCCTCTGCCTGTCTCCTTTCCCCGAGTCCGATTCCTCTCAGGCCTCCAGCTTCGAGCTGGTGTTGTGTTTCCTGAGGACACACCTGTCCCTGTGCGGGCGTCCACCCCTGGGCACCCGAACCTGGGGTATGGGCAGCATCCTAGTCCAGCACCTCGGGGGCCGCCCTTCACAAGCGCCCCCTCAGGGGGGTGCCCACCCTCTGTAGAAGCGATGACCCTCCCACCTTCTTTTTCCTTTATTTCATCGACAGAGTCACGAGAATAAGAGAGAAAATGGCCCTTCCAATGCTTAACCAAACTAAAAATAAATAAATAAGTAAAAACAGAAATAAGTAAAACAACAAACGGAAAAAATCCCCAAACCAGGCAACTCTTTTGAAAACAGACTCATGGCCTCTTCCTCGTCTCGGTACCCCCAGACCAGGGACCCTAAGTCAGCCTCCTGTTCCCCCAGTAGTGTCTCCAGAGCCTCTTCGGGCTTACACGTTGTTTTCCTTCCTGTGTAAGATCGTAATGAGGACTTGGCAGGAGAGAGATTCAGACGGGTCAGGAGACGCGTGTGGCTCTCGTCGGGCTTGTTTTCCGCAGCCTCATCTCGCCCGCGACGTACCTCTTAGGACTAAGTTGGCCGCAGATCCGACCCACGGTGACGTTTCTCGGACGAGCGAGGCTGGAGCCACGAGCAGGCTTCCTGCAGCTCGGCGCCTGAGCGTGCCCTCCACACGCACACGCACTCACACATGCACACGCAGCCGCACACCCGGGGCCCCTCATCCGGAGCAGAGGCCGCTGCCCCTGTGCCAGCCACATGTCGTGCGGGGCTGCTCTTCTGTTCGGCTCCTGGCAACTGCGTTTTTTCTTTTCGTCTCCCCTCCCTCCGCTCCCCACCCCCTGGTTCTACCCCCTCCACCCGCCGCATGTGCACATTCCCTCCTGACTCAAGCTGGGCCAGCCTCATATTTTTGTTGTTGTTATTGTTGTTGCAAACATTAGATGCTTCCAAAGCTGGGGGGAAAAAAAAAGCAAAGAAAAAGAAAAGAGAAGAGAAAAAGAAACCACAGCAGCCCCCAAAGAAAACATGTTCTAACCCAGGAATGTACAATACTGCATGCATGGGAAGCCTCTTCCCACCTCGCCCAGCTCAGCTACAGAATCGAGGGCTCCAGATTCCAACCCATGAAAAAACAAACTCATCCAGCTTTTTTTTTTTTTTTTGGTATGTGCCTCAGGCCATTTCTCAATCTAAAAGCTTGCTGCTCCCCAATGGCTCGGGTTTGTAGGAGTGTCCCCGTCTCCTTTCCCAACTTGCATCATGGTCACTAAACTACGATCACTGCATTTAGTCAGGGCCATCTGTTCATTTCTTCACTTAAAATAATACTAAGTGCCTACTGTGTGTCAAGATTACACGAATGAGTAAGGAGTTCCCCGCACGGGGCATGCGATAGGGGTAAAAGATTCAATTGCTACCCAATGAATACTAACACAAAGATATGAACTAAGTCACGTGGGAGCACAGAGAATGAAGCAAATAATTTGCTTTGGTTATGTGGAGAAGAGCTTGTGGAGGGGTAACGTTTGATGTGGGTTTTGAAAGATGCACGGGAACATAGGGAAAGGCACCGATGGGAAAGGAGATGGCGTGTCCGTCATCACGTTTTTCTGTAATAATGCTGCACAACACATAACCCCCAAATACCGATGTCTTTTAATAACAAAAGTCGTTTCCATTTATCCATCCGTAGGTTGCCTAAAGTGGTCCTGTTTTAGGTTGTGGGTTGGGTTCAGGCATACTCGATGTGTCTGAAAAGGCACATTCCTACATTCAGAACCGCGGGTCGAGTCTCGCATTGTTACACGCACTCACGCTCCGTCGGTCAAGGCCAACCACATGGCTAAGGTCCAATTAGTAAGAAGGCGAATTGTCACCTGCTGATGCTGAAGTCATGGCAAAGGAAGAGAGAGACTAAAAGGAACTGTGGACATATAATAGCATCTGCCAGCCCGCCAGACATTTGTTAGATTCACTCCACCTTACCCAGGTCACTCTGAAAGTCTTATCCGGTCATAACATCGCTCTTGAAATCCAGATTGTTGTGATTGACATCAGGTTGCTACGTAGCTTCTCTTAGTCTGGAGTCTGCTGTGCTAAAATTGCAGCTCCTCTGCCTTCCACACACCCAGTGGATGAACAGAGCAGAAACAAGATAACTACAATAAACACCCCCTTTAAGGAGAATAATGAGGAACGTAACAGTCACCAGTCCACAGCAATTCCGAAATCCCTCGGAGGAAAGTTGCAAAACCCCCTCCTCTAAGAGCAGGGAGTGCTTCTCATCACAGCTTTTGATTCATCCCTGGGTATAGCTCCCAGGTCTGTTGACCTTCATGGCTGTTGGCTCTGCTGTCTTGGAAGTTCTCCCTTTTTCGTTACCTCTCGGGTCACAAAAAGAGAGTGTCGGAGGACATACCTCTGTTGGAAGCTAAGTAGTTTTCTCAGCCTGGGGGAACATAGGAGACCCAAAATGCTTTTTTTTGGTTTCTGTAACAGTAAGTCTCTTTTAACCCAAGGTGATGGTACTTTTGGCAATTCGACTCTTATCCACTTTATTGGTTTTATGTTTATTTAACTTCAAATTTATTTAAAGTCAAATCCATATTCCAAGAGCTATCCTCACAAATATTTTCAAGATGTTCCTCTTTCTATAGATTTCATTATAGGCATTCTGAGTTTAAGAGGCTTCTCTGGGACAAAGTCCTTGATCTCTCTTTCTCGGTCACGTTGTTCAGCTGCAAGGCTCTCCTAGTGCCACTTTAATGCACCTAAAATTCTTAACAAATGATGCAATTGGTCCACCCCTTGATCTGGTCTTTGCCTGAGGATAAGTCTGAACTTCAGTCTTGGAAAGCCCTTCTAGCACTAAGCGTTCTTCAGTTTTACCCTTCGCAGGTTGGAGACGAGAAACAGCTTTGTTTTTCAGCCCTGCATGTCCTGGGGTTTCTAGTACTCTGCACCCCCTGCCAATTCCGATGGCGAGGCAGCATCAGAGCCCGTCTGCGCTCATCCCTTCTCTCACTACCTTATCAAAGGCAGGTAGTGACCACTCACTCACCCTAGGAGCATTCCTCTGGAAGTCCCCTTCGCCCAACGTCAGCAGGTTGCTAAGTCAGTTTTCTGAACTGCGAGTCGTAACGGTTGACACAGCTTCCCCTCCCAGCTACGGGAAACACTTCATCAGATATTTGCCACTACATAATGAGCTCTTTATTTCATTCTTACGGCTTCCTACCACGGTTCCTGTCCCTTCTGATGCACTCTTCTAGAAGAACGCCACACGTTTTAGATTTTTATACGGCGGCACCCTGCTTCTGATACCGATTTCTGTGGTATTCAGGTGTTGCTACGACGAGGTCGTATAACAGACAACCTCCCAGGGCCAGCGGCTTGTCACAGAAAGGATTATCAGTCTGTTCAGAAGCTGGTCCTGGGGAGCATGGACAGGTGTGGAACGATTTTGAGGTTCAAGAGCTAAGCGAGGGTGGACCACTCGGGCTCTCGTGTGCCAGGTCAGCGAGTCTGGACTTTATCCAGCGGAAGCTTATAAATACAAATTAATCAGAATAGGCTGTGGGACCCTCAGTCACTTAACATGGCAAAGGCTGTATTTCTCCCTCACAAGAAATCTGGCGTAACTCTCTAGAGCACCCATCCACCTCTTCTATCTTATTCCTCTGTCGTCTCAAAATGTGGAACCCGTGGCGGCCTCCAAGGAGATAGAGAAGAAATAAGGAGGGAGGCCAGGGAGCTCTGGGTCCCTTGAATCAGAAGTAGTGCATCATTTGTGCTGACCGTCTCACTCACCGGAATGTAGTCTCAAGCCACTACAAGGGAGTCAGGGAAACGTAAGGAACGTACAGATATCAGGTGTGCATTACACATGTCTGTCATAGAGAAAAGGTAATAGGACTTATATTTTAAGAAGAAAATCGTGGTGGCAAATTCGGACCATGAGAGTCAGCCAGCCCCTTGCTGTCTCTCATCTGAACTAATGTGACAGCCAAGTGGAAAGAGAAGAGAGAGAAGAGGCTGAATAGAAAGCTATTTCTGCAGTAGAATGATGACATTTGGGTGCTGGGTGTGATAAGGAGAGAGGAGTTGAAGATGGAGTTAACTGGTTTGGAGGAGGGTGTGGATGACGATCCCATGGGCTTGCCTCTTACACTCATGTCTCAGTTGGCTGTGAGATACGCCTAGCCAGCAGTTGATCGACACATAATGTTCAAACACCTGTGGGGACCAAAGAGCAGACCTGGGTCCTGTTATGCAGTTGAAAGTGTGTGTCATTTGTGTTTTTGTTGGTGTGCCTATTTCGAATGTCCAGTTACAGCAGTTTCTAGAAGGTAGGGGGCATGTTTGATTCCTCTTTGCTTATACCCATCTCCCACGATCAAGTTTAATATTAAACATGCCATAAATAATTAGTATATTCACATTTGGCTAACTGATACTCATCTGAGTCTCTTCTTTGACTGCTCCTGGCATATATATATATATATATATGTAAATTGGTTATGCATTGAATATGGAATATTGGGGTTCAAAAGTAGAGTTAGTACTTCATTTTAAATTTACTTTTTAATTAGAGGAACCAAGTAGTAAATTGAGTGTGCATTATCCAGATGTGGATGACCCTAAACAAATAGAGATTAAACTCACTCCCGATGAAGCCCTTCCCCCCCTCGCGCTGGTTTGGAAGTCTGAAATGCTTACATTTAATTTTCACCTCTGTTGCTCATTCCTCAAGTGACCTTGGGGCATGGCCTTTTGTCTCATTTTTCCCATCAGTGGAATGTGGGTAATCATATTAATCTGCCTCACCAAGCAATGCAAGGACTAATTAAAAATGAGATTAGATTCAGCTGAAGTCTTTCTAATGCAAGAAACATTAAACTCAGTGGTGTATGTCTGCAGAGCCGCTGGGTGTTGGGAGTGTTCTCTGGCCGAGGAGCCGCTGAGGACCCCGATGACACTGTGGCTGAGTCGAGAGTGCCTGCGGTCTGCCCTGCTTGTTGGCCCGCTTCACCTGTCCTGGTTTCATGCCTCGTGTGCCAGTGCGAGGGCGGACCCACCCAGAATTTCCCAGAAACCGAATCGCAGAAGCAAGTGATCTTGTACCTCTTTGGGCTCCCTATGACAGCCGCTCCAGCCTGTCCTCCTCCTCTTACCTTCTTTCACAGTCCTCTTTTCAGATAGGATCTCTGGGATTCTTTGGGTTGACAGATCAGTAAAAAATAGCTGAATTAAGGAAGTCACTAAATGAGGCATGTGTGTTGTTCTGCTCAGGCTACTATGACAAAATACCGTAGACTGGGTGACATAAACAATGGGCACATTTTTTTTTCGCAATTCTGGAGGCTGAGGAGTCCCAGCTCGAGGTGCTGTTTCCTGGTCAGGGCTCTCTTCCAGGTGTGTAGAGCCGCCTTCTCTCTGGTCATCCCATGACAGAGAGAGGGGAAGGTATCATGTCCCTTCTTAAAAAGACATGAACCCATCACAAGAGCCTTACTCTTGTGAGATCTTCTCAACTTAACTACCTCCCAAAGGTCTTACCTTCAAATACCATCATACTGGGAGATGGGCTTCAGTATATGCATTTGGGGGAACACAATTCAGTCCATAACAATACGTGTTTTGCTCATGCTTATTTCACCTGGGCGACAAATGTCCCGAAACAGAGAACTAGGCGTGCCAGCTTTATTTAATAAGTGGCTACTGCCACGATGTAATTTTGGGGGTGCTACGTATGCTCCTATTTCTCCCCCAAATACTTGTCTCCCCTGTGGGCTCCAAAGTCCCAAACCTGCCAGAGTTAAAGTCATTTTTTTGCCTTAATATTCTTTTATTTAGTTGCAGATACATATTTGTTATTGACTGCCCCTCCCTATACCCACCCCTGCTCCACCCAGCATGTGAGCGTTTTTTCAGAAGCATAGGAGGATGTGCAGATACTAGGGCAGGGATGGGTACATTGGTTAGGGGGTGATCAGAGGGAGCAGAGTTCCTTATGAATGTGGGGACAATGGGGAAAAATACCAGAGGATTAAAAACATTATAGTGTCGCTGATACTCAGCTATCAACAATAAGACGTGAGAAAGATGATTAGGAGTCCAGATAACTTTGTGTGTTTTGCCTGTATTATTATGTATTTTGCCTGCTTAAGTCTATGCTATATATTGACATTCTGCCTCATACGAATGGTTGGATCCTGGGATTGCCGATCATAGTCCAGAGAGAGGAAGGATGACTGGGTTATCCAGTAGCTACTCCTGGGAGGGCTGCTCTCCACCTTCATAGACAGGGAACTCTCAGTAGAGTGTTTAAGCTCACTGCACTCAGGAAACAAACAAAAATCGCTCCTGGCCTCATAGTACACTTAATAACTTGCTTGAGTGTTTGCCGTATGCCAGGTGCACACCCTGAGGAATTATCACCGTTATTATGATCATTCCTGTGTTGCTGATGAGGAAACTGAGGGGCTGAGTTTACGTTCACTTGTGGGACTAGTAAATGAACCCTGGCTCTCTGATCCAGGAGTTCCTGTTCTTAAACTGGACAAAAGATTAAACACAAATAAACAACGCATAAACGAGGAATGCAGGGGTTTTAGAAAACTCAACTGAGAGCAGACCACGGGATGCAGGCCACCTGTTAGGACACCTCCCCGGGCTTTGCGAGCTCCAGGCCAGAGAAAGAGGAGGCGTGCCAGGGAACCCTGCCTCCGCCAGCATCGGAGAGCAAGGAAACGGGACCGGAGAACATGGGAAACAGATGCAGCCGCTCAGTGGGTGAGTGACTAAGACACACAGACCAGCGTCCGTCGAAACAGGGAATGGAAACAAGACACTCGCACAGAGAATAGGTTCCATATGGGCGAGAGTGAGACTGAACGACCCACAATTTTAACGCAGGACAGAGCAGCCGGCCGACAACCCAGGATGGCGTGACAGGTTGAGGACGAGAACCACAATCATCAGCCACCCACTGGAGCCGCTCATGGAGCAGGAACTGAAAATTAGAGCGAGGCTGAAAGGAACAAGGCGATTGGCAAGAAACTATTCTCCAATGAACATGCCACCTCCCTCCTGCCGTTCCTCATCTCGGCTGGGCCTGGACATTTCTGGGGGTGGGAGAATCGTCGTGTCTAAGAGTTGGGGAACGCCGGGCAGAAGTCGGACAGGAGAGAACGTGTGTGGACCCGCTCGGCCTATGTTTATCGGGAAAACGAAATGTGTGCGGCGTCTCCCTGGGAGGTAGGCAGGGTTTGCTGCCTGACCAGGCTCCATTTCCCGTAACCAACCAACACAGCCCTTCTATGGCTCCTGCTTGTCTTCGGGATGAGGACTAGATTCTTCTGGCTGGAGATTCTGACCTAGTTCCAATCGTGGGCCGTTAATCCTCGAGGCAGGAAAAAACCAGATACATCTTCTCCTTTTCCATCTGAAATCTTGTTTACATGTGCCCTCCTGCTGGGATTTTTCTCCCCAAGTTCCATCCATCCTCGAAGGTTAAGCCTAATCCACATCTGCCACAAAGCCTTCCTGAAATGTCCAGCCTCTTTCCTGTTCTGAATGCTGTAGCTCTTAGCGCTGCCGTCCATTACCGTGGGGACGAAGCCTCCGCGGGCCTGTGGTTTCTTCCTGCTGCCTCAGACGCTCTTCAGATTCTGCTCATTCAGTGCCAACACCACCAAAGCTTCTTTAAGACGAAGACCTGGTCACACGTAGAACCTGCTGGGTGTCGACCGGCCGTCCTGGGGTGCCAGCGCTGAGCCCCATGCCTGGCTCACATCCTAGATGATACATTTCTCGTGGATTTCTGTGGCATTGACTTTTGCTCAGACAGAAAGTGACAATGAGCCCATAGTTTTGGTGAGAGACTGGACCAGGCAGGCGTGCCGTACTGGGGGAGGAGAGGGACCTGTCGTCGTTAGATGGTGATGATGCTGAAGGTGGCACAGATACATCAGGAGGGTCAGGGCACAGGCCTGGGTGTCGGCTGGTGGCTCTGCGTCTTTCCTGCAAACAGGTTCCTCAGCAGCTCTGGGCTCTGTGTTTCTTCACCTGGGAAACGGGCACGATAATAACGTCTCCCTCACTGGGTTTTTTTGAGAGTTTCACACCCCCAGCAGCACAGTGCCTTATACATAGCCTCACACACAGCGAAGGCCGTATACGGAGGGAGGGAGGTGCTGCCGCGAAGTCGGTTTGGCAGCGAAGGGTCGGAGTCGCTGGCGTAAAGCCACACTGGCTGCCCTGCGGCGTCGGCTGCTCCAGAGGAGAGGGACGCGTGGGGGACGGGAGTGAGACTCGGGGAGCAGGAAGAAAGAGCTTTGGGGGTCGTTGTGTGTCCAGGAGTCGGGATTTGATACCGAGTGGCCGGGCGGTGATTCCGTGAGTGGAAATTTGAGCACTAAATAAAGGTGGCGGCAGGGAACGCAGGGCTGGGCGCTGTCCTAGTCTCCCTGTCGTTTTGGCAAAAGGTGGAGAGCGAGGAGAGCCAAAGGCACAGAGCGTCGCACCCTAGCTGAGGCCTCCGGGTCCCCTGAGGCCCAGACACAGCGCCATCGGCGCCCGCGGCTCACCACGGCGGCGGCACCTCTCCACAGGACCGATCCCAGCTTTGCGGGAGGGCTGTGCCGTTCTGTTGTAAGCCCGGAAGACAGCGCGACAAGGACCTGTGGAGGAGTGTCCCCTTCTGTCTGTGTCTCGAGGAGCGGGCTCCTTACTGGACCAGCTGTTTTCCTGGCACCGACAAACACAGACCCCCACGAACACTCCCCGTCCCCACCTCCACCCTCCGGGGCTCTCCCTCCGCCCACCCCGCCTTGATGCAGGAGAAGCTGCCAGGAGAGGTGGCGTGGGGAAGCGGGCCGGGGGGTGTGTGTGTGTGTGTGTGTGTGTGTGTGTGTGTGTGTGTGTGTGAGCGAGCGAGGTGGAGTCTGCTCCCTGGGCCTTCATTTGCAGCGGAAATAAAAGGAGCTGCTAGGGGGTTATTTCTGGCCGAACAGTCAGCCACAGAGAGGCTTCTCGCCGTCCTGTCTGCCTGCAGCGCGCGCGTCAGGCAAGAGGCGTGGGGGACGGTGTGGTGTTTTCCAGAGGCAAAGACACCCACGTCAGCGCGATGGTTCTGAGGAGAGCCCTGGCTTCCAGAAGCCCGTCAGGCCTTTCCCACCTGGTGTGTGCAGGTTCCAGACCTGTTTCCCTTGTCGCCTGGCTCCCCCTTCACGGCGCAGCTGGGCGCACGTGCGCTGAAAGTAGCTGGGACGGGAGGCTCGCGGGGATGGGGCGTCCGTGGCTCGGACTCCAAAGTGTCGGTGGCAGAATGTTGAGGTGTTTCGCGCCAGAGCCTCGGTGGAGGGAACTCAGGCACCGACCCCCGCTGTAAAAAGCAAAGGTCATGTTTCTGACACCTTCATCAGACGAGGATTCATTGAGGCCTCGCTGTGGGCGGGCGCTATGCTAAGTGTTTTACCTCCGCTGGCTCGTTTATCCCTTACACCACCCTACCAGGTCGGCGTTGTCCTCATTCGCAGACGAGGACGCTGCTACTTAGAGAAGGAAGCCGGTAGCCCGCCCTGGTAGCCCGCCCTGTCTCGGGGTTAGGGAGGGGCAGAGCTGGGATGGGGCGTAGGCGCCTGTAATGCCACATGCCCCGCCCTGCGTCACGGACCGTGCAGCCCTGCTCGTTTTCCTGGGCAGAAGCGATCGAGCGCTGGGTACCTCGAAGCAGATGGAAATACTGTGGGTGAAAGAAGTCATTTGATCTTATTTTGTTGGCTTTTCTTCTTCCATCTCAGTTGATCCCCACTATTTCTCGCAGAAGAGCGTCAGTTTTGCACCACGTGGTGAAGTCTAGCCTGAGACCCTGCTTTGGTTTGGATTTCAGATGAGATGAGCTGGTGATGACCAGGCTGCTCTTTCAGACCCTATGAAGGGACATGTTTGCTTTTCTTTGTTCAGGGGTCTGGTGGCTTACACAGGCAGAGGCTTGAAGCCCTACACAGAAACCATATGACCTCCCGTGGACCAGTAAAGCACAGCAGACCCCAAGTCCTAAGTCCTCTCTTGGAATCACCAAACAAGGCTGCTTCCTTCTGCCCATCCAACAAGATGTGTCATTATTGTTTCCTTTCAACTGCATCTCGCTCATCAGTTGTTTGTAGAGGAGACCCTCGGCCTTTGAGGAAGTACTCTTTGCAGGCTCAGCTGTTAGCTGGTAACTCAACAGGTCCTTAATGTCTTCGTGATCGGTGACTTTGCCAAGGCTCGGGATCGAATCATGTAGACCTCAGGGCTGGCAGGCAGGAGCAATCTCTTGGTTTCAGGTGAGACAGTCTACCCATGCAGCATCACCACATGACTACGCCATTGCTTATCAGTCTTCACAAAGATAGTCCTATTAAAATACCGAGAGTCACTTAAAGAGCCAAGACCTCGGCTTCCATTCCTAGGCAGCTATTAAAACCCAGCCACCTGATTAAAGACATTTACAAACATTCCTTGGATGGCTATGGTTTTGGTGCCTTCTTGGCCTGCTCTGGTTTGTAGCTTCTTTTTGTTTTTGGCCCCTGGTGATTTCCATTCCTTTTTCATTACCCAGCTGTAGAATTGGGAGGATATTGTTAAATTCAATCCAACATTTTTGGATTATTTATAGAAGGAGAACTTTTAGATCGTATATTCTCTCTCTCCTCACTTAGAAATGAATTTATACCAATACTACACCTAGTAGGATATTGAAATATAGATATAAAATCTTTTACTCTAAAGTCTGTCTATTATATCTATGTTTAACTAAGAAAAAAAAGAAAAGGACAGCATGCCCATAATAGCTAAACCCATGTCTAAGTTTTATGTGATTCTTATAAAGCAACGTGTCTGGTAAATTGTCTGGAGTAGAAGAAGAATAAAAAGGAAGTATCTGGCCATCGTATTCTAAGGAAACGTAGTTAGCCACCATCATGTTTGTTTGTTGGTTGGTTGGTTGGTTGGTTGAGAACCTTTTGTGCATCCGACACTGAACTAGTCTCTAGGACTAAAAAGATATTAGACTCTGAGCCCTTGATCATTCATCCAGAGTGTTTAAGTCTGTAATTTGCATCTTGAGGATAAAATGTACCATATTAACACAGGGACAAAGGAGAGCCCTCTGGCTCAGAAAGCTGGATATGATTTTCTGAGGAGGCTATATCTAGAAATTCTTGCTGCTCAATCCATCCCAGGCTATCTGTCTATTTTAACTTTACCTTTTTTCCAAGAAGATTGTCACAAACCCACAGATGTGAGATCATCAGCACCTCCCACCCTAAGGGGTTGAACTCTGGAGGAGTGGAAAGGCTCATTTCATCTTCCCTCAGACAACTGCAGTGAGCAGAAAATCTCCCAGCATTAGCAATCTGGGGCCAGGAAGAAACACTTCTGGGTTTCAGGCATCTGTTGATGGATGGAGAGCATGGTGCTCCTTCCTCGGGGGGAATCAGCCTCTAGGGAAAGATGGCTGGCCAAGCCCCAGGACGAGAAGGAGCTAAAGTGTCAGGTGGCTCGTTTAGGATAAACTTTGACCCACAACTGAGAAAAATGGAAGTGAAATTATGGGGCCCAGGGGAATTGGGATTGTACGTGTCTGGCCTTTTCTTTGTTTCTCTGGGTTTTCTTCATCATTAACGCTCTTACGCCAAAAGCCCTTTCTGTAAAGGTGCCAACAGAATTTGCATTACCGTATTCCCAATAAATTAAATGACTAATGAAGTCGTCAAATTACACTGGTGTGGTAGAGTAGAAAGAACATCAGATCAAGAAGCAAGATATTTGGGCTCCGTTCCCAGGACTGCCACTAACTAGCCTTGCAAGCAAGATAGTTCACTTTTTAAGGCTCCATTTCATTGTCAGTCAAATGAGTTTTGTGCTCAATTGGCTTCAAGCCTCCATCGAGCCTTAGAATTTCGTGTATCTGTGGTCTTTAAAAAAATAGCAAGTAGCATTCTGGTCACCAAGAGTCCCTGATGGGCCCTCAACAGCCGCCCACGTTTTGTTGCTGAGATTCTAAGAGAGTCTTGGCAGTGAAGCCTGGCAGTATGGACACAGTAGGCAGGTCCACACCATGAAGGTGAATGAGAATCAGGCCAGAGGGCATTACTGAGCCCTGGAAAAGGGGCTTCCTCTGGCCTGGTGCAGCCTAACCAGTGTGAAGACACGGGTGTGGGTCTGGTTTGTCATTCACGTAACTGGAGGGTTTCGATGGGAAATGATATGGGAGGAAGAAAATGTGTTAGGCGATAGGCTAAAACCTGATCATGCCTTCTTCTGGCCTAAAACCATCCTCAAGATAAATCAGGACCCTGGCCTGCCCCTTACCTGTGGGGATATGGTCACTTCTGGCTGAGATCCAGCCTGGTGTAAGCTGTAGAAGAAAAACGTTCTTCGTCTAATGCAAGTACTAGAAGTCTCATCAGTCAAAGGTGACGGTGCTCTTCCTGAGGTGGCCCTGTGAGAGGCAGTCCGGGATCACCCCGTTTTCACCTCCTTCTTCCCTTCTCAGTCATCCTAGACTCTTCCACACGGGCGAGATGGAGCAGGGCCAGCCCCTAAAAGCTCACGCTCATCCCCTACCCCCCAAATCTGGGCGAGGCGCTTCCCTCCTGTCCACGTCTCTGTGCTAGCTCTCATACACACCCAGTGAGCTTCTGGCACTTTTTCTCTCTCGAGGGCCAGAGCCACGATTTACTTGTTTATTTACGTTTCCCTATAACAATGCCTGGCTCACGTGGGTATGGGGTAAAGAGTGTTGACCCTCTGAATGACTTACTGACTGACTGAATGAATGAATAAATGCATCCAGACAACAGATAGAGCCACCGTCTCTGTGACTAATGACCTTGAACAGAAAATATCACCAGGTGGTAGACCATAACGAAGACATTACCTTTGCTTTTGAGAAGCTTCCAGAGCAGCGCAGGTAGGATAGAGGGACAGCCCTTCCTCCTTGATTTGTGTCACTTACATGCAGCCACTCATCTGGCCACCTTGGCTGCCTGGGACATCAGGTGTTAGATTCTCATAGGAACCCGGTCCCCAATGGGTTGGGGACCGCTGGCAGAGAGGCTGGCGAGAAGTGTCTCCCCAAAGCAAGCTGAAGTAGGTGTCATCAAACTCAAATGTCACAGAGAGTAAGCCAGGCTCTCCCCTC
Source organism: Eonycteris spelaea (assembly GCA_003508835.1). Taxonomy (NCBI): domain Eukaryota; kingdom Metazoa; phylum Chordata; class Mammalia; order Chiroptera; family Pteropodidae; genus Eonycteris; species Eonycteris spelaea. The sequence continues at coordinate 548,955 of PUFA01000037.1, forward strand.
AGATTTAGCTACTTACTTGAAGTATAATTCTAAGAAGCTTGACTCTGACTTAGAGGTTAATTGCACATGAGGGTGTGTGTGTGTGTGTGTGTGTGCGTGCGTGGACCTCATCTAGTGAAGGGTAAATAGCTCAATGCAGAGAGTGTTTGTAAGTGTAATGTGAATGTGTTCATGTTGGTTGGCTTTGTATTTCTGTAAGTTATTAGAAGAAAAGGAAATAAGCATTTCGTAAAAGGATTTTTTTTTCTTTTGTCAGAGGGTTTAAAATGGAAAATGGAAAAGTGGCTCCTAAAGAAATAAGTTACAGATATTTGAAAATTCTTTGTTTTCTGATGCTACAGGATGCACGAGGCAGATGTGTGGGCAGCGTGTCCCCCATGGTCACTTCGTACAGAGAAGCCAAGCCTCATCCCCTCCCTTGGGAAAGTTTCCTGTGGGGCAGAGTGATGTGCCAAATCCAATACCTTTCATTGATGGAGATTTTGGTCTCCTAGTCTCCATCCAGTCTTCAAATACTTAATAACCTTTGGATCAATTAGTCATGTTTCCCTTCCTATTTTTTCCATCGTAACTCTGGACCCAAGCTGTCAAGCTTCCCAGCAGTGCGTTGCCATAGGAGCCTCTGTTTGTTTAGGGTGGGGAAGTTGTTTTTGGCAGGTTGGGGGAGGAGCAATTAATTCTAATAGGTATATAGTAAATTAAATACTTGGAGCTATTCAACCATTTCTCTGTACTTCTGCTCCTTTTTATAAATTCCCTTTGCTTCCCAGATGACCCTTTAAGAGCAGAAAAGCAGCTGCTTCTAGAAATCATGTCTGAGCTATAACAATAGGAGTCCAGTGGCACTCAGGGGATGTCCCTAGACCAGGGATCCCCAATCCCTGGGCCCCGGACTGGTACTGATCTGTGGCCTGTTAGGAAGGTGAGCAGTGGGCTAGTGAGCGAAGCTTCTTCTGTATCTGCAGCCACTCCTCAGCGACCCTCAGCACCAGCATCGCCGCCTCAGCTCCGCCTCTGATCATCAGGTGTTAGATTCTCAGAGGAGCCCCAGTCCCAAACAGGTTGGGGACCGCTGCCCTAGACCATTTCTGCTCTTTCCAAGGTACCTTCCCTGATGTTATTGAAATGAAAAGAAGCCATCTGTGGGGAGCACTTTGGAAAGACAGATTCCCCAGCATCCTTTATTAATCTATTCAAATGTTTAAGTTGTTCTTATGAAGAGAAAGATCTTCTTTCGATCTCCCTTTAATCCTCCGTAAGGAAACCATGCTTATAAATGTAGGAAAAGTATTTTGGGTGGTCTTCGGATATTTCCTAGGCAATTTCATGAAAAAAATAAAGGAAGAAGGAACAGATTAACTTTTGCCAATGGGTTAGTCAGGGCTGGAGGAAAAGGAACAGATGCCATGATAGATGAATATACTCCCCACACTTGAAAGAGAAAAAGAAAACCCTGAGGAGTGTCAGTACGTGCATCTGGTCCTCTTGGGAGGACCCTAGAGCAATGACAGTGTTAAGGATGCTGCTGGCTGTGTTGTGAGTCCCGTTCTTTGGCTACAGGGTGGACCCAAGGTCTGACCATATGCTCCAAGTTCTCCAGAGCCAGAATAACTGGCTCCAGTGTCAAAGACAAATGCTCCTCTCAGAGTCTTTGTCTTTTATCCCAGCGAGGCCGGTGTTGAAAACAGAATTCATTTTCGCTTCCTGCTCTCAACTGACATTGTTGTGCAGCTGTGCGACAGCTGTTGAGTCCCACCCCACAAGTAGCAGCATCTTGGCGATTGGCACGCTGGTACACATCTGGAATGATGTTCACATGACCTCAGGACCCCATAGAATAAACCAAAACACTGAAGTAATATCTTGGATGGGCTCGTTCTGATGTAACTCGATGGCTGAAAATTATTTAATGGCCATTTTTTTTTTTTTTGAGTTTAGTGATCTCTCTCATCAAAGCACAGCAAAACAGGGAACCGTTCTTCTACTTGACATTTAAGAAGGGCGGGGGAGAGAAAGTGATTTGCTCATGTAAACTGAAAGGTGGCCTCAGAGCTCAGGCGTCTATTGACTGTCTTGTGGCCCGAAGAGTCTGACCACGAGATGTTTCCTGAGGCTTTGCCGTCGGGCGTCCGCTCAGGATGGGGAACAGCCAGCATGACTGAGGTGGCGGGCTGGCCAGTGTGGCCCGCAGGACGCTGTGGGACACTTTCCCTCCAGACGTGGGTCTAGAGAAACAAAGCGCTGGGCTATTTTTTAACCGCTCGTTGCTATTCTTATCATGCATTCCATTTTGGGGTGAAACACTCCATTAACTCTGGTTTGGCCTGGGCCCCTTTCCCATGCTGTTTCCTGTTCACTTGCGGGGGTGACAGGAGTCGACGGAAAGAGTCCTGCTTTCTCTGCCCTAACCCTGTATCTAGCCGCCGCGCAGAGATGGTTGTACGTGCGGGGCTATCTCTGTTCCCAGCCTTGGCGCCCCAAATCCTAGGACCACTGCACTCCTGACAGACATCGTTTGAGTCTTGTCTTCATGGCACCCTGGGACTGCTAGGGTCTCTGAATACAAGTGCCAGGAGAAAGGGTGGAGATATGGTTCTCAGCCTGTGAGAAGCAGCAAAGAGTCAAGATGCGTGATGTCTAATCCCCAGGTCTGCTTGGCCATAGCTGTGTGACCCAGGGCGATTTTTGTCATCTCTAGGCATCTCCATTTCCTCACTGATAAAATAGGACTTGTAAAGCCCACCCTGCCCGTTGCGTGGGCTTTTTCCTCATGATGAGGATTTAAAATGTGGGACGCTGTTTTGTAAACTGCCTGATACGAGGTCTTGTCGTGACAAGAAGATGAAACCGTTCCTCAAGGTGTTGACATGAACCATTCGAGACCCCAGAGTGGGCCAGGAGCAGGTGCTACAGGCGAAACCTGGCGATTCCTTAGGCCCAGCGGTCTTATCTCGCGACCTTTCAGCTTCTTGAGAGTGTTAGGTCGGTCGCGTCCTGCCCCCTTGTCACCTCCCGTGATCTCCCGGGTTCCGCGGATTACGCTGGGGTTGGGGGGAGGGGGAGATGGGGCGAAATACAGCGAAGCTGAACGTGGGCACTGAGCTGCCGCCTCCTTGCTCCCTGCCAGCCTTTCCAAGCAGATGGTTGGTGTGACACTATCAATAACCGGGCCTACTGCCACTACGACGGAGGTGACTGCTGCTCTTCCACGCTCTCCTCCAAGAAGGTAAGCGAGGGCTCCGTGACGGGGCCGGGGAGGCGCGGGGCACCGTGCCGGGGTGCGGGCCGCTCCTCGGGCTCGCTCCCCTCCGTGGTGCGGGCTCCCCGGCGTTCGGTCAGCGGTCGAGAAGAGGGAATGACGATGAGCAAACGCTCGAGGTTCTAAAGTGACGGGATTAAGGGGAGTGCTTTTGAGCATAGATGCTTAGAAAATGCTAATGCTCTGACTGTCAGTCCAGTGACTCCTTCAGAAAAGCCAGCCATGGCTCCTGAGAGACTCAAGCCTCCTTTACTGTTGGCCAGGAGACATCTATCTCTGTGGGCAGGGAATGGCCTCCACCCCTTGGGGAGGCAGGGTGACCAATGAGGTGCTAGCCGATTATTAATCCTAACTTACAATCCTGTAAAGCGTGTCGTAAGCACATGCAGACCCATGCGGAGCAGCCACCGCAAGCTGCCTGGAGCACCCCGGGACCGTGCCCCGCACGGTAGTCCTCCTCCTGGTGGCCTCTAGCCTGATTGCTCCGGGTTCTGTGAAATTAGCGCCCGTGCTTAATAAGCTAGGCCTGGAAAACTCAACAGGCCGGAGTTGCCCCAACGAGGCTAGAAAACCAAGTGCTCGAACACTAATTGAGGGCGGTCGGCCAATGCGATGAATCGGAAACCTGCAAAAGGGGGTCTTCCCATCCCTGCACGTGTCTCCACGGCGAAGTCACGCCCGGCGCGGTCACCTCTGCACAGACCCCAAGACTATGGCCCCTCGTAGCTGACGTTTCCTGACGTGCCAGGCGCCGTTCTCGCCACCTATGCAAGTTAACGTACGTGATGCAGCGCGCTCAGTCCACTCTGGCCCTCTCCTGCTCTGAAAAGCCATAGATCCCAAACCAAAAGAAACAGATCGAGTGCTTGGGTTGCAGGTCGGAAGTCCTGCCAACCCATTCCTGTTCTCGCTTGGGGAACGTAACCGCTCAAAGCTCTCTGCTCAGGAAGGCATGATGACTTAGGAAAAAGGCAGGCAACGCTCTTTCCCTTCGCCACCCCACTCGGCACATCTTGGATTGGTCCCCAGTGGATTCCACTGACCGGCCGGCACCCAAGAATCCGGATGGAAAAGGCACTTCGCCCCCCATGTTGACCCCTCAATCACATGTTACGTCATATGCGAAACCACGCCGAGACATTTCCCCTGAAACAACCCCTCGCGTTCTCCAGCCCAGGCGCCCAATCACCAGGCTCATCTCTTCGGGGAACTGGGACTGTCGAAAGACGTCTGTGTTCATCTCATTTCATCGCCCAGACCCCAAAGACAGAACCTCTGCCGCTTTGACATCATGGGTCCCAAGTGCCCGACTCTCTCCACAGCCAGCTGTGGACATCCCAGAAGTATGTTTATCTGTTGGCGGCGGTGGTGCCCACAGCAGGGTGCGGCTTTTTCTGGACCATCTCTGCTGCGGGGGAGGGGTAATTACATGGCGGGAGCGCGACCCAGCCACAAACAGCGGGTGGAGAGACGCGTTGCTTCCCCAAGCCAGAGTGGATCCTTGGTTTAAGAAGGGCAAAACCTCACGCTTGTGGAGATGGCGGACAATCCTATTGCCCGCAAACGCCGGGGAGCAGGGGTCACGGAGCTGGGCCACGGAGCGTTGGTTTTCGAAACAGTGTGTTCTGACCTTTAGTTAAGTCACCCAACCTCCCTTGGGCTTTCCTATAAAAAGAAAACGCTAACATTCATCTCACTCGCTTTCCAGGGGTCTCGTGACAATAATAACAGCAGCGAAACCATAAACAGCAATAGTTTTAGACATTGGTGATACTATTAAAAGAAGGAGTGATGGGAGTTATCGGTGCCTAGAAATGTGGGGTTTTTTTTTTTTTGTACCCATCATCTTATTTAAATCACAGATTCCCCCCTGGGTAGTACTTGTTGTCCTCTTCGCCTTATATATGAAGAAAAGGAAGCATGGAAGGTCGACCTTGCCTCAGGCGACATGGCGTGTGCGGGAGAGGCGTGTGCGGGAGAGGCGTGTGAGGGAGAGGCCCGAGCGTCATTTCCGTGCTGTGATATTCACACGGGGCCCTGCTCTTCCTCCGGGGCCCAGGGAGGAAAGTGAAACCTGGTGGGAAAGGGAGATGCTCGGCACAAAAGTGGGTTACTGCATCTTTTCTTTGCTCTCCCCCCCCCCCCACTGCTCCCAGGTCATCCCATTTGCTGCTGACTGCGACTCGACGAATGCACCTGCCGAGACCCCAAGGCAGAAGAAAATCAGTAACTGTGGCATCAAGCCCCTCGGGCCTCCGTGGCGGGAAACAGAGGCGAATGAAGAAGAAAGTTCATGAAATGAAGGAAGGCGGACGCACACGCGGGAGCTCAGAGGGAGTGCGGGAGGGCGTCTCTAGTCGCCAACTGTTGCATCCAGTAGCTAAAGTAGAGAAGAATCATAGGCACAGGTGTCTCCAAAGAGGCCGTTGATTACAAGTAGGAGAAACACAATAGGGGTGCAAGGACCCTCCTTCTTCATTTATAGTCTGTCCAACCCCATCCTCCACTCCTGCCCTGCTCCACACTCTGCACCCTGCCAACCTCTTCAGCCCTACCCAACTTGTAAACCGATACCACAATGCCAGACGAGAAGTAGCCAGGGACAGTCTCTTCGTACCCATTTCAAATGAATTGTCACCTTTCAGGGCTCGTCTGCTCCAAGCTGGCTCTCCCCATGTCTTTCGTGTAGTCTCCTTTAGTGATGATGCGGTTAGTTATTCTTTATACGTATTTAAACATAATTATACAAATATATATATATATATTTTTTTGCTGTCTACTAAGCGAAAAATTATCCATTGTTCCACACATGCTGCTGTGAAGTTCACATCCAAAATGAATGCTGGGGGTTTGAGGACGGAGAGGCAAGTCCTGCCATCTTTCCGTGGTGGGGATTGGGCAGGTCGCGCGAGAGCGGATGGAGTTCTTGACGTTAGCGTGTCAGCGCATCTTGCGGCGCGCTGGGAGCGGGGCCTGCTTTGAGAAGGTGGGGGGTTGGAATGATGGCTCTCGGAGGCATGGAACGTTGGGTGGGGGTATCCATCGCTGATGCGTCTGGGAGGACGGGCCTGGGCTCTTGAGTGTCCATCCAAAAAGATTATATTAACTTCTCCTCGCTTCTCAGAAGTGTTCGCCGGGGTTGGTGAGACCCAGGGTTTTCCACACGTCCATATGTGCTGCTTTGAGTGAGGCGATCAGCCAGCCTGTCCGTCAGCAAGTTCATATTAGGGCGCGTTCTCTCATCACCAGAATTACGGCCACGCACACGTTTCTCATACTTGGCCGTGGTCTCACTCTTTCTGAGTCCCCAAGCCTGGCCATCATTCATGGCCACAGGGCCAATTGTTGATTTTTCTGGGGGAGAAAATGATGGAAGCGACGTAGGGGGAAGGCGGGAGAGAGACGGGAGAACAGAGATGGAGGAGCCCAGGGAAGCCATAGAGAGGGAAGGGGCCAGGGGCACGTCGGGCCCAGGGCAGGGGGTCGAAATGCCTCAAGGAGACTGGGCCTTGTTCCAAGTCTCCAAAGCAGACCAAAGGTATCTTTGAAATAGACAGAATCTGAGGGAAATTCTGTTCAAGCGCAACGTGTCAAATCTGTGACCCAGAGATTTCGATTAGAGCAAGCTACGAAAACACATGGCGCAAGGGTGACACTCAGTGGGCAGAGAGAAGAATTTCCATTGTGTAGGGTCCATTTTGGTATTCTTTCCTGTTCAGTGGATGGGCTACACAGACCATGACCACACTAGCTGCCTCTGGTTACATCCCAGGGTGACTTTTTTTTTGGCATGAGGTCTGTAGTTGTGTGGTCTCAGTAACAAGTTCTAGATTAGGCCTCGGAGAAAGAGAGTAAGGAGCTCATTTCTTGTTCGGCACCCCAGTTTATCATCTCAGGAAGGGCTTGACGCTCGCCTCCCTCAAAGCTGCTTCTCCAGCGGGAGCCAAGAACAGGCAAAAATGAGGGTGCGGCCTTGGCCGCCATCGGTGGCCGCCTTCGGTTCCGATCACGAGTTTTCCATTCTCGATCAACACCAAAGCAATGGCTTTGCAAAGAGGAAGAGGAAATAGGACCCGCCATTGTCTTGAGCCGGAGTTCACGTAGGAAAGAATATTCTAGAATGGCACTAAAAGGATCGGGAGTGTGAAGTGAGGGCGGCAAGGTCACAGGGGGCGGGAAAGAGCAGTTTGTCTGTCCAAACAACTCTTGTCCTCTCTATTTGCAGCTGTGAAACACGACAGGCTAGACACCGTTCACTGTCTGGCTTCGCAGTTAGCACCCCCAAGAGGAGAATAAATACTTATTTCTGGGATTCTGGTAGGCTTCCGTATGGAAAAGTTTAGATTCTCCATTTTTAAAATAAGTCGTAAACTCGTTTTCTTGGGGAGAGTCTCCAAATTCCTGGAAGGGTGTCGAGCCTTGCGTAGGGCCCCTGCCTTGCCCGTGGCCGAGGCGATGGCCAAGGTGCCCGGGCCTTGCTTGGCTTATGAAGCCGCAGCCCGCCGCTCGCCCGCCGGGGCGTGGAGCCCGCGGCTCGGGCCGGTGCGCCTCTGTGCCCACGCTCTCCACGGGTGCCACGTGGGAACGGCTCGCTCTCCTGCTTCGTTTAAAGATGCTTCACTCTCTGTCGGTGACACCTGCCATTCACCACTGCCCTGGGAAGGTGGGAGACAGTTTCTGTGGTGTGTGGCAAGCCCCTCAGCCTGCAGGCTGCCAGCCTTAGTCAGCTCCGGCCATTCACAGACACCAGGCCCCTTCGGCCCTCCCCTGGCACCTGCGTTGTGAGACTCTCGGGTCACTCATGAAGTCGAGCGGCTGGCCGTCAGCTCCCTCTGCGGCTCTCGCCCACTCGGGGGCCGCGGTGGGGGGGCCTGTCCTGGAGGCTCTTCCAGAACCACCTCTTCGTTCCAGAACCACCTCTCTGCTTCCTCTTTTTCCTAGTAGCGTGGGGCCCTGGTGCCCAGGTTGCCCAAGGCTAGCGGGCTCTGGACGACGAGCGTGACAGCCTCCAACCAGAGACAGGAGAGGACAGAGTGTGGAGAAGGAGCTGTTGGTGAACGTGCATGTGAAAGGAACGAGCCGTCGGGCTCCTCTCCTTCCCTTCCCTCCAGCACGAGGCATCGGGCTGGGCCCCTCCCTCTGCTCAGTGAGATGGGTCCGAGGCCGTCAGTGAGCACCCCAGGGCTCGATGGGAACAGTGGAAGGAGCCCGTCTACTGTACTGTGTCCTCAACAGCCACCGCCAGTTATTTTGTAAGACTGTACGATGTTCATTAAAAAATTAGCGCACAAAACGTGCGGCGTCCTCGCCGTCTGATTTTCTGTTGAAATCATCGCGTCGCCTCCACATCCCTCTCCACGTGTTTGCGCCAGGTCCCGACATTCGCGATTGGTTGATCCTTCCTGTCAGTCACTTAGATCCTATTTATTAAGTTCATGGTATGTTGTGTAAGGAAGATAAACACGGAAGTTTGTCAGAAGACACGACACTTAACGAAAGCAGAAGACAGAGTCGTGAGTGCGTCATGAGCTGTGAAAATAACGCACAAGGACCATTGACAGGTCAGGGGAAGTAAGCGTCACCCCTGGGTGCCAAAGGCAGGGCCCATTTGAAGGGTGATCCGTGAAGGATGCGTAGGACCTTGATAGGCAGAATCGAGAAAGGGTGAGAGGAGAGTCCAGGCGAAGTGAAGAAAGGGGTTAACGGCATGCAGCTAGGAGCTCGGAGAGCCTGGGTGACAGTGGGCCTCGCTGGGGCCTCCAGCTGGGCTGGAAGGTAGAGCTCAGCTGACACGTGCCGCACGCTTGGCAGACACGACCTTACGCGATCCTCACCTGCACCAGTGGCATCAGTATTCCCATTTCACAGATGAGGACACCAAGCGTCAGTCGGGTGCAGAATGTTCCTTAAAGGTCACACGACTGGTCTTAGGGTCACGCCTGGTTCTGTGGGGACACCACGGTGGAAAAGGAAAAGGAAAATGGGAGTTAATAGGCTGCGTCGAGGGGAGAGGTGGAGAGTAATGTCCGAGACGGTGCATCCGTGTGATGTTCACACACCCTAAAGGGTACCGCTGACAGAAAAGGTAGCCAGGGGGAGCGAGCGTTTGGAGAAAGACCATGTATTTGCGGTCTTGATAAAAATCAGTTTGAAGGCCAGTTAGATAATAGTTGGGCATTTCATGTAAAGCAGTGTTTGGCACCCTGGCGGAGGCGTTCGTAACTGGGGACAGTTTGCCAAGTCTCTGGCCACGGCAGGCACTGCCTGGCCGCCCGAGGGACGGGGAGGGGTTATCTAAGCACACTGGGGGCTGCTGGGGACAGAGAGCTGAGAATGTGGGCTTGGAACTCGGGAGAGGGGTTTTCGACTAGAAATTAATATTTGAGAGTAAAAAGGGTATCACCTGACACTTTCTCTGGTTTACAGAGAGCTTTCTTAGGCTTTATTGCGGCCCGTGGGTTCTACGGAGCAGGAGCAGGGTTTTGCTTCGGATTTGTCGTTTTTACAGATGGAGAAACAGAGAGTCAGAGCAGCTCCCGAAGGAACCTCTAAGTGCAGGCTTGGCTCAGAATCCCGGTTTTCTCGCCCCGAGCATCACGTGGGACGTGCTGCCCACTGTGGGGTGTTCAGCCCGCTGGGCCCCGCGTGGACCCGGACCCAGTCGAGATGCGGACTGGAATGTCTTTTTACCCCTCCATGTGGCAAGGTGCTTGTTGGTTTCCTGGTGGCCTCCTTGGTAACCGATGGCGGGAACACAGAGGAGACCTTCTGGAGCACCCTCCCACGGCCCGCCGCCCGTGCCAGGCCCTGAGTATAAGCAGACGCCCCAGCACATGCCAGGTTGGCCAGCTGGCCCGAGACATCTGGCCGGGCTGCCTTCCCCCTAATGGCTTCCCCAGGGACAGTCCTGGAGAGAGACTTTGGAGTTCTGGTTTGCATTGACTGACAAACTTAAATGACAGGGTGAGTCACCTGTCAGCTGGCAGACTCGCGACCCTTAGATTCAGGCCAACCAGATGACGAGGGGCTCAGGCTGGGGCGGAGGGCAGACAGAAGGTTTTCCACGTGTAAAGAGCTTCAGGGCATCTCTGGAGCCAGCTTTGGGTCATCTCTTTTTACTGTCACCCCCAAGAGGACCCCTGATTCTGGACCCTTTGCATTTTTAGGTTGCCCAGTGGTTGGCTCAGAGATAAAAGGGGGTGGTGGTGAGAATCTTTTGATCGCATCGTGGTCCATGCCCACGTGTGCCTTGGGTGTCTGGGTCTGGTACAGGGAAAGACCAGGTTAGAAAATAATGGTTATTTTCAAGTCTGCTCGTCTGAGCCTGCCTGGCGTGAGCGCACGCTTTCGGTCAGAATCCAGTCTGGTGGCCAACGCACCAGGAGGCCTGCGTGATTTTCTGCATTTAGCTCCTTGCTGATGCTCTCTCTTTTCTTAGTTTTGTCGATTCTCAGGCTCAAAAGGGTCTCGGAAAGACCAAGACATTCACTGTAGCGTTCCCTCCTGTGGGCCGTCCCCCCTAATTGTAGATCAGTCCAGTACTGAGGAACTCTCAGCATCTCTCAGGCCTACGCAATTTTATCTGGGCTTTCTGGTTTTAGTGAAGCAGATAATACCCGCATGCTACTAATGCCATTGTTTTATCCGGTGAATATTTATTGAACACTTCTGCTTTCTGGAGATGTGCAGGAGGTGAGGGCGAGTGAGCCCAGCAGCGGGGATGGGGTGGGAGAGAACTCGGGGTGTCTGCGGAACAGCCCTGAGGGCTGTGTGGCTGGAGCAGAGCAGCGGAGGGAGGTGACTCCAGAGACGGATGGGGGGCCGGGAGGCGCATGGAGGGTCTCCGTAGCCGCGCAATGACTCCGGCCTTTACTCAGAGGGAGGCATTTCCTGCTCCTGTTGCCCTGGGCTGTGTGACCCACTGCACCTCCGTGGCTCACAGCCATCGTTCTACTTCCCGTTTGCTCTGCTCTACCCCGGCTCAGGCCGCCACCGCCTCCTCTGTGGGCCTTGGTCTCATGGCCAAGCAAGGTCGCTTCTCCGACCTCTTGCCTCCAGCCCACCAGCACACGGAGCCCACACCATTCCTCTGAAGAGCACAGCTGTCACACCTGACCTCCCCTCCTTCTCCCTTGCTCCTCCGAGGGCCCCTCCCTGGCCTCCGAGCCTCCTGCCGCTACTGCTGCCTTCCCTCTATGTCCACGTGCCCGAGCCCGCTCGCCTCCTGCGTCCCGTCTCACACTGCCACGCTCATGAGGCTGCTCTTCATCCCTCCAGCCGATGAGTGTGACCGCGTCCCTGCCCCCTTATCGTTCCCTCCTAGGATAATCGATCTACTTGGCCGATGTTGGCTTAGCTGTGTTCTTGTCTTCTCCCTCTGCTCCACCGTGCACGCGTAGGAAGCAGGTGAACTCGGGGCTCCGCTAGGCCATTTTGCTGCCTTTCGTGAGAAGCGGGAAAAAGCGCCCCTTCACCCGAGTGAGGGCAAACGCGCGTCAGAGAGCACGGCTTGCAAACCGCAGCACGGGCTGGATTTCTGGCCGCAGTCGCCCCTTGGACCAGGTGGCCACGGGCAGGACACAGCTTCACACCCCTGGGTGGTGCCCTGGGCCCGTGACCTTACTTGGTTTGGGATCTCTGGCCCCTGCCTTGCCCAGTGCCCGCCCGGAGAAAATGTTGAAATTTGCTGAATTGAGTCCCAACCCAGATTTTTATGGATGTGAAAACCAAAAAAGAGAGGATGCTGTGTTTGGGCTCGGGATGGGTGGGTGGACTTGTGGACACTCGAGCTCGATGGTTTGACTGGTTTTTAACAATAGTCCATGAAGTGACGGTAACACAGGGCCAGTGTAGGGCTGTGGGTCATGAGTGCATCGTGTCAAAATGACTGATTTTCAGGTTGACCATTGAATTCAGGGTCTGTCTGTCCATTTCACGTTGAGGTGTGCTTTAGTCCAGCTAACCGATGTGCACATTTCAGTTTTTGATGTGTATTCCCCATGGACTGGCAAGAAATAGCAACTGTCGATCAGGGAAGGGAGAGAATCTAAGAGAAAATCTGATCTGCAATTAAGTTGGATGATCCTGAGTAAGTTACTTAAAGCTTAAGACGCGATTTTACTATCTGTAAAATGTAATCATTCACAACTTACAGAATTTTGATGCATTTCACTATATTGAAAGTGGAGTGCCTACAATCATGGGGCTGGAGTAGTGTGGATGGTGATTGGCTGGCTTTTGGGTTTTCATGCACTTTCTGGCTTAAATTGTGAGTTATTCTAATGGGCTAGTTGGGCGCGCGCGCTCTCTCTCTCTCTCTCTCTCTCTCTCTCTCTCTCTCACACACACACACACACACACCTCACATGCAATTGTGTTCTCTGAACTTTCTCTATCTTTTAAATATAATTTTATTTAAAGCCATGCCACGTGCCACTCTAAGGCCCCAGATTTTAATAGTTAGGAGGTGACCTGATTCCAAGTATTAAGGGAAAGATTTTTTTTTTTAATTTTTAGTAAAAAAAACAAACCTATGTCAGCAAGACAGTGTAATTTATCCGCAGTTTTAGAAGGTCACATTATTGCCTGAGCAATATGTCCCAGGATTCTGTCTGGCTAGCATGCTCATTAATGAACAGTCTGCACCCACACATCAATTTTAGAGGTAGACAGTTTGCCTTTGTGAGTAAAGAGGGCTCCAGGCAGTGGTTGTGGCAAGAGTCCCTCTAGATGTAAATGAAGTTCCTGGAGGTACCGAGACATCCAGGCGGCTCAAGCCTGGCTCTCTCCACGCGCTCTGTGGCAGGCACTTACGTGTTCATGCTGCCTCGTTCCGAGGACGGACTTCAGAACTGAGACCCAGCGCAGACTTCCAGCTGAGGGAGACGCTGGCAGAGGACGGAGTCTTTCGGGGCCCCTTCGTAACGTGGAGAATGAGTTTATATTTGTAGGGTCGTTATGAGCATTCAGTGGAGTAACATTAGTAAGCCTCGAAACATGACATGTAATGTGTCCCCTGTGAGTTCCTTCCCCACAGCGTAGCTGGGGCTCAGTATATACTTACTAATAATATTTATTAATGAACGAATGTTCTTCCCTTTCCAATGCAGTGCCCAATATCACCCTATTAGCATTTCAGATGTACTTCAAGCCTCACCATTTGTTTCCAGTTTCTGTTCTTGCTATATCTTAGATAAGAGCCTCCTCAACGTTAGGTCATGCTTGGGGAAGGTGACATAGGATAGGAAAGCGCTGAGTTTGGAGAAGGGGTGAGTCCGGCAAGGCCTGGAAGTGAGGGCCAGGTCAGGTTCTGGCAATACCTGTGTCCTAGCTCACGAAGGAACTCCGGGCCTCCGTCTTCACGGATACCATCCAGCGCTTGCCCTCCCTGTGGCGTGGCTATCCGGTTCTCTGTGACTCTCCTGGCCAGCGAAAACCTCACCTACCCTCTGGCTTCCCACACAGGACCTGCCTCGCCCTCAGGCTTCGTGTTCTCTCTGAACCCAGCTCCAGCCCCTGACGGCCTTTGTGGTCCTGCCTCTCCTGCATCTTCCCAGCCCACTGCCACCCACATTCCCTTTGCTGACACTCGCCACAAAGCTGCCTTCTGCTTGACCAAACCGTGAGGGCCTCACGATCCCAGGTTCGTGCCCCCTGTGAGACTGTTGCCTCGGAGAAGGGCAGGCAGCATAGGCAAGGACAGGTGGACGCTGGCAGGGAAGCGTCTGCCCCTGTTCTGAAGAACACAGGGCTCAGAGTCTGGGGTGGGTGGGGTGGGGACAACCATTCGTAGATCAGAGCTGTTTTGGCTCTTTGTGGAGTTTTCCAGATGTCTCCCCGGAGGCCCCCATTCTGCGGCCGGGGTGGGAAGGCCCACACCTGGGAGGCCTGCTTGTCTCGCCCCCCCCGTCTTCATCCTGAGCGTTCCTGAGAAGTCCCCGCAGCCCTTGCTGGCGGCCTGGCCCCGGGCTCTGTGGGGAGGAATGCAGCTCCACTCAGACATTCCAGCTGCTGCTCAAACCCAGTGGCACTTCATGAAATCCTGGGCCACACCCTCTCCTTTGAGTGTTTGCTGGCGTTGCTATGGCAACCAAATACCCTGTCGTTATGCCCCCCCTCGCCCTTCTCCAGTCAGCTCCATCACCAACACCTCTATCATGGCCTCCTCAGATCTCTCCCTCGTTGCCAAGGGACATCGAGGCTACAGAGGGAGGATCAAAACAGCTTCCCCTGTCTGGTACCCAGGAGAGACTGTTTGGAAGGCCGGAGGTCTGAAGCCCGTTAGGATGACTTTCTCGGTCAGGGGTTGGCCGAGGCGTGGGCACAACAGGTCAGTGGGCGTGGCAGAGCTCCATCCCTGTGCAGACAGCTCAGTAGCCAGGAAGGTCTGTCTGAGAACGTGACCAGGCTGCAGGGTGGGGACGAGGGTTATGCTTTGACTGGTACGCCAGTTTAGATGAACACTGGGTGAGGCCGGATGTGGGAGGGGTTCCCTTTCCACGTATGCCGGTGAACTCATGTCACAAGGAGCCTTGGAAGCGCACGGGCCCAGCCCCCCACCCCCGACCCCTAGTCGTACCTTCTCTGAGTGTTGATGGCCAGGGTGGGGGTGGGGGAAAGCAGTGAGATGGGGACGTGCAAAATGGCTGTGTCTCCTCAGCTTCGCTGCACGCAAGGAAGACCCCTTCCCCCTCACCAGCAAAAGCAAAACAGCAGACGAAACCTTGTTTGGTAAAATCCTGCTCCCAGTTCCGTTCACTCACCATGTTGACCTTCAACGATAATCGTTTTATTATGTTGCCTAATTTCAGGAATTCGCTTTGGGGTTGGCAGGGCGATTCTTCCCTTTCAT
Organism: Eonycteris spelaea; assembly: GCA_003508835.1. NCBI lineage: Eukaryota > Metazoa > Chordata > Mammalia > Chiroptera > Pteropodidae > Eonycteris > Eonycteris spelaea. The sequence goes on from PUFA01000037.1 coordinate 564,065, forward strand.
GTGACATTGACAGAGGTTGCTGGGTGGCGTGCAGCTGGCAGGGGGACTAGTCTCGAGGTTCCAAGGCGGCTTCGTTCGCGCATCAGGTGCCCCTGCAGGAATGTCGGGAGGCTGGGCCTAACTCGTACTGTGGCTCAGAGCACTTACGCGTGGCCTCTCCCACACAGTGGCCCCAGCGTGGCGGCCTGATTTTTCATGTGCTGACTCAGAATTCCAAGAGTAAGAGTTTCCAGAGAAGAAGGCGGAAGTCTCAAGGCCTCTCATGACTCGAACTGGGAAGTCACACAGTGTCACTTTCATCAGAATCTATGCGTTAAGACAGTCGTAAACCCGCCTGGATTCAAGGGCAGACCCCGCAGAAGACACTTCTAGGTAGGAGGGTGTCAAAGAATTAATGGCCACGTTTTAAAACTGCCACAGTCTTCATCTGCTTTTAATGATAGCTCCTGCTTGCACAGAGACGGGAACTTTGCAGGAGGGCCTACTAAGCGTGCAGGTGCTTAACATCTGGTTACGGAAGATAAAGGGACTCACATTCTGGTGGCAGTGGAGATGACATCGATTTAAGTTACATTGTAGAGAGAAAAAAAGATTTTGAGTGTTCGGGCCACCCATCACGAAGCATTCCACCATAACCAGCCTCTCCCAAATCCAAGGTAGGAATGTGGCACTTTTCTTAGATGCCCAAAGTATACATTTCATCACCCTCCACGACGTCTGGCACTCTCTGTCATACTTTTCTTCACATTTGTAGTGATGGGTTCAGTGTCTAACCTTCCCCACAAAAGGCCATGCTCTCTGATGGCGAACAAGCTTGTCTTGTTCACCAGTGTACCCTCTGACCGTGTGCAGCATCTGAATTACAGCAATACGCAGTAAACACATCTCACTGGCTAATGATTTGGAGAAGGTGGCGGAGAGAAAATGAGCCTCATCGCTGCATAGTAATATTTGAAGTTTATAATTTGCCGTGAAATATTTAACATTTTTTTTTCTAGTTAGGATAATAGGCTGTCGGGCCTATGTGTTTGAAACCTAAGGTGAACATCTAAACGGTAACAATTCCCCAGTTGTCCCAACGGGATGACTCTGATATTTCAAGGTACAAGGCCACGCCCACACACCTGGCATTTACTAACAGCTGCGTTTATTATTCAGTTGATTATTCCATTTCTTTATAATCATACAATAGTTCTCTTTCGAACAATACTGCTGTACCTGGCATTGGTCACACTGTAACTTCTACTAGTAATCTTCACACTCAGTGTTTTAATAGAACATTTGAAACTCAAGAAGTAGGGTGAACTGAAGATAACGGACGGACCCCACTCCCAGGAAGACGATTGCTCACTCGGTGAAAGGTCGGATGCTATGACGATGTGTCGTGTCCATTCGGGGGGGACGCCGGGGTCTCCTGGGAGCCGGGAGGGAGCTGGCGGACATAAGACCTGTTTGGCAGCCTGAGAACTCGGGGTTTAAGTACTGGCCCAGAGCCACTGTCCTTTCTAGTCGGGACGGGCTCCTCTGGGTGAGCTTTGGGGAGTGACATCGGGTGCGATCGGTGGTGTCCTCTCAGCGCACAAGTCCTCAGCGATCCCGAGACCCTCTCCTGCCCCGTTCATGCTGGCCTGACTGGGAACTCAAAAGTAGGTGGGCCCAGCCACAGGAGTTGTGTGTATGGAGTGTGAGTATAGTGTATTGTGTTTGTGTATGTGTGTATAGTATTGTGTCATGTGTGCATAGTGTGTATGTGCAGTATGTGTGCAGACTGCATGTGTAGTGTATGTAGTGCGTATGTGTGTAGTATGTAGTGTGGTGTATGTGTGTCTAATGTATGTGGAGTGTGTGTTATGTGTGTACAGTGCGTATACAGTGTGTGTAGTGTATGTGGTCTGTGTATGTGTAGATCGTGTGTAGTATGTGTGTGTGCATGCAGTGTGTGCACTATATGTAGTGTGTGTGGTATGCATGCGTGTGCAGTGGTGTGTGTATTGTGTAGCGTAGTGTGTAGTGTGTGTGCAGAGTGTATGTGTAGTGTGTGTGTATGCATGCGTGTGCAGTGTGTGTGTGTGTATGTAGTGTGTAGTGTGAGATGTATGTAGTCGTGTGTGTGCAGAGGGTACGTAGTGCGTGTGCAGTGGTGTGGTGTGTCTGTGTGCACCACGGGTGCAGGGAGGAGGCCTGAGGGGACGCTGAGGGAGGACGAGGACCCTGGGCGGAGGAACAGAGGAGGAAGGGTAGGGCCGCAGGCCGCAAGAGCAAGGATGAGCGGAAGGAAGGAGGTGGGGGGCTTGGGGGGCAGGGAGGAGAGAGGGGCGACAGTGAGCCTGGAAGGAAACAGCGGGACAAAGGGGCGACCGATGCCTCTCCCTGCCCTGCCCCGGCCCGCTGGCCAGCACCTCCGCTGCGGGGCGGGAAGGCAGCGATACCTCCCCCCCTTCCCCCTCCGCTCCCCCCCCACCCCGGGCTCGTGGACCTGGACTCGCAGGGGCAGAGCTGCTCCCACCTCAGCCTGCCCACCGGCAGCGTCCGGCTGCCTACGGCATCTTCCTCCCCGGGACGGGGAGACCCCAGGCCCCGAGGCATCTCCCCCGGGCCCTGCATCCACCACAGGGGGGAGCCGAGCTCTCTGCCAGTCCTCGCCCTGGAAGTGGGGGAGCCCCCGAGGCAGGACGCGGGCCTGCCTCTCCTTCTGGGGAAGACGCGAGGCGCGGGGGAGCAGCCCGCGCTCCGGCGGCCGTGGGGGCCGGCAGGGGCTCTGGGGGCGGCGTGAGGGCGCGAGGGCGCACCGCGGAGGCGCGGGCAGGACCCGCGGAGCTCGCAGCTCACCCGGCCACCACCTGCCCCGCAATCCTGACAGCAGGGCTGTGGCGGCCGGGGGGGTTACGGCCCCGGCCCTGGGGCCCGGCAGCTTCACCCCGTGGCGCAGGCAGAGAGGAAGCGAGGCGTTGGGGCGAGGCGTGCGTCCTCTCTTTGCCTCAGTCTCCTCGTCACTGAAACGGCGTTGAGGATAGCTCTTCGGGCAGGGGTGAGAATGCAGTGCCTGGCCCACAGTTAGCACGCAAGGGATGCCACCTGTCGTCCTGACTGTTTAGAAAAGACATCAGTGGAGCTCAGTGGCGGGCCTGGTAGCGCGGACGGCCTCCTTCCCGACCTTACCCTGGCATGTCCACACCGGGAGCCCAGTCAAAGGCCGGGGGCCGGGAGTGCGTGTTCGGGCCTCTGAGGTGTGTGGGGGTGGCTAGGGCCCATCAGCACGGCCCCCGCGGCCCTGCAGAGCGCTTTCCGCAAGGCCGGGCTTCCTGTAAGCCGTCCCCCTCATGACGGCCGTGACATCACTCGGGCAGCGGGGCAGAAACAACAGCCAGCCTTACCCGCGGTCGGGGAGCGCGCCTACACCGAGCTTCTGCTGCTCCTGGCAACGAGGTGGGGGTGAAAATGAGGCTCACCCAGAAAAATGGTTCGGACAACTAGTAACATAATTAAATTTAGCAAGGGGGGGGCGGGGGGGGAATGGACAGAAGTTTTTTGTGATGAGTAATTACTTCGCTTCGCTGAAACACTGACGTGGCGGTACTGACCCCTCCTGGCCCAGAGCGGACATCGGACAAGCCTTATCCCCAGGGTGAGCGGTGCAGACCCTAGAGGATCGGGAGCCTGTGGGGTCTGCAGACGCTCAGCCTGGAGGCACAGGAGTTTTTAAAAAAACAGTAAATTCCACTTCTTTCTCAGCCCGGGCACCGCTACCTTCTTGCAGGCAGACTGCGCCGAAGAGCATTTTGTTGCCTCTCACACACGACGGAAGAGAGAGGAGAGGACAGAGGAGATTAAGTCCAGTCCTGTTAACACGGATGAGGAGCCGAAAACCCAGGAAGCGCACTGGGGCCCCGAGCAGAGGCTGGGTTCACCTGCGGGTGCGAAGTCAGCGTCAGGAAGGCCTTGGGGGGCGGGGAGCCTGAGGCCTCCACAGGGGCCCTCGTCTCTCCTTCTCTGTGTCCTGCCTGGGCTCCCAGCGTGGGATGCAGCCTGCGCTGGGCTCACAGCTTCCTGGCCTCGTCTCTGTCCCCACTTGCAATGGACTCAGGAACGCAGGGAGCACAAGGTGCTTGACCCGTTGGGCCCTGACGGGGAGGGATGACAGAACTCTTCAGCGTTTTGATGAAACTCTTGGTGGCGGGGGGGGGGGGGGAGGGGGCGGGGGAGAAACAAATCAACCACAAAACAAGTCCCAACGTAGTCAGCGACAGAGTGCAGCCACCGGCCAGCAGGCATGAGTCCTGGCCGTGCGGATGGCGCTCAGGCCGAGGAGTGGAACAGGGAGCCAGGATCAGTTTCTCCCTGGTGTCGATGGTGCCCGTGGAGGTTTTCATCATGTTCCATTAAAAAATTATCAAAAACCCGCCAACCAACCCAGACGCCCCCCGCCCCTCTCCCGCGTCCTTCCGGCGGCACCGCACTAGACGTCCTTGCTGTCGCCATAGTCGTTGTAGGGCACACTCAGGGTCTGCTCCTCGCACGTCTTCCGCAGGTCCTGGCTGAGCTCTGACCAGTCCAGGCCGTAGGGCTTGATCTCGCTGTAGCGGCAGCCCAGGTACTTGAGGGGGCTGCGTCGCAAGCTGATCCTGGGCTCCTGAAGGAGGCCGTTGCACCAGCCGCTGAGGTCCCCAAGCTGGGAAAGGATGAGGCCGGCTTTCCTAGGGATTAAGCGGGGTTAGAAAGGAGAGGAAGCGGGACAGGCGGACAGCGGGAGACGTGGGGCTCCCAGCGGGCGGAGGCCGGCCTGTTTGGCTTAGTGTTTTGTCATTGGCACTTAGCACGGGGGCCCTCCATAAATAGCTGTCAAGAGAATGAATGAATGAATGAATGAACGAATGAATGACAACAATTAATCAATGGGATGGTTCTGCAAAGTGGGGGCTAGGTAGCGAGCGAAACAGAAACGAAATGCCAGAGGAAGAAATAACAGAGAAAATAACTAGTATCTTAGCGGTGGTATCTGTCCTTTTAGAGTGATAGAGTCGGCCGCTTTGAAAGACAAATCAAATCAATTTTCTTCAAAGCCCGTCATCGATCGTCATTGAATGACACGGTGTTTGACTATTTCGCTTTTCAAGGTGATTTCTGAACGGAGTGGAAGCAGCTGATGTATTGAACGTCGGGGGGTTCCAAAGGCAGCTGATCTTGCCTGTACGGAGGAACTTAGAGTGTGACACGGGTGAGGATGGTGATAGGCCCCCGGCGCACGGTGACGCAGCGTCCTCCTCGGGGAGGGTGCAGACTCGGTGGTGCGCTTCGCCCGCTTGACCTCGGGGAGGGCTCGTGTTCCCTCGCGCGCCATCCCCCCCACCCCGGGAAGGAAGGCACTGCCATCGAGCCCCAGTCGAGAGCGGGAACAGGGGTGACGAGGGGCACCTGAGCCATGGCCGATCCCTGAGAAGGGAGCAGAGGGGGTGTGGCACCCCAAGTTCCCACGCGCTGCTGGAAAGGAGTGCTCCCTTCCAGGCCAAGAATAGTGTGGTCACCTCTGTGTACAGCGTGGGGACATGGGCTGCCACCACCCTCTGCTCACTTTTTAAAAATAATAATTCATTTGGGTCTGCCCTTGACCTCCCTCTTTCTTTTTATTTTTTAAAATTTTTTTTTAGGCAAGGCAACCCTTGGTTGACCTCACAGCTTACAATCCCTTATTTTTTAAGCCTACAGCACCTGGTCTCCCATCCAAGTACTAACCAGGCCCAATCCTGCTTAGCTTCCGAGATCAGATGGGATCGGACTTGTTCAGGGTGGCATGGCCGTAGCCTCCCTCTTTCTTAATAGCAATGCAGCCAACATTGTTCTCAAACTATTCCACGAATTTTCATGGCAATGGACAGAACTGCGCTGAGGGAATCCCTTCTGCGTGCTCACAGGAAGTAGCTACTAGGTAGTCAACAGGCTCTCGCAACTGACTGCAAACTGGGCTGATGTATCCAGACGACTTTCTCTTTCCTGTGGTTCTCCCTGAGATCCACGGCACTGATAAGGAAAACTTGATCTTCCACAAGCGAAAGAAGCTACACATTTCTTTTCTAATCTCTATACAGCCTTGAAAAACCAGTATAAAGGTCTCCTGGAAGGAGAGTTTGGAGAAAAGAGTGTATAGTCAGCAGTGGGCCTCACTTTACAGTGAGATCCATATTTCTTCCCCTGTTCACTTTACTCATTAATGAATTTTCCTTCTGACTCTTGAGTTACAGGAGAGGAACTGGCAATCCAAGTGCCCTTGGAAATCGAGATGATGTATGAAATGTCTGTGCTATTCAAATTGTGACATTTATGTTCCCTAACAGAGAGCTGTATTTATACACACAATAAATGTCACAGGAAGCAGATAGGGAGGAGCAGAAGGGTGGGGGAGCAAAGAAGAAGTAGGGGATGGAGGGAGAGGAGGAAGTGGGTGGAGCGTTGGGGAGGAGAATGACATGAATGACAGCGAGGGCAGGGGTGTGATAAGGTATGGAGCAGGAGGACATTTCTTAATATGTGTTAACCTTCTAACCTAGGGTTGGCTTTTTACCAGAACTGTGACAAAACAAATTAAAAGTCCCTGGTCTGTTGTCCTCTGTGTCTTGGTCTACAGCAGTGCACTGTTTGCGCAAGGACCCTTTATCAATGTCAGGAAGAAATTTACAGAATGCATCAAGATTCTTCCTGACCTTACACATGATGTCGTTTTATTTCAGGAAGATAATCCTACATTTTCTCCTTCCTTCAAAAGAAAGAATTGTTTGGGGAATGTCCCGAACAATGGTCTTTTAGAAAAATTCAAAATTTCTGGTCGCGAGAGGAGGCACACTGAGGCAGGGTCGGCCTCTGGTTTGGTCAGAGGTCAGATGGGCGGGATGATTTTGGGTGATACGCTTGTTCAACCCTGTTGTCTGGAGTGCAAGAATTCTTTTAGTGCCAGAGGATACAATTGCATTGATTGTCTTCATTTTCTTTCTTTTTTCTCTATTCTCAAATCCTTGCCATATTTTATTTTTCTTCATGAGATTCTAAATAATTTGGGGACAGATAGGTAACAACATTCTCTATAAAAGCCTCTTCACCCTGTCTCTCTCTGTAAATTCCAGAATTTCCGAGGAAATCCATTTTTCTCAAAGTAGCAACATACAGCCATAATGAACGAAGCAAAAGAAAGGTGTTATCCTACATATTCTTCCTGTTCCTCTCTTTCAAAGACATCCTTCTGGGCTTGCAACCCAAAAGTGGTGGGTCCTGAGTTTTGGAAAGTTGTTGCCTGGGGGCCAGAGGAAGTTGGCAAACAGGATGCTATCCTAACTTTGGGTAAGATAGATGTCAAGGTGGGTCACTGACTACCCCCATGTTGTCTTTTGAGAGTGTGGAATTTAGCTCAAAATACAGCTGTAGAATGCACATAATATATGCAAAGTTCGTCTGCAGTAAATACTTTTGGATCACCTCTTCAATAAAATCCCTGATTTTCTTTCACAAGACTAAGCTTTTGGCACCTATGGGTTTAGCATTTGAAATGCTATGTCAGCATGGTAGAGTGGGGGAGGTAAAGCAGGTCAAGGGCAAACTTTTCCAAGTTCAGGAAATGCATTCATGACTTGACTACTTAAATACAGCTTATCCAAAACTAATCTGTATGAACTGAGCTGCCTAAAGCACAGGGCTTACTTCTCCAAGCGCCTTCGCTCACCCAGGATATCCATGCAAACGCCTGAGTGCATTATTATAGCGGAGGAGGTAGGAGGAGGTACTGAATTTCAAAGAGCTGAGGTCTTCAGGAGAGGCAGTGAAGTTTAATGATTACCTGGGGCCTAATTCGTCCTCACACCGCCAGGTGAATTCTCCAAAGCTCTCATAATGCTGGTTATAGTGGTAGAGGACTCGATGCAGGGTGGGGGAACCGAGGTCCAGAAGGGTGTTGTAGGCCGTCTGTTGCTCCTTCCCGCTCGTGTAGCCGTTGAAGAGATTGTAGATCTTGTCTGCTATTTCTGAAGAAGGCAGATAAGGCAAATAAATAAGATTATATATGTGTGTGTGTGTGTGTGTGTGTGTGTGTGTGTATAAATGATGCACACAGGCACATACATAGGCATGTGCATGGATGTGTGTATATGTATGTATACACGCACGTGTGTGTGTGTGTGTGTGTGTGTGTGTGTGTGTGTGTGTGATGTTGCTTAAAGAACGCTGAGCCTAGAGCATGGAGAAAGTGGGTTGACTAACTCACTTTACCGCTGCCTCATTGGGTAAGTCTTCGAATAGAATACCTCCAAGGTCAATGTCGGTTAGAATAGTCTGTCTTTACCCATGTTTCCTAAACATGCAGAGCCTGAGGCAAAAGCTCACAGATTAATGCTTTATTGGCAAGTGCGACCCCAGGGAAGCATGAGGAGGAAAAAATGCGACAAGAAAGGAGGCAGAGCCAACAGAAGGGAGGGAACTGGTGGCTGTGTTTGCCAGAGGGGACACAGGAAGGGACCGGATCCCTGCTGGTCCGTAGGGTGAGGGGAAGGAAGACGACTTCAGCGCCAGCTCCACCCCGCGGTTGGTCCCGAGGGGCCTCACAACTGCCCCTCGAGGCATGACCTCCCCTGGACTTCTAGCTGCATTTGCTTGGGTACCAAGTGGGTCCTACAGAAGGCAGTAGGGAAGCCCTGGGCAGCCGGGGCCAGGCGTTTGGCTCAGGGGGGAAGCGAGGCACCGCCAGGTCCTGCCTCGAGCAAATGGAACCTGGAGCAGCCACAGTACCAAAAGCGACCTGGCCCCGTGCCTGCAGCACCTCTGCTGGGCCGCCCAAACCAGGTATGAAGACATGCCTGCTGACACATACATGAATCCCAGTACATTCTGCAGGTCCAAATGATTAATCTCTCAGTTTAATTTATGTCTTTTATACTTCTGCCTCGAAGGCACGCATTGCTAAGCTGAACTTAGCGATGTGGATAGCCTTGGCATTTTCTTCTAGAGAGTTCAAAGCGTTTCATCATGCAATGTTTTCTCATTAAACCTGTCAGAAAGGAGATCTGTTTCCATTGCCTTCCTAAACAGCTGGGAACGAAGATGGGCAAGCAATGCTTTGTTTCAGCGCCAGTGTTAAATCTGGAGAGGAAGAAACTAAGTCTATATAGGTTTCCAAGCCAGACTGCCCATTCGATGCCCTGTTAGCTTAAAGGCATAGCAACCTGATTCCTTGTCACAATTCTAAGTGAACCCAGGGCTGCTGGTAATGACAGTCATCACTGCAGGAGTCTCCTGGGTTGGAATGCATATATTTCTACCCCTACTCTGCCCAGACAGTGAAATAATTCCCTTCCTTTTCTATCTTGCCCATTGCTAATGAGGACAGGAGCCCAATCTTACTTCCTTGGTGTTCTGAGTGGCTAGCCCAAGGCCAGACAATATAGTAGATCAAAGAACGTCAGCTAAATGAAGGGAACTCATGACTCGGGAGCAATGTGACTCTACTTTGGGACAGGATTTCTCAGTGATATCTCTCCACACCAGGCTATACCAGTCTTTTAGCAAGCAAGGTCTTCTAGCCGGCAACTTTAGCTGCGTTAAAAATAACGTTAGTTCAGAAATCCATTTACATTTTCAGGATTTTAAAATCCTCAGGTGGTTAAAATAGAATCCAGAGATTAAAAAGGAAAGTGATTTAGAAAATTAAGATCTATGGTATCCTCAGTTATTTAACAAAGGCCCATTGATTGCCCAGAGCTTTACGTATGTGAATTTCAACCCTCACGCCACCACTGCAAGATGGATATAACTGTCCCTGGTCTACAAATAAGGACAATCAAAAAGAGGCAAAGTTACCCACCCCAGGTCACAGAGCCGGTGAGGGCTGGAGTCAAGATTTAACACTATGTCTGTCTGCCTTTGCCCTCGTGTACTGACTCTCAGGGGATGGCAGTGTTTAAAACCAACTTAAGATACAGGAGGCAGTCTTAGGGATGCAATTATGGGGTGACTACTTCCAGTAGAGGACAATGCCCTGGTTGGCCCATAGATGCCACGTAAGAGGAAGTCCTCGTCGGCGGCCCGTCCCTTCTGGAGTTGAGGCAGGAAGAAGCAGAGGGACTATTGTCAGAGTCACGCTGTGCTCAGTGGGAGGCAGGGCGTGGGCGACAGGGGAGGAAAAGTGTGGGTGGTCAGGCCAGCACCCAGGTAGGGAGGCTTGGGGTTCCTCTCCCACCCTTTTACTGATATGAATCTGCCCCTAATTCTGGGGACGGGCAGTGGTGGCCCAGGCCCCGAGCCCTGGTTGTGGGGGTCTCCGCTGAGAAGGAGTTCCCTGGCACTTTGACTATTCTCACAGTGGCGTCCAGCTAGAGGAAGCCGGTGCTGCCCATCAGCAGCGGCTTGTGCACCTGAGACCAGGTGGGATGGGCCCTGGTTCCTCTGCGAGTCTCCCAAAACCAAGAGAATCGAACTCCAGGGTGTGCTTAAAGGCCTACGTCAGCAAACAGGATGCTGTATTCAGAATAATCTACACGCCGGTCTCCTACAGCTTGAGTGTTTCTGGCTCCGTCTCTCTCCACTGAGAGAATTTAGAGATATTACTTCATTAACTTTCACAGCATCTCAAGAATTCACTAACTAAAAATAGAAAAGAATACAAGGCATTTTTTTTTTGTAGTTATCCTTTCGCCCAGCTTTTTGCTTCATAGAGGACCTGAGTTACCCAGACGAGGACCTGTCTCCCCTCTCTTTAACATGCACGATGTTCGGGAACAGTTAAAATGCAGGTGGAGAGATGGCAGGGACCCTGTACACACAGCCTCAGCACAAAAATGAAAACCGAGTCATTAGAAGGGAGCCGAGATCTCTCAGGCGGCAGAATAAATGAACAGGGCTGGGCCTGAAGCCTTGGGAGCAGGGAGGACGATTAGGAATAGGCTCCACAGCACCGAACGGAGTTGGGTTCCACTCTGTTAGCTGTGTGACCTTGGACAAGTTACTGAACCTCTCTGGGCCTTAATTTCCTTGTCTGTTCAGTGATAATTTAATAATATATACATTTCAAGATTATCGTGAGAGTAAAAGTGATATTAAATGTCCAGCCTTTCTCTGGCTCAGTGTTCGGACACAGGAAGCATCCATCCATCCATTCGATATTCATTCAGTAGCATTTTCGCTGAGTGCTCACTGTGTGCTTTCCATTTTTCTAGGTACATCAGTGAGAAGCTGACAAAACTCCCCACCTTTATGGCCCTCCCAGTCAAGGGGCAGGAGGCATTCGGTTAAGCAATAAAGGTAATAAATAAGGAGAACGAAATGTCTCAGAGAATGGAAAGAATAAAATGGGAGAAGGAAGGTTGGGCATGCTGGCTGGGTGGGGCATTGTGATTTTAAAGAGGGTGCTCACCTTAGGTCTCACGGAAAAGCTGACATTCTAGCCCCGAGCGGGAGGAAGGGAGAGGATGAGCTGCAGGGCCTTCGGGGGAGGGCGGTGGGCGGGGGGGGGGGAGGGGTGATGCCAGGGAGCCGAGCTGCCAGCACAGAGGCAATTAATTCCAAATCTGCAGCCTTTCTGTGTATTAATTCAAAATAACTTTTCAGATGTACAAAAAAGTATGAAAAGAGTAAGTGACCTGAGGGCAGAGGTCACGGGGATTTCAGCCGCACTAAGCTCCTGGTGCATCGCCATGTGCCCGGGGCCTTCATCCGCGCCTCCTATTGGCTCCTTGACTTAGGGACAAGAGGAAGGGCGGGATGCGCAGAGGCTTCCGCCAGGGGCCGAGGCTGAGCGGTGCCCCTGGAAAGGTGACGCTCCCGCGCTGGACCCTGAATGCTCCTCCTCCCCCACTGGACTCCAGGTCGTTCCTCCTGCCTCGCTTGCTGCCCCTTTCCTCACAGCGAGGGCAGGTCCGCAGGGCACCCTCTGCAGACCTGCTGGCCTCAGTGTCGCTTACCTTGGGCTTTGACGTCATCCACCACGGGGCACGGGGTCTTCACGATCACGTCACTCGGCCTGGAGCGCCGGCCGGTGTTGTCCACTCCCCAAAGGGTGAACCTGGCAGGGGCAGAGGGCGTGGTCATCAGAGAGAGCCAGAGGCCTTGCTGAGGGCCGGGCTTTGCCTGGGGGTGGGGTGGCGCCTATTGCTGTGTGCAGTTGGTCCGGAGCCTCGCTCGGCTTCCGGGGGCCCTGCGTCCTCATCGGCTGTCTCGGGCATAGCATCTGATGGAAATCATGGCGCGGAGCACTGGTTTGCAGGGTGGCGCCCCCCGACCCGCAGCGTCAGCATCACCTGGGAACCTGACAGCAGTGAAAGTTCTCATGCCCCGCCCAGAGACGCTGGAGGGGTGGGGGCAGACACCTGTGCTGTAACAAGCCGTCCAGGTGACTCTGCCGCCAGGGAGACTCCTAACAACCACTGAGCTGAGGACGGCAACTGCGTGTCTATGGAAACAGTCAGCTCCTCTGAGCTTTGTTTCCCTCGGCTGTGAAATGGGGATGCTAATGAGACTGCCTGGGGGTCATCGCGAAGATGACATGAGATCCTGCAGCAGAAGACCCGGTGCAGTACCTGGAGCCCACTGACCTTGGAGAAATCGTTTTAATTCTCGTCTGCCCTGTCTCGCTGAGGACTTTTACACAGAGGGCTAAGGACAGGTGTTTTCTTTAAAGTCGGTGAAACAGCCGGAGTTGAGGAGGCTCGGGTGCCTGTGGCCGGGGCTCTGTTTCCTACGTGCAGCTCTTTCTGACCCACCGAGATGCCACCCACCGTGGCCCAGGAGTGCAGAGCGGACACGTGCCCCTGAGAGGTGACAATGTGAGTGGTTCTGAGATTCCCCGCTCCCACCCCCAGGAGGAAGGCGAAGACGGCCTGGCTTTGGCTGGCTGCAGGGCTGGGGCCTTGAAGGCCTGACACTGGGTATGCCTGGTGTCCCCTGGCCTCCCGTCAAGAGCCGATGCTCCCCCTCCACGTGTGACCACTCTGAATCTGGTCCCTCCTGAGTTTCCTGTCTGCTGTCACATGCCCAGTAAGGCAGTGGCTCCGCTGTGAGCCCATGCGGTGACGGAGGGCAGTGGGTAGAAAGCCAGAGAGTCCTCTGTCCACTCTGGCCCCAATTTCCCTGTCTCTAAAACAAGGATGCTGGACCAGACACACTTCAGGGTCCCTTTCAACCAGGGGTTCTCAGCTGTCTTTGAGCTGTGGATCCTTCTCAGAATAACAGCTTTGGATGCGTTAATAAAATGCACAGGACGATGAAGTCCGCTCCCCGTCTGTGGCCCCCAGGGGAAGAGACGGCTCTGTGCTTTAACGTGGGGTGCTAAGGTCACGCGACCAGGTCCTTCCAGGACGCAGGAGTGGCTGGGGCGTGAGGCGCAGTGTGAAGGAAACGCAAACCCTGATTTGATCCTTCACCACCCTCCCCACCCCAGACGCCAGCTGTGTGCTTCTGGGGACATCGCTCGGCGTTGCTGAACCTCAGTTTCCTCAGCCATGAAGTGGGGACACTAACTTTAACCTCGCAGGGTCAGGGAGAGTTCCCAGAGGCACCCACACACGGGAGGCACCCCGTTAATGAAGGCTGCCTTCCTCTGTTTCATAGAGAAGAAAGCTTAGCCACAGAGACTCGAAGCGCCTCGCTGACAACCACTTAGTGTTTAGAAACAAACCAGGGCCACTGAAGGGTTCACCCGGGGCCCCTCTGGGAGGCACATGTCGGGGACCCCACCCTGGCCGCCCACGCGGGGCCGTTTGCCGTCTGCAGTGCCACCTGGTGGAGGCTGGCTGTTTCCCCGTCAGCTCCCCCCCCCCCCGCCACCGTGACATGCGTGGTCTCTAACTTCCTCCACAATCCAAGTCCCCAGAACGTTCTACAAGGCCCAGGAGGGCAATTACTGGACTTACGAGGAGGGGCCCAGAACAGGCAAGGGCTGGTGCGCTTGACAGACACCTGTGCCAGCCTCGAGCTCATAGGGACTCTGAAATGCCTCATCAACAGTTGTGACAGCGACAAGGGGTCTGGAGCCCCGATTATAAATGGCGATTCCAGTTGCAATGGGGTTTGGGGCATTTCACAGCAGGGGAAAGGCCCCCACTCCGACATCTGTGTTCCTCTTGCCTGCCCCCCCTCCAAAGGGCCGCACTGCCCCACAGCCGTCCTCGTCCCTGCCTGCCTTCCTGTCTCTATGTCTGCCTCCCGCCCAGTTTCGTTCCCTTCCGTTCCCTTGACCCGTCGTCTGCGTCCACGCTGCGGACGAGGCTGCTTGCTACTTGCCTTCGTGTGTCTTGGCTTTTCGCTTGGTGCTTCCTCGGCCTGGCAGGCCTTCTCCAACGTGCCTCGGCCTCCTGACGCGCTGCACACCCCACTCGAGTCAGAATGAATCGCTTCTCCCCCTTCTCTCCTACGACATGTCCCGTGCGCTTCTATCCAGCATTTATTTAATTCTGCCTCATGTTCCCTCTTCGAAGGACAGGACTGTATTCTCTCTCTCGATCCTCCCTCTCCTACTGCCTAGAAGATTCTGTATAATGCTCATCAGGACGAGACTTGAGAGACTCCAAATATTTCCCCAGGTCTCGAAAGGAACTCAACCAGCCAAAAAGAACCAGCTGGAAACCCAGGGATGTTCGGGGTAAGGAGTGGCCGGGCTCCGCGTGTCACTCACATGTAGATGGTGTCGGGTTCCAGGCATCGTACGATCAGAGAGATGGTGGCGAGCTGCTTGCCTGGTACCTGAGAGGGCATGGCGCAAGGGGACTTCGCTCCAGAGATGATGTCGTCCACAAAGCTCAGCACCGTTTCTGCCCAGAGGGGAAGAGATGGAAAAGGCGTGAGACATCCTGGCGGCCAGGCAGTGGGGGTGGGGGGCGGGGAGCGTGGGGCAGGATCGGGTCAGCGAGAACGTAACTCTGAGGTCGCTGGGTCCCCAGTCTTCCTACAGCCCAAGAATAAAGAAAGGAGACCTAGAAAACACGGTCTTTTTGGATGGTTTTATATTTAGTGCATCGATGAAGAGCCAATCTGTCCAGAGTTAGTTCAGAAACAACTAAGGTAAGAGGAAATGCCACATTCGCCATCTTTTTTTTCATGAAACGTCCTTGGCACCGGCAGAGAATAGCTATTCTGGTCAGCGGTTACTGCCAGGCGCCGTGGCACCGATGCATTCGGGAACAGGGCCTCGGAAGAAGCCACAGATAGGTGTGCCATGCCCGAAGGCCCTGCGTGTGTCCCCAGACCTCAGCCAACGTTTCACCAGAAGATATTTACCCTGAACTGGACTGTGGACACCACCACCCCGTTGGCGACCGCACGCAAACGTGTACGTGTTGGGGACAATTTATGTTGACCTTTCCTACGTGCAGACAGGGAAAGACTAATGCACAGAACATGTCCATGGGGTGTTTTCAGTCCCTGAAGAGTTTCTCCGTCGAGCAGGACCTGGCATAGCGGAGTTTGCTTTAGGACAAGGCGTGGGGTAAGTGAATCGGTTTGCACACGTTTTTGACCAGAGGCGGGTATTGGCCAAGAACTCTTTCTTCTGTAATCAGGGTAGTGGTTAGCACAGAATTGTTTCCCAGTTGTGGGCTAGGACGACTAGTGTGTTGTTATTTCTTTGTGAGTGTGCCTAGGGGCAATGAAATGGACACCTCTTCCATAAACAGAGAGGAAAACAAAATCAAAACAAGACTGTCAGATGCCCGCCATGCGAAACCTCTCGAGGACAAGATGGCTGCTGCTTCTGCTGCTCCCACATTGGCCCCCTGGAGCCGAGCCAGGGGCAGACCCTGTTTCTGTTCTATTTGTTCCCCCCACACCCCCCCAGATCAAGCAAAGCCCAGGAAGTGGGAGGTGCTCACCTGTTTCCACCTTGGAGTGGTCCGTCCTGTCCGTGACCTTCTCTTGGCGGATGAGGTAGTCTACAATCTGCACCCCGATGGGAGGTTCCGAGTGCTCCCACTCCAGGACCACGAGGGTGCTGCTGGGCTCGTGCACCGTGGACAGTCGCAGCCTGAGAGCAGAGAGGAAGGAGCGTGAAATGGGGGCCCAGCCGTGCCCCGCGGTGGTCTGCCCATACCGCGACGGGCCACCTGCTCAACCGCTACACCTCAAACTCTTTCTAATCTTTTGCTTAAGCAGCCACCATGAAGATGTCTTTGAGGGTGTCCCCTTCACGAGGGGGTACAGGTTCTTGACGATCCTTAAAAATCTTTATTCCTCTAAGTGCCCATGACAGGTTAGGAACTCAACACGGGCTTGGACTTAAACCCGTAGGTGAGTCAGAGATGAATGCCCGCATCTCACGGGGTCAGCGGGTGGCGCTTTTGGGATAGCCTTGACAGGGCTTGAAAATATAATTTCTGGATTTGCTCTCGGAAAATAAGAGGATGTGCTGATAAGGCGCATACCCAGGCCCACTGAGGGTGGTGTCCACGGAGCTTGGCATTAACCAGGCCAGAGCCCCTTCGGTTCCTGCAGCGTCACCGGGCTCTGTCCTGCCCGTGGAACCCCGGCTTCCGCATTTGCTGCTCGTGTTCATGTCCTTCTTACCCCCAGCCTTCTGCTGGCTCGGCCTTGGAACAGGCTCAGTTTGAAGGTAATGCTCACAGGGGCCCTCGCCGTTCGAGACAAAGTTGGCCACCTGTCAGGTTATCCTCAGGGTGGTGTCCTGTGTCTGCAAGCTCGGGTTCTGGCTTCCGCTTTTGTCTCTGCTCTTGGGTTTCTATGAACACCCCAATTTCCTGATTACCCCAGTCTTCCCTCGCTGTTCCCAGCTCATAGTTTCCTCGTTCTGCGTGACCCGTCCGTCTCGACCCCTCCGGGGCCTTGGCCGTCTCAGACCGCCTCGTACGCTGCAGGGACTCGGTAATTGTGACTGACATTCGTGGGTATGGCTCTCCTAGTGGCACAAGTGGTTTCAATTTGCTGCCTCGTTCTGACTTCATGTGCGAGTCTCAGGTTTCCCACTCACTTCCAACTCCCCGTTTCTTTCTAGACCACTGGCTTCTGGGGTTTTTCCCAGTTTCTGCTCACTCCAGCCCTCTTCCCTCACATGCACCCCTGCCGTTCACCCCCCTGCCTGGTCCCCATATCTCATGACCACCCATAATCTTGGCTCTCTAGCCTCCACTCAGCTCGCAGCTGCCTGTCATTCGTGTCCAGGATCACTGGGCAAGGTACCGTGGATGTATCACACCAAAGCAATGTTCGATCTCAGTTCCACAAATATTTATTAACCGCCCATCGCTTAGAAGAATGTGCTTGGTGAGTGGTGAAGATACAGTGGTCTGCATGCCAGCTCCAGCCTCTTCTTTTATGGTGTGGTCAACAGACGAAAAAACAATTAGACATGTGATAATAATAAGATGCGATAAGAACTTCAACAAGAAATCATGGGAGGCGGTGGAAGCAACAGCAAGGAATCCAGCTAGTGGGAAAATAATGCAAAACACATGCTCTTTGGTGGCTTACTATGAAGAAGCGCATAGTTTGCATATGACATTAGAGGTGGAATAGACCCAAAACGGTGCGGATATTGACAAACTCATTAATTAGAGTCATCTGCAGAGGGCGGTTTTGAAGACAAAGCATTGGGAAGCTGAAGCGAGTAACGCGCCTTTCTGAGAACTCAGATTCTGTGAAAACACAGGCGAGGGCTGGCCTCCCCTGAGCAGCCGGAGTGCGCGTCACTCACGCAGACGCGTGCGAAGCTGCGTGCACTTCTATTTCCCTCTATCGAGACAAATTCAAGAAAGTAAGGTCCGCTGCCGAAAGAAGTGACTGGAGTTAACAAGAAAAGTGACGTCCTGGAGAGACGCTGTTCCTGTTTATGACAATGTAGCCCAATTTGATCGGTAGACGAGAGACACTGGCTTGTAAATATGACACTGTGCTATCATGTGCTGTCAGTGTTCGCCCTGCTCAGTCCTGCCCCTCGCTGCCCCGCCCCACCATGTCCACGTAACAGGCCAGAGTTTACGAGCACAGCCTGGCGCGCTGCCCCTCCTGCCACCTTGCTCTGCTTGCTCAGCCCTGCAAGGTCCTGGGGGTGGTGTCCAAGCCTCACCCCGGCTCCCTTTGCCTTACCTCCCCGTGGGCTCTGCTCCTCCGGCCTGCCCTTCCGCGCTCTCTATCAGAGAGGGGCATTCTGCGTGCCACCCCACGGCAGGTGCCGTGTGAGAGGTGAGAAGCGGTCCCGCCTCGGGCGCCGGCCCGTCAGGGTTTACGGGAGTCCAGCCAGCTCTGCTCGGCCTTCTCCCGAGGGGCAGGGGCAGCGGACGTGTTCCTTCTCAGCACCTTGGGAGCACTCTGTGCTCCGTTCAGCCCTCGAACGCAGACACCCCTCATGGCCACCCCCCACCCTCCGGAGCACCCTTTCTCAGAGCTGTGGTTCCGCTTCTCATTTCTTGGGTTTGATTTACATCGCCTCACCTCTAGGGTTCCCATTTTGCAGCGCTCCAAACCACCTTCCCCTGCGCCTTCGCTGTAGGACTATCCAGCACCACTCCAGGGGGGTCCAAACGGAACCGGCCTCGGCCTCAGGCTTGCTGTTCTTTGATGCGTCTTTCTGAACTGTGGCCTAGTCACCTTCCCAGCCACCCAGGGCATCAGGCTTAAGCCCATTCTCAACTTCTGCTTCCCTCGCCTGCCCACAGCCGCACAGCCCTGCCGGTTCCATCCAAAGTCACCTCTCAGCCGTGTCCTCACCAAACTTTCACGGCTACCATCACGGCCTCTGAGCCATGGCTCTGCTTCCTGCTCTGTGACCTTGGAAAGGATTCGACCCATCTGAATCCATCCCCTTGTCTATTCCAAGGGCGGGGATCACTACCTAACTGGCCCACACCCGGGACACCCAGAAGGCGGGCTGTTGGCCCCCTTAGGGTCTCGTGACAGATCTGACCTCATCCCGACAGCACTCTTCCCCCTCATCAGCTCAGCATGCCCTCCTACCTTCTCCACCTTCAAAGAGAAATTCAAGTGTCAGCTCTTCCACGAGGCCTCCCCAGTCCCCAAACTCGGACTTGGTCATTCCGTCCTCACCTTTCCTTTAAATGTGTCATGTAACGCTTATCAAACGATCCCTTCTACCGTTACGGTTTGTACACCTGCCTCCTCTGGAAGATTCTAAGCCCCTTGAAGGCAGGGACGACGCTGTGTTTTCCTTTCCGTTCCCCAGCACCCAGCCTAGAGCTTTGCAGAGGGGCCCCGAACGACATGTGCCTGCAGAACGCGGAGGCCAGCGCGCCGGGCAGGGGCAGGGGCAGGGTACCGTACACAGGCTGCGGGAGAGGCGCGCAGGTGGGGAGTCCGTCGGCGCCGAAAGCGGTGGAGTCACAGCGGCACCAGTCCTCGATGACATCGCCCGTCCCCGAGCACCACAGGGAGCTCATGGTGGCCTCCTGCAAGAGCTGCAAGAGGGGCAGAGAAGAGCGTGAGTGTCGGGGAACCAGGGCTGAGGCAGCAGAATCAAGGGACAGAGCATCGGCTCTGCTTGGCCCTAAGTAACTTCCAGCCAGGAGGCTGGGGCACCGCCTCACCATCTTGTGACCTCCGATTCCCCAGGAGACTGGAGCGAGCCTAGACCTCCTAGGACCTCTGGGCCTGTCTCGCGTTAGCATCACTGTTCAGCCCTTAGACCGAGACCTGAAAAGTCAGTCCTACCCCACCGCCCACCTCTCTACTCCACGCCTAAGGCTCCAGCGAAAATGACCTCTTCCCAGACAATCATGGGACCAGCCTTGACCACTCTGCCCTCTGCACAGAGGCACTCAGCCCTGCAAGGTCCCCTCTGGGCTCCCATCTGCCCGGGTCACCCTGCCCTGGTATTTCCTCTGCATTCCTTTGGTGTGCCTTCTCCTTGTTCACCCACGAGACTCTGGCTCTGCCAATCACTGCCACAGGACTTTGTGCAAATTACCTAAACTCAGTTGCCTCAGTGGAAATGGGATGAACATGGCACTTTCCTCACAAGGTTGTTGTGACGACTAAATCAAATTTAATATGCTAAAAGGCTCAGCATAGTGCCTGTGCGGTGCACACATCAGTCACATGCAAACAGTGCACATTAGTCCCCGGTAAATGCCGGCAATAATTATCATCTTTGGATGACAGGGTTAGGTGTTATACGGAAGCTTCTGAATACCCAGAGCCTACGACAATTCTTTACACACAGTGGCTTCACAGCAGATATGTGCTGCAAATAAAAAAGACAAAATTAGACTGGCACGGGATGAACTTGTGATGGGGTGATTCCCTGGTGAGCAAGCAGATTCTGCAGGCACTGAGCCCGCAGCCACGGCCCGGGGTCGAGGAGAGGGTGAGCCGCAGGGCACATGGCTGGCCAGGCCGGCCAAGGTCAGAGCTTTCCGCAGCCTCTGCTTTCCCGATGCCTCCCTTCTCTGTCCCCCTGTCACTGCACCGACACATAATTGGTAAATTAGAGAAATGAAACAGCCATCCTGGAAAATTTTAGGCCAAAAATTCAAGAAGGGGGGGGGGAGAGAGAGAGAGAGAGAGAGAGAGAGAGAGAGAGAGAGAGAGACTACCCTATGAAAATCAAAATATCTAAGTCCAAAGCCGTATGCAATGTTTCATTCTTTTAGAAGTTAGCATAGGCCGTTGTAGATTACAGTAGTCGAAGTTAGTGCTCACGCCTCTGCAAATTGGGGGCCTGTAGGGAGCGGGGACCAATTCACGATCATCGCTATGATTTCTGTAGAGTTTTAGAATTCACGAGGCCCTTTTAGGTGCGAATGCTTGAGTCTGAGCTCCGTGATAAACAGTTGTGATTTATAGTGGAGGTCACAAACAGTCAAAGAGGTCAGGTGGCTTGCTCAGGGTCACAGGCAGGTGAGCGCCCGACCTGAGTCCAGGATAACTGACCGCACACCTCAGGGTCTCTCCGTAAACTGTCTTAATTAGCGCTGTGTCTGCCTGCTCCCAGCAGGAAGCCCAGGGCACCGGGGGGGGGGGTCTCACTGTGTGATCTGCCTGGCTGCACTCAATTCAAATCGAAAGGTGCGTTAACAAAAAATAACTAGGAAAAAGATGGATCCCAGACGTCTGTGGCCCTTGGCAATGGAATGGATGTCTGAGAATGACTCCCCATCCCCCCCCCCAAAAAAAGAAATAAAATAAAAAGGCCAAGACGCAGCCCTGGTCTTCAGTTTGGGCAGCCTGGTAGAAAATGCCACTCGCTGAGGTGGAAGTACAAACAGGCACGGGTCGGGTTGGAGGATGGCGAGTTCCGGATCGTTGGGCTTGAGATTCCTGGTTGGTCAGATCACTTGAGCTACTCGTTTCTAGACTGTACTCCCAGGTGAGACTGCAATACAGCATCAGAGACCGTCTCGTCCAAGAGGAGAACAACGCGGCTAAGAGAGGTGCGGAAACTGGTCCAAAGATATGGCGGAGGGGGAGACGCGAGGATGCGCATCGAGTTCCGGATGCGATGCGACGGCCCTCCACCTCTCCTCTGCCCCTTTGCTCGTCTCCACTCTTTGGGGGAAAGGGCAAAATCCGAAGGGAGAGCAGAGGAGCAGAGAGAATAGTGAGGACAGACTATGTCTGAGGGAGGAGAGGGAAGAAACAGGATGCGACTGAACTTCCAGCCCAGGCCACCTCGTCTTTGCGTGTAGAAATGAACGTGTTCCAAAGACGGCCAGATGGACAAGATCTCCCAGTCCCTCTCTCAAGACCGGTGCGGGGAGACAGGGAAGGGCTGAGGTTGGTAGGTAGGGGATCCAGAAAGGCGGCTGCCAACGACAGACCTCCTTCCGCTTCCTCGCTGTGCTCCCCGATGCCCCTGCAGGAGGCAGAGCCCCCGCCCTCCGCGCCCGCCAAGCTCCTCCGCACGCCCCGTCCCGCAAGGTCCCAGGCAAATGCCCATGTGCATCGCGTGGTGGCCCTCTGCAGCGGCCTCGGGGGCTCACAGCAGGTGCAGTGGGGCAGGTGAGGCAGGCCTGGGCATTGGATTAAAGCCACTGCAGCTTTGGTCACCATAGTGACCCAAGCCCCTCCTCCTCTCCACCCTTTCAAGCCCCCCGCCCCGCAGTGGCCTCTTCTCCCCGCTTTTCTCCCCATAGTCCCTTCTGTCAGATTGAAGGGGAATGTGTGGCTGACAGAGCAATTTACCTTTTTGCTCCTGTGAAAACCTTATTTTCAAACACAATGAAGTATCTGGGCAAAGGGGGATAGGCGAGAGAAACATACACACACGCTCACACACACACACACACGCACACACACTCACTCCTTCCTGTTGGCTTCAGTATCACCTATGAAACTGTGACACACCGGGTGTCCCTTATAAAGGAAAGGGAAAGCAATTACCACCCCACCTGCATGGGCGCACCTCTCAGGCAGGCAAGCAGCTCCCTGCTGTGAGTCTGACTATGTCTCGTCCCTAAGGTCACCTTTGCCTACAGTCTCAGATGTCCCACACCCCGAGCTTTCGAGTTTTTATTTTTGTCCTTGTCGTTGGTGTTCTGTACGTCCTTGAGGAGACCGGAGAGAGGAGGTGGGCTACGTCCCTGCCTGGGCCGCATTTCTCCAGCTTACCCTTTCGGGTCCCTTCATTTTCTCCGAGCACCTCTGGAAGGGGAGTGGCGGAGGGAGAGAGGGGTGGTCGGGAGGCGTCAGGACCAGCAGCGTGATATGAGGCAGAAAGGTCTGCGTGGATGTGGTATTTGGTGGGGGAAGGCGACCCCACCCCCTCAAGCTAAGGCAGGCAGATCCCTAGGTTGGGACCTGTGCCTGACAGGCTTGGGTTCAGTGAGGGCGACTGGTCTACTACCTCCCATACCAACAGAGGAGGCAGCGCTGAGCCTCCTCCCACGAAGGTCCCCCAAGGCTTTCTGAACAATGACTTTGGTGCCTGCAAATGCGATGCGTCCCTACCTACCTTCTTCCTCCGGCCCTTGTCACCCAAAGACCTATATAAATGCTGAGCTGTGACTCCTGCGTCATTACCATGGGAGCTGTGGCTGCAGTGATTTTATTAAATATGCAAACATGCAAATCTAAGCAAATTAGGTACCTGGATTAGCTAAACAAAAGGTCTCACCCCCCGCGGTCTAGCATGGAGTTCCACTGCACCCTGTCACCTCCCCGGGCCACCTGTGAGGCCCTCTGTTGTCGTCCGTGCCACCCGGAGCCACGAGCCCCAGGCCTCTTACCCTCTGGGTCTGGTTGTTGGTCACCAGCTCATAGATGGGGGCTGCTCTGGTCACTTCCAACAGGACGGGCTCGGCGGGGGTGTCAGGGCTGGACGTCACATGACACAAGGGGCAGGACGAGGGGCACCGTCCCTTGCTCTGGCACTCCATGCGGACTCCGGCTGCCACGCGCTTGGTGCCCGACTCGGACAGGCTGGCGATGTACTCTGGGAACGTCAGCACCTTGGGGTCTCTCTCCCGCTCCTCTGACTCGTCGGAAGGGGAGTTGCCTGCCAGACACAAACGGAAAGGAGCGGTGAGGGGGGGCCAGAGACCAGGACCTGCATGGCCTCGTGGTCCCCGAGTGCCGGAGTCAAATCCTTGAGAGGTCAGAAGGAGTCACTGAGGGGGTAAGATGAGATTCTGTCAGCCCGTTCAATGTGGGGGATGCGTGTCCCCCGTAAACCAGAGTTGGAAATGGTCCTTCTAAACGTGAGAGCGGGAGGCGTCCTTGCCGAGAATCCTCGGATCCACTACCCCTCTCAGGACACTGGACAGGATGCGCGCAGGTCTCTGACCCTCTTCAGTTACGAACAACAGCAGCCAGTGTTCCCTGACTCGGTTCCCGCATCCACACGACGGTGGTGTTAGCGGTACCCGCCTTCGGCACTGTGTGAGGACTGAACGGTAAAACGATTTTAAAGCGCACAACGCATACTGAAAATGGGGAAGGAATTTTTACTTCTTCAAAAAGATTTGTACTCCAAAGCCTGAGAGATGGGTCCATACCACCCTTGATTGATGAGTTCAAGGGAGCTGGGAGGTGGGGGGGTGGGACTCTTAGTTTATTTTTGGTGACGAACGTTGGTGATGCCTACTAGAAAATAATGCACTGCTGGGTGTTTCTTTTCCAGGTCGTCATGACTTTGCATTCAACTCACTACTTCTAAAGAGAGGTGGAAGAGGAGTCTGCTGACGAGAGGCCCTGGCTGCCCCACGAGCTCCCTGACCCTTTGTCATCCCAGACATGAAGCAAATTCCGGGAGGCCGGTGGGCTTCTGGAAGCGATGGGCAGACACGGAACACTCATTCTGGTCCCGGATGCATCGAGAATGTGATGCTCGACGGGCTGGGTCTTTGGGGAACCGGCTGGAAGGACTTGCAAAGTGGTTTCCGGAGGTGGTTGGGAGACGCGACTCATTGGCTCCGTGGGAGAGGTCCCTCTTACGGAGTCCAGGGAGCGCTCTGCGGCTCTCCCCCTGGTCTGCTGTGTGATCCGAGTGTTTCTGCACTGCTGTTCCTCCGACGAGCATCGTCGTTACGCGGGTGACGTGTCCCGTGAGCCAAGACGAAGGACACACTTAGCGGCCATCAGTACGGGATATCATTTAGTTCACATTTGCATTTCGTGTAAGAATGCATCCGGAGCCGAGCTCGAGCCCTTTCGATGGTAATGGAGAACTACGTACCTGAACGCACCTAATCCAAGAGCGATGTCACTGAACAGGGGGCCCGGGAGCCCACGGACCAGCTGGTCCCACAGTCACTCTGAGCTGCGTGTAAATCCTGACTGACATCCAGGCTTAGGCAGCTCATGGCTGGGAGTATTTGTAAAGTGGCCACGACCGGGCAGGGGTCTGCTCACCCAGCCCCTGGCCAGGCCTCCAGTCTTTTTTGACAGGCTACATGAACTGGGCAGGGATAAGTGGGGGTGGGATGAGGTCTTTGGATTCTTGATGTTATTTCTAGAAAAAAAAACAGGCCTTCATTCACTGGGACAGTAAATGACATTTAAAAAAAATTTTGGTAAAGAGATAGTGCTTCTTTTCAAGATTAGAGTTTTAAAACTGTGCTTGCAGGCCTTAGCAGGGAGCTTGAGGCTCTCTTGGCCGGTCCTCATGCCCCTTACCAGCAGATGCATTTCATTATCGACCTGCCGCCCTCCTCTCTGAGAATGCATTTAATGAAAAGGCTGGGAAAAGAGTTTCCACGGAACGACCACTAGATGGTGCTATCAAGCCTCAATTGACGTCGGCGAGAGGAAAAAGTGTGGCAAATTCGGTGACCACACAGAAAATAAACTTCTGGAAAAGCAACACATAGCTACTTTAAAAGAAAAACTGTGGTGGCACAATTTTTTTTCTCAGTCAATTAATAAAAAATTAATGAGCAAAACAATTCCATAAAACGTACCGTACAGAGAAAAATACAAAGCGAGAGACACAAGATAATAACGAAGGGAAAATAAAACTCACAAGGGAAAATAAAAATCCTCACTATCCTTCATATAAAGTAAAATTTATTTCAAGGGGGAAATCATATGCCACCAAATCCCTTTTCTCTCCTTTAACCCCAAATCCCCATAATCCCCCTCTGGCTACATACCCATCCATACACATATATAAAACCCCTGCCCGGTCCCTGCTCAGGGTGTAGGGGTCTAATGGACAAACGAGGCCACTAGGGGGCACTGCAACCCAAAACAGGAGCTGAGTGATGGACAGCCTCCTGCCTTCCAGGGCTCCGTCGTTAAGCTCGGGTAATTGCTAAAAACCTTGGAGGGGCTGCTCCCCTTGCTGCTGTCTTCTGGCTATCCCAATTAAAACCAAGATGTAGCATCCCCCCCCCCCCCGCCCCAATATCCTCCAGCCCTGCTCAGGTACGCGGTTAGGGAGAAGAGAGGCCAGGGAAGGATGCAAAAGAAGATGGTGGGAGGCCGCCAAATTCTTGTTTTAATTCAGAACCTTATTTGCCTTTTCCTGAACACATTCCGGTCCAGATAAAGCGGGCCCTGCTGAGACCAAGCCTAACTGCTTCTCCGGTCCCCTCATCACATGGGATGGGGCTGTCTAGGCAGGGGCTGAATTTACTCAGAAGTAATGAGCAGGGGACTCCCAAAAGGCTCCTGCAAAAAACAGAGATGCGTGAGAGAGACATTTTTCAAGGAGGAAATGCATTTTCCACGCGTGGTTAAAGATACAATTGGGAAATGTTCCTTAAAAGGATGGAGTCCGGTGGTGAAAGCCCAGGTAAATCTCCCTTTGCCCGAAGAGATCGCCTATAACCACCGCGTCCATGGCGAGTGGAAGAGTCGTTCACATCCTAAAAGCTTCGGGAGAGTCTGATCTCTGACGCTTGCTTTCGGCTCCCCCTCAGAGGGCTCTGTGAGAGGAGAGGTGCTCCTTCCCTCTAAATCCTGGGTAGAAATACCCTGACGTGTTGAGACGCTATATTGTCTCTTAATCAGAGAAACATTGTTTCAACGAGTGCGCGTGACCTCTGCACATATGAAATAAGCTACAACTAAGGTCTTAAAAATTACAATTGATGCGGATGTCATCTGGCCAAGACTACCCGGTGTGGCCTCCTCTCGCCTGTTGGCAGGACTCATCCCATCGCTCACAGGGGTGGCCACGTCCAGCCACGACACCCTGCTTTCTTACAAGCAGGACAGCCAACTCGGAATGGAGTTAACAGCCCTAAAACTGCAAAGCACTTTATAGATACAGCTTGCGATAAATAAATGCCATTTGCTTGGGGCTAAATCTGTATCCTGCAGCACACGGGGGATGGATTTCCCCAGCAGATCACGGGATGAGAATATCGGCCTTCTCGATGCTCCGAGTCTCACTGTGGATGTGTGCCCGTGGCCTCGGGCAGGTACGTATTGACCCCCCTAGACTCAGGAGCCTACGAGGATGGTAAAAGCGACCGAGCCAACCTCATGCAGGGCCCGCTGCGCTGGTGGGAGCTGACAGGTCGTGAAGGTGAATTAGGTGTTATGAAGTCAATTGGTCCGATTCCTGTAGGATTCTGGGGCTGCTGTAAGCATCTCTCTCCTGAGTTGGTGCCCAGGGCGATGCGGTGCTAATGATATCACAGCTAGAGCTCCGGAGGTAGTTCATAAGGCAGCAAAGAAACCAAACGCAAGCTAATCAGATCCCAGCTTTGGGAGACAGCTTTCGAGCCACAGGAAAGACAGCCTGGCATGGGGCCAACGAGGCATGGCCGTAGCACGCTGCACCCTGAAGTCTCCCGACACCCTGCTCCCCAGGGCCCACCCCCGTCTGCTCCTGTTCACGCCACATGTCCTGGGTTATCTGAATTCGCATTTCTGTCCACACACCCAGGCTCAGATCAGTCTCTCAGGGCGTTTAATCATGTCTTTGGACAGAGAGGTTCAGGTCACTCTGGATGGAGTCCAAGTGGACTCCGAGACCTGCCAGGACACACGCTCTGAGACACGATGGACTTGTAACCGGAGCAGAGAGGATGGGGCGTCAGCTGGACACTTCTCCCTGCACCGCTGTGTGAGGTCATGAGTGCCTGGGGTCAGGGACTGCACCTTCCTCATCTCTGACACTCCTTGGCCTAGTGTAGGCATATGTGGCCCCCACCTCCATTTATCTATCTTTATCTAACCATCCACGTATGTATATATATGTGTACATGTATATGTCTATCCATCCATCCATCCATTCATGTATGTATGATGTATGTATGTATGCACGTATGTATCTATCTGTCCACCTACCTACCTATCTCTATCTAACATCTATTATCCATCTACCTCTGGATATATTTTGGGAGGAGGGGAAAAGGGGGAAGTAAATATATTAAGTCATGACCACAGATTTAATAGAATTAGTGGGGTGGTCACATTGAAAGGTATAAAAATGTCGAATCACTATATTGTATACCTGAAACGAATATAACTATATAATATTGTATACCAACTATACTTAAATTTAATAAAAGAAGCTTTAAAATTTGGTAAAATTTAAATGCAAAACTTTCCCCCTAATAACTCATCCAGCTTTCTTCATCAGGCTCGATTTAACTGTACATTATTGCCACTGCTTCCAAATACTCTTTTAACTTTATTAAAGTTTATAATATCACTTTAACAAAAAAGAATAACATCAAAACATATGTAAGTTGTCTCTAGCCCCTCGCTCAAGCTGTGGTCAAGTAGGAAGAACAGAGCGTTATTCGGTGACGGCTCCACAGCCAGAGCCTTGCTGTGCCTTCCCAGGAATCGGCCCGCATGTCCAGGGGGCACGTCAAGCCCAGCGTGCCCCACACTGCACGCCGTGCCCGGCCCCTGCCCTCCCCTCGCGGGCCTCAGCTCAGCAAATGGCACTGGCTTCCTACTCAATCCACCAGGCATCCGGCTGCCTTGTTGGTCCTGTCCTGCTGTCCTGGTCATCGCTCAGTCCTCTCCCGTCTCTGTTATTTATCTCCCCGCTCCAGCCACCTCTCCGCTTGCCCGCCCATGACCCCGGGCAATGCAGTTTACAGGGAGAAGTCCGAGTCAGACCTCTGAGTCTGATTTCTGACCTCACCACCTGCGTAAATGAAGGTGACTTTCTTAACCTTTCTGAGCTCAGCTCCCTGGTTTATAAAATGCAGACACTAACTGGACTGATGTAGTGGGGCCATGGTAAACATGCACTGGCATCCCCCACGAAGAGAGTTTACCCGTGCCTGCGACACAGTGACTTCTCTCTAAATTTAATTGTTCTCACTACGCCCGCCTACCTGCCTGCCCTGTCCACCAGCCACACCATCAAATGGTGGGATCTGTGAGCAGTGAAATTTTATCTTGTTCTTCACTACAGTATCCCACAGTGCCAAACACGTAATGCAACTAATGCAGTCAGCAATTCATTAAACGAATATTTACTGAATGCCTACAAGTGTTTGTCGAATTAATAAATCATTTATAATGACTTGCATACGAAGTGACAGCCCTCTGTGCTCTGTAGGTACTGACTGCACAGGCTGGGTGTAGATTCATTTCTTGCCTCACTGTCCTGCTTCTTTTGAGATTTTCCATTTTTCTTCTAAGAAAGAGAGACATTATTGATCCAGAGTGAGGTCCGCTACTCTTGGCCACAAATGAGAATTGGTCAGAGATACGCTAGTTGCAAAAAATGGAAGGAAAATACTGCTGAAGTACGTTTTGCAGATTTTGAAAAACATGCCCACACGTCTGAAAGTTCATTAATGGGCACTGGGTGGTTAACTAGCTTGGGATTTAAGGATTTAAGCTTAAGAAAAGGAGAGCATGCCATGTTCTCACGGCTAGGAAGTGGGGAGGGTCACAGCCACTAACGCTGCAAAGTGGCAAAGGGCTTAAGTGGTGTCCGGGGCCTGTAAGGTCACGGGCACCAAACAGCCGCTGAGGTGGAAGGTGCATTGCTGGGGGGCTGGGCGCGGGCAGCTCTGGGAGACGCAGTTGTACCGGCACGCAGGCTCACGTGCTCCACGTCACCGGCGTCAAAAGGCAGTGGTTGTGACAGTGAGAGAGAGAGAGAGAGAGAGAAGAGGCATTCCGGTCCCCAAGAATGGCTAGGAGGATGGGACGTAACAGCCTGCGTCTCCTCCACTTTCTTGCTTTGCCCAGTCTCGGCCGCAGAGCAGGCAGGGGCCTCTCCACATTCCCAGCCGCACGCTCTAAACGCCCCGTTGGCTCACGGGAGGCACCTCTTTCTTTTGGGGTTAAATACTGGAAAACCATTGGTTCGCAACTACTCAACATGTTCAGAAAATGTCCTCGCCCCAAAGAGTTTATATTCTTTTCCTTTCCTACAAATGCACTCACATTAAAAAAAAAAAAAAATCCTTTGTCAGGATAGATCCTTTACTTTTTATTCTTAAATTAAAGTAACCGTGCACTTCAGATCTAGTCTTTTGGTATTTCTTCGGGAAGTTTCTGGAAATAGCAGATGGTCTTTGTTACAAGCATGAGCGGCATCTCTGAGGGCCAGTGTGATGGCCAGCAGTCAACGAACAGCCGCTGGGCACCACCGTAAAATACCACTAAATGGAGGTCAATAAAAGGTGTCTTTTTGGAAAATTGAAGTTTTTGTTAATTGATACTTAACCAGAAAATCCTCACTTTCCCGCCAATCCTTGTTGATGATTTTCTTCTCTAAAAATGCATTTTCCGATTTTCTGCCTGCCTCATGAAGCATTGCCTACCAAACAGAATTAGACCTTTCCACGGGGTGCCTCTCGGTAATGATTTTGTTCATAGTTATGACTCTGCAGGTTTGGAAGCTGTAGGAGACAGAAATAAAACAGCATCTATGCTCCGAATGACTCTGTAAAAATTGATTGCGGCTGTGAGGTTCCTTTTTCTTAAGACTGCCCCCTCTTAACGGGCATGTTGTCAAACAGCTAATTGCCCGGTTGAGTTTCTGGCTAATTAGGCTCAAGTTAAATTGAAGTCTTGGTGTGAGTGCGGTACTTTGTCTTTGCCCAAAGTTGTTAGCTTTGGCATGGCAACAGTTAATTTAATGACAGACTGAGTACATTCCCCAAAGCCTCCATCAGCCTCTTTTTGGCCAGTAACAGTGACGTTCCATTTGGGACGAGAGGTCGAGTTTGAGAAACAGCAGGATAGCAGCGCCTACCAAGGGGTTAATGACAGAGACGGCCTGTGCACCCCTTTTTAAATCTTACACTCCATGTGCAGGGGTGACGAGGAGGACAGCTCAGGGGCACAGCTGCTACCCATCTCCACACAGCGCATGCGTTTCAGGAAACGAAAACCAACCCCAAGAATAACTGGGAAGCCCTAAAGCTTTTACTTCAAAAACGAACTCTTCGAATCAGTTAGTCCTTGCTGGGTCGTCATGGCTCCCGCCCAACGTCCCGCACTTGGTGAGCGTTCAACAAATACACGCGGATGGACGGAAGCCAAGGGGTTTCGGCTCTTTGTAGTCTCTGAGTGTCTGCAGCTCCTCAGGTGACAGCCCAAGGCCTCGTTAGGGTTCGCCAATAAAGGCCAGCCAGGACACCTGAGGCGGCTCGGAGGGCGTATCAGGATGGGCTTGCTGAGCGCACACGTGTGAGGGGAGAGGCAGACTGGGCTGCTGTCGTCCTCCGCGCACCCCCCCCCCCCAATGCCTTTCTTCCCTCCTTCGCTTCGTCCCATCCTCTCCGTGTATCTGTTGAGCGCCACTCTGCCCCGGTCACCTGGCAGAAGTGATCCCACTGGCCCCGTGTCCAGAGGAGCCCCGGCCACACTTGAATCGGACCGAGTCTGGCTTGATGTCTTGTCTGCCTCCCTCAACTCCCGGGTGGGGACTCCCTCATCGTGTGTCCCCTGGGCCCAGCACCTGGTACTCTGTAGGTACTGCCTCAGTCTCGGCCAAATTGCAATAAGTTTGTGCGTGCTTTTCTGACGTCCGCCTTTCCTAACGTTTAAATGATTCCCATTTTCATTTGCCTCTTACCGTCCCATTTACTTATTCATCAAATGCTTTTCGTGTGACTCCGAGTGAATCACCAAGGTATTTGTTCTCATCAAGCCTCTCCCTTTTAGTGTCCTAAGGCAGCCACTGCCAATTACCGACCGCATGGCTTAAAAACAACAAAAATTCATTCCTCCAGTTCTGCAGGCTGAAAGGCTGAAATCCAGGTGCTGGCAGGGCCCTGCGCCTTCCGAAGGCTCTAGGGAAGACCACTTTCCTGCCTCTTCTCGCTTTTGTCGGCCCCCAGTGTCCCTTGGCGTTCCCTGGCTGGCAGCCACATTGCTCATCTTGGCCTTGGTTGTTCCCTGATTTTTTTCCTCTGTGTGTCTGTGTCTAAATCTCCCTCTCCTTTCTCTTATAAAGACACAAGTTATTGGGGTTCGGGCTTGCCCTGTGCCCACTGTGACCTCATCTTAATTACATCTGCAAAGACTCTATTTCCAAAATAAAGTCCTATTCTCAGGTTCGGGTGGGCATGAATTTTGAGAGTCAATTATTCAGCCCACTGCAGCGTCCATAGACTTAGATATCGTGACGTTGACTGGCGAGCCCTCCCCCGAGCCACGGCAGGTGCCGATTCCTTTGCGGGCCCTTTGGGAGCTGCCGTCCATCCCTTGGACTTCCTCCCAGGGCACAGGGGCAACGGGAAGAAGGAAGATGTTTCCAGCCGCATCAGCATCCCAAGGCCCGGCAGCAGCTGTGCACAGCTTCTCATCAACATCAAAATAAACCTGACACAGAGATTCAGAGTCGCAGCCTGGCCGAGCCGCGCTGGATGATTCCCGCCGCTTCGCCGCGTGGAGAGGGGGTGCGGGGAGAGGGGGCGAGGCTGAGACAGAGGTGAAAATGAGGCACACCTGCGGGATGTGCTATTTTCGAACCTCCATTAGGAGAAAGACCACGTGAGGAGTGGGCATGCTTGCAGGCTACCAGAAGGGGCCTCCCTCCCACTCACGGGTCTGGAGATTAAGGCCTTTTCTTTTCTGGGCTTGGTTTTCCTGTCTGGGAGGCTGAGCTGAGAAGCTGAGTGGGCCCCCAGACCCTCAGGAGCAGGAGCCAGAGAAACTCAGGGGGACAGTGCAGGGAAAGCAGAGGGAGAAAAGCTGTGCAGAAGCGGAGAGGCTGCAGGGGAGCAGCGCTCCCCTGGGGGCCGCGCTGAGCTTCCGCCGCTCCCCGCCATGCGTGCTCAGAGTGGGATGAATAAGGCTTTCCTAAAAAAAATTAAAAACCAGAAAAATAAATAAGGCTTTCCTCTGTTTACCACGCGGCATTGCTTCTCCACTTGGGGGCGCCCGTGAGTCCCTTCAGCTTTGCCAGAACAGCAGCTCCCTGCATTCTCCACCTCCACGTCCTGCCCCGCAGGCTCCAGCTCCTGCCTGGTCATCTCTCCGCCCCTCCAGCTTCAAACGTGCAGAAGAGGAGCACAGTCTGGGGAAATCCCTGGTCAGTCCTGAAATGGGTGAAGCTGACAGATGACCGCGACTTGCCTTGGGTCCACGTTATAAAACCTCAGCGGCACGCTGTGTGTACGGTGTGCGTGTGTGGGGGTGGGGTGGGGGGTGGGTGCTAACCTGAGTTACATGTAGGCGGGAGCCTCTTGGGGCCTGTGTGATCCACAGCTGGAGATTCAGTGCCTTGCTGAGAAGCTGCAAAGGCTGGCTTATGAATATTTTTAACTACCAATCTGGAAAATTTCAATAAATATATTATTCAATAATAATACCACTGCAACCAGCTAGGGAACGTTGGAACATCTCCATTTCCCTCTTGATGCTCATCTAGCTTCTCTTTTTCAAATGAATTTGGACCTTAAAGCCTCTTGCTGCCCTGACCAATTTATTCTGCAAATTAACTATACATGACAGAACTTAAAGTCCGCTTAGCATTGCCTCACTGAAATTTATGCTGCTTTCCCGCCTGTTGAGCCACCAGCTGAGCTGGTGGCTCCTGGTGGCAGTTTTGAATTCTGCACAAGTCCCTTATCCGCTGGTCCTCATCTCTTGAGTTGCAAAGGCGC
Organism: Eonycteris spelaea; assembly: GCA_003508835.1. NCBI lineage: Eukaryota > Metazoa > Chordata > Mammalia > Chiroptera > Pteropodidae > Eonycteris > Eonycteris spelaea. The sequence continues at coordinate 597,475 of PUFA01000037.1, forward strand.
AGAGAGGACCAGGCGCCTTCCACCTCTCGGTGACCCGTGCGAGCCCTCTGTTCTCAACACCCTGGACTCTGCAGCTGCCTGTCCGACTTTAATGAAACTTTCGTCATGAGCTACGGTTTCACCCGGAGCTGCCGCCCACGCTGGTTTGTGAGGGACACTCGGCGGCGTGGCCTGGCTGCAACATCGTTTGTAAATGGTGGATGCCGCTGGGTGTAGGGAAAGCAAAGGTTACGAGATGGGGGGCTGGCGATGGGTGCGGCATGGTTGCCCGGCCAACGGCTGAATCTGAGATCGCTTTAAGAGAGTGCGGTGACCAAAGGGTGCCATGTCAAGCCACGCAGCGCGCGCTGGGTCAGTTCTGGGTGACCCAAATGGAGAGGGGCTGACAAAAAGGAGGGTCGTCAGGATGCCAGGGCACCCGGAGACACCGCCCTATGAACAATGGCCGAAGGAACGGGGATAGTTTCAGATGGGTGCAAGGAGCCTTGGAAGCAGGCTTAGCAGCTCTCTCTTTAAGTATCCGAGGGGCTGTCACAGAAACGGGATCACGTGAATTCTGTGCACCTTGGTGGGCGGAATTAAGACCCAGAAGGGAAATACTAGGGAGTTGAGCTTATTGAAGTACAAAATTTAACTGAGTGGCTACTGTGCGTCAGGTACTAACACGCACAGACAGATCCGAAAAAGGCTCCTTTTCCAGTGAGCATGGTGTGGGAGCCAATAGAAAAGCAGACGATACGATAAGGAGAGGCGTTAGAGGCCAGGGGAGATGCTGGGGAACAATCCAGAGAAAGTTTTGCCATCTATTCTGGAGGCGGGGAGGTTGGCTCAAGGAAGACTCTTGATTCCTTTAGGGACAGTTTTTGGTTTTTTTTTGTAGTGATTTATAGCTGATATGAAGTTGGATAGAGGTGGTGAGCTCTGGGCTAACGTAAGTGTCATGTGGAAGCCAGACAATCTCTTGCCAGTGACGTCACAGCAGCAGGAGCATTTTGGAAGAAAGTCTCTTTTAACGGCCAAGGGTCAAACTTCTACGACTCTGTGACCTGATCTTAGTATTTCCCTAACTCGGGGGCAGCGCTGGGGACCTGCGTTAGATCAGGGACATGGAATGATTCTGACTCCCGGGGGTGTTCCGATAACACTCTGGGATTCGCCATCCTAAACAAGAGCGATTTATTTTATAAATATTGGCAGAACACGTTTTAAAAATTCTACACGGAGCCCCAATATGTAAGAGAGATAAAAGTGGGGAACAGACTCCTTAGGCATTTAACATCATTACTGCTTGGTAAAAATAAACAACTCTATTATTTATGGAGCCCTTCAAGCAGCCACTCGGGGCCCCAGGGTACAAGCAGCCTAATTTGAAACTACTGATTCCAGCTCCGATGACATTGGCCTAAACAGTTCCAGAAGAAACCAAGCGTACTCCCTGGCCACAGGACCCCATGCTGGCCCCGAGAGGGGTGTTGCCACAGTGGGAGTCTATCCCCGGCCACGTATGGTCACTTCACTTCCCGGATTTTGCTAGACAAAAGCACCATGTGGTCAGTCCTAGGCTGGGTGGTGATAAGGAGAAGCAGAAAACTTTTATGCTTGACCAAGGGCAGATCTGCTCGATCACGTGAGTTCGCCTCGTAACGAAAGGACTTCGTAGAGGAGTGAGAGAAGGAGGCAGACGGCCCCATTCAGGGAGGGGACATCAAAGGGAGGGGCAGATGGGGAAGCCGGATGGCATGCTTTCCCCCGGACAGCGATAATCAAGGTGCGTGTGTACCACAGACCTCGTTACTAACTCGTCTCGTTTAAACGCCATGGAGAAAGCGTGATGGTTATGTGCAACCAAGATGGTGCTGTGATTTTCCACTACGTTACGTCCCTCCGTACTCAAAACGAGAGCGGACACGAAGATAATTATAAACACTAACGCGACGTGACTGTGTGGTTCCTGCGGACGTCCCTGGCGGGGGAGGAGGCTGCTGTCCACATATCAGGGTCCCGCCGGCAGGAACGATGCCTGGAAAGACGGCCTTCTGGTCACACCGCCCATCAGTGCCCGTGTACCCCTGTCTCCTCTAATGCCCCCCACCCCCCTGCTCATGCACACAGAGCTTGTTTTCCAATAAGAAAGCCACTGGGTGAGGGTCAATGGGGGGCAGCAGCCACGGTCACGGCAACAAACACCCAGCCAGACATGGTCCTATTTGGCCGCTGAGCCAGCAGAAGCTCCAAGGGCGGGTGAGGACAGGGTCTGCGGGGCCCCCCTCGAGGCCGGACCGCGAGTGAAGCAGGAGAGCAGACGTCTGCGGTGGGAAATGAGGGGAGGCCGGAGGGGGTGCTGCACTCCCATCTGGTCTCAGGGCGCGGACCGAGGAAGGGCTGTGAGCACATCACGTCCTGGGCCACTGCCTCGGCTGGCAGAGACCCGCCTCCACCCGGAATTCCTTATCTCGTGATATGGGGCGCTAGGCCTGGGTTCGAATTCAGAGCTCTGAGACATATCACAAGATGCGCAACTCTTCGGGCTGATGTTTCTGCATCACTTGTCTCACGCGTTGCCCTGAGCATTAAAGGGATAACATATGTGAAGTCCTTAGCACGGCCTCTGGTTTATTAGCTCTCAGCGATAGCCATTGTTCACCACTGTATCCTGATTACCTACCACAGTCTTGGCACCCAGTAGGTCCTCAATAAGCACATCATGAAAAAAAAAAACATTGATGCTCAAAAATAAAAACAAAACAAAGCTCCCGTGGGCTAGAGACAGAATAAGAATACTCAGCAGTAAGAACCAAACTTGCGGGCTTCGGATCCCCATGGAGGGAACCCGCCAAGGGGACCAGGAGGTCAGTTCCCACGCTGTAAAGGCGTCAGAAGTCCCCCACAGTGTGGGGGACAACACTAGGACTGAGGAAGGGCTCCGCCGCTTGCCCCCCTACGATGAGGCTGCGGAAGCCATGCCTCGCCCAGGCCTCCGGCTGCACGCCTGAGACGGAGGGAAGGGATGAGGCTGGACGGTGGCCGACCCGCTGGCTTCAGTCCTGGAACAACGAGGCCCCCGATGGCCCCACGGGATGGAAAAGATGAAGTTAGAGTCACGGTACGTGACAATGTGCTTCCGTGTACGGTTCTGAGGCACGATATTGATCAAAAGATGTGGCCGGGCTGCCTAGTGGTGGCCTCTCTGCCACCCTCGTTGTCACCAGCATGCTTGCTCAGAGTGACATGATCCCTGTAGCCCCAGGGGACCCTCGAAGCTGGCAACCGATCTCTCCGGGAGTTGGATGGTCCTTTAGTTAATATCAGGTAAAAAAAAAAAAAGGTAGAAAAAAATGCTGTTGACCATACTGAGCTTTAATCACTTCAAATAAAAACTCTACACTCGCGGAATATGATGAAACTTTGATCCCCAAGCCAACCTTTCTGGTTACAAAATCTTCCTCCCTGAAATGCAAAGCTACCTGGATGAAACTTGCATGAACTGGATGGTTCATACTGGCAGCATCTCAGGGCCTCCACCCCACCATGTCATGGATAATTATTTATACCACTTAGGGGTTGGTACTAAGACAGTTCTAGGATTTCCAGATTCTTTTTTTATTTTCAGAGAAAAGAGAAAATGTGAACCCTTCCTCAGTATTAACGATACCCTAGGGGTTAGCCTAGAGACATCCAGAAAATAAGCCACTTCAGATATAGTCAATCATGAATTCTGTTTCTAAAGCTTGAAGTCATAAGATCCTGTATTGACTCATCATTTCTATAGTAACAGGTCTGCAGGATACCCCAGATATTGCCTTTTTCTAGTCTCAGTGTGAACAAATAATGCCACATGATGGAATGAATGTAATCCCTCTGTGCATGTGTGCACAGGTACACACATGTGCGCGCCATGCACACACACACACCAACAAAATAAAACCTGGCCCCCAATGCCAGAAACTTAAATGGTGTCAAGAAAGCCAAAAGAACAAGACCTTTAAAGATGATTGACAAGAAAATTTTTCATTAATACTGCTAACTTTATACTTTCAGACATAGTAAAAGTAAGTGTTGCCAACAGATAACAGATGTGTGTGAATGGTGGTTCCTTACCCACCCCCCCAGTACAAATCTTTGTAGACCCTTCTGATGCTCTGTCTTCGGCCTCCCAGGACTTTCTTCCCATCAAAAAGTTGGTTGACATCAGGCAAAAAAAAGTCAGAAGACCCAAACTGGAATTCGACTCAATTTGACAGAGCAAATACTAAGTTATTAAATGTCTGTTTACAAGGTACTATGCAGGTCTTCTGAACATACGAAGTGCATTACATGTAATCCCTACATTCAAAGGATGTATTATCTTGTAGAGGAGACAAGACAGATATATAGAATTTAAAAGGACCAGATGACACCAGGATGGTTAGACTAGCAGAGGCTTCACTGAAGACGATGCTGCTGGATGAGGCTTTGGGCGCGAGAGCCTCCCTGATAATGAGAGCTACCATTTATGGAGGGAGTTGACAAACTTGTCCTGCAAAGGGCCAGACAGGAAATATTTTAGGCTTTGCAGCCTGTGCAATTTCTCCAGTAACTATTCAGCTCAGCCTCTGAGCTGAGAAATCCAAGTGTGCAGAAGAGAGACCGTTAACAAGAGCAGGGAAGTCGCAGAAGGCTTCCCGGAAGACTGCATTTTGAAGACTAGGCAGGAGCTGGCCAAGTTGCCAGGGGCAATAAGGTCACGACACAGAGGTGCAGGTGGCTAAGGAGGCAGTGGAGACTACAGCTCAGTAATGTGGAGGCTTTGCATAGAGAAGTTGTAGGGTCAGGTCATACTGACGGGCCTCTGAAGAAGCAGACCAGAAACCTCGGGCTCGAAACAGCAGCAGCAAGCATTGGCCGGAGCTCCTCAGGGAACGGCATGGAGGATGAGGATGGCTGAGGAGGGTGAGCCAGGCAGTGAGATGCAGACTTAGGGTGCAGGAATGTTCGCGTAAACGGGAAGCAGGAGGCTGTAGTAACAAACGCAGGCTCAGAGGTCCGGCGTGACGACCATAGGAAGAGAATGAGGAGTAAACCAAGGAGTATTTCAGAATAAGAGAATTTGGTGCCAAATCTGGATACAGACGTTTAAGGAGAAAGCTTCCACCTTGTTAGAAGCCGCATTAAAAAATAATAAATAAATAAAACCCTCAGCGTTTTTCTAAGTAGATTTCATAGAACTTTTGTTTTTGGGATTTGTTAATAGCATTACTCAAGATAACAAACAGACAGACAATCAGAAAGACTTTCAAGCTCTAACGGGAAGGGGCAAGCCGAGTGAAAGTTAAGCAGGTTTTTTAAAATAAATCTTTGAAAAGCCTTTAAAATTCTCATATGTGTTACAAATCCCCAAGGAGGAAATACAGCACGCAGCATTGTCAGAAATAGTTTAAATATGGCATTCGTTTCTTTGCAGAACATCTCGTTGGACTCGTGTGCTACCGAGAGCCCATCGTGGGGACCAACCTAACAGATTTCGGAGGACCTCCTCTGGGCCAGATGCTCCGCTGGCCGTACGCCTTGGTCCTGACAATCCTCTGCCTTACGCTCACTAGCCCATCTTGCGGATGAGGGCACCAAGGCTCAGAGGCTTTGAGCCCTTTGTTTAAAACTCACTCGGCCGCTGGGCCTCCAGCACCCACATCCTCCTCCTTCCTGTCCACCGTGCTTCCTTCCCTGTCGTAGATCTGCAAGATCTGCAAATCAGACTTCCCCGGCTTTCGCAAGAACACCCGATCGGCTGCATTTTGCTGAGGAGTTGTTTTTAGCATTTTCTTAAGTCCCTGCCTGGGACGCAGGATCTCGCGCGTCGTAGGCCTGCTGATACCAGCGTCCAACCTATTGGCATCCACCTGCGTCACACACGGCTTCCGGGGGCATCATCCGGGTTTTAGATTCTCCTCTCCCTTTGTTTCCAGAGCCTGACGTCTACACACATGACCACACAGGCAGGAAGGGGCGCGGCGAGCCAGCGGGGATGATGTGGAGCAGGGCAGGAGGGCACCGACAAGGGCCTGATGTCTCACGCGCCCCTAGAATTGACACGTACCACACCAGGGCCCGCAGCCGCTACCGTCACAACGGCTCAGTGTTAAATTTAGAATAAAAACCAATGAAAAGGTGACAAGGAAACATATGCTCAGAACGGCAATAAGCAGAGTGTTTATGGAAATGTGGCCTCTGGCTACAGTGGGGAAGGGTTAGATTTTACCAACCTCCCTCCCCCTCCCCCAACTTCTCAATTTTCACCCACATCCAGAGTTTACACCAGTCCAAACGGCTTTCCACGAACAATGTACTGCGAGTTTTACTACAGTGTGTGGACTAACTAGTGTCTGGAACTAAAGGTCATGGGGCTGACTGCTGACCCCTTCACCCTGCACCAGGGCAGATGACCGAGTCAGGCTGGGTTCGGGGAGAGCTACAATAATGACCCGGGCTGGATTCGAGGTGCTTCAGCTTGGGGTTCTTGCCTAAGCGCAGGCTGTTAGTGAGATGAAGACACAGGTGAGAATGTAGGTTTCCCCCCTCCTGTCTCGGCAAGGGGTGCCCACCGTTTCGGAGCCTGTAAATAGTGCGATGTTGCCAGGACGGACAGCCTGGAGACGTGAGGACGCTGCCTCCGGCATCCCCGGCCATGCCGGCATCCAGAAGCAAACTGTACTGCTGTGAAAAGCAAAACCTGTGCTGCTCAGCACTCTGCGTCGGCCCCGTTTCATGTCTGGGCTAAAGAGCTTTGAAATCCCGCTGTCCCATAATTGGGGAAGTCACTGCTGGTGTTCCTTTCGGTCCACCGTGGAGACCGATGCAGCCGGCCTCAGCATGGCTCCGCATCGAAAGTCCCCTTTTGGTAGTTTCTCCTAAAGTACTGTCATATCCATCCTACACTTGACACTTCCTCCCCCTTAGTCCAGACGCCCCTTCTGCAGTTCCCACCTGGTCTGTTCCCAGGTTTTTCTCACTGGTCAACCTGTCTCTGGTGTTTCGTCTCCCGATCACCCTCCGTACCGTTGTTCCCAGACGGATGCTTCCGGAGCACTGTAGGAGCACGGAATGGCAATGATCAGAGTGTTTATGGAAGTACGAAACCCTTTAGCCATTCTCGAACGACTTTAAGATCAAAATCAGCGAAGAGGGCTCGGCCGGCGGGCCCTGTGACCCGCCGCCCCCCGTGCAGTCTCGGACCCGTGTCTCGCGTGCCTTTTTCCTATTTAGAACAACGTCTCCCCAGAGGCTGCCTGCCAAGGTCCACTGCCCTCCATCACCCTGGCCAGAAAGCAGGCCACAGTCCTGCACCCGGCTGGATGCGGAGCCCCTCGTCGGCGCTTCCTGTTCTCAGGCTCCTCACAGCCCTGCATCATGCTTTACTGCGATTTCTGCTTTACTCGACACCTTCCCACACATTTCACGAACGATCGAGGGCAGGGCCCGGCTCTCATGCACTAATGTGTCCCTACATGTAGCACAGGGCGCGGCACGACAGGCTCTCTCAGCGGTCAGTATCCGGCGAGCGCTTTTTAGCCTGTGGAATGGAACTCTCTCCCCAGGGGTGAGAGAGTTGGGTAAGAGCTGGGCAGAGTGTGGATTTTATTTTCTCTGCTCATGTTAATAATGCCTGGTAATAAACCACCGGGGCTGCTCTGGCACCCTCACGGGAGGGGTGCTCACCCTGCGGCAGCCCCGCGGGCAGATCCGAAGGTCACAGAGATGCACCGAGGCACGTGACAAGCCCCGGGGGCATCCTGGTCCTGGACCGTGGGGAAACGGATGCAGAGCTCTGAGAGACGAGGAGGGTGGATGGCCAAGGTCTGGTTTTGCCACTCTCTGTGTGGCCAGACTCGTGTCTTCATGCTGTGGACCTCGGTTCCTCCCCTCTGGAGTTGGGGGCGCCGGACTGCCGGTGGGAGGAGGGGGAGGCCCTCCTGCAGGGGCCAGGGTCTGTGGCAGTTGTCCCGGGGTGGGGCACGGTACTGCTGCTCAACACCCCCAAGTCCTGGGACAACACACACACCCTGGAGTTACCCGTGTTCATGATCCAAAGTGAAGCCATTGTGATGAAGCACGATTCACAAAAAACCCTTCACAAGTAGGGTGCTGAGTTCACGGGGTGGTGAGGAATACGGTGCACGTGAGCAATACTGACAAGCGGAAGTTCGGCATATGTGTCACCGCCACAGTTATTTCTCAGGATCTTTGCAGTTACGGTATTTTATCATTCTCTAAGGGAACTGGGCGATGGCATTTGACCTTCCACCCTCGCCCCGGCTCAGCAGGACAAGGCAGCTGCCCACTCTTCTTCACCACACGCTCGCGCTGACCCTCCCACCGCCTGGGCCCTTCACAGTCTCTTCAGCTGGACGCCCCCCTGTCCCCTCCCCTCCTGCCCCCGCTACCTGCCACCTCCCCTCGGCCTCCAACCATAGGAGCAACTCAGGGCTCGGCCCCGGGCCCACTTCTCACCCAGTCTTCCTCCCTGGGTGAGCTCGTCTGCGCGCAGGGCTTTCGATGCTGGTCGGATCCAGCAGACAGACAGACCTGCACCTCCAGCAGCGACCTCTCCTGGAGCCCCAGACCCGCACGTCCAGCAACCCCCTCCTCCACTTGGACGTCTCTATGGAAACTCGGAACGACAAGCCTGCACGAAGCTCTTCACTCCCCACCTTCCCCCAGCCTGTTTCACCCCCACCCGCTGTTTGTAAACGGCGCGGCGGCCTCATCAGCTGTGCTAGCCAACATCCAGGGGTCACAGGAACTCTCTTGGCTCCTCTTCCCCGGCACCTCCCTCCCCCGGGTCCACCCTGTCTTCACGTTTCTCTGTTCCATAAACAAACCTCGCCCTGGTCCTTCCTCTCTGTGTCCACTGCCCGGGTTCTGGCCGTAGGTCTCTAACTGGTGCGCCCGAGTCCACGCCGGCCTCCCTTGTCGCGATTGCACCCAGGGCTGGAGGGACCCTCAAGCAGACACGTGCCTGGGGCCCTTGCCTCAGCGGCCCCCTCGCCAGCTGGTTTACGGGGTTCTGCAGGGCCGTCCTGCCTCTCCAGCCTCGAGCCAGGCCGGGGGTTCCTCGCTCACTCACTCTGTCCAGCCTCACTAGCCTTCCCTACCTCGAGCCTTTCCGCCGGCCATTCCCGCTTCCCGGGGTGTCCCCCTCCAGCTCGGCCTTCACGCCTCGGCACGAGTGCCACCCGGGCCTTCCCGACGACCTGCTCTCAGGTGCCTCTGTCGCTCTCTCCCGGCACCCTCTCCCTTCCCCTCACAGCCCACAGCTCCTGAAGTTCCGTTCGCCCCTCACTGACTCGCTCACGTGCTGCTGTCCCATGTCCGCTCCGCGAGGGCAGAAACCATGTCTGACCTACAGTGCCGTTTGTTCAACGCCTGAACAAAGCGGAAAATGAATATCCGCTGAATGATGAAAAATAAAGACTGATGAAAACAAACAAACACACAGCTGATTGGATCACATGAGAGATTTTCTTTGGTTTCGACATGCTGTTATGTGTATCTGTAATGACCTTGTCCAGCCCACTGAACGCAAGATGCGCGCTCTGTCCAGGCCCCAACCTGTTAATTCCCCTTGAAGAGAAACACTGTGGGAATTTTGAAGGAATAACATCTCCTCTTTCCACCCAGCCCTGTACAAGAACGCAGAGACCGGGAGAGCTCGAGGGCAGGTGTCTCCTCTTTACCCTCATCTGCGTTATTCTGATCGATAGTGACCAGGAACCCGCTGTGAGCAGAATCTATGGCAGCACCTCCGGGAGCTGCAAAGAAGTGGGCACTGTGCCCCTTCCCTCTCGGGGAGAACAGCCCAAATAAAAACACATAAAGCCGTAAGCCCCAAACACATCAATATATATGGAACCAATTACCACGGTAATCGACCAGACCAGTAATAAATTGACAGGAGGGGCAGCAGCAGTCGGCACTGCCGGACGGGGCCCACGCGAGGAGGGGCTTTATAAGCTGCCTCTGTGGAATCAACCTGACTAAAGAAAAACCCCAGGAAGCAGGAAAATGTCAAGGGAGTCCAGGCTGTTGATTTACCCGATTAGGTGGTTTTTTTCCCCTGTCACTGGCTCTCACATTCCACCTACAAAGCACGTATTTTAACTGGCGATTTATTGAGACATTGAGTGGAGAAATGCTTCTTTCTACCTTTCTTTTTCTTTCCCGATTTATTTATTTATTTATTTATTCATTCATTTATTTGTTTATTTATGTATTTATCGATTGATCTATCTATCTATTTATTTATTCAGCAAAAGCAAAATTATGCGAAGGTCTTTTTGAATCCTTATCGTTGTGGCGATTGCTCTACGCTGAGGGCTCCGTGGTATCAACTTCTGACTGAGTGGGCCGGACACTGTCCCCTGCCAGGCTTCCCCAGGTTGGCGGGCTGGGCGTGGTGATGACCTCGCCGAGCCATCTCTTCTTTTCGAATTAAGTCGGGCTTTAAGGGGAGATCAGTGTGACTGCTTTCTGGAGCCCCTGGGCATAAGTTAGTTTAGGGAGGTATTGTCCCCTCTCTGGCCTTAGGGGGCGGTTGCCAGGCCATGAACAATCTACGGACAGCCCTTCACAAAGCTCCGAGGTGGGGGTCTGGGAGTCCCACGTGGCCCAGTCCCTGGGTGGCCGAGTCTAGCCCAACAGCACCTCTCCCCAGAGATGCCTGACATTGCAAGCGGTCTTTCATTGAAACTCTCCACGCTTTCCTGTCACAGATTCCTCCTGAGGGCAGTCACCTTCAGTGTGGGCACCGCCGTAGCTGACAGAATATGAGCAAGTCTGGTCCCTGAGATACTTCCTAAGGAGCAGGACGGGCTCTCAAGGTGAAGAGTGTGTTCTGGACCTTGCACAGCTTTCTCTGTCTCTCTCTGAGTCCCATAGATACTCACTAGCCAACTGCAAGGGGAGAGGAGGTTAAGGTGAGGCTGGAGGAGGAAACGGTTATGATTTACCATTAGCATCTAGCATCCCACTGTGCTTAGGAGCCTTCTTTTCTTACCCATTGTTCTCCTGGTGCCCAGCACTGTGCCTGACCTGCGGTAAACACCCAACACGCATTTCCGAACAAACGTACGGACATCGTGACTTTGCAAAGGAACTCCTAGCCTTCCCTCAAGGGGTCGCGAGTTGAGGTCTACATGTCGCTGACTCTGCCGGCAGCAATTTACCAGCAGTAAGGTCAGAGTGTACCTGGGAATTTTTAAGAGAGAGGAAGTTGATCTGATTGGAAAAATCACCTTCCTCTTATCAGTGACAGAGACAGAAATGGCGTTTTGCAGTTTTTGACGGTTGTGACATTAATCGTCTACGTTTTGTTCTATAGCTGGCAGCTGGGGCCAGGTTTGAAGATGATGTCAACTGCCCCATTTTTTTCCAAATTAATTACTTCCCTGATCCATTTCCTGTTGATTTCTTGATGTTAGTTTTTTCTTATGTATTTTTAATTTTCCCCTTTATGCCTTTCAGTAACTGAACCAACTTCCAGAGAGTTCCATGAGACTCAGGGAGACTGTCTTTGACAGCAGAGGGACGCCAACGAGAAATGGACCGGAAACGGCCAGTGGCCAAACGGATGACAGCGGTTTCGCCTGAGACCGATGTGTTTGCTCTGGTCAAGCACTTTTATGTCTCGTGTTTCAGTTTAAACACAGGTTACATGTTATACTCGATGCATATCCCATTACCCACCCCCTCTGCAAAGAAAACCTTCCAACTTGCTTTATAAAAGAAAAGCGATTACAGGGAGGGTGAGAAGACACAGCCCCCTGTTGGCTCCTGTAACATAAATGGCAGTTGGAAACCTGGAACAACACTCACAAGCTGGAGCCCTACGCGCGGATTTCTCCCAGTCCCCCGGGTTTGGTCCTGACCCTGCCTTGGGCTTGATCACTGGGTTTTAATGTCTAGCCGATTCTTCTAATGCCGAATTCCAGGACATGACATCACACACACACACACGCACACTCACACTCACACTAACCAAACCTGGAGATGCAGAGGAGGGATGATAAAAGGGTGGACTGGTGCCAGGGAGTTGGGGCAGAAGGTGTTTGGGGACACACTGCCTTAGCAATATGCTGTCATTTCCTTTGGCATGAAAAGAGGAAGAGGAAAAAAGATGGCATTCACTCATTTGTTCATTTAACCAACATTTTTGCCTGCCTGCTATATGCCGTGCGTGGCGTGGGCACAGTCAGAGATGGGAGTGACGTGGCCTCCAGCCACCAGCAACTGGTGACCCCTTCTCGCCTTTGAGAATTCAAAAGTGTTCCTCTAACGCAGACTATTAATGGAAATCAGGAAAAGGTGGAGCCTAACTAAAACGCAAAACCTGCTAATATGTGATCTCTCAACCCCAACATCTACTTCTGGAAGAACTTGTGCTGTTGTTAGTAGGGCCAGGTTCCCACCTCTGGGGCACAGGAGGGATCAGTGTCTGCATCTCCTTGCAGGCGGTGAACCAGACGGCACAGGCTTCGAAGCACAGGTAAAAGGGAAGGCTGATCCAGCTGGACTCTTTCATGAATTTCCCCTCCTTTGGAGAATGCACCTGACAGCTTCTTTGCACTTAAAAGACAGTAACCCAGACCATTTATCAATACAGCTTCTGCAGGGGTCCATTTCCCAGAGATACCCTTCCTCACAGAAAGAGAGAGAGAGAGAGAGAGAGAGAGAGAGAGAGAGAGAGAAAGAAAGAAAGAAAGAAAGAAAGAAAGAAAGAAAGAAAGAAAGAAAGAAAGAAAGAAAGAAAAAGAAAGAAAGAAGAAAGAAAGGAATCCCTGTCATATTGGTGGGAGAAGTCATGCTTATTTCCTGGTCTTTTCCCAGCAAAGGGACTGTACCGGGACTGAAAATGGTTGCCAAAGGACATGACGTTGATTGTGATTTTTGGAAGATTTGATTCCCCTATCCCACTAGCCTAGTTAGTAGGTGATTCGTGACTTCTAAAATATACAGCAGTGTTCTCAGAGAAAGTTTACCCAGGGCAAGTTTCACTGATATTTCCTTGAAATTCTTATCACTTGCTATTTTGTTCAAAAAAGAATGAGCTAAACTATACATTTCATTAAAATAATGCTGATAATACTAATGAGTCAAAAACACATTGAACGCTTACAGAATGCTAGACATTGTGCTTTATATGTAATTACTGTATTCAGTCCTTACACAATCCTTACTTGTAAGATAAGTATTTCATAGCCCTCTTTTACAGACATAGAAACTGAGGCTCACTGCCATTAAGTAAACTTCTCAAGTGCCACAGCAAATAAAAAATGTTAAGATGGAGCCTTTGCAACAAACAACTACATTAAACTCCTTCCACTGCAATATCAGTTGAGTTGACCTATTTAGCCTTGAGCCAGGCATTATTAAATGTTGCCTTCTGACCAGAAGGAGAAATTATGTGCTGAGTATATAGAGTCACAGAACATTAGAAGTAGAAGTAGAAGTTAATTATTATACAGATGAGAAGATTATTTTGAAGTGGGTTGAGTAATTTATTCAAGGTCGGCTGGCTGGCTGATGGCTCAGCTGAGACCAAAAATCTAAGTCCCTTGCCTCCCCATCCAGTGCTCTGTCCCTCAGCATGCTGTCTTACAGTAGGATGGCCAATATAGACATATTATTGCTTAAGACACATGCACGTAACTCAAAAGATGTGAAAAATCCCAACTGATATCAAGTTCAGATTTTCATATGTGATGCAGAATCTCCCTTGTATCACCGTTTATTTTGTAATTTTTTCCCCCGACATATGTTTTGTATAGATAAACTATTACTTGCGGGATAGAGCCCATAACTTAAGGTCAAGATGGAAGTCCTGGTAGACAGCTGCATGGCACTGCCAAGCCTGTGGCCGTATGTTTATTTCCCTTGGGTCTCTATCATCATAGCCAGGCCACTTGAGCACTGATTGGCATAGATAAAAAAGGATGGGCTGAAAAAACTGGTCTCCTCCTAGCTTGCTGAATCTAGAGAACAGAATTCTGCTAGGAGCAGAATTCCTTCTCTTCATATTCCATCCGAGCCTCTCTCTTCCCCACAGACCAGGTAGATATTTACCAAGTAACTTCTGTATGTCCTGCACGATGCTGGACGCTAAGAGAATTAAAAAGAGTATGAAGTCTTTGTAGTGGCTATTTCCTCTGCTTGCATTGTTCTGTGCCCCAAATTGTGCATGGCGAGCTCTTTCTTGTCTAATAGGTCTCAGCTCAAACTCACCCCCTCGTCACCATGACCAAGGCCTTCTCTGTGCCCGCCACCTTCGTCAACGCCTCTAAACATCACCTGGTTTATTTCTTCATAGTATCTATCACTATCTAGAATAATTGCTTTCATTTATCTGTTACTTGGTACTTTCTGTCTCTCTTCATTAGAAGTTCCACAAAAGCAGGAAGCTTTTCTGTGTCATTTACCATTATATGCCCAGTGTCTACACTGATGTTTAGATATAGAAGGTTTTAACTAAATGAATAAATAAGCCCACTCTGAGGAAGCAATCAATCAAGTTGTGAAGGAAAAGCTTACATATTTGGAGTAGAGAATAATCTAGAATACTGTATAATTAACTACCAAATTGTATGTCACGGACAACACGTTGCTATTATCAGTCCTATAATTATATGAAAGAAGTTTGATATCACCACCAGAATTGTCTCATCAACTAAAACACCAGCCAGGTTAAACACAGAAAATCCTACAACAATTTGCAGTTTTTAGAGAAACAAAAATGGGGCCTCTCGAATACTATTTTAAAAACCTAGGGAGAATGCTTGAGGTAGTAAGATGAGGACAGTGTTACGTACAATGTAAAATCTTATAAAGTCAGCTTAACACCTTTAATCCTGATTGCTGGCATGCTTTCAACTTCCTTTCACCCCGAGGGCTTAAGACTACGCACTTTGCACACATGCCTAACGATTGATGCTTAATCAGAGAAACGTCCTGTTCCATTCAGGCTCGTCTTCTGTCTGTGACACTCCTCTGCGGACAGGACACTAGGACACACCCTTAGAGGCCACGTGCCATGGTTCTAGCGTTGGAGTTCTGCACTAGACAGGATGAACAGGGGCGATGGCGAATCCTGCGCCCTGTTGTTGGTCTTCCAGAAAACTCTATCACCTTCCTAATTCAGATGTAGTCCTCAAGTTAGCATTTTTGCATCCCCTGAGAGCCTGTCAGACACGCAGAATCTCCGGCCCCGCCCAGACTTACTGAACAGGATCCCCATTCCAGCAAGGTCTCGCGTGACCCAGACACACAGTAAATTCTGAGTCACGCTCCTGCATAGGAAAACATAAACTCCTCTAGCAAGGGTGTCATCACGGATCACGGTCCAAAAAAAGGAAAAAGAAAAGAAAACCACACAACAATCAAAAATCCAGAAAACTCAAGGGCCCACCAGGAAGTCTAAACAGGAGTAAGTGAGAAAAGCTACGTAACACGCTTATTTAGCAAAGTGCCCAGCTCAGGGTAAGTGCTCAAAAAATGGTCGCTACTTGGCAGTTATCCGAAGCGATTTCCTCCCCCAACCTACAGATCCAGTTTACTCTGGACTCATTGCATCAGAGCCTGGGGACTCGAAGGCTCTAATTAAATCCGCACACATATGTTTAGGAAAGCTTGGTTTCTTTTCAGAGACTCTGTTTATGATGCCACCAGGCTCATTTTCAGCAGCACCTTCATCAGGCCCGTTGCCTGGGACCGCCAGAGAACAGCTGTCTCCTCTAAAACCCTTCTCTGCTCACTGGAGGGCTTTGCATGTAGCAGGCCCTCAGCAAACGTTTGTTGAATGAATTAATTAATCATTTAAAGAAAATAGCTATGTGCCATAATTGCTTTGCTACTTGAGTGTTCACTTCATCGCCGTAAATGTGCATAAAGAGAGCCTTTGGAGTTGGTTTCAGCCCTAGGGTTGTAAAACATCAAGCATTAGAGAAACTTAAGTTATTACTCTTCATTGGATTTCTACGGTGTATCCTTAACTTAATCAGATTTTTATGCCACTTACCACAATTATGTAAGTTAGCCTATGAACTGCACCAGCATCAGATACACAAGACTGGGTCTCTGCTGGCCAGCCTCCACAGACCGGGTTCAGAAGGTCAAGTGCTGATTCAGCTATTGCTTTTGGTTCAGCCATAGCAGAAATCTGTTCACGGTCCTGGGGAGACAGGTCAACTGAGTCTGTCTTGGGCGCTATCGACTCAAAAATAAATTGATGGAAAGAGGAAAACCTGGCATTCTGTGTGTAGAAAGACAATGCCATGGGAGGTTTATGTCTTCCTTTGGCTCTAATCTGACTTAAGACTTCTCAGAGCTAGAGGGCCGACTTAAAGGGAAGACTATCAGCGTGTATCTTGGAAGAAGAGGAAGCTATTCTTCATAACTTTCCCCATGGAAAGGAAGCAACTGGCGAGAAAAAAAAAAACCCCACAAAACAAAACAAAAGAAAAATAACAAGTGAATTTTGGACTAGAAGGTGCAATGGGAAGAAAGAGCTTGCTTACTGCCACCTGTCAACGCAGATAAGCCCTGTGAGACGCACCAAAAGCAACAGCAAGAAAAGGCAATGGCAAAGGTCGGCTCTAAAGTAACAATGAAAGTGATATTGGAAAAGGAGAGAAAGCAAGACCTGAGGAAATCCACTCCTGAATGGAGTATGAAAGAAAAAAAAAAGAAAATGTGCTCTTCGTAGCATGTCGGGTGAAGGGTTAAAATTAAGCCCTTGGAAGTTCTTTATTGCAGAAGGTTCAATTTTTGTCGCTACTTCTCTGGAATCTATAGATCTATAGCTCTTTACTGGTTTCTTCTGAGGAACAAAATACAAGATTTATTCCTGCAACCTGCGGTGGATGCTGATTATATGTCGGGCACTGTGTCAGGGATGAAGACTTAAAGATTAAGTAGAAATGGTCGTATTCTTTTGCCCTTCCTCCAAGATTTCTATCCAAAGTTCAATTCATTGTAGATACAAGTGAACATTTTTTTTTCCAGTTACTTTTATAAGTTTTCACTTAAGGTAACATAAACTTTTCAGAATATATTTTTCAATGTTTTAAAAGAGTTTTATTATATAAGTGGCATGTGCCTAATGTGGCAAAAACAATACAGAAGTTTTTAGTATAAAAAAATAGAATTATTCACCCTGTACCCCTAATCTTGGAGCAAACAGATAATTTGTTCCTATAGATACATAAACAAAGCTATTTTGAGATTATATATATATATAAATATATATATATATATTTATTAAATATATATATATTTCTCTATATATAATGTGTATACATATACATACCATATATATAGTGAGGCTAAAAGATTATATTATTTATATATGTGTGTGTGTATATATATATATATATATATATATATATATATATATAATTCTGTAAACAGACAAGATCCTGAAATATCTACTCTCCTGCAACTTGCTTTGTCTACTTCCAAGTGACTAGGACTAGACTATCTCAGAATAGACACAGGGTACACTGGTAGCAATGGTTGCCTGGACGCCTCCAGGGAGTGGGATTAGATTACTAGGAAGTAAGAGTGGGAACAAGATTTATTTTTCACTTTATTCTGTTTTATACATTTTGATTTTTTAAATAAACGTTTTAAATTAAAAAAAAATAAAGAAGAGAAAGATGGTAAGTGCTATGGAGTCTACTATGATGGAGACAGCCATAGAGAGAAATGACAGTGCAGGGAAATGTGAAGAATGCTGTCAAGGGTGCATGGAAGGAGGTATAAGGGCACGAAATAGGCAGCAGAGGACTCTGCCCAGAGCAGCAAGGCAGGCTCGGTGGAAGTGATGACATGGGCGCCGGCTCTTGGAGAGGAGGAAGGGAGAGATGGTGTAACAGAGGACAAGGTTGGACAGGCAGCACATGCACAGGGCTCAGGAGTATGGCAAAGGCCCGATGCCTCCTTCTAAACCAGTGGGAAACTCGATCCCGGACCCAGAGTTGAGGCCTGGCGCTGGGGCAGGGTATCATTTAGTTGTAAATGGCAAGTTATGGAGCTGAAGGGGGCAACTGAGAAAACACAGGGAAGAGACAGAAATCAGATCCAGGAAGACGAATTGCTGATCCTAAGGGCACAAGAAGGGAGACATTTCCTCCCAGAAATTAGGCAACTGAATAGACACCAGAAAAAAGGAATTAGTGCTTAGAGAGGAGAAAAATATTTAAGAGTAAAAATCAGACCAAATAATAAGAAAGATAAATACTAGAGGTATGCAGGGTGGGGGATGGTATACACAGATGGCTGAGAGAGCTCAAAACAGACGTATAAAATGCTTGAATATCTTTGAAGATCACTAACAACCAAGGGGCTGTATGCGTCAGATCTATAAGAACTAAAGCCAGCAGTCGGACTGCGACAAAACTAGCTGCTGAGTGGCAAGAACAGCTTGAGATCAAGAAGGGCAGGGCACACTGTTAAGGCCATCGACAAATTTCCCTCCTGGGCTCAGTATTTAACCTTAAGGACCCTGCAATGCTCTGGACAGACGCAAAGCGGGGTAGAACCCAGGGTTCCGGGGTGGGTCAGACTCTCATCTCCCAGCAGGCCCGGAGGCTGGCAATCCTCGAATCATTGGCAAACAGAAACAGAGGAGGAGTCGTCAGCCTTTTGGTTTAATCACTAGGCTGTGGCATGGAAACATAAGAAAGCTTTGCCAGCTGGAACTGGTCTTATCTACATTTGCTTATGTTATACTCCTTTTTTTGGCAAACTGAAATCAGAACAATTTTAAGATGCGGAAGTTTGTTTGAAGGGATAGCAGAACCCCGTGGTGGTGTCTTTGAGTTTAGAGGACTCAGGGCCTGGGGAGAAAGGCTGCAGCAACGACAGCCCAGACTCAAGCCTATTGCTTCTTCTGGAAGGAAACGCCCGGAAGAGAGATTCTCACACCTCTGCTCCCTCTGGAGCAAGACAAGCGCGAGCTTGTGAGTTGCTCAGAGAACCGAAAGCGACTCAGCCACGGGGGGCCATTTCCTGCTGACACCAGAAGGTCCCAAGTCCCAGAAGGACCCTTGATCTTTAAATCCTAGGATGACCTGCTTCTTGAGTTTCCTTTGTGCTAATTTCATCACTAGCCCTTTCGCGACTCAACTTGGCCTCAGCAGAACGCCACGGGGGTAAAGCTCAGAAGAAGTTCCACGAATGGCAATTCTAAACCAGTGCTGGTTGATCAGAATACAAATTTACCAGCCAGTACTCCTCCTATACCACCAGGAGGTGGATCTAGAGGGTCTGAAAAATTCCAACTTCTTATACTTACTTAGACCGAATGCTCATTTGCAATCAAACGGCGGACAAAGATGTATTTGTGGGGTTATTATCTGGAGTCGTATACAAATACTTGGATCAATGAGAGTTCCTCAGAGCACAAATCAATGGGAAAAATGGGCCCAAACACACGGCAGGGACGGCGAGAAGGATTTTATTGTGTCGTTCCTGCAAGGGGCTGCTGGCCAGTGTAGGCTGGGGGTGCTGGAGGCGGGAAGGCGTGGGCAGGCTCCGCCTTCTCCCCTCCTCTATGAGAACGCCCCACCACTTTGCCCGTACTATGGCAGCAGTGTGCATGGTGGCTGGCAAAACCTTTACAGGACTCGCTCTATGATGACCAACAAGGAACATACAATTTTGACACCATCATCTATAGTTTCCCCCAAATACCCCTGTGTTGAGATTTGGTTTCAGCAACCAAACCCTGACAATTTTCAGGATGGGCACGGAGCATCGGGCAACCTCCGAATCAGTCCTTCGCCTACAGACTCCTTAAGTCTGGTCCTATGGGTTGCACCTAGGCAGCCGGTACTTGCACAGGGCGGAGAAGTTGTTGGTGAGCGTATCACTCACCTTTGCTGATGTCTTCATATTCCAGCCAGAGTCGGCGCTGGACCTGCTTGTTTGGGTACCAGATGGAACAGGACTCCTCGAAGCCGTAGACAGCTTCCTGGATGTAATGATTGCCGAACTGGTCCAACAAGGCCACGAAGTCCACACGAGATGTGGCCCCGTCCAGGGAGTGGAGAGCATTGCTGAGGGCTAAGGAGAAACATCACCCAAGAGTAAGAGTGAGGACTCACAATCTGGGAATCTGGATTCCCGGGCTATTCAGCCTCAAACGTGGACAGGCCTGCGGGCCCAGGGCGAGCTGGAGAGCTGGCTGGAGCCATCAGGTGTGGGTCTCCATTCGGCCGAGTCAGACCTTACGGTTCCTGAATGAATGGATCCCTAAGCCAGCTGGCTTTGTTAGCTGTGCAGGCTAAGCAGAGCATCGCCAAGTCTACCCCCTGCTTGAGGCGATGGTTTTTTCCAACCCAAATCATCAGTCATGACAGAAAATCAATTTAGAGAGCTCAAATAATAGCATTGTGGGGAGGGGGGGAGTGAAAAAGAAGAGCAGAGTCTAGAACAGAAATACACATGCCAGCAGAGAACATCTCTCCTGGCAGGTGAAGTGCCGCTTCAGGGAACTTCTGCTGTGTGTACACGGCGTGTGCCCATGGTCAGGGTCAGGGAGCAGAATTTTCTAACTGTGGGGAGTGACCAACAAGGTCTGCAGAATATCGCCTTCGGCCATCCAAACCGGGAACGGGGGGATGATGGAAGAAGAAAAGTTAAGAACAGTCATTAACACACGGCTTAAATGACTGCAGACGAGCACGAGTATAAAGACTGGGGAAGGACAAGAACGTCCTTGCTGGCTGCACCTCCGATTCGCTTTCCCTGTTTAAGAGAATTCTATCTGTTGGAAAGCCAGCCTATGGCAAACTTGCTAAACCCAATGCCTTCTGCACCCGGCCGGCACTACGCAGCCCTCCCTCTGCGTGGCCTTTATACACCTGTGTCCTGTCAGGGAGAGGCAGACGCTGGACCAGGCAGGAGACCCCAAGTGCAGAAGTCCACGTGGCCCGTGATGTCAGGGGTGGCTTTGAAAGGCACATGGCGCTAGAGAGACCCGACGGTTAACCCCTCACGTGCACAGCACCTGTGCAAGGTGCAAACCGAGTGTGGGGACAGCGCAGGGCCCATCTGTACTGCCAGTTTCCAGGAGGGAAGAGCAGGTTTTTTTTCTAGGTGTTTCCTGCACTGGCAGAGTTGACTTCAGTAAGATCCCCATCTCAATCCCTTCTTGCCAAGAACTCTTTTGTGATTAAGAAATAGGAAGTTCTGAGAACCCTTGTATCCTCCGGCAGTGTTCTCTGTCCTTAAGCGTTTTCCTTCTGTACAGACACAGCTTTCCTTTCTGTGGTATATGTCTCGCCTCTTCATAACTCTCCAGCTGGCACCTACCCTGTGTCTCTCCCTGAGGGCCTGAAGCCCTGCCTCCCTGTTGCTGACCCGAAGACCTGCTCCTTGTCTTGTCATCCTGTGCCAACAATTACATCTGAATCTAGTTACCCTTTCGTCCAACACAGAGAAGCCAGACTCTGTGGCATAAACGTCAGGTCTGGAGCATCCATCCCTACTTAGGTAATCCCAGGAAAAAGGAGTACAGTAATATTCTAGTCCATGGGGATGAGGTGAAATAGAGACATAAACTTACATTAAGGCTGTATTTACAGAATTTTTTTCTTTTGGAAATTGTGCATTGGAATTGTTCAAATGCTAGGCAAAATGTGATTCAAGGCATTCACCACTAAAATTTAAATAGTATAAGGCATCCCACTGTATTTTTTTAGAATAATCTTTCCTAAGGAAGTTTAAAATTCACTACTCTGTACTTCCTCGATCTATCTATCTATCTATCTATCTATCTATCTATCTATCTATCTATCTATCATCTATTTTGCTCACTTGTTTAGGAATTGTAAGCTGTTTTCTACTTTTCCTCCCTGATCCTTCTTTCTCCTTTTTGGCTCTCTCCTTTGTTTTTGCCTTCATTGCATGGAAACTTCAGGTCATTTTCTTTATGTTTGGAAAGCTTTAGTCTGTCAATTTAAGAAAATCTGCTTTTGCATGTCTTCTCTACACATGGGTGACCCCTGGGAAAATGATAAAGTCAGTGTTTATCTTCAATGGTTCCTGTCTCACCCTTTCTATCTCTTCTATCCCAGGATAAAACTTTCAATTTCATCCACACTTAGGAAAAGGTCCTTGAAGGTGAGTCTGGGTGACTCACCTTGAAGGTGAGTCTGGGTGAATAGGTTATATATCTCTTGGTGGCTACATTTTGACAACGGGATAAAAGACAGTGCCCTCGGAAAGGAACTCCTTGCCCTGGGAGCAGGAGAAGGGACGGCTCGCTGCCGTGCTCACCCTGAGAGACGGTCACTTGGTTGAGTCTGATGTGGTACATCACAGACCGGACCTTCCAAAGCTGCAGCACGGGGTACCAGACACTTCACTGAAGTTCACCATCCCTAGGGACAAAGGAGACTCGGGTTCAGCATGTGCAATTGATACATAAGTCCCAAATCTACCAGGTTGGGGTGGAGGTGGGGTGGTAACTGTGAGAAAACGAGAGAACATTCTTGGTTAGAGAGAATTTCTGGAATCATATTGAACAGCTGTTACTGAATCTTTACTCTGTGCCAGACATTGTGCTAAGCACTTTGCACCTATAAGGTCATTTGATCTTTGTGAGATGGGTGTTATTATTTGTGTTTTATAAATGGGGAGACTGAGGCTCAGAAAAGGTGTTTGCAGATGGGCCCAAGACTATCAGGGAGAGCCAGGGTGGAGTTCCAGACGTGTCTGAGACAGGGCCGGGGTTCTTAACCATTCTACTATAATATTCTCTTAGTAGATTGATATGAAGCTCTAGGTTTACTGTAACACACCAGATTTTTACTCTTTGAGAGCTGCAGTAATTGACTCAGCGCGTGTACCTGATAACATTGATTTTTCTGTCTCATTTAACTGATTTGTGTTCAGTATTTAAGTTTTAATTACTCTGAAGCTGATAACGCTGATTTCTTCTTTACCATGAGGAACAATGTCAAGTTAAGGGGCAGGCATGGCCCTATACTGAGTGCCATCTATATGCCAGACATGGTGACAGACACTTTCATTGGGGTCCTCCTTTTATCGATGGAAAAACTGAGGCTCTGAGGAGTCAAGTTACTTACATCTCAATAAACACACCCTTGAAGCCTCCTAGCCATGTTAGAATGGGGTGTTCTTATTTGGGCACCTTGGGGAGGCGGTGGCACCCTATTTGAATTTTGGCCATTACTATAAATAAAATGCTACAGAAACCAAATAATTAGGCCACAGGAAGTTAAAAAAAAAACACCTTGCTAAGTTTAGAAAACCAATTTTAGCTTCATTTCTATGTCTAATACTTGCTATGCATGTAAGTTATAGAAACAAATATACAGAGACATATGCATATGTGTATGTGTGTACATATGTATACATGCAAATATAATGATCATATATATATATTAAATTTAGATATATAGATAGATAGATGTGATGAGTGTACTTGTATAAATATACTGGCAAAAATACATACATAGTAAATTACCCTGCCATTTTGACCCATGCTTCCTTCAAGCTAAATCAACTAATTTAATGCCTAAATTAGATGAAGAGTGGGTGGGATTAATTAACTGCTTGTCAAGGCTGATCAAATTAGCTGAGCAATTGCCAAATTTCCCTTTCTGTGTGAATCATATGGGAATAATTATTGGTAAAGTAAAAAGGCAAAAAGGTCGGGAGAGGTGCTTTAGTGAATCAATTGCTTAAATTTTATCTCGGGCGATCAAAGATAAATTACCTAAGATTAGAGAAAATTTTCAGTCCTTTTTCTTTCAAATGTTCTTCTTCGAGGGCCTTAAATTTTGTGACAACAGCCATAGTACTATCTACTCTCGGCTTTTAACCTTATATTAAATTAGAAAAGCATATAATTTCATTTCTATGCTTTTAAAATTAATATAAAATTATTATAATAAATTATTATAGGTTCATATTAATTTTATAAAATTAATATAAAACTATAATAATTTTATAAAATTAATATGAACCTATAATAATTTTAAAAACATATAAATGAAATTCAAACTTTACAAGTTGAAGAGTCCGTCACATACCTCAAAGGCACGTTTCACTAGAGCGTAAATGTGCGTGCTTTGAAATAGAATCGCTCTACAGAACATGCCTTCTCTAGTTACGTCCGCTCATCGGCTTGCTGTTATTTTGAAGAGTCTATTAATACAAGCAGCAATAAATAAAAAATTTCCAGTATTTTATAAAACGTTCTCTTTAACTGAATTGTTTCCTAGCGGGAAGAGAAATGGTCGGGAATCAGGAGGCTGGAGTTCTAACTCTGGCCACTGGCCATGTCACCACGGGGCAGTTTCCAACTGCAGGTGGCTTCTCTCTGGCCACCTGGCTGGAGACTCTTTTGGTTCCCAGTCACTTCATCTGTAAAGCGAGAGGCTTAGCCGAGATGTTCTTATGCTTCCTTTTCAATTCTGTGATTCAAACCAGTTTCGAGACTTTGGGCTAGATGGTTCATTTGTTTCAGTTTTTGTATCTGAAGAGTGGGCAGGACTGATGTTTTTGCTATCAATGTGTAGCCTTTAGTTTAGAACAACCGAGGAGGAAAAAAACGAGGGAAGTGCGGACGTCGAGGAGTCGGAAGAGGTGACATTCCCACATGCACCCAGGATGAGCCAGGCCACTGAACTGCATAACTTAACTGCTGAACAGCAATCCTGCTTAACGCATTTAGACTAGAGCACTAGTCAAGGAAACAGTCACACGACTGTGAATGCTTGCGAAGTGCCGTTCTGTGCCCGCTCACAGATGATAGTTCCATTATTGAAAAAGAAAGGGATATTTTAAAGTGTGTGTGTGTGTGCGTGCGTGTGTGTGTGTGTGTGTGTGTGTGTGTGTGTGTGTGTAGCTGAGTCATGGAGTTCTTTCTCAGTGTGCCCTTGGCATGAAGTCAGCTCTAGTTTTTTAAATTTAATTGTATTATTATTCTAAACATATTTCTGAATGATTCTTTTTTTAAACAAAGTATCTCTGACTATGTTTCCTCAAGAACAAACATTATTTTTTTTCTGCTTATGCTTGAAAAGAAAAAGATTGCATAGACCTATCTGAGAGAAAGGAAAGAAAGGAAGGAAGGAAGGAAGGAAGGAAGGAAGGAAGAGGAAGGAAGGGAGGAAGGGAGGAAGGGCAGGCAGGCTGGACTTCTTTTGTTATTTGTTTGAAACGTCAGGGGGTTGATTATCCCCAAAGTTCTGAAGGCAGGAGTCCATTTCCTCCGATGACCTTGAAGAAGTCCCAAAGAGCTCAGAGCTGTCAATCTTCCTACAGATTTCATGAGTGCGGCACCCAGGAGGCCTATGAGTGTGGTCAGCGGCCCCCTCCACCTACTTGGCCCGCCCCTATATTCGCTTCTTTTTCTCAACTAAGAGACTGAAAATACCAATGCACGATGGCCAAGACCATGTATGAAAACAGAACCCTGCCCCACGATCTGCAGCAACCAGCTCACAAAACCAACCTATTATCTACAGTAATCAGCCCAAGAAGCTAGTCTGGTATCTATGAGTCGGACTGGTAGCAACTCAGAACACTATCTACAGCAGCTAGTGCAGAGTGCTAAACAGGAACACCTGGAAGAGGTGGCCAGCTACGACTAGGACTTGATTAATGAGACAGATTCCAAGTTTCGCTCTTGCTTCCAACTTAGGTCCAACCAGAGAAAGTCTCTGGCCTCCAAAAGGCCAAATTAGGCAAGGTCGAGGGTCCGGGGCAGAAGACGTTCCTGTTGTGGCTGAGAACAGAGTTTGGTTCTTTCCCATATTTCTACGGAAACAGATTTAAACACGTGTTCTCCTGATGTTTCTCAGGTTTGTCCACCCGCTCCTCCCCAGAAAGCTTCAGACAGCATCCAGGACTGCTCCATGTCCTCCCAGCCCGGTGACCAAAGCAAAATCTCCTTGTGCCCCGCAGGAAGTTGTCACGTGTGAGGCCTTGGCGGATCTCTGAAAGAAGCCAGGTGGCCTTTCACTGGTGTGCCCCGCCCCGCCTTATCTGCGTGAGCCACCTCACACCTCCTTTGTGAGGTGTTTTACACTTGCATGGGAAGTGTTTCTCAGCTAAAGATGTGGAAACAAGACAACTGGATTCCCTAACGCTGGAGATGCAGGCTTTAGAATGTGCCCCGGGGCTGCATTTTAATTTTTCAGTTTTATCTCTGTCTCTGTCTCTGTCTCTGTCTGTCTCTCTCTCCCCCTGTGTAGTGTTTTAGAAGGGAACTAGTTTTGATGAGATTTATTTCTGGCCCTAAACATATCTGATTGTTTTCTCTCTTGCTCCTTCTCCTATAGTAATGACAGTATTTGTAGTTTGAATGGTCATATTTTCTTTCTTCCTTGGTATATTTATTTATTTAACAAATATCTATATCTATATCGATATCTATATCTATATATCTATCTCACTAAGTGCCAAGAACTTTTTTATAAACTTTACACATATTCACTTATTTATTCCTTATATCAATAGTATAAGGAAGACAGTATTATAATATCCATTTTTATAAGTAAGACAACTGAGGCACAGGAAAGGCAAGTAACTTGTCCAAGGTCACACAGCCAGTGAAGAGTGAGCCCAGCTGTCAGGCTCCAGAGCCTATGCCATTAATCACTATGCCACACTACCTCAGACAGACCTATTTCTAATTCCCTCCAGGTCTAAACTAAAGTGTTGAACATAATTTGATATCTAGAAGAGATTTACCCTGAGGAGCATATTCCATTTTTAGGCGAAGGAAGGAAGAAGGGAAGGCAGGTGTAGAGTAAGGAAGACATAGAACAGGGAAGAGAGAGAAGTAGTGGAGGAAGAACCAAAGCCAGCAATGGCACTGAGCTCATATCCAGCCTTCTAGCACGTGATGCTGGGGGCCCGGCTGGTGGCTCATATGGGTCCATGAACCCTCCAAAATGTCTTCCTAGGTCAGGAGGAGCTAACTGGGGTCTTCGGAGGCTCAGGAAGGAGAAGCTTCCCTGAGGTTCCTGCCTCTTCCAACCAACCTACACCCTCGTTTCATCGGTCACCCAGGGCAGAATGCCACGGGCCGCCACAGACAGCACCACGGTGGGGGCAGGTGGTGCTGCCTCTGGCCCTGGGGCACTGCGCTGCCCAAGCCTCACAGCCGGAAGCGGCAGAGCTGGGGTTCAAAGCCAGAGGCACTTGACACGAAGCTCTAACAGCTTCTGTTCCTTCACACTGCTCCGTAAGCACTTGCCAATGTAGCTACCCGCCTTTTCTCTGCCTCCCCTGTGACCTGGTCACCGCCTCTGACCCACTGAGAACTCTGAACTCTTACTTCGCTATTATCCCATTTGTTTTCAAGGCGTCCAGATGAGACTAGCAGGCAAAGGTATTATTATGAGTATTTTACAGATGATTATTTAACAATATTGGCAATTTTACTGACAAATAATCCTACCAACATTCCGTTTTAGGACTGAGGGTTCATTATGTATTAAGGAAATCACTGGCTGAGGAACCAAAATGTGAGGTCGAGAGTCTTGGTTTTATGAAACCACAGGGAGCCGCGTGGCTTTTGCAGGTTAAGCGAGGCCAGGAGGCACACTCACCGGTCAGGAAGTCGGGGTCAGGAGTGGGCTCCGAGATTTCCTCCAGGCACTGATTCTCCAAGGGAACAGTGGCCACCACAAGCCCATCTGGCAGCTGCTGGTCTAAGCCCCGAGCAAAGTTGTTCTTCCTGGAAGAGAAGCAGACAGACCTTCACTTCTGAGCGTTCAGCTGAACCCCACTCTTGCGGGCAATCTGTATCTCAACCCACAATGAGAGAATTCTTTCTGGACCAAAATGTTCTCCTCACCCTGAGCCCCACTTGATGGACGTGTCTGGAGTAAGACACGGGTGTCAGAAGTAGGGTGAGGGCTGGGGAAGATGAGAAATAAACCCGCTGAAAAGGTTTCCCCGGAAGATAGAGACCACGCGTCCTTTCCTCCCATCCCAGCCCCGACACCCTGATCCCCTCTCCACAGGGTCTGGGCACATGCGGCCTCATTTCTAGACCACAGATTCTCTCATCTCTGGACCAAAGAGAAGACTCCAGGCGCCATAAGAGGAGTTACAACTCACTGCAGACAGAGTCCCCGGCCGAAAGAGGAAGTAGTAGTAAAGCCTCCTGTCTGTAACAGAAAAAGCAACTGACTCTAGAACTGGCTTGGAAATGAATTGTTGGTTTGCTCGTGTGTGTGTGTGTGTGTGTGTGTGTGTGTGTGTGTGTGTGTGGCGGGAGGCGGGGCTCAGGTTGCTATCCACTGCTGGTCCATATGATAACATTCATCACCATCGCCATCATCTCCTGGAAAGCATGAGTTCTGAGAAGAGGTATTCAAATCGCCTAAGATCGAATAGGGGCAGGGGTCAAATGGAGAATCTCCGAGAAATCTAAATCAATGGTTTGAAATATTTTGTTCCCGGGACCCTTTTACGCTCCTAAAAATAACTGAAGGCCCAAGTAGCTTTTGCTTATGTGGACTACATCTATCAACATTCACCCTATCAGAAATGGAAGAATGTAAACAGATATTTATTAATTCATCTAAAAATGACAATAATAAACCTATTAAATATTAACATGAAAAATGATGAGTAGCATTATTTGATATTATTTTTTACAAAATTTTAAAATGTCTGAGTTAATAAGAGACAGCTGAATTCTCACCTCTGCATTCAATTATTGCAATATATTGTTTGGGTTAAAGTATAAGAAGAAAATTCAGCCTCTCTGTAGCTGGAAAAGGTAGGAACTGGACTGTTCCCTGAAAGGACCTCAGTGACCCTCAGGATCTTGGACTGTACCCGAGGCTGGCTGGCTATTCTAGATGGGCTCAGGCACTGATTCTTCCGCTCAGAGAAAAAAATAGGACGTGAGCATTTCGTTGTGGCTTCCAGCCCTTGCCCAGGCAAGATAAAAATTTATCCACTCCTTCACTGTGTGCCCACAGGAAGCGTGGTTCCTGGACTCTGGGAGGAGGGAGAAGACCATGGGACAGAACCTAACCTGTCCTTGTAGGACGGCGCTTGCCTTGCTCCAAGACGGAAAGCTTGGCGCTGAAGATCCGGCAGCATCCCTGAATGGTCGGTTCTGTGGATGTGAGGTTTACCTGAATGTTCCTTTCAGCACTTGTCCCGCAGCCACTTCCTTGGAATGGTTGTTATAACCAAAGAACATCTCCCCAAAGAGAGTCTGGTTCATGGGAAGCTCCCTGCCTTCCCCACAGTCGCCTCCCTCGGGGCAGGTCTCCGTGACGAGCTGGCACGAACGTCCGTCCACTCCCAGCTTGTAATCCTCAATGCACCTAACGCAACGGAAAACTCGAGAAGTCATTCCATCGACGAGCTACGCGGTCAACCCAGCCCAGTGGGTTGGGAGGACACACTTTGGGGAGGGTGGTGACTGGCTAATGATTGCACATACCCCACTCTGATTTCTGTCTCCTCTGTAACTCAGTACTTCAGCCTATCAACCAAGTCTCCCTCTACAGCGTGATCGCACGAACCTCTCACCTTTCCTTTGCGGTAAATGCTTCATAGCTTTGGGTGTGTTCTCCTCTAAGTATATGATTTCCCAGATAGGTCAGGGTAGGAGTCATTGGAGATAAGCTTGTAAATGAGTTAACACATTTAAATCTAAGACCTTCCAGAGCCTTTCTCCAGAACCATCTACACGGCCAGACCCTGCCTCTGTTTGCAGGACAATAAGGCCGGAGGAAGTGACACTGGGCTTAAGAAGTTAATCATCTCTGAATCTGGTTCTGTGACAAGTCAGCTGGAAAATGAGAAAGATCATCCATCTCCCGGCTGTGTTCTGTTTGAATGCGTCCAGACACAAGATCGACCTATATTAACTGCCCCTCCACCTGAACCAAGCAGACGCCGGGGCATCTAGCAGGTGCGTGCCCCAGCATCGAGGCAGGTGCAGTGTGAGCAGCTCCCCCCTAAGCGTGCACAATCGTCTAACGGCAGAGCCATACCGATGTTGGTAAACACGGGTCAATGACTCAGAAGTCACTAATTGACCTTATTTGCAGTTACAGTG
This sequence comes from Eonycteris spelaea, assembly GCA_003508835.1. Classification (NCBI taxonomy): domain Eukaryota; kingdom Metazoa; phylum Chordata; class Mammalia; order Chiroptera; family Pteropodidae; genus Eonycteris; species Eonycteris spelaea. The sequence goes on from PUFA01000037.1 coordinate 627,575, forward strand.
AGAAGACTATAATTTGTGAGTTCAATCAGAACGACTTTGATAAAGCTGTCATCTAAAAAGCATATTGATTTAATTTGAGTGTCTCTAGAAATATACAAAATTGAGAATTTACAGGTAGGTGTTCACGCATTAAAACACGGTAACTGCTGTAAGAAGATAAAGACTCGGTGCTATAGGGAGGAAGCAATAATCCTAGTTTGAAGTGCTGAGAGGCAAGGTCGTGAGGGCAACGGCACTGCCCTTGGCCGGCTGCCCTTGGGTCAGTTGATGGACCTCTCCGAGCTTCAGTTTCCACATCTGTGAACGGGGGGCGGCGGGGGTGGGGGGAGCCGCAGCTGCTCTGCTGGGCTGGTGAGAAGGGTAAGTGACATAATGAACCTGAAGACCTTACGTTGTGCCGAGCAGCGAGCAGGGAGGCATCGAACGTTTCTATCATGATTACTAGCAGAGGCACAAGCGAGGTTCGTGTTAATGCAACTTGAACTGTCCTCACCACTCGCCATCTAAGCATTTGTGTGAACAAATGGGAGTAGAGAGCTGTAGTTATAAGTGCCTGCGAATTGGTCTTTATATAAGAACCTCAAATCAAGGACTTCTTTTGTCAGGCTACGACCAGTGGCTTGGAGAGTGCTAATTACACACGCGCACCGAATTCTGATGAACGCTGGAGAGAAGAACAGTCAAGGGCCCGCTGCAGTAATCCAGGTGACAGATGTGCCTGGACACCCACAAAGGAATGGCTTCAGGCCACAATCCAGCACAGCTTTGGTATTATAAACACTGATGTCCACTGCCAGCCTATTAGATTGTGAGATCCTTGAGGGCAGGGACCGCACATCATTCATCTTTGCAGCCCCGTGGCCAGCGGGGTATGTGGCATAAAGTAAGCCCTGTCCCTGACAGGCGGGAAGAGGGGGAGAGGAGGGCGAGGGAAGAGGAGAGGAGAGTGGGGGAGGGGACAGGGAGGAAGGGCGGGAGGAAGGATAGACAAGCAAACTCTGCGTCTAGAAGAATGGGCCGAATCTTTATTTACTTTATTCACATACCATGAACATGTCTTAAATATAATTCCTGTCAGAGGTGTAAATTAAAATTTGGAGGAAACCATGGAATTTTTTAGAAGCCAGTAAGGGAGGTTGAATTCTAATGCTAATCTTCACACCTACCAACTCCTAGTCTTGGGGGGAGTGGACTGACGTCACCCTGCCTTAGCTTTCTCCTCTGTGAAATGGGTGGCATTGCCTGCCCTGTTCTCTCCAGTGAAATGAGGTGCGTGGAAGAGCTGAACCCCAGTGAAGGACTCCTTAAACGGTGGACTTCTACCCCCGAGGTGGGTAGCTGCACAGGACGCTGTGACCCTGGGGCCAGAATTTAATCAATCATGGTTCCTCCCCAAAGATCCCCCGGGTCTTCTTCGGTAGTCTGTTGGTTTCTCACCATCTTTCCCCAGCTTTTGGACCATGAAACCCTTCTGTCACGAACCACCTAATGAACACGTTCTACAAAACGCAGTTTGGAAAATTCCAGCGTCAGCGGGCGACGCCCGTGTTCAGTCTCTGCACACACCAGGCGGCTGGATCTTCCCAGCGACTCTGGCTTTAACTGCGCACCTCTGCCCGGCCAGCCCCGCCTCCCAGCCTCACCTGCACCTGCCCTGCCACTCACCCCCGCAGAACATGAGGATGTTGTACAGGGCGGGGTCGTCCGGGAAGGGCGCCATCTGCTGGAGGCACAGCTGCTCACAGCCGCCGTTGAAGCCGTCAGAGCAGTCCACCCCCACGTGGCGGTCATAGCAGCCCGAGCTGTCCTTCATGGGGCTGAGGCCGGACGGGCACTGGCACGATCAGAAAGCACCCACAGGAGGGTGAGTCAGGGGGCTGGGTTCTCTGGACACCGGAGTGTAGCCACTGACACCTTTTTTTTTTTTCCTTAGCACTCAGCCTTGAAACCATTAACAATAACGCAAATAAGGCACAAACTCCCTGCCACGCCGGACACTTCCTTTAACAAGCAAGTGACCTTTTGACGTTTTGCTTTCTCTCCGGGCACAGATCATGCTCATTTGCATGAAAGCTGATTCTCCAAACTGGCTGGAAGGGAGAACAGAGCAGGGCAGAGCGCGGGTGCCGGCCCCCACCCAGCCCGGGCGGGCACAAGCGGCCAGAACTGAAGTGCTTAGCAGAGATTCCTCTGCTGTGTGGACTTTGTATTAATAGGGCTTTGTTTTTAACGCCCGAAGCATTGTGTCAAATTGGTACCAGACACCAGTGTTGGAGGGAAGGACGAGCCAGGGGTTCCAGCCGGACAGAGAAAATGAACTTTCTCTGTGACCTTGCTGAAGGGTCTGGCTGCTTTGCTAGCGGGAGTGGCCGCAGTCATTACCTTCCCACCTCAAGGGTGCCCTGCGGAAGATGCGCAGTCACGAGCACCCACGGGCGCTACACTTGGGTTTGGGCGACATCCCGGTGCCCTGGACACTGACTGCCACTGTGACACAACGAGCTTTTCTGCCCTGCCACGTCCTCAACCAGCTCCCCGAGAATGACGACAAACAGAATATCCAGGAAGACGCGTCGGCCGGGATCTGGGGAAAACGAGGGAGCTGGGCGGGCAGGGGAGCACATGAGGCCCCCCGTGTCCACTGGCGGGGCCTGCTGCATCCCTCATATCACCCTCACGACACCCCCCTGAGGTAAGCAGTGTGAGCACCCCCGTTTTACATATGAGGAAACCATAGCACAGAGAGCTTAACTTTTCCAGTCAAGCGCTGACCACGGCAGGGCCATGGTGTCCGTGACTTAGCTACCCCCTCATTAGTTTATGCCGAGATCAGTCCCCCACCCAACGGTCACCAAACACGCACTAGGGGCCGGGCGCCATGCTACGTGCCTTCAGGTACCTCATCTCACAGCATCCTAGATTATCCTCACGTAATAGGTGTGGGAACCACTAACGGTGCCAATTACTGCGTGACCCTCTCACTGCGCTGGACTCCATCTAAAAGCCGATGGCTATTTTTCGCCATCCAGCTTCTTCTGCCTGTGTGACAGATCCTGCGCATTTGAATTACACACGATTTTTTTTCCCAACGAGCTGGAAGCGGGCAAATAATTTGCCCAGGGTCGAGCAGTGAGCATGGGGCAGAGCTGGAGTCAGCCTGGACCTAACCCGCTTTTCGTGACTATGCTACACGCAAACCGTCAGCTAGCTGACACACTTGTCCAGAACCAAAACCAGACCCAAAACAACTTTCCGAACTCCACGGAGCAGTGCTAAGCGCCTGCCCCCGTCCTGCCGCCTGGCTGCCTCTTCCTCTGGGCTGCCAAGGGCCTTGGCCGAGGAGCCGGGGCTGCTGCAGGTGCGCTCTGAAAACCCATCTCTCCCCTCTCCCCAATCCCTGCTTCCCAGCAGAAGATCGCAGCAGGATGTGCACTGTTTGCTGACACCGATTCTGCAGTTTCCCAAACAAATGGCCCCCTGTGGGCCCGCCAGGCTCCCAGCCTGGTCCATGTCCTTCCTCCCCACAAAGCCAGCTGGAGTGCTGGAAGGTGACCGTGTTTAGAGAAGTTTCAAAGGGTGGCCTCGTGCTGCGCAAACCCAGATGTTCCAGACAATGGTAAACAAGCAAACGAGGCAGCTGAGGATCGCACCCCACATTTCATCAGCCCCCCCTCCCCGACCCATCCCCTGCCTCAGCCACCCGCCTGCCAGGCCAGATGTGCCACCAGAAGGGAGCCGGCCTCACCACTGTGGGCTGCCCGGGCGCAGACGTGGGCATCGAAACGCAGAAGACTGGCTGCAATTAAGTGGCCTGCACTGGTTACCAACCACGAGTTCCTTCTTTCTTTTTTCTTCTGTGAAGCTTGAGAAACGACATCGCAGTGGAGACAGAGCGCGCCCTCCTGTCACCCCCCCTCACGTGGTTTCAAGCCCTGTCTGTACCAGCTAGCCACCTCACTCACCAGCCAGGAGTCCCACTTCTCGACCACCTGCTTCCTCGCCCCCCGCCCCAGGATGCCCAATTAAGACATCACCAAAGGAAACTGGAGCAGGCTTTGTGCCTCACATCCCTCGTAACCGCATCGTGCCCGCCCCGATGCCGAGATGATACTGCTGTGCCAAAGCGGACCACCTGACAGTTACACTTACAGATTTGGAGAGAAGGCTGAGTTAGGGGCCTTGAAATGTTCTTTTCTCATAGGCAAAGCTAAAAAAATAATAACAGCTGTCAGGAATTAAGTGATTCTACGTCCCGGACAATCTTCACTGTCCTGTACAGCCCATTTCATTCCAATCTACATCATTATCTTTAATCCCGACAACAAAGACAGGCTTTTTCTGTCATTTTACAAAAGATTAAGTAATAACTTGTTTAAGGTCACAGAGGTGGAAAATGGCAAAGATCAGATTTTTGACCTAGATCTGTTGGACCCCAAAGCTCACACGTGTCCCTTCTACTCTGCCATGCTGCTTCTCAAGTGTGAGAAAACCTGGGTTCACTGGGGTTCCTAGAGAAATAAAGACAATGTATCAACAAAGCCAAGCAACCCTGAGGATTTGTTGTTTGTCTGATGTTCTGAGGAGTTCCTGGAGTACATGCTATTACGGATCTGTAGCTTCATTCTAACGTTCTCATTCTCTCAATCTCTCTCTCTCTCTCTCCTCTCTCTCTCTCTCTCTCTCTCTTCCTCTTTTATACACACGCAAATTATGAGTGCATATATTTATAGGACAAAACCCTGCAAATTGTCCAGAGCACTGACCTTGAAGGCAAGACAAGATCCTCAATCACTGAAAAAGATGCAATTATCTTTACTAACTTACTTGGGCTGCAGTTCAGAGTAAAACATCTTTGAAACCTCTCCAGAAAAAATAAAAAGCTGAAACCAAAAATAGAGTCGTCTTCTTAACCCCTGTTGGACCAGAGCAACCAACCATTCCCCCAGAAGTCTAATCAGTCGAGTTTCTCTTGGCACAAATTTGTTTTCGCCTAAACGTTCCTCGTGCTCTTGTATTCACATTCTGGGCTCCTCAAAAAAAAAATCTAAACCTAAATACAAAGAACCCGCAGGCTCCAAACTGTGCCTTCTTCCTAGAAGTGTCTGCAGCCAGAGCCCCGGCGTCAGGAGAGACATGGGGCCTGCAGGAGGAGCTCGTATTTTCCCTCTGCAGACGGCCATTCTCCTCCCCGGGAGTGTGGACAGCCCGTCTATTTGTTCCTTAAAAGAGAACTGTTTGCTCAGGATTGAGCCCCAAGGTCATACATGAACCTCTCTTTGCATAGGTTACATTAGCAGTCACAGAGCCTTTATAAACCCAGGTGTAAAAGGAAAATTCCATGTACTCTGGTGACAACCCTCCCCCCCCACAAGAAGGTCTAATAAATGAGCTCAGGTTTCAGTGACCCCTAAAATACACAAGGTTAATCATCTTTCATGAGATGCTCATGGCTCTTGACTTATTACTGGTCTAAGGCAATAATTTGTTGAGATTAAAATGATTTTCCCCATTCGACTCCTTTTCTTCACCGTCTTTCTCTTCTTTTCTACCAATGATTTTTGGTTGATTAATTACTTAGGCGTCTAGTCAAGTGTCACCAAGCTGGAGACACACGCCCCTCAGTTCCCGATTACGAGGTGGGTGCTCTGTGAGCAGATGAGTCTGAGCAATGGACACGTGAGCATTTCAAGGCCCTGGGGAAGAGATGAACAACTTCCTGCATCGGAGCCTGCCTTGATTTACCTGGGCGATTCATAAAACACGCCACCGTAATTCCTGCCTGAAATAGGTTCTATACATGGCAGTTTTACTCCTTTCACAAATAATGATTTCCTGAATTTTTCATGGGCTCTGAAGCCATGTGGGACTTCTCCCAAAGGGAGAAGTTTGATGGAATTTAAATTTATATTTCAGCCACCCGGCCCCTCATCTCCGAAAGCCTCTAAGGCACACTCTTCCGCTTACTGTACTTCAGAGGGAGAGAAATCGGTCGTCTCTAATGGCCCCTGCACATCTGTGCTCCAGTGGAGGTGAAATGACACATTTGGTGGGAAACCTTGAGGATGGCATGTGGACAGAAGGGCGGGGGGTCGCTGGGCAATTCACAGCTCATTGGAGCATAATGCTCTGGCCGAGAAGGACAGCTGGCCTCGCACCTTCCAAGGCCATAGTCCGCTCACCTGAGCGCACGCAGACGTGTCATGATGCAAAGGCATTTTGGGGTCACTTTCGGGATGAGTGTGAAGATGAGAACAAGCAGTAGAGCGTGGGGCTTTCCATTATTATTATTATTATTTTTTAGCATTGAAAATTGTTTCCAAACTTTCGAAGTATTATATGAAACCTCAATCGGTGGGCTTGATGAGAATAAGGGTGCCCTGGTTTAAGCTGGGGGTGTCAGACTAGAGTCCTGCCTCCCGAGTCTGCTCCAGTCCCCACGGCCATCTCCCACCGAGGGCCCCCAGGGTGCCTGCCACATTATCCCCGGAACCTGTGAGCATGTCACCTTACATGTGACAAAGGGGGCTTTGCTGATCAAGTTAAGGATCTGGAGGTGGGAAGGGCATCCTGGAGTGCACAGGTGAGTCTGACATAATCACAAGAGTCATTAGAAGTGCAAAGGGGAAGCCAAAGAGAAGAGAAGGCGTGCTCCAGGAGAATGGTCAGAAAAATGCCACGGGCGGCCTCTAGAAGCTGCAAACGGCAAGGCCGCGGACGCTCTCTCAGTCTCCAGAAGGGAACGCGGCCCTGCAACACCTTGATGTTAGCCCCGCGAGACCCATATCGGGTTCTCACCTGCAGAGCTGTGAGATAACAAGCGAGTGCCGTTTTGAGCCACGAAACCTGCGGCAGCAGGCCACGGGGGCCACGGGACACTGAACAAGGACTCTGCAGGACCCTACGGGGCTCCACAGCAGAGAACCAAGTGTCCTGTGTCCTTCAGGGAGGGACAACGGCCCCCCCTTGGCACAGTGAGGACAACGGGCCGAAGTGAGACCCAGTTACCGGCGGCTGACCTCTGCTCAGGCATCCCTCCCGGAGGCCCCTCAATGCCCACTTCTGGCGAGTAGTCTGGTTTGGACAGGTCTATGCCTTTCACGGGTATTTGTTTCCTGTCCGCAGAGACTATATGCACCAGAGGGCAATTAACTGGGTAATAATTGGCCCTGCGGGAGCCCAAGCGTGACTGGGAAACACGTTACGCCTTCCTAGAAAGAACAGGTCAAGTGGCCCACGTGGACCAAGCCCACGCATCTGCCTCGCGGTCCAGGAGAATCAGAGGTGCGCTCTGTCCCTCCCCACGTCTCCGCCCCTTCCCCAGGTTTCCTAAGGGCCGTGTGTTCTGAGTTCCTCACCTCTTTCTCCTTTCGTGAAAACATGCCTTTCCCAAGAGGCTTTTCAGTTCGGCACCCAGGCAACCAGATGCCAGGGGCTTTGTGAGAGGAGAAAGGCAGCTCAGTGCAGCTGATGCCTCTGCCCTGGTCCATCTCCAGACGACACTGTTGGTCAAGGTAAAGTCCTGATCTACCCTCAGCAGGGCACAAGAGTCATATGTGGCCCATCAGTCCCCCCACGTCAGGGACCACGTGCTTCAGAGCCATGAGAAACAGCCACCTGAATGACCTGCCAGTCAGCCTGGCCCCCTCCTCCGCCAAGAGCCACGTGCACCAGCGACTTCAGAGTATTATGCTCATTCCGAGCACTGGTATAATTGGGTGACTTTCTGAAGTGGCTCCAATTCTTACTGCAAATGCATATTCATCGGAACTATTCCTGCTAGTTCTGTCTCACAGATCACAGTGTTAAAAGCACAAAACTACATCGGCATGGCTACATGCTAAGTAAAAGGGGCGAGGATCACCAGCAGAAGGCTTCTGACGGGCCAGTCCTCAGGGCCCAGCAGAGGGGCAGAGCAGTGGGAAGAGGGACGGGGAGTATAGCATAGCCGTGTGCACGCGTGTGAATGTGTGAACGCGCTCAAACTCTTACGGGTGGGAGGGGATGTGAGAAGGATGTTCACACGTGTGCACAAACAGCATTTCAGCACTTAGGGACTCGAGAGAGAAATGTAAAATGGTAGGTTGCAATCTGGCTGAAGAAATGCAGCCGAAGAGTAAAAAAATGAAAAAGGGTCTCAGCTGGGAGCTCCATCAGACAGTGAAATCGTCCCCTGAGGGACCCAGATGGGGAGCTCGCTGCTTAAGAGATCCGAGAGTGGACGAGCCAGAGGGAGGGCAGCAGCATCCTAGCGCCTGGCCGCCTTTCAGGACGTGGCCTACGCTGCACGAACCTCTGTGCTGTCCTGACTGTCTTCTCCGTTAGCTTCCCCCTCTGGAAGGAGCTGCCCGGCGCTCCGCCTCCCCGCCCCTCAGTGCGCTTCCCTTCCCTCGTCTTTCTTCATTTTTCTCTCCCTTCCTCGGATGACTCAGGCTCCTGTCCACGCCTGATCGGCGGAAGTCTGGGAGGCCGAGGCCCAGGGAGCGCCACCCGGATCCCAGGACATATGCATCTTTGACGCAGAACGGCTCCCTGAACACAGCAGGTGTTCAGAGGTGGGGGAGATGGGGCCGAGTCCTTGCAGCTCGCCCCTGCTCTGGTCCCCATGGGCGAGCTCAGCCGTCGGCCCCGGGGAGCGAGATGACGCACCGGAGCTGGGAGCTCCTGGCCCTGGCGGAACTCCGCGCCTCGGCGCGCGGTCTGCCCCTCCTGCGTGCACTCGTTACGCGTGGCTTCCCTGCCTTCCGCCTCTGCCTCATTCCTCTCCTATCTGTGAGGACTGCACTGCTCTGCCCTGAGAAAGAGGAGGAGCTGGAAACAGACACTGGTGGGAGGCAATGGAAAGGACCAACCCCTAAGGCTACCAGCCGATGATGGCTGCATCTTCTCCGGCCTCCAGTTGCCTGGGCGGTTCGGTCCGTGCTCACACCCGCGGCGTGGGAGGGATCTTATCGCTCTAACCCCAGCGGCCTTTCCTAGTTCACGGCGCACACACTTGACACCTCGCCAAAGGCCATAAAGCAGAAAACCACCTTTGGTGAGGTAGGAATTCACTGCCGTGGTCTCGATGAGACATAGTTTTATTACTTTTTTCTCTACCATTTTTGGTGTAACTTACTTCTTTCATCATGGCCTTAGGTGGGTTTCTCCTAAAATTTCCTATTATAGTTCATGTAATTTGACTCTGGACGAATGTAGTTTTTTTTTTTTTTCCCTAGCATTTCCTATTAGAGTAAATACTGTCTATTTTCTGAAGTAGCGTCAATAGCAGTTCTATTAAGCAGTTAATTAATTCTCAAACTGTGCGGGGGTATCCCTCACAACTAGGCTGCCAGACTGGGAAGGAGGAGTCAAGTTCCGCAATTCATGAACTTTCCCCTGAGCACGACAGGTCACCTAGGAGGTGCCCCACAAATACTCCCCGATTAATCGACCGGTGATTAGCTTCGCCTCTCTGTCATTTGGACTAGAGCGTAGGTACCACTGGGAGGACCATTCTCGCTCTCTCTTCCATTCACCGCGTCCTTTCCTTGCGGTATCTGCATCGGGTCTCATCCCGTCCGACTCCCCTGCCGGTTGCGAGCCGGGCGGACAGACGTACCACGCAGCCCGTGGAGTCCAGCTTGCGATCCGAGATGCAGCGGAAGTTCTTGCTACAGCCCCCGTTGTCCCTGCTGCAGTCACGCACTGGCCCGAAGGAGTCCAAGAGGACCTCCAGGCTGTCGAAGGACGACGAGGTCATCAGCTCTTCTCTGTGGGGAGACCGGGGGCGGGGGGAGGGGTCGAGGTGACTCTGGGTGCAAACGAGTGGCATGGCATCGCACTCCGCGTTCCTATCTGGCCAACCAGGACACGTCTCGCCCCTCTTACAAAAATTCAAGATCAACCCAACTCTGAGTCTTGAACAGAAAAGTCACAGACACTGTCCACATCTGAGAACTGAGCCAAGGCTGTAACGCCTGGTCTAAGAAGAAGGTCTAAACTCAGGCTAGGACATAGACATTGTGTTGCCTGTCCGTCCCTTAGGCGATGTGGGATGTGCTTACGAATTCTAACGGCTTGTCCCCTCCCAGCACAGGGGCCTTGGGGTGCGCCACAGTGACCCGGAGAGAGTGGGTCCTGGCACCGGAAGGCAGCCTGCCACCTTCTCCCTCTGGCTTGTCAGGGTTCCTTTTCCAGCACCCTCTCACTTAGCCGTCCGAGACAAGGACGCGCCTCAGCACCCCGAGGCGGGACTCACCTGACCTCCACAGCGTCCTCCATCACTGTCATATCTGTCTTACACTTCGCTGATGGGTTGATGGCCAGTTCAGCTGGTGGGATCACGAAGCTCTTGCTGAGGGGCAGCCACATGCCCTCCCCCAGGGTGTAGGTGAACCTGCAGGGACACCCAACACCAGGTGGTTAGGGCGGGGGGGGATGAGCACCTCACCGCCAGCCACTGCCTCCTCTTCCCTCAAGAGTCCCGTGCAGCAAGGCCAGCTGGTCGCCCCTTTACGGATGAGATGACCGCGCGAGGGAGGCAGAGAGGCCCAGTCCTGCTCACTCAGCCACCCGCCGGCTTGTAGAAGTAGTTTTTATCAAGCCATGCAAAACCAAGCTCCAGTGTCCTTCTGACTGGAGGCTGAGTCAGGTGTAACAGGTGGCATTTTAATTGGAGAGAGATGCCAGCCACCCACCGTGCCACGCCTCGGTGTGCACACCCACAGTGGCGATGATGCTTTCCCTCTGGGCCTGGAAGAATCTCCCCGAGAAAGGGAAGGAGAAAAGCTCCCCTCTTCTGGCCTCTGCGTGATGGGAACAGACGTGGTGGAAGCCAGAAGCCTCCAAGGAGGAGACGGGAGAACAAGAGAGACACAGCCTTATTCTCCACGCTCCTCCCCACCACCCCTGGCCGATGGCCTTAACCCTGGGGGAGACAGAGGAGATGTTTTTTTTTTTTTTTCTTAATTCTTATAACAAGGGCTAAAAGGAATAAGACAATCAATCAGCATTTCAAGGGTCAGGGTAAAGAAACCACGAGAGATTGTTTGTTTATTCATTCAGTTTATTTCAAAGGCATTCAAATGCTCTGTGTTCACAGTCAGAAATAGTCTATGGGATGAAAGCCAGTGTGGGCGGGCCATCACAAGGCTGTGGCGGTCTGGTGTCCCCTTCCAACTTCAGGCAAAGGGAGGAACAACGGAAGGACACGCACAATTAAGCAGCACCCAGCACAGGCGCCATTAGCATGCTGGTCACAGAGGCCCGGCTCTGTTCTCTCCTCGAACCCACACGCCCCCCTCACCATTCCCCAGGCTGCCTGCGATGTCAGGTGACATGCCATGATCTTTGATGAGAAATGTAGCCCTCTCTAGAATGCTGGCCGCCGCGGTATGCTGACCAAAGCTCGTGGGTGACAGGCAGCCATGCGGTCACGTCCGCTCACTGAATGGCAGCCTTAGTCATAAGAGCGGCTGAAAGGAGGGGACGCAGGTGCCCGGGCAAGGGGGAGGTGGCCAGGATGCAGGAGACTTTGTCCCCCCATTGCCGTCCTCACTCTTTGTTCTCTGCTTCTCTGACCTGCTGGGCAAAAGCCTCTGCACGAAGCAGCTCTGAAGAAGGCACTCAGCGGCTCCCACCCACAGGGGAGCGGGGATGGGTCTGGGCAGGGAGGGGTCTGCAGCCAGGCGAGGGACGGGGACGGGCGAGGAGGCTCCCACTTCACTCTTCTGTGAAGCAGCCGGCAAAATGGAACGCATGACAGCCCCTTCACGCGTGCGCACACACACACACGCACACACGCACACACACGTCGATATTCACTGTCCCCACAGTGCCTGAACTGCGGGACTAAGGATAAACGTGGGTCGGAGGCAACGACTTGCAGGTTTTTACGCTCACTTTGCCTTTGTGATGGACGCGCTTGAGACAGCAAGACTGTGATGAGCAGGCTGGGGCAGGGGCACCGGGAACATCGCACATCGTGCGCTGTTTCAGAGGGCACGTGCACGGGTCCGAGTGGTGCCAGGAGGAGGGAGCTTGTTTGGAACCGAGAGAAGTTTCGTTTCGTTTTCTCTCTCGGTTTTAAAATGAGAAGTTCTCCTGATGCGCAGCAACGGATCTGTGACGGGCCTTAGGTGACAACGGACAGTTCTGGCCCATTTCCGATGGCGAACTGTTCTGGAAGAGAGACCCGCGTCCCTCCATTCCCAGTTCCCCCTCCTCCTCGGCACGGGGCAAGATTTCAAGAGCCATCTTCCCGCAAGTGAAGCTGATTGCGGCACCCAGGCCCACGGAACAAAGCTCGCACCTCCGAACTGTCACATTTGTGCCCCTGCAGTGGCGTCTGACTCTAGCCCTAAAGCTCCGCCTCCCTTTCGCACATCTTCACCTTTCCTCCTAGTATTCCTTCTTTCTGAATTTCCTTTCCTTCCTTCTTTGCTGGAGTCCCGCCCCTTCTGGAAAGCCCTCCAGGACCTTCGCTTGGTCCCTGGCTGTCCCCGAGATGGTGAGTTGTGCCTGTTTCCTCGTGTAGCCATTGCTGCTCAGAACGGGTTCTCGTGGGTGGCAGAGGACAGTGACTCTTCGCCTTGATATCCCTACTGCCTGACGCAATTTCTGGCCCAGGGAGGTCCCTCCGTAAATATTTATTGACAAATCAATGCGGAGATTGTTCTCGGGTTGACACAGGCTCCTGGGGCAGGTAGAATCTCACATTTCAGATTGACAGGCTGAAGTGGTGGTGAAGACCCTCCTCCCTTTAGAGGAGGAACTGGGTTAAATGGATGTAATGGTCAAGACGGGTCCGCGTTTGACGTTGTGCACAGCGACACGGTACCAAGCTAACAACGGCACCCCCAGGAGAGCCAGGGCAGGGTGGGGGAGACTCACCTTCACGGAGAACTCTCGGAGGGGCAGGTGTTCTGGAGGGCTGCCTTATTTATCCCCACAACGGCCCTCCGAGGTTGGTCATGTGACCCCACTTTACGCATGTGTTAACTAGTAGTTTAAGAAGTTCAGCGACCGCTCCAAGGTCACCGCTCCGTAAATGGGGTCTACTGTGGGGGTGGGTCTGGTTCCCATGTGTGCCTCACGGCAGCTTTCCAGCCCATGCTGGCTCGTGCCTGTGAAAGTTTTCTTTTATCTGCAAAATCTACTAACTCCAAAAACCAAATATAGAACAAACTGTCAGAGCAAAGCTGTGTCCTGAAATCTCATCTGTCCCTCATTCATGCAGATTTGGCAGGAACGGTTTTAAAAAGGCACCAGAGAGGAGCTGGGTGAGCATCTGGAATGCTTTCCTTAGTCAGGCCTCCTCTTGTGACAGCCGGGAGTGACCAGCAGAGCCGATGGCTCAGCTGCAGGCTGAGTCCCGTCCACGGCCCTGTTGAACTAGAACAGGAAACTTCTGTTCAGAGGCACCCGTTTGCCAGAGAGCACTGGGCAGAATGAGCCTACGCTCTCGCTCCGGCTGGGCATGAATGTGGGAAAACGGACAGACAGCTTTTGGCCGGGCATCTCCACTCCTTCCCAGAGCAGGTCGTTCGAGGAGCTACTGTTCCCCAGGACACAGGTCCACACTTGAGGGGCAGGGCTCTGAGAGACCAGTTCGGCCGGCAGCATTTCCTGCCCCCAGGGGGTCGAGTGGAGTGGTGATCTGAGCCGCGGTGGAAAGGGCGTCCTTGCCACTGGGTTTGGTGGGAAGGCTCGGTCTTCTCCCCGAGACCCCGAGTCTAGCTGGGGATTACAGATTACCAAGGCGAGGCTGAATATGACGCCTTTTCATAACATGGTTTCAAGTCTTTAGGAGACACCTACAACGATCATCTCCAGATGTTTGCTGAAGCCCTACTGTGTTGCAGAACGTTATGTTAGACATTAGCTAGTTAAAGTCATAGAGGGCACTGCTCCTTCCCTCAGGAAGAGAACCATTTCAATGGGAAAAAGTAGGAACATTAAAAATAAATATGAAATAAAATAATGGACAGAGAAACATTACTGTTAGCATGTTATGGAATTTAGAGGAGGAAAAGTCGTCGCGGACTGGAGACACTCACTGTGGGGCAGTGTTTCTCCCTCCCGGGTGCAGGTTAGAATCACTACGGCGCTTTTAAAAAGCACTTATGCCCTGGCCCACCTCCAGAACCTCTGAAGGAATTGGCTGGTGCCGGGTAAGATCGCCGGTCATTTTTGAAGCACACGAGGGATTTCTCACGGAGGGCCAGGTTGGAGAACGACTCTCGGATGAGGCCGCGAACTTCCTGGAGTCAGGGACTACGTCAGTCCTATTCGTTGGCCACGTCGACAGCATCTAAGACAGTGTGTCCTGTGATAGCTGGTGCTCATCAGACCTTGAGTTTAGCTGAGACTTGGTCTCAGCCATGAAAACGGGTAGTGTTTGCATTAGGAAGTGACTATGCAGTCTTGCGAGAGGAAAGGGTATGAAGAAATGTGCAAAATGAACCATATTCAAGTTTTTGGGGGGCAGTGGGTGAGTCAGAAGATAGATTCGATGTGGAGTGGGAGATTCCACAGGAAGAAGAGCAGCTTATTAAAAGGCAGTTGCACGTTGGCATTCAATCGTGGACACATTTGAATGTCAAAATTTAAATTTTATCCCACAGTCCAGGGAAATGTTCAGTGGCTTGGAATTCATTGGAACACTTAATCCCTGGTGAGCAGAGTAGCAAGGAAATGGTCATCGGCTTCTCTGAGAAATCACAGTCACTGACCAGGTCCTAGTGATTTCCAGAGTGGCCACTGGCAGTTGGTTTGCTCAGATCTCAGAGAGGTTTTGATTAAAGTTCTTAATACCTGAAATCAGGAGATCATGACCCATTACTCTCTCCTGAAAGATTACTTATTGTCATGTTAGGGACCGCAATGATCACGCACTAAGCGGTTAACACATGGGCCCCGGAGACAGTCGACTGCACTGGTCGAAACGCATAACTGATCCTCTCTGTAGCGCGTGGCTGTCACGTCCAGTTGGCAGGTAACAAACTGGAAAGAGTCAATGGCACGTGTGGGGACGGAGACCCGGCTTTTGCGCACGCTCTGCTCTAACAGAAATTTCACAGAAGCCCTGGTTTATCAAAGTGTTGGTTTCTGACTTTTGCGGGGATGCAACTTCTCCATGTTCACCAGCTTAACCTGCTGGCTCTCTATCGGCCTTCTGCAGACCAGCAGTAAAAAAAAGAAAAGGAGAAAAAAAGCCAGCCAAAAGGTAAAGCAGTGCTGGAAAGCGTAAATGCCCAAGTCACAGTGTAAGGAAGACAGCTGACGTCTCTTGTAGCAAAATCCTCAAAAGCAGCCTGCGGCCAGGCCAGCGTGAACGTGACTGGGCCTGCTCCGGGCAGAGACAGTCAGGGGAGCCAGGGCAAGGGGAGGCCGGCGGGCGGGTCCTTAGGTCTGCACCCTCCCTGAGGGCACGCCTTTGGAGAACACCGCAGTGGCCACACCCCCATCCCCGCAAGCAGGGAGGGGCCGAGAAGCCGGAGCAGAGAAGCCAGGTCCAGGAGCAAACGCAGGAGCAGAACTGACACCGAGGCCAGGACTGGCTGACAGGAGGGTCTGCGAAAGGCGTTTGGAAAGGCAACGTGGATTTCTGAGACTCAGCACCCTATCAGTGCAGTGAAAACGAAGCGAGCTTTCTTTCTCTTCTGTGTGTGTGCGCCAGGAGTTTCTTTTTCTTGCTCGGAACACTACAGTTCACCTCTTGATGGCCATTTGTGGCGTTTCCAGGTTTTGACTCTTCCAAATAAAATTCTTCTGAGCCTCGGTGGACGAGTTTTCCGGGTGCCCCACACGGCTCACCATGCCTCCTGTTACAGTATGCAGAAACCGCAGAGCTTCCTTTGCGATCGGATACTCCCGCAGGATGATTTCCATCCTCCACCAGAGGGCGCTCTTGTGTCATGTCCACACTGCCAGGCCAAGCATAGTCTCTGGCCGTGAGTAGGTACTCAGCTAACGCGTGCTAAGTGAACGATGGTTCCACAAAATAAGTGGATGATAAGATCTTAGTTTGGAAATAAACGTGTGTCCCAGTTTATTTTCATAAACTTTACGACAATCTAGTAGTTCATGGCTGGCCCCAAATCCTTCCTCTGCTTGTTGATTTTTCTAATATGTGCTGTTCCCAGGTACGTAGGTAGAAATTCGGGAGGGACTAGAAATACTCAATTTGATCAGGAGGGTGGTAGATTAAAAAACTAATAATAATAACGAAGTAGAGCCAAGACAAGGGGGAGGCAGGGGCGGGAGAGACTCGTTTCGAACAACTTAAGAAGGTACAAATCAGATGCACAATGGAGAGGCAGAGAGTGACGTTACTTGCCTGCTCGGCGCCAGTGTCTGTGCCAGGGGCTCCCCCTGCATCATCTGATACACCCCCCACGGCGACAGAGCTGGGCGTGGAACGCAGCCCCATGTAACGAACGTGGAGACTGGAGGCTCCGAGAGGTTGGTCAGTCACTGGAGTTCCCAGAGCAGACGAGGAAGGAAGCCAGGACCCAAACGGAATCTGTGTGACCCCGAAGTCCTCCACACTACCAGGGGTGATGGGAGGGTGAGTGCTTTCGTTACCAGGTGGGCAAAACAAATAAAGTATTTGCCCTTCTGCCTTACCCCTAGGAAAGGGAGTTCACTGGCATGTGGGACGCGGGGCTTGCAGACACACAGAAGTGAGTCCCTTAACAAGCACTTACCTGAATATTTTATCAGAAGGCTGTTCTCCCAAAACCAGGTCAAAACCTCGTTGAAATATCGTGTAAGGCCAAGGCCTAAAAGGAGAAACATCATTCGATTAAAGGCAACTCAACTGACATGCCCTGAACACCCGCTTTGTGCCAGGCACTGTGCTTGGTTCCGGAGACCCAAAGACAACGAGGACCTAGGTCCTGTCCTCAAGAATCTCACAAATGTGAGTTTACTCAGGACCTCGAATGCTGGAACCTAACCAAGAACAGGATGAATGTAAAAATCACTGAACCACCAGGAAAGTGGAATTTCATAGACATAATAATTGGAACTGCATATAGAGTAAAAGCAAATTAAGGTGGACCTCACATCGCCATAATTCAGAGTCCTTCAGATGTAGATTTAATAGAAACATAGCTTTCCCTCTCTTAGGAGGGAGGGACGGCATGATTTCCTGGGAAAGATGAAGTTTCTGGAATCAGACGGTTCGAGCTCAAACCTTGTTGAACCAACTACCCAACTCTGGGCAGATTATTTGTACTGTTGAGTGTAATTTCATCACTGGTGAAAATAGGGTTAGTAAGAGTTGCCTCACAGACCACTGTGAAAATTAAGCAAAAATTTTAAACCAAGGCTACTGCTCATGCATGGTCCTCAGCGCGTTCCCTGTCCTTACTCAGAAGGACGTGCAGATTCTGGGTCTTTGTCTGGTTCCAGATGTTTTTCAACATTGTAATGTCACTCATTATTCAAGCAGTCATGATTGAAATGATATCTTAAAAATAATCCTTAACTACGAGTCTCTCTAGAGAGCATCTTGGTGTTATCACGTGTATTAGAAACCAACGCAACTATTTCTTTCAAATAGTATCTGTCTCTTCGCTAATCCAGATGCCCAGTTCCAAATTACTTACTCGCTCAAGCAAGACTCAGTAAAGCCAGAACTTGTGCCGGGCATAGAGGCTGGGCACAGTGGATGGACCGAGCCCTTGCTCTCACTGGACATAGTCTCCGCGGACAACCCAGTTCTACCAACCCCGTAACCTACTGATTGAGAATTTCACTGTAGACAAGCTTTTGGCTTGTAAGGACTACAAAAAGTCAGGTGCATAAGTCAACATAATTATTTGGGGCTAAATCTAATACTGGGCATTCACCCAGTGGTTGTGTGTGTGTGTGGGGGGTATCAGCTAACGGGGGCGTTAGGGACAACTGTGGCAGTTGCTCTTGAATCACACAATGACTGGAGGTATTACTGGCATTTAGAAGGCGGGGCCAGGAAGGCTAGAACTGAGCAGTGCTCAGGACAGCTCTGCACAACAGAAAAACTTCCCCAGGCCCTGCAAATTTTTAAACGTCTTTTTGCAGATTTGCTTAGGTAAAAACCTGCTTACAAATATCTGCCCAGCTGCTAATTCCGTTAACAAATAAGTACAAAGCAGCTTGTACTATTTTAATATACGATGAATTTTCTAGGTGCATAACTACCATATAAATTAAAGGAAGACTATATATTACTTATAAATTCTACCATGTGCTCATAATTTTGGAAAATCATATTATTGTCCGCAATGCTGTTGCTGGTCTTTTGAATCACCATGACAGCATCTGTATCAGTCTGTATTGATCTTACATATATTGTGTATCTCATATTACTTTACACATTAGGTGCAAATCTCTATTAACTCTACCTATTTTAATACTACCAGAGTATTTACACATTAACATAGTTTTTATATCATACTTTCTCATAATTTCTTTAATTACTGTTAAGTAATTATATCTGTTTTTTGAAAATTTTTGTATGTAGAGTTTATGAATTTCATTTAAAGATTATAAAAGGAGTTAAACATTTCTGTTATAAAATAAGGTGTTGGGTCCGATGAGGTGGAGAACCACCCACTTAACCCAACCAGCTCACCCATTAACCACATGAGCTGGGAGCTGCCGGGAGGGCGGGTGGGGACGGGGACTGCCTGAGAGAATGGCTTGAATGAAAGCACTTATTATTTACACTTACTACTCGAAAACGTTTTATTCTTGGAGTTCAGTTTAGAAATACCTGGGGACAACGAGAACTGCCTCCAAAAGTACCAAAGACTGTACTAGAAACACCCTCCGCACCAAGCAGACAGCTCCCCTCACCCCCATGTGCTTCTGTTTTGTTCTGTTCATTGTACCCACAGAGTAGGGTTTGATTCTGATTCTTTCTAGTCGAACAGTGTGTGGTGACTGGGGCGGCTAAAAAAGACGTCTTAATTCAAGATAAAGTTTAGAAATCGTGACTTGCCCACATGATCCCAGACACCTAGAAAGAGCAAGCAAAAGAGAAGAGAGAGATGCAACTTCATCTCTTTTTTCGGGCGAAATCGCATCTTGTTTACTATCAGTTTAATAATTTCAAATAATACACATTTTGCCTTTGAGTCATCTCTAGTACTCAAAACTGGTACAATGATATGTAATTAGAATTAATTCTTGGCACAGTTCCTAGGTTGTTTGAAAATATATTTTGTGGAGCCAAATTTTAGGACTGGCGTTTATTATGCCGTGAACAATTAGCTGCACAGAGTAACATAAATAAACCTGTATTCAAGCCATAGGTGAGGAATCAATGAGCCCAGAACTATTAAGCACATGTGGCCGTATTGCTAGGTCAGGTCAAAGAGACTTCACGCTCTGGATGGGCGTGGATGTTAAGAAAGGCAACTGAGATTCAGAGGACGCAGGTGTGCGGGGTAGACCGTGCCCCGATCACGTGGACAGGCAGGTGCACAGCAGTAAGGACACGGGTTCCAGAGCCTATTTCAAATCGTAGCTGAGCCACCAAAGCATTTTGGCCATGAGTCAGCGCCTTGATCCTTTGTGTTCCCATTTCCTCTTCTGTAAAACAAGGCTGATGGGATAATTGTCACACCTGGAAGGTGGTTCTGAGGAAGAACCAGTTAATGTGTTTGGTAATTGTCATTTAGTAAGTGTCATGCAAGCATTTCTTAAGTAAGGTGGATTTATTAGTTACCTGACTCAAATGTAAATAATAGATTCCAAATTTCTACAGAGGAAGAGGAGTCTTGCCCTCAGGGGCAAATACAACAGCAATATCAGTCGTGAACTTAGTCTACGAATGAGTGTGTGTTGGTGGAGAGGAGGCAATGATGACTATGGGAAGACCAAGCCCCCACCAAGCCCCTCACCCACTCGGCGGTCACTGCACAGGGCAGTGACCATCCAGTGGTGACCTTGAATACAGAGAGAGGGAGGAGCAAACTGTGACGTGGCAAAAGAAGTCAGAGTCGCAAACTGCTCCAGCAAAGGTATGAAGAGAACGTACTCATTTTCTTCCCACTAGTCAGGACCGATCGGTCAGAGCGATGGGAATCCTTATTTGATCTATTTAGCAAATATTTGCGGAGGGCCCGTTGTGTGCGAATTGTGGTACTTGGCAACGGGAGTCGGAATAAAGAAGTTCTTGCCTGCAAAGGAGCCTACGGTCCTTCTGAGAAATACACACCTGTCCAGACAAATGGAAGAGAACGAGTAAAAGCGAGGAGAGATGGCGTCACCGGGGACGGGCTAAGTGGCAGCGGCAGCGGCAGACTACGTGTCCTGGGTGCTGGCGATGCACGGAATGACACCGGGGAGCCTGGCGCCCACCGGGCTCCCTGAGCTCCTCGATGGGCACTCTTCTAGAAAAAGGCAGGGGCAAGTGACAAAGAGCTGGACCTAAGCCGCTCAAAGACACTTTGGAGCTGAGCTACCTGTGACCAGCCGAAAGAGGAGAGGCCTCTCTGTGGGCAAGTCCAAGGACGGAAACCGAACTGGCCTCACCCAAGGAGAGGCCCGACGTTGAGTCCCATATCCAGACTTCGGCGGGAGTTGCCTCGGGGTTGCCTGGAAAGGGTGTCACGGCCCTGGTCACTGTCCTCTCTTGGCTCCGCGTGTCATGCTGCAGGCTCCCTTCTGCCAAAATGGCTGCTGCGCACGGCGGGGACGCGGGCTCCGTCCCACGGCTGCAGCTCACGGCTTTCCCGGCTGCGACCTCAGAGCAGACACCTCCCCTGCTCGTTAGGACACAACGATCCCGGAAGAACTTCTCGACATGTTCTGGGTCAGGTGAGCGACCACGGCCAACCCAGGAGACGGCCACTCCCAGGTGGTGTTCAGGGGAGGAGGGTGAGCGTCACCTGAGCCCCTCTCTGCTTGTGGGGCAAAGGCGCTGTCTCCATCAGGGCTGGGTGGCATCACTGAGCAGGCCGTGCCCAACGTAGTTTTGTGAGAAGAGCGCCCATCGAGGACCTCAAGGACAGTATCCGGCCAGATGGGGGGCAAGAGGTCGAACCCCACAACTGGAAAAACCCCTCAGTCTCTTGACCTCAACTTGGATTATCCAATGATGTCTGTCCTGCATTGGGCGACCCAGTCCCGTCTTCTGAGTTTAGGAAAATGAGCCGAATCAGAAGCCAGAATAAAGTTTGTCTGCTGGTTAATATCTTCATTCTGACAAATCAAGACCCTAAGGATCGTCTTCCCATATGGGCAGCTACCGATGGCCCAGATTCAGGGGCATCGCAGGACAGCACGGGAACCAGCTGGGATCCCTCGCCTCAGGCGGGAGCCTATTCTGTGACACAGGGGAACCCCGACGTCAGGAAACCCAGCAGGCAGCAAGCCACACTTGCGCATCACGTATGCTCGGAGATGACTGGGAATGTCTTCTTTGCCTTTTCTGTTCTCTCCCATGTCACGCCATACCCACAGTGGATGCAGAGTCTTTCCAAAATACCGGTGATTCCCAAGCCTTCGGCTGCTCTCCCCAACTCTTTCTTGCTCTACTTCACCAAGACAAACCAGCTGCCACTGGGTTTCCTCCTTCAGGCTTGGCGTTAGGCCTTGACTTGACCTGACGGGTTACCTGGGCATGTCTTCCACTATGTAACTGAGACCCTGCTGAGTGATGCCAGCTTGCATGGCAGCCCCGACCGGATGAGCCCTTCAGACTGGCTCTCCTGGGGCAGAAAGGGACAAGTTCTGCTCCGGACAAGTCTTTTAAGTGATGTTTTTGATGAGTTGCAGCTCTCCACCTTACCAGGGTACCTGGAAGTGGAGGTTAGAAGCTCTTGGACGGCATGCCTGGTGTGGGCTTCCTGTGGAGAGCTTACTATGGGAGCTGTGGAAGGGGGAAGAGATACTAGATAGTAGATGATAAATAGATGATAGATAGATGATAGATGATAGATAGATAGATAGATAGACAGACAGACAGACATAAAATAGGTGGGGTAGATGAGAGAGACTACATGTAAGTCCATGTGCAGGGTGTGTGTGCACCATTCAGTGTAGAGGGAGAGAATGTCTTGGCTGGAGGCAATAAGAACTAAGGTATTTCATATGAGCTTGTAGAATCTAGGAGCTTCTGCTGAACTTACACCTTCCTCCACTTGATGCTAAAGAGAACCCCTGACAAATGAAAATCATTTGTCCATCGTTAACTGAAAGCACATCCTTTCAAGCCTGTCTCTGGCCCACACTAGGCGAAATTTCTGGTAGATGCATGGTTTCTAAAGTTCCCTCCAGCTACCCACAAGCCAGGGTCCTGACAGAGGATAACGTGTCCACGTGTAACTGCGAGCTTTTGAGCAAAAGTCCTTTTCTTATCTAGGTAAATGCATTTGCAACGGGGTGCAATGAGATAGAGAATAGAGGTTCATTTTAAAAAAATGCCTCTGGAAAAGGGTCGTTTATAAGATATACAGGAGGAAAAGTAAAAGAGAAAAAATGCTAAACGTGACTTCTCCAGCTGAACACTCGGTTGAAATATTCCACGACTGGTTTACCCTAATGATAAGAGGGCAATGATTATGTGCCATTGCCTTCACAGTCAGTACCAGTTCTGGACAGGATAAGCACTAGATCAACTCAGCCTAGATTATCTGGCTTTATCAGAAGTTAAATAATAAGAGCAATGATGCTATGCTTCTACAGGACACTTTGGGGCCTTGGCACATGTTGTTTCTTCACCTGGAAGTTCTCCCCCTCTCGTTACCTGGATAACTTACACTTCTTAAGCCTGGCTTAAAATTACTTCTGACAGACTGCCCCAAGACTAGGGCATGTCCCCTTGTTATATAAAGCTGAACTCTCCTTTACAGAACCAATAACTATGATGCAACGTTATAGACGTAGTTTAATATTCTCTCGTCATCAGATACAGAGGATTCCATCATCACCTCTGCTGTATCCACTGTCGTGTGTCACATCATCACACAGCAAGCGTGCAGGAGAGACTGGACTGCACTGCAAATGAGGTTAGAGGTGGGACAGATCGGGTTTGAGCCCTAAGTGAGGAGGTCCACCGCACTGTGCTACCACGGGTAAGTCCCTTAATTTCTTTCAGCCCCAGTATCTTTATCTATAAAATGTGGAGGAATAGTACAAGAGTTATGAAGTGAGCATGGTTGTACTTAGCACGTGCCTGCCACATGGACCAAACTCCACAAATGTAATGATGTTCATTATAATTAACATTCCCTTTGGTGAGCAGAAGATGTATTTTTAACATTCCATTTTAAAACAAATCGTGATGATCATGGTATATTTTACAAACTCATGTTATCTTTAAATATGTAAATTTCATGTAAAAAAAATTAAATATTGATGTGATTTTATTCATTATTTAATGTCTACTTATAGCTAAACAAATTCACTTAGACTTTCTCATGCAGAAAAATAACATATTTGTCAGTAACTTGCAAAGGAAGCAAGGAGTGGTAGGTCTGGAACCAGCTGAGTAGTTTAAAACCTGGCTCATCACTAATGAAGGCTGCGCCTGGCTGAAGGCGCTCGTTTAGCCATTAGAATTCTATCCCTTCCTGCCTTGCTCAGCTGTGCCAACGCCCCCGCCCATTCTCCTGTCTCTTCAACACTTACCCATCATTTTGGAGGCTTCGGTAGCCCCTAAGGTGACCTTTACTTTACTATCAGTCTTGACTTCTTCCCTGAAACAGTTCTGCCCTTCACCTCACGCCCCTGGTCGTAGCCTAGGTCGCTAACATCTGCAACTCCTCCCGGGTCCCATCTTCAAGAATCCCAAGTCTGACCATCACCTCCTACCTTCCCCAGCTCACTCCTAATGCCACGTGATTTTCTACCCTCCCGAGACTTAGAATCCATTCATCCAAGTACCATTTTCCTAACCCTCACCCACCTCGTGTACTCCCGCCCCGTCACTCAGATTAAATTCTTCGATCCATTAATATAATCACACCCTTTCCTGTGACCGCAACTCTCTTGCCCCCTGTTGCCGCATGCATCATCGTGTCTGACACACTCCAACGCTGGTTAAACTCAACGACCCTGTGGCTCCATTTCTGCATTTGCACGGACGAATGCAGCTGGTGACCGACCGATTGGTCTTATTTTAAATCTCCACACCACGGACCTCGAGTGGGCTCTGAGGACTGCCTAGTGATCAGACTGTTTTCCTCATCTACTGGTTACTTCTCTACTCACTATAGTGTTATTTCATATCATCTTCTCTCTCCCCAAACCTCCAACACCGCCTTCTCCATCCTTCCTCAGCTGAGGCTCGGCTTGCTGTGATTGAGACAACAGAGACAATAGGATTAAAAGCTTTCACACCGCCACATCCGCCCACCTACCTTTCCCTGTGCCCATGGCTTGGCCCATTTTTCCAGTAACTGGGCATCCATGGTTTAGGTTCCTGTCCAGAGTGCTGCCATTCAGAGGGTGATGGTATGTCACCCTCTGACGTCCGCAGACATTGAGATATAAGGAAGAAACGCTAGAGGAGGTGACAAATCCATCTCCCTGCGGCTACTATGACCTGCTAAGCAAATAAGAGCATCGTAGAGCCTCGGTTTCTTCATTTGTAGAATGGAAATCACGACAGAGAGCATACTTCGCACAAGCTTTACACTGCTGAACAAAGTGTGTATAAGCAGATTTCAGATCTTTGATGATCTTGGATTATTCATTCTGAATCACTTTTTTTGCAGTTGCATGATAGCTTGTGTATGTGTGCATGTGTGTGCTCAACATACGTTATCTCATTTAACATAGTGAAACGCTGACACAATTCCTGCCTCTCTGTGGCTCAGTTTCCTCATCTATAAAATGGAATAATAGCTCATTAACTGCTCAGGATTAAGTAATTTCGTATGCGCAAATAACTTGCGATAATCCGGGATATAGTAAATTCTGAATAAACAGTGGCTGTAATTATTCTCACGCT
This sequence comes from Eonycteris spelaea, assembly GCA_003508835.1. NCBI lineage: Eukaryota > Metazoa > Chordata > Mammalia > Chiroptera > Pteropodidae > Eonycteris > Eonycteris spelaea. The sequence goes on from PUFA01000037.1 coordinate 652,506, forward strand.
ATTTGAAACGCTGGTTCTAAATGTTGAAAGGGTTTTTCTTAAAGGAATTTTAGAAGCATATAAAATGATCTTTAAAATGACAATAAAGAATAAAACACTGACTTTCCGCCCATTTTTGAGATTCAGGGATACAACCGTCCTCTCCAAAAGTGGCAATAAAAACAAATACACACAGTGTGATGGTTAATTTTACATGTCAACTTGACTGGGCCATGGAGTGCCCAGATTTTTATCAAACATTATTCTGGGTAAACCCTTCCCTGGGTAAGAGAGAATTCTTTCTGCCTAATGACCTTCAAACTGAGACATCAGTTTTTCTGCCTTTGGATTTGAACTGAAACATGACTTCTCTTGAGTCTTGATCTTACTGGCCTTCAAACTGGGAATACATCAATTCTCCTCGGTCTGATGGTCTTTCTTTTGGTCAAGTTTCAGGCCTTTGGACTCCTGACACGACACCATCGGCTCTCTTGGGTCTTCCGCTTGCTAACTGCAGGTCTTGAGACATGTCAGCCTCCATAATTGCATGAGCCAGTACCTTATAATAAATCTTGCTATATATTCCACATCCTTTTAGTTCTGTTTCTCTGTAGAATACTGACTAAGACAAACCTATACATATACAAATACAGAATCCTTGGGTAACCTTTACATCACAAAGCATGTCAGAGAATAAGGAAGGTGAGGGGACAATGGACCCCAGTTATGTGGGAGACAGCAGCACTTTGACCCCTAATGCCCGCCTTATTGGGACAAAGAATAGACAGGTGCTTCTGTAGACTCAGGTGTTATTGGAGAAGGCAGCGTCAGAGCTCATCTGACCTCAGATGGGGAAAGTTGGCCCAGAGACTTGACTTCGCCTGACAGTCTGGGGTCAGGGATTACGTAAAGCAAAAGGAAGAATTCTTGAAAACCAGAAATCAGAAAAAGCTGGAAACAGTAGCTGCCATGTATTGAATGAACATTTACCACGTGGCAGGAAAGCACTAATCTCGGTGCCATAGGTGCATGATTTCACCACCCCCTGGAGAGCTAGACAGCTACACAGTCACCCTCAGGTTGCAAGGGTACACAGAGGATGAGCAAGGTTAAGTAAACTATCCCAGGTCACGCAGCTGGGAAGGGACAGAGGTGAGCACTGCCTCGGATCGCATGACCCATCTTTTCTCCCACATCTTACTCTCCTCCTCTCCCCACCACGGGCTTCTGGAGGCATCGTACAAAGATGGCGCCGGGTCTCCAGGCGGGGACGTTGCCTGGGTATTGGCCCAGCTCGCCCACCCCACCCCTCGCCTCCAGGCACAGAGTAGCGGGTGTGGCAGACGTTACCCACAGTGTGCAAAGAATTACCTGCTGCTCTGCCTGGGTTTTCGCAGTACAGTTCCAGCATACACCATGTGGTACTAAGGCCATGTTTACCTGCCTTCCTCTTTAAATGTTCTCTCATTGACATAGCTACTGAATCTCCCGTAAACTTGCGTCTCTCATAAGTGACATTTAGCAGAATGGTTCTCAGGCTTTGGGATATGTCAGATTCACCCCACATGTGGGCACAGCGGTTCTCAAACTCCAGGTGCTCCCATTCCACATATTTAAGGTGGAGTACGCAGCAGTATGTTTAAAAAGTTAGCTGGATGATTCTAAAGCACGTGGTACGTTGAGAACCACCAACCTAGCATGGGCCGGCTTGCACACACTCCCAGGCAATCTGTATGAAGGGGTTTGGCATTCTATGAAATCGAGTTGCTATTAAAACCGAAGTTACAATCGCGTCTAAGAAGTCACTAGAACCCACTTTTTGAATTTCTGAATAATAAGGAGAGACGAGGCATACTGAGTCCCTTCCTGTCCCCTTTACCGATGAATGAAGGTTCCCACATCGCACTATAATTACATACGTCATGCACTCGTGTTTGTTTTTTAAACTGTCATTTTGATTTCACTAGATCAACATTTCCATTAAAAGAGATTTTCGTACGTTCGTAAATGCATCCATGGGGACAGATCCCCACACACGCACACATTCATGTGTCTGTGCACACGCTACACACACTCACACACTCACACACATTGCCACGGCTGCAACAATTCCTTTGAGGCGGGAGTGGGGGTGGGGGTGGGGAAGGGGTCAGACGGCTGGTAGGACTCACTGCTGCTTTCCTCCTCCTACCTCTTAATGTCCCGGTAGCGACTGGGGACTCTGAGGACAATCCTGCAGAGCACGTCCACAGAGAGCAGGGCCCCCTGCAGCCACCACTGGTCTGAGAATCCCCTAGTGGCGTGAGCTTTGTGGACGGGCTCTGGAGTCAGACGGACTTCCACTGGAGTCCCAGGGCTGAATTTGAGTCCCTTGCCAGCTGTGTGAAACTGACGACATAGTTATTAACCTTTCTAAGCCTCTCTTTCTTTTGCTATGAAACAGTGATAATAACTGCCTGTTACTCACAGGACTGTAAGAAGATTAAACGAATGAATAAATACAGTTCCCGTACAATGACTGAAATACAGTTGTCACTTTCTAAATGTGAGTTTCCTTCCCCTGTCTCTCTCTGGACTCCAAATCCAAAGGCTCGGTTGATCTTCACCCTGGGCTAATGCAGCCAGGGTGTTGAGTTCAATCCCCCTGAAAGCTCGTTAGTCTCGCTTACTCCTGCCCACAGGCTCAGCCTGTGTGGCTATCCTGGACACCCATCTTCGCTCACAGATGAGCAGGGCGCAGGCTGGGTAGCGGATCTGTGCAAATCCATCCCCGTACGAGAAAAAGACTCAGCGCCTAGTCACTGCTGAGCGGGACCGACCCAGACCAAGCAGGTTGCAAACCGAGGGCTCTCCCAACCGCACCGCCAACACACATATGCGATTCCAGCCAGAAGTCAGGAAAGCAAACAGCACTAACATGAGGCAAGAGGCAGAAGACGTGCGGGAGAAGAGACAGCTTCCTGCAGGCCCATAATGTTATGTCCAGGGAAACTGACAAGGCAAACAAACCAGGGAAGAATCATAAAATCCATCAAAGACTTGTATTCAGTATAGATCTCTTGCTCTTTCCCTAAAGTCCTTTTCTATTTACTAATTTGTTTCCATTCAACATATATTTAGCAAGTTTTGCTATAAATTCAATCTTTCATTCACTTATTCATGTATTTATTTACTTGAAAAATATTAATTAACCAATTGCCATGTAAAACACACTTTACTAAACACTGTCGTGGGGCACAGGAATGATTAACACACACCCTCTGCCATCGAGGATTTCATTAATGTGGTGAGTCATTCTTCAAGCAGTGATCACTGCTCTGGGACACACGGATAAAAGGCTGGGTCCTGTCTCAGATCATGGCCTAACGGGATAAGGATGACAAGCAAACAATCCATGGCATTTGGTTTGTCAATTTTATGAGACGGCAAGTTAAAGTCATTATTTATTGTACATTTACTAGTAGTCAATGAGCCAAATGCCTTAGATTTATTATTTAACTTAATTCTCATTAAAAAAAACAAAACAAAACTGAGGCATAAACATGATATGATTCCCATTTAATAGATGAGGAAAATGAGGCTTTGGAAAGTTGAATAACGTTAGCCGAAGTCACAGCTAACACACGGCAGGGCCAGGGCTTAAGCCCAGCGCTCTCGGACACCGAAGCCCTTGCTATGACCTTGGTCTGTCACCTCCACCATGGTGCTGCCAGAGGACAAAGGGGAGTCCTTGAGCTGCACTGGCTGCAATTAATGAGACGACGCCCCATCATCACATTCCCCAGGAATGAGAAGGTAGGACTGAAAGGGCCGGCGTTTAACTGTGAGCGTGTGGCAAGGTGGGCAGCAGGTGGCTGGGTAAGCAGGGCTGGCAATGAAAAGAGAAGAAAATACAGAGACAGGGAGTGAAAACAGAGGTCATGGGCACAGACGAGACGGTCATAACAACAGGGCCACTGATCAGCCATTTACTCTCCTGCGATCACCCCGCTTTTGCAGACAAGGCTCAGAGAGGCTACACTGCCAAAAGTCATATGGAAGCTAGACAAGGTAAGATCATTCACTTGTCCATGCCTGCATTCCTCCCTTCGCACGCATACATTCCGCCGCTGGCACGGGCCAGGTTCTACGTTCAGCAGAGATGAACCAGAGTGACGGCCCCAAGGCTCTGTCCAAGGCTATGTCCACTGCATGTGACGATAGCCATGCAAACTGAGAGCCGGGACATTGGGGTGAACACCCCGATGATCCCGTTCCTTGACCGGTGACGGGCGCTGCGCCCAGTGCGACCGTGGTCCCCAGCCCGTGGTGTGCATGAGCATTTTCTGCAGACCTTGCTAACGTGCGAATCGCTGGGCCCACTTCAGAGTTTCTGGTTCAGCAGGCCTTGATGGAGCTGAAGAATCCTCCTCTCTAACAAGTTCCCGGCTGATGCCCATGCTGCTGGCCTGGGGACTCCTTTTCGGGAACCATTCTCCTAGCGGTCAGAATTGCTGGGTTCAGCCTCAAAACTGTCTGACTTCATAGGTGTCATGTAGGGCGTGGCCATGGGCACGTTTACTGCACCCAGTGGGGTCCGGCGTGCCGCTGGACTTGGTGCCTGGTGCTGACACAGACGTGGGGACACAGAGTGAAGAGACCCAGCCCGGGTCTGAAGGAGCTGCTGGGCTCGTGGGCGAACGACAGGTCTGCACACGTTTGCGCGAGGTCAGGAAGGTGAGTCGTGGGCCACGGGAGACGTGCAGGGAAACGCGGAGAGCGGATGACGCGGGCAGGGTTTGGGAGGGAGACTGGCAGACAGGAAAGGTTGGGCTTTTCCAGGTTTTGGGGAGGAACCGGACAGCGGTGACGTTGGGATGGGGGAACTGTGATTGATGACACCTTCCGGTCCAGGAAGGAGGGCGAGCCTAAGAACGTGTGAGCCTGTGGTTTGTTCAGACGATGCAAGCGGTTAAACATGGCAGAGGCACGGGCGCCCTGAAAGGCAGGGCCTGGGTGTGGCCGGCTGGCAGGTGGCTGTTCAGGGAGGGGCGAGCACACTGGGGCTCTGGGCCACCCACGGGGTCACGGGGGTCCCCTAGAGAACGCCCTATGGGGTGCCGGCACTCCCACCGGGCACCCTTCCCGGCCTTGGGGTTACAGCTTCCCCCTGAAAATCATCACAACCCCTACATTTCCTTGAGCTTTTTCATGTAAAAGATGAATAGAAAAAAAGCAATTCCGTCCTTCAGTCTTCTGAGATTCAGGCAGCAGATTTCAATCCCCTTTACTTATTTATGGACCTATTTTTCCCAAGTGCTTCTTTTCCCTGGTCTATTTGTAAACACCATTCTCATTCCTCTTAATCCTTCTGGCAGCATTAACTCATTCTGTGCTCACTGCCTTTATTTTTCCTATGAAAAACGTTCATAGACATAGTTAAAAATTCACTGATATATATATTTTTTGTTCTCTCCCAGTGCTTTTTCTGATTTGGGGCTTGGGGATGCTTCCTTGCATAGGCCTTTTCTTTCCTTTTTTTTGCTGGACAACTCACTCAACAGCTCAAGATGTGGTTTCTACTATTATCATCTCAATGCCCCAGTGCTGTGCCTCTTCCTTTCTCTCCTCTCTCTCTCTCTCTCTCTCTCTCTCTCTCTCTCAAGCCTGCAGTACTCGCTCTGACCTCGGACTTGGGCACAGTGGTCGGGCAGCCTGAGGCCTCTGCACTAACAAAAGATCTCAGATCCCCGCGGCTCTTGCTCCTGCATCACCCACTGGCCTCAGATCCACTCACACAAACAGCAGCTGCTGAGCCTGCCGCTGTTGGATGGAGCCACTGTAGAATGTTCCAGCCGGAGCCTAATCCATGCTGCCAAAGCGACTGCAAGCGGAGCCTTCGGGAAGTCCAGCGATTGTAACGGCCCAGCCAGAGGCAAGGTAGAGAAAGGCACCGCGGCGGCCGGGGGCTGTCCTCCGCGCCGCGTGGATACGGCACCAGCTGTGCGGTTTCTCAGCCCTTTTGCCATCCTCCAAGATGGGGCCTTTATCCTCCCCCCCACGGCCAGCCAGGGACAAAGGCTGAGGCTCAGTAATTGTCCAGAACAGACAGTGAGGAGAATGGAGCGCTCAAAAAGTGCCACTCTGCAGTGTTTGGCTTCCGATTTCTTCTCCTTCCAACTGAGGTGATTGGGGGATGCTGAGCATCGCCCTGGGGAGGCGGGCGTGGAAGGCCTTCGCCAACGTCGCGCGCATCCGGGAACGAAGACCGCTGCCTCGCAGGTCGCGAGGTGGCCGTCACGCCGAACGCCGAGAGGCCGGGCCCTTTCGGGAATGTTGGCATGGGCACAGCCTCCTGGGGTGGACGGGGCTTCAGGAGGTCATCCAGTCACAGGCCTGAGAGCCACGGCCCTCGCTGCAGACCCACCACGTGGCCCAGATTTCAGAGAGTTCGGGCGACACTTGCTGCCACTTATCACCGTATTTCGTGATGGTGTTAAGCATTCAACGTTTTCCTCGTCTGAATTAAAATCTGCTTCCTTCTAATCCGTACCTGCTCGTCTTGGGTCTGCCTTTCTGGGATAAAACAAATCAAGTCTGACTCTCTTGCTGCAGTGATCGCCATGTCCTCCTGTCATTTCTCCTTCTCTGAACAGCTCCAGGCACGTCACCCAGCCCTGCCAAATGACGGGCCAGCCTCTGGTCACTGTCTAGTTCGTCACAATCTGCCCAGACCTAAACCTTGAAATCCATGACTGACCAGACCGATGTCCCATGGAGCAAGACGCACAGGAGCCTGCAGCCCCACCAACCATTTCCTGGACCCCCTGATGCCACAACACCGTGCAAGACCCTCAGACAGGGCACATGACAGCCACGCTCTCTGTGAGTTTGGTGCCTGGAGCGGATGCTGACGGGAACAGCCATGCTCTTGCCCCTCTGCCGGCCGCCATGGATGCTCCAGGGCCCCCCCAGGCACCCGCTTCAGCACCCAGGGGCTCAGCCCCGGGACACTGGGAGCGAGTCTGCAGAGGTGCCAAAGCTGAGACTCCCTCTGGGAGCTGCTCCTTCTCAGGGGCAGCCCACACCCAACGGCTGGTCCATGCGGGGTTCACTGCTCTATCCCCTGCCTCATTTTGGGGTGCATCCAAAGGGCTGTCCCAGCCCCAGAGCTCCCACGGGACTGGCTGAGGCTGCTGTGGTCACCGCTAGGCAGGCGAGCATGTCCTTCTGCCCAGTCTGCTTCTCTCACCCCCACGCACTTGCTCTCGAGGAGAATGCCCCCCAGAAGACCCCCCGCATGTAAATCCTGCTGCAGAGCATCTCACGGAAGCTGGGCTTCCACAGGTGCCCCACACCCCTCGCCTCCCGCCCGGCCTCAAGTCCACCTCTCAAGCAGGGACGAGAAAGTAACCGTGTCCTCACCTTCCCTAAGTTCTAATTTCTGCTTCAAAGGGAAGCCCGGCCACCTCGCTTCAAACCTGGGGACTTTCACGCTCCGAACACCTGTCTGGCCTGGAGGAATCACCTGCTCTGAGTGCGCCAAAGGCCTAGATGCCATAGAAACTGTCTTCCTAGAGCACGTCTCAGAGAGGGACTCCCAGAGCCCAGTCTCCGTTACCCGCAGAGTCCCGTCCCCTTGCCCCAGTGTTCCGGCGCCTGCCACGCTGCCCAGAGCCGCTCCATCCCGGGCTGCCCCAGGGTCGCTGCTTTACCGCCCCTTCTCCTCACACCCTAGCCTCTTCCCCGTCTTCCCACGTCTGGAGATCTCTGCTGCTTCTTGCTCCCGCTGTGCAGCTCTTGACAGCAACGCCCCTTCCACGCTTCGGCGGTGAGACGTGAGCTGCAGCTGACCCCACGGGCAGCTGGGCTGGACCGAGCCGAGGAGAGGCCCGAAGGACAGGCTCCTCCCTTCCTTCCCTTTGCGGCTTGTTGCTACCTGGCAGCTTCCTGGGACGTGCCCAGAGCTGAGGAAACAGGTCGTAGGCGTGGATTCCTCCCACGCACCTCCTTCCTCTGCCCACAGCTCCAGATGCCAAAAGCCCCTCTCCATGGGTGTATACTGACCACTGGGGTACAGCGATGCCCCTCCTGTTCTCCATTATCTGGGCTAACTGTAACCCCGAGTCACACTCTCTCTCTCACACACACACACACACACACACACACACACACACTTTCCTCTTCATCCAGGCCATCTCCTGAGGAGCAGGGTCTGCACGCCTGAGGAGGACAGGACCTTCTCCCTTCCCCCTGCAGAGGTGGCTGACCCCGCCCCCACTGGGAAGCCCCGATGAGCCGGCGGGGCTGGGCGGCAGGTTCCAGAGGTGACGGTGGAGCTCTGGCTCCCAGCACCGCCTCTGTGCAGCGGATGCTCACGCCTGCCCTCTCGGCCCCTGGCGGGGTCGTTACGCAACATTCGCACTCGCTACGGACAGAATAACCAGGAAGGGGACGAGACAAATCCGTTGCCGGTCCACATAGGAGATGGAGTTAAAGATGGTGGCAAACCACCGGGAACGGTTGCGATTTCTTCACAAGGATGAACATGAAAGCGTGACTCGGAAAACGCAGTAGAAGGGTAAAGAATACGAACACCAGAGAAAGGGAAGCCCGGCCACCTCGCTAGGCCGGAGGCGTGAGCGTCGCGCCTGGCTTCTGCACCTTTCCGTGTGTGCGGGTGTGTGCGGGTGGGGACCGAGAGGGTAGCTGGGTGTAACACCTTTACGAGGCGCAGAGATACCCGGAGAGGATGTGGTGGCTCACAGGGGGCGTGGGAACAGGATCGAGAAGAAGGTCGTCGGGAGGGATTATGGAGAACGACCCCAAAGTGGCTATCTGGGGGCTGAGCAATTGTTAACGCCATTTGTACAGGCCAAGTACTGGGGAGCTAGAGTTGGCATCGAAAACGGGGTGTGGGGTGGTTCTGTGGTCAGTGAATTTCGGGCGCTTGTAGGAAAACCCATGAGCGAACATGCAGAAGGCAGTTCGAACCGGAGGCCTGAAACCAAGAAAAGAGATCGGGGCTGGAGACACAGATCCGGGGGACACAAGTGCATCAATCACGGCTGCAACTATGGGAGAGGAAGAGGTCGCCCGGGGCAGACAGCCCGCCCAGCAGAAGGGGACCAAGGGCACTGCCCGAACCTCCGGGAGAGGCGGGGATGGCACAGGTGCTGCTGGGAAAAATCTTCCTTTCAGATGTTGAACTGGTCGACCTTTGCCCAGGACAAGAGTTAGTGTGGGGAGTGCCGAAGATCAAGGTCTCGCTTCAGGTTATTTACAAATTAACAGGCACGAAGGGAAAAACCCAAACCTCCCATCCCTGGGTACAGTGACAGAGCAATTGTCAGATCAATTTCCGACTCCTTCCAAAGAACTTGGCTCTGGGTATGAACCGACATTCCATCCGAACCTGAGTGTGTGTGAGGGTCCCAGCCGATGCTAATTCTACCCTTAGACACGAAGCTCAGAGGCAATACTTGTTCCTCGAAAGAACCTGAGAGATACGATTCCACTTCTCTCTCCACACTCTCCAAAGACATTTCAGTTTAAACATCTTGAAAAAATTTTTAAGTTGCAGTTCATAATTTTACGTATGTTCGTACGCTTGGCACCAAGTACTGGGTCATGGCTGGGTCATGAGGACAAGAGGAATAAGGCACCAGGGAAGGAAATCGAGGTGCGTCTGCTAAGAGGTAGAGCCCGGATGCGACTAAATGTAGAAATACACACATTCCTTTGTTGTTCAGATGACGCTGAAATGATTGATTTCACGTGTGAAGTACATTGGCTGTGACTGTCACACTCTCTTGCTAACATTGCAAGGCTTCGAACCATGGGATTAGCGCCACCTCTAAATGGGTCCAATGTTTGCGATGATCTGGGTTGACACTTCACCAGCAGAGAAGCCTTAGGCACTTAAGAGGCTGAAACTCAGGGGGAAAGAGGGTATTCCCCCCATTTTGACTTGGCCCTGGCCCTCTATGAAATTAGATTTGGGAAAGTGAAGTAGATTTGCCACTTTTTTATTCACGGAAAATGAGAAGTGCGATGGGGGAAGAATACAATGACGAGAAGGTTCGTTTTGCCGTTTGGGATTTGTGTTGCTTTCGGATTGACTCCGGGTTTAGGCATTCAATTTATTCTTATTTAGCAACTTTTTATCCAGCTGTCAAAGGCATTAGATCTAATCACTGCCACTTTCTTTAGAGAACAGTAACCTCTGCAAGGAGATATGTTTTCTCCTTTAAAAAGGTGGGAAAAGAGCCAATTAAGCTTCATTCTGCAGAGGTACAATGGCCTAAATGACAAAACATAAACCTAGCAACTCCATTAAACTTTCCCATTCGTGTCCCCAGAAAAATGAAATAGGGAAAGACGATGTCAGCTACTCCGGGTCTCCGAGGGTCATTTTCTTTTTCTAAATCGAGAACAGGTATGGCCCCTTCCCTCCTGTTTATTTCTTCTTCCTTCCTACAGAGCACAGGAAGAGGAGGAGGAAGAGAACATAAGAGAAGGGAGAGCCAGGACCACGATTTTTTTTTTTTTTTTTTTGCCAGCAATGGACGAATAATAGCTCATTCCAGGAAGACAGAGAAAATGGGCTAAATTAGAATACATTTCACAATGCGGGGCCTCAGTACCAAGTTGAGCCAAACTGAATCCAGCACAGCAATTTCCCACCTCCCAACTGGGTCTGCTTGTGCTCAAAGCTTCAATTATCCCAGCCTGAATGCTGCTCCTAAGACGACCGAGTCTCTGTCCGCCTCCCCCCGCCCCACACCCCCGTCCTGAGCCAGCCTGTCTCCAGAAGGGAATTCTGTCTGCGGATTCGAGCTTCATCTCCCCTTTAGCTTCCTTGAGCTGCCTCTCTCTGCTCCCGCCGCCTTTATTATGAATGCCAATGCTACCATCTTCTGCCTGGATTTCGGAAAAAGGCAGTCAAACACACTGAGGCTGGGCGGGACCTCGAGAGCCGAGGTGATCCGCACCGAGGAGCGGCCTTTTATCTGGTGGTCCGTCAACTGACGCTCACAGCCCAGAAAGCGGTGAGCAGCCAGCCGGGCCAGGAGGAGAGACTGCCATGTTTCGTTTTTGGGTGTTTTTTTTGTTGTCCTTTTAAAATTAAAACCCCCTAAAAAGGAAAATGCTGTCCTTGTAACTTCGGCAAGGACTTTCAGGTTTTGTTCTCTTTGTCAGAGTGGCAGACTTCATCTGCTATTTTGGAGGAAGAGAGAGGAGGAGTGACCCCCTGGAAACCTGGAAGAGGCACTAGAGAAAGACGAGGCGCACGAAGGGCCAGGGGAGAGTGACTGGGGGGGCGGGGGGGGGCGGGGAGGCAGGGCAGAAGCAATCGTGAGGACGAGGGGGCCAAAAGAAGAGGGCAAGGGAAACGAAAGAAAAAAAATGGAAAGAAGAGCCTGAAACGGATATGAATGAACAAGAGGGCAACACGTAGAGAGGGTAAAGAACACGGCAGATGACGAACGACAAACCGTGGCCGTTAAAGGACCACAGAGGGCGCGTAGGGGAGGTGATGCAGGCAGCCTCTCTGGGGATCGGTGCAGTCATGGGTACTTTTTTTAAAACCCCCTTTTTAAATTTAAGTGTAGTTGGTATACGAGCTTGTATCGGTTATATTACTTTCAGGTGTATGGGTATTTCCCATGGTGCTTTGTTCAATATGGCAATTCCGAACCTTCCATTGCCCCTGCCCCCACCGCTAATAGATAGCATCGTATTTCAGCCTAAAGTTTACGTCTCCTTCCTATTTCATTTTCTAGTTACATCCCTTCAGTAACTTCTCTGCCCTTTCCCGGGACATTTATGTCGCTTAGGTATTAATAGACGATGCTACCTCCCGTTTACGTGTGCTCGGCCCAAATTATTGCCATGATCATTCTTTTCATCTTTTCATCTACTCCTGTGAACCAAACCCTTGGCCCACCAATTGGTCTCGGTGCTATTTCCCAAAGCCCCTCGCTTCTCTCTGCTTCAGGTAATAAACCCCTTCCATGTCTCCATCATGGAAATCGGAGGGCAACCATGGGTGCTTGTCCAAAGCCGGGAAGAGAGAGGAGTGTAAGGTGAAGGGGAGGTAACGTGGCCTTAAGTCAGGTGATGGAGCCCTATGCCGAATTCCACTGCTCGTCAGGTCTGTGATGGGGCCAGGTGACAGCTGGACTGTGTTACTGCCGGAGCCTGTCTTAGCTCTGACGGTCTGAGAGCTCATCTTCCCTGCCTCTGTGGTGGGGCGTCTTCACGGACGCCCGTGGACTTCACGGTCTCGCGTTCCCAGGTTCAAACCTCGGCTCCGCCACTCACGAGCCATTTGACCGTGTGATAATGTTCTCGATTCCTCTGTTTCTTAGTGTCCTCAGAGATAAACTTGAGAAAATAATGCCAGTTATTGGAGACACTGTATGGAGTACAGAGAGGTTCCCAAACTTGGTCAGCTCATGGTACCCGAAGTGACTTAATTTTCACAACTCCCCTAGGTCCAAAGAAATATCTGCTAGTTTCACTTATTACATAGTCAACAACTTAATAAGTATTTATATCCTGACAACTCAGTAGCCATTTGAAAAAATAATACTCATAAAATTGAAAGGAGTAACGTGATGGATATACCTATGTTTCTTTTGACAATTTAAAATACCTCGCAGAGCCCACATAAGTCGCTGTGATACCCCCAAGTCCCCTGGTGCATAGTCAGCGAGTCATGGAAGCAAAGTGTAAGTAAAGTACTTGCTAAGCACAGAGTAGGAACCCAAAAAATGGCAGCTATTTCCGCCACCAATCACAACATTCCCCGGCATCTAAATTAGACCTAAAAAAAGTGAATTGAAATTGATCCCAGCCAGCTTCCCTGCTTCTCCTTAGCGCTAAATATGGGTCTGCAGGAGATGGAAGATATTGAAGAAGTGACCTTCTGGGTTAAATCCTGTTTTTTTAAGGAAAAAAACACAGATGCTTTGAAACATATCATGAGAGAGAGAGTTACAAAGACGGCCTCGGAGAGTGAGAATTCTGCTCCTAAACCCCTGGAGGACCTCGGGCTGGGTCCCTGTGGCCGCTGCATGAATAAGCAGACTTGATGAGGATGGGAGAGCATCCTTCTCAACTGTCTAGAAAGGACACTCTTGTCTCCTTTCCTCTTTCCCCCGCAAGATCTGTTCTCGCTTCTAAAAACGATCTTTGTGGCAGTCTCTACTCGTTGCTCTCTGAGGGTGACTACAGTGGGACCATCGACCGTCAGGCATTATTTGTTCATCGATTCTGTTATTGATTTAAATTTACTCGACACCTACTGTATGACGAAGAGTGCTTGGCACCACCGACAGACAAACAAAAAAGACCCCAAACAGCCAAGAGGAAGGTACAGTCTGTGCGCCTTCTGACTGCTGTCCAGTCCCATGGGGAAACAGACGAGAACACCGCTGGTCATGCCGCACCGAGGCCCCGGCTGGCTGTATGAGGCGCCATGGAACCCCAGGGAAGACTCTTTTAAATTCGCCAGAGCAGAGGCGAGGGGCAAAACCAAAAGCAGGAGTGTTCCGGGAAGGTTTTTTTCTTAGAATAGGAGTTAGAGGTAAATAGAATAAAACTATTTATCCTTAGACACTATACTTTCTACCCTTTTCCTTGCCCCAAACAAAACAGAACAAAAACACCTAGGAACATCCAGGAACGCTCTTTCCAGAGAACCACCTGGGCGGTCTGGTGCCTCCATGCCGCCAATCCACACTGCGTGGCTGAACCTAGGTTGGTGGGGACTGTGCTAGGCTGTCATCTCGGGGAGTGAGCCCACTTGATCAGTCCTCTGGTTATCAGGGGAGCCACTGCAGCTCCCCTCTGCTCTACCTGCCCACATCGGTCTTCACGATGCCTCCTGCTCGCTTTGTTCACCTCAACTATTCATTTATTCATTCATTCACTCATTCATTCAACAGACGATTACTTATAGTCAGCCTCCAAATTTCCTATATTCAGCTCTCCTGTATCTTGTACTTCCTGCACCTTATACACCGATCTATGCCAACTATGAATGCTTATCCTACTTCTGATAGAGACTCCTCTCCTCCTCACTCGAGCCTGACCCGTCAGAGCTTCACCTGGGTGGGAACGTGTGTGTGTGTGTGTGTGTGTGTGTGTGTGTGTGTGTGTGCGTGTGCACGCATGCGCACGTGTGTGTGTGTGTGTGAAGTGAATAGCACAAGCTCTACTTATTCTAACACCGAGAATGTTCATGGAAGTTAACACCCCACAAGAACTGGAGCAGGTAAATTCTTCCCCTTTCCACAGATGGTTCAGAGGTACAGATGTCCATACTTTCTATACTGTATCTGTTTGTCCAAAAACTGGCTTCTCGTAAAGCTGCGGCCAGGTGACTGATGCCCCGCCTCGACTTCGCTTTTCCCCTTCCCTGCCTCAATTAGCTTTTCTCTTCACTCTCACTGCCTGGGACTGTACCTTACTATGAAACCTTAGTGTGTAAGCTTTGTTCCTAGGGTGCTCTGGCTGGGATAGTCTATATTCTCCAATTTCTTCAATTGTAAAATAAGGGTGGATAGTAACAGTACTTATGGTTGTTGTGCAGAATAAGTGAGTTACTACTATTATGTGCTTTGAACAGCGCCTAGCACATAATAAGCCCTATATGTTGTTGGCTATTATTCATCCCTTTTTTTTCTAAGCACTCAACACAACACTGAGGTATGAAAGGTTGTTGGTAAGTGTCTTTCAAATGAATGGATGTACCCTACTCTAGTGGCACATGAAAGAGAGATGAGTTAATTTAGAGAAGAACATCATGCCAAATATTAAATATACATAAGCTGGTTTCTCTTGTGAGGCTAGGAAATGCACTGAGACACTCATGCAGAGGTTTGCATAGAAATTGCACATATGCAACCATCACTTCTTCATTCAACAAACATTTATTCAGTGTTTAATACTGACTATGACAAGAAATGACATGTGGTTACAAAGATGAATAAGATGTAGTCCTGAACTTGAGGGACTTAAAGCAGGGTTTGGTGGGGGCAGGAGCAGCTACATGAACAGATGATTAGAGTTATCAGATCACTACAGTTATGGCGTGAAGACAATGCAATGTATGAGGTCACAGGATCACAGAAGAGGACCACTTTGTGAAGACCAGATAGCATCAGATGTTTGTCTCGGAGGGGGCTCTCTGGATGTAGATTTACACGATAAGTAGAAAATAGCCAGAAACATTTGGAGTGGGCTAGGGAGGGGAGTAGAAAAAGCCACTCCAGGCACGGCACACCCCCAAAGCAATGCCCGGACACGTGGCATACAGCATGGAGCACACACAGGCTCTCGAACAGATTCGATGTCGTTGGAACATATCAATTCCAATGTGATGAGAGATGCTAAGGCTGACAGCGGTGGCAGAAACCAAGTCAGGAAGAGCCCACGGGCTGCCTCAGGAAGCTCCCAACCAACTCTGCAGGGACACACGTTTCACTGGTGAGTTTTTGGCAGGGTGAAGAATGAACAGCTCTTACAGACAGATCTTTTCGGTGGCTGGAGGAAAGGATCTGAGGACAAGTCACAGGGGCAGGGAGCCAGTTCAGAAGCCTATCACAGTGGTCGGTACAGGTGAAGGACAGAGCGCTGGCCCGAGCAACTGATGGCATGGATGAGACTCTGTGTGTAAGGAGCCAGTCTGATAAACATCACGGCAGTGGAGAGGAGACACTCAATGCTGGCACGCAGTAGGGAGGCATCTGTTGGTCCTGGGCAAGGTGACCCAGGGATCTGGACTCAAAAAGTCCCATTTAAGAATTCCATGACAGAGCTCCACCAGCTGATCTTCCAAAGACAGTGTCAGTCTGGTCTGCGTCCTCAGGCTTCAGGGCTGAAATCTAAGGCCCAGGTTCATGTCGAAATCTAAGATCTGCGTCTAAGTACACGGCTCTGTTAACCATGACTTCATGCATCATAGTCACTGAACTTCAAGGGATCAAGACACTGAAAGTCAGAAATAAAGGGGCTACCCAGGTAAATGCAAATAAAAAGCAAGGCCAGGATGAAAATCCAGGTTTGTTCAATCAAAGGCTAAGTTTATCTATTTATCTATCTATCTATCATCCATCTATCTAATCTATCTATATTTATCATCTGTCTATCATCTATGCATCTATCATCTATCATATCTATGTATCTATCATCTATCTATCTACCTATCGACCATCTATCATCTACAGATCTATTATCTATCATTATCTATCTACCTGTCTATCAATTATCTAATCTATCTACCTATCTATCTCTACCATCTATCATCCATGCATCTACCATCTATCATATCTATCATTTATTTATCTCTTTAGCATTATCTATCTCTCACTGTCTTACACACACACACACACACACACACACACACACAAACACAGAACAAAGCTTTAACTTCACAGCAGATTGCTCAGAGTCATTATCAAGTACATTGTCAGTGTCTAGAGCCTCAGAGGCACTTTCTTTCCCTTCCCAACTCCCCTCCCATAGTGCCTTAGATTACCAGCCGGAACCTTAACCATGTCCTACATTCCATATCCCCAGCCCTAGCAAGTTTAATTGCTCAATTGGTGGAAACTGAAAGAATGGGGAGAGGTCTTAGGATAGCATCGCCAGCCCTCTCCCTGGGCTTTGGTTCAAAGGCATCCTGGTTCAGGACCAGAAGAGGGAACAGCAGACTTAATGCACTTGCAGGCTCTTCTCCCCCGCCCTGCAACCCTCTGGTGCACAAGGGCGCAGCAGGGGTTGCTGGGAACCGAAGTCTTTGATGATGTGTCTCCCTGCTGTGAAGACTAATGACTTCAAAGAGGGCATCCTGCCATGCTAAGGGCTGCATGGAAAATCTGACTGCAGTGTGATTAAGCAAGAGACTTGAGTCAGGCTAGTGCATTCAACAACACCCCCCCCAACCCCCCACCCCCCACCCCACCCCTCTGCCTGCTGGAAAGCAGTTTGGGGAAGGGAGAGCCAGAGCTTTTGAAGAGCAGGAGTGTGTCTTTAGGACAACTGCTTTGATGCTGGCAGAAAGAGAAAAGTAAAAACCAAACCAAACCAAACCAGAAAACCTAGCCCAGCCAGCAACTGTTGGCCAGTGGTGAAAATTGAAACGTTTTAAATAATGGAAGCCGGACCCCCTTTTGAAAACCAAGCCCCTGACGGGTTTTATATGATACCTAGCACTGGATTCCTTGATTCTTGGAGAAAGGGCATTGTAATCCCATTGCCACCTGGTTTTACAAAGCATCCTCCACGAGCTAGACACTCTCGCTTTCCATGATGCCCCTTTACCAATCAGTGCAACCGAATGAGGTAGGTATTTTCACCCCTAATTCACAAGGGAGGAAGGCATGGCACAGAGAGCTCAAGTCATCCGCCCAAGGGGAGCGAGCAGAGCCACTAAGCGGCAGAGCCAGGATTTGCACTCAGGTGGTCTGCTCTTTCAGTCTTAACCATCACAGCACGTTCAGTGGCTCAGCCCCTCGAATTTAACTCTTAATGGATTGGCCCTCGCAGGACTGTTTGGCGGATTGAAATGGTGTCTGGCACAGAGGAAGACCTCGGTGGAAGAGATGTGTTGAGGGTATAGCAAGACGTTCCCACCTTCCTGTCCCCAACATAAACATCCGTCCTGTTAGTCCGCTTCTCATAATGCTTGAAAGCACACCAGGAGCAATTGTCCCATTCTTACTGAGCCCCGGCACACGTAAGGCAGTGTGTACTTGAGAGTGAGACCCCCAAATGAAGCCCTGGCTCCAAAGGTCTTAGAGCCTACGAGGGACCAAGACGAATCCAGGGATAGAAATAACACGTGGCACGTGTGGCAGTTGCCACAGGAGAGTGCGGCAGGCCCGAGGCAGCCCGGAGGAGACAGAGACGGCCTCCAGCTGGGAAACTGGGGAAGGCGTTATGGGGGAGCAGGTATTCGCGCTGGACCGCGGAGAATGGAAAACATGAATGGGGGCGGCATGTTGGAGAGACAGAACCGAAGGGGAAGACGCGTCCTGACCAAAAGTGAGGAGAGGGAAAAGTTGCAGGTAAGTGTGGTGGAGAGCAAGCGGTGAAATCGGAGCAGAGACAAATACGGGGAGACCCGAGTGCTGGCAGGGGCCCACGCCGAGAGGCTACGCGGTGGCCACACGTGGCCTCGCATGTGGCACCGAGAGCTGGACTCAGAGCCAGACTGCTGGGGCCACTCCGCCTCCTTCCATTCCCACCGCGTCCCCTGTGTGCATGGCCTCCCCATCTGAGGAGGGAATGATACGAACACTCCCAAAGCGTTTGCAAATAACGCCTCTCGCACAGGACGCGCTCAGGAGCATTACTTGTTATTAGTTAAACGAGGCAACCGATATAAAGTCCTGGAAGAGCGCCCGGCCCACGACACAGACCTCTTCCCCTTGCTCCCAGAAGCACCCCAAGTAACATCTCTCTAAACGTACTTCACGGACGCGGACGCCTGAAGCAGCTCCTTCCTCCGCACCGAACTCCACCTCTCCGCGGGCCTCGTTCACCTCTCCCAGGTGCTTCGAGGTCTGGGAGGAAAACCCGTGAGGCAGCTGGCAGTGGGGAGAAGACGATGACGCCCGCTCAATCCCCCACCGCTGGTGAACGAGGGAAGGGCCGGCGGGAGATCCTGACCATCGCGCCTGGAGCCAGATCAGCTGTCTGACCCACATCACACTGCACTTGAGAGAAGGGAGCAGAGAGGGAGGGGCAAGGCACAAAGTGGGGGGCTATTGCCACCCACAGATCTGCTTGCCCGTGGAGTGTACAGCTTTCCTGGTCAGGCAGCACCCTGAGAGTTAAGTGCATGGGCTCCGGGCAGACTGCCTGGGTGCAAATCCCAATCATCTCACCTTTGGGCAAGTTACCAAACTTCTCCGTACCTCAAGTTTCCTTATCTGTAAAAAGGAGGGATAGCTTCAGAGAGTTGCAATAATTTAAAAAAAAAAATACTTAGAGCTCGTAGAAATGTGCCAGGCACCAAAAACGCTCAGTAAATACTCGCTATTATTATTATTACCTTCACTTTCCCTTATCGAGTTGAACCTATTTAAAGTCAGTCACATCGTTTGAATTCCTCACAAAGCAAGACTCTCAATGAGATAAAAGTGCACAAAGCAGAGGGAAAGAGAGCCTGAGAGCCACATGGAAAGTGTGCAGGCAAAATCTCAATACCTTTGAGCTCTTTAGAGAAAGAGGATGAATCAACATTAAAAAAAGAAAAAAGTATGCAAAGATATCTAAGAGCGAGAATGTCACTAACCAGAGGGGTCCCAAGCTAAGCTCGTGACTCTTTTTGATGGCATCTCTAGGTTGGCATTTCAAAGGGCGGCACAGAATTCACCTGACTTGATTTCAGGAAGGAATTCACTCACTGGTTTAGCAGGTATGATGAGAACCCATCCTGGGCCAGACCCTTGACAAAAATCTTCTATTTGGACTAGAGAGAAAAATGATGTATGTTGATGAATTCCGGGGTAGTCGAACAAGGAAACCAATGAGTTTCAACTAAAGGGTCAAGGTCAACCTGCAGGAAAGTCTCTGATGGGAGCAGGGCTTGGCGGTATTTTCTCTAACAATTTCTTCAGATACTTGGAGAAGGTCACTGAAGGCACGTTAATTAAATTTACAGATACCGTAAAGTAGGAGGGATAGCTAATACACAGGATAACAGTCAATATCCAAAGGATTTCAGTGGGCTACAAGCTAAAATTTAATAAGGTTTCATATAAGACTTGAATTTAGGTTAAGACAATTGAATGCAGTCTTGAACATGCCTTCTCTCTTTGACAGCAGTCCCTGTGAAAAAGACCCTTGGTTGGCCAAAAATCCATTATAAGCCAACAATACCATGACTCTTTCCTTAAAGGACCTAATCCAAGCTTAATTCAGAATTCATTAACAAAAAATACACAGGAAGAAACAGGCATGATCTATTCTATAGAGGGATTCGATCAGTCCTAGGCAACACCATCTGAAAGGTATAATGACAAATCAGGGAGAAGCAGCAAACAGCTAGTGCGATCTTTAAGGGATCCGGAAAACTTACTGTCTAAAAAAAGTTGAAGGAATTAGGTATATGCAGAAGAGGAGGCTTAGGGGAGCACTCACAGCAATCATCTTAGACACTACCATGCAGCTGGCCTGTTTCTGGTGCTCTCGTTCGTTCTCAGGCACCCACACCACACTCGGCAACAGATGAGCTCATTTTTCTAATCCACACAAAGGCACCGTGTAAGCTACCAGTCCTGAACACAGAAGACGAAAATCAATATATTCTTTATTGCTCCAAAGGATTAGAGCTGACCAAACAGGTAGAAGTTACAGGAAAATATATTTTGGCTCAGCCTAAAGAAGAACTAAGAATCTGCATTATGGCAATGGAATGGGCCGTTTTTTTTTTTTTTTTCAAAGAACGTGGCCCCCATCACTGAGTGTGTTCACACAGTGGAAGAGCTTAGGGGGCCATCTGCTTAGAAGGCTGTGAGGGGATTACTAAACCAGGTGGCAGGTGATGACCTCGAGGTGGGCTCCCAGTAAGAGATGCCTGGCCCCCATAGCCAGGTACCAGCCTGGGGTGTCGCTGAGTGTTTTTTGGTTTGTTTTTTTTTTAACTTGGATTGAGCAGTAGCCGATGGCGGTTACTGTGTTTCGGCCTCCAGCCATGTCCCTCCAGGGACTTGTCACTTTCCCGCAAATCTACATGATTTTGAAAGGGATGCTTAACTACAGACTATATACTTGTTTTAATCGAGGCTTCAACCACAGAGGCCCTGCCCCCAGAGCCTTGGGGCGGAATTGCAGCTTCTCTCCTGCTCGCATTTCGAAATTCTCAGAATGGTAGCCCTTGAGGGATTTGGCAAGAGAAAATTCTCTTTGGGCACCACAGTTCTCTTTTCTTGCCTAGGAGACTCTCAGTGGCGCTGCTGTATTCAATAGATTCCCCTGTAAAATAAAGGCAATAGTAGTTTCTACTTCGTCACGTTGCAATGAGAATCACGTTGGTCGGAACGTGAAACGCACTCAGAAGAGTGTCCGGTGCCTCGTGGGGACCATGTCCAGACCGTTACCACTGCTCACAGCGCTATCAGTGCTGTCTCCGCTGCACCCAAGGGCAGGGGTGTGGGGAGTGGTGCCGGGTCTGACCCGTGGAGAATGGGCTCACGGGCATCGATGCTGACTCGGCTCCCAGCCACCTGCCCTTGGTGTGGGTCACGAGCCCAACTGTGGTCGCCCCACAGCGGCGAGCACCCAGTCCTCTTAAAGTGCCTCCCGGTCTAGTGCAAAGTGCCTGGGGTTGGCAGCGGACGGTCTGTTCTCCACTCTGTGACTCAAATAATAACAGGCAACTTTTCTATCCCATGCACATATATGTGTCTATGTGTGTGTTATGTGTGTATAAGTATGTGCATCTATATGACAAAGCAAGAGATATAACAATATAACGCCATTTTCTTCAAAAATATTATACCTCAACAAACAAAACAAAAAATCAGAATGAGTTCTCTCTAGGGGACGTGGGCACTTCAGGTGGCTTGGATTTTCTTCCTTTTACTGCTCTGCGTGTTTTTATTTTTCTAGATTTTCTCCCAATTACATGCAGTGCTTTTACGAAAAGAAAAAAAGATAAAGTAAAAAACCAAAATGTGCAGTGACAAAATGTTTGCTCTCCAATTTCTGAAATTATGTGAAGTTAAAATTAGGAAAAGATAATTATAGTACGAACATTTGAATAAGAATCCAACATACGTAACTAGGAAGAATAAACCACAAGATTACTTTTGCTGAAATTGTTTTCGCAGAAATCGTACATGGAAAAAAAAAAGCACTATTAACTGCTTACCTCTTAACTAGTTTGTAGGACTTTTATCAAGATTAGTGCTATTAAAAAAAACACAACAAACAACAAAAAAAAACCTCACTGAGCCCAGCATTACATGCTCAATAAATGACAGCTATTAATCAGCATCATAGAAGGCCTGCTCACGACTTCAGTGACATTGAAATTGTACTGCATTAAATATCGTGCTGAACGTGAGGATGTGATGGTACCACGTGGTGTTCAGCCCTTTGTTACACAGACTTACAGACAGACATGTTCATAGCAGAGGATTTTTACCGGAATGTCAGACCCTGAACCACTTTCTTCTTTCCTCCAAAATCAGGTTAAAATGGTGGTGGTGGGTGGTGGGGGGTGGTGGAGGGTTTAAGTCAGACCCTAAGAATAACTTCCCTGTGGGGAAAAAGCTTGAGAAAAACAATGGACTATGATGATACTTTTTAAACTTTCTTCATCTTTCCCCCGTATTCTGTGATTATAAAAGTAATACAGGATCATTGTTAAATTTAAAAAAAAAAAAAGAACAAAAATATACACAGGGTTACGGGGTTGGTGGGAAGTAAGACTTTTGAAGCCTAGAAAGAGAAATTGGGAGGAAATATACCAAAATGGCAATGGTTTTTCTCTGACTGTGGGAGAAGAAATGGATTTTTTTTTTCTACTTATCTTAAAGAAAGGAAAGGTAAACAGCCAAGCTCTTCAAAGCCAGGGCGAGTGACAACACTCTCAGAGCCAGTATTCGGAGCCCAAACCCCAAGGACCTGACGGTCCAGAGCGTGTTCCTAGTGGAAAATAGCCACACGCTCGGTGGCGTACGTAAGTAAATTCGGGACTCTGTCTGGAAAGCATGGGCAAGACATAAAACATTCATTTCTATAAAATTGAAACAATTTATCTTCCATTCTTGAGCAGAAGGGGGTGGGGGTGGGGTAAACTGAAGTTGATTTTTTTTTCGCCCCGGTGGTCACATCGGAGGAGACCGGAGTGTTCCCGCCTCCGGAGCTGTTTAAAATAAGCCTCCGGTGCCGTGACTGGACCCGCCAGAGAGAACACTGTGGCAGAGTCGCCTCCTCGGGGGGGTGGGAGGTACTGTGGGGGGACGGCAGACGCTGGTCGCTGGGGGAGGGTGGGATGAAGAT
Source organism: Eonycteris spelaea (assembly GCA_003508835.1). NCBI lineage: Eukaryota > Metazoa > Chordata > Mammalia > Chiroptera > Pteropodidae > Eonycteris > Eonycteris spelaea. Next base: position 675,492 of record PUFA01000037.1, read on the forward strand.
GAGTCCCTCAGCGCCCCCTCCCCGTGGTGGGGAAGAAGGGTGCACGAAGCGGTGGGGACCACAGCATGGCCACCTCTCACCTACGGCTGATGACGGACGTTCACAGCGTCGTAGGCGCATCACACTGTGCTCTCTCTGCAACCTGAATTCTCACGACTGATGTCTCTCTACGACCCACTGGTCACTATAAAGCCTAGCCGCCAGCTCTGACCCCTGGAGGAGGTGTCTTCACCTCTCTGACCCTCTGCTTCCCAATCAGTCAAATACAGGGACCCCTGAGGATGTACCCAGCCACTCGTCTACAGACCGGGCCTCATTTTCATGGCAGGGGGTGGTGCACTGGTAAGAGCTGCCCCCCCACCCGCCCAGGGGTGTGGAGACACCACGTCTCCCTCCAGTCTGGCCGTGCTTCGGAATCACTTGGAGGTGCTTGTCACATGTACAGATTCTGGGCCCTCTCCCGGACCTATGGAATTAAAATCTCTAGGGGAAGATCAGAAACCAGGACTTTAAATAAGCCCTCCAGCTGATTCTGAAGCACCTGCTGTGTGAACGGGCATCGGGGAGTCAACGACTCGGGCGCATGTTGCTATTGTGTCATCCTGAGTGACCAGGAAGGTGATAAGTCGCCTCTAAGAGGGAAGCAAAGAGCATCCCCTCGAATGACAGCCAGGGGCGGCACTAGCTCGTCAGCCACTTTGTGCAAATTAGAAAAAGGTGCCGGTCTGGAGAAAGGTGGCCTTTGTCTCAGTTCTCCGCCCTGGGCAGGCACGAGCGAAGCTGTGTCCTCGGCCAGATGTCTATTTGCCACACATGAAGTGTTATCTCTGTCCTCGGCCGACTAGCCACACTGTTGTGTGTATGTGTGTGTGTGTGAAAATGGGTTCAACTTAAAGATGTCTCCACTTGAGAAATGCCTGAGAACAAAGCGCAGAGTCTCCCAAGCCAACTGGGGGCTCGGTCCCATCGAGCCTGTCTGAGAAGGCCCCGGGAGGCAGGGTTGGTCCTCCTCCTATGGGGTGACACTTCAGCTGGAATCAGGTTATATACGGCAGGGCTTCCCAGCGCGAAGGAAATGGGAATGGCAGGTTGAATTCTAAGAGCTTCCTTCCCTCGCTTTGACATCGAGATTGGTGGGATAAAGGAAAATCATTTCTACTGATACCTGTGGGGGAGAGAAGGAGCTAGAAGTAAAGAGAACGGGAGGGAAGAAAAGAATGAGAAATAAAGGGCCAAATAGATATACGAAAACCCCAGGAATGAGTGAACGAGTTAGGAATAGAGCGACACACACACATGTGCGTGCGCGCGCACACACACACACACACACACACAGAAACAGAAAAAAAAATTGCTAATGGGAAGGTAATCCCATTTGTGCTTGGCATGGCAGTGGCCAGAGCTGGGCACAGACAATGGAGTCGGGCTGCAGGGCGGGGCGGAGGCCGCCGGGAGACACAGCAGCAGCAGCAGGCTGGTCTGCAGACCTTGTCCGAGGGGCCGGAGGAAGGTGAAGGGGGTCGGGAGGGGCATCAGTGACACAGACACGTAGTTGGGGAAATAAAAGCCAGATGACGAGCTAGAAATGGGCCAAGGGAAGTCAGGAAACGTCGTATGTCACACGGGACTGTCTGTCTCCGTCTGAGTCATTTCCGAAGAGACTTTGTGCAGGTCGCAGAAGGCCAGACACTGCCCAAGACAAGGCTTGGGATCAGAGCTGCAGCTCAGCCTTCGAGCCACCGCCCTGCAGTGGTTTAGCACATGCACGTTGATGGAAAGTTCTTGTTCAGCTGTAGGTGGCCAGGAGAAACGAGGATGGATTTGGGGTCATTTTGAAGATTTGGTGGTGGCTGAACTCTGCTCACTACCCAAGACCCAGAGGCAAAGGCATCATGCCCGTGGGCTCAGGCCACCATTCTGTGAGTGGTCTCCTGGGAAACGTTGGGATCGCATCATTCCGGCAGGCCCACATCAAATCACCTCCTGTCAAGCATGCATTTTGAGCAAGACAGAGAGGCTGAGGCCAATCGTGACAAACGCCCTCCTCACTCTTGGCCTAAAGAGGAAAGTGGATTCGATGGCAGGGGACATTTGCTCCTTATACAGAGTCAGAATCCCTAAGCGGTCACTCTTGGGACAGGGAGTGGCAGGGCGTAGCTGTAGAAATAGGGCAGAACAAGGAGCACCTGGGACAACGAAAGACCGTACTTAGGCGGCAGGTGCTATGTGTGAGTGTGTGCGTGCATGCGTGTGTGCGTGTGTGCATGCGTGCACACTGATCGGGAGGCGTTGTGGTAAGCGTGTCGCCGCCTGGGTAGGCAGTGTAAGGAGGGGGTGTCCTGATGAGCAGGGCCATTCCTGACAACAGCTTCTGAAGCTGTGGAGAAATACCTGTTTGTTCTCCACGGATCTCTCCCCCTCATGAATTATCACTCTATCGCCATCCTTCAGCACGAAATCGAGTGATATGTTATAGTTCTGCAGCGGGGACTCTCCTTGGAGTTGCCCTCTGTCTCTGAGATGTCAGAATAAGAAATCAGATGATTATTTACTGGAAATTTTCAAATGCATGAATTAAATCTAATAGTGGTGTTCCGAAAAATGTATCTAGGGGCCCTTGGGTACACTTTTAATTTAGTAACAAAAAAACCCACACTATTATTGCCTTTCTTAATAATCTCCAAAGTAGCTAAATAGATTTGTTTTCCCTCCTTTAATATTTTCATGTAAATCAATCTCTCTTGTCTCTTCTATTCCCATTCATTGTTTTCATTTCTCATCTGTGAAAATTTCTTATTTGTCCTTTTGCCCGAGCAAAGAGATCAGACACTGTTCCCGGCTATGTCTACACAGCCAAAGGGATGTGAGGCTGAGGAGGTATTCAGTGAATTGACTCGGGCCTGACAGAAGACACGCAAAGCTCCGTGCTGGGGTAGGACCCTTCTGCTCTGGGTCCTCGGCCGGGCAACCGAGTCACCAGGGGTGCTGTGGGAGGGGATAATTTTGTTGCTGACCTCAAAGACCAAGGATGTAACCTCCAACATTCTATGTTCTTTAAATAACTCATTAGAAATCTGTCATCTATGACTTTGTTTAAATCTTTTTGTAGCTATTTTTACTTTCAGTGAAGAGCAGCTTCTTGTATAAGAGTTCACTGACTTCACAATCTGCCACCTGGATTCTGTCACCTGGGTGAGCTACGGTGACTGGCTTAACCTACCACCCAGATCCACATAGACGCTTCAGTCTGCCTTGCTTCTTCTCCTTGGCCATTTTTGGCAGAACCAGAGTCCCCCAAAACGTCTGTGACCCCCTTGATTTGTGTGACCTGTACGCATGGTCCCCAGCCTTCTGCCATTCTTTGCTGTTTGGTCTGGAAAACTTCCACCTACAGAATAATTTTAGGACTGTGCCTTATTTGCAGAATCCAGATTAATAAAAATTTAGATAGTTTCGAGAGATTTGTGTGTGAGTGCGTGTGTTGTGTTTTTTTGTTTTCCTTTGAGGATTATATTAAATTATTTAGATAGTCCATAAAATAATGTGTAGTGAAGAATTATCCCACCAAATATACAGACCCCTTGGAACTTCTCCCACCTGCTAACAATTCAAGGGGCATGTACACGGAGCTCTGATGCCCAAAGCCTTAGCAAGCAAGATCTGGTCCTCACCCACCTTATCAGTCTCTCTCCCATCTCTGTAAACTGCACTCCTAAATGACACTGAGCTATTTATTTGCCGTTCCTGGAAAAACCATGCTACTTACACCTCCATGCCTTGACGCATGCTATTCCCCTAGCTGAGAATTATCTTTGTTACCTGTTAGATAGAACGGTTCAAAATCTAAGTTCTCCAAGGAGCCTCTTCCAGCTCCTTAGCTGCGACAGAAGTCACCCTTTAAAGTGCAATCCTACAGACCTTTGCTCACACCTTTATTTTAATAGCTCTTAGGATTCGTTGAAATTTTCTGCTATGCGTCCATCTGTCTGTCTAGACTATCAGTCCTTCCAGAGCAGATACCACATCTTTCTTCTTATCATTAGTAGTTTAGCTTGTCCTGAGCCATGATCAACACAGATGTGAATGAGGGAAAGAATAAACAATGGAGTATAGAGGCAAGACGATTTCTATGAATGAGGCATCATGTGCTCACACGCACGCATGCGCGCACACACATACACACACGCGCGCGCACACACGTCCAGGTAAACTGCAGCACGGGGGAGGAGCTGGATAAAGTTCGAGGTGTGACCCTTCCGCCATACAGAATCATCCTCTTTCGGTATTATTGCCCTCGATCGCCTTTCCCCCTCGTCTGAAAGCCACGAATGCGTACCGCTACTCTGCTCCTGGTACGGCGACCTAGATTTTTCCACAAGGGAATTCATTCGAACTCCTACTGGCCTAGGACTTGGTTGTTCTGCTTGGAAGGCTCAGCTCTTTTAATGTATGCAGTACGAGAATATAACTGAAAAACCCGAACACCCACGCACGCCGCTTCCCTCCCCCTTCTGCAACGTGAGAGGAAGCATTCACGAAGACGAGGCCTGCCACTGAGTTTTTTCCTAAAAACCCAATACGTATCATTAGTTGGCAATCTGTCAGGCTGTTATCAATTCACGTGACAGTCTTCACATTCAAATCAATTCCGATTAATTTTGTAAGAATCATTTAAGGAAGCATGGCATCGGATCCCCGATTTAAATCAAGATGTATGACATCTTCCACTTTTCATTTATCTTGTCACTTTAGGAGGAAAACGTCGTCATTTGTCTGGCACTTTTTTTTTTTTTTTATGTACGTATAAACTCATGCTGCTTATCGCTCCTGGTTCCATTATCCTCCAGATAGTTACTTCCCCCCGCCCCTCCTAACAGTCGCTCCGTTATTTTATTAGTGTCCAAAATGAGACCGTGTAGACAGTGATGATCAGAGAATAATGGAAATTAGAGATGGAAATGACAGATTAGGTCTCCTTGTCTGTTTCCTGGGGCTCATGTTCCTGTCAGTCTGTAACTCAGAGCTTTAGCCTGTCTTATTTTAAATGACACCAGTGCGGGGCCTCCACCATTCCCCCGCGGGCTCTTGTCTCCATCCTACGACTGTCTCTACACACAGCCAGAGGGAATGACGAAGCCTCGTGTAATTACCAAGTGAAGTCAGGCCCATCCTCGCATGATCTGTCTCCCAGGCAAAGGGACGAGGAGGCTTGGGTGATTAGCCACCAAATCCGATCGGCGCGGGGAGCGAGCCTGGCTCACGCAGGGCAGAGGGGGAGGTGATATTTGTCGTCATTTTCTTCAGCAGTGCGGTGCAGGCTAAGCGACAGGGAGCTGGTTATCCATCGCCCTTTACAATATTTTACTCAGTGAGAATCATAGCCAACTGAGAGTCTCGGCCATCACAGGAGCAAAAATCCTAGCTCCCCAGACACGATGCAAACAGTTGGGGTGCAGGAGAGCCTGGGGACCAAGTGGAGTTTAAAGAGCAAATGGCGTTTTTTTCTTTATTCACTCCCCACTTGACATCTATTAGCCGAACCTCCTGCCCTCCACGCCAAGCCTTCCACCGCGGGCCGCCTGTGTGGACTTACCCTTCTACAAACATCTTCCGCTACATTTTGCGGACTGCCTCTCTGATGTGATCTCACATTCCGCAGAAATGAAGCGGTCCTTCATTTTCGCTAACGGAAGTCTTTCGCGGCATTTTGACATCCCCACGTCTCCTGACCTGTGACTCTGATTTCCTTTCCCTAACTGCGTTCTCCCTTGTCCTTCTCCCTCAACCCCGACCCGTTCCAGAACATTTGCCCTCTTTACCGCCTACGGGCATCGATCATGCCTTGACTCAGTCATCAGCTGGCCAAGTTCTCAGAGCTGAGTTCTCTCCCTTCATCATAAATCACTCCCTTGGGTCCTTCAATCATTTTTATTGCTCTTCTCCAAACTCTCACCCATTTGTCTCCATGTTTATGACTCTGAGCCCAGAGCTGCATTCGCTGTTCTCGGCTTCTCATCAGAAGCACACGGAGGGGCTGCGTCCTCCACGGCTACGTGTGAAATGATCGCAGCTTCTTTTTCCCACCCTGTCAGGCCACAAACGCGTTTCTCATCCGCATCCCAGGCAATCACTCCGAGATGGCTTCTGCCTTGATTCTCTCTCTAGTTGTCCCTATTCCATTGATTGCTCTTATTGGTTAACATTTACTGAACTCTCTCGCCTCCCGCCCTTGTCCACGACCCGGCCAACGCAGAAAGCATGCTCTCGGCACCCAAAACAAAGCAGAAAGTTCCTTTTCAAAAGCACTACAGGATGGACAGTGGGGACAGTTACATGACAATGCGAATGTACCTCATGCCACTGAATCATTTGAAAATGATTAAAGGGATAAACTTGATATTATATATATATTGTATCACAATACAAAGTCCTAAAATGTAGAAAGGTCAAACAAAAAAGCAATAGATATGGTAACTTCCTAGTCATGTGTGCTTGGGGGAGAGCCAAGGTCTCAGGAAATAGTAACGGGGGCTCAGGCAAAAGTACTGTCCTCAACACAGAGCAGACCCTGCGTCTTGGCATGTCACCCTGCTGACAGTCCTGGTGGAAACAAGTTCCTAGGCACGTCAGTCTCGCAAAGCTCATCAAGCCTGGGAGAGGTCCCGGGGGTCAGTGTGGCCCCCGCATCCCCGACAAGATCCGGCCAGCTTCTGCCAGCGGAATCCTCGCGGCTGGCAGTGGTGTGAAAGGAAGAGAGGCTCAGCTTAATTTTCGGGTCCCAGCCGGAGGCCGCGGGGCCGCGAGTCAGAGGCGTCCTCTCTGGACTCGTAAACGGAGACAAAGACTATGGAATGGTACAAGTATAGAAACACACTGTGACATCTGTCCCCACTCGCCGTTCAGAATGCAAACGCCCATCAGCTCTCGTTCTCGCTACGCGGCTGTTTCCCATGGTGCCTATGGTGACGGAGCGGTGACGTCCGGGAACGGGCCGACGTGCCACCCCTCACTTACCCCTGGTTGGTTCCCCATTCGTTCCGAATGCAAAGGTGCTTGTGGACTGGATCCTTCATGTAACCTTCGTAGCAGAGGCATTCCCCTTGGAGGCAAGGTGAGGAGGGAGGAAAAGAAACACGAGGACTTGATTAACATGTCTGTGTTTGGGAAAATGAATACGAAGCAATCAGTTAAACGCGGACGCTAATAGGGCACGGATGAGACAATAAGTCCCATTAGCGTCGCGCGGTCTCGTCTCCACCGCCCACATGAATGCACACGCCACCAATCTCTTCGCTTTCTGCTACGTGATAATTTTCACTAGTAGGAGAATCTAACATTTACAAAGTACCTATTATATGTGCTCTGTAAGCACAAAGACCAAGAAATCTTTGAGCAAAGAGAGTTTTTCATCTTTATTTCCTCGGTGCGTGGTGTACTGCAAGGCATATATTAGGTGATCAATAAATGTTTAAAGACCGCATAAGTGAGTTATTTCATCAAATATTTCTAGGAACCTTGAAAAGCAGGCATTATTAGCTGTGCTATGCTGATGGGAGAAACTGAGGCTCGGACAAAGTAAGGGAGCTGGAGACAGCTTATAAATGGCAGTGTTAATACTTGAATCGGTGTCCGTCTGACTCCAGGCCTTTTTTTACCCACCATGCCATGTGGCTAGCCCGGAAAATAACTACTATCGAGGAGCCACTTATACTAATTATAGTTTTGTAGGAGATCTGGGTTTCGGTTTCTAAGTCATAATGGCTAATCGCCTTGGTCCTGGGAAACAGAAAAATCATCCACAATTCTGTATTTGTTTAAAATATCATTATGCTTCATTATCATTAGTTACTCTATTAGTATACCAAGAGATCTGCAATCCCTCTGAAACCTTACACAAAACTGTGTGTGTGTGTGTGTGTGTGTGTGTGTGAACCTCTTTCCATAGAGGGTTTGCATAACATTGGTCTGATTTATGAGTAAATCCAAGACCCCCGTAAGATTGAGAAGCATTGCTTTACTTAGTACTGATCTTGAAGAAAACTGTTGTCACTTCCTTATATTAATACTTTGTCTTACAATGCTATGTATCCCTACGCCACTGAGTCCAGTTCCCCAAAGCACGAAAGTAACACTTTCACTGGCTGATCAGTTAATTGGTAGGGTGTGACTGCCTAAAGTTTGTCAAGAACAAAGGTGTCATGCACTAAAGAGACAAGGGGCATACAGCTTCTTTATCTCCTTAGCAAGAGACGCTTAGAAAGGATATAAATAGAATAATAGCTTTGAATGCTATTTTCTCCTGCCAAAGACAAAAACCAATATGAATGAAGTGAAGGGGTCTCACAGTTATGAGGGACCAGAATGCGTAGGCTCGGGCAAGGCGTCTTTTATAGGATTCCAGCTCAACTATTCATTTTGAGACTGGCCGGGAAGCCGCTGTCTATCAGGGCTCATGCAAGGTAACACTCATTTCCTTTCCCCACACCTGCTCAAGGTACTGAGGCGTGAGTGAAAATGAGTAACTTCTTATTTGCGGGGGATCCACAGAGAGTAACAAAAGACCGGTACTTTGTCTCCTGTATGGCAAATTCAGGCCTCCACATGGGCCAGATTCACAATAGGCTCAAATTAACTGTGTTGATGGCACTGAGCTGTATCTAGGGATGCTCAGGGAGCTGCGTCAAACACAGGAAAACACAGCTCAAAATTAGGCAGTTGGCGATAATGCTTTCAGCTGAAGGCTGTTTCTACTAATTCCAAAAAAAAAAAAAAAAAATCCATGGACTCCAGACTATAAGCAACGCAAGGTGAGAATGAGGTTAGATTCCCCCTCCCTGTCCCACCCATGAGTTGGCCTTTTATAAATACTGTGTAACGGAAAATAACTGAATTAATTAGTTTGCCTTAAATTTACAGATAGCACTACCAGCACCTTGCCCCAAGATGCGCATTTCTAAGCCAGTAGTGGGTCCAGGGCCCAGCTATGCTTCTCCCTGAAGGAGGTCATTTCCCATTGTCTCGTGGATATCAGCAAGAGACGATAAACAGGAAGTAACTTCAAGAGGCGGTCAAACAGTTACTCTCTTAGAATGGCCTTGGCTGGATGCCTCGCCTAGAATTAAGGGTTGACCAAAAAAAAGTCCTTCCTCCACATTTGATATCTAGTTACCACAAACCATGGAAAAATGAGTGCGGGAACAACTCAGAGTTCAAGCGGAGCCTGATTTTCCTAATAATGCCAATACCTACCATTTGTAGCTCACGTTTACCTTTCTCAAATTGCCTTCGGAGTCATTATCTCCTTATGAGATTTCCATCATTCATTACTATGTGGGGGCACACCGCTGACAGTAGATAGAGCTTTTCTCCATACACTGTCATATGCAGCTCAAAGTCGGAGCAACAGAAAAATTTTCAAACATATCAGGCTCGAGTTTAAGGATATCCAAAATCTGCCTATCAAATGATCCTCATTTCCGGAACCCACCAAACTTTGCTATTCCGTATTCTTCCTCAAAACCAGTTTGGCCAGCTATATTGAAAGGAGTTCAGACTTGATGAGGCAAGTTGCTATGGCAACCCACTGCTAAATCTTGACTTTAAGAGGGGTTTCGTGCAAGCACAAGCTCCGACTGTTAGCTGTGAATTTTAAAGACCCCACAAGGGTGTTGGATGCCCTCCGAAGCTAGAAGTGTTACAGTCTCTGCATCTGCTGTGACAGATGGCGGGGAACACACGATGTGCTGACTCGGTGGCAGTGTGCACAGGGTCCGATGGAAAGATGTGTCACGGCCACGGGAAAGTGCCCAACCTGGAAGGACCGTGCCCTGCAGAAGGCGCTCGCAGGCAACCGCACCGCCAGACCGGGAGCCCCCCGAGAGGTGACCCACATGTGGCCTGAAGATGGCCACACTGATTTGTGCTCGGTGCCCCGAAGGCAAACGCCTGGAGAAACCTCGTATGATGGACAGCGCCTTCGGTCATTTCCCATCCTACCGATAAAAGACCAAGGCAGAAGTCGCATGGAAGGATGAAAGAAAAGACCTTGGAGCTACGGCTCCTCAGACATGACTGGGCTCAGTGCAGGTTTTCTGTGAGGGAAATACAGATCAAGGCCAAAGGCCCTGAGTCACCTCTATCCTTCAGGTGACTGCTGGCTTTCATTACATGCAATCGGGAGCGCTTCATCTTAAAAGAGAAATCTTTGCAAGACATCTGGACTTGAGTAATACCTAATTGCCTTGTCTACTCCCCCTTGGAGACATCAGGCCAAAGGCAGGCCCAGAGCAGAACAGCCCCACGTGACTCTGGAAGAGCAGACAGAGGAAAATATCGCAAAAGACCCATCACCCTGAAGGAAGGTGCTTTAATCAAGCCACGAAACGGAGTTTGGGATGCGTGGACAATCCAGGTGGCGGGGACAAAATGGGACCTGTGCTGCCCTGACAAAGGGTGTCCAAAAAACGAGGGAAAGCTGCAGAGAGAGAGGCCGTGGTTCAGCGTGAGGAAGGAGGAGGAGGGCTAGATCGAGTCTGGAAAACTGGCCGAGTGGCCCTCACCAGGGTTTACACATCTCTGCGTGGTGGGGACCAGCCTGTGGAAAGATGCAGGACCAAAGGAATTTCGGCAAACATTTTGGGTGGTGATTAGAACTCGATTGAGCTGGAAGCCCCTGCTCCTTGCAGACCCAATGCCTTCATATCTTGAAAATGGAATGAGGGTTTGTGGCCAAGATCAATGGGGGCTGTGAAATTAAGCAGGTGTGGAAGCCTCCACAGCTGCCCGCATGGCAGAACAAAGAGGCCAGGGAGAGAGTGGAAAGAGAAGTCGCCAACGCCAGTTAGTCTGCGCTGCCATCAGAAAAACAACCAACAGATGCACGACCACGATGAAACTCTCGAAAGTACAGGAAAAGTCGAGCCCTGGCTGGAGCCAGCCGGGCACTAAGCTTTACAACCACCTCAGTGGTTTTGCTGTTAGTCCGGCTTGACCAGAGACACCCCTAAGGTCCCAAACCTGGGGGGGGGGGTCGGTCTGGGAGAGAATGTCAGTGTGCAGTTGGCGAAGGGCTTCTAGGCACAGAGCTAAGACCTGTATGTACGTTATGCCCCCCAATAGCATGTGCTAGAACGTGAAAGGAGGCTGGAATGGAAAACAGCAGCAAGTTACCTTCAGCCCAGGTTCTTCCATGGCCTCCTGACACATCTTCAGAAAGACTAGGTATCCACCCTCTACCATTTGGGCTGGAGCCATATGAAGGGTCACTTAACAATGCTTGCGCTTTCTCTTTTTTTCCTTCCCTGGTATAATACTTTTCTATAGGTGCCATAAAAAAAAATACCACAAACTTAGTGGTTTAACTCAACATAAATTCATTATCTTATACTCTGTAAGTCAGAAGTCTGACCAGAGTCAAGCTGGCTAAAATCAAGGTGTCTATGTTCCCTTCTGGAGGCTTGAGGAGAGCATCTGCCTCTTTCCCTTTCCCACCTTTAGAGGCTGCCCGCAACCCTCGGTCCGCGCCCCCTCCCTCGATCTTCAAAGCCAGCCATGGCGGAGGAGTCCTTCTCAAAGCAGGTCGCTCCGGCCTCCTCCTCTTCCACCCACCTCCCCTTTCAAGGACCCTTGTGATTACATTAGCTCGTCTGGTTGACCCAGGACACTCTCGTTACGTTAAAGCCAGTTCTTTAGCAAACTTAATCCATCTGCAACTTTAATTGGTCTCTTCCATGTAACAGAACACATTCATGGGTTCTGCAGATTAGAACAATGACATCTGTGGGAGCCCATGATTCTGCCTACCACACCTGGTAATCTGGACCACTGTGCGGCTGATGAGTAAACACGTGCTCAACTTTGGAATACTCTGGAAGGCTGCCTGAGACACACGCCAGGCACTAGAAGTGGCTCCTTTGCAGGGACGGAGTGCTTGTTTGTGTGTGTGTTTGTGTGTATGTGAAAAAGTATACACGTGTACTTGCACAGTTCCACACATCCATATGGGCAGACTCCTCAGCATGGCTGGGAAAGCACATGTCCCAACACCATGACATTTCCAAGTGAGTTAGCTGGAGGGTGGCAAAAATAACGTCAGCTTGACTTGCAGCCAATTCCCACACTCAACTCTTTGGAGAAAGACTCTAGGATGGAGTGTGGGAGGCGATAAAGTGTCTTACTGATGAGCGTGTGGGATGACCACATCATCCCATGTGCAGAAAGAAGCAGGGCAGGAAGGGGGTGGGTTTCCAGTTCCAGCATTAATGAAAACAAAAGTCTCTGCAGCATCGTTTCTCAGCTGCTACCCCGAAATGAAGATGTTGCACCTCGGTTCTGTTGTGGGGTTTGAGGTCTTGTTTCTACTCTCCCCTCCATGGCTTTCCAGTTGGAAATCCATTCATCGTCACAGATACTGGGAAGCCGCTAGCAAGGGAGGAGTTTGCCAAGGTCATTATCAGCAAGGACTGGGAACGAGACATGTGGGAGGGACTGAGATCGTGATGGAGGCTTCACCGCCGACAAGCTCAGTAATTGGTGGTTGCTTCAATAGTTCTGAATGACGAATCCGTTGGATCTGACATGTCTGGGGACATTAACTGATCCTTTATAATCCTACTTCTGCTCTGATCTCACGGTGGAGAGAACACAGACTCTGCCCAGGGTAGCCATGGGGTTTTGATCAAGTCGTGTAACTTCTAGGGGAATTGTAACACTGACGTAAAGTAAGAAGGCAGGTTATTCCCAAGACCCCTCCTCCAAGCTGAAAACACCAGTCCCTTCTTTCCACATGTAATGAAATGGGCTTCCTGTTCCTTAAAACCACGGAAGCTTTCAAAGCCCTCTGGGAAGCACCGTTTTCTCGGAAGCGAGTTTAGCAACTGAGATTGTACCCGAGTCTCGTAATTCAAGTCAGCGGGGGACCAGAGACTAGCTCAGCCGCATGGAGAGGGCCCAGCTCTGAGATGAGCTCTTTTTTCCCTTTCTACCGGGAACACTGGATTTGGGGCCCATCTGTTTGGTTTGGTGTTTGCCTGACAGCGTGGGAGGAGCAGCAAGTGAGCGCATCAGATGTGTAAAATGCTGCACTTTCTCCTCCATCTGGGGGCCTAGAAGCTCTGCGTTGGGCCCACGTAAAAAAAACTTTTAGACCTAAGAAGGCGAACTTCTGCTGATGCAGTGACCTGTTACTCCCCCAAAGAGACACAGGAATGGACTATGACAGAAGTAAGGGCTGGGCCTCTTGGATTCAACCTCTACTAATATCTCTGCACCCCAGCACCTAAAAAGATGCATGTGTAGGGGTGTGTGTATGTGTGTGTGTGTGCGCACGTGTGTGTGTGGTGTGTGTGTGTGTGTGTGTGTGTGTGTTGAGGGGCTGTGCGTGGTGCAGAGAGCTGGAGGACTTGGCCCCTGGCTCCAGCAACATTTCACTTCAGGGCGTCAGATGTCACTAACATCGCCCTCCTTTGTTCTAAGGCACCCTGCTACCTCTCTGAGGGAGAGCTATCCGTGGTACTGAAGCTACTGGAAAGAGATCTTTCTAAAGACTACGGGAGATGAACCCCTCTAAATGAAAGTGTAAAGCCACCCGGAATGAGGGGACTGTACCCCTGGGAATACTGGAGCTGAAGGAGCACTGAGAGTATCCCAGTGCATGCTGTGTCTGAGATTGGACCTTCTCTCAGGGAAGCCCTAGCCCCATTTGGTACTATAACAGCCTGAAAGATATCTATACCATTTGGCCCAGTAATCTCTCTTCTAAGATTTATCTGAAGAAAGTAGCTTCAAATGTGCCCTGCATTGATGTGGAAAGATATTCATTTTAGTAGTATTTGTAAAAATTAAAACTTTCAAGCATCCTAAATGTCAAATAACGGGAATTATTTAAATGAGCTATAATATACACATACAATGGATTACCAAATGGGCATTAAAATTATGTTATTGAGGATTATTTAATAGTTCTGGAAAACTCTCATGATAGAATAAGTAAAAAAAAAAAATCAAGAAAACTCTACTTGCAAGCCTGATAAAATCGTGCATAGATAAAAGGTTGGAAGGGAAGACATTACGATTTCTAAATGCTTTCTGCAAAAGACAGAATTCTAGATGACTACTATTTTCTTCAATAAGCTTTTCTAGATCTTCTAAATGTTCTATAAGAAACAGGCATAAAAAGTCTAGCCCCAGCAGCTGATGTCCCCTGACCGGATGGCAAATGGGGCGCAGAGGTCGTCTAAACTAACCCATCCCTGGCGGGGCTACTGCTTTCAAGGCTTCTGCCGGAAGGTGGCCCCGCATTTTGCACCGACGACGCTCGGGGGCCCCAGCATGCTGGCGGCGTGCGTGGTCCAGGGCCCCCATCGCAATGTGACAATCGGGAGGGGTGGCTCGGGGGCTTTCGAGGGGGATTGCAAGAGGCACGAACTCCGACCGTCACCCGCTGCCCGGTGCTCCTGCCTACCAGTGTCGGGGTCGCATTGGTGTTCGCAGGGGTCCAGGAGCCGCCGGGCGCAGAGGTCCATGGCCCAGGGCCCGCTGGAGTTCTGCTGGGAGAAGAGCGCCACCTGGGCGGGGTTCAGCCAGTCGCTGGCATCCAGCTGGCTCCCCTCCAGCAAGATGAAGCGGCTCCCTGCAGGGGGAGAGGACATGTGCCCGTGTACACACGCGTGCATGCCACCTGCGTGTGCACGCACACACACACACACACACACATCCCGGAAAACGGGCTAAGGGATGGCTCGCAGGTGAGTCCCAACCCAAGGTCATTTCCCCTACCAGTCTCAGCCCATCATGAGCCCCCAAGAAAGGTGTCAGCAGATGGAGGCTTGGCCACGCCTTAGACCTCTGCCTTGCCCCATCTCAGCTCTCCGGTGACCTCAGGGACACAGGGACAGAGCAGCATGGCGATGGCCAGGGCACAGCTCAGTGCAACCCAGCCAGAGGCACTGGCTCTCACCCAGGGACAAGGACCTGCTGCCTTCTTTCTTCGCTTGCCATGAAATAGCGGGCCCCCTAATGCTACGGACAGTGTTCCCCTGTTTTCAGCCTCACAGCAACCAAGGGGAGACACTAACATGTCAGCGAGGGGCTCTGGGCTTAACTGATTCAGGGGCTCTCAGGGCCTACATTAGTCCTCCATTACATCGGGGTGCCCAGGATGAGAGTACATTCTTGCTGTGGAGTTCTAGGTGGAGAGCAAGTTGGTGTAATTAGCAGTTTCTGACCCGGGAGTACCAAACGGAAGCACGGCTGGTCCTTAAACACCTCTGCTACTCTCTTAGCTTTTCCCCTCTCAAAGGCTACGAGGATCTTGGCGTCTACCTCCCTATATCCAGTATGCTCTGCGTTTCTCTCCAAAGGCAGGGGCTTATTGAAAAACAAACAAATGGGACATGAGAGCTGGCCAAGGGAAGAGGAGGTGATCTGTCCCGTTTTTTTTTTTTTTCTTTTTAAAAATCTGTTTTCTGATTTCATCTGGGACAATCCAATTCTGTCCTAAGCCTTACCGGTTCCTTTTTCCCTCACTAATTGTAATGGGTAACCGGGGCCCCTGGCCTTCTCTCTATCTTCCGTGCCCAACCCGAGACCTTTCTCTCTGGGGAGGAAGTCGCATCTCAGAAGCGGGCTCACCATCAGCGATCAGGTGCTCGGGGACGTGCAGGGTGATTTTGACGACGAGAGGGCAGCTGACGTGAGAGGAGTACACAAGGCCGATCACACAGCTGGTGAGGCTGATGAGCGTCAAGGTGGTCTTATTCACGGGACTTCGCGGGGAGCCCACTGGAAGCAAAGACAAAGCAAGACACACGGGGCTGAACGTCATGGCAGTGAGAGCCCCGTTTGGCCTTTTGCTGCCCAAGCAGCGAACAGGGGAGACACTTGGCAAACCTCGTCCAGATGGGAACCGTGCACCACTACATGACTTCGGGGACCTCCGTCCTCCTAGACCACCACGTCAGTGGGTGGGTCAGAGGGGCTTGACTAAACAGACGGCCCTGGGGGTCATCAACAGTGAGCGGTGTGCAAGTCCTCTCTGCAGTCTCCACGGGCCGGGCCCTCCAGGAAAACCGAGAAAGAGGAAGTCCGCCCCGACTCGCTTGGCTGTGCTGCCGCCTCTTGATGTTGGTGGCAGGAATAGGAATGTTCCGGCCCCGCGCCGGAAGCCCCTGAACGTCCCATCGCTTTTCACAGAGGCCACGCCCACAAGCCAGCTCCTCCCCTCCTGGGCTCACACCGTGTCTCCCTGGAACTAACTGCACCTGGGCTCAACGAGCCTGCACCCACGCTACGGTGGGAATCCCGCAAGCGGCCCCCCACTCTGCTGGGCCCAGGAGGAGGAACAGGAGTCTGCTTGGTATGAGGAGAGGGTGTTTTTGTACCAGGAGGCTCTCCCCAGTCCCACAGTGACCGGCGGAGGTCATAAATGGAAACTCGGTGAGCAACTCGCGCCGGGAAATAAGAAACACTCCCAGGTAGGTAGGAACAGGGATAGGAAGCGAGCATTGTCTGGTGTGTTTTCGTTTGTTTGGGTTGGGTTTTAGGGGAGAGGATTTCACATAGATGCAGAACGGATATGGGAAAGTAAGAAAGCAAGGTAAGTTGCCCACAACTTACCATTTTCTTATGGTCTTACGTGAATATTCATTATTGATAAAAAATAAAAGGCACTTATTATGTCAGACCATGTGCCAAGTGTTTTTACAAACATTTTTAGATTTTTTGAAAAAAATTTACTTTCTTACCATAAATCTATGAGGCTGCACAGTAACCACCCACTTTACAGGTAAGGAAAGGTGGTTGGAAGACATGAGTCTCACAGCGGTAACTAACGAGTATGAAGTGTGATTACATGCCAGGCGCCAGTGCCCAGGCTTTTGTGGCCCGTGGCATCTGAGGATGACCACAAGCTGCCCAGGCAGCTTCTGGGACAGCACAGTACAGAGGCCACCGGGCAGATCCGGGATCAGGCCACTGCTAAGGGGTCTGGATCTAGAAACGAGTCCGGCTGAGACCAGGGCCCCGAAACCGCCCCGTCTTTGGGCCCAGGGCGCCTTGGAACTGCTGCTCGCAGGAGCACAGGGAAGGTTTTGGGTCAGTGGCTGCACATGCGTCCTGGGGGCGGCGCGTGGGCTGGGAGGGGACTCCTGCATGGTGGCGGCGGCGGGGGGGGGGGGGGGGGGGAGGCGGGGCGTGGTGAGGGGGGAGGAGAGGGCGCCTCCGGGCGCTCGGTCCCTTGCTCCCTGGAGATGGGCCGCCCGTGTTGGCCCCTCCCGGCAGGCAGTCCACTTCCCTACACTACAGATTCCTACGCCGGCCCAGCCCAGGCCCGAGCAGCAGCTCTGCTACCAGAACGTCCCTCAGGCGCTCACGGGCAAATCCGAAACCAGACTCTGCACCCTCCTTCGAGCCTGCTCCCGCGCCTATTCCCGTTGTTTGGCAAATCGCACAGTCACCCCTCTGCACCCTCAATGCCGTTCAAGCGCTTTTCGTGCTGCGCCCAGACTCTCTCTCGCCTCCATGCTCTCCATCCCGACCGACGCCTCGCATCTCGCACCCGCACTGCGGGATCACCCATCCACGCGGTCTCCGTGCCTCCCCCTCCCCCACGCCGCCCTAGTGGGACCCTTCACAGAGCAGAGCGGACAAGGACAACGTTCTTTGAAAGCCTTCAGCGACGCCAGCTGAAGTGTTAGGTCCGTGTTCGCCAGTCAAGGCCACGCACTTTCTCCTGATCGTCTGCACTCACTCCCTAAGCAGACCAGACACCTGCACCATAGGCTTCGTTCCAATAAATTATTTACTGCTTTCTGACTCAACCATTATCATTTATGTCTCTGTGACTGTGCACATATTATTTCCTCCTCCACAGAATGCCATTTTGTCACCTTGTCAGCCGGGTATACACCTCCTCTTCACATCTCAGCTCAAACAACATCTCCCGGTAAACACTTCCCCGAAACCTTAAGGAACAGATTCTCACGCGTGCCTGGCTAGTCCCTTAGCCCCTGGTGCACCCTGCCGTGACAGCTCCTCACACGGTGTTGTCACTGCTCACAGGCCCTTGCCACTGCTCTCCTGTGACTGCGATAACTCGCTACGCATCTTCTTGTCTCCCTAGTTCTTCTGCATCATGACCCATCACCCAGTCTCCCTGCCCAGCTTCAAAACTTCCAGTGGTTCCCTCCGACCTGCAGAACTGAGTACAAAGTTAGTAACGTGGCGTGCGTAGGGTCCTTCGGTAGTGAGCCAGTTTTCCAGCCCCGGCCCCACTATCCCCTGTACGCCTGTATATTTAATATATTTAATATGCAGCTGCCATATTGAACTACTTTTAGCCCCTGTTCTTTTGTGTGTGTGTGCCTTCAAGGCTTTTCATAGGCTATCTTCCTCTGCTAGAATGCCCTCACCCAGATTTTCCCCTTTGACAAATTCTTTAGATTGTATGTATCCCAGGTCTAACTGTTTTCTCCTTTTTCTGCCTTCTATTGCCGCCAGGTAGAATTAACTGTTCTCTCGTCTGCGTATATATTTTATTTTATGTATATCATGAAATTAAGTCTTATCATTGTGCTATGTTTTCATGTTTTTACCACCTATTGCAAAGCCTGACCCATGGCAGGTGAGTTATGAAATTTCTTGCTGGCTTGATTGATGTATCCAGTTCAATTCAACACACACTTACGAGCATCTATTATAGGCAAGATCCTCCACTAGGCACTTTGGAAAAATAAATTAGACATGCCCATCCCTAAGAAGCTTACAGTCTAGTTAATAGCAATAAACAGTTGATGTACTGGGAGAGCTTGGTATTTAAAAGAAGCAGTTTTATGCTGCAAAGAAACTCATTCTAATTCATTACTATGGACTTTCCTGGATGGGCTTTTATTAAAGCAGAACACACACCCTCCTTTGGTGTGGTCCAGCTTGGGTAAGCCTAAGTTGACTATTTGTTGTATGTAAATATGTAACGAGGATCAGAGGGTCCATATTCTCACCTCAGCGATGCTGGGGCATCAGACATTAAGTGGCCCAGAGCCCCACTGATCTCTTAAGGCAAATGGCGGGAACAAGTTTTGTACTGAGAGCAGTCAAGCCATGGAAACTGGAATTGAGGAATTAAATTCCCAGTCTCTGAAAAGAATGCCCTTGGGATGGGAGGTCAGAGAGGCCCAAAATGGAGGTGCCTTTTGTGGGGCACTGGGTGATCACTGGTTGAGCCAAAGGCTCCTGAGTCTAACACCATGTGAGGTCGCTCAAATATCCTGCCTCGCACCTCAAGGGGCCCCTGTCCAAAACTTTAAGACGCAGTGCTGCGGAACCCCGCGGCTGCACTGTGGAGAACCCTAAGAGCAACGGCGATAGGGCTTTCATCGTGCTTTGCCGGTCACCAAAAAGCCCACTTCATGTAACTGAATCCTGACGGTAGCCCCGCGTGGGAGGTGTTGCTAACCCGTTTACTATGAGAGGAAACCGAGGCTCAGAGGACTCGTTGTCCTCATCCAGTACCGCGCAGCATGTAAGTGGTGGAGCTGATGGGTGCTTGAACCTGCGCCAGCCACGACGGTGGTACCAGCAAGTCACAGCAATAGCAGCCACCGCTGCAGTCACCACACCTGAACGTCAGGGGGGGTGGCACAGACGGTGGGTGGCGCAGGGAGAGGCGACTCTGCCGCCAGAGTGGAGGAGGATGAAGGAACCGACCCGGAGCCCGCCAGGGGCAAGGAGGGGGCTTGGAGGCTTGGGCCCTGGTGATTCAATGAGGGGGGGAGCAGAGGTCACATGCCACACGCGCGCCTCTCAGGCCCTGGATTGTTCCTCGGTTGCCCCGCCCCCAGGCCCTGCCCCGCACAATCCCAAGGCCAGTGCTGCCGGGGAGGCAAGGGTTCACATCCTCTCCACTTTTTCACGTGCGACTCACTTTATCAACTTTATTTCCTGCATGTAAAGAGCAATATATGACGCCTGAGACTCCCAGAAGGAATTGAGAGTCTTCTGACCAAGAAATAGCCTTTCAAACAACGTGGAAATCTGTTTGAGAGCGCCATTATCCGGGAGAGATGATTCTCCGAAACGTCCCACTCTGGGCTCTTCTTTCTTCCTCGGGAGCGAACCACGCCAATTGCGGTTCAAGAATGCTCCCCGCGGAAAATGGCTTTGGTCCACTGAGCCCCCAGCCTGACCCAGCTCCTCTGCAGCACCCTGCCTTCTCCTCCCCAGAGCCCCGTTCACCCCACTCCGCCCCCTCGCACCCTTCCTACCTCTACTGCGCCTCCGGCTCCGCGAGGGGTCGGTGTAGAAGGTCAGCTGGGGGTCGTTTTCTGCCTCTGGGCCAGAATCCCCTTCAGGGTTCAGGAAGGCGGAACCCGCTGTAACGAGCAGGAGGGGTGGCAAAGACAACCTCTTCAGTCTTGTCTTCATGACACCAGCTCATCGGCAGCGTTCAAGGGAAAAATCAATCCAAATGAAAGCAGGCGACCTGGGCGGAGCAGCCGCGGGACTGGAGCTTCCGGATACCCAGACTTACTGGAGAAGCTCACCTTTACGTGACAGCAATCATTGAGCCCAACCTCCACCCAGCCCGTGTGCTCCTGAGAAGCCATTCCTGACAGCCACCTGTCAGGGAGGACCTTCCTGGACGGTGGCTGGAAAAGGATGAGAGGGAAACTCCCCTCATTCCGGGGCACGATCCCGGTTGATGTGAAACTGGAATTATGTCTTATGGGGCATATGTCTCTATGTCTTAATGTCTGTAAGATATTGATTTGTCTCGTCCTATAATGAACATATAGTCAAGGTGAAAAAGAGAGAAAATAAAAAAAATACACAAACATTTATAAGTGGAACAAGGCGACGTCCTCTAAATCCTTCAAATCAGAGAAAAAAAAACATTCACATTTGATGTATATACTCTCTGACTTTTTCTGATACAAAAACGGATAAATGATTTTTAATGTCCTCCTTAAAAATGGCATTTGGCTGCATCTTCTACTTTATAACCTCATTTTTTCCCCCCATTTAATAAATGGGCGGGCAACTTTCCACATTAACCCTTTCCCTGTTTACGTAAAAAAAGGGCAGCTCTCCACCAGCGTTCGGTTAACATCATGCATAGGAACACGACGTTTTCTAGGATTTGACATTTTCAGTCATCGAACTACTAAAAACAGAATGCTATAAACGGAATGATGTCATTTGTTTCCAAAGACTTGAAATACTAGAGCGATGCGAATTTTGTAACACGGAAAGCAAGATATCTCACGGCGAATTTAGGGGGTCAGGTTAGGACTGTCGTCCTCGAGTATATCTCTACATACAGCCACCAGCACCGCCAATTCTCAAGACAAACGGGAAAAAGGCCAACAAATACAGACCTGCATTATCATGAGTGGCTGCATGGCAAGCCGCTGGAAGTAGACAGATGTGCAGGTAGTTAGCTAATTTCCCATTGATGGACATTGAAGCTATTTCCAATTTTTCTCTCTTTTAAACGACACGACGAACGGCCTTTTAAACACATCTCTGCACATTTGCCCAATCGTTTCCTGAAGGTAAATTCTTGTTGATGAAATTACCTGGTCATAAGGTTTCTATATTTAAGGGTTTTTTGTTTGTTTGTTTTGTTTGTTTGGTTTGGTTTGTTTGGGTAAATAACACTCAAAGGCCTCCAGAAAGACTGTGCCAAAACACACCCCGTCTGGCCATGCATGAGACTGGGGGTCGCGGCTGTTAAAGGCCCTGCCTCTGCCGATAGTGAGGAACCCTCCCCGCTCCCCCGCTCCCCCCCCCCCCCCCGAGCCCTGCATCCGACTCGGGCACCTCGTGCTTTGTTGTTGATCCGCTTCCTCTGGCTGCTGGAGGTGTGGGAGAGCAGAGTGGCCTGCTGGTGGTTGGGCTCCACGGGGCTGGTGGCGATGATGTTATCTTTGTACTTGTTCATCAGCGACAGCTTGGCATTGTCACTCCCTGCGTAAGAAAACAGTCAAGGCAAAAACTTTGAGAGAGAAAAGGTCAGAAGAGAGTGAGAGCAAGGAAGTCTGCACAAACCAAGCAAATGGAGTTTCACAGCATTAAAATAAGGAACCTTTAAAAGAAGTGAGAGGTTTGGCAGAGACTGAAATACTTGGGTTTCTGGGGTACCACAAAGTTATGAGCGCAGCGAAGTCGGCGTGATTACACTCGAAAATCCAATTCAACTAATTCTGTGTGGACAGGGTCACATGGGCCCTCAGGCTAGATGCAGACTGAAGAGTTCTTTCTTTTGGTCAGCAAAGAGTTTTACAAGAACCTGAACTTGTGAGCATTGAGGCAGAACACGCCCTTTCCCTTCCACCTAGTCTGCGCCAGTCCCTGTCCCTCGACACCCAGCCAGTCCACCTTTGCGCACTGTCTGCCTGCTCCTCGATCGCATTTGAGTTTGTAACCCCTGAGCATACTCGGTGGGCTTCGCACAGCCTATGCCGGGGGCTCGGGAATATGAGGTAGGGATGCCGTGTCCCCTATCTCAAGGGGTTCCCAGATTGTAATCTTAGTAGGAAGTGGCCGTTTGCACAGACGCTCTTCTAGATAACAGGCCGCATGGAGACCTCTGTGATGTGTGCTTTCCCTCTTCCCAGGCCCTGCTCAGAGCCCATAGCCATGTTCAGTATCCAAGTGCCTTCTTCAAAGATCATTGAGCGGTTCTTTGAAGGACCGTTGCCTTGGGTTTTTATCTATGGGGAGTTGATTATTTATAGGAGTGTGTGTGTGTGTGTGTGTGTGTGTGTGTGTGTGTGTGTGTGTGTGTGTGTAGAGAGAGAGAGAGACAGAGAGAGAGACAGAGAGAGAGAGAGAGAGAGACAGAGACAGAGACAGAGAGAGAGGTGAGCTACCATTAAAGAAAAGCACAGTTGTTTCCTCTGAAGTGTCTGAGGCCAGACAGCATAATTGCCTTCCTTCATTTTCACTGAAAAAGTGCGTCCCTTGACGACCACGGAGGCAAAAGCAAGACAGCACGGCTTGGCCCAGCGACCCCTCCGCCCCCGCCCGGGCCAAAGTCTCCAGAGTCGTAGGACAGAACGCGTCCCTCCACCCCGTCCACGTCAGGGGAGAAATTAAATTGCCCAAACAAGCATGCCAGATTCAAAGCTGTCACACATGCACGGCGATCCTTCCTGCTACCTTATTTCCCTGAGGATGCCTCCCTGTTTACAAAAAGAGGCTCGGACTTGCATTTGCGTGGGACGTGAAATTACCTGCTCCCAGTGCAAAGCGCAGGTGGGGAGGGACCCCGCTGTGCTGCTTACCCCGCTTGTTCTACTCCTTTCCCGCCTGTACTAGAAACAGGTCCCACCCTCTCACGGAACAGCTCCCGCTGCTTGCCCACCCGGGAAGGGCCACTGGCGCACCCGCTCTGCGTGACGGCCGGCCGCCAAGTCAGAAGAAGACCGGTGTTCCCTCCCCGCCCGCTCGCCAAGGACCCGAGCGCGCACCTGGGGTGAGGTCCATCCCCGCCTTCTCGTTGCAGCCCTGCAGGGAGTCGAGGGTGCGGGTGACCTGGCTGGCAAAGTCCTCGCCTCCGTTCATGCACTCCCGCTGCAGGTGGTGGCGCAGGTCGGTGATGTCGTACTCGTAGCCGTCCAGGATGGGCGTCTCGCGGATGCTCAGGGTGCCGCTGGCGTTGTGGCCCTGCGCGCGGGCGTTGCGCAGGCTCTCGCGGCCGTGCCCGCCGATCAGCACCGAGGGGATGTAGTGGATCTCGTTGGCCGCCTCGGCGCTGGCGCTCTTCTGGGGCTGCGGGACCCGGCGGCGTTTGCACCACCGCCGGCGTGTGTACAGGATCATCACCAGGCACAGGATGGACAGCAGCAGGGCGATCATGCCACCCTGGGAAGAGAGCACAGCAGGGGGAGGCTGGGGTGGGGGTGGGGCGCGCGTCCCGCAAGGAGGCGTCCGCCCTCCACTGCCACCACCCACGCTCGCGGGCTCGCTCAGGTGAGGAGCACTACTACTCAGCAGCAAAGGGACAGCCTACTGTGGTCTGTGCCTGAGATGAAAGGGACATGGAACGGGGATGACCAGTGTGTCACGTCGAGGGACCCACAATTGCTGCTGCCTCAGCAAGCGAGTCGCAAGACAAAGTCTTTGTGGTTGTTCGGGTATCATCTCAGGTGCAGAAATAAAGGAGGGGTTGGTTTAGGCAAGTCTGCTCCATGGGAAGCTACTTTCGGCCAATTTTTAAGCAGCAGATGGCAACTGGTTTCTTCCTCTCTCACATCTTAAAATCAATTATGCATAGATTCTAACTCTGGCTCCACCAATGATCGGCGAGTCCTCTAAATCAGACATCTCTGGCTCCTCATCTGGGCGGTGGAGAAGATCCCACCCACCCACGCAGGGCGGCGTCGGGGCTAAGTCAGGTAACTAGGGAAAGGCCACATAGGGTGTGCGCATGGCATTGAGGCTGTCCTCGCCCTGGCCTCCGCTTAACCGCCCCAGCAGGGGAAAACCACGGACCAACCCACAGAGAAGTCTACACCCGGCAGAGGTGACACCCAGGCGTGCAGATGAATCTCGCCACTCGACATGACTTGTGGGTCACCACTGCCTTGGGCGCTTTTTTCCCCCACTCACGCAGTCCTGAGTGATGCTCCCATCCCTGCCACGTCTGAGGGAAGGGATGGGGAGACACACGTCCTCACTCAGGCTGGCAGGACTTTCCTTCTGAACTGTCTCGGGCTCCAAGGCCATTCTCTGAAGCCTTTGCTTAAAAACCGGGGCAACGCTCAGTTCGTCAGAGGTGAGGAGGCCGTGCCTGGCAGGCCGGAACACCTCTCCTGGACACCCACTTGGCAGAGCTGGGCGAGAAGGCCTTGCAAGTCCCTGGATGCACAGCCCTCAGCGGACATAAATCTCCCATGCACCACCCGTGTTCACTCCCTTTATTTTGGTCAATATCCCTCCAAAACTATTTCATTAGGTGGGGGTGTGTCAAATGGTTCTTCTCTCAATCTTGGGCTTCAATCACTGCCACCCCATCGTATAAGCTAGAGATGAAAACCCTCTGTGAATTCCCAGGAGCCACCTGCACAAGGCTGGGTCAAGATTATCCCCTCAAACTCATTAAAGGGGACTTTTTTCAAGTCTCATAATAATTCTGTCTTGGATTTATAAAGTTCCTCTCCCTGTAAATCTTCCCATTTATCTTCCCTCTCCCAACACCACCGTGAACAAAGAAGCATATGCGCGCGCACACACACACACATGTCGCGCACACATGCACATACACACACACAGACACGTGTACACACACACACACACACACAAGATGCTGCCGGTTTTCAAACAGGCTGCACAGAGGAGCTGAGACAAGAAGCAACAGAGTCAGCTGCCAAGGGACAGGTCATGTCGGTGGCTTGTTGGGGACATACACTGGCCTCTAGGTTTTCCAATTTTTCTTTTATCTGGGGAACTCTCTCTCCTGGTGACATCTCTCCTGCAAGTACAGAGAATGTGTAGCTACGAAGCTGCTCAGGTTACAGCCAGGGCGAGAGTCCAGAGCCCAGCGTTCTGGGTCCTGGCCAACTGCCACTTCCCTTGCCATCCATCGTCTGTCTGGCAGCCCTACGGGCATGCACACAGGGCCCTTGGGGCGGCTCGGGACGGGGCTGCAACCGAGCCCCGCACTGGTTGCCGGGGAGTGACTGCTTGAGCCCAACCTGACCGTTTGTCGGCAGACCCTGTATCTCGGAGTGAGACCCACTCCCTTTTCCTTCACCCCAAACCGAGACTGTAACAATAGGTAATTAAGCCACAGAAAGAATCACTTCCCGAGTGAGAAAAACCATCAGACATTGAATCAGGCTCGTGAAAGCGAGAGGTGATTTTATTCCCCACAGAGCCCTGCAGGGAGCACAGACATCCGTCTCTGAGGCACGGTCTGACCACCGTCTTTCCTGCTCACGCAGAGGATTTCGGGAGCCCCGTCCCCCTTCTCCCTCACGCTCCTTCACATGGTCACTGCGGGGTTATAGTAAGAACCAGGCCACAGGTTCTTCGGCCACGTTACGCAGGAACAGAATGGGAACAGTTGTCCATGACGCGGCTTTACTGTGTATGTACCCGTCAGGCATTTGTTCTGAACGACCTCGAAGTGTAACTCTAAGAGGTCGACTTAAACCATTTTACTATTTCGCATTTCCCCATTCTACATTCGAAAACACTAAGGCACAGAGATAAAAATAAATAAATAAACAAAAGAAAATAAACGTGGCCAAGGTCACATAGCACATGATATAGGGCTGAAATGGGAACACAATGACTGTCACTTCAGAGCCTATGCTCTGCAGCACAAGTCACCCCGAATGAGCTTTGCTCACTGGGGACAGACACTCCCTGGCATCCACCTCACAAATCCTAAGAGGACAGTGTGTGTGATTCCACCTAGATCCAGGCCCGTCCTCCACGGGAAAAGGAGGAACTGTTTAAAGTGCGTTTGAGCTGACAGTGGGTCGGAAGAGCGCCGTCACGAACAAGGGGCCTTCGGCGACGTGCCCGCGAAGGGCCCCGACCCAAGGTCAGCCGGGAGTGGAAGGGCGACACGCACGCTTCAAGGTCTCTGTGCTAAAGTGAGACCGTGTACCACGCTTCGCGACACACCTGGAGGTCACCGGCTGAAATGCCGATTTAGGAGGAATTTCAACCAGGAAACCTGTGTTCTCCTCCAGCTGCGAGACTCATCGAGAATCTCGAGATCCAGCCTCGCCTTTTCTGACAAAGAAACGAGGCCTGAGAGACCACGAGACGAGACGGTGCCAAACGGGGCCTCGGCCCGGACCCTCCCTCCCTGGTCCTCTCACGGCACCGTTCTGTCAGGTTCATCTAAAATTCCCTTTAGCACGAGATGCTTGGTTAGTATTTTACACGGAGGTTTTAAAAACATCAACGCCTTATCGGGAGCTAGAACGCACGTGTGCACTTGGCTGAGCCCGGGTCTTCAGCATCTCCGATCCTGCCTGAGCGAGACGTTTCCTCTCTGCTTCGAGTCAGAAACTCCCGATGACCTAGACCTTTTAATACCTGTGATGACTTCCAGACATTGGGTGAAACTTAGCCAGGCAAATGAGAATGGGGCAGTTTCTCTGCTTCCATCACACGAGTTGGTGGCAGGTGTCACAACACTGTGAGACAACTGACCGATTGTGGGTTGTTATGTAAATAATGATATTCATAATGGTATATGATATTACTATATCATATAATGCAATCAGAGTATTTTATAATAGTGATCGCTTGTAAAATCACTACACACAAATTCATCTGCACTGCTTCTCCGGCCTATCCGGTTCGGCGGTAGGAAGGTCATAGGTAAGATACATATGTATACACACGTAGTCCCTCCACTGTACCAGGAAAAGGCGTGGGTACAGAGGCCTTGGTAATTCTCCTCCTGCAGTGGGAACTTGGAAATGGGTTCGCTTTGATTACTTTTACAGTCCTGTGATACACCATAATTCTTTAATAGCATCATTATTTTTCTCCTCTCTACTTCCACAGAGGGTTTGAAATAGTCTCAATAAAAAAAACACGGATACCTGAAGGTTGTCTTTCAAATCATCTAATGAAACAAAGAGCTGGTAGAGGGAACAGAGAGAAATCCCGGACCAAGAGCTGTAGCGAGGAGCTTCCCGATGACCAAGTTGAAAAGAGAAAGGCAAGCTACACATTTCTTCTTGTCTGACACGAGAGAGTCTGTGGGGAGGAACAAATTCGCTCCACGCGTGCAACCCCAAACACGCTTTCGCCGGAAGTGCGTGCGTGGGCGCGCTGACGAGCACAACGGCAACGTAACCACACAGGCTTTGCAGAAAGTGTGCAAGCGTTCTTCACGCGCGCTCCTGGCTTCGAGTTTCTGCATTACCTTAGCTGTGTTTGGATTCTAGTCTTCATGTATGCGTCTCAGTTTCAGCTTTTATGGCATTAAAGACAAAACAAAAAGAAATTAAGAAACATCTGGACCCAAGTGAGCAAGTTGGAAACTTAGAACGTTAACAAAAAAAAAAAAAAACCACTGACTCCGATATATGGAATTATTTTGCTCTTTGTTCATCTTTTCATGAGTTTTCTGATTATTCCATTGATTTTCCTCAAAACTGTTAACATTTTGTAACTAGAAGCGAGTTGGGGCATATGAGAATGCCACATCTATTAACAAGAAGCTTGCAAAAAACGTGGCATTTAAAAATATGTTTTTCTTTAAAAATCAATAAATCACTTCTACTGGCTTTAATGGAGATCAAACAAATGAAATCAGCTTTTATTTTATTATGACACTGACATTTGCAGCACTCACCTAAAGAGCAGTATGAGGTTTGTCAGATAATGTGCAGATTTGGGGATCATTATGTAACAATATTTTATATAACATCGATGGTGATTGCCCAGGGATAGAACATTCTTGGCAATCTCCCTTTTATGCTCATCCCAGTCATGCAGGCCAACCACAAGATGGTCTTGTTACCTGCTCTGTGTATTGCCCCTGGGTCTGGGTCACCCCTCCTTCCCTTAGCTAACTCCTACTTGTCCTTCAAAGACAGTTGTGATGTAACTCCAGCGAATTTTTTTCCCTAGTCTTTCTGAACCACCTGTAGAAACCTCCACATAACCCTAACAACAGTGCCTGGCATAAAGGAGGTGCTCAATAATTGTAGAAGGAAGGAGGCGGGGAGAGAAAGAAGAGGGAGGGAGGGATCAACTTTGAGTATATTTCAATATAGAAATCTTCTATGTGCCTACAAGCAAAGCTCATATAAGTCGGCTGCTTATATGACTCATTCATTCATTCAATTCATGGTCATTCAACAAGTATCTACTCACTTTAGCAAGGCATTTGTCTAGTGGTTGCTCTTATTTATGGGGATTCTACAGTGAATAATGCAGGTATAGGTCCTGCTCTCCTGGAGTTTACATCTGAGTTGGAGGAAATAATCTGTATAATTCATTTTTAAAGGTAAACACAGGCACAAAAGGAAGACAAAAACAGATCACAAGGGCTGGAAATAGCCAATCGTTATTCTTCTTCCAACCGAAGAAACTGTGACAGGCCCTGGACTAGAGATGGTACTCTAGGTAACATCACAGGGGCAAGTGGAATCCTTCTCTTATCCCAAATCAGTGTCATATGATCCGTAAATCTCAGAATAAAGAATCTGGATCTATCAATGTCACCAGCATTTAGGATGTCGCCTGGATTTTATGAATCCTTGGCAAAGAAATGGAAAAGCTGAGATTATGTTTCCAGCTACCATCTGTCAAAGGACCACAGCCAATCAATCAGTTCACATTTCAAAGCCTGGTTTCACTGAGGAGGAACCAGAAGAGTGGATCGGAGACATAATTAATTATCCCTCAAGGCAACTGGACATACTGAATTCCAATTATGTCTCTAAGGGAATTACGTGGTGGCTAAAAAAATAAGATTCGAATAGACAAGTTCGGTGGCCCATGTCTCTTATTTCCCCCCATAACAGTGCCCGAAGGTCTGGGGCAAAGGCCCTCTCTCGTATGTGACGGCGATCACTCACATCTGTCTCTGCCTTTCAAAAGAGACAGACCGAGAGGAGAACAGCTGTGCGAGCCCATATGGCGATGCTGGTTCATACTCTCTAATCTACTACATCCAGATGTGCCAGGGGTCGGGAGTGGAAGAGGTAGACAGGTGGCTTTTCAAGGTCTCGTCAGAGCCTGTGTTTCTATGAGCGCAATGGAAAACTAGACCGAAATTAGTAATAACATGAAAGTCACCAATAAAATAGCAGGGCTAATCGGTCGAATGGCTGCGAGTTGCATAACCCTTTGCACCACCCCAGACCTTTATCTAACAAATGGTGTGACTGAAAGAAATGCATTGAATCTTCCAACTTGAAATGATGGTAACACTCATCCTTATCAAACCAGAAATAGCTCTAAACTGGTATACTAACGCCAGAGAAAGTGTCTGTGAGCACTTCCTGCCCAGTAAAGCCTGAAACGATAGACCGAGGATATGATGGGACTGACCCTTCAGAGGTGGGACAACGGGGCCCCTGATAAACTGACTCCAGCCCCCCGCCAAAGGAACCCCTGATAAGCTGACCCCAGCCTCTCCCCACCCCCCGCCATCTCATCCCCCAAAAAGGCACTCTGAAATCGAATGATGTCACTGAAATTGTAGTAACAGTTCTTGACCTTGAGGAGCCCTTTAACCGCCAGAAGGCGTCACCTAAACTAGAAGAGAAAGCCCCCTGGTTTGCTTTTCAGGCGATTCTCTTTTCAGTGGTGGCCGGTGAACAGAAACCCATTATCCCCTGCCCATCTCCTTCCCAAATGGAAGACAAGAGAAACACTTGAAGCATATTAAGCAGCGAGTTCAATTTATAAATTATTAGGAACATTACTTCCCCTTGGGGGTTTTCTGAAGTCTTTAACCGTGTGGAAATGCTTTCTAGTTGCCATGAGCCTCCATGTTAATTAAAGGCCTCGATATGTCTTCTGGGGCTTCTGACGTGAACTGCACATCCCACTGGCAGGGGACAGACCCGCCTGCCCGGTTAGCCTCTCACTGGGGCATGATGCAACTGTAGCCTGCCTGCCATGTGAAGCTTCGGGACCCCTTCCTCACTCTTCTGGTCCAAGTATCCAAAGCTTAGGGAAGAAATCGGATGTCCCCTCATCATCCTCTCTCTTTAAAATGCCATTTTTTGGGTAAAGACAGGGGCCAGGGAACCTTCCATAAGCAAAAGACAAAGTCGAAGACTAAGCCTTCTAGGTTAAACAGAGTCATCCAGGACGTGACGTTCTTCTCAGGCGGAATCTCGACTTTAGAGCTTTGCTCCCCACCCCACCGCACCCCCAGGTCTAAGAGTTTTAATTCTGTTAGCTTTGACCACTGCCTCGCATCTCTGATCTGGGGAGTTTGTCTTTCATTTCTCATGAGGCGTCAGGAGTTTTATCTAATGACAGCCCGAAGGCCTACGACAGGGAAAGTGACTAGAGGCCAGTTTGCTGGAGTCAGCCTGGGTTATTTCAAGTTGTTCTTTTTCAGATTCTTTTTATAGAGCTGCCTTTTTGGCTCTTGGGATTTTTCTTGCCTCAGAGCCTCTGCTGTTCCGTCCCAGAGCAAAAGCGAAGGAGTGTGTTTATTCATGAGGTGCTCGGAGCTGTCTAACCATGAGAAGCTTCGGTGACCTGTTGTTTGATTTGACCTGTCGCTTAAAGAGAAAGCTAGAGCTGAATGGAACTGGGTGAAGTGGGGTGACAGAGAAGCACTTGGCTATGGGTTGGGTTTTCTAGGTCCAGTGTGACTCTAAGAGAATCTCCAATTCCAAGAAGTGGCCTGGCTCTCTGCAGAGTGGGAAAGCAGTGAGGTATCAGGTGACCAGGGCAAAGCTGAGATCTTCTTCCCAGCCCTCTGGAGGCAGGCTTAACAATTTTCTGAGAGAGGATGTTGCCTAGTCAGATATTAAGATGGACCCCCAATCAGTGCTGTGTTAAGAGAATCCCCACAGGTAAGCAATGTGTGGATATTGTGTGCACAGGTGCAGGAAGGTGTGACGGGCAGGCCAGGAGATAAAAAGGGTCCACGCAGAAGTGAAAGCTCTCCAGGTCACTGTCTCAGCAAAGCCAGGGCAGAGCTGTGTGAGACAGGCTCTCCCTCCACGTGTACCAGCCCTTCAAGTCGTGACCAGCCAAGCATGAAGCCAATAAATAAACATCTCCAGCTGGATAATGCTCAATGCCCACTCGCAGCCACATTCCCTTCCTCCTCTCCTCTTTGTTGTTATGCAGTAGGTGAACTTGATGAAATAAAATAATAACAATAATCTGCTCCATTAGGACCAAACTTTAAGGGAATTATTGAACAAGTGACAGAAGAGGCAGCTGGCACGGTGTATGCTAATGACCACTAGACTTTAACCCTCTTCCTCTCTGAAATAATAAAGTTGTTGAACCCCACTTCCCCTCGCCTCCTCAAAAGTCAGGCAGTCCAGCCCAGGGGAGGACAGCAGGGCTCAGACTCAACCACTAATCGCCCCACGGGCAGCGACAGGGGCTGAGCAAATGAAAATCACATTCAAAACTCAGTCGTGAAAACAGACCTATGCAAGGCACTTGTGGGGATTCCCATGGCCTGTGGGGATGCCAAGGACTTCAGATGACAACAGTTGGAAGCGGAAGAAAAGAGAGATTCAAAATGTCAGGATTTCCCTACGTCTCGTACACATTCATCCATATCGCTGAGTCAGTGAAGATGTAAAAGGTCTGTTTCCTCCCCCATTTTAACACTGAGATGGGCCCTTAATGGCTGCACTATTTGGAGAGGCCTGCTAGTCCAGGGACGGGGTGAGGCCCCTCACACGGTGGGCAGGACTGGATCACATTCTTGTCCCACAGGGCGAGGAACAACTCAGCTGTCATGATCGCCATGAGGTCTGATGTACCAGGGTCTGGTCAAGTGTTCAAGAGCCCTGCCTGGGTCTCTTTCACAGTGAGGTCTCCTACAGCACAGACCCTGCACCAAAAGAGGTGACAACCCCACGTAGCTGACAGTCCTGTGAATGTCTTAAAAAGGCTACAAACCACTGTGAAAGCATTTCTATAGCAATCCCATAACATGCGCTTTATTCCTTCCCTGAATCGTTGCTTTATTTTTGTTATTCTATGCACACACTGCCTTATTCTTATATATCACACAATGGAGAAGGAATAATAATAACTAGCATTTGTAAAGTACTAACCACATGCCAAACATAGCACATAGTGAATTACATTTGCTATTTTATTTAATCCTACCAAAAAAAATGTAAGCAGTAGAAATTACTACTTCCATTTTTGGACGAGGAAATAGAAGATTGGAGGGGATAAATAACTTCCCCAAATTTATGTGGTAGCATGAGGCCAAATCGAGGCTCGAGCACACATCTAATGACGTTTCAAGGCCTGAAAGGGGCCCATCACTGCGGTCTGGGCCCCAGCTCCACGGCTCCCCATGGTCTCTAAACTAAGCCCTGGATGGTCACCTCCTATACCTAACTCTCAGGGTGTGCAAATGAAGATTCCCAAATGTCTACACTCAAAACTGTCTACACTGCCTGCCCCAGATGCACTCAGTTCAGTTAAGCTTGATCACTGGGTTGACCAAATGCATAATTTCAAGCAATAATTTAATCGTGCTTGTCGGGCTATCATTTTGACACAGGCAGGGGCAACCTATGGAGAGGTCTGTTCTTGGGTGGATGTTTTCTAGGTGAAATCGACTGCCTTCAGGGTCTCTGGGTAATAGATGCTCAACCATTTCCATGAGAATACTCTGCCACCCATGCACATGGGCTCTGGCCCATTCGCTGTCTATAAACTCTTGTCCTGGGGTGAGAGACTTAAGAGGCATGGTGGACGTTTCCCACAATGTAACAACACCTGTAGAAGACGGACCATGGAGAAAATCTTGAACTTGAACACTTTCAGGGGAATGAGGAACTGCACTGCAGTCAGGTCTCCCAAAAGTCTGCTGGCCAAAGAGATTTGGAGAAGGTCAGATAAACCCTCAGGTCATGTTTTGCATTAGGACTCAAAGGATAATAATGGCCGCACCCAATGCAAGTGGTTCAGTGCTGGTCACATACAGATATTAGCAAAAGTCTTCTACGTGGCTTTCTACTCACGAAGCTCCTCTAACTTGTAACTGATTGGACCCACAACACTGAGAACAATGGACATCCATGCTCGCATCTCCTGTAGCATTCCAGCTGTGACTTGATCTTGGCATCCAAGTACGATGCATATTAGAGCCAAAGAATTGTAGCCAAAAAAAAAAAAAAAAAAAAAGACCCACCAAGGAATTAAGGTCTAGCGAGATGACGTACACACACGATTAGCACATCATACGCCTAAATCCCTTCCAAGCCCCTCACTCCTTGCCAGCAAACTTTGTCTGGCATCAGAGAGGGGAGGGAGAGGGATTGACAGTTAAAAGTGTCTCCTCTGGGGCTATGCACGAAGTGCGGTGGCTCTTCTTTCTCCCTCTTAAAAAAATGATTATAATTCAATTTTTCTGTGGAACTAATCAAGCACAAAAGCTGGCGAAGGGGCCTGGTTGCGAGGGCAATCTCCGAGCGAGACGCTGATGTTCTCATCAGGGAGGCTCCGTGAAACCACCCGCTCCAACATCAGCAGCATATTGTCTTCAGCTAATTATCGTTTTTTTGCTGGCAAAGCCATTGCACAAGTCTTCAAATCCTCCCCGTCATTAATTTAAAAAAAAACGAAAACAAAAAACCTGCCCTGCCCCATGTCCCCCTTCCCTGGTACCCTACCCGGCCTCTCCGCATGCTGTCAGCTTTGTGCTTCTCGTTTTCTAGGATTTCGCTCTTGCATTTGGCTTTGGATGAGGCGGGGTGGGATGGAGTCGTGGTGACATGGCGTAGAGACCCTGTCACCTGTGAATTGATTTCTTCCCTAGCTGACCACGGCTCCCTTCATTCCTGGCCCGATGCTAGTCACATATGCCAGGACCTTGGGCACAGGTGCAGTGCTCACCAGCTCAGATGGTCCAGGACAGAGGGAAGCCGGAAGCCATGCCCCAGCTCTGCCCAGCCCTCGCGGAGAGCGACAAAAGGCCCCAACTCTGGTATTGTTTTGATAGACTGATCAGTGGCTTGACGAGGCAGAGTGAACCCACAGGTCAGCCTGATCCAGCCAGAGGCACTTACATAGTACAGAGACAGTCAAGGATTCTTGCTCCCAAGGCAACTGATGAGGCAGACGTCATCTGCGCAGCCAACGCTTAATTGTGTACCTGGGGCAGGCATGTGTCTCTGACCCCACGAGGGCCGTTCCTGGCCAACCTGTGACAGTATGACGACTTAATTCAGATTGTACTGTTCCAGGGTTTTATTCTTCTACTTTTTGATAGTGGTGATTTATTATTATTTTTCTATTCTTAACATTCACTTCTATTGTAAGAAAGAGGGAAAGAGAAAAAGAAAAAAAGAGGGGGTTCGGAAGAAGAAGGGGTTAGGAGGGAGAGTGACAGAGCTGACAGAGAGGACTGGGCTTCTCTTTGGCTTCTCCTGAGCCTTTGCACCCTTCCTCTCCCTAGAGGGTATAAGTCCCTCATATCCTGTAAGTCCCAGCTTAACTCCCTGTCTTTGCTGAAACCTACTCTAGTTACTCCAATCCTCAGACGTGTCATTTTCTCCCAATGACTAACGCCCAACTCTGGCTAGACTTGCAGGCAGAGACCATGTCGGAAGAACTTTCTACAGCCCGAGCCTCAGCAGAGGGCGTGGCCCAGGCCGGCCTCTGTAAACCGAGCACTGCTCGATTAACTGCTGGCTTGGTAAGGCTGCTCGAGCATGAATAGCGTGACGTTTGCACTGTTTGTCAGACCAGACGTGAGGCCCGCATCTGGAAGTCCACCTCTGCTCCTCTCGGCTGGCTCCTTGGCTGCAGAGCCCTCCCTGGAAGAAGTCAGCTGATCGTGGGATGTCACTCTCCTCACCCATGAGGACACTCAAACGGCAGGTCCATGCCATGGATCCATCATCCAGAGGGTGCGATGGCTTATATTTATCCAGCCTTGTTCTAGCTTATACCTTTCTGTACCATCAGCACGCTGCTGGGAGATGGCGGAGTGCTCACTTAAACTAATGAGGATTTTTTCCTAGTAAAACTAACTGACCTGCACTTGGATTTGACCTTACTCTGTTCCACAGAGCTCTGCATGAATAGAGTCTCATCATCAGAGCGGTCAAAGAAATTTGTCATCACATTTTAAAACACCTAATATTGGAAGAGCTGTACTAAGTGCTTTACAGAGAGAATGATGTAAAAAAATTTTCTTAGAAGTCCCTTCTCCTAGGAACTAAAGCTTTACTTTTTGTTTTCATTAATATATACACTAATGGGGTCTCATCACCAGAGAGGTCACACACACATGCATGCATTTACAGTTATATTTCTGGTTCTGCAGATCGACTGCAGATAGGATGAAGAAGTTCTTCTTAAGTCTGTTCTGTAGTTGTGCAAACTAAATCTGGCTTAGCAAGAGAGCCAAACACTGTTGGGACCAACATTTCCACGTGTCTGCTGCCACCACACCACGACGATGTGGGCTCCAAACGGGGCAGGCCCGGCGGGCACGCGGAGCGGTGGACGCACTTCTGGCACCAGCTGTCACTCCATTTGTTCCTCCCTCAGTCACGAAGCCATACCGGAAAGCGAGTCGAGTGAGAGGGACCTGACTATGGGTCACTGATAACGTTGCCTCTGCTCTAAAGGAAAAAAAGGAAACCAGTCCCACTTGTCAGCATTGCACCTGCTACTGTTAGTAGCAAATTCACTTGCCACACTTTACTAATGATGGGGTCAGGGCACTGCGGCTGCGAACCGCAGAGGTGCGGATGCAGCTACCGAGGACAGGACACGGGTGTTTTTTTTGTTTTGTTTTGTTTTGTTTTCCTGGGCAGCCGTGCTTTGTCCACTGTCCCGGCCAGGGGCTGCGCAGCCTCCAGGTCCTGGCAGGGGCCTTCGTCACTGCATCGAACCAGGTGGTCCCACTTCGGTCCTTACTCCCCTAACGCTCAAAACTGAAGCTGCCGCTCTGAAAATCTTCCACAGCGATTTTGCTCAGTGTCAATTACAAAACACTCTAAAGTTGATAACTATATCTATGTAGATAGCTTTACATATAGATATAGATATACAGACATATAGATATAGATATAGATATCTAGATATCTATATCTATATCTATATCTATCTATCTATACATATATACATATATCTATATATCTATAGACATATATACATATATATCTATAGATACATATATATATATCTATAGATATATATAGATATATATATATGTATCTATAGATATATATCTATAGAGAGAGAGAGAGAGAGAGATGGCTTTGTGACCTAGCCAGCTCTGGTGTGTGACAATCTTCCCTAAGACTCCTTTTCTGGGAATATGTGAAGGGAAGAAGAGAGGAGAGGGTTTAGTGGAGAGAAAGAAGCCACAACAACCAGAGAAGAGACCAGAGCAGAACATTCAGACACAGGTCTAGTGGGACAGAGGACGGGGCCCTGACTCACCAGCTGGCCCCCAGTCCGCACTGAGCCATTTACCAGCCATGCTGCCCTTCGACCTCTTTGAGCCTCAGTTTCCTGTTTTGTCAGACTTGCTCCGCCTTCCTCACAGGGCTGCCCATTCATTCTGTCCATTTTGGCCTCCGAGCAAAGGCCGAGCCCTCCAGCAGGGTGCGGAAACACAGCGTCTCTCCCCGCAGGGAGACTGCATGCAGGGGACAGAGCCTCACACACCGACAGGGACGGCGGCAGGACCGTGGGCCAGCGCTTACCCCGCATCCTCCGCCCTGCTTAGAGGAAGGGGGGCCAGGCCATTTCCTAGGGGATGTCACGGGGTGAATCTTAAAGTCACGAGTCATTAGAAGGGACCCCACTCAGAGGAGACAAGAGACGTTTTAAGCCAAAGGCACAGCATTACCGAAACCACAGAAGTATTAAAAATCAAAGGAGGCCCAGGAGAGATGACCGAGCTGGTCGGTGTGGCTAAGCGAGGGTCAGGCCCTGAAAAGTGGACCCTTCTGAGCGGAGGGGACCACTCGAGGCTTTCACCAGGAAGGTGACATTGTCCAAGCCGCACGTTCCCAGGCGCAGACTAGCGGCAGTGAGAGGGAAGTTCTGAGGGGAACGGGACAGAAGGCGGGTGAACGGGTGGCCTGCTGCCGCAGTCTGGGGCGCATGGCGGGGCCCGCGTCGGCAGCGGCAGTGCAAAGGGAATGAAGCGGGGGATTCCAGGGATGTTTGCGAAATCAACCGAGCAGAGCTCGGTGCCGGACTGCACGAGGAAGGAGAGGGAGGGGAGGGAGACCAGGTGGTCACGTGGCCTGGGTGACCGCGCGTTTGGTCTTCCCACCAAGCGAGGCGGAGGGCAAGAGGTGGAGAGGGTGGCTGGAAAGATGGAGATGCATTTCGCTTGACCCGTGTCGTTTGAAATGCACGAGAGACATCCAGACAGAGAGATCTGTAAGTCAGAAGCTTGCTGGAGAGGAGCCATGGCTAGAGACAGAGAGAGTTGTAACCAAGTGGAAAAAAAAAAAAATACAAACAAATGATATTCATTTCACAAACACCAACTGGGGATGTTTCTTGTATGAAGCACTGGGCTTGGAAGCTGTAAGAAATATAAAGATGCATCAGCCAGACCAGACCCTGCCATTTAGGAGGCTAGAGTCTAGGAGGGAAGAAAAGGCTCATCAAAATACTGACACATTGGATGGAAACAGATACCAGCCACGAGGGAGCCTCAGAGACGTCTTTCCTTCTGGCTCAGCTATAGGAATCCAAGTGGGAGGCATGGTCTCCGGCTGAAAACTGAGGGTCTCCGGCTGAAAACTCGGGGAAGGAGGCCAGATGGAGACATGTCAGGTAGGACCTGAAAGGTAGATGAGATCTGAATACGTACACAGGAAGGCGAAGGGAGGGCATGAGAGGACAGTGCCACAGCCACGGCAGGGACAGGGACAGAGAGCAGGAAGGTGCGGAAGGGGGATCCCAGGCGGTGAGAATAAACAGTGAGATTGAAGTCTTTCCGTCCCCAAGTAATAAAATGCACTGTTTGTGCAGATGATTTCCAAGTGAAGTAACTGTCTTTCTTCCTTTCGAGAGTTCTTTCTCTGCAACCCCAGCAACCTGGGAGGAGGATATGAGCTGGGTAAGAAGACAGCGCCGAGCACAGATGCTGGTAAAAATTTCTGGATGCAGAAACAGCCCTTTGAATCTGCTCAGGGCATCACGCAGGAATAGTTACATGGCCCACTTCCCATTCTAACTTTTTTCATTAGATGAAATCAGGTGAACATGAACATCAGATCCAAGCTTGATCAAAGAGGCAGGGGAAGTCGGAAGGGGCACACAGGGGAGGGAGGCAGGGAGGGGGAGCGGCTGAGTCTCCCGTGCCTCAGAGGGCCTCCCGCCCCTGGTGGGAACATGGCATCGGCTCGCCCTCGCCCCTGAGCGGAGGCTGTCCGTGAACCAGGGGGGCCCACCCGAAGGGAAGCCTGGGGGGGCCCTGTTATGTGATAAGTCGAAGTCCACCTCCCTGTCAGGAATTTTCCTTCGAAAACAGACTTTTCTCACTAAGATGTACCGGTCGTCCTGAGAGCAGAGCACACAGGGCAACCGAGCGGTCAGGCGAGGAAGAACTGCAGACACCACTTGGCCAAGCGTGCCAGGACCCACTCTGCCTCTGGCTTCGCCAAAGTCGTTTTAGACAGGGAGATAAAAGTCCCCAAAGTCCTCCGGAGGTGATCCCACGGGACATTTCTCCTTGCCAAATGCCCCAAGCGTGAGGCCCTTGCCGTGGCCTGCACTGCCTCACGTGGTCCGGAGGCCACTCCATCCTGAGGCTCCTGGAGTACGTCCTGTCGGCAAAGGTGGGGGACACATCGAGGGAGCCCCAAGGGGACTGTGCGGGGTGGAGCAGGCTGAACAGAAGAAGCCTTGGGTCAGCAGTTCAGCAAACCCCAGGGAGCCTGCAGAGGGGCCCCACAGGGCCACAGAAAAGGGCTCAAAGCCATCGAACTCCTTTCAAGGGATCAGCACGGTGGGAAGTGACAGCTCCCTCCCAGGCACACAAGTGCACCATTTCCCCAGAGACCATCACCTCCTATTCATAAATGGGGAAAAAAAAGTTAAAATAAAATAAAAGAGCAGAGTTTCTGCAGGGAACGGAATAAAGTTTTTTCACATATTGCTCTGAAGTCTGCTGTAACCAGGGATCGTTGGCGTCCCACGAGTCCTTTGCCTTCATGTCCCTAGAATGTGAGAGTGGGGGGCAGCTTACAAGGTCGTCCAGCCTGGCGTCCCCAAAGCGGGGTTCTC
Source organism: Eonycteris spelaea (assembly GCA_003508835.1). Classification (NCBI taxonomy): domain Eukaryota; kingdom Metazoa; phylum Chordata; class Mammalia; order Chiroptera; family Pteropodidae; genus Eonycteris; species Eonycteris spelaea. The sequence goes on from PUFA01000037.1 coordinate 715,413, forward strand.
ACAGGCCACCCGTGCGCTTCTGGTCGACGGCGTGCCAGTGGCTGGCGGAAGTGTGAAACGTCTTCATTTTATTATTTACTTTATAAAATATCGTTTTTCCAAACCTCTATTGAAATAACAAACTATAACAAACTACACCATCAAACCTATGAATTTGCTGGCATTTTCATCCAAGTTATGGCTAAAATGAGTTCCATCCAAAAAAAAAAACCAGTTAATTTAAATTAAAATATTTGGAAAACATGAACACATATCATCTAAAATATGGTGGAACAGGAAAAAAAGAAAAAGAAACGCCTAGAATTTCGAGAACACTGATTTACAGGTGAGAAAACGGAGGTTCAGGAAGGTGAAGGAAGCTGCCTCAGGGTTCAGACTCTCGAGGGGAGGAACCCTAATGGAAGCCTCCAGCTTTAATTCGGTGGCCGCATCCAGCAGGAGGCACTGGCTTCCTTGGCCCGGTTTCAATCACTACTGGGAAAGGAAGAGAAAATGCAGTCCAGGTGAGTCCAGCTGGCTCCCTGCCTGCATCCCTCTTCTGCAGAAACTCTGAGCGGAGCCCTGGCAGGGACTTGTTGGTGCTGTCCCATCCTGACCTCAGGTGGAGTCCAAGGCAGGGAGCCCCGCCCTGGAGAGGCCGGGGGCCTTGGATGCCCGGGCGCCTGCTCCGATCAGCAGAGCATGGAGGTGAGTTGGGGCTGCGGACTGACGAGCCAGCTGAAATCCTGGGGACGGTGACTTGGATGTATATACGCTCCATGACATTTAGGGAATAAAAAGAAATAAAGGAGGGTGTTGTCACACCACTGGGGATGCAGAGCCTCTCCGAGTGTCTTCTCTGTGGCAGCTTTTCTCACTTCGTAATAATGTGTCTAAGACCCATAAATGCCAAATTCTGACACGTTCACTCATAAGTCCAAAATGCTATGTGTCTTAGTCCTAAAGCCTTTCATGATCTTCCTCAGACAAGATGCAGGAAGGGAGGAAAGAAAAGGCTGAATTCTTCAATAAACACCTGGTGTCAGATCTCCCCTAGGGCCCTCGTACAGCCCTGCCTTCTTTACGGTACGATGGCTGAATAACTCACCTTAAGTTCACCTTCCGTTTACCTTCAAACTTGGCAAGTGGGAGCCAGAGCCCAGAGGGTCCCAGTTACTGCTCCCTGAAGCACCCACTGCTGTCAGCATTAGTGTGATGTGCCAATCAACTGAGCATCTGAGTCATTCTGAGCTAGAAGGCTACTTGACTCATCTCCATTGCTATTCGAGGGTACCAGTGGCAGAGATAGAGGGATCAAGGAATCATAAATAGCAAGGCAGCATTAAGAAGCTCCTGACCTCCCCAGATGTACCAAAGAGACCTCTACACAACCTTGAAGAGGGCTACTGACATAAGCCTTACATACAGGCAAGACTTTCAATAAACTAGCAGAAACTTGAGAGAGTCATGGCTGATTTTACGAGGCAAGGTCTTAAAATGCTCTGTCCACCTTCAGCCTCATCAGCAAGACAGAGAGCCAGTGCTACATCTTAAAGTCCTTACATATCAGCCCCACACAGGCCAACCTTATCATGACATATCTGGCATAATGCTACTTCCATGTGTACACGTCTTTGAGTAGTTCACTTTAAGGGGCTGTTTTAACACATCCAGGTCTTTCATAAAAGTCTACTGTGTATGTCTCAGCTGAAACCAAGCAGAAGTCATCAGCCTTACAGGGAAGGAAAAAGAAGCGTATTTGCTAATTGGTATCTTGTTCATACTTCTCTTATCAAGCCTGCCCTTCTTTCATTTTCATTGAATCTTATCTTCGCTATACCTTTAGTACCTCTCAGGAGAGGCTAATGTCACCTGAGCTGGTGAATACCACGTGCCTTGAATTTGTAGCAAGAACAATCTTTGTCAATGCCTGCCTTAAGTGACAATCATAATCAATCTATGGGAGTCTGACGAGAACTAGCAAACTATTGTCTTTACACTGCAAACAGGATGCTATCGCTTCTACCAAGTTGTTGGATTTTAGTCTCTGTTGGGCTCTGCAGACCAAATGAGGGGGAAGTACTAGATCAGCAGTCTACGGCCTCTAGGTGAAATATGGCCCACTGGCTGTTTTTATAAATAAAGTTTTATTGGAACACGGTCATACTCGTTCACTTACATACCGTGTATGGCTGCTTTGGCACTACACTGGCAAGAGCTGGGCAGCTGCAACAGGGTTCAATATGGCCTGGAAAGCTGAAAATGTTTACCATTTGGCCCTTCATAGAGCCCTGGCCCAATGTCCTGCCATGATCCATGCTGGTGTTCTCTCCATGGGTATATGTAGCTGGCCACATCCACTGTATCCAACCAGAGCCCATGGTATGAGTTTGAGGTCATATTTAAAGACAAACATCAGGTCTGTGGGAGAATCCCAAAGCTCTCGAGAGGGCAAAGGCAAGGGGCACACAGCAGGACCCAGAGGAAAGTCAACAGCGTTAGGAATAAGCATCTCCGAGTTTTCCTCCAACGCTGGTTGGGAACCTACCATTCCATGCCTTCTTTTCCCTGCTGTGAATGTAATAGCAACCTCTGTATGTGTGGTTACCTGGGCAGAAAAGGAATTCCCATAATGACATCATTTGAATTGATAAAAAAATAAATTAGTGAAGTTCTTCCAGGGAAGCTTGGAACTGGGATTATCATCCTTAACCATAACATGGCTGCTAGGAAACCCTATAAACAATGACGCAGAGGTGGCTTAACAATACCCTGGATGTACAAGACTGCACCCTGGCTATGTGATGGGCTGTTCTGTCGTCTCGATGTCCCTAATTGCCTTGGTCTTTTCCCGGCACAGCCCCTCCAGAATCTTCTAAGAGGTTGCTATGATCCCAGCTGCTTTTCTGCCTCCCTGAGGTAGTGGGCCCCTGGGTAAAGCGCTGCCCACAGAATTGTTACAGGTAGCTTGCATGGCACCCCAAGAGTTCCCTAGTTAAAATTTACTGGGCACTTCCCATGGGCCAGGCAGTGTAGGAAACACTTAATGAAAATCATCTCATCTAATCATCAAAACAGCCTATGAAGTAGAATCTATCATTATTCCCATTTTATAGATAAGGACAGTGAGTTTAGAGAGATGAAGCGATTTATCCAAGGTTCCTAGAAAATCAGGTAAGTGGTAGGACTAGGATTTAAATTGCTATAAACGATCTCGCTAAACTTCAATGCCATAGATTAAGAGTCCCGATTGGCTTCCCAAGGACCTGGGCTCAGAGCCAAGGCCAAGCTACTTTGCAATGCTCGATCTTTTTGCCCAATCCAGCTCTCGCCTTTTGAAGTGGCTTGGAGACTCCACCACGGCCTCATCTCGTCCAGTTCTCTGTGGGCCCTTCCCAGTCTCCACCAAGTGCAGGGTCCCTACCGCTCTGCTAAAAGAAACAAAGTGATCCCACAGCCCGGAAAACCGGAGAAACCGGCCAGCTGTGCTGCCGCCACACATCAGAGGCTCACAGCAGACTGAAGGCTGAATTCGAATGCACTTGCCTTGAATCCTGGCTCCACCTCTGTGACCTTGACTCTGAGACTTGCTTCTCTAAGTTTCAGAGTTTCACTTTTGGAAAAGGGGAGGGGTATTCATATCTAATTTCACAAAGTTACTGTGGGAATTGATTGATATTACGCATGAAAATAATATCACACATTGTCTGGAACACAGGGAATGAAGTGATAGCTTCATTACTATGACTATTGCCAGCTCTTAATATTGACTTAAACCCTACGGAGATTATAACTCTTGGTTTCAAAAGGATCTTCAGGGATTTTTGGAACTAAATACGTAAGAGTAAATCGTTGGCTTCTACATCAAGTGAGTTAAATTGCTGAACAGAATATTACATCAAGTTGTTAAAAAAAACATTAGTATCCTTGTGAAAATTTGGCCTCTTGGCTACTTTCCTTGACATCTGGAAAAGTAGGGGTAACTTCAGGCCTCTATGAGCTTCAGGAAACGGAAGAGCAGAACTGTCAAGAGGACGTAAAGAATGGAAAGGAATAGTAAAGACAGCACATCCCACCAGGCTCATCTTCTGCCAAACGCCATCCTCGAATGTTAAGTATCAGTAATATGACTGAACGTTCCTCGAAAGCAGAGTCTTGTACTATTAATTTTCTATCTCCTTGGTAGCTAAAGAAAAAGCACCTGAAGTCTGACAGATGTTGTTAAACGAAAGAATCAATATCTAAGTGAATAAATGAGTCAATGATTCTTTTAGATCGATAAGTCAATAACACTTTCAAAATGCTTTTTTTAGTTTCTAGAAATTTACTCCGAAAGTGTGAAAGTATGTATACAACGAAGCATAAGGTTCTTGTTACGTGACTTTCACAATTTTAGAGTTGGAAGTCCCCAACTGCCCTCTTCCCTGCCCTGCCAATGAGCCCACTGGCAGCTGCGAGGGGGCGTGGCTGCACTCAGAGTTAGCAGGTGGGTTAGCCGAGCTGAACAGAATCTGAGCTTTTGGGGTTAGCTGCCTGGTGGAGCCACAGAAAGAAATATCTGTGTGCCACCTCGGCTGTGGGTCCTAGTGCTCATAGAGTTATGACTTTTGAAGTAAAGATGGGGAAAAGTGTCAGACAAGCCTCGGCAGACGGAAGTGGAGACCACAAAAGCGGGCAGGAGGAGGTGTGAGGGATGTACACTGGGCACTCGCTCTGGGCCGGGGGTGAGCTGCGTGCTTCCCAGAGAACAGGGTCTAGACGCTGCCGACTGCCTCGACTCAAATCCTGGCTCTACGTCGTTTAACTTTAGGTAAGTTATTTATCTCATCTGGCCCTCAGTCCCTCCACTTGTAAAATGAGATAATAAGGAACCCTATCTGGTGGCAGGGCGGTCAAAATAAAAAGAGAAGCTGCTACATACTGAAAGTACTTAGAATCGTGTCTGGCGCATAGTCAGTACAAAAGAAGTTGATGATGCGGGTGATGTTGACGATAATGATGAGGATGGTGGTGGTGGTGATACCCCCTCGATTCTCCTCAGTCTCTACAAGGTAGATTGCAGTATGCCTGTTGTACTGAACATGCAATCATGGCTTCTCAGCCTCTGCTAGGGAAGTAGTTCCTGGCTATGCCAGGAGCAGGAGAGCTTATTTTCTGTGCCACGGAAGCCAATCTCCTCACAGCGACAGCCCACAGGAGAAGGTTAGGGTTTTATCCACCTATGGGATAACACGACAAGAAAAGCTCTGAACAAACAGGAACTATGGCAACTAGGTACAGCCATCTGCTTCTCTCCCTAAGGAGGAAGAATAAGGGGGTGGAGAGGGAAAGCAGGAAATCTGACAGCCTCGGAGCGAAGTTAAAACCATCGCAACCCTGAAAGAAGTCAGGAAGGGTCCTCGGCGAGGTGACTCGATCGGCGAGAGCACAGACACGTGAAAGCACTGAAACGGGGAGGCACGGGGAGAGTAAACTGGACAAGGGGACGAATGCGCAGCCACAGGGGCACTGGAAACAGGTACGAGAGGGAGGGCCACACGCTGCTGAGGCAGGGGGTTGACCAGATGACCTGGATCCCACACAGTCTTCTGGCGTCTGGCTTCATGCAATTCTGCTTTGGGTTTGTTTGCTTTTGTTTGTTTTTTTAATCAGAGGATTCCTGCCTCCCTGACCTCCAGATTAATTTCTATAGTCAAACTTACAGAGAAGGCCCGCGTGGATCTCCATTCTCTACAACGAAAACGCCTAACCCACGCACCCGTTTCACAGATGAGGGAATGAAGCTTCCAAACGTGTCAGCAAAATGCCTGACGTGGTAAAGCCAGGATCCGATGCCCACCTTCCAAGTCTCAACTCAGTGTTTCTTTCTATTACACCTCCGCTCCTGCCTTTTCGGAATACGAGAGGGCAGCAAGCAGGACAGAACAGCTGAGCAACTGAACGACTCATGGACTCACATGCACCTGTAAGAGACTCACAGCTAGACCCCGGTGCCCGGTGAGGAGGCTTGCAAGCCAGACCTCCCCTTGGCTCTTGGAATAGCCTCCAAAAGGACTCTGGCATCTCCAGTCTGTTGCAGTCAGTCTCTCTGAGAGAATCGCAAGAACTACGAGGTTTTGTTTTCAGGGATCTTGCTGTTTATTTTAGGAACTGCCCACCATTTTCCTAATGGAAGGCAGAGTACCCAGTGACAACTCTGGCAGGTGGGCGGTCTGACCAGTAAGTCAGTCTGGCCCCATGACGGGTGGCTTGAACTGCTAGAAAAGTCCCTTGCGCTGAATCAGGACCTGTCTTTTCGTACTTTTCAATTTATTACTCTAGTTCTGTCCTTTGCGGTAACACAGGGCACGTCTAAACGCCTCCATTTGTTTCTTAAAGGTCAGAGGGCTCGGCCATGATGAAGTAGGGCATATCAATTGACGAATCAGATGCAAAAGTGACCCTGATGAATGAAGTTGCTCATGAATTGTTGTAACAGATTTTCTGAAGGCAAAAGATGCTGACAGAAAAAAAAAAGTATCTAGCGCTCTCCCCTGTGCCCACAAACAATAAGTACTCGGTGGTCTGGGCGGCACGCAGTGATGACCATGCTCGGAACTGCTGTTCCGAAGTGGCTGAGCTTCGGCAGTGAAATGAACACAGCTTCAAGCCAGGCAACACGTGATGCTCAGGACTGCGCTCAAATTAAAAATCAAAAACAAACAAACAAACAAAACAGATAAATAAATAAATAAAATGTAACAGGGGGAGCAGGGATGGGTCCTTTGGCACAAAGTTGTTCGCAGTCTTGGAAACATGGTCCGAGAGGCTCCCGTGTGTGTTCCGTGGGCTTCAGTCCCAAACTTCAGTCCCAAAGTCCCAGACTGGAACTTCCCTAGTGTGGCCATTCTGGTTTCTGTGCCCCGGGACTCTGAAACAGCACCCGTGGTCTCTTTCGTCCCTGAACCTTATTTTCTCTATTGTTTCTCTCTAAAGAAAACTGTATGTCTTGGGCTCGCCTGAGGCTCCCAGAAACAGAGCGCTTGGGGACACTGGAGGAGCCAGCCATAGAAGGCCACGTGGACTTGCACATGCTGGCCAATGCGCTCTATATGGGGGGCCAGTGGTCCTGTGCGGCACCCACATCTGATTGGTGGGCTCTATTCCCATCCTCAGGGAGAGAGACAAATGCTCAAAGATTTTTTTCTTTGCCACAGTTGTGAATTGTGACTAAGAAGCCTGAAGTAGGAAAGAGACTATCTACTAGTCGGGATTATCACTTCAAAATATGTATCGAACTGAAGCATTTTTGAAAGGCTCTTTGCTGTGAAAAATCCATTTAAGCAACCTATATGCAAATAGGAAGTCTATTAACACTGCCATTTTTAATTACAAAGGTGAAATATGTAGATAATACATTATCATTTTATTATATATCATTAAATTCTTTTATATGCTTTAAGAAGAAAAATGGAGATCTATGATAAACCAGCAAAAAGTAAAATGTAGAAATTTAAATCTACACAGTCTGAATATGTGAAGAAAAGCCATATTAAAACCTGATCTATAGAATAAACAATTTGCTTATTACTGAAGAATTCATTGACTTCTGGTTTAAACTCGCACATCAATTTTCATTTGATGATTTTTCTTCACTTGTTCAAGAGTTTGAAAAAGAGTATCCTGGTGTACTTTGTAGTTTTAAATGTCAATTATCTCGCAAAATTTGAAATAAATCTCTTCAGCCGAGTTTGAATCATGCAGGAGGGGAAAATACATCATTTGACCCTTGAAGCCATGATACAGGATTTCAGGAGGAAAATCCAATTATGCTGCGCAGGGAAGAATAGTACCTCTTTGGAAAAAATGGTTCAAAAATTTTAGGGCGTGATTGAAAAATAAGAAAAGCAAAAGGTTTTTCAAAGCTTTAAATTGCCAAGTTCCCAGCTGAGGTATTGGTTTTGTGCAAGCCCATGATCCTGCTGATGGTATATTTATACTAGGCATGGTGGAAGAGAGGACTTATTTTCATTCATACAATGTCATGAGGACATAAAAAAAAACATTTTTCTTTGCTTCTCATTCTCTCATTTGGGTTTAAAACAAAACATGGCAAATGCAAAATATGAAAGTAAACAGTGGTTCCTGCATTGAGGAAAGATGGATGAGAAAAGTATAAATACAAAATGAGAGAAATGTCAACTTTAAGGTTTTCAGAGAATCATTAATTCCCTGAGCACATACTAGAAATACTTAGGATAATCAGTTAAGCTTTTAAACATACATTTTCTTAACAAGAGAGAAAAGGTTGGGTGTATTCATGTTTTGATAATCGCCTTACCTTTTCTCTTTTTTGAGTTATGCTAATTGGGTCCCAACTGAACTGTATCAATAGTGATCATTATAGTTCATGAAAAATAGCCCTGCATTTGTCATCTCATAACTAGCAAGCTCTGGGTAGTAAGATTGTGTTCAAGTGCATTTCGCTACCCAACACTGTTATCAGTCGAAGGATTGGCTATCTTCTCACATTTAGAACGCACGCATTCTGGACGCCTCAGATGGCCGCCTACCCGCCGCCAAAGGACGTGGCATAGAGTGTATCGGATAAAGCCTACCATCTCTGATTCTCTTAAGAAGACGCCATAAGAAACTCCAGGAACCACAGCTTGATTTCTAAGCTGAGGGCAGATTCCCAGCTTCAGACTTTGGAACTGTGGCTAGAATAGACTCTTACGGGCAGGAGAGGCAGTGTGCGAGGGTGTGTGGTGGAGCGGGAAAGGGGACAGGAAAGGGGAAAGGCAAGACGGCGAGCTGGGCTGCAGAAGACGCCACTGTCCACACCGTCTCCGAGGAGGACGGGAGGGAGCTCTCCACGGGGGCCCCAGTCTCCTGCAGAAGTCAAAGGGCTTCCTAAGTTTTGCAGGGAGATGTGGGCCTGTCCACATCCCAGAGGCTAAGCCAGAGACAAACACAAGACTTGTCCATGGTCGACCTAAGCCCATGCCCTTTTAACCGCTGCCTCCTCTGGCCTCTCTGAAAATAACAGAGTTTACACACAGCTGAAAGGATTATAACTGCCATTTTATTTGGAAAATGGACAGTCATTGATGGACTGCCGTGAGTGACCAGTAGCCACTGAAGGGGAGATCTAAGACACAGGTCTGGAGCTGGCTTTTCTTATCTTTCCATTTCGGCGCACATTGTCCATTAATCCCTGCCCAGGGGTGTCTCACAAGAAGAAAAAAACATCTGTAACGTAGGGCTTCTCACGGGGGTGGCTGTATTTTAAGGGTACAACCTCTTCCTCACTTCCGCTGGCATCCTCGATCAGCATATTTCCCTCTTCACTGCAACCCGCCCCCACAACCGAGTCCACACACGCACACACACAGACGCACGCACACACACTTCTCTAGAGAACTTCCTGGAGTAGCTCATTCTGAGGACAGACAGCAGGGGTCCCGCTACAGTCAAGAGGTGGCGTAGCCACCGGGACAGCTGTGCTTTTGTGGCCCCTCACGACACTCCCCCAGCCCCACCACACACATCTCCTAAGGCCACCACTGTGTCCCTCTTTTCCATCAGACTGTATTACAAATATGAAGACAATCCGGCCTCGATATCTATCACCCCAGTCAATGTCAGTGCGGGTCTGGCCCGTCGGCCTGATGTGACTGCTCTCCGGAAACTGCAAACTGCACTGTGGAAGACGAGCTTCTTTGAGAGAGGAAACGCTGGTCTTTGGTTACAGGTTCTGCAATGCCCGTGGTAGGAACCTCGAAGGATGTGTCAATATGAGCGACAGCGACCCCAGTTACCCGTCTGCCCCAGAATACCCGGACATCGAGGCTTCCCGTTGGCTGTACGAAAACTCTTTTCTTGACCATATGCTTTAAATAAAGTATCTCGTATGTAGATAGAGGTAATCCCTCAAGCCAGTTTTTCATGGGGACACTGGTTGAGGAAGAAACGAAAGGCTCACCTTCTGAGAGTTTATCAGAGATTGGGCGGGGACCTAGACTGGTTCTTAGTGGAGTTTCCTAGCAGTGAACTAGCCCACACCCCCCGGACATACGGCCCGCGACTAACCAGTCAAGCCTCCACCTAGGAGCAGATGGACTGTTACCAACATTAATAATAATACATGAAATACCACATGAGACAGGTATTTTCTATCTCCACTGGAAAATTCATTCATTTTTTTCCCACAAATATTTAGTAAGCATTAACTATGTGAATGCATTGCATGAAGTGCAAAGGGTACATCAGTGAACAAAACGCCACGGAACAAACCCCTGACTGCCGCGATAGCTCGCTATTTCCAAAACACGGGTTCCTAGAATTTTAGGAAGACTCTTCTAATTGTTTTAAGGAAGAAGCTTCTAATTGGAATCGTCTCATCTTTTCAATAATGTCTGAATAGGAGGAGCAACGCTGATGTGTCTAAGCTGGGCTACCAGGAGGGACCAGTATCTATTGATATGACCTTCATTATAAGAAAAGAGAAAGCCAGGATGCTAACTTTCTCCAGGGGGGAGAAAAGAGAAGCGGGCGTGGCAGCAGCAAGCAATTTAGCAATCCAGGCATTCAGCAAACATTTATTGAGCATCGACTCTAAGATATTAAGATATTCTGATCTACTAGTTGAATCACTCCTTTCTAAGACAACCCACTGCCCTCATCTGATATTGTTGATGGCGTGCACGTATAAGTTACTCCAAGTCTTTGTTCTTCTCTAGGCAACTTTTACGCAGGCCACAGGCAGAGGCATTTCCCATCAATGGTCATTATGGCATTGGGTCTCACAGAGCAATATCTATGCACCAAGCCTCTCAATGTCAAGGTAACACAAGCTCCGGCCAGAGAGGCTGAGGCTGTGCCGCTCTTACCATGACTGAGATGTGCAGGATCCTCAGCTCCTCCTCTGCTGACTCGTGCTGCGGTTCTTGGGTTGGGTCTTGTCCAGGGAGGCTCGGGGCGCCATCTTGGTGATGGATATGAAAAAGCAGAGTGCCATTCTCCAGCCACTGCTGCCTCCAGCGCACCAGAGGGATGTCCTCTGTGTTCCCTGAGATCTCTAGAGGGCAAACACCAAAGGCACAGGTCAGAATTCTCAACCGCATTGGTCTGAATCTTCTTATTCAGCTCCTTCCTAGACACTGGTACCAATCGGCCAGTGTCAGCTGAAGGCAACACAGGGTTCCAGCTATAGTTAGGCCGGGCTGACTGCTGCTTCAAATCTCAGGGAAGGGGACAGACCCTGGGAAGGAGAGAAGTATCTCCCATAGGTCTTTCCACAATAATCTAGGGGGCCAGCCTCTCGCCCACTGAGAAAGCTCCCAAGGTAAAAATTGAAGTTCTCCATATTTCTCTGATCAATATATCATCCTTTTTACCCAGCACAGTTTGAAGACCCTAATCGCCCCCTGAGGTAAATACAAGGTTGTTTTCCTCTTGTAAATTAGAAAGTGTGAGTTCCCTAGCAATTACTCCTAGGCTCTGGTGAATCTACCAAGGAGAACGCTGGTAATTACTACGCGGAGAACTGCCGCTTAGGGAACTGTCCTGGGAGGTGAGTGCAGGGCGGCCGGGGCTGAGGGTCATTTCTGAAACCACAGACATTTGCTGCATAGTCCACCGGAGACGCCTGATACCTGCTGTGGCAGGTAAAGTAATGTGTTAGCTCCCTTCGATTTTTCTCTTCCTTTTCTCAGAGGAGAGGTGGTATACGTGGAGAGGGCAGCGTCGAAGTGGGCCCTTACCCCCGACGTAAGCATTCATCTGCTCTCGGGGCTCCAGACCGGGGCATTGCCCTATCAGGATCAAATTAATAACAAAAGACCGAAAACCTATGGTGCACTTCATGCTGTCCGTGCTAAAAGATACTGTTGCAGAAGTGCGTTGCTATGTGTCGCTCTTGCTCATAACACTAAGCAACATCATGTCAAAGCCTTGAGACATTCCACAGTAGAGAGAGAGACCTGGTGAACCTGGCCTCTCCTGAACTTTATTTGGCCCCCAAACTATTATTTCCTTAATAACTATCACCACCCTAGGGAACTCATATTATGCTGAACACACTCTGGCTTTATGAAAGCTTTGCTTTATGAAACTTCATTTTTTAAAGGCATGGCTCCTTCTCCCAAAATTTATCACCTTTGACCAAAAAAAAAAAAAATTCCATAGACATAAAAAAGATTTAATAAGACACATTTAGAAGAGTATTTTCATCAAGTACCACAACCATAAAGAGGAAAGCAATGTTAAATATTTATGGAGTTTGTAAATATCTTTCACTATTTGTATGAAGGCGCAAATGATGTACTGCTTTATTTATTTACTTATCTATTCATTAATTTAGCAGGCATACATTGGGTGTGTATAATACAGCAGACACCGTTCTAGGCACTAAGATACTAATCTAAATGAGGCCCTCAACAAGATCTCTCAGGTAATTCACCACACATGGATGTGGTAGGTGTTACACTATGTGCAGGACAAAATTAAAGAAATTTTGCATGGGTAGAGGGTGGAAGAGGGGAGGAAAGCAGCCTTCTCAGAAGGGATTCTGGTGAAGAATGTGTATGAGCCACAGGTCATCAGCCGGGCCTGAAAGATACCGACATAATCTCCTATCTTGTCCCACGGACCAGGGCGTGTGAAGGAGGTCCAGCGGGCAGCACGGCCAAGGTGACCAGACTCCCTCTCGTCCTTGGCCCTGCTCCCTAATCAACTAGGGGACTTGTTCATCCCAATGGGCGATGGGCTTGTGAGCTGTCTGTGCTCTAGGAAGTGATTGTCACAAGTGTCCAGGAAGCTGCTGTGGGCAGAGATGTGAGTGTGCCAAGTCCCCTGCATCCTGGTCCTGGTTTTCCACGGGCCATGGCCTGATGAGGGAGTGACACTGGCTTCCTGTTTACTGTCCCACTGAGGAAGATTTTGCGATTTCCAGGTGAAGAGGAACCCTTGGGTGTGCGTCCGAGGGCACCCCCCCACATGGACCAGCACAGCCACACCACAGGTCACCTCCAGCCACCAACTGTCCTGGACAGCGGCGCCTCTCTGACTGTTTGCCACGCCTCCACATCAAAGCACTGGGAAGAGTCCTCCCAAAAAAACACCCTCCTCCCCCGAGGCCTCTTCCTGCCATTGCTGTAGAAACCACACTCTGTCTCCTTCTCACACAGACAGGAAAATCACCAGCACTACTGGTTCCTACGAGAGCACCTAATGGCATCACGCAATCACCCAGAGCAGCACGCATCCAGCCTCCCGTCCGCACCTGCTCGACCTAACCCAGCCTGAGATTTGTTCCATGCACATCGATCATTTCAGCTCTTCCTATAACTAGTGAGAAGGAATCCGGCCCCTCAATGCTCTAAAGTGCTTAACAAACCAGATTGTTATTTCCCAGGAGATGCTCGGCAAGTAGGTCAGGCTCATTACCTCTGCTTTACCTGTGGAAGCAAAGACACGTAAATATCCAGACCAAGGTCACCCTAGCCTGACACAGAACAGGGAACACAGCAGATGACCCTCTACCAGATCCTCTCCACCAAACCTCACACAGCAGATGACCTGCCTCCCGAGCGTGCACGTGTGCGCGCACACACACGCAGAGGGCACACTTGAGAAATCCTTTGAGGAGTTTTTCAGCTACAGTTTTTTTTTTAACTTTTTGCGCCGGGTTTTAGTATTGCATGACTTCATTTAAAAAGGAGTTATAATTTCCATGCCCCAGAACTCACCCTCTCTAAGTGCCCAATTCAGTGGTGTTCAGTGCATTCGGTGTTGTGCGACCGTTCGCCATTCTAATTCCAGAACGCCTTCACCAGCCTCGAGAGGAACCGTGCGACCATTGTCCTGCTCCCGGGTTCCAGGAGCGACGGCACCGAGGAAAGCACGGACGGGTACAGTGACGGCGCTGACGAAATGCTCCTGGGAGGCTGAGGGCGAGCACCGTGGCCTTGGCACCAGGCCAGCCCTCTGAACCGCTCTGTGGGTTACTCATGCCCAGGCCTGTGGAGGGGGCCTCCTGAGTCCGCCCACACCAGACTCATCATAGAAGGCAAAGGGCAAAGGAAGGTGGGCGCCGCACCTGCCCGTGGGCACTGTTGTCCTTTTTTAGATTTGAGATAAGTAGGAGAAGATGGCTTTCTCCTTGGCTTTTCTCCCTCTCCTGGCAGGACCTGGCTGGCACGGAAGAACTAAAATGCCGAACCAGGAGCTTGCTTTCTTGCGCTGTACCTGGCCCAGGTCGACCCATGGAAAACCACGCAGGGCGCAGGGAAGGGCTTGTGCATTTTACTGCCGCTGGGGCTGAGGCCAGACAGAGCCTGGAACACGGATGTGATCGTGTTGGTCCGCACGTCAGCAGAATATCTACCTCAAGGAGAAACGCTCAGAAATGGCTCTGCCAACGCCAGCCTGCCCCGAGACTCCCGAGAGGCCAACCGGGGGGAGGGGATGAAACGCCCTCGTCCGAGGCCTCCCAAGGGCTGCGGACGAGGCTCGGACAGAGCCTTTGCTAAGGTGTGCTGAACAAAACAGGCGCCAACAGGCGCCAAATGCGGTCGTCTCAAGATACCACAGGTGGCCTGAGCACTGAAGTCGTCATCACGCCGGGGGCTGAGAGCCCCAGAAGGCACGGTTGCTCCGTCTTTGAGCCTGTCCGTTCGTCCCCTACACGAAACTCCCACCTCTCGGCACCTTCCAAGATCCTGGAGCTGCCTGGAATACAGAGAAACGAGGCTGCCATTTATTCTCGTACACAACAAATGTTTTTGGGCACCCCATATTTGCCACAGTCGGCCGATGGTGCCACATGGTCCCTACTCTCGAGGAGTTTTTGGCGTAGCGAGAAACTGAAGCCGGCCATGGGTAAGTCCTCCCCACAGTCATCGCGGTGCTGAGCGAGCGGGTGGAACCTGGCTGGGCATAAGCCCATGGGAGGAGATGCGCTGGGAAGAAACGCGGGGAGGCAATTCCAGACGCAGAGGACGGAGTGCACGGCGGAACGGCAGGAGCGCGGGGCCTGCAGGACCCAGGGAGGTCGGGTTACGCCTCAGGGTGCAGGACGCGAACGGGAGCGGCAGAAGACTGAGGCTGAAAATGCAGATCGGTGCCAACTGCCAAAGCTGTGGATACCAGTGTAGGGAGTTCGGAGCCAGGGGAAATCACCTGCGGTGCTGTCGAAGCAGGGAAGCAAAGGAATCCACAATCTACAAAGATGGAGAAGACTCGCAAGACAGAAGCTGGCAGACTAGGTCCAATCACAGAGGCCCTGTGACTCTGACGCCGTCTTCTGCAGGGATCGAAGTTCTGAACGAGACCTCAGGAAACCTAGGTCTGGAATAACCTTCAGTGAGCTGCCCCCACGTGAGTTTTCTCATCGGTATGAGGAGGAGCCGTATAGATGAATTTCAAGATCCTTTTGTAACTCTGGCAATCCACAGTTCTGAGCCCACAAGGGTGTGCTTCATGGGACCACCTAGAAAGATGATCATTTCAATGTCCCAAACAACATCGAATCGTCTCTTAAGGACCAGCCTGTACTCCGCCTCTCCTTGCTCTCTGAGCACAGGGAAGACAGATGTGGGATGCGTTGGTGAGAGCCTCTCAGAGCCAGGCCCATCTCTCAGACCGGACCTCAGGCTGGTGAGAAAGGTTCCACTCACGCTGGTACAGATATGCGGTTTCTAAAGCAGAAACCTCGGGGCTTCTGCATGTAGCAGAGAACCTGGATGATGGTCACTTGGGCAGGGAAAGTCACGCTAGAGAATAACTGGGATGGGGAGAGGCTGCGGGAAGGAGGGTGAGATGAAATCCGTTTCAACCGGCCTTAGTCATTGTTCTAATGTTAGCTTGTGTGCTGTTAGCTCGCGGCACTGCCTTTTTGTGGGGTTAGCTTAAGACGCCCAAATCTTGCTGTAAAAATACCGTTCCCAGGCATTACAACATTCCCATGCCATCTGAGGGCCTTGCTCCTGCCTGAGGCCTCCCTCTTGCTGAAAACCCCAGAACGGAGTGCCGAGACAACACCATATGTGGATCGGAATTGTTTCAAAAGATGACTTCACCGAGGATCAGATCCACGACTCCCCCTTTCAAAGTATTTAACGATTTAAAGTCAACTATGGGCTAGAACTGGGGAAATTCTCAAAGATCCTTTAATTCACGGATTAATTAGAGTGGCTTGGAGCAGTTCTAGCGTTTGGGCCCCTTCTCACTCCCGGCAAGACTGTTTCAAGCTGAATCCAACTGAGCAAAAGCAAGGTGGCACAGGTGGTGAGATCAAGCCAGGAAGAAGCATTAACATGCCGCTTTGCAGACGATGAACTGACCCCACAGTCTTTCAAGGTTGAGGGTGACACTCCCCTCTGATGGCCGTTCTGAGTAGAAGACTTTGCTTAGATCCAGACTTCAAACTTGCTGTTAATCCTAAAATGGCTTCTGAGAGGGTTCCCCAGAGTTTCCCTGTGCAACGAGCTCAGAAATTTAGTAGGGCTAAGCCAACTGCCCCAAACCAAGAATAACAAATGGGTCTTGTCCATCAGGGACCATCATTAAGGTCACCAAGGGTATGCCTGTGGTAGAATTACCCCTTTTCTTCAATGTTTTTTTTTTATTTTACTTTGCCCTCGACTTTATTTCAAGAGTTTGAAAGATATTGATGGTAGGACTAGTTTCCCACATGGCTTCATTTTGGTCTTCCAACTAAAACCATTAACAGTGGCATTACCTTTCAACACCTTCGTAAGAAAATAACCTGTTTAAGTCGGAGGTTAATAACAGCGAGGATCGCTAATTACCCTGCAAATCTTTACCCTGGTATCAAACGCGACCCAAGTCTTAACGTCTCTGGAACGACAGCCTCTGTGGACCCCAACTTGTTCCATAAACATAATGACAGCAGCACATTAGTGTCCTGGCCATCTGTGAAGGAAGATGAGGGACAGATGAAAAGCCGATGAAGGAGAAGGAGGCAGAGAGAAAGGACAAGTCAAGAGTTGTGAGGAAAGGAGAATGGCCAGAGGAACCATGCCTTGGGTCGGTTGGCTGGGCCTCCACACTGCTCACCGCAGGGGCTGTCAGGTATGGGGCTCCCAGAGTGAGAGCCCCATCAGACAAGGGGCCCCACTAGGGCTGACGTCAATCAGCACGGATGCCAAGAACATGATGGTTGGCCTGAAGTTTGTCCGCTACAGACCTGGCTAAGAAAACGACAAAAGGGCGGACAGCATAGCCAGGAAATCCTTTTGTGAAGATGTTCAGAGTCCAGCTGGGAAAGGAATTCTCGCTGTGGCTCCTCGATTCAACTCCCCGCCTGTCGCACACCATCTCGTCCTTGCTCCACTGCCCCCAAGGGGCTTGTGTGATGGCCACAGAACCGTGAGCAAAGCTTCATAGCAAGATGGCTTCAAGTTTCAAGAGTCTCTCACCCAGGAGAAACACAAAGCTTCCTTTTTCAAGTAACTAAAACTTCCTGACTCGCTGAGATTTGGAATCGAAATTTCTACTCGTGACCAGGAGAAGGGGAATTAAAGTTCTATTTCTCCTGCTCGGTGACATTTGCTCTCAATGGCAAAAACAAAAGGGCCTAAAGCATTAATGATCCACTGAAGGGAATCGGAATGGCAGGTTAACTGGGGCGCCGGGCGGGAAGCTGGGAGAACAAGGCTCGGTCATCTCTCTGAAGCTCACTTTTCTTATTTTCTAGTGACTGGACTAGAAGGTCTCTCCCAGGACTCCCCAGCACGAATCACGGGGTTTGACGACACAAAACCACACATGACACTTGACCCCAAATCAGGAACAGGCTGAGTGTTGTTTCTGCCAACCGGATCAAAGTCTCTGTGGAAGTTTTTCAAATCAGACGCTCCCCTTGGAGTTTGGAATGCTTCCAGCTCAGTCCAGCCTATCGATTTATAGTGTAAGGATGGGCTGAAATGCATGGCAGTGACCTATGGGAACGCCAATCAGTGGTCCCAATTAAAAAGCATTGTTCCCATGCAGATGCCTCCGAATGGTTTCCTATGAGTTATTTGGCTGTTTCTGTGGACAAGCATAGTCTAGATTAGACACACACACACACACAAACAAAAACTTCACCTGATTTCTCTCTGCAACCCCTCTCCCGTGTCCTTTTTTTAGAGCTCTGCTTGAAAAATCAGAAATGCCCGCATCCTTTAAGGCTGCCCACCCACCACTTCTCCTTTCCGGAAGAGGCTGGAGATGGACTAAACGGACTGACACAGAAAGCAGAGTGATGCCAGAGAGAGGGACGAGGGCCCTCGGTGGTCCAGAGCATGTCGTGTCGGAGGCAGGTGTGGGCAGGAGCTCCGGAAAGCACAGGGTGGCTTTTCCAGCCCGGCCTGACGGAAAGCAGCGCAGCTTTCTATGGATGCTTCTGGAAGTAGGTCACCCTGCGCGCGCATGAATAGCAATCAGCAGCTCCGCGAACATTCTATTTACCTAGCCATGGAGACGAAAACATTCCTGGGGGTGGGGGGGGGGAGAGGCAGCCAGAAGGTTCTGACAACCAGGGAGATGAGGGGGCATTCAAATGGCTTGTGATTTCACCCAGCATCGTTTGCTTGTTCCTGCCACCATGTTTCTTGGGGTCTTTTCAAGCCTCTGCAAAGAGTTTATCCACATGATACTCATGAAAGTGTCATTTGAAAGGGGGTGAAAAAAAAAAAACCCAAAGCTCTCTGAAAAAGACGGGTTATCCGAGCCACAGACATACGGTAAGAAAAATTTCAAATACATCTAGTTCTATTCTCCACTGCCACCTGGCTGACCTTTGTAAATTGAGATAACGGCACGCATTTAACAAAATCTGACATGAGTAAGATTCGTAATAATATTTAAACTCCGCAATGTTAAAATATGTATTTACGGATCACTGCATGCAGCGTAATGAGAATAAGGCATTGTGAAGTCCTATTGGAATTCTGATTTGAGCTCTGCAGGACCCTGTGTGTGTGTGTGTGGGGGGGCTCCCCTGCAGTGTGGCGTTGGAGGCCCGTGCACACACCTGGGCTCAGAAAGCCAGGGCGCTGCTTTCTGTGAACAGGTGTCCAGTGAAACCCTGTTCAT
This sequence comes from Eonycteris spelaea, assembly GCA_003508835.1. Lineage (NCBI taxonomy): Eukaryota > Metazoa > Chordata > Mammalia > Chiroptera > Pteropodidae > Eonycteris > Eonycteris spelaea. Next base: position 734,475 of record PUFA01000037.1, read on the forward strand.
CCCGAATCCTCTCTGGGACTCTAGGCTTTCCTCGTCAGCGAGTTTAGTGTTTGTTACAATTCTCTGATCCTGCGCTATTTCAGCGAGGTCTCCTCTACAGGCTCTCACCTTATGAAACGGATGGAAAACGAAGTCGATAATGACAAAATATCACCTAAAAATGACTCACAGAAGGAGAACAGCCCATTGCCTGTCCTAAACTGTCTGGATTCGTCTTCATTTCTAATTGTTCCTCACCCGGTTGTATTTCTGTTAACATCTATGATGTGGCATAACGAGTAATGACATACCTTATTATGCACTGGCTCTGCTAAGAAGCCCTTTCACCACTCAGAAGCCAACTTGATCCTCGATGACCCTCTGATGTGGGTATTTATAGCTCCATTTTACAGATAAGGAGTTCCGGAAGTCAGCAACTCAAACAAGTCCACCAGTTAGGAAATACTAAAATTGGGGTGGGCGGGGAGAATCCTAACACTCCTGGATTCAAGGCTACTACTGTTCCTTTCCACTATTTCAATGCCTGTTCTTTCGCTTTGCAAATCTTAACCCCAGGATAATATAAGTAAAGTGCTTAGCATTATCTGGCATATAAATAAACACCACTGAACATCAACATCATCACATCATCATCATCATACTGAGTGTTTATTGGGTCATATGATTAGTCCTCGCTCAAAATGAATTCTAAAATTGAGCAATAGTCCTTGACAGAGTAAAGCAAACAGTACCTTTAAATGACTCCAGATGTTTAAAAGTCTTAAGAATTCAGGAGCCGTAAGTCTAGAAATCTGCCCAGTCACAACGAGGAACCTGGTCCAAGTTATACCTGTACACTTCTCTAACGTGCCTTAGCAAATTGAACACTTTCGGATATCGCTGATAAAACTCCACTTATACTTGTTTTGCTCTAAGATCCACTCACAAGGGCTTTCACAGAGGGTTACAATGCTACGCATGCCCATTCAAGACTGGCACACGAGGCCAATCCAGTGAGTGTGCTGTCAGACACTCAACAAGATACTCATGAATTAAAATGGGCAGGCCCACCCAGAGGGACATGGGGGCGGCGGGACTGAGATCAAAGAGAAGTGAAAGAGAAGATGCAGGTGGTGTTAAAACCACAGCTATACTTCCTGCAGTGATCAGCCCAGTCCTTTCCTGCAGAGAAATCTGTGTAAGAGCTTGTTATCACTGTTAAAAAAAACACAACAGGCCCAAAATGGAGTCACTTGTGCGAAGTCCCTTGTCAGCAAACCAAAGCTTAATACCTAACTGAAGTACAGTTTCAGCTGCCCCAGAAATGTGACCTTTAAGCAGTGAACTTGGAGTTACCTAGTCAGCACGAATGAGGTCATCTGCCTAACAGACCCCTGCTCCTCCCAAAGGAAGACGACCTTCCTGAAACAATCACTCTTGGCTGGAATGACTTCCTCACCCCACCTCCTTCTGCCTATAAGTCTTCCATCTTGTACAGCTCCTCTCAGCTCATTTCTACCTGCTAATGTGAGATGCTGCCCGATTCATGAATCATTAAATAAAGCCAATTTGATCTTTAAATGTATTCAGTTGAATTTTGGTTTTTAACAGATTTGGTGGCAGCGATGGAATCAAAGGAGACCTCCAACAGCTTTGGGAATGACGCAAAACGTGGGCATGGCACCTGCGAAGCCTTCTGAGTTCTCCGTCTTTCTCACCGTTTCCAAAGACCACGGGTAAGCACCTCTCGTTTGAACTCCACAGTCCGTGCATGGAGCTCCTGGTGTCATTGTTCTTCTGACCAGGCAGGTCAGCCCAAGTGCAGATGGTGCTACCAGAACCTAGCCCCTAGCCCTTGGCTCAGGCCACAATTCCCACTTGACTGGAAAACCCCAGCCCTCAGCTGTCTCTAGGTTCTAGAGACTGGGAACTGCTGGTGAAATCGGTCTGCGGTCCCTCTTCTTCGGAGTCTGCTGGTTCAGTCCTTTCTCTAGTCCCCAGTTCCGTCCTGGGAATTGCTGGTGACGGGCACAGGGATTTCTTTTGGCCAGGCTGCTGTAACCTCTCATGGCCGCTGTCGGTGTGTGAAAGCTCATGTTTGTCTGTCTCGTTTTGTATAGATAACTGCTTGTTATCATCAGCTACGGCTATCGTTAGCTACTGCTAATGGTCATCTCGAAAGCCACAAAGCCACAAACACTGGTGGGCAGTGGGTTGAGCACTGAAACGTTAAGAGCACTCACCACCTAACCCAGAGACTCCCACGTTAGGATAAGTTGGTCGTGGATTACGTTAGATTGACACCAAATCACTGGCCAACCTCAAAAAAAGTACTATGCAATGAGGTCCACTGTAAAACATCACACAATTCCTAGCCCGGTAGCACATCCCTTTTAGGTATTAGCTTTTTTAACTGAAACAGATGAGACATTAGATAGATCATAGATCGATAGATCGATTGATAGATCATAGGAAAAATGGGATCCTTCCATTTTAAAAAAAGTTGAGCACGCCACCTTCCAGCACACCTGCTTCTTTTATGTCAAAAAACTGTCATTCTGGAAGCTGTAGTTATCTATAAAAATGGCAAAGTCTTACTAAAAACTACTAGAATTACAATGGCCATGCTGGGGAATGTTCCAATTAGACGAGATCACTCATTTAAAAATGTACTTGAAAACAAGGGTTCCCACAGCAAACAAACAGAACGAGATGCCTATTTTTACTGGTACACAGAAGCAGCTCGCTTTTAAAAGGCTTCAAAGTTCCAAAATAGCTTCACTAAAAAATTTGTTGCAAAAGGCTAATAAACATTTAAAGATACAAGATAGTAAACGAAAGCGGTTACAGCTGCAGGCTCTTCGAAGCCAGGCACTTAACATCCCTGGGCCCCCCACATCACATCCTCCCGGGGGTCCACCATTAAAACCCCGGCCCAGTGACAGATTTCTCAGTTATAATCAGCTGGGACACTGGAAGAGAGGTTGTCCTCAAAGGACCTATGCAGATTTGTCCGCATCACCTCAAATGGCCTCTCATATCTGCGCTTGGAGGACCCCCACAGAGGCCCCTTCCAGAGCTGACTCAACTCCAAGGGATTCTCCAGCAAATGGCGATCTGTACATAATTCCCTTAAAGGGCAAAGGGGAAATTAAAACTAAAAGTGATTTTAAAACTGACCAAATTTTGGTAGATGCTGGAGCTACGTTCTCTACTTCATATCTCACTCGGAGCCAGCAAATGGGATCCTGGGAAAAGCCAGTAAACCTGGCTAAAGGTGAGGGTTCTTACCAGGGCCAGCAGCTCTCCTGGTTTCTGTCTGTCGGGCCCGGTAGAGAAAGGAAAATAATAATACGACTTCACGTTGTCCCTTCTTTTGAAAATCCAGGCCACTGCTTATGGATCTTTGGGGCCATCTCTAAATCGTATAAAGAGAGTATCTTTTGCACTCTATTGGGGGATGCCTCTTGGGTCTTCGAGGTTATCTAATATTGCCAGAAATATTTACTGTTTGCCCCAGCTGAAATCTGACAAGATATTTGAAAAGATTTAATAACTCTATGATCAGAAATCTGGCCAAATTGGAAGCTGATATTCACAGCCTGACAGGAATTATTTTAGGCCTTCTCCCCTAAGTTAAATATACCCAGAAAAAAAAAAAAAAACAAAACAGTCCAAACAAAGCTGATTTTCTGATTTCCATCTCAGTTGCAAATCTTCTCCCTGATGTAAAGAGCCAAATTAATAATAATGTAGTAAGATAGGCAGTTTAGCCCCTTGATATCATTTAGGGTATAAATGATATCAGTTAATAATCACCCTACAAATCTTTGCAAAACCAGAAATTCAGCTTTAGAAAGAATTCAAAGTCTGTCTATCCTTTTTAGCAATTAACCTTGCCTTTTCATCTTAAAAGGCTTGAGGTATTGCAAAAATTCTGGCCCTAGAAAAGAAAATGCTATCGGTCATAATCCTAGTTATTTCTTAAAATATTGTATGCTAAAGAAATAACCAAATTTCCCTGTCGATTGTTTTTAACTATGGCCATTTTTAAGTCTTTTGACATATACAGATGATTATCGTTTCACTCTGATGCTTTTGCAAAACTATTCCTATAAAAGTGCTTCATCTTCAGGAAGATTCATGGGAAGGACTCTGACAAGTACAGGTTTCCGATAACTTTGAGATCATAAAACAAAACTGGGTAAGAATTTCCAGAACTAATGGAAAAACTGGATCCAAGCGGAATAAGTGTTCATTACCTGGAACTGAATGAACTGAGGACAATTCTCACATTTTTGTGACTTTTTGTCTGAAACATTGTGTGTGTCCTCAATGTTTTGTTTTTCCAGATTTAAGAAAAGCTTTTATCTTAAGCTATCTATGACTTAGAGCGATTCAGTTAAGTATACCTTTGTAAACAAAGATGAAACACTGACTTTCTCTTCCTACCTGATCCCTCCAGAATTCAGAAACTCTCGAGTATTCTATTCATGGCAGTATAATTATTTGTGTAAGTTCAGTGAAAATCCATTCTCCTTGTAACGGGACACAATTGGACACACTGGCTATATTATCAAGGCTTTGACTGGAATGTCACATTTTGAGAGCGATGTGCATAAACCTCAGATATGACCAGACAGCTTTAAGGAACTAAGGTTGACTGTATAGAGCCAATAAAGCTCGTTGGATAAATCCACCTGGTGTTCTGCTTACAGTGTCAGTGGCCTTAACCAAGTGAGTAAGAAAGGTCATTTCCCGGCAGGCCCAGGAACCTCAGGATATTTTGGGGACCTTGAGAAAAGAGATTCACCCTAACGATAGGTATTGAAGGTAAAATCTGATGGTGAGTCCTTGCCTTGGCTTCCTGGCCTCCAGAGGCTTTCAAGAGTTCAATCTGAGATTCCTTATGAGAAGTTCCAGCAAAGCAGTCTTAGATAGAGCTTATATGGTCAATCACTATTCTTTCTGCATTTACGTAAATAATCAGGCTAAGCTTAATGTCAATAAATTAATTTGACTGTAATTATCTTTGATTTAAAAAATTGGGATGATGGTAGAGAGAAAAACTATGTTTGCACCTTTGTAGATTAACTAGATTCTAGTCCTGCTAATTGTCTTCGGGGTTTTGTTATGACCCTGGACACCGAAATGGATACCGAATCCTCTTAGTTTCCTCGAACACCTGGCTATGGATGACTCTCTAAACGAATGTAGTTTCTCCCCCTTCCTATCTGGAATCACTGAGAACAAAGACTGCTCTTAAATTTTCTCACAAACTATTCACAAATACACGGATACTTTTCTCGGGTCAACTCCCCTGAATTTGTAGCATCGACTTAGGACGAAGCTACCAGGAAGTGCTCCTGAGTCAAGACTCGCTTCCTTGGGCAGGACCTCACTTCCCTGGTTAGGATGTAAATGAGGTTATGATATGGAACCTCTCCCTGACTCTTAAAAATACCGCAGACTCTGCTGCTGAAACAAGAGCTGCCCCCAAATCCTTAGGTTCTTTGGCCAAAGTTGGTTTTAAGAATAGGATGGCCCTTGATTATCTTCTAGCCGAGCAGGAAGGTGCTGTGCTGTGGCCAGTGCCACCTGTGGAACCTGGATTAACACTTCTGTGGAAGTTGAAACTCAATCGTAAGACCACTGAGCAAGACGGTTGGCTTAACAAGGTGACTCCTTTAACAGGTCTTTCTTAGACTTATGTGATTTTCATTGGTTTGGGTCTTGGGAACCCTGGTTCTGAAGTGACTCAAACATTTGGAATTATCCTACTTATAATGATCATAGTAGGCCCCCTGGTGAGGTTGACACTTGAACAACACGGGTTTATAATGCCCAGGTCCACTTATGCACAAAATTTTTTCAGCTAACTCACTCAGTTCAATTGCCCCATACAGTTCAATCCCTCATTGCTCAAGGATCAACTGGAGGTTGGGCATCGCACATGCGCAGGGCTGACTTAAGTCATACTCAGATTTTCAACTGTGTAGGATGAGTCAGTGTCCCTAACTCCTGCATTGTGAAGGGTCCATTGTGTTCGCTCAAAAGCTTAAAATGCATGTTTGCAGCTGCTAAGCAGGAAGTAAATGATCTCCCTGAGACTAGAATGTCAGAAAAGGAACAAAGAGAATGACTGACTTAAAAAATGTGAACCTGAAGTCTCGACCTGTGAATACCACATAGAGGATGAGCAAAAACTGTGAGAACTTTGGAGCCGTAGCTGGGAGTGGTGCAAATGCTTTATATTTTGACCACATCTCTGAGCTACACTAAGAAGAGCCTGATCAAAAGGAGGTGATTGTTAAAAGAAAAAAACAACAGGCCCCAAATGGAGTCACTTGTGCTAAGCCCCATGCCAGCAAAATGAGACTTAATACCTAACTTATTAGCTGCAGTCTCAGCCTCTTCCAGGAATGTAAACTTTAACCAGTCTGGAATTACCTGGTCAGCACTGGTGTGTAACCTGCCTTACAGACCTCTGCCTTCTTCTGCCCAAGGAAGGTGACCTTCCTGAAACAATCACTCATGGCTGGAATAACTTCCTCGCCCCACCCCCTTCTGCTTATAAGTCTTCCATTTTGCCCAGCTCCTTAGAGCTCATGTTTATCTGCTAAGATGGGATGCTATCTGGTTCATGAATCAATAAATAAAGCCAATTAGATCCTTAAATTTATTTGTTGAACATTTTTAACATCATAATGCTAAGAGGTAGTGACTGCACTCAAGCGGAACCTTGCATTCTCATCTTTACCTTGAGCTTTCCAGCCCATCCCCACGGGCCTGTGAGCTCACCTTGCGACCATGACCATTGTCTTCTTGCACCTACACAACTGGGGCAGCCCAAAAGCTCAGTGGGCCATCCATTCCTCTAGGCTTTCTCTCAATCCTTTCCTCCTAGAGAAAAAAGGGTCTAAGTATATGATACCAGATCATCACGTGCTACACTTTAAAGTCGTACAATTTATTTGTCAATCATTCTTTAATAAAGGTTTTTCAAAAAAGAAAAGGGGGTCTAAGTGATCTGGAAAGTCTCTTCTCACTCAAATTCTCAGATTTTGTTTTTTAATCTACCTACGATCTGCAATTGCCATACTGAGGGCTGAGTTCAAACTTAAGTTCCTACAAAGTGAAAATGGGGTGTCAATAATCAAATGTATCTCCACTGTGTTGCTCAGCCTGAGAAAGGGGAAAGGTAATCCTACGAAGACTCGAGCAAGCAAAAAATCTCTTGTTATAATCACTATATTATAACTTTCAAAGCCCCCTTCCCTTTTCTTTAATCGATCCTGAGTGGTAGGTTTTACAGAGGGTAAGTGAGGATCTCAAGGGTTAGAACTAATGAGGTGGAGATAACAGGGCTCAAATCCAGCCTTTGGACTCCTAGCACAGTGCTCTTTCTACCAAACTGTACAGCCTTCCAAAGCGATATATTTATACTCAGTATTTATTTATACTGAGAAATCATGAACCACTGTGCTTGTATTTCAGCTTAATGAATTAGATATACAGAAGTTATACATCAAGAGTAAACACTGTCAGGAGTTTGAAAAGTCTGGGCTTATAGATACAGGAATGAAATTGAGTTATTAACCAATCGACACTAGTGTATAAATCACAAAGCAATCTGATGTGATTTCCTTGTGACAGAGTCCCTTGGAGGATGAGATCTGTTTCTTCCAGTTACTGGTTTGAAGACTCTCTTGACACAGCCTTGGGCCCATTTCTGCAGGCTGATCTATGTAAGTATTCATTACAAAAGGGGTCGAGATGACCTCCAAATGACCTGACAGATATTCCCATGCAAATGCCGATGGAGCCATCCAGCCCCTGCTGAGTGAATGATGATGATTTAAAAAGAATACAAGGTCACTTGATTGCTAAAATATGTTGCTGCTAAGCTGGGAATAACACACAGTGACAGTACCAGTTGCTAGCATCTTTCTCCGATTCTCCAAAATTCTATCTTAATTCTAGAACCCTCCCTCCCCTACCTGCCCTCCACACAACACACCTCTGAGGGGCTGGTGGTGGGAAAGGGGGGTGGGGGATGCGCACTTTGTGAAGGATGCATTTTAGAAAACAGGTCAATGACTGTTTGTGTCCTGTCTGCTCCTCTGCATTCCTTTCCTCAACACCGCTCCTCTGCCCACTTCTTTCTTCCACCCCTTCCTGCGCCGGTTGCTGCTCTCTGGAGCACGGCTAAACCTGCGTGGATGTCATCACATGTGCCTCATGGCACCCGGGCTCTTTTTCTCCTTTACTCATCTCTGTTTATGAGCGTGTTAATTCATGCTCTGCACAGGCCGAGCGCCCATGAAGTGCTGTGATAATCAGGCTGGATCGGACAGGAATAAAGCAGGACAATCAATAATCATTGCTATTTTTCACAGCGGCTGACTTAACAGTTAGCACTTCCTATGTGATAGGTAATGGGTTAAACGCATACCTTCTCGTCAAGCTACTTGACAGGCGACAAGGTGCTTACTATTATTATTGAGGATTAAGAAAGTGAGGCACGAAGAGGTTAGGTAACTGTTGGTCATAAGACTTCGGCACTGTGACTTCAGAAAAGCAGCACTCTTCCCGAAGCCTCATTCTTTCCATTTGCCACTTAGTGAGTGACAGTCCAACGAGGGATAATCAACATGCAGGCTAATGACTTGACTTCAGCTCTGGCCACCGCTGACCATTGACCAAGGAAGAGGCTGTAGACACACTGCATGAGAAGATAAGAGAGGCAGGGTCCTCGAAATCATCTGCCATGGTCATGAGAATGGGAAGTGGTGACACGTGCCCTGGGACCTGATAATCCATCTATATATTCTTTGCCTTTGACCTTGATCAAGTCATTATGTAGGAAGGCATACACGAACATCAGCCCCCAAACAGATACTGTCTATCAACCCCATATACAATAATAGCTAATGCTTACGAAGTATGTCATAAAATAGGCACTATCTAAATGCTTTCGATTCATTTCATCTTCAGAGTCATTGTAGGAAGTGGATAACAAGTACAGGCGAGAAGGGTGAGGTGCAGAGAGGTTCAATGACTTGCCTCGCATCATACATTTAGTAAATGGGGGAGATTGTGTTCAAACAGAATGTCTACCAGAGTCTGGGTTCTCCACCACTGTTTCTCTGTCCCTTTCCTACGGGGCCTCCTAATACATACTCCTATCATAAGACTAATTTCTAATCAACACACTTGCTCACTAAGTGGTCCTTGCCCCCTTTCTCATGATTTATCTGACACAACCTTGATACTACTAATTGGCATTACACTTCTTCTGGAGTTTACTTTTTTCATTTTCAGCAATGCTCTACACGTATCCCCACTGCAAGGTGACCCTACCACGGGTAGTTCTCAGTCGATCGTGGCAAACCCTACCTGGACCAAAGGTCAAGCAATTAGCAGGCAGAGGTGGAGCTGATATTCCTATTCCTTAGTCAGTAGCACTAGCCTGTTAATTAAAGGCTGTAACAAAAACAACCTTAATGAAGTTTAACCAGATGAAAACAATGAGTGCTGGGTTTTCCGCTTCTGATGTGTAAGAGCACACTTTAAAAAGAATCCAGTGATACGCTCTATAATCAAGCCATGAGATTGTGAACGCAAGTGAGAATAACTGGAATGAGCAGATCATGAGACTTAAGTCAGGACACCAAGACAGGAACCTAAGGAGAGCTGGAGAGTGTTGACAGCTTCTCCATCTATCTAGTCCTCATTCTGTGGCCAAAAAGGCACAGAGAGGAAAGGCCATTCTGTGTGGGGCGGGGTGTGGGGTGGGGAATGAATCCTCCCTGATGTCAGTCTTAAAGGTGAAGCCAATTTTCTAAGCTTCCTAGAAACTACGTCTTTTTCATTCATGAAATTTTCAAGTATCTTTTTTTTTTGTTTTGTTTACTCCATCTACAGTTTCTGATTATACCACACACTGGGAAGTACGTTCCATGTGAATATACCTGCTGGATAAAGCAGTACTTCCTTTGATTTGCCCTAAATTTCTCTTCCTTGGGTTTCAGGTGGAGCTTTGAATCCTAGCAGTTGAGCATTCGGTGAACAGGGTCGCTTATACCTTCTGTGATAAATGCAGACCCCATTCCTTTCTCAGTCTTTGCCTTTGCGTCAGCAGGCTCATTCTGATTTCTGTCATCCTTATTGGCTGTTGTGCCTGGTACGTGTCAGGATTTTTACTCTGCCCTTACGCAGCCACGCCCACTTCCTGCTGCCCACATAACTGCCTTTCTGTGCACTTCCTGTGGGCTCATTAAATACGTTCCCTAGAGTGCAGTAATGCAGCAGACATAGGACGGACTGTAATGTCGTAAAACCTAAGGAGGTGACAAGGCTTCTGCACCTACTGTCGCTAACATCTTTGTGCCTCAGTTCCTCTGTCTTTCAAACAATAGGGATGATACAACCTATCACGCTGCTTTCACGACTGAGGGTCCATGCCTATCAAATGTGTACCTCACGGAGCTGCTAAAGTGAAGATGCACATGGAAAAACTTCAAAATATGGGAAATATGGGTTAGAGTTATTGTTCGTATTAATGCAATCATTAATGATTAGTGACAAGAATAACTTACGTATTCCTGGTAAAAAAAAAAAAAGAATCAATACGATTCTACGTAAGCGTAGAGCACTGAGCACCGCTGGGCCTCTCATGCCCTTCACCATGACATTGTGCTTCCTTGTAGCCAGGACTGCAAGTTGGGTTGATGTTTTCAGAGAATGATCTTAGTGAACTCTGGGTTACTTTCCTGAATCATTAATGAGATGATAGAAAGCCTTTTCTTTTATAGCGGGAGCTCGGGCCTTCATCGGGGAGGGCATGACCTTGAGGTTGATGACATAAAATCGCCTCCCTCTCTGTTGTCCTCTAACACAGATTCTAATGATCTTGAGGTCTGCCTCCTCCATCATCTTGACTTTTTTTGCATATAAAGTTTAGTCTCGCACAAATCATGTAGAAAGACTGTTAATTGTACTGCTTTCATTACTGAGGGTCCATGCCTATCAAATAGTAACTTATTATTTTAAAAAAAATGATTCTAAAGGGAGAAGCTCCTAAAGCATTTTGGAAATCTAAGTAGATCCCCTTGATCAGCATACCCCACCCCTATATCTGGCCTTGCTTTCCCTCTGTAGACTCCCACTGGTCCCACCCCTACACTCACACTGGGTTCAACTAGTGTTGAAGTGTTTACAGATCTCATCCATCATCATCAGCGCTGGTGGATTGTCCCCAATAAGGGCTCGAAGTCCTCACAGGCAGGGTTGGTCTGCCACATCAGGCTGAACTGGATACTCCACCCTCCCCTCCCCAACTTCATCTCTGAAATTCTTCAGGATTCATGAGTGTATTTCATGCAGCACCAGTAATTTAACTCTTCTGTTTTAACTGCTTTGAGGTGTTCTTAGTACTCACTCTTACTTGTTTCAGGAAGTAACACGCTTGCTGAAATTTGACAAATTCTTCAATAAAAACTGAGAAAAGTCATTCTGTTACTTTTCTCATTTTTCTCCTCCACGGTCATGAAAAAATGAGAGGGTTTTCTGACTGGCACATTTCTTTATAGTTTTGAAGATCTCTTATATTCTTGATGATTCCAAAAATCTATTTTTGATCAATGAATTCCTACGTAACACACATTATTTCAAAAATCATGTAATAATCTATTAGAATTTTCCAAATCCTTGCTTAAATTTTTTTTTTGATATTTAAAATGTTCCATGGACAGAAAACATATACTAAGTAGCTTTGCTTTCTTTGCTAGAGGCTTCCTCAGTATTTAAGGGATAACTGATATCTTACTTTGTGTTAGCTTTGGTTTTTCATGAAGAGCCGGACCTAGATTTTGTGGGGGAAAAAAGCTTCTGGTAAAAAGATGGCTTTTCCTTTTTTGGGCAAACATCTCACTCTTAGGTGAGGGATCTCTAAGCTGCAACAGAAACCCCTCACCACCTCCACCATCTTCACAGCAACAAACCAGAAAGCCCAGGCTGATTAGCCTCCGAAGCAAGAGAAGTCCAGCCTTTGCCAAGATGGAGGGCCGATCGTCTGACGAGGGATGAGAGAAGGAAAGATGTTTTCCGTCTAGAGTTCCCGAGACTGTGTTATAGATGATAAAACTAAGATGAAGGGACTTTGAAAAGTAGCTGGCTCTGCCTCTTTAATTACCCTGTCTAGAAGGGACGTCTGTCATCAGGGCTGGAGTCTGAGTCTGTTCAGGAGATTGATTGGGGCAAGACACTTTCTTGTCCAATCTAGATTGCTTCGGTTTTACTGGAATTGAGGCCGGCCATAAACCTATCAGTGACTCAAGGAAATTGAAGCAATTAAGTCTGCAGGTGTGCATATTTGTCACATTAACGATGGATCTGTGTTAATATAAGTCACCGGAGGCTTCCGCACGGTGCACTCACATCTGCTGGGGGTGAAGTGACCTCGAGGTGGCACTGTGACTCCCGGCGCTGACGTTAGGGAGCCGTGGTTGGAGGGACAATGTCTCTGTAGCCTCACCACGTGACTCCCCTCCATCCCGGCCCTGGCGTAGGACACCCTCCCACTGCAGCCCTCACGCCAATCAAATGACGTCAGAAATGCTGAATTCAACTCAGGTGAAGAAAATGCTACTTCTAGACACCTGGTTAGATGTGGAAGGAGGATAATTTGGAGTCAGAAAGACTGGTTTAAATATCGACCTTTCTACTTACTACTGGTTTGTCTTGAACAGGTTATTTAAGCCCAATAAGCACTGTAATATCTACTTTATCGAGTTGTCATGAGCAGGAAACACCGTAATAAATGCGAAGCTTTTAATACAGTACCTCGTAGCTATGGCCAGTTTAATGATGTCTCCTTTCCTGACCTTGAAAACATTCTCGCTCCTAGAAATGAATGTCCAGTCATTCCTCACGGGCTGCCAGGCTCCTTCAGGACGAGGAGCAGTATTTGGAAGGTTCACGAAAAGACGAGAGGGCCAGTACACGAGGCCCGTCAGCCCTGGTGCTTGCCCACCGCCCCTTCCAGAAGGACCCGCCCCTCCTCCCACAGACCCTTTCCTAGCACTTCTTCCACATGACACCCTCCGGGTGGGCACCTCGCCCCTAAGGGCAGCCCGTCTGCGGACCGGGCAGTGGCCCGCCACGTGGCTCAGCACGAGATGAAGCTAATCCGATTCTCACCTCGGAATCTAAAGTGGGAACTACGGACGAATCAGGCGTAGGTCAGCAGAAGCAGAGCTCAGAGAGATGCAGAGTAAAAGCACAGATGGGCCATAAGGGCCACTTCAAGCTGGAGAGATGAGAAAACAGAAAACGTGTGAGTAAGCAAAGCTCTGAGGTAGAGGAAAGACACCGGGCATGGAGGGAAATGCGAGGCAAGACGGCAGGGGTAAGCGGAGGAGCAGATGTGCAGCAGGGGAGGAGACATCTTAACAACATGGGGGATACCCCGAAACCCTCCCGGGACCTGGAGAGCCGTCCTGGGTCCGGGTCCGCCTGCCTGGTGGCTGGGCAGGAGGGTGGCTCCCGTCCCTTCATTCCTGTGAGGTCCCTGCCTCCTGCTGACATGTGTGATTCCTGACCAGCGTTCCCCATCGCTGAATGATCTGCGTGAGTCACTGTGTTTTGCAACTAAAGGAGCCTACCCCCTGTGACGTGAAGTTCCGGCAGGAGATCGGGGGTGCTCAAAGGACCCTGAACTCTGGCCCCTCGCTAGATGGCCTTGAGCATGGCCCCCGGCACTGGCCTCCTGACTACAGGCCTCCTGGCCACAGCTTACGGAAGAATCTTTTTTCTTTTCTTTTTAAATTCTGCAGAACAACAGGTAAAGATAGTTCAGTCTTTATAAGAAAAGCCATGAGCGAAAATGTTTTTTTAGACCGTAAGAGAGTAAGAGACCTTGGTTTCTCCAGAACTGTATCTTTTCAAAGTCTAGGTATGGCCCTGAATTCCCTCTGCGATGCAGTTCATATCTGCAAAGTGAGAGTCACGACAGCACGGACAACGTCAAACCACGATTCGCTGCACCGTGAACACACAGGCAGAACATGACGCTGAATTGGCGACGCATCTTTCATAATAAAACAAAAGATTTTCCTTTGCCAGCCCACATAACTGAACGGTCAGCAATCATGAGAAAGGAAACCCCCTCCAAAAAGAAGTGTACGTGACAGCTAAAATCAGAGTCTGCTAAAATATTCTACTTCTAAAGGGATGCTGTCAAGTAAAAAAAAAAAAAAAATTGAGTAGGAAAAAATCTGGTTTGTTTATTAGTTTTGCTCCTAAGGCCACCAAATGGACCGCAATCTGAAATGGCTTTTGAAATCAAATTTGCTGTTCTCCAATTCTGCAACTTACTCTTTATGCTAATCTGTCCGCACCTGCAGGGACAAAGAAGCTGGCAGCACTGAACAGGAGATCCAGGAAGAAAAAGCGACACAGAGATGCAGGAAATGAAACCGGGACGGAATCGCATTAGGGGTATCAAGGTTGAACTTTTTCTCAAACAAGGGCCAAGCGGATCGAAGGTCTGAGAGCGTATCCTGACTGTCAACACGGCAGACGCTTGGCAAAGGAGCTGGTGCCTTTCCCGGGTCCCAGGAGAACAGCAGCACGGGGCGTGGGGCACTTTGTGAGGCAAGTAAGGTGTGGAGGCCAACGCAGGTCTCCCCAGCCGTCACACGCCTTTCATCATGGAGGGGGCTGTCCTATAAAAACCAGTCTCATGGCGTTTCATCCTCCAGAAATTGTGCCTCTAAGAGTTGGGGTTAATTCTCCCTTCCAATGTAAAAGTCTTTATATTTAGGGCTCTATTTTGAACGAAGTACCATGATTTTAAGGAAAAGAATCAATCACAATTTTCCCATTCCCCCCCCCCCATTATCGGGGCTGTCTAACATTTGTCTTCTCCTGCCTCCCTGCTGCCACGTCATCAGGAGCGCTCTGAAGGCATCTGGAGACCAACTTGAGCATCCCAGCCATCATACAACCTAGGAACACAAGTATTGCAAAGGAACGTAGAGATACTGTCCTTCCTCATTTTACAGACCCGATCCTTCTTCACCAGCATAAACTCCATGCCCCTCCTTTAAAAAACAACACAAGCTCAGAGAATTAAGTATTTTGCCCAAGGTCACAAGGAACATTAGCTCATTTAAAAAAAAAAAATCCAGAGAAAGAATCTCAGACCGGAGTTCTTTCTGTTATACTGCCTCTCAAAATCCAGAAAGAAATGGAAATATAATTTTTATATTCTGAGATGCTTCTACTTTGAATATTTTTTTTCTATGGCTCTGTTCAGTGTATTTTATTTTAGAATCTCTGCTCTGTGAAACCAATGTTGAAATTCAAGTTCTACTAACAGCCAGTAACTGTTGAGGTCCGATAAATGCTATGAATGTTACGTGTTTAATGCTCAAGCAAAAATATCAATCTCCACCTTGGAGTTACTAGATCTATGGAAAAAAAATAATCAATTTGTCAGTTGCACGCCTGTCCTTCCTCTTCCCCTGCTAAGCATCTCTTCCTTCTTCCATTTTTTGCTTTATCTCCAAGCTAGATATAGACCTCACATATCTCTACAAAGAACTTTACATAAAATTAAATAAAAAGGGAATCAATTTTTTATCCACTGCTTGCTTCTCACTAGACCAGCTGTCTTATTTCCTTTAGACCAATAGCAGTTTCTTACAGAAATGAGGTCACTTTTATGGTTGGTAATTGCATCAAATGCATCTCTGTGGCAAAAGACACAAACTCACTTATAAAGTAACTATTTTTCATTAATTGATTGATGAGGAAAGTCTGTGCGTCCCATATTTGTGAATATAAAGAGATGGCAAATGAGGGATTAATTGATTTTCTTGAAATCACACCATGCCACGCGATTAGATTCAGGGTTCACAGCTCCTGCCTCTTCAGTCCAATTTGTTATTGGAGTCACAGAGGAATGTCTTTTAGTGAAACTTCTTGAGATTTTATGTCTCTAATTTCGTCCTGTTCCCCTAGGGAGGAAGTGCAGTGGAAGGGAAAGAGAATGGACTTCAGAGTCAGAAAGACGTGGCGAGACTCCCAACTCTGACATTTGCTGGTCACCTGATCCTCGCTTGGCAAGTGACAGAACTTTGGAGCCTCTGTGAATCCATTTGTACAATGTAGATAATACGACACACTGCAAAAGGTGTGCGAGGATTAAATGTGACCACACGGGAAGTGCGCAGCAGGCACTCGGTACGTGTGTGCGTCTTTCCTGTATTTTTCCTTGGACAATTAAAATATAATCGAGCCGCGAGATGACAAGTCCTAGAAATGGGAAACCCATCCTCACTCATTTCTGATTAGCCTGTGAGTCCTAACGTTTCAACTTGAAAATAAGATAAACTTTGTAGAGGAAATGAACCGATGGTACCACTTTAAATGCCGGGGTCTTCTCACCGAGCAGCAGGAAGCAGGGAGAAGTGTGAACTGGAAAAAGGGAAACTGAGGGTCTCTTGCTTGATTCTGGCACTAGTGAGTTGTGTGAACTTTCATTCATTCATTCATTCATTCACTCATTCATTCAAAAAGCATTTTACTGAATCTTACCCTCACGCCAATACTAATGTTTACATATATGAGTGAGATTGCCTCTAAGGAGTTTGCATTCTAGAATGGCCAGAGGGGAAAAAAATAAGACAACCAGGAACGCAATAAAGGGACCATGGGTGACGTATGCAGAGGACACAGTAGAGGTACAAGGAAGGAGTATGCAGTCCTTCCTACAGAGGGAGTGTCAGGAAGGTTCAGAAGAAGAGGTGACGTGTGTGCTAAGTTTAAGGATAAGTGTGGCCATCCCAGCACAATGTGTGTGCAGGGGGAAGACACTCTAGCCACACTCTCGGCTATGCCGGGGAGCCGTGTGATAACAGCAAGGTGCTCTCTGAGGACATCGGGATGGCACTCGCACAAAGCTAACGAGCTCACTGGAGGCCAGATTACGAGGCCTCTGTGTGCTTGAGTCTGCTTTACTCTCCAGGCAAAAGGGAGTGAACGAGTAAGACCTGATTCGTGCTTTTAAAATGGTGGCTGCGGAATACGAGGACCAGAAGAGCTAAGACCAAGGACAGGGAGACCCACTGCCGAAGGGTCAAGTTCAGAGGGTTTAAGCACTTGCCCTGTGCAGAAGGGGAGGAGGGGACAGACAGAAGAGAAATGGAAGGAGGGGAGTTAACAGAGTGAGTCACTGCTAGGATGTGGGGGCGAGGGGACGAGGGCAAGGGGAGACGGGGGTAAACCCTGAAAGGCTGCTGTGAGGTTGATGTTGCTCACCATGAAGGAAACAGAGAACTGGGTGGGAAGTTTGGATGAGGGAGCGGAGGCTCAGACACGCTGAGTGTGACTCGTACAAGGGATCTGTGCATAGGGAGCATCTCGTAGACATGTAAATGGCACATCAGAAGCACACTGGGAAATTCTCTGTGGTCACACGCACGCTGCGGTAAGTTGAAGCCTTGGAGAGGAATGAAATCACCTATGAGTGAGCAAGTGTGTAAAGGTTAGGGCCCAAGGAGGGGGCCAGGGACAACATTCTTCTTTAAGGGAAAGGCTACCTGCGCCTCAGTTTCCTCTTCCGTTACATGGGAGTGTTGGCTTCTGTGCTCTTGCAGGTGACTGTCACCTCCCGATGTCTCATTTCATGCCTTTTTATTGGGCTCATAATCGGCTCTCTTTTCTGTCTTCTACCTTTGTTATTTTTGGAAAAGGCTGTTTGAAGCTGAAGCTCGTCTGAAGTGGCCCCTTGATCTTTCTGTCACGAGGACATGCATCCAAAGAATACGGCAGGGAGACTTTACAGAAGAAGGAAAGGCGAGTGAGAATCAGGGTAGGTCTCAATGCCGGGACGCGGCCCTTCCCATGCCTTCAAAAAAGCCACGAGAGCGTGATTTCCCTCCCACACCTCTATTGTTCAGGTAAGGCGTTTTTTGATACAAACCGGAAGAATAACACGGGCACCTCTCATCAAATACTCCTGGCTTCCCATCAATACTCCGTCACTATAAACATACCTAAAGTATTGGTACCTCATTACTCGCTAGTAGATTTAAAACTGATTAGGATCCTAACGTTTTCATTGGCCATGCCCCCATTTATAACTTTGCCCACTCCTCTTCTTCGTAATGCACAGTACTTCTTATTTTTCTCTATCCTGCCTGCATAAGGTACATGTTCTCTGTGGAAAATACACCCAAATTCCTATTAAACCCAAGATGAGGAGGAGGAAATTCAATTTATTTTTCGTGTACTGCCCGTTTCTATTAGCCTTGACTTCTTAAACCCTGAGGTTATGGGCCAGTGCTTATTTTCATGGCCGCATTACTAGATTTTATTACATGTGTACTGAGAGGCAAGACAGTCTCATTTTATGTGTGGAGAAATAGGTTTAGTGACCTGGTGACTACAACTGGCCATGGATCAGTATATTTTCCCTATTATGGGAATCCAGGGCCATATGTTTTTGGTAGGGCAGAGTATAAAAACCATTGCTCTTCATTTACAAATTCAACATTGGTGATCTTTCTCCACTTTCTGGTCCCAGCCAATACCAGGAGACGACAGTGCTTGGAATGTTCTGCCATTCTTGTACAGAATCTGTAGATCCAAAAGCATCATTCCTTTTTTATACTAAATCAAGTCATGCACTACTGAGAAAAAAAAAATGCTTCGTCTCCTTTTTCAAAATGAAAACACTGTTTCT
The DNA here is from genome assembly GCA_003508835.1 of Eonycteris spelaea. Classification (NCBI taxonomy): domain Eukaryota; kingdom Metazoa; phylum Chordata; class Mammalia; order Chiroptera; family Pteropodidae; genus Eonycteris; species Eonycteris spelaea. Next base: position 753,208 of record PUFA01000037.1, read on the forward strand.
AGGTACCAGAAGTAAGGATTCCAAGGTAAAGTGAGAAATGAATGAAAATCAAGCACCTGGAGCTTTCCCCCAGATAAAACCGTGACTAGGCATTAGGTATCTAACCCCTGGAATAAAATGCTTTCCTCTTGCAAAGACCCAAAAAAAGAGTTCTTTTTCCACTTGTTTTTGGTGGAACTCTTCCTGTCCTCAGTCATCAACACGGCCGGCCACCTATGTGGTCCTCTCTCAGCGATGACCACCGGGGTCAGAACATCGAGACTATAAATTAGGTATAAGGGAGTCTTAACATCAGGCGGATCTCTTCCGTGTCACAAGCAGCCAGACAAATGAGGGCCTGGGGGTCTCCAGGCTGAATGCCTTGAGCCTTCCCCCAGAGCCTTAGCCTAAATTACGTTGTTTTTCTTCTTTTGTCAGAGTAAATCCTCCCTTGCTGTCACTTAAACTGCTCCTGTTAGCTTTGTCTCCTGTGGAGGTGGAAAGAATCTACTTCGGAGCCTCCTTATAATGTCTGCAGACAGGTGACGACGCCCTTGGAGGTGCCATGGCCTCCGACTGCAAGGCACAGTCCGGGTCTGGTTCCTCATCACGAGGGGAGTCGGTTCTCATGAGCACGCTTCTAAACCTCTCTCGGGGAGCGAATGGCTGCAGGTATCACAGTTTCCACTTTAGAGCAAAGAAAGGCAAGTGACCGCACTGACGCAGGGCAAGACAACCGTCTAGTTACGCGTCACCACCACCCCGGGTCCCTCATGCCGCCACTGAAGACGGGCTGCTCTGTGAGCTCCCAGGGTTCACAGTGCTTCCCAGTCAGAGGTGCTGAAAAGCATGTCCCTCCAGACATGCTGAGCCCTCTTCCCGTCTTTATGACTCAAACCTATCATGCCAATCCCAACCTATCCTGTAAGAAAGGTGAACGCCATTAACTTCTTTGCCTCTCAGGACGAGAGTTGCCGTATCTTCGCTGTTCCTTTGCTATCGTTTGCATCTTATAGGGATGCCATTCCGTGTTTTCTAAAGTTCAACACCTCTACTGGGACCCTCAATCCTCTCCCTCACTTGCTAACTCTAAAGGGTTTGCTCTACCATCTTGTCTCTTCTACCTTCAGTCTGTTTTTCCAGTATTTCTTCTTTCTTGGTCTAAAATTATGCTAACAGTCATTCTCACCTTCATCTCCTCCAAAAAAAAAACACAAAAACCATTTTTGATCTTACTTTTGACTTTTCTTACTGCCTTTTTTTCTTTTATTTATTGCCCAGCCCTTCAAAAATTGAATCTATAAATTCGTTTTCTCTGCTCATTTTCTCATTTACGTCTCAGCCCACTAACGTCCAACTTCTTCCCCAAATGACATTGGGTGTGAGCAGAAGAGCATCGGTGTCAGACACTGTGAACTTCTGAGCCAAGAGCCTCTTGAAAATATGGCATGGGTGCAGCAAGTGGATGCTGAAGGGATGAAGGAATGAACACAGGAAGAAGCCAAGCAAAGGGATAACCTTTACCGAACGACGGGTATTAATCCGTGCCAGGCGCGGTTAGGTGTTACAAATACTTGTCTCACTTGATAACAACAGATGACTTTGGATCTTAATTCAGTTCTGCTCCTAACCATCTAAATGACACCGAGCAAGTCAATTACCTTTTTCCGGACCCCAGTTTCTTATCTAGAAAACAAAGTGATTGGACTAACGGATTTCTCATGCTCCTTGACACCGAAAAGATATGAAGGAAAAGCATTTGGCTGTCTATGTTGGAGTAGAACTTAGAGACGAAATAGCACAGAGTTTCTAAAGCATCTTTTTCTCTTTTTTTGGTTTGCAGTCTGATAGAGAGCCTGTATCATATTTTTCTTTCTGTTTCCCGAACTTATTTATTGGGTAATAATTTATTTTTTTCTCTTTTTATTGAAAGACATATATAGTTCAGTGAAAAGACCAGAGGTTTTGGAGCCAGGCAGTCTGAATTTGAATCCTTTTTTGGCCACTCACAAGCCGCATGACTCTGGACAGGCCACTGAACTGATCCGAGCCTCGGAGCCCTCACCCGTGAAATGCAGCTAAGGCAGCCAGCCAAGGACACCTGCAGAATCCCCGCCTCCCAGGACTGTTGTGAGAGGTGGCCGAGTTAAAGAGCCTGGTTCACACCGCGGTGGGCATGGAGGAGGCACGGAATGAATAAATGTGGGTCTCCCTGGGTTTCTCCTTCTCTCTTTCTTCAATAGCAAGGGCCAGAGTTTCTATCAGGTGCTTCACAAGTCCTGCAAATGCCACAGAGACACCCTTCTCGCAGTGGCTCCTAGGTGGGCTGGTGTCTGTCATGGGAAACACCTGACCTGCTGGAACCCCCTCGTTATGTGAGGAAGTGACCGGGTTTGGCCACTGGCCCACGTCTGCGATGCGAGTGGCAAAGTCAAAATTAGCAAGCGGGTTGTCTTACTCTTCATGCGGTTCTTAGTCAAGCCCCTCACAATGCTCCGTGGGGGATCTATGTGGCCGACTTTGTGCTCCTCAGAAATGGAATCATTTTTCAAAGTCAATAATCACGATCTCACACAGAGGCTTCTCTGCATAACCGAGGAAGTCCGGTCTTCTACAGCATCAGAGAAACGCAGCCCTTCCCCCTGACACCTTCCCCTAGCGTTGTTCATTCCTGCTCCTCATCTCTCTAGTGGGACTGTCTCCGGAGCATCGTGAAAGCATTCATCTGACTCTTTTCTCCATCTTTTGCTTTCTTCTCATGTCAACAGTTTTAGACATAAACACAAATTTTCAAGAAGGGAAAAATAGCCATAACCCTAAAACGAAACAAATGAATCAACCAACGACATCCACAATTAAACTTTAAATTGATACACGTGGTGGCAAAAAGTTATTCTGACAACGTTCCTCCTGGAATTTAACGCTCGGACACTGGAAGAAACAGTGAATGAAGGATGATGTGGACCTAAGATGAAATACTATTTACCACTAAAGACCATTAACTATTGCATGTTTCAAAGAACACTTAATGGCATGGCAAATCACAATATAAGATCACATATTATTTTTTTAATTGTCTTTGAAAATTGTGTAAAATACGAGCTCAGTTTTCTAAAAACAAATTGCATGTGAATAGAAAATTGGCAAAATACGCAGCTAATGATTACACTTCATCTCTGGAGAGTAGGGTTACGGGCGATTTAAAATTTTTTCTTCTGTCTATTCTTTGTTTCTTCTAATTTTTCCATGATCAATAAATAGTTTTTCGTGGGGGGGAAAAAAAACGGTTTTATCTTAACGTTATATATACTGTTAGGAATCTTCCATGGTAACTAATACGCAGATTCAGGGTGTTTTGTTTGTAAAACTGACAAGCTATTTGCACGGGCTTAGATTATTAGAGCCAGGCAGAACTGGAAAAAAGCATCAATAAGCAAACTATTTTTTCTTTAGCAAAGCTCCTTCTTCAAAAGAAACCTTAAAGAGATGCTTGCTATGTCAACAAAGATAAGGGGAGAGCCAGGTTCTCCTCCTCGCAGAGACACTACACCCAGAGTCCCCTCGCTCCCCTCCCCCTGCCCTCCTGGCGGCAGCCGAGCGTGTCAGTAAAGCCCCCAGGGCTGTGGGAGACGTCATTAGTGAAGACCCCGACTTGCTGCAGAATAAGGCACCACAGTGCCAGTGACATACAGGAGGTCATTATGTTTCCTGACCAGGACAAAACGAAAAACCCCATTTTCCACACTCCTAATCTGGTTGCATGAGACTTGCCTAAGGCAGGAAAGCATCTTTTGGTGATGTTCTTCGGGCCGGAGACAAGGACCAGTCCCTGCGATGCTGACTGTGACGGGCCAGCCATGCTCAGCAGCGTGCTTGGCGAGCCACACGCGGGTTCGGCGGGTTCGGCCCGCTTGGCAGGCGCCCGAACATTATTTAGAATCTGGAGGTGACCATGGCCTCTTTTATAATCTTCACACTCTGCGAACCGCCTCTAATCCTCACCTCCACCCTCAGGCTGCCTAGGTTTACAAGAAATCCCAGTAAATCCTTTCCTCTGGTTGTGATGAATCAATGGCCCTGTTGTTGGCTAGTCCTCACCCGTGTTTCAGACAGAGCTGACTTTCAGATGGAAGCATAAAACCCCCAATCTTGCCGAAGCCGGTCAGAGAGCCCGAGGTGCTTGGGGGGCTGGGGAGTGCTAATCCCCACTTGCCGGGCCAGCTCTGACTCTGGTAATTACATTTTGCCTCAAAAAAAGCGCCCCTGCCACGGTGTTAGATGCAGCCTTCATTTTCACCTCACCGAGGGAAGTCTGGAGTCAGGTGGCTCTGAGGGTGGCTTGCTGGCCGGAGGCGGCTCCGGTTGGGCAAGGCTGCATTTCAGCCCTGGCTGAGCTGGGCCCTTGGCCCTGGGGTTTGCCGAGCTGTTTGCAAAGAGCTTTGGATTAAAGAAGTTGTATACCTGTAAGGTGTTATTATCACCTAATCTTTTTCTCCCTTCGACTCCAGTAACCGCGAGGAGGAACCAATCTCAGGGGCCTCGGAGTTTCAGTTCGGCACAGGCCTAAAGGCTTGAATTTTGAAAATACATCCGAGCCCCTCCGATGTGACAGAATTGGACTGGAACTCGACTTCAGCATCTCCGGAGAAGGGAGGGCTTCCTACTGCTGCACGAGGAGATGCCCGCCCGCCTGCCGCTTCTGCCAGTGCCCAAAAGCCCAAAGTTCCATTGCCGGAGCTGAATAATATTTGCTCCTAACCTTTCTCGGTGCGCCCCACTTCACAGGGGTAGGGGTGGGGGGACAGGGAGGCAGCTCCCTTGGGCTTGGGAATCATATCTATAAGCCAAAGACAAAGAGCAGCTGGAACAGCTATGATGTTCGCCACACGCCTGACCAGACTTTCCCGAATGTCACCAGTGTCGCCATCGGTAAAATCAAAAAGGCAAACAAGACATCACGAGGAAAAATGTGTGTTTCTTGGAATTTCACACAGATCAAGGGATGCCAGTTTAATTTTTCTGAAAAAATCCCACACTCTATTGACATCGTACTATCTTTAAAAATTATTTTAAACATTTCTACTTTTAAACGCAACGCGCTCATTCTGAGAAGTCAGACCACCCAGAAGTTCTTGAAGCGATACTTCTGCCCCTCTGCCTTGCAGTTCCTCCCTCTCCCGGAAGTAACTAATATTAAGGTTTGAAATTTATCTTTGTCTGATGCCAAGGGTCTTTCTGCTCAGTGGGAAGCTCACACCCCTGGGTGGTCTCTGAAGGCCAATGAGAGTTTCTGGATTGTTTCTGAATGGGACCAATTAGACCCTTCCAATAACAAAAGCTCCTATGCAAGGAAGGTAAAGCCATTTGTTATCACTCATGTGTTAATCTTTGATCCACAGCTATGATGGGAAGGACAAGGAGGGGGAAGGGGAGGTGCACTATAGGGCCACCATATAGCGAGAATGTTTGGGACAAGTAAGATCACAAGTACAAGTGCTCTCAAGTTCTCAGAGTCCAGTTCACAAAACACTAGAAACCGTATCCGACACTTCCCAGCATACACGTGCTTACACGCTCGCGCCGCCCTCCCTCACACGCGCTCACGACTCACATAGCGACACATGCGTGAAGGGTGGCTTCGGCCTCCTCCCTGCACTGCCCGGCCTGGGAGCCGGCTGTCCACCCACCCGCCACACTCTTCCCAGCGCTGCCAGCCCGCTAGACCCCCTGGGCTTCCACGAAACTGACCCTCAGGAAAGGGCTTGAAATCAGACGCTAAAATCGAAATTAGTATTGGATTTCGTTAACCATGTCACCATAAAATAAATTAATTAATTAAATTAACTAATTAAAAAAGAAAAAGAAATGGAAATTAGGAGTCACTGAAAACAGTCACCTTTCCTGGGTGACCAACAGTCTGTGGTTGATCGGAGCTTTTACTTCATTGAGTAAAAACAGGGCATCCTCTTCACTTCTGATACAAAACGCATGAGTTAGCCATCTATTGATTTGGGCCTGCTCACACGAGCATAAAGGCACACACTTGTAACACGTATGCACACACACACACACACACACACACACACACACACACACCCCTTAATCACCACCACCATCGTCGATATAATATAAAACAATGTGAGGCCCCAGAACGTTAGAAAATTGTGACTTAAAATATACAGCTAAACTGATAATCTCTGCAATTTGCTCTCACCTTAAGAGCCAATCATCACCACATGACTATGTCCCAGATGGAGGGACCCAAGTTCCTAAGAATCAGCAACCAACACAACTACACTCTGTTCATCTACCATACATATATATCCCATTCGCTAGATTTACTTTGTCTGTCTCTCATAATTTAAAAGAGCGTAACAGTGAGTTTACACTATGTGCTAAACACAGGCATTGCTTTACAAACACGGTCTCACTTAATCCTCACAATAACTCTTATTATCCTTTAGAGACTGTGAGCTTCCTAAAGGACGAGATCCATGAACCGGTCTTATGTTTCCAGTCCCTGGTGGAATGTCTAACAGATAAACTGGCGGGGTGGCTTGACAGATAATTAGCATCATGATGAACCCTTAAAACTAAAAGAGGTTATAAAGGTCATGTAGATGCTGTCTCCATTTGATCATAAATGCCATCTACATGGCCATGCAGTTTGTGTCAATAAAGCTCAACCAACACTCCACTTACGGATAAAGGCCATCCATCCACGGAGAGTTATGCTGAAATGCTCTCCACGCGGAACCGAAGCGCCTTCTCCAAAGCCTCAACCCATCACCCCCTCGTTCTCATCTGACCTTTCGCACATGCCCTTCAAATGCCTGAAGTCATCGGTTCCCATGACTTCCAGAGCTGCTTCCGATCAAACCTAACTTATTTATTCAACTGGCCCCTATCTTTTCAACGTGATTTGGGGCTCTTTACCACCTTGTTCACACGCCTTTGTTTTGGGGACTGGGTGGAGAGGGGCAGGTGAACTCAAACATGAGTAAGCAGCAGGTGGGTAACACGCACGTGTGAGTCTGGTTCTGCTTAAGGTAACGAAGGAGCAATGGGGCTGGTGGGGAGGAGAGAGCCTGTCCTACCAAAATGCCTTCAAGTGAGAAACAGCCTTTGTAAAAAGTCAACCACAGTGTGTATGTGGACCCGATTCACCCACTGAGCTAGATGCTTCCTGAAACACAGCAACCAGGCTGACCTCAAAAGTCCGCGTGTCATTTGACCAGCTCTCCAAAAAAAAATGATGTTAATGCCTCATTGGAGTAACTACACTTCTATTAATGCTGCAAACGGTACATTAACCTTTTTAGGATGTGACATTCTGTTGACTCACGTCGGGCTCCCGTGAACTAAAGCCTGGAATTATTTTTAGAGAGCTGTTATTAGTTGTTTTTCTTGAATACGGTTTTAGGACTCGATGTTTATTCCTACTAAATTTCACCTTGTCAGATTCAGCCTATCTTTTCAATCTGTCAAGATTCTTCTGAGTACTGATTTTGCCATCTTTGCCGTCCAATGCAAATATCCCCTTTGCTAATTTCATGCAACCTATAATTACGATAAGCATGTCTTTCTTTGAGATAATAATTCACATACCGCAAAATCTACCCTTTTAAATTGTACAATTAGCGATTTTTAATATATTTACAAAGTTGGGCAACCATCGCTACTATCGAATCCCAGAAGAGTTTAATTGTGCCACAAAGAAATTCTGTTCCCATTAGCAGTCCCTATCTGACCTCCATCCACCCTCCGACAACCACTAATTTACTTTCTGTCTCTATGGCTTGGCCTATTATGGACATCCTATATAAATGGACTCATACAATATTTAGCCTTTTGTGTTGGTTTCCTTCACTTAGCATAATGTTTTTAAGATTCGTCCGCGTTGTAGTAAATATCCATACTTCATTCATTTTTATGGCCAAATAATAGTAGATTGTATGGATATAGCACATTTTGTTTATTCATTCATCAGCTGATGCACACTTGGACTGTCTCCATTTTTTGAATATTATGAATAATACTGCGATGAACATTCGTGTATAAGGTTTTGTGTGAACAGATGCTTTTAGCTCTCTTGCGTACACACCTAAAAGTGGAATGGTTGGGTCGTATGGTAATTCTATGTTTAACGTTTTGAAGAAATGCCAAATCATTTTCTACATCAGCTGAAGCATTCTACACCCCCACCAGCAATGTGCGATGGTTCTACTTTCTCCACATCCTCGTCAACATTTATTATTGTTTGTTCTTTTTCTCATAGCCACCCTCGTGGTTATGAAGTGGTATTTCACTGTGGTTTTTATTTGTAGCTCCCTAACAACTGATGATGTTGTCCTCTTGTGTGTTTACTGGTCATTTGTATATCTTCTTTGGAGAAATGTCTCTTCAAATCTTCGCCCAATTTTTAGTTGGATTATTTGACTTTTTACTGTTGAGTTATAAGAGTTTTTTATGTATTCTGGATACAAACTCATTATCAGACACATGATTTGCAAATATTCACTCCTATCCTGTGGGTTGTATTTCCACTTCCCGATGGTGTTCTTTGAGACACGGATATTTCAAATCTTGATGCAGGCCGATTTATCTATTTTTCCTTTGTTGCTTGTGCTTTTGGTATCATACTTAAGACCCACGGCCTCATCCAGGCTCACAAAGACTTACATCTACCTTTTCTTCTAAGAGTTTCATAGTTCTCGCTCTTCCATGTAGATGTTAGATCCACTTGGAGGGAATTTGTGTAAATGGCATGAGGTAAGGGACTCTTCGTTCTTTTGCATGATGGGACAAGCAGTTTTGCATTTGTCCCAGAACTATTTTTCCCCGCTGAACAGTCTTGGTACCCCCGTCAAAATGAATTTTCCATAGATACAAGGATTGGTTTCTGGATTCTTAATTCTACCCCATTTCTCTATGTCTGTCTATCCTTATGCCAATAAACACTGTCTTTCCTGCTATAGCTCTGTAGGACAAACGTGTCTTTAAGTGTCACAGATGTCAGCAACAGAAATGCTGAACAAGACAGGACTGAGAACAGAGTCCGTGACATGACAAGAGAATATAAGCTCCGTGAAGGCGGGCGCTGTCTGTCTCCTTTGGCCACTGGTGCATCTCCAGCACCTGGGAAAAAAAATCCTGAAAGCAAAGCTTGATATTGAGTAAATGTCTGAATAAAAATCTGACTGGAATCCACTACGAAATTTCAATCACTTAGGAATTTACTTAGTTGGATCAGCATTCTGCCTTCTCTTCCCATCGTGTCCAGACAGCTAGTGTGGGGGACCTTGACAAACGCCCTGCTGAAGGCTGAAGGACGTTTAACCCTAAGCATCAGGATACTGTGTGTGACTCCGCCACCGTAGTTACCAAAAGGACAATGACTCCGACCAAACCTGGCACAGGGATGACTTCTGTGATTTAAGAAAAAAATCCTCTTGCCTTAAAATCATGATCACCAACTGAGAACTGCAAAATCTTCAAGCAACCACAATTATAACTCTGTTCGCTCGAGAGGGAAAGAAGCCCTGTCTGAGCTAGCATTCGGAGATGTCACGGTTGCCCTTTCTGAAAGAGCAAGCCTAGGAAGCGACAATTAAAAAGAATAAAAAGAAAAAAGAAAAGAAAGGAAAAAGAAAAGAAAGGAACAAGAAAAAAGAAAAAGAAGACCCTCAGAGACAGGCCCTCAAGATGGGCTCTGCCATGGATCTTCCTGCTTCTGACCAGGACCTGGCTGGTTGAAAAATGACACAGTGAGCAGATTTCATCAAAAGATGGAAAAAAAAAAAAATCAAGAGAGAGTCCAATTATTTCCCACAGATTAATGACTACAGAGTTGCATTTTTGAAAGTTCAGGGTTTTTTTCTTAATTGTAGGTGACAGCTGACTTTTCAACTGTATGTTTGTGCATGGGATTGTCGGGTTTCAGAATTTAATTGAAGGTTTACATTTGGGGCTTTACATTTGGGGATTTACATTTTGGGAGCAGATCTACATACAGATGCTGATGCCGACATTGGCTCCCAAGAGAGCCTGCCTTGCAGAAATATCCTGGCCTGAAATTTCAGGAACTCTCACATGACTCCCCTATAATTCAGTTACTCCACCCTCACGGAACAATGGCGCATCTATTGTCAATAACCATCACCATTTTCATTTGCGATTGCCCGACAAATTGTCTCGTTTAATCTGTTCAACTGAGACAGATCTTGTCTTCTGCTGTACAGATGAGAACGACAAGGCTAACAGAAGTTCAGAAATGTTTTGCTTCATAACCAGGCAGCCAAGACTCAATCCCAGGAGTGTCTGACGCCGAACTGCATGCCCTTAGCCACTGTACATCCTGCCTCCCAAAAGGACAGAACACACCCTCACATGTGCACAGAGTGGGGTTGAAGACAGGCTTCCTGTTCACGTGACTCGCTCCTGATTCAACTGCAGCTCCTGTTCCAATTTCGATGCCCATAATCTCGAGTCCATTATCCTGCCTTTGCGTCCTGCTCACAGCCGCCGTATGTATTTCCATTCTCAACGTGCGCCTTTGTGTGTGTGTATAAAGGGCACCTAACACGATGGCCCCCTCCCCGCACCCAGTTTGTAAGAGCGCGGTGCAGTGCCGTTACCTACCTCCACATCCGTACAGAGCAGAGCTCTTGCACGTGTTCATTTTGGATGATTAAAACTGCCCCCAGTGAACAGCGTCGTCCCACTTCCTCCTCCCTAAGCCCCTGGCAACCACCATTCTACTTTCTGCTTTTATGAGTTTTGCTCCCGTGGACAGCGCATGTAAGTGGAATCATGCACTACGTGTCCTTCTGCGATGGCTGATTTCACAGCATAACGTCCTCACGATGTCCATGCTGTAACATATGACAGGATCTCCTTTGTTAAGGCAGAGTGATATGTGTGTGTGTATTTTTTCCTTTATCCATTTAATTACCCATGGACATTTAGATCCATATCTTGGCCATCGTTACTAATGCCGCCGTGACCTCCGGAATGCACAAGATAGCTATTCTTATTATTTACTTCTCTCTGGACAAGCCGCTTTGCTCTGCTTTGCGGTCATGACGTGACTTTTCCTTATGTGGCATTAGGTGTTGTGATGGTCGCTGTCGAATAAGCAAACAGCGGTGGAAAAGGAGGAATGGTAGAAATCCAGAAGCGAAGATAAAGGGGAAACAGAAGGACAAAGCGTAGAAGAGTGATTTTAAAAAGGCATTGCATATAACTTCTTGTGATGAATTTACCTCCATCCCCTCTTTCCATCTGTCTTGGGATAAGGAAGGGGGTATCACTGAGTAGATCCATGAGGGAGATAAAGGTGAGAATCGGCATCCCATGACCTGTTGCTAACTGGCTACGTACTCGCCCCAAATCTCTTAACCGACCCAGTCTATGACTGAGGTCCAAGAGGTCGTGAAGAAACCCAGACCACCTTCTATTAATGTTAAATGAGCCTATAAGTGCACTTTGGGCAGCAAATCAAAGCCACTGTTAGCAGCTCCTCCAGCTCAGGAGGTCCGTTCTCTTAAAGGACCAGCTGCCCTTTCGTGCAAGATCATTTTTTTCTCTATGAATAATACATATACTACTAGGGAAGAATATACATTCCCATTAAGCAACATCAATTCTCAATACACCGGATATAATCTCTTGTACTGCTATAATTAAAAATTAAACATGAAGTATTATGTTGCAGAAACGCCAAAGCTGACTTTCATGTACTCTCTTTTTTCCTACAAAAATATCATTCTTACCAGCTTTTCAGTATAATAATTATATTCTAGGGAAAACAGGCAGGCAAAAAGGAATAAATCAACATATAATCTTTCTTTAAAGTCTGAGTTTATATTTCATGATCTGTACAGGCTGTTAAAAAAAATCAAGTTTTCTACATTGACCATACACTATCTTCCATTATTTTTTATTTAAAAAAAAATCATGCAAAATATCAGATTGGTTGTGTTTTCAGACACAAGAGACTTTCATTGACTGTGTGGGTTTCTGTTAACCTATTGCTATATCATAAGTCCCTGACAAATAGCTGATGCTTAATGAATACCTTCTGAATAAATATTAATATTAAAAATAAAAACTAAGAAAATATTTCAGATGGGGACAAGTGAATGTTTTGCCAATACGGTTGCCTAGTGGATTTTCCATTTCTCTCTGCATTAAAAAAAAAAAAAATCTATGTACTTTGCTAAAAAAAAAAAAAAGCCTAAGGCAACTAAATATCATTCATTAAAACATTTAAGACAAGTGACAGCTCCTAGTAATACATTTCCAGAACAGAACAAGCAGGATAAAGATAGCTTAGAAACTGCATACACAGAATTTTTCTACTGATACCTTAAACCCCTGCTGGCCAATTTTGAAAAGTGGGCCTTTATTGGACCATAAAAAAAGAAAAAGCTGAGGCTTTCACATCCGGAGAAAGGTGGGGACCTCCATGGAAAATGGTTAGCCTTCATTCCAGGATGAGAGCAAATCATTAACCACTGGGTGAGGACAACCAGCGATTGCGGTAGAACTTGGGTATTGAAACTCCATTTGTAAGTGGCACATAAACTACGGCTTGAGGAAGATGGTTCCACTGCTAAGTATGAGGAAGGTCGATGACTAATACAAGCTCGGTCTCGGGCCCCTTTCCCAAGGTTACCAGGGATGACCTCTCGTGTCAAAACCGAAGATCCGACTTTAGGGAACCGTGCAGCAGTCGGCTTGAAAGCTAAGCACTTCTATGCACTATAAGCTAAAAATCCCGCTCATAGGTACAGACTTAACTTTCCTCCTAGGCTGTCTGCATTTGTCACTACCCTTCCACGCCCTGGCCTACTCCCATCAAAAAGTAAGAAAAAACAAAAAATCAGGATGTTGTTCACTGTCCGTTGTTTTGTGTTTTAATACCAATTTGCAGTGATGGAAAAATTCATTTACGTATGAGTCAAAAGACATGCACGAGAATGCTCGTGGGAGCCCAATTCAACATAGCACCAAACTGGAAACTACCCAAATGGCCAACAATAGCAGCATACACAGAACATTGGGATAAGTCACCCAATAGTGACAATGAGTGATCTGCGGCTACTCTCAATAACAAACAGATTTTCCCAAACACATAGAGTAAAAGCCACATATAAAAAGGTATGATTCTTTTATATAAAATTTAAGAGTAATCATACTGATCACAGCACTGCAGATCAAGTTAGCTTTTCGGTGGGGGCGGGGAAGGGGTAGTGAGGGCTACTGGAAGGGAGGGCACAAGGAACATTGAGGGGGAGGGGAGGCTGATTCCATTTTGTACCCTGATCAGGGTCCTGGTCATACAGGGCTGCTATCTTTGTTAAAATGTATTGACCTATATGCTTATGATTTGTGAGTTATGTGAGTATATGTATATGTCTTCTAAAAAATCTGAAGTCCTAAAAATTCTCCTATAAAGACATGATAAGGTGAGAATGACAATTAGTAGATGTCCCCTCAATAAGATAAAGAATGACTGCACACAGGGCAGCCTTTCCTCCCTGGCCCTAGGCTTCTCTCATCATCCCTTAAGAAACTGGTTTTCAGCCCGCAAATGAGAGACCCAAATGCAGAAAAGTCACATTCTTATGCAGGAACCAAGCCACTTAACTTCATTTTGCCCCAAGGCAAGATTGGGTCTCAGTTTTCAAACACTAAAAATGGACCTATTAGGATAATGAGTGAGCAAAGGTCTGTCATTTCAAGTTGATTGCTGGCAGTCTGTGGTATCTGAGGTGGGTACCAGGAATTACAAAGCTAAATCAGATACATTTGGGGAACACGTCATTTGGAACATGGAGAATAAGCTTTTAAGTGGCCATGATGAGTCAGTGCAGTGTTAAACGCTTATATAAGTTTCACAATAACTTTCGAAGGTAAATACTACTGGCCTTATTCTACAGAGAAGGGAATAAACTGAGAGGATGGCGCTTCTGTGAGTTACCCTGCTACTAAATAAGGAAAGAAATATCCAAATTTGGGACCACTGCCGCACTGGGCTCTTTCCCCATCACACGGCTTCTTGAGAGGTCAAAAGCCTTTTGAAGAAATGTCTGCACTCCCTAGAGAAAAAAAAGCACAGCGAAGGATTCTTTTCAACTCTGTTTCAATTCCATCCTAACATCATTGAGTATTCCAAGTGCAAAGAAAAACATGGCCACCCTTTTGCCTGGAAAACAACAAAAAAAGTTAAAGAGCTGAGGTAGTGAGGGGATAGGAGTATAATAATTATCATTGCCGAGTCAGATCTTTTTCAATTCAGCCCAACGTTTGTTATTAAATGATGGTATCAAGGGGTGCTCTGTGAGAGACCTTCTGAAAAGCAGGTCTCAGAAGGTTAGGTATTGACGTTCAATGTGTCTAACTTCCCTTAGACCCAAGAAGGGATCGCTCCTAGTGCTACAAAATGGCCAACATCCAAAGAGGAAAAGGTAATGGTGTCAGCCCAGAAGGCTTCAGAGAATTAGTCAACCTGATATCCTGCTTTGAGGTATCAGAACTCGGACCGGGAGCAGGCCTCCCCTGAAAACTACTCCCTGACCGCATGGCTGCTGCTAGGACCCAGAATAAGCATCCGACTCCATGTCTCAGGCCCCTACACTGTAAATGGATGATGACAACAACTACCTGTCTTCACAGGTGTAAAAGAACCAGCTACTGTCTTCAGAAAAATGCACCATGCAAGTGCCAAGAATTGTGTGACCATCAGTGCGGGGGGCCTTGAATGATGCAGACTGGCGTTGGTCCCACACAGATCACACACATTCTCAGCTCCCAACAGAAAATAAGAGTAATTTCCTAACTCTCAATGAGACGTTACGGCAAGCAGTGGAGGCGGAGTTATATTTGGGGACTCGATGGATCGAAAAGCCAACAAACAAACAAACAAACTAGAGATGTACAATAAGCCTTGCCATTGCATACAAAATCATGGGGTGGAGATCTGTCCTCTGTGTCCTCTCCGGCAGGGTCACCAGGACTGGGCCCTGGGAGAATTGACCAAACAGCACATTGGAGGGCTGGTCAGGAGAGCGCAGCCACAGAGACTCGAATTAAAACCGACCCCAGGTGAGAACAGAGAAAAAGATACAGTGAGCTACCGAGATGGGGCAGCAGATACTAAACGGTTACACAAAAATAGCAAAACAGTAGATAATCGAATGCAAGAGCTGGCTTGTGATCAGGCGACATCCCTCTAAGGTTTCCACCCGGTGGCAGGCAGTGTGAATAGGAACAACCTCCCAGGCTGTTCATGTAAAACATTAGATCATCTTACATGTTTATCAGTCATCACTCTGGCCCCTGAAAGGCAGGTATTATCATTTATAAAGAAATGAGGGTACAAATGACAAAGTAACTTGCCTAAGACGGTGAAGCCATCAGTAAAACGTAGGTCTGGCTGACACAAGGGCCCTTGCTCATTAAACTGGGCCCTCCTCATGTCTTATCACAGTTATTCACAGTGTGCACCAAGCTCCGAGAAGATCCCGAGGCCAGCTCAGTAAGAAACCCAAACCCTAGGATGGCTTTAAAGTTCAAGGGGAATGGCCTGGAGTGCAGTAACTCATCCAGCATGCATTTGAAGAGGGCCTACTATGAGCCAGGCTTATGCTGGACATGGATGATGTAGAAAAGAAAGACCCACTCCCTGGACTTGGGAATGCTCGTTGGCAGCCAACAAGCATGGCACTGCCCATTCTGAGCAGGCTCTCCACGGCACAGACCTCAGCCACCCTCAGCGAGATGCATGAGCAGCCACTGAGGTAATGATGGCCCCTTGAAAGCCATCCTCCAGGAGTCCCTCAGAAATCGCATGCTGTTCATCTGAGTTTTGACAGTTCTTTATTAAATTTCTGGGGATTATGGCTAAAAGCTGCTGCCTATTCCTTTACTTTTAATTACAGTCCTATCGATGGTTTTTTTTTTTTTAACTAGTAAAATTACTGCGGAAGAAAAAAAGTCCTTAATAATTTATTCATAATGCTATTAAGACAAAGTCATGTTTTATTGGGCTATGCGTGTTTATGTTGTGACACAGAAGTCAATAAGGAGGCACTTCAGTGACATATAATATCTATTAATATTCTCCACATATGTTCACCAAACAAACAATGTCTCGGCATCAATAAATGATTTCGATAATTAAAAAACATGACTTCTCAGTTTAACTATTTCCTACCGAAAGAACGCCACAATCGCTCACGCTCATCCGGCTGAAGCCACTGCACTTTGGGGGAAAGCGATGGAGAGGAACGAATGTTAGTCTGGGGAAGGGGTTCTCGTCTCTGCGTTGACACTAACTGCAAGCGATCCTGAGGTCTAGACCCTTCCTTCTTCCTCTGTGAGACAGAAAGCTTTCGATGAGATGATGTGCAGGTCCTTGTCAGCCTGACGACTGTGACACAGTGCTCCTCTGAGCTTTCCCTTGATCCCTCTCGATTACCGCTGCCTTTTGTCAAGTACCATTTTGAAATGAGTTTCTTTTTCCCAAATGGGCATTCCTCTTCAACGACTTAGCATGGCTCATGGAGTTAACGGGCAGAAGGGAGACTCGCTGGCCCGGTCAGGCGATGGCTCTCTCTCTGACTCGCCATCTGTCCTTGAGCAGGGAGTCACTTAGGAATTCCAGGCCCGTCATTTCCTCGCTGATGGGGGATTATGTGGCAACACTTAGCTACCGCAAAACAGCGATAGAGGATTAAATAATATGCTCGTATGGGACTTAGACAACACTTGATGCTACACTGGATTCTCAGTAATAATTACATTTTGAGTCTCCCAGAACTTGCCTGAAATACCTTCCAGATTCAAGGGCTAAATGGTTCTTTAAGAGAGTTCAGTGCCTTTCTGTTCCCCCACAAGAACCATGCCAAAAACTAAAGAGCCTTGATGTACCATTACAGCATGAATTTCCTTCACCTTAGCTCCTCGGAATCCCTAAGAATCACGATTGTCATGTTTTCCAGTCTCAAACCATTTTTTTTGTATATTCTTCTCTAGATGATTAGGCTATAAACATAACAGAAAAATACCGTGACAATTTCAACATTATTAAGACTCCTCTGCCACCATAGCTAACTTGGTCATCCCACTATAAACCGTATTTTCACCAAGCGGGAAGAGACAACAAGGCTTCATGGAAAGAACTCACATTTAAGCAGGAAATTGAACCTGATTAGATGATAATTATCATTATTATTAGCGCTGATTGAGAAATTAGTCTATGCCGGCATTGATCTCAGTAATTTTCACTTATCAGTTCCTTTATTCCTCAAGACAACCCTATGAGATTGTTACTATTTTCATGTCCATTTCACCGTATAAAAATCATGTAGCAGAGGGAGGTTAAAAGCTTCATAATGCCACATTTCTAGAAATTAGTGCACGCGATTTAAAGCCAGGCAATTTAGAGTCTGGGATCTTATGCTATTTCTCAGAGTTGGCATGATGATTGGAAAGAAAATGTGCAGAGAACTGGCCATATTGTAGGCGTGTAGTAAATAGCATTTTATATTATTTAGGTTAAAATAGCTATTTTCGTAAATGTTATTGCTTTTCCCAATTGATTATGATACGAATTCATCCTTGATATACCTCTTCTCTACCTTAAACTTCCCATATTTTTAACTCCGTTGGCCTCACTGCTGTCTCAGCCCATGGACACAATGTCCGGTGGCATCCACAGGGACACAGTGACCTCCCTTACGTCCCATCTGTAACTTCCCTCGGTCCTGGCTTTCAGACTTCTGCTCACTGATATATCAGCTTACTACCTGAAAGAACACTCAGAGAAACAAGTCCCTGCCCCCTCCCCTATGCCTTCCCCACTATTAGTAGAGCTTCGGCCTCTGGTAAACTGGTTACTTATCCTATATGTGCTGTTTATAAGATCTGCTGAAAGTCCATGGAACGAGATGGCCAAGGATATGTTGCGATACCCCCGCATTTTAGTCTGCAAGACCTTGCTTTGTTAAAGGCAAACTTACCCTAAGAGTAGAGACCCCTCATTTCCTGCGACTCACCGAGCCAAACACCAAAACACCGTCATCTTATTTGGCTTGGGTAAGCATCAAGCTGGATGGTGTTCAAACAAATGACAGTGACAGTGAGGCAGATAGCAGGACTTATGACACCACTCCCAGAAGATAATCACAGTAATTTGCTGTCACGGTTCCCTCACAAGTCCAGGAAGAGAAGCAGCATCAAATCCCACACAGACGGCAGAAATTTTGAGGCTTGGGAAGCACATGGTATACCTGAATCCTGGGAACTAGTAGCCAAGCCAAGAAATAATGAAGGAGCAGATGGCAGGCCATCAGTAGAAGGGCGGACCCTCCCACTACCTCACCTAACTAATTTGGGGCAGCTGGCAATTTATCTAAAGACCATTTTCCAATCACACAGTGCCTCGCTCTTCAAAATATGGCCCATGAACCAGATGTACAGGTACCACTTGGGAGCTGGTTAGAAACGAGAGCCTCAGGCCCCTCCCCAGACATCCTAAATCAGGATAAGCATTAGGAGCGGGTTCTTTCCAAGCATGTTAGGGACCGAGAGGTTCTGGTAGAGGGTTCGTGGCTCAGGTTAAGACCGGCAGGACTAAACTAGCTATAAAACAGACTCCGTCTTCAAAATTCAAATGAATAAGTAAGTACACATCGTAATATAAATGCAAGATTAGGAAAAGGAAAACTAATTAGAAACTGTGCTCAGGCTAAATGCAGTAACACCAACGTGCAGACGGCATGAGATGGTGATGGAAACCCGACAGGGACAGTCCATCTGCTGCTCGTCTTCCTCTTGCTCTGTACCCGGGAGGCTGACCTGTGGCCTGGGCCCGGGCTGGCTGTGTCCCTCCGTGGAAGGCTCACGGCTTCTCCAAAACAGCTCTGGGTTCCAGTAGCAGCCCCTTCGGGCCTCTGGCAGGCCACCACACTTGGCCTCTGCACACTGCACTATCCCTCCCTGTACCTTCTGAGTAAGGTCTCAGTAAATCCTATAGACCTGAGTGTTCTGCCAGGACTTTCATTAATGGATTTAAACTATTGTGTCAAACAAAGAAAGGCGAAGGGAGAACAATAACCTTCCACGGGGAGTGGGGGGGGGGACTTAATATAATGGTCCAGGGAGGAAGAGGTTGCAACCAACTTAACCAGAGGCTGATGCCCCACCATGCTGGGATGCCCAATGCAGGAACCATGCTCGGCAGGTGTTTAAGAATGAGCTTCCCCGTCATCTGTTATGGAATCCGAATTCTCAAAACGGTGTTTCCACTGCCCTTCAATCCAGAGTCTCTATTTGTCAAGTGTATCCTGGTTGTATCTTCGAACAGCAATGTCCCCTTAGGGCTCATCTGGCTTGCATCCGTGAAACGGCCGTAGACGACATTGCCTGAAAATGTCCCCTCTCCTTCCCTTCTCTATAAAGTACACGCTTGATTAGATAGGTCACTGGTTTCCCTGTA
Organism: Eonycteris spelaea; assembly: GCA_003508835.1. Classification (NCBI taxonomy): domain Eukaryota; kingdom Metazoa; phylum Chordata; class Mammalia; order Chiroptera; family Pteropodidae; genus Eonycteris; species Eonycteris spelaea. The sequence goes on from PUFA01000037.1 coordinate 772,694, forward strand.
AGATCTATCCCTTCACGATCAATTTGTTCAGGTCCCCAATTCCTTTGTATAGCATGACCCGTTTTCTAGAAGCTTCCAGAATTAGATCTGATCAAATTTCTTTCTTGACACCTCACATCGAGTGTATGTCAAATGCATACACTCGTTGGCCTACCTACAAAACAAAATGTGACAGACCAAATGGAGGATGATGTACACCCCTCCAGAGGGACCATTTCTCTGAGAAGCCAGGATGACCAAGGCTGGTCAGGCAAAAAGGCTGCCAGCAGCTCCCCATCCCTCACCGCCACTCCTGCCCTCAAGCCTGTTTCCCACCACATCCTCATTCTGTCCCTCTATCTAGAATCTTCCCTCCAACAACCAGCTCTTCAGTAACTCTCCCTTACCCAGCACCCAAGGCCCTTAGCAGGCCCACTTCCTTGAAAAGTCTTCCTTGCTATTTGAAAACAAAAAAAATGTCTACCTTACCCAGCTCCTTTGGAGCTGGCTTGTTTCTAAGTCAGAACCCGGGGGATTTCCGGTAAGCCGAGTACACGCGCACATATGTACGGATGGGTGCACAGGGAAAGAAGATGCAGCGTGACTTCCAGCTTCCTGGCTGAGAAGCCTAGGTGGAAGGCCATCGGTGTTGTTTACTCATTTTTTTTTTAATTAATTGTTTTTGTCTCTCAGGCCTCCTGCATTCCATAAGAGTTCCTCCCTCTTTCCCCTTTTCCCATGCCTCTGATGTTTTTAGAGGTACTCGGCCATTTATCTCGTGTATTCCATATTCTGGATTTGGCAGACTGCTTTCTGTGGCGGCTTTTAACATGTTCCCTTACTTATTTGTCTTTCTGAAACTGTGGTAAGATACACATACCATGAAACTCACTATCTTGACTATTTTTAAGTGGACAGTTCAGTGGAATGAAGTACAGTCACCTTGTTGTACAATCATCACTAAATTCACGTCCAGAGCTGTTTTCGATTCCCCAACCTGAACATCTCTGTTCCTGTGGACCAGGAACTCTCCATCCACATCCCTCCCCCTCCCCGCAGACACCTCTCTACTTTTTGCTCTATGTATTTGATGGCTCTAGGTGCCACATATAAGTAGAATCATACGGTATTTGTCTTTTTTGTCTGGTTCATTTCACGTAGCATAATGTCCTCTAGGTCCATCCCCGCTATAGCATGTGTCAGAATGTCCTTTCTTTTTAAAGGCTGAATGTTCCATCGTATGTATATAGCACATTTTGTTTATCCATTCATCTTTTGATGGGTGTTTTGATGGGCTGTTTCCACATTCTGGCTACAGTGAATAATGGGTAGTGCCATTTTCTACAGTATGGAAAACAGAAGGAAGAGGAATAGAAGGTAAGGGAGGAAAGGTGACTCCAGTTTGGGATATGTTAACTTCCAATGCCTGTGCTCATAAATGCTCATTATTCTGTGTGCAAATTCACATGTGGCTCTCGAGCTCAGCAAAACATCTGGACCGAAGGTACAGACTTAGAAGTCGTAGGCATTTAGGTAGCAGTGGAAACCAAGGGCGTGCGAGAGGTCCCCTCTAGAGAAGAGGCGGAGCACGAGCAGAAGAGGGCTGAGTCCTGAAGGACACCGGTTTCGCGGTGAGGCAGAGGAGCATGAGCTAGAAGAGGAGACAGCACAGCACACAGAAAAACAGAATGAACTTCAGCAGAGCGCAGGGTTATTTGATTCCAAAGAACATCTGGAACAGATAGAGGATGCCAGGCCTCATGAGTTTGGCAAAAGTGAAGATTGAGAATCCATAAAACTGAAATCCATTAAATTATGAAGATCGATTTTTTAAATACTGTCTGCTACTACATTTAAAAGTATGTACCCAAAGCTTGCAGAAAATAGGTAGTAAATCTAAGAAACTCATTTATCCAAGAAATAGTAGAGAAATACAAATAGATACTAGAAAGGCGTGTATAAAATCACTAATCTTACATTTGTAATAAACTGTTAGATGTTTGAGATATACCGGCTAAAACTTGCAAAGTGGTTTTAAGGGAGACAAATGTTACACATACACACACATACACACACAGTATCTCAAGAGATAGTTAACTTGACTGTACCGGATGTCGAAATACCCTAGGATGGCATTTTAAAATTCCAGCCCTTGGCAGTATACTATCTGTAAAAATCATTGTTAAGTAAGAATCATGGGACTTGGGTTAGATTTCAGGAAAAGCACTCTGTGACTGGAAATTGTTCAAAACATTCAAAATTGTTAAATGTTAATTGGAATCAAGAGACCATGGGATATCTTCCTCTAGCATTGTTTAAAAGCAAAAACGGGTTCTCATCTATCTAGAATTGTGTGTGGGTATACCTCAAGATAAAGAAGACAGGCTCGAAGATCTCTCAGGGGTCCTTCCTGTCATAATGTTATATGTTTCCCTCCACTGTTTTACCGTTTTTGGTGGAAGACTTTTCATCTTTCCAGTTTCCAATCTACTAGAATAGATAACCCAGCCAAGATTCTCAGACTCACTGATTTCTCCACCTCTTTGAAAAGTTCAGCTGAAGGCATCTTTCATCTTTAATTATGCATCTGAATGTTTTCCTTTTAGACTACTTACTACCATTCACTGGTTATTCACCTTCCCTTCTCCATCCTTTCTCTACCTTATTTATCTCCATATTAAAAAAAAAATACTTGATTTTTTCTCACTGTATTTTTGAGAACTCAAAGTTGGTGGGTAATTATGAACTATACATGACACTGAAAATAACTGTTAATAGAGATTTTACCAGGTTATAATTTTATTGCTTTTGGCCAAAGGCCATCACAAGGCTGAAAGAGGAAAAATAATGTACAAAGAGACCTTTAAAATAAGTTATAAAGATCAAATAAGAACTAAGTTAGAATGCATTCCTAAGTATAGAAATAGGTAATGCTGCAAAGTTAATTTATTAAAACAAGTCATAAGAGCAATGCATCATTATACCATTTTGGCTGGACTGCCTGACATAGCATTAGCTCTGATTCTGAAGTGGCCAGTGACTAAAAGAGGATCAAAAATTAGAGGTGTGTTCCCCGATATGCAAACCTTCCTTTTCCAGTGGTGTTCTAGGGTAAATATTAGTTTAACTATCCCAAAATGGTTAGGTATTTCTGGATACAAAGGAGGAGGAAATACATATATATGAACCCTACTATGTGCAAGGTTCTGTCCCTTCAGCTGTATATAATTTTCACTATCTCTTCACAATGACCCTATGAGATAAGGATTTATTAGGTCCATTTTCGACATAAGGGAACAAAGGTTCACAGAGACCAGACGACTCCTCCAGGTCACACATTAGTAAATCACAGATCTACAGTCTCGACCCAAGATGGTCAAAGCCCAAAGTCCGTGCAGCGGCACCATGGTCCGCTTCAGAGAAAAGCAAATGTGAAAGATCCTCTGATTCCACGTTGCCTCTAATATGGGCTCGACAGACCAGGAAACAAGCCGGTACCTCGCCTTTAATTATGAAGTAGACATGAGTTAGAAAAAGATCACTGTGAAAGCCTGGCGGAGTTTAAGAGTGCTGAGATCGATCGAGCAAAGCGAAATTCTATGGAATTCTCCCATAACACTTGAAAACACCACTTTCTATAAAAGCTAGCCTTTTAGGGATGGAGGTGAGGTATTTTATTCAAAGGTCCTTTAAACAGGAGAACTTGATAGTACGAAGACAGTTTGCTAATTCATTCTTGTTACTAGACACTTGATATGTACTATTAGCACACTGAATTCTCACAACTGCCCTGGCATTATGTGATTTTATAGTGGAGAAACTGAGTCTCGGAGAAGTCGAGTTTCTTGATCAACGCTATTAAATAACGAGCTAAGATTTGGATCTAGGGAGAGCTGCAAAGACAAGGCTCGCTCCCCATAACACCGCTGAGAGAAGCATCACTGAAGACACCGGTGGTAGTGCTTCTCAGACTTCGAGGTATGTACGACTCACCTGAAGCCACAGGGCTGATTCACTAGGTCTGGGGTGGAGCCTTGGCACCTGCATTGCTAACAAGCCCCCACGTGATGCCAATGCTTCTGGTCCACAGACCCCTCTCAAGAGATTTGTAAAAAGTATTTACAAAGCCAATCTTACAAGTGTGTGGCCGAACACGGCATTCTTCTGTCAGATGGTTTCAGAGGAACTTTGGTGCTTTCTAGAACATTCAATTACTGTTCTAAGTGATGGGATGATAATCTTCCCCGACATAGCTGTTAAGATAGCGTCAGGTCACATAAAAGCCTGGGATGGAGGGTTGAGGTATGCCATATGGGGATCGCCCAAGCTCTCACCTCAATTCTGCAAACGTGAGGTACCGCTCAGCAAAGAAAGGCGTCCACAGCAGCAGGAAGCAGTCCCCATGTGTAAGGTAGAATTCCGGTATGTCTCCTATGGCCTTGCAGGCTGCAGCAGTTCTCAAATGATCACGATCCTATATGACAAGCCCCAACCACGGCTGTCTCAGCCAAGGGAAGGGCTGGCAATTTGGAGGTTTTCGGTGCAAAGTCGTTTTGCAACGCTTTGCCACGTTCCCCGGCTCTGCTTTGCACATCACTCCTTCCCCTGCCCCTCTCTCCCTCCAGGGTTGCCGGCAGCCTCCTTACAGAAGCCGAAGAGCAAGGGACCCTCTTCCATGTCTGCGATCCAGCGTCAAGACTGGCTCTCATGGAACGTTTTGCTATTTCAGTGGAAACCAACTTCAAACAAATTGCTCCGGTTACCGGTGGGGTCACTTAGGTGTTTGCATAGTCCGCGGTAATTGCTTTATTTCAGCAGGAAAAAAAATACTTATTACCATGTTTTTGCAGCTGACGGTGGCTTTTGTGTAGGGACTCTTTCACAACAAAGGAAGAGGGAATAGCGGGTGACACACACCAGCGGCTTCCAGAACTGCTCGCTCCTGCCCGCCCTGCCTCCTCTGCGGTCCAGCGGAGGCCCCACTCACCAGGGAGGAGTTCCTAGAGGACACTCTGCATGCGGCCCTTGTCCAGCAGGCGACAACCGGACTGAGGACACTGGGGACACTCACTCAAAGGCGGATGCAGGAAATGAGGTCCAGTGGGGGACATGGCTTCAAACGGCGCTTGATCGATACGCCACAACGAGTGGGCCTGGCTCCCTCTCAAACGGGCATCTCTGCAACCTTCGTCTCCCATCCCCAATGCCCTTGGGTTTCGGATGCGGCCTGGGACACGGGGCGAAGAGAAAAGCACGCGGTACGGGCGTCCCCCAAGTCTAACACGTTTCCTTTCCTCTCTACACGCCACGCCGCTTACACAGTCCGGGGCAGCCCAGAACCATTTTCTCTTTTTCCTTTTCCGAGTCAGTCTGTTTCAAGCCCAGTGTTCTTCTCATTAATTTTTTCCCCAACCTCCTCTCCTGCTCCTCCCTCTGCCATGACCCCGGTCCCCTGTGACGCGTTGTGGGATTCTCTTTTATTTTGCCTGTAAGGAGATCTTTGCAGAGCTACCTTTCACGAGCTGACGACAATTCTTTCCCAACCCTGCACAAAGCCTCCTAAGAAAAGGGGCGCACGGGCACAGAGAGAACCGACCCGGTGAGGCCAGCAGCCCCACCCCCATTCCCCAGCCTTCTCTGCGCACACTCGGCATCCTCCCAGCCATCGCCTGGGAAGTGCTTCTTTATCGCGAGGAGTTCGGGCTCAGAGTGGCACAGGGCAGTCAACTCGCCACAGGGGCCACTAACCGTGTACCTCGCAACCACAGCACTTGCTCCAAACCGAGCAAGAAACCCCTCAGGCTGTTTCCAGCTTCCACGGCCAAGAAGAAGCCATTTCTCCGCGCCCCCACCCCTCCCCACAGGGCTAAAAAGACCACATATGATATTAGGACAGTCAAGATTGGGGGACTAAAAGTCTCACCGCACCTTAGAGCCAGGGCCAGCTGGGTGACGCGTGTGGCTGTCCCCGTCCTGGAGCTGGCTGTTTCTTCGAGGCAGCACACAGACGGCATCGGCTGGGGAGGAGTCTGCTCAGCTCCGCTGCCCTCCGGGCCTGGGGCGTGTTCTCTTCCTCGCCTCCTCTGTCCACTCCCACCTGATTTCCTCTGGATGTGTCAGGGCCCGCGCTAGCCCTGTTTTGGTCTTTACTTTGTCTGCATTCTCCTTTCCAGGGCACCGAACTTAAACTCCCCTCCTTGCTCTCATTACAGGAGCTCCCGGCCACGGCCCTGTTCCGGGCCCTCCCAACCTTCCCACACTCTCCCAGTTCCGGCTACAAGGTTCATCCCACCTCATTGGTAAGCCCCACCTAATCTCCATAGTTAATTAGTGGGTGGGAAGGGAGCGAGGCGTTTCCCCGCGGAAATCGAAGAGCGAGCATTCAATTTAAGAAGACACACCTTTCTGCAGCGCAGGACATAAACGTGACTGATAGTCAAATTGAGATAGTAAAGTAGAGGTAATAAAATTGGTCACATAAATAAGTGGAGTAAGTATTTAGATAAACTCATAGGGGAATAAGCCCCAACGATCAGTGCTAAGAAATGATGGCTAGAGGCAGACAAGACACGCCTTGGGGTCTGAATTAGCTACCGGTTAGAGGTGAACGTGTCAGCGGAAAGGATGCAGAGGGAGCAGGGCTTAGTGACCACGCGTGCACGCTCTGGTGGCAGATGGTCCGGGTTGGCTCCTTGATTTCCTTATTTACCCGCCGGTAAGCGTGGGCAGTTGAAATTTTTGAGCCTCAATTTCCTTCTATGTCACCGGAGGACCATCATACCCATCACAGGGCCGATGAACTGATGAAAAGAGAATGCAAAGTGCCTAGTTAGCACGGGGCCTGAAACATAATCATTTCTTAACAGGCAGGTGTCTGAAAGCCCTTGCTGTCCCATTAGAGCAGAACCCTGAGCCACATGGGTGACAGCTCATATGTGACATCGACGGCTCGAACACACGTCAACGTTTTAATTAAACTTTCCTATTTGGAGATAATCTCGCTCGTTCGTTGTGAGAAATGACAGGGAGACAGCACGTGTCCCTGACTCCGTGTCCCCACTGGAAGCATCTTGCACGGCATCGCAGCCAGACTATGGACGCCGGAACGACCCCGCGCTCTCACTCGAATTCCCGGTGTGCTTGTCCTCGTCTGTGGGCATGCGTGTGTGTCCCACGCGATGGCGGGATGCGTGGCGGTTCGCATACATACCCACCACCGCGGTCAAGACGCACGATGGTTCGACGCCACCGTTAGACACTTGTTTTGACTCTGTCTTTGAAGTGGCCTGATCTGGGTGGCCGCAGTCCTTCTTCTGGTTCCTGGTGCGTTTTATCAGCGATGCCCATGAACCTCCCCTGACAGAGCCAGGGAAAGGGCAGGGGGAGGAGGCGGCGGGACGGGAGTGGGGGGAGCAGGAGTCATGGCAGCCCTTCCACCCCCAACGGACGGGGAGACAGCAGCATGGCCATCTCCTGACGTCCCACCCATCCGACCCACAGGGAGATACCTGGTAAACAGGTCAGTTCAGATTTGCTCTAGTCTAGAGTCTAAACAAAGCCCGTTCTGATTTGTACTGAGGTTTGGCTGTAAGCACAAGCCCACGGGGGGTATAAAATTAGGCTCCCCAAACCCAGATCCTATCCAGGCGAGAATTAAATGAAAAGAAACACACGAGGGAGCATGCGTGCCATTACGTTTGGGTGACACCGAGTTCAGGTTGAACTCAGTGATTGTAAAAATGTGTATGACTGTAAAAATAAGGTATGCTCATTATGCAAAACTTGGCAAGTGTATAAAAACACAAAGAGGAAAATAACAATCACCCATAATCCCATCGCCATAGATAACTGCTAACGTTTCTGGGGTGTATTAGTCCCACGGGTTTTTTTCTATGCAAATGGGCAACATTTAATTTTACAAAACTTGTATCATACTACATCAGAGATTCATTTCCTAAATTTTCCCTTAAACAATTCATGGGGTTTCCTCCATTTTCTGAATATGCTAAATAACCGCAGATGAGGAATTCAGCGAGGCGTCACTTGATCGAACGCTTCGCCACTAGTGGCTGTTACGTCCACTTCTGCTCCCCAGTGCTGCTGCACCCGCGTTGCCTTCGGTACTGATGTGCAGCCGCCTATTAGTCCTGTTTTTGAATAATGTTTTTAAAAAACAAAAACACAAAGCACCTCTGTGTGGCCGGTGTGGTTTTCCATTCAGCCGACACACCCAGACGCCCGTGTCGGTCAAAACACAGCGGTGTCTCGATTCTGGACTGAGAGAACCTTGACATGCATAGAACCCTTTCTACGTGCATTCGGCCCATGTCACGCTTCTGTAACAAGCCTTCTGTCCCAGCTCTCTGAAGACAACAGGGCAAAACGAAATCTTCAACTTTCACAAAAGGGATGGCAAATTTTACTTGCTTCTATTTGGCTATCTTATTTGGTTCAGGAAAACATGTTTTCCCATTTGCTTCCACGCCAGCTCTGCTCTCTAGATCGCCAAAATGAGAGCGAGTGACATAAAACCCCATGAGATCCTTTTCTCTATACACTGATACCTCTCCAGGTCGCAGGCACACTAACATGGCGGGACGTCACAATTCGGAACCCTTTTCACTGAAACCTTCTGGAGGACAAGGCGAAAGAGCCGATAACCTTCCAAAGTACCTCAACGTCTAAGACTCCTAACATTTTCATAAAACCCCAATCCACGACTACCAAGTTCTTCCTCCATCTGATCGGATGTCCATCCTTCTTGGGACTGCGTAGCCATCACTGGGCAATGGTGAGATAGGCACAGATAGACCATGATGTCGCCACCTCTTCCACGTCACAGCATTTAGAGAGAGAAGCCCTCTTTCCACACACGAAATCTGAGGCTGCCCAAATGGTCGTTACTAGTAAGATAAACATCTCCGTGCATTGTTTGACATCATCACATTAAAGTCGTGCTCAGACGTATTATATTACTTTAGGTGTACGTGAAAGCAGGAGTCTTACAATGCCCCTTATTTTCAGAATCAAAATACTTATCCTGTATCATAGAAATGACTAAAAGTTTATCGTTAAATCGTTACATAAGAGTTTCCTTGCCCTCAGCTCACAAACCTGCTTCCCTTCATAAAATATAAAAGGTCTTTCATCGACTCTGATTTCCCCTGAAACGGAACCCTCCCCTCTCTTTCCTCTGTCGCCAAACACATTTGCTCTCCATTTTCTCCGCCAACATTTTCGACTTCCTGTAATGTTTCCTGCCTCTACCATTCCACAGAAATTACTAGCACCTCTCGACTCTCTAATCCAGGGGCTCTTACCCATCTCGCCCTTCCTGGTTTTCCACCAAACTGAGTTCTTTGGTCTCATCCTCAACCAGAAAACATCATTTCAAATCCTTTGACCCTCTGCCCTCCTATTTGAGTCCTGACTTCTATCCCAATTCTCAAGTTTTTGAATTTCTGACCCCAAAAATGTGAGCTTCCCTCAGGTTTTGTCTCCCATCCCGGTAAGTCCTGCTCTCCATTTCCTCCCCAGCTCCCTGCACCTCAGTTATCAATCACCTCTCTCTTAATGACTCCCATGTCCTTCAGGACAGTCCCCCTGTCCCCACGGAGCGCCACTCCCCAACTTCCCCTTTGACTATCCACATAAATCCCCCGAGAACATCTCCCATTCAACCTTTCCAAAAGTGAAGCCTTTATCTCCTCCTTCTCAGCGGCTCCACACCCCACTCGGGGGAGGTGGCACTTTCCTTGGAGTCGAGCCTTGGTTGGTGGCAGTCCCAGGAACGTCCAAGGGACATGTCTGACGCTCGGCCCACGTTTCCATGATGGGGTGCTTTCCTTGGCACCCCTAGTTACAGTTCTTTTCCTTTCTGAGTGCCGCCCTCAGCTTCAGGCTCATCCGTTTACCCCTGAGCTTCTGGAAAAGCTTTCCTGAATCTCTGCCTGAAATCCTTCTCGTCTCCTGACTTTCACATCAGCCCAGAAATAAATCCCTAAGGCCCTGGTGGAATCCCACTCTATCATTACCTACTGAGTGCCAGGCACTGGGTGGGCCCTGGGGACGTGTGAGCGAGCGAAGCAGGGGAAAGGCTCGCCCGGCGGAGCTTACGAACTCCTGGGAGAATAAGAAACAAAAGCAGAAAACGCGCAGCATCGGTTCCCTCCCCTGGCGTCTTCCATGGCTCCTCATTCCTGCCCTCCCCACCGGGAAAATAAAACCCAAACTCCTAGGCATGATGATAGCCAAGAGTCTCCAAAGTCAAGGGCCCGATTTCCAGGTGCCTCACAGTGTATCCTGCCTCACTGGCTCACTCACTGTCCCTGGGCGTGCCCCACGATGTCCCACCTCCCGGCCTATACCCACGAAATATCACTCACTCTTTGAAATGCTACATAAACATTACTTCCTCCGTAAAGCCTTTCTGTCCTGGACACCCATCAAAATGAATCATTTCTTCCATGTGTGTTTACAGCATGTTTACCCTATCCATCATTTTACACTTCTAAAACGTGTTGTGGATGAGGCACAGTGATATGTACACATGTGTATATACATACACACACGCGCATTTCTATATATACAGCTATTGCTTCATTCTGCTCTGTATCATTTTTTAATACATCTCCACCCTCCCTTCCACAAACAGTAAATTGTAAGATTTTTTGGAAATAGGACTTGTTCTTTTTCATTTTTATATCCCCCACCACACTGCTTTGAACAAGCTGTTGAATGAATGGGAAGACTAAATATATATTCATAGTAATATTGAGCATGATAATGGCCACTTGATTATTTAGTGAATCTCCGTAATAAAGATGGCCTTTGTATAAAAGTGCAATCATTTGGGGCGGGTTTCTTCTTCAAGGATGATGGGTGTTATTTTTCAATTATCACCAATTAACATGCACAGAGCAGTCACGGGATGACTGGCACTGGTGCTGGAGGGTTCTGTGGAACCTTACCGAGGTGGGCCTTGCTCTCCGGTGCTCGGGAGAAAAGTAATTTACCTTTATAGTCTTTGTGCCAATATGCAAATTAGCATATCCCCAGGAGCACAAAGAAGCCTGTGCCAAAGACCACTAAGGTAGTTCAGAACAGGTATGTCCCTCTTCACAGAAGTCATCACACAGAGAGCCAAACTAATGGTGGGATATCTCAGGGAGAATATACTCTAATCCCCAAACAACAAAAAAAAATTCAAATATTTAATTACAAGCTGTCTTTCAAAAATCAGCACTAATTACCTTCCGAGCTCCCCCCATGGCATCTGCTTTGCCAAATTACCTCTCTCCAGAATGTTAGAACTGCCTTTGTCCCTTAAGGCAAGATGTAGGTGATGGCCCTTAAGACGTGGGAAACGACGTCAGTCCATGGGCTTTAAATCATCCCGAGGTGGTAGCGCTGCAGACAGAGCCTTCGACAGCCGCTGGGCAGAATCTATGGGGGGTCAGGGAGCCTCGAGGACACGGCAGGAAACGAAATCATAATTCGGTCTATTTCCTGCTTAATAGATGTGACTCCCACAGGAATTCCCTTCTCCTCACATCCTCCACCTGGAAAACTTTTACTCGCTCCTTTACCCCCAGTTCCTGAATGCCTCTAGGAAGCCCTCGCAACTCCTGTCAAAGTTAGCTACGCCCTCCCCTGCACCAGCTAAACACGGCAAGTAAGGGCTTGTGACATGGACCTCTGGTGTGGTAACCCCACCGCAGATGTCAACGTCCAAGACCATGTCCTATTCACCTCTGGATTCCCAGAACCTGCCCAGTGCAGAGTAGATGCTAAATAAACGTACAGAATTTGTGTTTAAGGTCGAGGAAGAAAAATAGTATTTGCTACTAAATAGACAGATTCCTACATACCTCTCTGTGTACATATTTAATGCTAATAATCTAGGAAACAAAACTCTTCCATTTTCTGGTTCGGCAACACTGGCGCCAGAGTGGGCTGTCGGCTTTGCAGGCTGCGAGTGGGTTGCCATGGAAACAAGGTTCTGGATGGAGGCTCTGGCTAAAGAGTCCTTCTCGACTCAAAAGAAGCTGCAGAAATGAAAAGGGTATTTTGATTCTCCCTCTTTCTCTCCTTTTCTCCTAAACCTTGCACTGCTTTGAGCAACTTGAAAGCCGAAGCCAGCCAAGTTCTGGGGGTCAGGTCACCTAGAATTCCATACTCCTGGACCGAACCTGCCCACACAGCACAATGTAGATTTACCTCTGGGCCACCTTAATGCCTTCCACGCTGCCTTTACCATCTGTTTGTCATTATTGTCCCCCCATATCACACCAAAGTACCCCCAGGTTAAGTCCATCAACAACCTGCCTCTTCTCGATGACAACCAACCAGCAGAAGCTGCCTCCCAGTCCGAAAATAGTAGAGGAAGACACGGGGCAGACCGCTCAAAGAATGCGTCCTCCCCAAACAGGAGCCTTGTCACATGACCCACCAGAGAGTCAGGCGAAAAACTTGACAAGTAACACAGGAAACTGCCTCCTCCTTCCGGTCCACGTGGTGTGATGTCTGTCTGCTCTACTCCACACAAGCAGCAGCGGCCACACAGCCTCCAACCTGGTCAGCAGAGCTGCAATGGGCTCCCGCCGCGGACCTCAGCTGGAAGGCCCCTAGAAGTATGTTTGTTGGGTTGCTTGATATCTCATTGAAGTATTAAAATGGTGCGCTGCTGCAATGCTATGCACCTTGAAACATCCTCGACAACCCTGGTGAGATTCAAACACTGGGAAATTCTACAAAAAAAACAAACAAAAAAAAAACCAAAAAAACAACCTGTATAGGAACCAAGCATGGAGAAGCTCATGCGGTGCCAAGAGCCACTCTGGTTATGAAGTCACCGCCCACCTTCTTTTCACAAAGAGCTTTCTCCTCCCCTTGGGCATCCCAAAAGGGCTTCTTGATCTGGAGTCACACAAAGCTACAAAATCCAAGGCCAAACCCTGACAAAAAACTTCACTTCCACAATTAAAATGAAAAGGCTTTCCTAAGGCTAGTTCCCAGGAGTTATTGAATTCTCTCAGCTTCTGGGTTCTTTTCCCTTCTCTTAAATAAGCTTATTCTTTTGATGCAATATTCATGACTCCCAGACAGGAGGGTCCTCCATAACAAAAAGACAGCGCTTCCGGCTGTAATGAGTCTCCCCTTTCCTATCTCACTCGCACAGGCGTCCCTCGGTTGTTCTAAGGTGGTGTTCGCCTTCGCTTTTCTCTTAGCTGCAGGGATTTGTGGGAGAAGTCCACTCAGCGAGTCCAGTCGTTAGAGAGAAGACGGCCCTCGGACTGGACGACGTGCTCTGGCTGCACGGGGTGTAGCGAGGGTCTCTGTCAGATCTGAGCCCGGGGGCTCTAACCGGGGTCTCCGCCGATCACCGTTTTTTGTGCATTAGACAGACTGTCGTGAGCTGAGATTCAGAAATGCGGGTGGCTTGCAAGTGTAGAGCGTTTTCACCCCAGAGGAATCAGAAGATGTGTGAATTGACAATTCCGTAAGCCAGCTGGTATTTGTTTTTGCTTTAGTTTATTGTTGCCGCTTTTGCTTTGTCTTCATCGAAGGAGGGGCCTTGCCGTTGTCCAAACACTCAGGTTGACCTTATGCACTCTGTAAACCACACGTGAGCTTTGTGAGGATAAAAGGTTTCGCATTTCGACTGTGACTCAGAGATAGGGCATCGTCATAATCCCGTAGACATGAGGGACTGCCAGGTGCCTTATAGGAAAAACACCAGGTAAAAGACTGAAGAGATCTATACTCCTAAAAAAAGCCAGTGACCTTGAACAAGTCTGCAGCTCTGCCCCCGACGGCTGTGTGACGGGGCATAAGACGACCTCCGAGCCCGAGGTTGCTCATCTCCCCACTCTTACACTTTCTGGGGTTGGGGGTCAAATTAAGGGAGAGAACATGTTACTAAAAGAAACTATCTGTAAAAGTGTTTCTGCCTCCATCTCCTCCCCTTCCTCCAACTTCATTAGGCTTCTATTAGCTCTCAGGTTACATGCGATTGGCTGATCTGGCAGGCCCTAAAATTAGGTAAAAAGTCAGGCCTGTGGAGTGTCCTTCCAAAAGTCTGGGTTTGGGCTGAGGACCCAGGTTTGACCCAGGAGGTGGGTTATATGTGCCAACAGTTCAAGCTGGGTGAGTCCTGGCGTAGGAACGGATGGTGGCCTTGCTGTTGGAACAGAAAGGCTCAGGGACATCGTCAGCAGGGTGGAAGCAGACACAAGGGAGGGGACCGCTCGACCCGCTTAGCACAGAGCTGGCAGTTCCATTTCCTGGCACGAGCAGAGACGTAAACGCTGAGGGAGGGTACACTGCCTCTACCTGGAGCACCTCGGGGTTATCGGGTTTAAAAAGAGATTGATGGGGCCCTACCATTTCCTGCCGAATCTCATTCCCCTCGAGACAACGTGGTTTTAAAGTAAATCAAAATGAGGGGGCGAGAGGGTGAACCCGTGTTACTGAGGGACGGGAGCAGGTGGGGAGTTCGGGCGGACACGTGGACGGCCAGAGGCTCGGAGATGGGGACCGGAAGGGATGGGGGAGCCACGTCTCACCTGCCCTTGCAGAGGCAGAGCTCGATGTCACCCGAACAAAACGCAGATGGTGGCACCGTCTTTGCTTCCTGTCGACCTGATTCCTCGTGACATCTGGTGACAGGGGAGCCGAGCTGGGACAGCTCGGAAGCCCTCGATCGCTGCTGGGATGTGGTGGCAGGCGGAGTCTCTACACGCAAGGTCAGGGGTGCCGCAGAGGACTCTTACAGAGCAGAACAGGGACGCCTCCAATTCTTTCTTCCCTGTCGCCCCCCTCACCAGCCCCTTGCCCCACATTCCGCTCCGGTTCCTGCTGACAAGGCTGGGGTGACACTCCCCGTCCTGTGCCTCGATCACTCATGTCACCACTCGGAGTGGTCGCATTTGGCCGTCCTGCCCACACTTCACGGTGCCAGCGTTCTGTCCAGACATTACCTAACTCATCACTCACTGCCTTCCCTCCAGGGAGGTGACAGGAATTGTCCTCATTTCATAGAACTGGAGGCAGAAATGCCCAGGATCTAAAAGGTCTCCTCAGCTGCTTGCAATCAATTATGAGACTAGTCGGAGAGAGGAGGTCCCTTGAGACGGTGAGCTAGAATCCACACCAAAGAGCCTCTTCTGGACCCCTCACACTTCTTCCTCTGGGGGTTACCATGGTGGGCACACACCTGGAACACCGGCCCCCAGGTTCAAGGCCAGGGCACCTCGACGCCCAGGAAATGCCCAGAGCAGCTGGTTCTGCCTCACTTATTAAAACCACACATCAGCCACATGCAGCTGGGCTTGACCCTGACCAGTCAGGACCGAAGAAACACAGGCTTCTGCCAGGTTTCACAAGGGAGCTGAGGAAAGCGGTCCCGGCTGAGCAGAAGGCGTTACTGGGGTCCTAAACAAACGCTCACAGAGAGGGGGCGGCTTCACACCAACACCGAGGGTCAGTGGGAAATAAGCAAGGTCGGCACAAATTTGCACAATGATGTTCAAAATATTCACTTCGAACAAAGAGGAAAACGTCACCAAATAATAATCACTATTGGACTTTATTTCCTCTACTATCGATTAACGCCCAACAACTGCCCAGCGCCTTTTGTGGTTCGCTGAGTTCTCGCAAATACACTGGAGCGTCTGGTTCTCATCAGAACCCCGTGGAGGAAGTAGGGTGGGTACTATTTTTCCTTTTTTACAGAAGCTACAAAATATATAACCCTAAGCCAGTGTCGTAATGGTGGCAGTCACAGATCACGGACAGCAGACCCTCACGCTCCTGTCCCAGCTTCTTACCCTCGCTCCCACCCCGTGGGCTCTCGGTGCCCCAGAGGCTACTTCTTGCTTCGTAAAGAGGACCGGGTTTTTGACAGCAGGTGTTCTCAGAGGACTGGCAGCTACTCACGTCAAGCTGCATCTGCCCCACCCCGGCTCTGCGACTTCATGACACCTCGGCCTGTGGTGTGGCAACTGGCACAGCCACGCCTTTGGAAGACCTCAGATCGACTTGTGAACTGACCCCAGACAGAAAGCCGACTCTAGGGGCCCCTCCCGGAGGAGACAAGTGAAGGATTAAGCCCCAGAGTCGCAAGTCTATTTCCATCTTGCCCAGGAGGGGACAGACCCATTGTGTAAAAGGCGTGGCTGAAGGGCATTTAATTGTGTTCTCTCTGATGGAGATGCTTTGGAGGCAGGCTTTCAGCTGCACATCTGATTATCATGGGGCTTTGGGAGCTGCTTCCCTCCAAGGGCTCGCTCGGCTCTTCCTTGCACGTGCACATTCCACAGACCTTTCTAAGAAGCACAGGGCACTAGTTCAGCTCTTTTTCCCTGCACGCCTGCCTGAACACATGAGCTCAAAGCAGGCAGCCAGAATCCTGGTTAGGAGACACCACCTGCCAACGAAGCACTAACTACCCTCACCTGTCCGTGCATCGTATGTATTTGCATCTCATTTCATCCTCTTACAAAACATCTGAGAGAGAACGAAACCGAGGCTGACAGAAGTTGAGTAGTGTGTTGCAGGCTGAATTATTTGAGTCATTCTTTTTTCCTTGCTTCCTAGTGCAGATGAATCCCCTCCATCAACATTCTCTCCAGGACAGAGAAGAGGAAGAAGGCCCTCGAGACTCATCACAGATTCGGTGAGGGTGTCGGTGTGAGCTTGCTACTGCTTTGGCTAAACTGTGATATCATCTCACATTGGAGTTTGGGGAAGAACTCAGTAAGGATGCATTTCCGTATCTGACATTCACTGCCTGAGGCACTGTGCTAACAGCTACCACGAAGCCACTGCCCAGGGGAACAACAGGACCAAAATAGGGAAGGCGAATTATTTTTCTAAATCAGGTAGGAGATTATGTTCTCTTTATTATCAATTAGGAGGTCTTCCGGATTCTCCGGCACGCGCCACTAAAAAGGGCAGCCCCTTTTATTATGCTCAGCGCAATCAGAATGGCTTTTATTGTCCAAAAGCAATGAGGAAGCATTTTCATGTGGGGCTACAGAGAGCCGCCCAGTGCCCCAAGTCTGTCTGGATGGTAGCCTGCATCCTCCGCTCCCTGCCAATTTCTCACTTGGTATCAACTACGTAGTTGTGCTCTAAGCTGGGGAAACCTGAGGGTACCCAGAGACCTCACTCCCTGTCTTAAAAGGGCTTAACATCTAGTTGGAGTGAAGTGACCTTAGTACAAACAAAGCGATTAGCAACCGATTCAAGACAGCATAAAACCGAGTATTCATGATAACGGCAATAAATGTCAAATGATTTAAAACAGTGAAAGGCCATGAGGAGTGAAGTGGTCAGAGAAGGTCTTGTGGAGAAATGGGAATTGGCCTGAGCCGTTCAATGCATGGATGTGGATAAACAGAGAGAGAAGAAAATTCAAGCGTAGGGATTAATTTAGGCAGCGAACTAGAGTTCGGAATAAGTGTGATGAAACTAATGTATTTTATTATAGTTGTGTTTCAAACGAATATGCAAAGATCACGTGGATTGAGTGCTCGTTTAGTTCCCGACTGGTACGCAGAGGAGAATTCCATGTTAACAGAACTGAGCAAAGGCAGAGGAATCTTTAAGGTGAACATCACACCTCAGTGGAGAGCAGGATGCTCACTTAGACGCTGAGATGACGACTCTGATGCACCCTCCACACCTCCCACGCCTCCCGCAAGGGGAAAGTCCCTGAAATTACCCAGGGATACTGATGATAAAAATAGTTAGGTAAAGTGCTCTATATAGGCTTAGACCAATGATCCATTCAGACCAGGATTCAGTCATTGAAAATGACACCAAGTACATTAAAGAAAGGACATTACTGTCTTTTGTGATCTCAATCTTAAAAGGTTAGCGCTAGTACCCTAAACACCCTTAATTTCCTCTGATTATAGCTCCATAAAATATAAACTTACCTAAATTATTCTTCAACCAATTTGTATTTTCTGACAGTCTCACCTTTGAGGGAGATACATTCTATGTTTACTACCCACTATATTAAGTAATAATAATACCTCCTTTCATTTCTCCCAAATGAAGTCTCTCCTTCAAGCTTCAAAGGATGCCCGTTATTTCTAATACTCCAAGATGTTGTGGACAAATCTATCGTCATATAATTGGAACTTCTCTTGGCCTTCACCTCTCTAAATGGAAGAGTGTTGAACCTATCCTCACATTTAAAAATTCCTCTTGTTTGTTGGTTCTTGTTGGCCTCTTCAAGTGCTTTCTTGGCTTCATTTCTCTCAGTGTTTCTTCTTCTTCGCCATCATCATCGTCACCAACATGCTCTCAGATGCATCTTATGGGCTTTGTCTGATTCCTTAGGCTCCACCTGCCTTCAAGACCCTCAGCGGGGGTCTTGCTCCATCCTCAGCTATCTTTGTGTCTGATGAATTGATTTAAGCCAATCAGTTACTGCCTGGGAGTGACGGATCTTCTCCTCTGACTAGGAACACACAACCAGGCTACCTAGCTGCATGCCTTAAGTCTTGGCACCCCCTGCGATTTCCGGATCGAAGGTAGCATCACTACTTAGGGTTTGAGACCTGGCTTGCCAAGCAGCCACTGCAGGGGCCAGATGATGCAACTGGGAAGCACAGGAAACTCCTCTGGTATAGATTTTGACCCATGGGAAACAGGACAAAGGAAGGAGCCAAAAATGGTCTCTCTCTTCCTGCCTGCTTGCTGGCTGGCCTTCCTTCCACAAACTGCTCCAAGGTGTCCCACAGCCCAGGCCAAAGCTTTCCCATCTGGCAGAGCCAAACATGTGCCGGGACATGCTATGTCTTCTTGCTGGTGTCACGAAGCAGTGACCACTGTGATAACACATCATCGTACACCTTTTCTTCTTCCCACTCTCATTGCCCTTTCTCCTTACTATTTTTGGTCCTTGCCTGGCAAATAAAGCATGAGAACCTGGTCCTTAGGCCCTGTTTTCTAGGGAGCCTGGGCTGGGTAATCATAAAGAATACCACTAAAGGTTCACTAAGGATCTAGTGAATCCTGGGTTCCGTGTGGTCAGTTCTAGTGATACCAGGAGGAAATAGACAACATGATTGGAGATTCAACATACATATGAAAAAGGGTAAATAACATTTTAAAGCTAACATGTATTCTATGCCAAATAAATAGCATGAACAACAAGCATCAAAGGTACTAAAAGAGGTGAACAATACCTGAAACCATCAGACACCTCGTGCAGCCCATAATCAGGTCATAATCATCTGGATGGCAAAGAATAAAGCTTTAGCTTTTTTTTTTTTTTTTACAAAAGTTACCTTTCGACTCCCTCTTCTAATCTCCCCCGATATTTCTGAAATTTATTTCTATTGGCTTGACATTCCTGCATGTGAAAGACTTTAATGTCGATTGCACACTAAAGAAATTTCATTATGGCCTCTCTCTTCTATAAAAATATTAAAATGTTAAATTAAAATTTTTGAAGGAGTGGTTTCTAGAAGACCCCACGGTTAATGCATTTTATTCCGAGAAGCACCCATTTATCGTCTTCCTTGACATCTAAGCCAGTTCTTCATCCATGTCACAGTATTTTCTGCCATTCTGCCCACACCCGGTGCCTTCTCCATAATCAAACAACTCTGGCATTTCTCCCCATTCCACCTGGGTCTGAAGCCCAACACCCTAACCACTGTGCTCTCTAGCCCAGGCTGTGTTTTGAAACCTGTTCAATGACCCTCTCTTTACAAGTGCTTCATCTCTTTCTTACAATGGAAGGGTTATCTGAGGCAGTCCCTTCTGCACACCCCAGGGTGTCTCTGACAGTTCCGCAGGCAATCACGAAATCAGGTTGCTCATACAGGTACCATCCGACACCTTGGGCCCACAGTTTTACAGTTTCACCCTCAAGTTCTTTCCAAACTATTAGATGGATAGCATCCCATTTTGATGATTTATTTAAACAGTTTGTCAGGTCAACCATATCCTGTACGCATATGATTCAAAACATAAATGTTTGCTGTAGATGTAATTTTTCATGTCAACTTATGCACCAAGAGAAAATGACCTTTATTCCAGAGAGATGCAATTTCTTTATAAATAGTAACTCACAATGCCTCGGTGAGGCAATCAGCAGGTTCTGATAAAAAGAGGAAAAATAATAATGTAAATGTAATTTTCGATAGAACGGCAAAATGGTTTGGGGCCTCTATTATTTATTAATTACAACCCTACATGGAGATTTAAAGTTATTCCCATAATTTCTTGTCATTAGATGAATCTGAGTAAATAGCACATTTCTGAAGAGGAGTTATAACTGGGAAGTACTGTATAAAGGGAAAACAAAAGGGTAGCCATTTTTTCCTTTTCATGAGCCTCTCTGGAGAATCTTTCTTATCTCTGCAGGTTATACTCACCCATAATTTCTCTATTATGTACAAAGAGATTCTATTGCCTGTGACTGGATTTTCTATGGTGAATTCAAAGACTGCAAACTCCAATTAATGTTTGTTTGATTGAATCACAATTCTAAAAGTCAATCCTAAAATTCTTATCCTCAAATTCTCCATATATTGCTTTCAAAAGTCAAACAAGTTACTTTTGAAAAAGCCCAATTTTAAAAATATTCTTTTCCCTTACTTTGGGGAACTCACAGTACCACAGCTATTTTTGAAGTCGGTACGTGTCTGTCTGTGCGTGTGTATGTACCAAATACAAGATCCTCTAAGCAACTCTCAAATTAAAATCTTGAAGAAACATCTGTGATAAAATGACTCCTCTCTCTCTTCTGAGATTTCAACAGTGTGTTTATGCTCTTTGGGTATTAGACAAGAATCTAAACTGCTCATCCCCGGTAGGGGCACTTGAGGGAAAGAGTTGTTTAGTGTTATAGAATGCATCTCAAAGAAACTGGGGGAGTGGATAGATAGAAGTAGCAACGCAGCCCAGCAGAGTCTGGATAAACCACCGGCCTTAGGAGTAGCAATCACTTATCTCTGCGCTGAATAGGAGGGCTTGAGTTTCTTATCAGCATGAAGTAGCAATATGATAAACAGTCAAAAAAGAAGTGCAAATCTAAGCACAGAGAATGGATTGGCCTCTGACTGTCAAAGGGGCAAAGGAACTCCAAGGAAAGATGGTGGTGCTATCAGGATTACTCAGGCTTTTAGACCAGGTCGATGCACCCAACTAGAGCAGTAGATGAAGGCCTGCCCCATTTCATCAAACGGTCGATTAGATCTTACTGGGGAAACAAACTGAGGAAGACGCTTCAGGCCATGTAAAAACTTCACAGTAAACATGTGTAAGGGATGAGGGTCTAACTTAACTCCCAGGTCTGTGTAATCATCGAGTTTATGGAACAAGTCTGTCTGAATTCCAAGTGAGAAATTCACATCCAGGACGGTGGGGACCAGACATGAATGGAAGAGACAGTTCTAGTTTCACAGTCGAACTAAAAATCAGTTTAAGGACAGGAGGTGGAAGATGCAGAAATAAGACCAGAGAACAGCTTCTGCAGGATCTGAGGATCCTACTAAATGAGGAAGTAGGATGCCGGGGAGGACCTGTGCAGCTATCAGCTCTAGAAGCACCGCCAACCCAAATCTTCCTCGGACTGGGAGCTGGAATGTCTTTATATAGTACGCATTGGAGGAAAGAGCCAAATAAAGAAAAGCACAGGAAATAATGATCACCTAACAACAACGATAAAAGCACCTGCCGTTTCTTGAGTCCTAAGGAGGGTCTGAAAGCCATGCTCTAGTCTCCTCTTTGTGCATTCTATCTTTTCATGTTAATGCGAATCCTGCAATGTGAGTACTATTACCTACATTTCAGCGACAAGGAAACTAAGGCTGACAAAGGTTAACTCGTTCCAAGGTCACACGGCTTGTGAACAGACTAACCTATTCATGGCGAACCCTTACTTTATAAACACGTCTACCTTTTCCAATTCATTTGACTTTCCCTTTTTCTGTTGCTTCTTCTCGTTGAAGTTCCTCTTACAAAGCAGTCACCCTGCCTCTGTTAACAGAGAAGAGCCGGGGTAAACCTTGCCAGTGCTGGACAGGGTGGCCTGTGTCATCCTGGTCATCAGGTGAGGATGTCCCTCCACCATAGTTGGCAGGTGCACCCTCACACTCCAGTCCATGGTATTTCAATAAAGAAACTTTACCAAAGAACAAAAAAACCAGAACGGTCCTTGTCGCCAGAAAGATGACTCTGTCTCAGGGAAGGTGGCATGGTACCTATGCAATGCTGACACTCTGAAAACAGTCCCTGCAGTTCTTCCTTCCCAATGATTTAAGGCCAGGAAAATACCATGTGTCACCTCCCCACTTAGAGGTATCACATTGCAGGTCACTGGATGCTGCCTTGTCACTTGCATTGAAGTCCCTGAGCTG
Organism: Eonycteris spelaea; assembly: GCA_003508835.1. Lineage (NCBI taxonomy): Eukaryota > Metazoa > Chordata > Mammalia > Chiroptera > Pteropodidae > Eonycteris > Eonycteris spelaea. The sequence goes on from PUFA01000037.1 coordinate 795,061, forward strand.
GAGCTGGTTTTCTGCACCCACCAGAGTTAGCCTGGGCGAGGGCCACACCCCAAGATGCAGCTCATTAGGAAGCCTCGCTCGTTAGGGCCCATCACACAGTGTCAAGGGTAATTAAATCAGGGATTAGTGTCACCGAGAGAGCTTGGTGTAGGCCTGGTTCATGTTAAAGCGTTTGACACTAAGCGGTGAAGGCAGACAAGGTTACTGTTAGCTCCTAGCACGGCACCCCCTCTCTGAGGCTCGTGGGTGCTGGCCCACAGGTCCCTCGAGCAGGAGAAAGCTTTATATTTTAGTTTCCCTATAACGATTTCTTCTCTACTCCGAGCCCCAGTTTGCACTTATTGGATTTTTTAAAAAAATACATGACACATTTCACTCTTCAGATCCTATTTAAAAACACCTTTCCTTCAGTTCACCAGAAGTGGCTCTGGTCTGTCCTCGCTAATGGACAGAGCTGCCCCAGTGGTCCTGGTCTCTTAACTAGCTATCTGCCTGGGCTGCAGTGCAATGTGCCTCTCACGTACTTCCTGTGGCAGTCTAAATTAACGTAGCCTTTCTAGAAAGCGATTGGGTTGTATGTTCCAAGAACTTGAAAAACATTCATATCCTTTCAACCAAGTATATACTTATACTTCTAGGAATCTATCCGAAAAAGATAACCAGATACACAAAAGAAGTTTGTAACACCAAAGATGACCACCACAGCATCATAAAAATAAACAAGTTGTAAACATTAACATTATTCAGTAGACCACTGAATTCCATATGTTAGGATATCATTGTTCCATTTATTTGACAAATAGTTATTTGCTAGGCGCTCTGAGAATTTAATGGTAAACCATCTACATATAGCCATCCACTGCCTTCTCAGAGTTTATAAAATTAATGTTTTTAAATTTCGATGATATGAGAATTTGTTTATATTAAAATTTCAAGTGAAAACCCAAAATTTCTAATTACACTTACAATAGTACTTCAAGTAGGTACAAAACTATGCTTAAGAAGAAGGGCCTACACTTATGTGTCAATAGGGATACCTCTGGTTGGTGAGGTTAAGAGTGATGTTTTCCTCTTCTTTATGCTTTCCTATTTTTTTTCTGACATAATTACTGTGAGCATATATTACCTTTAGAATTAAAGGAGGTGGGGAAAGCATTGTGTTACTAAAAACATGTGAACAAACAGAAAAATACAATCGAACTCCTTTCTCCAAGAAATGTGATTCTTATCTTGGCTAAGAAGACTCACTTCTGCCTTTCAGACTACCAGTTACTATCTTCCATCTGGACTTAATAATCACCAAGGAGAGATAAATAGGAAGCAAATGAAGTCACTAGAGAGGAAAGGTGACAGCCTGCCTTCCCTACCCCGTGGCTTCATTCAGACGGCTTTGTGATTCTGGGGCTGAATTCCTGCGTGTCCCCTGCTGACCCCAACACCCAAGCCATCAGGGGGACAGTCCAGGCACATCAGCAGCGGGGTTCAGTTCTTCATTAAGATTACACTTTCAACAGAACATCCAAAACAGTGGTCTGGAAGCAATAATCCAGAATCCCATCATGGCGCAGGCTGGGGGACAGACAGCTGGGTCCCGGGACGCCAAAGGCCCAGAGGGAAAACAAAGCCACTGTGATTCCTCTCGCCAATCACCCAGCACCGTGCCCTGGTGTATGTTCTAGCTCCTGCTGAGCACACTGCCTGTACGTAACAGGTGTGGGCTGCTACGACGCCTACAGAGCCGCTCACGCAAGACCTGGAACCACGATGTTTGCTTAGACCCTGAGGAGGATCATCACGTGTTTGTTCAGGAATAGTCACACCCAGAGTGAGAAGGGGGCAAGAAGATGCAGGAGTTGTCCTAATTTGGTCTTCCCCCTCCCCGTGTTACCCAGCTCGGGAAAAACGATTCTTTTCAGTCAGTTCATAAAGCACGACCGACCACACAATCGCCTTACAAAGACAGCTTTTAGGGTGGCCCTGACATCCCAGAGTCACAAGCATACGTACCCATCCTGTTGTATCTTGTTTTTCTCACACATATCACCTCAGCTGTCCAACTGAGGTATCTGAAAAGATAGCTCTCAGCATTGACCTAAGTAATAATCGGAATAAGAAGAGCTATTTATGAATCGACGATTATGTGATAGGTCATTTACTGTTTCTGAACTTCCCCACGGTCAAAAGAAAACCTAGGCTCAGAGAAGTTAAGTAAGTGGACAACAATTGCCCACAGATGGCATTTGAAACAGGGCCTGTCTTCATACAAAACCCAGCTCCTGTCTTTCCACAACATTCTGTTACCTCAAGAAAGAGGAGGGTCTTTTCATGAGATTGACATGACTGCCCTTTACCTAACGAAATCCATGTGCTGTGCAAACATGAATGTCCTATGATCCAACTACCTCACCACTGCCTCCCTTCTTGCTAATTGGTGATGGATAAAGCAAGGACAGAGGTGGTCAAAGCAGAATGACAGGGCAGGAACAGGGCTATCTCTTGTGATTAATATCACTTGCACAATGAACGCCACTGGAACAAAGATGAAAATCATTATTCTATCTATAGTCCAGCTAATGTAAGGGCTCAGGTTAGCATCTAATGGTAATTTGTGGGCAAGCGTTTCTACTTATCCAAAAGGATGGTGATGCATGCGTTCGAGGTTTGCCCTGTAAAGGTCTAGTTTATTTTTATTTTTAATGTGGACAAAGTGAAACAAAGAACATTCGTATTTGCTCCAGACTATATGCTTCTGAAAGCTAGATGAGAGTAAGGAAGAGGTCTCGTTTACCTTAGTTTATACGTTGTTCTAGTCAAGAATTCATCCTGGGTACCTACTGTGTATTAGATGCTACGGGTACGAAATCATCTGTGCATAGGACTGTGCTGCGTGTCCATAGTAGTTACCCAGATAATGTGGGTTGAAAGCATTTATCGATTACAGATAACAGTAGCAGAAACGAGGGCACTGATCTCTGGACCCACAAATTCGAATCTATTGCTCTAACACCTACAAAATTCATCCTTTCGTGTACCTAGCTGGCCTCTGTGCTTCCAAGGAGCACTGAAATCCACAGATTACTAATGGATTGCAAACATAAGAATGTCATTTCATCAACACTAAATGGGTTACATTTTCATTTCACTGAGTGCCTTCTTGCTTCCAAAACGCGGGCCAGGAAAGCAGCAGCACCTAGCTGACCCCTTCACCACTCATTATCCACTCCTGCCCCATCCCAAGGCCTCATCAGCAATTACAGTCCTGATCCTGTTAGAGAACACCGGTCTCCCGCCCCTGAAGTCCTGCCTCATGTACTATGGGGAGCGACCTCACAGGTGCAGAGAATCACCAGGTGTCAGAATCCCAACCAGACAACCTGGTTCCGTTCTTGATGTGGGTCCACTCTCAACCAACCCACAGCAGTGAATTTAGGCCAATGCTAAAATTGGTGTGTTTCAGTCTTACTATTATTCAAGATGAAATGAAAAGAGCTACCCTCCTTAATACTTTAAAGGAATATGAAAGAGATTTATTGTCTGATGTCTGCAAAACTCCTCAAAGAAAAATTCAGTGAAAAACGATGGATTTTTATTGCTTAAAATATTGATTTTTTTTTTTTCAGTTTTAAAGATGGCTTCACGGGATGCTACTATAGAATGCGAAGAGGAAGTAGAAAGAATGTGCACAGGAAGGAGAGAAACTTTAGTAATAATAACCACTCTCCGCGAAAAGGTATAATCATTATCTTCCAGTGAGTTGTGAGCAGTGCCTCGGGAATCCCCAGAGGGATGTCCGAAGCTTTTCGTAGTGGTTACTTATAACAGTGACCTGAGAACCCACACGATGCCAGGGAAGACATTATAGCAGATGAATAATGAAGAGGGTCAAGTGCATGAAGAATGAAGGTGCACGTTTCCTCTCTCCCTCGCCCCCCTCTCCTCCCTGCCCTCCGATGCGGGTCTAATAGAAGGGCCGCCCCTGTGATGCTGAGAAGCTCTGCTACATTCGGAGGGGCAGGTAGATGTGGCTTCCTGCCCTGGGTTGCAGCTTTCGCTTTGTCACCTGTGTCTCAGCAGCAAGGAGTGCCAGCTCGCCTCACGCTTTGTGCCTCTTGGCAGATCAGTGGCTCTGAGCCAGTTGTCAGGTGCTGGGATTCATTTGTGGACAGAGGTAGAGCCCATCTCAGAGAGGTGCCCTCACCACATAAAGACGGCACCTGCTTATCCTGCCGGTACCCCGACGCCGGTCCCTGGCCATCCTCTGCCCTCCCAGCCCCGCTGCCTGCATCCCCAGATCCATTCCCTAGGGCAGCAGTCCACAGGAAAAGAGACGAGCAGGGGTGACTGTCGGCATTCAGACGACAGAAGCTTGGAGGAGATGACATCTGGGCTGTGGCACAATGCACACGGCCCACAGCCCACTTGTTTCTAAAAGGAGAAACCCAAGGCTCAGCAACAGTATGCGGCTTGCCAACGATAGTGTGAAAAGGCCCGCATGGGGAAGGAGTGGGACTGGGCTGAGCTCGGACATCTGGTCACCACACTCCGTCCGTGACCGCCCTACAGTCTCCAGGTCTCGCTTTCATCCTCGTGATACAGAGACTGGGAGTAAATGACCTTTAAATACGTTCCAGTTTTGACGCTCTAAAACCTTGTCACCCCAAGTGTGTCCATAGCTTGCTAGAAATGTGCCATCTTGGCGCCCACCCCAGAACTACTTAAAAATACTCGCAATTTTAATAATATCCCCGGGCGATCTGTATGCACATTAAGGTTTTACAAGTATTGTTCTAGAACACTTTATCATGGATTGATAATCATCGGCTCTAACTTGGGGATTATAAAATAAAGCCAAACAAATGCCATACTGAATGAGCTCTCCCCTTGAAGAAAGTATCACTGTTGCCCATTAAGAGGACCTGACACCGTGCTACAGTTTGTCATCAGATTAAATCCCGTCCTATGCAAGGTTTTTCTTTCTCGCTGTTTTCACCCACGCAGGCGCCCCATGCCTCGGAAGTGACTGACGCAGTCCTTGTGGCTGTTCTCATGTGGTGTCCTGTTTCGAACATATCTCAGCTGGATCGCCTGACGGTCTGTAGTCTATTCCACATGGTTAAGGGTCCCAACAGACACGTCTTGAGGCATTTCAAAATCTCACGAGGAGTATCAAACCGTGGTTTGACGCAGCCCTTCCTTTCTGGATGTGCTTGAGAGACTGTAATGTGACTGAACGTACAGTGTGGCTCTGTTCACCTGCCCAGGGGTTAGTCAAACAATAATAAAGAATTCCCCTCGTTCTCCTTACGTAGTCCGACGTTGCATGCCATTCAAATAGAAATGGACAGATTTGATCTCTGCACTTAAGAAATTAAAAAGGATTATACAAGGGCTTCTTAACGTCAGTGCCACTGACATTTTGGAGATGGCAGTTCTTTGTCGTGGGGCTGCCCTGTGCGCTGGGAGATGTTTGCTGGCTCCCTGGCCTGTACCCACTGGATGCCGGCAGCACTCGCCACTCGTGACAACCAGAATGTCTCCAGAGACTGCCGAATGCTCCCTGGGGAGGGGGATAGCCTCACCCTGGTTGAGAACCGCTGGTTTAGAAAACACAAGTGTGGACAATCAGGAAAGGCCGAGGAAGAAATCTATGGGGACGCGATTCGGAAAAGCCACGGCGCGAACGCTGAGCAACCATATCGATGGGTGAAATCAACAGAGGCATTAATAACACATGTGAGTCGACAGGCCGGTGAAGGGAGGAGGGACCGTGAGAGATACACGGCTCAGAAAGGAGAAACCAGAAAGGCGGACAGGCTACCTGCAGTTCTGGCAGACATCTCTTCCTGAAGAGCAGAGGCCCCCATTATTAACTGAGACGTTATTAACTACGATGGAACGAATGTAAGAGACAAAGAAAAGGGAGCAAGGACGTCGGGCAAGAAGGACGATATGAAAATATCACTTTGAAATATTAATTCTCAGCAGGTCGACCACACACAGATTCATAAATTCTACAGCTGGAATGGGTGTCAGATTCACATTCTTCAACGTCCTCATTCTCTACATAACCCAGAGAGGTGAATGCACTTGTCCAAGGTCACTGTTTCCTGGAGGCAGAACCCGAACATAAACCCCAAGGCCTGTGAAGGCTCGGGCTCAGAACTGCCCTTGGTTGCCCAGTACCCAGAGCTGGACCTGGAGACTATTGGGGACCGATGATGTCTGTGCAAATTGAAACTGGATCTCTTATAGCCTAATACTCTTTCTACTGTGCCCTCCGCCTGTTGTGGTTTCTAAGGATTTTTAGAGTGTGGAAAATCTGTTAATGAAATGGTAACTAAAATAGCATCTGGTCTATCTATGTGTCTTAGAATAGAAAACAATAAGGATAGAGTTTAGAATGCGGTTCAGACACCTCACTCAATGGAGGAAGTGTGAGAGTGGGTAGACAGATGAGAAGACCCTGATCAACTGTCCAGTGACAGAAGGAGGTGCCTTCCAGGTACCACTGCAGGAGACAGAACTCTCCAGAGGCTGGAAGGGGCCTGCCGTACAGTACTCACTTCTCTATCCAGCCGCCACAAGAACAAGCTCCAGAACCCAGCCCACATTAACTAGCCCCAGCAGAGGACAGAGCTGAGCCATCGAAGAAGGAGAGAGACACCTCACCCGAGCCAACATATCCTATCGCCTTAAAAAATGCTAAATTTGGTTTATGCTCAAGGTCAACATTCGAGCCTGCAGATCAAGACTGTACATGTCCCAGCTCCAGAAAATCTTTCGTCTACGGACATGATACCCTGAACAAAGCCAATTCCGTCTGATCTCGGAAGCTAAAGCAGGGTTGGGCTTGGCTAGTACTTGGATGGAAGACCGCCTGGGAAGACCAGGTGCTGTAGGCGTAAAAAATTAAAAATAAAATAAAAAATAAGGGATTATAAGCTGACAAGGTCCTTGCAATCTGTGAGGTCAACCAAGTGTTGCTTCACCTAAAAATAAAAATAATAAAATAAAATAAATAAAATAAAAAAAATAATAAAATAAAGTGAAGTGAAGTAAAATAATAAATGAAATAAAATAAAAAATAAAACAAAACATAAAAGAAAGAAAAGAAAAGAAAGTGTCTTTGCTTGTAGATGCTGAAGATCCTGTTCTACAGTTCAAAGTGTCATATGCCACCAAAGACAGAAAGGTTTAAAATATAACTGCTGGTTGGGGTAACACACTGGCTGAAACTCATTCTCATTCGACTCCCAGTCAGCGAGTCAGAGAATTAACGACACCAGGTCCTTCGCGGTGCGGTGGCAGAACAGACATGAAGTCATTGAGGAATCTCTGGTTTCTGACGAGCGGAAGGAGGGAACGCAGAGAAGGAGGCTGAGCACCCAGATATATTTAGAACGCTTGGCCATTTTGCTGAGCCGACATGGCCCCCTCTTCAACTGGACTCGGACAAATAGCTGTGTCCCGAGGGGTTTTGTCATGCTAATGTGCTCGGACAGCTCCGCTTCGCAAAGATTTAGAGGTTTCTGTAAGTTTGTTTGCACCGAGCTGAGCTTCCTTAGAAAGCTTTCATTAATCAGGATGTAACTGAACAGAGAGGGGCACTTGGGACCTACCTGATTACAGGCAGAGGAGAAGGTGCAGTTTGGGCGGAGTCCAAGCGGGTAGCAAGAAGAGGCATCTTGTCGGTGCCAAACACTGTGCCAGCTTCCCAGAGAAAGTGATTTCCTGCAGCTTTAGGAGAGAAGCATTATCTTTCCTATGCAGATGAGGCAGCCGATGTTCAGGGGCTTTGAAGAAAACTTGGCTGTGGTCATTGAATGAATAAGTGCTGGATTCTCTGACACCGAAGTTTAAGCTCTTTCCACTTCATCACGCAGAAAAGCTAGGAAGGAAAGGCCAACCCACTGAACACCCTTCCGGGTGTGAGTTATCACCAGAGCTCAGGATCTCGAAGGCCTGGGCAGATGAGGGCTCCTGTGCTTATTCTGTACTTATCGAGCACCTGTGATGAGCAGAGCTCTGTTCTGAGCACTAACCGGATGAAAATGAAGGTCGAACGAAAGATATATAAAAATAGTCCCTCCTATACACGAGCTCGCCACCTAACTAGGAGGAACAAGTAACACAGAGCAAACAGTTAAGTGATATAAAATAATGTGAGCTAGATAACAAGAATTATGGGACTTAGAGGATGACGAATATTTCTGTGAGATAGTGCAGTTATGGGAGGTCTTTACCAAAGAGAAGGGCTCAGGCTGATCTTTGCAGAACGACTAGCATTTCAGGGGATAGAGAAAGGGAAAAGGACAATCTAGAATGAAAGACAGGCTATGAACCAAATCAAGACCAATGCATTTGTCCTGGACAGAAGCTTAGAGCTTGACTCAAGAAGGTCACTTGGATACAGTGTTGGGAACAGCCTTGTTGGAGCAGAGACAGTGTGGAAACAACTGAGACTCTCGACTGTCAAGAAGTCTATGAGCGATAATGGGAAAACCGGGTGAGTCTTTAGGATTTAGCCAATAGTGGTTATTGTTTTAATCTTACAAGTGGAAGCCTCAGAGTGGACAGAAACACACTGAATTTGTTGGCATAGAGCAACAAGAGGGTACGACAAAGCCCGGAAAACCTCCCCTCATCTGTCCTTGGTCTGCTCCATCGAAATATCCCAAGCACTTTCACGGAGTTCTTTATCAGGGTACATAAATAAATCTTTTGGAAAGTTCTCCATATACAGCCAAGAGATGTCCACATTTGACATAAAAGGAAGACAATACACTTGTAGATAAGCCACAACTCACTAACCACCACGTGAGTGAGACTATTTCCAAAACACTGCCATTTTGAGCCCTAATTTTTTTTCTCAATTGGCTCCAGAATCCTGAGAAAAAACCATAGGGCTTCACAGACAGCTTTGAGTGTGCAACTGCATGAATGAATGAATGTTGTCATCATGGTGATGCTCTAGGTGATTGTGACACAGTAAGAGATGTGTACTTGGTCTCTGTCCCTGAGTCCTGAACAGCGCTCCTGAAACCCTATTTTTCCAAGTGATCAGAAGTGTCTTGCACACAGTGCCTAAATCCTTGAAATCTCCTTGGTGATGGGACATTTTTGTTCCCATGAGGTGACTCTTGGTGGGCTCTTAGATGGAGACTGGTCACTACAGAGGTCAAGCCGTGATTGGATGCTTGGAACGCTCAGCCCTCCGCCCCATCCTCTGGGGGGAGGGAGGAGAGCTGGATGGAGACTGAGTGAACAATGGATCGTGCCTACATGATACATGATGAAGCCTCCGTAAAAATCCCTAAAGTACCAGGTCAAAGAGCTTCTGGGTTGGCGAGCACATCCACGAGCGCGGAGAGCAGCATGGCCTGACTCCGCGGAGACGGAGGCTCCTGTGCTTGGGACCCATCCTATGTACCTCTTCATCTAGGTACTCATCTGTCCTTTATCATGTCCTTCATAACAAACAGATAAATGTTAGTAACTGTTGCCCTGAATTCTGCATAGCATCATGGCAAACTGTTGAGAATGAGAAGACAGTTATAGAAACCCCAATTTATAGGTGATTGGGCAGAAGTACAGGTGACAGTCTAGGACTTGCGACTGGCATCTGAAGTGGGGGACAGTCTTGGGCTCTGAGCCCTGTCCCTGTGGGGTCTGCATTAACTCCAGGTTGTTAGAGTCATGATTAAATGGTAGGACACCCAGATGATGTCTGCAGAATTGGAAAATTGGTTGATGGGGGGGGACCACACACCTGGTGTCAGAAATGTTGTGAGTAAAAGAAAGTGTTTTCCTTTTAGCAGTCCAATACAGTGAAAGTGTTTTTGAGAAGAATGAGAGTTATGCTAGCTGAAAACAGATCTGTCAAGAATCCACCATAGCCGAGCAGACGTGATCATGTTTTTAACTACCTTCCCTCGCCGGAGTACACACAGAACCACAGAGTCCCGGGTCACGTGAGTGTTATCTGTCCCACCAAAGCATCCCCTGTATTTAGCCCCCAGCCGCCTGGTACAAAGTGGACCCCTTATACGTGTTTTACGGAAGGATGAATGACTGAAAGACTGTCCCAAGCACAACGTGACCCAATTTATCACTTTACAGGAAACGAGGCGAACCTCCTTCACCCAGCAGCGTCGGCGAGAGCCAGCTCACAGATGAAGGACATTTTGCAAAGGGCGCAGCACACTCTGTTCTCCCCATTTAAGTATGTATCCTTCATGCACACGTGCATTCATTGGGCATCCGTGTGTGTGTGTGTGTGTGTGTGTGTGTGTGTGTGTGTGTCAGCTAGCTGGAATTCACAACCAGTCTTCATTATCTCTTCCTTATGAGATTCTGTCTTCCTGATGGAGTTAGGATTGTTTTCCCCATTGAGCAGGTGGCTAAACCAAGAACTAGGGACGTGGCACTACGTCCAGGTGCGTGCTAAGGTGAGACATTTTGCACTATTAAATGCAAAGTGTCTGAGACGTCACAGTGCTTGGGCTAAAGAGCACAGGCTTTGAGGTCAGGAAGACTGAAGGATGAGTTTTCTTTCCCCCACTTTCTCATTGTGCGATCTTAGAGAAACTGCTCTTACGAGGCCGTTGTTTCTACAACAGTCAAATAGCACTTAGGTCATAGCATAGTTGTGCTGCTTGAGACCATGAGCAGCGTCCTTAGGATGGAGCCCGGCACGCAGAGAGTGCGGGGGGCGGCAGGGGTCCGCGCTGCCAGGCCTTTGGTCTCTCTGCCCTCCTTGCCTTGCTCATGGAAAGAAGGGAAACAGATCTGAGTGATGAGCACGGGGACAGATCTGAGCCGGCAGGGCTGGGCCCTCCACTCCCAGCTGTTTGTTTTTGCTTCATGCCTGAGGAAAGTACACCTTCTGCTCTGTCCTGTGAACTCTGCAGGGGCTTATTTGGCAGGGCCAGCTCTGAGTTCCAGGAAGCCAGGTGTTTGAGAACGTGAGGTTAGTTGAAAAGAATGTTAGCCAAGCCTTTTGATCATATCTAAGCCACGTCTCCCAGCCTAGTTTTATCAGCGATAAAGGTGACATTTCCATTTCCAACTCTCTCCTGTCTCTGCCTCTCAACTGGTTTTGAACTTGGGGGAAGAAGTGGGTGACCTTCATTGGGTCCACTCAACCCTAATGGGAAGTATTTCACAAATGGCACCTAGGGGCAAAACCAAAGCGTAGCGGTCTCTCTTGTCTGTATGAAGTCACTCAACAGGTTAGTTTGCTACCAGTGTCATTACAGCACACAAGACTGTACTGGATTCCACCTGCCAAGTTAGTATGAATAAATGAGCCAATTTTCTAATGCTCCTCATGTGTCTACCAGTATAACAACAGCCACAGGTGACTGTTCGCATCATTATACCATGAACCCCAGCTCTAATGGGTATGTAAACAGGCTCTGAGGACAGCTCCCTTTGGTGATATTTATTCTGTACTTATTGTTGTTCGGGGCAATAAAAGTAATGAAAATAATAATTACACATTACCAGCAAATTTACAAATTCCAAGCAAAGTGGTCAGCATGTGGCTCGGTGGTCAAATTGTTGTCGTATCTTTTTAAATTATGCTTGTACTGTCAGTGGTTATTACATTATGAACAAACTCATAAGAAATAAAGGAATAAAACCAGAAATTAATAAACAAGTAAGAGCCGATGCGGAAATAGAAGTTTGTGTGCAATACAGTTCGTGGGCTTCACATTCAGACAGCAGCCTCCTTCCCCCGCTATTCCAGAGCACCCCAAGAGTTGGTACTACTTTGGAATACCAGTTTATGTAGAATGATCTAGAAAGCCAGGGAAATATAAAATATAAAAACATGACAGAAAGACTGTTAAGTGGCAACTACCAATCAAAGGGTCCTTTATACATCACTGCCACTTTTTATGCCCAGGATTTCATATAAGAAAAAAAAACAACAACAGAGAAACAGCATCTAGTAGTCAGCGACATTGAGTCTACTTTCCTTGAAAAAGACTCTGATTAAAAAAAACTTTTTTCAAAAGTATACCACATAATAGAAAATACTTCTGTTCTATCTAGAGGTCCTTATTTAATTTAGCAAATTCCTGGTTTCCAGAAGGACAATGAAACTGGGAGGACCTTAATTTAAACCCTACGTTTCCAAGCTTTTGCTCCTCATGCAGGGGAAGTCAGGATTCTCTGAGCCAGGAGAAAGGAGGCGGGGAATATAAAAAGAAACGCTGAGTTTTCAAGAGTCACAAATTATTTAAAATGATTTTGACTCCTGAGGAGGAGAAAGCTTGAGAACTTCAGAAGACAGATGTGGTCAGCAAATTCCCTTCCAAATTAAACACAAGTCCGTCTAGCCTTCTGCCTGCCCCTCATGGCTACCTAAACTCCTCGAATAGCTACCCTGCTCCAGAGTTCTCAGTAATCACCTCTGCCCAGAACTCGGAGAGCGTAAAACTGCCAGACGGCAGCGTGATTTACGTGGTGACCTGAAAGATGAAAGCAGTTTTTGCATTTTTATTGGGGAAAACCCATTAACTGAATAATTTACATTTCCCTCTCGAATTTCCCTCTAGTACGAGCATTTCCAAGTTTTTGTCAATGTCCAGTCTTAGGAAGAACATTAACTTTCAGCACCGCCACCATAATCATCCGTCTACATTGTAATGGGAAGATTATAGAAAGTCAACTTGGCTATGTTCAAGTGCAGGGACTTTGTTCTAGACTTGCCCATCGTCAGCCTGCTGGCTGGAGGATGCGGATGGCTGGGAGGAGCTGGGAAGCGGTGAAGCCGCCCGGGGAGCCAGCCTCTGAGGGGCACCCACCAAGGTGGCCAGGAAGAGGTAAATGCTTCATCTTTCCGAATCACGCATTTCCTTAGATTCCCAAATGTCGCTCATTCAAGGAATTCCTTCATAATTTAATTTTGCCACGTCCAGATACCACCTAAAATTTTAGTCACTTAATTGTTTTTAAATTAAAATTATTTTACATCAATTTTTTTTTTTTTTGCTGAATCTGAGTCTTAGTGACAAAAATCAATGAAATGATGAGTTCGATATGGACTATTTTCTAAGACACGTTTTTCTAATATATGTTTAAATGTTATATCTTTATAATGTAGCCCAGGTACCTAAAAATATTCCTATACCAATTGCTTAGCTTTGAGCATTCATTACACGTGGGCTAAAGGTTCATTAGGAGAAGCTGGGTGAAGCGTATCGGGGCATACTCTATACTATTTTCACAACTTTCCTATAAGCCTAACATTATCTCAGAATAAGAAGTTACCATTCATTGGACCATGCTGATACTGAACAAGGTCCCACAGATAAGTACAATATCAAGTTTCTTTGTGCCTCTAGGTTTGGCTAGAACTTTATCATGCCCCTGTGGAAGTTATGGTTAATACATGTTTCCACAGATGACAACTTGCTGTTGACGAGGTCATGAGAGATTCTGGAACATGCTCTCTATGCTGGACTATGAATAGCACCAAAGGTTGAAACCAAAACGAGACAGGAGCTGGGGGTGGATCCCGAGGGTTTGGTGTTATTTGCGAGCTGGTTTAACATACTGGAGAACAGCCCTGTGTTTCAGGGGCAACCTGGTCCAATTTGGAGGGGCCACAGTTTTCAGATGCTTAGAAAAGTTATTAGTGAGCTCTCACTGCACACGAAGAATCCACACAGGGGATGCTGAGGTTCCAGCTCCTTCCCACAAAGACACTCCAGACTGGAAAAGAATGTCCCAGAAGGTATGCCACAGCGCGCTGGTATGCTGCGAATGCATCAGCCGAGAGGTGATGTTCGCCTTTAACGCTTGGGGTAACTGGTGGGTCTGTTGTAAGCCACAGTCCCCGAACCCATCACCTCCAGCCATGAGAGGACATGAAGCTACTCCAGGGAAAAAGAGAGAGAGCTCTCCTGCCATAAATGAGTCTGAGAAGCACTGCCCTAGAAGCTTTCAGAGGACCTTAAGTCCTCACATCTCTGAGTCTCCAAGTGACTAATGCCCAGGACTGCACAGTCTGGGACCACGATTTGAGAAAGTTGGATTATTCACTAATTTCTTTCATGTGCAACCTTAGAACAATCAACTTTCAGCTCCGTTCCTCTGGTGGTAAATGAAGGTAAAAATGCCTTGGTTTTAGAGCCTGTCTGAAAGTAGCTCAAACTCTCTCAAGTGGCTCTAGAATAATAGCCATCCCCCTGCCTTTAATCTCGAGACCCTTGGGGAACAAGTCAAAGTTGCTTTAAATGTCATAGCCTTTCAACTGGCCTCCCCTGCAACCTTTAAGAAATGATGACAGTATGTCTTCTAGGCTTACTGTATATCCAAAATCCTGAAAAAAAAGTGATTAAAGAAAAGCATCTCTGAAAGCATTTTTAAGCGCCATGATTCGGAAAGTCTTAATCAATCGCATTTCCTTCCTGACTTTTAGAAATTTCCCACATCTAACTGGTTAGAGGTTATCATGTGTATATAAAGCTCTGCCCTCCAACGCAACCAGAGGATACTCATTAAAATTCGTAACAAAAAAAAAAATGGAACTGGAGTAGAAGGAGGAGACCAGTTACCTTCACTCATTCCCCCCCGTTCTTCCATTCATTCAGCGAGTGTGACTATCAGATATGCACCAGCGTGAGGCTCATTGGCTAGAAAAAAAGCAGGCATACGAACCCATTCGTGACTCTGTGGCAAGTGTTGTAACAGAGGTATAAACCCAGGGCTGCAACACGCACATGAAAAGATAATGAATTCTCCCTGGGATAGAGTTGGTTCCCAGCAGAGGTGCCGTGTGAGCTGGATCATCAGTTCTCCAACTTCCCAGTCTCAGTAACTCTTTTCATACTTAAAATTCCCGAGAACCACAAAGAGCTTTTGCTTATGCAGGCTCTAGCCATCAAAGTTGATCACATCTGAAGCCAGCACTGAGAAATGTTTTACATATTTATTAATCCATTGAAAAACAATAACTAGAAACCCACTCTATGTATGTTATATATAACAGAAGTCATATATTTTATGTAAAAGCAATATTTTTATGACAAAAGAAATAATGAGAAGAGTGACACTGTCATATATAGTGCAGCTCTTTAAATATCCAGCTTAATAAAAGGCAACTGGATTCTCACCTCTGCTTCTGCATTGAATGCAGTGCAAACTGTTATTTTGGCTGAAGTCTATTTAGACAAGCCTGCCTCACACAGAGATGAAGTCCCCGGGGGCAGGAGCATTGTCATAGCCATTTCAGAAGAGTGTGGATATTCTCTGATAGTACACCAAAACTCAGCAAGTATTGCTGTCTGAAAGGTGAGTGGCAATGTGGAAACAGAGCCACACATTGAAGGTTTTGTATGCTCCTCATTAAAATGCATCACCCATTGGAAATCCGAATGTACTTTTTTCCTGACGCGTGGTTTGGAAACATCCGCCCGGTCATTTTGAAAGTACTGGCTTGCGAATTGACACAGATGTTCCGAATGTTGGCACATTTCACTGCACAATATCAACAACTTTCCTTCACTACTGGTCTCATGAGAAAAATCTGTAAGTGTTGGAAAGCTGACAAGCTCCCTGCGGCATTTACAAGTTTTTATAAGATTCTTTTTTTTTTTTTTTTGAATCTTGAAAGCTTGGATTTTATCATTGGCTACAAACACTGTCAATTGTTTTCTAAGCTCACTGCTCATTTTAAAGAACACGTGGGCCACGTACCCAGGTCTGAATAAGTACAGTCTGCTTGTTCTCCGAGTTGTGTTTTCAAGCAAAAACTGTGACATAACACAAAAGCAGATAGTGCGGCTCACAACTCAATCACACTTCAGCTTAGAAAGGTGCTTTCTATATACTTTTCATTTTGCAGATTATTAAGAGGACACACACTCAAGTGTCAATATCTAGTAAATTAATAATTCATATTGCTTCACTGAGGCTACCCCGAAGTAAAGATAGATTTTTTAAAAAACTGTGAGTGTCACGAAAAGTACAGTGACTACGAGTGTGGTCTGGCGTCGCGGCCTTCATTCCTGGCAAGGCGCCTGCAGCTTTTCTCATCGCTGCTTTTGCACCATGGTGTAAATATAAACTCAGGGGAAAAGACAGGTAATACCTTAACATCATGCAGGAATATAGTGTCCACTGCAAAGAGTCTCTGGAAAGGTCAAATGCATCCATGGGAAGATCTGTGAACACCTGAGAACAACCGAGCTAGCACTGAAGATGGCTCAGGAGCTGGTCTGGTGACGTTCGACACGCATTCAGGAAGCACACGCCCCATGCCAAGCACGCACCATGCTGGAAGCTGAGGATCCTGAGATGATTAAGGAAGCGTCTTCCGTAAGGATCCTTTTAGTCTCATGGGATAGGCGAACGCGGAAGAGCATAATTTTAGAACCACTGAGTATTATTAGAGAGGTAGGCATGGAATGCTATGAGGATATCGGACCCACAGAAGGAGAGGTTGTACTCAAGATGTACGGTATACAGAAGAATGAAAGGATTTAGGGGAAAAAATAAAAGAGACAATAATAGGTCACAATTCTTGGAGTACAAAGATGAGCTTGTTGAGGTCCTCCTCCCCTCCCCTCTCTCCTCAGCTCCAGGAATGGGCCCTAGATGCGAAGCTGACCAGTTACCGCATCCCCCTTGGCACAGAGACTGATCCAGGGATGGGCAGGCCTGAGTCAATTCACAGCAAGAACTGTGGGGCGTCGCTTGCAGAGGGCTGCTGGGAGACAGCACTCTTTTCCTTTTCATGAGAGAGCTCGCAGACGCAATCCCGACTCCTCTGGACCTTCTCCAGGTGGATGTGACGCCCGGAACCACAGAGATCTAACGACCATGCTGAGGATGTGGCTCACACGGAGAAGGCCGAGGCCGTGAGAATGGCATTCCCACAGTGACAGGCCTGATAAGCCTAAGCCCAATTACCATTTCATTGACCGAGTCTATGAATCCCCTTCATCGTTACCTCGGTACCAGTTAAGTTTTCTCTTACGTGCAATGAAAAAAATCTCACCTGATGTGAGGTTAATTTGAGATGGTGCTAGAGAAACGAAACCACAGCCTGAAGGACCTTTCATGCCTTGCTAAGACTCCTGAGCCTCTTCGGCAGGTCCTGGAAACTGATACGGCATTGTAAGTTGGGAACCGGTGAGGTTTCTGAAGGTGCCTCCAGCTGATCTGGGGAGGAATCGGTCTACTTTTACGTCCTGGCCACATTGGATTTCTTCCACTTTTACAAAGTACCTTCTTACCTCTGAAGAGGTTGTGCTTTTCCCAAGACAAGGAGACAATTTCAGGGAGGATCTGCAGTGGCAAATGCAACCGTGGGCCATGAAGACGAGGGCAGGTGTGTCCATGGGACTTAGCCTTGGGGTTAAAGGCAATTAGTGCGATGCAGTCAAAAGCCACTGTGAAGGTATTTGCTAAGAGAGTACATAAGCAAGTGGATGTATGTATATACATATGTATACATACATACATTTTTTATGACAAGAGAACCATGAATATATCTATAGGCTGAACTGAAAAATCTAAGAAAAAGAAGGGGAAAGAAATATTAAAGGTATAAAAGAGAGAAATAACAGATACAATGAGGTCCCAGAAGAGCTAGAATTCTTGGTTCTATGAAGAGGATGTACCTTTTTTATTTTTCACTGTATCCCGAGAGCTTACTCTTAGGACCAGTACTTAGCAGCTGCTCAAAAAGAATTGGCAGAAAAAAAAAGCTATTGTGTGATGAAAAATTCTGGCAAATCTCATGAAAACACATTCTTAAAACAGCTCTCATTTCTGAGAAACAAAGTAAAATGTATGAATTCTTTTTCATTTCATGACTAACAAAATGATTCATTGCTACAATGAGGTATTTTGACCATACTGACATAAAACAAGTATGAACATTCAACTGAAAAAAAAAATAAAATATCTCAATTAGAAAAATGAACTTTGAGAATCTCCTCTCTGAAAGGTACTGAACTTGGTCTCAAAAAGCCAGACAAGTCTCCATGAGCAATTATAAGCTATCTGGATGTTAATTTTGGCTACTACGCACTGAGAAGTTTCTTTACAACTGCTCATATGTGCTGTCCAGTACAGTAGCCACCGGCCACATGTGGCTACTAAGCACATGAAATGTGGCTATCAGTGTAAATTACACAATGGATTTAGAAGGCTGAGAACAGAAAGAATGTAAAGTGTCTCATTAGTATCGTATATTGATTATTAAAAGGATGCTATGTTGGATATATTGGGTTTAATATATTATTGAATTTATAAAAAAATATTGGCAATTGGAGATGAAAAAGTAAGGATGAGTGTGGCAGCAGGTCGGCAGGTCTGAGAGTTGGGGGTACAGAAATTACCCTGGTAGCCTCCACTCTTCAGGTGAAGTATGAGGCAAGGCCCTATGCGACGTGTAAAGATGTAGGCATTAAGTTGGGAGATTAACTATCTCACTAAAGGTCTGAAGTAGTCAGGGCACTGGAAGGAGAGGTTGTTCGAGGGCAATAAAAAATCAATAAAGCAGGTTTAGACCAAATCGAGATCAGAATCTGGGTATTTACGGTACCACCCATCCACATAAATGGAGATTTACACTCAGATCTTGGCACAGTTAATGAAATGTCCTGGGTAAAGGCAGGAGATTAAAGAGAAAAATCAGAGGGGCCGTGCCATGCATGTTGGTAAGCGGCCTAGAAGCTGATGATGGGGGCGACGAGGACGGGCAGAAGGCGACAAAGCTGAAGATGTGCACTTCCAAAACAAAAGTGTGTGGGGCTGGACGGGTGGTTCTTAAGTTTTTTGAAGTCCCTGTGACAAGGACTGTTATTTTTAAAAATAAAATCGGTCCTTCCTCCCTCTCACCCTCCTTCGCAGAATGTAAGTGATGACCATGTTAAATTTAAGAAGTTAACAGGACCGCCCAGCCAAGACTGTACTTCCCCCAGTCACTGGCCCGGGTTCGGGGCACGTAACAAAGTTCTCACCAATGGCATGGGGGAGATGGCATGTCTGCAGGTTTTGTCTCACTTGTTTACATCAAAAAACTGGCAGCCTGGACCTCGGCCCTTCTCCTGCCTGTGAGCTGAAACACATGTGCTCGGGAACCCACTTCATGTGCAGAAGAGGAATAACAACCCGGGGATGGCAGAGCAACGAGATGGAAGGATCCTGGACTTCTGAACCACCACCCTTCCAGCCTGACCCACTCCCCTCGGGACTGCCCTCTGAAGGACGATAAGTTTTCTTCTTTAAGTCACTTTTTAAAGGTCTCTTTGTTCCGGAAGGGGAACTTCTTTCCTACTTACGGTGCCTCTTTAAAAAGCTCATGCATGCTATGGACTCGCTTTCCAGAAAATTGTACGTACACATCAGTTTGATTCTTGATGGAGTCTGGAGCCCAAGCATAGTCCTGAGGCTAAGCACACGTGGTACAGACGCATCGGTGTCGGATACAGGGAATGGCCACCCGCCCATCACCTGGGGAACACCCTGAGAACACGTGCAGAGGGAACTTTTCAATCAAGTCGCCACTCTTTGCCACGGCGCCCTTTCAGGTTATACCCCTGATTATATAGGCTGAAAAGAGCCGGAGAACACTGGAAAGGACAGGAGAGGGGACCTGGGAAGGCAAGTAAGGTCAAGGCACAGGAGAGATCGTGACGGGATAAAACGAATAAGAGAAAATTTAAATTCGTAGAAGTTTGGGGAAGGTAGATTTCCACAATAGAAAAGGACAATCTGAAGCCAGAAGTCAAGGCCACTCGGCGTGCACAGCCTCGTAGCGCATGGCTCCCGGCGACGCTGTACGGTCATAGGTTTCGTGACAAAAGGACTATGTCCTGTGGCTCGGCCACTGAGAATCCCCTCACTATGCAAAATTACGAAAGTCACCTAGAAACAGGCAACAGTACCAGATTTTCACTGGGCACTTCCGTGGTTTACATGCATCGCTTCACGGCCCCTCAGGCCACTTCAAAGCTGAAGGTTGTCAACTTCGACATCGGTGCCAAAGATGGCACTTAAATATTTCCATACTGCACATCCAATCTAGTTTTTATGCTTTCTAATTCCTGCCTCCTTAGGCTAAAGCTCATAATTTATTTATCCCCCAAACTCAGAACCCCCATGGTTATCAGACTAAATCTCACTATCCTTTAATCTCGACTTAGACCATCTTTTCTGGAGAGAATTTCCTATTATCCTGTCTGATTTAGTTGCTCATTATTTACTAACAAAGGAATCAGTTCTTAATTCAGCCATTCCATGCACCACACTGTGTAGTACACTGGCTATGATTACAACAGACTCTGGAAATAATTTCAAGGCTATTTAAATTGCTCTAGTGCAAACAGAGAAGGAAAACTTGGAAATTATTTTTATGAAGCAAATGTAAAATTGATACCAAATCAATTTTGACAACAAAGGTTACACACACACACACACACACACACACACACAAAAATCTAAGGCTAATCTCGCTCAGAAATATCGACACAGAATATCCTTAATAATAAAACAGAATCCAACATCATATTAAGGAAATAATTCATCATTTACCAAGCGAGAATTATTTCAGGAATGCAAGGTTCAGTTGGAGGAAATCTATATCAGTCATCCTTTTAATAAATCCAGGTAGAAAAATCATACGATTATAAATACCAAAAACATATTTTAAATATTTTTGAAAAATAATTTTGATAAGGAAAAAATCCTCAATTCTCCTTTAACATGATACTCTTTAGCTATTTTAACCCCACGCCATTATCATAATGGCAAGACAGCAGGGCTGTTACCATTAAAATCAGGAAAAGACAAGAATTCGCATTGTCACGTTCTTATCTGACACGGTACTAGAGTTACTACCAGTGTAATGAGACAAGAGAATGAAATTACAAGTATAAAAACTTGAGAGGAAGATATAAAATAACCGGTATTTGCATGAGATATGTCTGTATAACTAAAATATCTGAGAGAACTAACGCATCTACAGCTACAGAATTCAGTAAAGTAAGAGAGGGCTGAAAATTAACACACAAACATCAATAGCTTTCATATACAGAAACTGTGACCATTTAGAATATGTGTATAAAAACAAAACACTCCTTTCACAAAAGCACAAAAAGATAAAATACTAGAAGTAAATCTAGCAAGAAATATATAAGAACAAAAAGATAAAATATCTAGAAGTAAATCTAGCAAGAAACATATAAGAACTCAGGGGGTGAAAAAAAAAAAAACCAAAAACAGCCTTTAAAATTCTACTAAAGGGCAGACTAAAGACTTGAACAAATACAAAGATACCAACTTCTCAAATAGAAAAAATCCAACATTCTTAACGATTTAATTCTTCCTTAGTTGATTTAAAATTTTTAACAGCATTTCAAACAAAAATACCACTAGTTTTTGTTATTCTCGATTTTGTTTGCTTTTTTTTTTTAGAATAGACAAGCTTTTTTGAAAAGTTTATATTAAAAAAATGGCTAAGAGAATGATAAAAAAGAATAGTAGGAAAGGGTGACTAGTCCTACCAAATATTAAAATATACAACAGTCCTACTATAATTAAAACAATATGGATAAGTACATAAATATATATGTGAGAAATATAACAGAAGCTTAGAGAGACCTATTAAGGAATTTTGTATATGGTAAAGGTGACATGTCAAATCAAAAGGGAAATAACAAACTATTTAATATATTGCACTGAGACAGCTGAGTAACCATATGGAGAAGTAAAATTGGTACTTTATATAGTACATATGAATAAGGTTATATCCCATAGCATATACCAGAATAAGTTCGAAATATATCAAGTATTTAAATGCAAAGAGTGAAACCATTACAGTACGAGAAGAAAAATTGGTGAATCTTTTTATTACTCAAAGTGAAGAACTTCTCAACTAAGACCTAAGGTGTAGAAGCCAAAAATTAAATAATTAGTAACTTTAGTTACATAAAATTCAAAAGCTTCTGGAAATACAACCAACCAACTAAACAAAAACATAGGCGAGATCAAGAGACATATAATAGTTTGGGGGGAAAAAATGTATTTGCAACTCATACTACAGTCAAAGGGATGGTCTCCACAGTAAAAGTGCTCCTAAAAATACAAAATGCGATAACAACGGGTTATCACTTTACACGTTGTGGATTGACGGGTATTAGAACACCGGGTAAAGACAAGTGTTGGTGGGAAATGGGGACACAGGAACCCTCAAAATAGTCCTGAGGAAAGTGCAGACTGGTGCATTCATCCTGAGCATGATTTGACAGTCTTCAGTCAAATCGAGCAGACATTATAATCATGACCCAGCACTTCTAAGCTGCTTATATACTCCAGAGAAATTTTAATAATAGCCCCTGAAAAACATGCCCGGGTAGGATAAATGCAGCACTGTTTACAGTGATGAGGAGCTGGGACCAACATGGTGCCCATCACTGCAAGGGGCGGACGCCCCCCGCGGAGTCCTCTGCAGCCGTCAGAATCGATGGGCTGGACCTGCGCTGCCTTGTAAACGTTCTGTAATGATGGCGGTATCTCGTGTATGCACTGTTAGGTGTGGCAGCCACATGAGGCTATTTAAACGTAAAATAACTACGAAGTTTTTGTTTAAAGTAAAAATTCGGGTCCTCCATTTCAAATGCTGAAGGGCCACGGGTGGCTAGGGACTACATGTGGGTGGGATAAGGCAGATACAGAACACTGTCACTGCGGAAAGAGCATTGGACAGCGTTGGGCTATATTTGCATAAAGTGACATTGAGTGAATCTCAAAAAGACAGTGCTGACGAGAGGTAAACATGTTATTAAATTTCTGATTGTTTTTCTCCTGGTAATCTGTCTTTTATTACAAGGATGCTCAGCCGAGAGCCCAGAAGGGTAGAGAGAAAATTATTTTCTTCCCCTACAGAGCAATAGGCTATCTCACATGGCCTAGGTGCATAGTAGCCTACACCATCTAGGTCTGTGTAAGTGCGCTCTATGATGTCTGCACAAGGCAGAAGATGTCTGCATTGTTAAGCAGCACACGGCTATACATAAGAATTGTACTTGAACTGATATTTTTTTTCTCCCATGGGGGAATGGGTAAACAACTTGGATACTGCTATAGATGCATAGTGAAGGTGAACAAGTAAATAAGTAGATGGAAGACAGTGGGAACCAGATTTCCCACTGTTGGAATGGGATGAGGAAGGAAGGGGAGGAGGCTAGAATGACCCACAGATTAGATCATGATAATCAGGCAATGATGATGAGATAATAGATTACAGCTGGAGACATCAGTATGCACTCATACTCAGCTTACTATATGTGCAGATGGTTATATACAGAAATATTTATAGAGAAATGTATACATATAGACACATGAAGTTAGTATGCACACATACATATATTTCCTTGCTCTGTCAGCAGAAAGAGCCTAGAAACAACAGCCCGGTATAAATAAGGACACACAGTGCCTATATCTGGTTTCTAATACCATCCTCTAATGAAAAGAATTAGGGAAAATAGCTGATCCTAGGATGGGAGCGAGCAATATACAAAACTAGCCCAGAGCAGTGTGTCTTGACAGAAAGTAACGAAGTGCTCACGAAACAAAAACAGGACCAAAACCTACAGAGATGGGGGTACATCAGCGGGGCACAGAAGCCATCTGAAAGTGCTCCCAGGAGCCCAAACTGGGCAATTCGGGAAATAAAATCAATAAAGTAGTACTGGATTATAACCCAAAGTATAAAATAAATACTCACAAGTCCATATGACTTAAATTAATGATTACATAAATAAATTAATGAGCGATAAGAGACAATTCCCTCATGTAGAATAAGAGGCTACAAAATGATGTATCTAGATACCCAGTTTTCAAAAAGGTAGACCACAACCCCCATTCCTTTGGTATGGATTGTGCACGGTGGCTTCCTTCAAAGAGTACAGTATGGAAAAGGGGGAAAAGAGTAACTTTAACATCCGACCAGTTCACCTCAAGACTGTCAAGGTCATGAAAAACAAGTCTGAGAAGCCGCTCTGCCAAAAGGAGCCTAAGGAGAGGTGGTGATGAACTCTAATGGGGTACACTGCAGGGGACCTTGAAGCAGAAAACTGGCATTTGTAAAAGCAAAAAGTCTGAATAAAGTATGGACTTTAGTTAACAGTCACGCATGAATATTGGTTCTTTAATTGTAAAAGGTGCATCATACTAATGTAAGATGTTTATAACAGGAGGACTTGGGGTGGGGTACATGGGAACCCTGATTACTGTCTTCACAACTTTTCTGTATCTAAAACTATTAGAAAAATAAGTTTATTTTTTAACAAGGAAGAAAAACAAAGATCAAGTACTGCCGGAATGTTTGAAGCTCCTCATCTCCCCTTCCCCTTTCTACCAGGGGTAACTCCTATCCTTTATTTTGTGTTTTTTGTTTCCTTGTTTTTTATGTAAATTGAAACACATCTGTATATATTCTTGAACATTACCTTGTCATTTTGAATTTTATCTAAATAAAATTGTACTGTATGTATTTTTCAGCTAGCTGCTTATTTTCTCTTAACATTATATGTGTGGGCTACATCCATGTTGGTATTATGTAGCTGCAACTCATGTATTTTCATGGCTAGATGACATTCATATGATGACTGTACAACTGTGCCCACGTCTTGCTTCCTGTTACTGGATACTGGGTGCTTCCAGGTTTTGCTAGGACCAAAAATGTGCCCACAGATATTCTCGTGTATACACGTCACAAACACGTTTGTGACATGTGCAACAAACCTAGAAGTGGAATTGTTGGGCCATAAGGCATGCATGTTTCCACTTTACTTAAAATTCCAAATTGCTTTACAAAAGTTGTCATGTCACTTTAGATTACCATTAGCAACGATTTAATTTTTCCAAATTTTGTTCCTAGGAGACCTAAGAATCGATGGGTATTATTTTTTTCTCACAAAGTTTTAAATTGTATGCATTTAAAGACATAAAATGACTTTCATATCCGTAATAAAAAAATGGTGATAGATGCCAAATTGTGGGATGTTAGAAATTATCAGAGGCCTCAACTTGTCCTGGGGGATTAACTTGCTCAAGATAGAGCTTTTTATGCCATCTGTGTGCATATACTTGAACTTGGTGTAAAAGTGAAGAAATAAAGACTTGGCATTTTCCTGCTGAAAAGATGCCAAATTCTTTTCATAAACTGTCCTTAACCTGAGAAACTACTAGCCATTTAAGTTTAATTACACTCCTGAGAAGAAAGGAATGAAAAAGGAAGGAAAGAAGGAAGAAAGGAAGGAAGGGAGGAAGGAAGAGAGGGAGGGATAAGCTCTGGAGAACAAGACCTCAATCTCTCCTCTGAAGATGAATAAAGAAATTAAGCTTGTATTTTATTTTTTTCTTCAAAAACTCCAATGACGTGAATTCAAGCCGTATCGATATATCTAGAAGAGCATTGAAGTGTTGTAGAATTCATCACTCTTGCATTCAAAATTCCTTTGATGTAAAAATCTACATTTCTGTAGAGACACAGTAAAATAATAACACTCTCAATACTATAAATTAGTGCATTCTGCTAGCATAAGTTACGTAAGTGCTGAAGACCATACCTTAAGATTGCTGCCATTCATCTTCCCATGTCTCAGATGGGACTGGCAGCCTGTGAGAATCTGTTTACCGTTAATCTAAGCAGCTCACGGTAGCAGAGACCAAAAACAGGGAAAAGAAACAAATTTTAAAGTTTCTTCTCAGATGGGGCGAAGGGGGTGTTTCCTGTTAGGCAGAAACTCATCAATATGTAAAAAATCACATCCAGCATTACATTTGAAGCCAATCAAAAAGCTCGGTGACTGCTACCCAAGCAGCGCCACTGGCTCTGACCCTGGATTCCAAGCGTGAGGCCACCAAAGATGAAGGCCAGTGGCCTTGGGGAAGCAGCTAGAACCACAGCACCTTCTGGATGGCTTTGTTTGACAGTGGACCATTCTCCCTGGATTCCCACTCTGCATTTCCACGGGGCCCTTCTAAGAAGAAACCTGGACATGTTAGTTTCATCTCCATGAACCGCATCTTGTTCACCATGACTGTGGTTGCATAACACCCCATGGGACAGGGCTACCCCAACCTGGGAGCTACGACTAAAACCATAAGTCCCAGTTCTCCTTAGGGAAGTACACCAGCTTAGGCGAACATTTCTTGAGGAAGTACACGCTCTTCTGCAGTTAAGGCTTGGCTGAGAAATCACTCAGTGGGCTAGGATGTCCAAAAGGTGTTTACACAGAACCACGAACGACTCTTCTGTACGCACCAGGTGAGCGCGCGCTCCCCAGTCTAACCATTGCCAGGGCTCCTTTCATCCAGCCATGAAAAGAGAACAGGGTTTTGAAAAATTGTAAGGCATAGTAACCAGCAGAAAGGCTTAAATGTTATATTGGCCTCAGTTTGAGGGATGGATCCATCAGCTGTTAGCTCTGTGACCCTGAGTAAGTTATTTAATTTCTCCAATCCTTACTTTTCTCCACTGTTGGAAAGCCAGGAGTTGACACCAGATCTATCTTCAAAGCCTGTTCTTTTAACCACCACACTGGACTGCTCCGGACACTTTAAACAGCACCTTGCTCGTGGGAACTCACCACATCTCTGCAGGCTGGCTGATTTATCTTCAGGAGTGCCCTCTTCAATCAGAAGCCATGACAGCTAAAACTAAATTCTGAGGCAAAAGAGAAACAGCTTTCTTCGCTATGTTTCCCAGACGCACAGGCTCAAGAGTTGGGGCTGAAACAGAGGAGCAGCCCCTTCAAACAGTAACGAGGCTGATAACTATGTTCCGTTCGCGGCACGGAAAACCTCACCTGGGTGTGGAAGCACACTGCGGGTTAACCAGTTGTCTCCAAATCAAATACGGCTCTATGATAGACTGCCTACTGTTTTGAAAGCTGAGATACAAAATTATGGTTGAAATATAAATTTTTAATTGGCTGAGAGGGTCATTAGGCCTGTGTACTAATTATCTTAGAAATTACAGTTCTTTTCCGATGTTGTAGAGTTTTACGATACTTCTGAATACAGGGGTTTAGATTCCCGACTTAAGAGTCGCCAGGTATAAAGAAGCCATAGTCCAATCAGCATTCGTGGGAAGCACTGCAATCTAAAGACGGCATGCCTTGGCTAAAAACATTCCAATTTAAAACTATGTGGCCAAACAAAACAGCACTGAAAGTCACACATGACTTGGCACCATAGTTTGCAAACCCTACTGCCACCCACTCCGTGGCCCTTGGAGATCATCCCACAAGCAAAACTGACCACGCTGATGGCTGAGACAGCCCCTGGGAGTCAGGCTGCACCACTGTCCACGTCAAGTCAGCCTTCCCCTGCCCAGCTCTTAAGTGGAGGCCCACACCCCACTCCACGGAGCCAGGCACAAAGCTCTCTACTCTTCACACGGCAGGGCTGACCTCCATACACGTGCCATTCCCATATTCTCCCACCATCACCCTTGGCTCATCTTTTTTCCATGGTGTCAGATGGCTTCACTTTTCCTAGGCCAAGCCAACACGAATCTATCGTGAATTTTTTTTTAATCTACGCAAAGAACACAGAAGTGGGATGGACTAAAGTTGTTTTGGGAGGGTAGAAATGGCTTCATAGAGAGGTGACATGCGTTAGGGCTTAGAAGGAAGAAAGGATGAATGACTGCCAAAGTGGAGAAGGTGGGAAGAGCATTCTAGGCAGAGGGAACGGAGTGTGCAAAGTCTTGAAAGAGTCCCATATGCCACAGCAGGCCTGCGGGGATGAGAGGCTGGCGAAGCTGGTTTGCCTCACTGAAGTGACAAAACTTGATCCTGGAGACAAAGGAAACCAAAGGATCTGATTTGGCTGAGGCCCGCGTCAAGCCCAGGTCTTCATGAAACCTGATCTTATCATACAGAATCTCCTCCCGGCACTCCTACCCACCCTTACGGCCAGACCACACAATCGGGTGTTATCCCTTACAGCTCAAAGGCTATCTCTGTATCTCACTGACCAGAGAAGGCCTGGTGGAAGGAACTTTGTTGTTTTTGTTTGTTCATTTGTTCTCTCTCTCTTTTTTTAAAATTCTGTGTCTTCATGGTGCCCAGCAGATGAATACTCAATAAATTCCCAAGACTGACTGATTCAGATTCTTCCAGGGGATGGTTAGACTCATGTTCCAGAGACAAGTGCATGGGAAAGCTCTAAATCAAAGTCACTACAGTCCTTATTATTGGCTACAAGGGACAAGATCCACAAAAGTTAACTTCAAAAGCAATGACCTCAAGTCTACACTCCATGAACTTCTCCCCTTCTTCCTAGCTCTGCTCCCTTGCTCGGCCCGAGATTCCTTCTCACTCCCCCTGGGAATACTGGGCCAGAGGGATGGGTACCAGCTCATCTCTGGTTCTGAACATGCCCCACTGGCTGGGAGGGCAGGGGACAATCAGTGCATTTAGCAAATGCATCTGGCCCTGGAGTGAGAGAGTCTGTCCCTGTGTGTACATGCCAACTTGTAGGTTACCATAGCAACCCCAGCAGGGTACTGCAGTGGGCAGCTGTGCACAGAGGTGCAGAAAACCCACTCTTAACATCTGGGCTTCTGCTGTGCACATTGGATCCCGGTAGGCACATCATGGCTTTCGGCCCTGGCTTTGGGGTTCTGCACAAAAGGAAGTGAGTTTTGATTACCTGCTAGTCCAATGTTCCTTTTATTCACACATCACACGTGTCCCTCTCCACACACAGTGGAGCCCCAAACAGGCCCGTTAGAAACACAGAAGTCCCGCTACTCGCTTTTACACACCGTGATGCACAGACCGCACTTGCACATCGCCATGACTTCGGCGCGAAATTTACATCCACTGAATCACCCGCCATTGCATGTTTTAATGAGCAGCATATGCACAATGTCCCCATTCCCAGTCGGTCCCCCCAGTTCTTACTACGTTATCATAGTTTTTCATGCAAAAATAAATAATGCCATCAAGAGCGTAGGTTTAGATTGGGCTTTAATGAGTTGCCTGAGCTGCACTCCAGGAATTATAAACCAACTTTTCAAAGGACCAGACAATTTTTAAAATTGCTTTTCCATAGGGGTGGGAAGTTGAGGTTTACTCACCCACTTCTTAATGTTTTCAGTGTGAAGGTATGTCTTGTGAAGAGCATAAGGAGATGTCAGATAGCATTCTACTCATGGCTCTAGCCTACATATGGCCATCAGGAAGCCATGATCCTGTAGCGTGAACTCTAGTAGGTAGGGCACTAACTAAATGAAACAGCCTTTTGGACATCTGCATTTTTTTCCTTAGATCTAGAAACTTACTTGTGATTACCTTTGAATTCTCTCCTGGACAAAATAAGTAGGACTTACAGCATCGCTAAAGAAATGAATTGCACGGTGGGTGTGCCCAACAGGGTGAGAGCTACATTCGCACGTGGAAAAGTGACGGAAGTTTTGGTTAAGGAAGTCACACGAACCCGTGGTGCTGTGCAAGATGCTGGAGCAGGACCACAGCATCTTTGCATCTCAGTAGTGAAAACGAGGGGTGGATTAGAAGTGATGTAGAATTTCCAGTACCTGAAGGAGTTTCATGGCCTTAAGGAAATTAAAAGAGGGATACTAGAGAGAGAGGTAAACAGACAAACAGACAAAGGAAGGCAGGAAGAGCCTCCTGCCCTGGCAGGCCAGTGTGCAGGAATGCCTCTGCCCACCTAAGGTGTCCAGGAGAACAAAGAAAATACCACACCGACAGGCCACAGCTGGATGATCTATCCAGGGAACTGAGAGGCGAGGCTGCATGAAGGGGTGGCTACATGGAGGCCTGGAGGTAAGACTTGCCAGATGGACACCAGGATTAGAGGAGTCTTGAGTGATCTGAAGGAAGGCCAGACAGTGTGGGTAACCTGGTGACAGATGAGTAGCTCTGAGCGAAGCCTCGAGATCCAGCCAGGACAAGCTAGGTGACGATGGGGTCTCTTTTTCCAACTCCCCCAGGGCCTGTGCCTGGAGGTGGGTGTCCCAGGGGGTGTGAAGTAAAGAACGGAGGCCATGGCCAGGGAGTAGGGAGGGCTGAGGGTTGCTGAGGAAGTGTTCTGTATGAAAGCTGGGAAGTCAAGGCTGGGGATGGTTTCAGAGAGATTCTTGCAACCAGTTCTACAGGGCAGGGCGGCTGAGGGGAGATGGAGGGCCCAGCATCCAGGTCGGATATGGGGAGAAGGCAGGTGTCCTGTGGCGCTAGCCTGCGAGTGGGTGTGGAGAACCGTGTGGAACGGGGCGGATCCAGCGAGGTAGGGGTGGGGGAGGGGCGGTCGCCAGACGGTGGGTGTGCGGGGCGAGCCGAGGTGGGGGTGGGGGCGCCGGGCCGCGCCTCGGGCCGCCTTGACCTCCCCCGGGACTCACCCAGCACGAAGTAGGGCAGCTCCGTGTTCTCCAGGTCGTCCACCACGACCATCTCGCCCGGGAAGTCGTTGCGCACGGAGAAGAGGAGCTTCGGCTCGGAGGCCGAGGGGCTGTGCATGATGCTCAGGTCATTCTCGCGCAGGAAGGGTAGCGCCGACACCGTGATGCTCTTGAGCTTGCACTCCAGCTCCTTGGAAGGGTCCACGTCGCCCGTGGCCGTGGCCAGCACCGCCGCCGGCCCCCAGCAGCAGGCGAGCAGGGCGCAGAGCCCGGCTAAAGCCATCTTGAGCCCGGGTGCCTTCCTCCCAGCGCTGCGAAGGTGGGGAGGAAGCGAGCCGGCAGGGAGCGAGCGAGCGCGTGCGGGAGGCGGGGGCGGCTGGGGAGGGGACGTGCAGCCGGAGAGCCCTGGTCCCGCAACGAGGTGCCGCTTACGGTGCGTGCGCGGGGCTTAAGCGCTGGTGCCTGGAGAGCCCGCGTTCTTTGTTTCTGAGAACTGCTTATCTGGGGAAGGGAAAAGGGGGAGGGGGGAGAGGAGAAAAGGAGAAGGAAGGACGTAGCGAGGAAAGAGGAAGGGAGGCGAGGATTCTAGGGAATCAGGTCAGCCCCCAGCAGGCTGCTGGTGCGGCCGCCTCTCCCCTCCTTTGCGTCCCCCAGGAGGACCACGCTCTTGGCTATTAACTACATGCACAGCATTTTTTAAAAAATCAGCCTTTGCAATGCAAAAATCTTCGCTTTCGCATCATCATCCAGATGGCTAGGGAAGGGCGCGTGCACGCGCGCGCGCGCACACCACGCACACATCTTAAAAGGCGCTTACTCAGAGCAGGTGAGGGTGGAGGCTCTCTACATGCAAATCCACACCCAGTTATTTTGTGGATAAAGGTGGTCCCATTCTTGCCTTGTTTTACCCAGTCGTTGGATTTGTATATTGGATAAGCCAGTACTGGGACAAATGCACATCTGTATTTTTAACTCAGCACTAATTTTGCAGAAATAGTTAAAGAAAATATTAGTATAGATAAAGACAGACCAAGAGGTAGATATAAACAACAAGACAAACCAACCTACTACATACAGCTGGGTGAGAGACCAGAACTTTTATTTGCAACTTCTCTGACCCTTTGTTCCGTTACGAATGCTATCTATCTGTTGTAACCACTACAAAGATGATTTGGAAATGCTGTAATTGATAGAAAAAGTAAAGCCGGCTCCATGAAATGTTGAGCCTTTAATTTTAGAGAATCCAGTAACTGGAACAGAGCTGGAAGAAAATGTGAGAACAACTAAAGTTTCTAAGCCCTCTTAACAAGTGGAAAGCATATCCGCAGGTCAGAGCAAGTCAATCCCAGCTCAATCAAGAGTAGAACAGAGCAGATGAAAACAATGGTAACCACAAAAAAAACATGTAAAATTTTGTTTCCATTAGTGCCAGCAGTGTTGCCTTAAAGTGATGACAGTATGCAATAAACAGAGGTAGAAAGTGACGTCTGTGTGTGCTGGAATCTCATCTTTAATGGAACTTTTTCTCATATAATAATCGACGACTTATTTGGAAAGTTTGCCCCCCCCACCAGCCGTCATTTATTCCATGCTGACTTACACATGCGGTGCTATAAGACTGTTACAGGTAATTCATACTCTCTAGGAGTTTAATGCATCAAACTTCTCAAAAAGGACTCCCATTTTCAAAACAATTTCAATCTCATTTCTACCTGGTGTCAGTTTACTGGCATACGTGAATGCATGTCCTTTACAAAAGTTTTTGCCACATATTTCACAAGGTCGCTCTAGTTGATGGATGGGAATAGGAAAGAAAAAAAAAAGAGCCTTATTTAAGATCATGTTTAAGAGTGCAAGGTTTACAATAAAAAAGAAAAAAAAACTTAATTATAAGTTTGAATCTGATATATCTGAGAACTAACCCAGAGGTATATTAACTACATAGCAAACTCCTGCAAAAAAGATTTATCTGCTAATGACGTTTCTAAAACTCATCTTTATCTTCATTACTCCCCTAGGAGACACTGAGGGAAAGACTCCATGATACTTTTTTCCTACTCTTCCCAGCATAAAAAGCAGTATTAAACTTAGTTACAAAAGGTTTACCATTGAAAAATTAGGTGAATGCCAGGAGCACACACCTAGAACGCAAAAAAATGGCAAGATACTATCAGATCGCCTGTCAGTCCAGTCTCTCATTTAATAGGGAAAATTGATGTTGGTGAAATAGTGAGGTGATTTACCAAACATCAGTCTGCTAAAAAGGGGTGGAGACCATAAGACTTCCTTGCCTCGTGTTCTTTCCATCACATAGCTAACGTATGCTTAGGAGCATCCATGACAATTATCGGACTTTATGGGTCACAGTAGCTCATTCAGTAAACATCTACATACCTATAGTATGTTGGCTAGCCATGGACAGATTCTAGAACAAAAGCACTCCGGTTTTTGAGTAGCATGTAATCTGCTATTATTTTGAAATTTTTCTTTCTAATTTTCTGAAGTGCTTTGAGCCATTTTAGAAAATCGAAGTGAACCATTTGGGGTTTTTCTGATAAGTCAATATTTAGTTTTCTTTGCCTATCTATAGTCATTTTTACATGCTTTCTTATTCACATTTATAAGTAAAATCGTACATTGATAAAATGACCACTGAAAATGTATTCTGAGTTGGAAACAGTTGGAAGTCAGTGTCTCAGTGTTCATAAACCTTTTTCTCAATGGAAGGATCATGCAAGAAAACTGTACAAATAAAAAGAGATCACATCTTTCCAGGACACTGAATTCCTGTACACATACATACGCTGTCATATGGCCTCCTTTCGGGGAATTAAATACCTAGAGATGGGGGAGAGGTTGACGTTCACAGAAACTAGGCCACCAGTAGCATTTAAACGGGACTGGAAGAAATTTGCATGCATCTCAATCATTACCTCATTGAAACATCAGGCTTGGATTCAAGTCTCAACTCTATAATTTGCTTATTTGGAGGTAAGCCCAGACCATTCTTATCTTCAGTATTCCCATCAGTAAAATGGGGTCAGTTATCTCTGCCCACCCCATAGGCTATAGGTAATAGAAGTGCAAGTATTTATATTCACCAAGATACTATAAAATATCAGATTCTGTCATCGCCAACTTTCTCCTGAGGCCCATCTTCCTATATTCAAGTACGAATGCCCTTGCTCCTTGACTCATAATAGCTTTTGAATGTTTTCCCTGCTATTAACTTATTCTTCACACAGCTGCCAGGTTGATCTTCATGAAATCTTGCTTTACAAAGTTCTTTTAAGTTTTTCCCCACTATGGGGTAAGTTCAAGTATGGTTTCAAAATTTAAAAACTCTTCCAAATTTCCGACTATCCATTCTCTTAGATTTATTGCCGACTGCATTCTCCTCCTCCATCCCCCCATAATGCACATACACATCCCAATCAAATTAAAGCCCATTTCCCAGTTTCACTCTTCTCATGCATCCTACCTGGAATGGACCACTCTGGGTTCTCCAGATCGTCCCCTCTCTACAGACCAATCAATATCCAGCCTCATCTACGCAGCGAGACCTTCCATCACTTCCTCTTCACATAGCTCCTCTCATGGAAGGCTTACACACACCACGACCACCACTGCCACCACCAAGACCGTGGCTTTACGAGGTCAAGGCCATTTCCTGACGCAATGCATAGCATTCAATAGCATTAGCAAACGAGAAGCAATGATAATAAATACTTTTGAGAATAGTTGAGAAGGAAACGAGATTATGCAGAAAGGCTCTGATATGTTTTAGGTCTTTATTTGGTGCTCCGGATGATAGATTTTGCCCTTATCCCCTTATTCAATCACTTCAGAAAGAAAGTAGGCATCACGAGATATTCCCCTCTCCATGTAGTAGCCAAAAGCAAATTAAGCGATCTATAGTCTTTGGTGTATACTCAGGATAAATGATTGCAATATATCCACCACAAGACATGTACAAGAACATCCATAGGAGGTTTTCATAATAGACAAAAAATGGAAACAACCCAAAGGTGCATCAATATAATGGATAAATCATATAGTTTTGCAATGAAATACTACACAGCAATAAAAAAAATGAACGTGCAACTGTATGGATGAATCTCACCGACCATGATAAATGAAAGAAAGCAGACACGTGTACAGTTTAATTCTATATTCATTAAATTCAAGAACAGGTAACATTAATCTTTGATGACAGAAATCGGAATGGTAGTTGTCTCTGGGGAGGGTGGTTTTCACTGAGAAGGGCAGGGCTAGCTTCTTAAAGTACTGAAATTATGTGGGGTATGTTCAATGGAGGCATAAACAGGTAAAAATTCATCAAACTGTACACCTATGGAAATTTTTAAATATATATTGTTCCTCATTAGATTTTTTTTTTACAGGGCTTAAGACTCTATAGGGGAATAAAGCACAGGCGAGTGTTTTCTTTATTTCAAGTTGTTTTCTTGTCTCTCAACTCCACCCCTTTTCCTTCTTTAGAGATCTGGGACAATCTTTTCCCCCATTGAGACTGGTAACCATTTGTTCAATTGCTCCTCGCCTTTGCCCACTCCCTTCTCCTGTTTTGCAAGAGTCTCAGCACCTATCTTATCACCTGGGATAAGTTCAGGGCGCCTCTGTCTCTTAGAGGCACAGGAGCAAATAGCTCAGCAGTTGGACAGCAACAGACTTAGGCTGTCAATGGTTCCCTTGCATGTTTTACCCAATAGGAGAGCTGGGGACCCTCTGGGACCACTGTTCTCTGACACTTTTGTAGTTTAGGCGAACAGATACCTGCAGTATGGAGAAGGAAAGTCAGATCTGTATAAGATACAGAGGAGGGAATAAAGGTGAAAGTGATGGATGGTTCAGACTAAGGGTACATATGTAAGAAAAATTTCTATTTTTCCCCCATTTATTCAGAACATCTGACTCCCTGGTGCTTTTTAGTTAATCCTGCTTTATCTTACTTTGGCATTCATTAAACCTTTGTATTCTTTTACTTTTTCCAGTCTTTGTTTTTTATTTTTATTTTTTAAAACAATCTTTGATGTTGCTTTCCATTCAAAGAACTAAATCAAAATAGCTCTCTCCCTTTCTGACTGTGTATCTCCTCTCTGTATTTCCCCTACCACATAACTTAGTGTGATTCCCCCATCCTAATTCCTTTGAAAGCTCCACACCCCAGTTTTTCTGATGAATGGGATTTTTCTTCAACTATCTTGCCAAAATTTAGTGTAGTGTGCAAGTTAGCTGGACATAATTCAGTCTTGCATCTTCATCAGGAGATCAAGAATATTTGTCACACTCTGATTCAAAGTTAATATTCTCTAACCCCCCGCCCCTTCCCATTCACAGGCTCAGCAACAGCACCTGCTTCACAGAAACAAAGCTGGTCCTGTTCTGAATCTCTGGTCTTCCTTTAAAAACCAAATGGAGACCCACAGTCCCTCTTCCTGACACACACTGAAGTGAAAGAAGACACACAGAAGGAAAACACCACAGGCAAAACAGTTCCTTCTTTTGGAAGCAGGACACCCTCCCCCTTTAATTTCTCCCCAGAACCGATTTTTGTTTTTGTCCCCCGCCCCTTTGTCTTCACAATCCTGATTTTGGGGACAGAATGTTTCTTGATTTAGCTGTTGAGAGTCTCTAAATCTGTTTCTCTCTCTCATTAAGTTTCTCTTCCTCTTCTTCCTCCTCTTCCTCCTCTTCCTCCTCTTCCTCCTCCTCCTCCCTCCTCCTCCTCCTCCTCCTCCTCCTCCTCCTCCTCCTCCTCCTCCTCCTCCTCCTCCTCCTCTCTTCTTCTTCTTCTTCTTCTTTTCTTCTTCTTCTTCTTCTTCTTCTTCTTCTTCTTCTTCTTCTTCTTTCTTCTCTCTCTCTCTCTCACACACACACGCACACTCACAACACTCACACACAGTGACAAAACTATTTCCCACTTAAGGGCTCATTTCTAATTAAGTAATTCAGGACCGAGAGGCTAAAATACACAAAACAACTGAATAAAACCTCAAATTAAAGGGAGACTGTCTCAAATGGTTCCCTATTTCTGGGAGTTCTAGTTGAGCAAGCAAACAAAATGGTCTGGGACAAATGATTATTGTACTTCAGGAAAATGAGAAGAAAATGTAATTAGCTCCCAAGCTTCTTCCTGTTCCTCAGCTTTCTTACGCTCTCCAACTCCCCAGCCGTGAATTTAGCCAAGCCTTCCTTACCCACACCAAAAAGTCCCGGCTTCAAGGCTGGGAGGGTTAACAGAGCTGGTCCCCCGCCCGCCGGCGGGCCGAAGGAGGCGGTCGGTGCGGCTCCGAGCCCGCCCCCTGCCAAGCCTCCAGCCAATGGGCGCCTGCGGGGACTGTGGCGCTGTGCCCCATTGGCTGCCAACCTCCGCGCATAAGAAAGAGAGAGAGGCAGGCCGGGCAGCATTGTTATCCTAAGACACTCGTCCGGTGTCTGAGTCTGCAGGTGACACTGCTTAGGTGCGGCGCGCGGCTGCAGCCGGGGCCGGGATCCCGCCGCCTCGGGAGCTGCAGGCGGCGGCCGGGCCGCGCCTCCGCGGCGCCCCGAGCACCCCGCGCGCGCTGGCCCGGGGATGTGCACCCGCCGTGCGCCGCGGCCGGGCTGCGGGCAGCCGAGCGCGCGCCGAAGCCGGCGGAGCAGCCTTCGCCCCTGTGCGAGGCAGTGATTTCGGGAGAGAGAGAGAGAGAGAGGGCGGGTGAGTCCTTGGTAGAGTTGTAAGGAAGGCAAGATCTTGAGTTTCTCTTCGGTGGAGGGACAGGGGACATCCCTGGCTGGGCGTTGCACTTTCCTTCCCTCTCCCGCCCGCGTGCTCCCGACCTGGCGCCGAAGCCCACTTCGAAGCCGCTTTGGGGGTGCGGACATCCGGGCAGCTCAGCCCGGAGGCAGCGGCGAGTGGTCTGGCGGTGGTGGCGGCGGCGGCGGCGGCGGCGGCGGCAAAGCCGAGCAGGAGAACTGGAAAAGAGACTTTCCTCTCCCTCTCACGCGCCGAAGGGGAGACATTCCCGTTTCCCCAAATG
This sequence comes from Eonycteris spelaea, assembly GCA_003508835.1. NCBI lineage: Eukaryota > Metazoa > Chordata > Mammalia > Chiroptera > Pteropodidae > Eonycteris > Eonycteris spelaea. Next base: position 832,504 of record PUFA01000037.1, read on the forward strand.
GAAAGAGCCACAAGAAATCATGAAGTAGAAACTTTGGAAAGCCGCCACTGGAGATGCTGCACAGAACCCTGGAATCCGTTAGGGATCTCCTGCCAGGCGGTGGAGGTTTGGGGAGCAGCTGATACAGCCAGGAGGGCTCGCAAGGATTCAAGGTAACAGCGCAGGGTTCGGGTGACTTTTCTATCCCCCTATTCGTTGTCCTTCGGTGTGTCCCTTGGTGAGGGATCACTGGCCCCCTGCAACCCCCTGGCCCTGGTGCCTAGCAGCTGCAGGCAGAGGGAAGGATCCCATGTCTTAGTTTCCATCTGGTGTCGCTGAGCGGTGGACTTTGGGGTTTAGCTAGAGATGGCCCCGTTACTGCTTCCTAGTGCTGCTCGGCTGGCGCACGGTTTGGGCACTCTGCATGACCTATATTGCTTTTGCCTGGTTTAAGTCCTCAAAGTTAGTGCAACTCCCATTAGCTTCAGAAAATCCAATCAGGCTGCATAACTGCTGGAGATGACGGAGACTTTCGCCTGCCGAGCCTCAGCTCGGCTGAGCTGTCCCCAGTTCCCTACGTTTGGGAAAGACACCAAGGAGCCGAGGCTGCGATGCACGATACGGCTCCAGCCACATGTTCGCAGAGCTCTGTGGCATGTCTGTAGAGGCCTGTCTCTTCCTCCCATGAACATGCAGCCAAGGGGGGAAAAAAATCCTGAAGAGAGAACCCCGTAGGTTGCAAATAGTGTCCCCAGGGGGGTGGCAGAAGTCCGTTGATTGAGCTGAGCCTGGCAGCCCACTGGAGACACTGGCGAGAGAGCACACTGCCGGGCTGGAAGGAGGGGCATGCTGACATGGTCCAGCCATCTCGCCCCCCGGCTCTGTGATCATCTGGGTACACAGTCTAATGCTGCCTGTGGTGTGTGTGTGTGTGTGTGCGCGCGCGTGCGCACGCCTGTGCTCACAGCTGTATGCAGGAAGCGGGCTGCCAACAGAGCCAAGCATGTGCAGCTCTCTGCCCAGGCCCCGCATGCTGGAGCACTCCTTCCCAGCCGCAGTCTGAACTTGGGGGCTGCTGTTGCAGCCCACAGGAGTTGTCTCCTCGCCAAGCAGTCCCTCTGCCTGGTACACCTTTATCCAGGGCATACAGACCTCAGCCAAATGTTAACTAGGAGTCAAGCGATGCACTGTAACATGATTGAACAGACAGACCCCTCCGTAAAGAACTCCGTGTGTGTGTGTGTGTGTGTGTGTGTGTGTGCGTGTGTGCGTGTGTGTGTGTGTGTGTTCTTCCTAGCCCTGGGAGCCGGGTGCCCTGAGCAGGAAGAAATGTTTTGTTAAAAGGATGGCAATTAGAACAGACCACGCTTCTAGTTGGGTTGTCTGGGCCTTATCCAGCAGGGACAATGACATATCATGATAACTAGTCAAGGGTTACAGGCATATGGCCAGTCAAGGATTCCTGCCTCTGTTGTTCCCCAGACATGGCATGCTGAAGGGACACTCTCTGACCGCGCTCTCTAGAAGACACGCGATGCCACTGCTCACCAAGCAGCTCAAATACTTTACAGAGTCCCCTGGGGGGCAGTCTAATGACATCAGGCTGGAGTTTGTGTGTTTTCCCACTTGACTTCACACAGTGGTGTGTGTGTGTGTGTGTGTGTGTGTGTGTGTGTGTGTGTGCACGCGCGTGCGCGATTGGTTTGAGGCAGGACACTCAGAGTTCCGTCTCAGTCAGAATAAGTTGCTTTGCAGCATCAGGGGCATGACCAAGCAATGCGACCACAAAGGTCCTGAAGTCTTGCCAGTGTCACAGCTACTGTCTACTCTGGGGAAAATGCACGCTTTGCTTCCTGAGGGGGCCTGATCGGGGTCTGTGCAGAGCCTGGACCCAGTGAGCCGTTGGAGGGAAGCGAAACGAATGTCAGACTGTGGTCGTCCCTGCGGGCAGCTTCCTGCTCAGGGTCTGACGGCTGCGCTACAGCCACGGAGAAGACAGATGCCTCCTGGACCCCGGCTTCTGCCTCGTCCCCCAACATGGGGCCGGCTCTGTCTCCCAGAATGGAGTGGTGTGTGGTGCAGCGGGGGCACCAGAGAGGAGAGGAGGGAGGGCCGGGGAGCGAGCAGGGCTCCTGCTCTGCCAGCACCGGGCCAGTCCCAAGGCGGGAGCATCTCTCTCCTGCCCTCGGTAGCTCATCCCCTGGGTGTTCCTTCCTGGCCTCCCAACAGGTTGTTTACTGAGCCAGGCCAGAGGGGACAGAACACCCCTGCTGCGTCATCAGCTCCTTCTGATCCCCTTTCCCCCGGGCACAGGCTGGCCGCTGGGGAGCATCACATGTCACAAAAGAGAGTCCCCGGGGAAGGAGCTCTAGACTCCCTCCCCTGCCCACAAACCAGAGGTAATGTGCAGACGCCTGTGGGCGCTTTCTGCTGACTGGGGTGCTTAGCGGTGAGGTTTCCTGGTTAGTGTTTTGTTTTCCCCACTGTGCTGTGAATTTTTGGCGATTCGACTCTTTCTCTTAAATAAGGCCTTGTCTACATTTTATAATGGCATCTTTCTCCGAAGGGCTGGGAGCATTTCAGGGAGCCCACCTCCTTAATCCTCACATGGCTTATTGTCTCATTTATCTTTGATTCCTCCAAGAAGCAGAGCTAGCATTTTAGCCTCCTTCTGGGAAAAGTGGGGCCAGAGAACCTCGGGGAAAAAAGGAACCAGTGGCTTTTTACTCTGGGTCACACGACGTTTCAGGGCACCCGAGGGGTGGGGCGTGGGTCTCATCATTGCTAAGCCAACTCCAGGCGCCATGCCTTCTCCTAAGGCCTGGCTCAATCTGTATGACTGTGGTTTGCTTCAGCTGTTCTGTACTCTCCAGGAATGGGAGGCGACGGTGACAGAGAACTTCCCCTCTGACGCTGACCTGAGGCCTCTGCGGGGTAAAAGTCTTCTAAGACCTCACCTTGGCCCTCAATGATCTTATAGTCTAGTTAGGAAAGCAGGCTCACGTCTGGGCACAGGTAAATGACAACGTACATCGTAAACAGCGATTAGATGTGGGAGACCCGTGAGGCTGACCTAGTTAACCCGCCATTGATTTGTGCAGTAACAAGAGCTGTCAGTGTTCCGAGGAGCAGGGAGAGCCTGCATTGTGCCGTGGGGGATGGGTGGAATTTGCCTGGAGAGGGAGACTCGGGTTAAGGACTCCAGCTGACAGGGAGCACCGTTGAAATAGCCGGGAACGCCTAGGCTTGCACGACTCCTTGGGGCTTTACTCTGTGCCACTTCTCCAGTTGAATCCTGGAAATACCATCCACCTGGGTTAATGATCTAAATCATACGTCGGCCTAGAGAAGCACCCCCCAGACCAGGCAGACTCTGAACACTGGGCGTCTCATTGGGCATTGACTATGACCTGGCCTTCCACCCACTCTCTACATCACAGGGAAGACCAATGTTCAAGGTCAGGGAGCTTCCCAACAGCACATCAGAAAAAGCAAGTGAAGGCATGGGAGAAAGCAGGCAAAATTCAAGAAAACCTGGGAAAATCTTCTCATACTTTAGAATCAGACCTTCCTAAGAGAGAGCCTTGCTTTTTTCCTCTATTTCCTCTTTCCCCGCCCAAATGTCCCCGTTGGGGTTCACTTGGAGCCGCAAAATGCCAAAGCCTTCAGGCATTTCGCACCGAGCTGATTTTCCATCTTAAGATTCTTGAGCACGCCCGTGTACATAACCTCTTGTCTTCCCTCCTCTTTCCCTTTTAATAAAACATACGTTGTAGCAGCCGCGGAGGAGGAGCCCACGGAAAGCAGGCGGGGTAGCTGTGGGACTGCCTGCAGCTCTCCCCCAGGGTACTGTGACTGCTCGGCCTGAGCAGCACCGAAGAAGGGCCGAGGGCTGCAGACCACCGGGAGATGGCTGTGACTGGTCAGCCACACGCATTCGCTCTAGCAGTGACCCTGGCCGCCCAGAGAAAAGGTCAAGGCGAAGCTCAGGGCTTGTGAGAGAGCTGGTCTGGAGGAGTCCGGGGGGTGCTTCCTCTAGTTTGAGGCATCTATTTCTGCCGCACGGTTGCTTGGGTGGCCCCGTTCCAACATGGAGGACGTCTCTGGCAGGCACTGAGACTGGGGTGACTTGCCTAATGCCACACCATATTTGCTCTCGGGTCAAGAAGAAGATCCCCCAAACCCCGGTCTGTGTCATTGCTTAGCTCCCGGAGCTCACTTGGGGGGCAAGTCCTGATGGATGTGTAGCTTTTCTTGAGGATCCTCCCCTGGGCCTTGCTGCCACCTTTGTTTCCTGTGTTGAATGACCACGCAGCTGCAGTGGGCAGGTCTCATCTGACCATTTAGGAGGCAGGTTGATTTCTCTTGAAAGTGTCACGCTTACATGCCGATGGAGGTAAAGCTGAGTGACACGGTGACACTGTGGGATCTTGCACAGCCAGCTCCATCATTCCTTTCACTGAAGCTCACGTGAAATGCAGACACTTTCAGAATGCCCGACTGAGCGGCGGGAGTGGGCGATCTGATACGTCCCACGACTGAGCCCCCAGCCTGCCCCATGCTGCCAGTGCACCAGCCACGAGCCGCGTGTGGCTCTTGGCACTGTGAAAAGGAAGCATAAAATACACGCTGAATTCTGAAGACTTAGTTTTAAGGAAAAGATGTAAACTATCTCAGCAGTGATTTTTAATTATCGATTGCATGTTAAAACGATAGTATTCCGGACATATTGGGTCAAACGAAGTAAATTAAGATTTGTTTCACCCGTTTGTTTTGACTCTTTAATGTGGCTACTAGAAAAGGTAAACTCATCATGTGGTTCATCTTATTTTTCCTTCCGACAGTGCTGGTCTAGACCCCACAGAGCAGAGTAGTGACAGGTGACATGGAGACAGGGCAGAGGCGTGAGATAAGGGGGCGGGAGATACGGAAAGAGAGGACGTGCAGAGAAAGATGCCCAGCAGGTCAGAGCCTCTGCCTGTGTGTTTCTGAAACCCAGAGTCAGGGGGGCCACAAAGAGCGTACACTGGCTGCTATTTGAGTCATCAGCTGAGACTCAGCCCCCCTCCCACCCCCCAAAGCCTCTGTGGAGTGCTAGAGCTGTCAGTTCACACGCGAACAGTTAGCAGGTAGGCGGCCTGAAATTTTTATCCTAATATTTTCGAGTTTCTGCCTAACAGTACAAATAAATTATCTTTAGCGTCTCATTCCCAAAGTGTGAGGACACACAGTTGGGATTGGCTGGGCGTGTTTGATTTTCCAATCCCTCTCTTCCTTCTCATCTCTACCACATTTTCATCTTTCCTTCTGAGAGCATGCCTGCAGACCAGACGTGCTGACAGTGTGGGGGGAGAAATGCCATGCCTTCGAAATTCTTTCGTGTACCTATCGGTAAGAAGAGTGGGGAGAGGACATCCTGCTTGACTATTACTTAATAATTACAGATTCGAACATTATGATTAACTTGTTCTCATTATCTCATTATTATTGCCCATTGCAGTAAGGTTTGGCCACAGCGTGAACTCTTTATATTTGCTTAGCATTCCCTAGTTTCTATGATCGGCCCCCAAACATCTCACAATCTTTATTTTCTAATCCTTATCTTTGTATGCACTTCCTTCCTTCATTCCGGCTTAATCAAACTGGTCTGCTCACTGTTCTTCAAAGTTACCATGTAAAGCAGGGGTCATTATCTCTCTGTGCCAGTTTCCCCATCTATAAAATAAAAAATAAGAATGCCTTATCTTTCAGAGGGTTGTTCTAGATGTCAAATACAATGAAATACATAGGGCGCCGAACATAGTGCCAGGCATATGGCAGACGCTCAACAAACGTCAACATCTTTTCTTACCAAGGGTTTTCAGTCTGATAGCGCCAAGGTTAACACGTCCACCAATGTCACACAAAGCGACCCCCTTTCCTTGGTTAATGGTGCAACCAACACATAATTCAGAAACATGGGTTGTCCCGGGCTCCACTTTCTCTCGCGCAGCCCCCCACGTCCAATCAGTCCCTGAGATCCGGTAACGAGGTTCGCCTAATCATTTCTCAAAGCCGTCCTCCCTCCTCCAAGGGATGTCAGCGTCTCATCCCTTCTTACCGAGTCTTTCCCATTACTTGGTCTCCCTGTTTCCTCCCTTGAAGCCTGGCCAGTCCAGTCTCATCGGAGCTGGGTGATATTTCAGAATGACAAATCTGATTATGCATCTCTCCTTGCTCTCATACTCCGGCGACTCCCACTACTCTCAGAATAAAGTCCGAATTTCTTAGCGTGAAAAACAGGAGGTCTTTCACGCGCTGGTCTAACAGCCTCTCCCTGCCTCTCCCCACGCGTCCTGCTTCTCACTCCAGTGACCAGAAGCGCTGGGCAGCTCCCTCGGCACGTCGCACCATTAGACGTGCTGTGCTCCCTTCCCACAGAACCGCCCCCTCCCCTTTTCTCCGTTTCCTGAGGGTTGCTGAGCTTCAAGAGTCTAAAGATTATGTCCTCTGTGAAGACTTTCCTGAGACTCTGGGAAGAGCTAATTGCCTCCCCCTCTAGACTCCTACACAGCTCACACAAACTCTGTTTCTGCACTCTGCCCGCCACGCTGTAATGATCTGTTCATGTGGCTATCTCCTGCGCTCAGAGGCAGGGCTGGATTGGGGGTTGTAAGACATTTTTTTCTCAGGAAATATTTATTCAGTGTATTATTATAAACATGTGCCAGGAACTTGTCTTAGGCCCTGGGGAGTCAGCAGTGAACAACAGATAAAAACCTTGCCATCAAGCTGCTCATATTCTAGAAGGAAGATAGGATGATCATCACAATAATTATTATTAACATTGCTGATTGTAGCTAACACTTTAATAGTACTTACGTGCCAAGCAACAGAACACTGTCGGCATCTCAGAAGCCCCCCGCGTCCCCTCCCTGATGCATTTCTATGCCAAGCACCTGCCCACAACGGGCATTCTGAAAGCTTTTACACACATTAGCTCACTCACTTCACTTAACGACCCATTAATTCACACTTTAATAGATCCTATATTCCTGTTTTATAGATGATAACCTAGAGTCCCAGAGAGGGTCCACAGCGTGTCCAAGGTGACACAGCTAATCAGTGGGGTAGCTGGCATCCTAACCCAGCTTAGATTCTCAGTCTGTATTGTTTATTGCTATGGTATCCAGGAAAACACACATGTAAACAAAGAAATCAATGACAGAATTTCAGGTGCCGATAATGGAGAGCATTAAAATAGATTATTATAGGCGAGAGTGATTGGGGGGGGTCAGGAAAAGGTCTCTTCGAGGGGGGAACATTTACATCGAGACCTGATGAGTCAGCTGAGGCAGGGAGAAAGTCCAGGTCGGGTGGGACCTGGGATCTAGAGGAGGGAAACTGTGCGTTCTGCACTCAAGGCTCTAGCTGCCATGATGGCTGCCCCTCACCACGGGAGGCGCCCGACTTGGTCCCAGGTGGTCCTGGGTGGCAGCGAAATAGCTGAATGTCCCCAGGCTTCTCTCACATCAGTCCACGTGTCCCTTCTGTTCTTTTGCTTCAGACACGTCTCACGAGGCGTCTGGTTGGCCTCTCTCCACAAAGGTAGGAGTTGTGGACACACACACACACGCGCGTGTGTGCACACACACACACCCAATGTGTGTGTGTCCCTGCTCTGCCGAACCACTCTATTTCACTTCTCTCCTGTGAATGACATGCCACTCAAAACCTTAGTGAAGTGACAGGCGCAGGCACAGCAAAAAGGTTGGAGACAACCCCCAGAGACAGGAGCAAAAGGGGCAAAGGAAATTATTTTTTAACGAGATGAGAAGTGTGTTGGACTGGAGGGGGCGTGGGGATTTGATGGGGGGGATGGGGCTGCTGGGATGCTGACAGTGTTCTGCTCTTGACCTGGGGGGTGGTCCGTGAGGTCAGCTTCCACACGTGTTTGCATATAGGTACGCATAAACACACATATGCACATATACACGCATATTCTCACACACACCACACTACACGTGTACACATACGTACATCTTCTCTAAGACTATTTCTTATAATGAGATTTAAAAAAGCAGGTGAAACAGGTACAGTTAGTTCATACATATATAATACACATCTGAAGCCTACTTTATGATAAAAATTGTACTAGGTCTACTTTTACTTACATCATCGCATTTAATTTTTATTACAACCTCATGAAGCAAGTATCTTTCCTATTTACAGACTAAAATTCAGGAAGGCATAGCACAGCGGAGCTGGCATCCGGAGCCAGGCCTCTGCCCCCACGCTGTGCCCTCGGCCTTCCACACAGGAAAGCTCTGAGTCGGCAAGGTCCCTCTGACTTCTGGGTCAAATATGGGCTCCAATCTAGCCTTGGTCCCTTACTGCGTGACCTTAGATCTGTTATATAACCTCTCTGAGCTTCAGTATCCTCTCTAGTCCAATAGAGCCAATAACTCCTTTATCTTGTACAAACACCGTGCAGAGTAAAGACAATGATGAAAAAAAAAAAAAAAAAGTCAGCCAAGTACCTGCCACACATGGGCATTCGGAAAACAGCTGCCTTTTTCAGTTGCTATTTCTGTCCCCAGGTATAGAAGCTCTTAAGACACAACTTCCGTGGAGAGCAGGGACGGCACTTAAGCTGTGGTCGAAGTCGGGTGCCAGCTTCAGCATCCCCTCTCACGAGCCGGTGAACCGGGAACTTCTTGGCACTGGCTCCCGTATGCCAGGCAGCATGCTAAGTGCTTCTCAGGCACTGTCTCATCAATGCTCTGACAACGCTCTGAGAAGGGTTATCGACTGCTTGTAGGCGAGGAAATTAAAATTCAGAGAGATTAAATAACCCAAGGTCTGGGAAAGGGCAGAGTTCAGATTTGAACCCAGGACTGTTAGATCCCCAAGCGCGCACCCAGCTGCGCACTGTGGTCACTGTCTTTGGTCATGTCCTGGGCAAGGGCACCTTTGTGGTCAAGGTCAGGCTAAGTTCTCCAGGATCTGAGCCACATCAGTCCGGAGAGGGGTGGAAGCATTGTTCGACCCTCGGGGGGTTTCCGGGGCCGGCCAAGGAGGTTGGAGCGCGTTCAGAAAAGGCTGCACAGTTTCCAGTGCCATGCTCTCCACACTGGGCGCTTAGGGTGTGTGGGCTGCATGCTTCAAGTGCCTCTGTTTCTGAATACAGGTGTGCTCCTTTTTGAAAAGAGCAGGCTTTCAAAACAAATAAAATGAGAGTCGATTGTTCTGAGGCTTGGATGAAAAGGTTTCCCTGAATTACACTAGGAGAGATTAGCAGTGGGTTCTAACCTTTTACAAAAGCAGTGTAAGATTCAAATAAACCCTGACCTAGAACCCCAATATATGAAGCAGAGACAAGTGGACCTCCCTGACTGGAGCAGGCCTGGGGGTCTGGAACTTCCGCTTCCCGTTCCTCACCCACAAGTGGTCCCTGAGGCATCTTCTTGGAACCCAAAGGTTCCCAAACACATTGAAAACCACCACACTACAGAGTCCCTTTAAGAAGCGAGACTTGTGATGCATTTAAAACAGCAGGTGACATACCAACATCGATTTCATGGTAAAAGATGCTTGCCGACCCCCCACACACCTGTGCAGCTCGGTGAGACTAGAACAAACTGCTGTGGTCCACCCTCGTTTCTGATGACCCAGGAGGCATGAAATCCAATGCCTGTGAAGAGATGTCTGCTGTGTGTCAGGCTCGGTGCTGGACCCTGTACCACCAGCTAGCTGTAAGAGCCTCGTCACTCCTAACAACGCCCCCACGGAATAAATATTATTACTCACATTTTGTAGGTGAGAAAAATTAAGTATAGAGAGGTCAAGTCAATTATCAAGGTCTCGTGGCTTGTGAGTTAGTAGAGTTGGCATGGGATGGGTTGGAGAGCCATTCTTCCCACCAATCCCTGCGGCCTCTTTAGGCCTCTTGAAGCATGAATCGGGAGTAATATTACTTCTCTCAAAGTTTCTTACTCTTTACAACATTTCTCGGTTGTGAGATTTTACAGAAAAACTCTTTCTGGATCTTCTGGCCTTCAATGGCTCTGCTTTCTTAGGGCACGGAGGTCTCCCTGGGCTCAGGCTGCGGTCCAGCCTCAGAGAGAGCCTGGTCATCAGCATCCGGCCCCAGTGGCTGGGGAGGGGGGCTTGGGGCTCTCGCTCGCGCTCTCTCGCGCTCGCGCGCTCTCTCCCTCTCTCTCTCTCCCTCTCCCCCCCCCCCTCTCTCTCTCTCTCTCTCTCTCTCTCTCTCTCTCTCTCCTCTCTCTCTCCTCTCTCAGGCCTGTGCAGCATGAAGCCCCAGGCTGCTGGGCTGAGGGTGGGCGGGGGTGGGGAGATTCCTGCTCTGCTGTGGTCTGGTAGCCTGGAGACGGGGCTTACTGGAAGAGTGTGAGGTGGGGCTGCGGGGGTTGAGGGGCAGTCCTTGGACTCCCCTTGAGGGAGAAATGCTTAACCTCAGTGAGGAGTGCGGGGCCACTGAATTTCTGCCTCCCCATCACTCGCATTCAGCCATTCGTGCTATAAATAGGCCGTCAGGCTGGAGCCTGGGAGGTGGCTGAGCGGTGTTCCGCGGCGGGGGCCTGGGGGCTCAGTGCCCGCGCCTCTTTCGCTTTCCGCAGTCTTAGCTCTTTGCGGGTTGAGCCCTTCGGGACAGCAGAGCAAGGTCAGAGTCCTCCGGAAGCCTCGGGGCGCTGGAGACCCCTAAAGGCCAAAGGCTGCGTTACAAGCCCCCTGGCCGCGGAAGCGAGGGCGAGGTTCTTCCAGGAGGATGCAGAGGCCTGGCCGGTGCGTCCCGAAAACCCTCGCCTGTCACTACGGTTCCACAGGGTCCCAGGGCGGGCGGGCGCGCGCGCGTGCGCGCGCGTGTGTGTGTGCACCTGTACGTGTGTGCATGTGTGAGCGCGTGTGGGAGAAGCAGTCCTGTGGCCCTCCCTCCCTCCCTGCTCCACCCATTCTCTCCCTTTGAGGGCCAGCACCCCCTGCTGCCAGCACCCACTCAGCCCCTGCGGCCACCGGAAGTGAGCCCTCCCGGGCCCCTCCCCACCTCCTCCATCCGAATGACAGCTCTCCCTCGGGGCCCTGCACACCTCGGTAACCCGATCAGCTAATCCGTGCTGAAGTATTAATGACTAATAACGATTTAATACGCTGCCCTCTCAATTAACACTTGAGCACTTAAAAAGAGAAATTCACAGATTTTAACCCAAGTAGGAGGCTCACGTTTTTCCCGCTCGCTCGAGAGGCACCGCAGGCCCCTCCAAACCAACCACAGAGACAGCAAACACAACATCACTGCAGCTGTAAGCAATGCCGGGTGACATTGTGCGGGCCCAAGCAGAATTTCCCACAAAGGCCTGCTCGGATCCACAACCCTAAAGACAGTGCCTTGTACCGGGCCGGGCGGGGCGGGGATGAGGGAGGGAGAACACAGGAGATGCCTTCTCCCACCTCCTCCTCCAAGGTTAAGTGGGGATTTATTTGACCGAGAGAAACCCAAGGCAACCAAGTCCACGATAACCCCTGTATGCCTCCCCTTCATTAAGAGAAGCCAGGGAGGCAAGCCTTCCAAGGTGCTTCCTGACGTCTCAATATCATGCCTCGAGAGGCCTGATGGGCTTTCACTGACACATGAGATGACCTCCGTGTCCAGAGAGTAGGCTCAGGGATGATGAACTTGGGATCAAGTGCTTGGCAGGCTCCACTAGGTACTCGCCGGGTGACCTTGCCAAGTTACTTAACTGCACAAGCTTCAGGCTCCACACCTGTCAAATGGATCCAGTGAAACTCATGTCAGGGGTTGTTTTGAGGATGAAACGAAATAATGCAGAATTAGCACTCCCCAGAATGTCTGGTACATGAAGGTGCTCAATAAATGAGACTTTTCATTAATCACCTTATTTTTGTTTGCTATTCTTGCCATACCCTCAACTTTCAAATGCCATATTTACTATTTAAAAACAAGTGAGGCAGTCCAGCCTCCTAGGTGTGGTGGTTCATTTGGTAATGAACTAGATTTCTTTCCAGGGGATGGGCACCCACCCCACCTTTGTTTCTTTAAATGTATCTCACAAATGCAGTGAGTGTAATGGATTTGGCAGTGACTTAAAAAGACTTAATGCATTTTGGAAAGACAAAAAAAAGCCATAACAAAAAAAACTGGTTTGTTTCTGTGATATAGGGTTCATGTGATATGACAAAAATCCATTTTTATGCTTAGGAATATTGGCTAATTTTAAAACAGTTGACACAGGCCATATGCATAGAGAGTAATGATAGATTTTGCTCAGGCAAACCCAGAAGAACACGGAGCCAGTGATATCTCTGTTAGGGCTTCCATTGGTTCAGTTCCTATGTGGAGGCAGACCTGCTGCACGTAGGAAAGGAGAGTAAACTGGAAAGAGGTCTGACAGTGGTGTCAGGCGCTAGAATCAGACATCAGAGCATAAAGATGCCACCTACCAACCCCGGGACACAGACACCGTGTTTTCACGTCGTGAGTGAGAAGGGACTGAGGAACGCGCCGATACAGTAAGCTCTGTGTACGAGAAAGCAGTGTACAAAGATATTATCTGGACAAAGGTGAGAACAGTGCAAAGGATTTTGAATTGTTGGGCCCGCCCAATTTGCAGCGACTCTTGAACTTTGCCTGATCATTTCTCCAGTTGGACACGTGGTTGGTTTTTGGACTTCAAATACTACTTATATCCTTGGGATCCTCTGGTTGACAGCTCTGTCTAAATCACACTGAAAGGCATTTTCGATGACTGCTAGTTAGGGCAAAGCGATTACACGTGAAAATAAGATGCTACAAAGGTTGTATATGAAATAAGAAGTGATTATGAAACGCTTTAGACAGAGATCAGCTCTCTGTTCTCTTCATGCTCCTCCTATAGACCCTTCCACTTTCAGCTCCCAGGATAGGTCAACCAGATGCCCAGCCCCATTGCTGGCTAATGATATGCATTCTACTTGACTCAAGAAAAGGCTGTATTTTCTTTTATTTTCCTTTTTTCGAGGCAATATTTAATTAGTGACCGCAGAGGGAAAAGGCTGAGTAGCTTAGAGGAGGTTTCTAGTTCGGGTCTACAGGACTCAGCAATTTGACATTCTAATCCTGTTATTTCTCACCTGAAACTGAACAGAGTCAGCATAATTCACCTAGATATTAGGTTTCCCCTCCCCTGACTTTCCACTGTCATCCCTTGCTTCAGTGACTTTGCCTGTTTCCTACTGCATTTTTTTTTTCAGGATACCAAAAAAAAAAAAAAAAAAAAAAAAAAAAAAAAAAAAAAAAAAAAAAGAGAGAGAAGGAAGAAAGGGAAAAAAAAAGGAAAAGAAAGAAAAGAAAGAAAGAAAACCAGTATCTTGGTGGTTCATTTGTGACTGCCCCCATTTAGAAGAGAAATTAATTCTTCCTCTCTCTAATTCAATTCCCAGAATAAGCCTGCCGACCCCCACGTGAACTCCACTACTAGGGTGACTGAGGCTGAGGTCCTACAGTGCTGCTAGACGAGAGACTGAGCAGTGTCTGTCCCTGGTCCCCTTCTTAATTACTGACTCCAAACACCTTGAAGGCATCAACTGAGCCTTATTTGCCATCGTATCCCGAGTCCCTTGACACAATACCTAAACACAGTGAAAACTTTTCATGTTTACGCAATTAAACAAACAAACTTCAACGTCTACCCCACAGCATCCACTTTTAATTAAAATATGAGTTTCTGGGAAGTAAACAAGTACCCTTCTTACTAAGGAAAATTTAGTATTCAGGATTTCAATTTCATAGAATTCTCAAATTAGGCAAGTGTTTTATTTCAAGCAGTGGTTCTCAAAATTTAATGTGCGCCCGGAGAGCTTGTTAAAATGCAGAGTCTTCTGCCCCTCCTGGAGAGAGTCTGGTTCTGTAGGTCTCGTGTAAAATTCAGAAAACTGCCTTTTTTAAAGCAGATGATATTAAGACTGCACTTTGAGAAATGCCATTTTAAGGCAATCCAAATGAAATGTTACCCATCACAGTTCTGTAGAAGATTAGTGTCCCTTAAGGAGTTCATGAGTGTCACAAAGGAAAAAAGGTCTGTGCTTGGAAAAGTTGGGGAACACAGTTCAATTCCCCTCTCACCTGCCTTTTATACACAGCTGGAGGTTTATGATGCACTAAGAATGTTACACGTTCGAAAGAGTTCTGCAATAAAGAAACATATTTTAACTTTGCTTAAGCAAATATTTTCAAAGTGTCTTCATCTTGAAACTCTTATTCATTTTCTGATTTTATGGCTATAAAAACCTATTAAATTTTGATGAAATTCGGCATGGAAAACAATGTCATAAAGGAGTGGGCAGCACCTACTGGACAAGGAAGATATTGCAGCCCAGCTCTACTACAAATTTCCAAAGAGAGCATGGAGTTGGGGTAAACTGCTAACCATCGAGAGATCTTACAGTCTGGAGAAGTGCTCGTTACAATAGCCATCATTTGCTAAGCATTTATATTTTCCGGGCACTATTCTGCATTTTCAGTATGTATTAACTAATTTACTTTTCAAAACAACCTTATGAGACAGACATTTTTAGTACCCCCATTTCACTGATGATGAAACTGAGCTACTGAGAGGCCAGTTATCTGCTCAAGATCACAGAGTTAGAAAGAGAGAGAGAGTGGGATTTGAACCCAGGCCAACTACCTCTAGAGCCTGCCCTGTTAACTGCTCTGTCCTCCAGTAGTGAGGTTCTGGAAATGTCTGCCAGGGAAGAATGACAGCTCCAGATGACATAACTTGTTTGGGAGCCATGTTCCCTCAGTGCCCCAGGAGCCTCTTCTATCTGTGAGGACCTGGGATCCTTACTTTTAATTCATCAGAGACTTTATTATACAAACCACCTGAACCTCTGAAAGATTCTGCTGTACTCAAACACCAGATATGCTTAGCAAAACAACCTGACAAGGATGATTCATGAAGAGCAATTAGATGCTGTATCCTGTGCCTACCAAATCCTAAACTGGGCTGAAGCTCTGGCCAGCCTGCTGACACCTTGATACGGAATGCAATAGCCTGGCTCTTGTCACTCTACCCCACTCCCCACTCCCTCGTGGCTCATGATAATGGGAGGTGTGCCTCATGGGGCTAGCCTGGCTGGACGACACAATTCTAATTCTGGTTTTTGGCACGTTAATTCGCCTCTTTGGCCCTGTTTCTTAATTGTACTATAAAAAGAGGAGAAGGGGGATTAATAATGCCTATCTTGTTGTAAGGAATAAGTTAGCACACACACACACACACACACACACACACAAACAACACGTACACACACAGTGCTTATCCCACAGGTTAATATGGGCACGGGGTAGATAACATTCAGCCTTTTGTACTGTTGGGGCCTGGGCAAGACATGGCAATAGGAGACCTTCCCTTGTCAGAACCTTCAAAAGGTGTTAAGGAGGAGAAAATGAGAGGTCAAAGTTACGGTCCTGAGTGAGAAGAATCGAGGAAGATACGCCTTGGCTCCCAGATCCTGGATCTCTTCCAAAATGCATGTGGGATGAGGGTTGCCAGGATTTACAACCCGACCAGGATTCTTGGTTACTTTAATTTCCTTCTTTGTAAAACATGAATAATACTAGTTATAAGACATATCCCACGGGGACTCTACATCTTCATTAATGAAAGCTGGAGAAGTGTCACATGGCAAAGGTGGAGGATTCCCCAGCTCTGATTTCTAAGCATCACTGTAGACACACTACAGATGAACTATACAGTTGCCTCTTTTACAACCAGGAAGCTGAGATTGAGGCAAACTTTCAGTGAGGCTGAGGTCACTCGAGGGCTCTGGAGAGGCAAAGGGTGAGCCCATCACATCTGTCTAATCTGCATCCTTGATTCTTCTTCTCAACCATTCGGAAAATGTAGGGGAGGAAAGAAGGCAGGAGGGACGACGGAGGACTGGCTCCTCGATGATGGAAACTTAGAAAGAGTTGCTTAAAATTACAACAGGAGCTTAGGAAATAAGCCTTTCCAGCACTCCCTCTTACAACCCAAGTTTTGTGACTCTCTTAAGTCAGCTGTTTCTTACTGTAGTATTTGGTACCCATCCCTTAACAGAACATGCTTATGGTGCATCCAGGCTGACTAACCAACCATCAGCCAGCAGCCCCAGCAGCTCACAGACATAGCTGGTCTTCATCCTTGGCTACTTCAAAGGTCTCCCATTTTGAACTGTTCCTCTACCCACCTCCCCAAAACCCTCGGCGGTCATGAGGCTTAGTGGGAAATTCTTCCTTCCCAAACTAAGTATGGACGCTGACCAAACTGAGTTATTCTCATGCAATTTTCTTTTGGATCAGGCCTCACACACCCTGAGCATGGGATCAGGAATGGAGCAGGGGCTCAACACTCCATCTCTAGGTGCCTCACGGGAAGTCTGGGTGATCAGCTGGTGAGAAGGAGGAGGGAACAGAGAGGAGGAGAGTTTGACCAGAGTTTTCCTCACCACCCCATGTGTACAGTTCTGCCCTTCTGCTCACAAGGAGTAAATTTTCTATTCACTTCTTTGGTCATATTGCAAGAGGTTAAGGTCATGGAATCTGGACCAAGTTGGCCATGGAGTTATCACTGTTGGTTGAAGCTGAGTGGTGGTACAGAGGGATTCATAACATGATTCTTTCTACTTCTGTATGTGTTTGGGGAAAGGTTATAATTAAAAGGATAAAAAAAAAATCATGGATTCTAGAATGAATCCACGATCTGTAACGGATTGAGCTGAAATTCCAGCATAAAATTGCTTCCTTGCTGTGTTATCTGGAGTCACTGATTTAAATTTTCTGAACCTTTGTTTTCTTATCAATATGATGGAGATAATATCTATCTAAAAGGACCATTGTGGAAATTGAATGAAATAGTGAAATAAGGGGCTTAGCACAATGACTGGCCCATAATAAGCACCAGATAAATAACAACTGTCATTGTTGCTATTATTACTACTTTATCTTTGTCCTATCATTCCGTGAGTTCCTTCCAGCAGATACTGTAACTTATTGAGCTGCCTATTCATTCTATCTAGCTCAATTCCAAGCTCATATAACAAGAATAACAAATATTTATTGAGCTCTTCCAAGGTGCCAGACACTTTCTAGGAGCTAGACAGATAGCAGTGAACAAGGTGGACAAAAAATAAAATCTTGGCCCTTTTGGAGCTTATATTTTGGTGGGAGGAGACAAAAAAAAAAAACAAGAATCACAATAAATGAGTTGGATTTTTTGTTAGAAGGTAGTAAGTGCTATGAAAGAAAACAAACGAACAAAACAGTCAAACATATATCTCTATAATCAAAGGAAATTGGGGCACTGGGGGAGGGTTGCAAGATTAAATGGGACCGTCAGGGTAGGGACTCAACAAGGAGGTAACATTTGAGCACTGACTGCCAGAGGTGGGGAAGTGAGCCATGTGACAATCCGGAGAATTTGCCAACAGTGGGAATTACTATATATTGTCTGATAACTAACCAGTGACACTCCTTGATACCTATTTAGTTCTTATAGCACCTCTTAACTTCGAAGGTACGCATGTTTCATCTCACGGTAGGCTCCCTCAGTGCTCAGAGAACGTATCCGTGCAGCGCTAACTCCTCAGTATTATGTGTCACTTAAAAACTCAGTAATTGTTTATGAAAAATAAACCCGCATCTATCTTTCCCAAAGATATGTATATATTTTTAAGAGCAGAGGCTGCAGTGTATAGGTTTACAATGAAACTCAACCGTTTCACCTGTACCGTTATAAAATAAGAAATCTTTTATAAGTTTCACTAGCTTGATGTTTTTGATTAAGCTAACTCAGGACAAAACACAATTTAATTGTAGGGAAATCTACAGGTCAAGAGAATTCTTGGAGAAGTGAAAAAGGCCAGGATATAGGAGGATAAGAGAGAGACACAGCTGATATCTTTAACTCAGTCCCAACTGTGACAAAACACTTAAAAAGCATTAATGTGAATTAAGAGTTGCTGTTATACATTATGTGACCTTAACTGAAAGCAACACTTGCATTTAGATGTGATTCCAAAAATCTAAACAGAAGATTAAAGACCACTATTAATAAAGCTGAAAAAAAGGTACCTGAAAACAGATATTTTCTTATGATGCAGTGGGCAAGAAGACTTCCTGCTGTGGAGTTACCTGACAGGTGAGACCTGTTTGTCAACAAGGTCCATTTGGTAATCAGGTGCTTTAGTAACCAAACCTCCCAGGATGGGGTCAAAAGAGGCCTCTGCCAAGCCCCTGTCCACAGCGAGTGGTGTAGAGAGATGGCAAAATGATTCATTCGGAGCCCCTGGTCTCAGAGAAGAACCACAGCCAACAATGGATGTCAAATTACCTTCAAGCTTGTTACAGATCCAACCAGTCAGAGGTACTGATCTGTCCTAGTTAACACAGATCTGCCCTGCCTGGTGCTGAAGAATCTCTTGATTTTTTTTTTTTCTCCTAGCAACTGTGTCAATACAAACGCTTCCTGACTTGGGACTAAGGCAACACTGATCATTATTTTAAACAGAAGCCTCAACATTGAGATGTTCTCTCCTCACAGAGCCTGATGGAATAACACATTGTGCAGCGGCCTTCCTCCAGAGAGACCCTCACAAAAGCAGGCTGTCTGTCTCCTGTCTCCTACGGCGACCTCATGCATAAACCATCTTGACGTTGAGTCACGTGCATAAAAAATTTAAGTGAGGCTTGTGAGGGAAAAGGAAAGGAGGGGTGTGGGACATGGATCGCACCGTCAATTGTCTCTCAGACCAGCTTTGGGAAGCTCCCTGGAGCTTGGTTACAGGTGGTGCATCCATAAGGTCCAACTAAACAGAAATCCCATTGCATCTTATTGTCCCGCTTCTAGAGCTCAGTGATGATGGAGGGGCACTGCTACAAGTCTAAGCTCCCTAAGAATGTTCCCATCATCTGCTCTTCTGGAGGCTGCCTCCAAACCAGAATGACAAGAACATGTTCCTTTTGAACAGGAATGTGGAGCCTGAACTCCCTGGGCGGGGGGCAAGCACGTGTCTTTTGAGTCTTCTCATCGGGAGATGGCAAACACACGAGGAGAGGGACTCGCTTCTCTTGTTTCTAACGGTGTCTCTTCACTCACTTTCCCTCACTAGCCTGGAGTTATGTGGCATTTAAAAAAATGTCCTTTCGAGCCTATTTACCCATCTGTCTCCTAGATCCATCCTTATCCCTCAATCTTCTTCTCTTCCACGTATATTTCAAGTTTAGCTCTTTCTGCTTATGTCACACTTCTCTCCAATCTCTTTCCCCGTTCTTTGTCAGCCAGCAAAAATCTCTCTCTTCCCGTCTCCAAAACAGCCTACACACCATCTGTCAAGGTTGGCAGGCTCCCGTTCTCTCCTCTCTCTCGTCCCCTGGTGGGAGTCAGTCAAGAAAAGCATGCGGATCCCCTCTGAAGCAACTATAAGCAAAGCGAACCCCTCTGATGGTTCCTTCTTCACTAATGAGCAGCAGTTTCACGGGATGGGAAGAGAGCCTTGGGGTAGCAGTCTGTCTACTTGGACCCGGGCAAAGTGATACACAGTCGGGTGTGGGTAGAACAGACTCCAGGGTCAGATGGCCTGGTTTCAGTTCTGGGCTCCACCAGTTACGTGATCGTGCGTGAGTCACTTCCCAGATCCGAGTTTCCTCATATAGAAAGTGTAGGAGATCACTGTGTCTTCCTCACGGGGCTGTGGTGAGGCTTAAATGAGGCAATTCAGAGCTGAGCACAGTTGCCTGGCCCATAAATGTTAGCTCACATGATGGTATCAGACCAAACCAGTGAGCAAAAGCATAATATTTCCCTCCAGAGTCAAGAGAGGCACCCGCACCTTGTACTGCAGAGGGCCCGGCTGGGTCGTTATCTGACCAGAAGCACCGTCCCTTCAGGAAAGTGCAATGTCCCCATTCGTCACCCTAGCCGCAGAGCCCTGGTTGACAAATCCAGGACCTCATCGCTAAAGAGCCCGATTGAAGCGTGTGTCCTACTGAACAAGTAGTAATTGGCGCACAGAGTGTTTCTGGGGCTAAATTCTGAAAAGCAGCTGGGGTTTCAATCTGGAGGGCCTTCCAATGGCGAGCTAGGTTCCCCAGAGCTCTTCCTCTAGGAAATGGGTTGCAGAAGGCATTTCAATCAAACCAGGTAGAACTCTGGTGACTATGAGGATGAGAACAAACGAGGGTAGTGCTTGGAGACATGACTTAATGGCCTGCTGTTCCCTTTCCAAACCCTGTTCGATTCATGTCTTTCACCTCTAATGTATACCAAAAACAAAAAACAAAAACAAAAACAAAAAACAAAACAAAAACCCTGACTGGAAATATCAAAATTTACAGTTCTCTAGCTGCATATTTTGAAGCTAAAACTTACCGCGAATAACCCTTACAGAGATCAGATAGGTTTTCTATGTCATATAAAAGACGTACTTCTTCTTATATTTTCCTGAATGCAAATCTTGGTTTAATCTTACATTAAAAATAAAAGATTATTATGAAAGACTGTATTTCTTTCAAATAGGTTTAAAGGTAGCATTGATCAACTGGAATAATGAAAAATAATGGGGAAACAACTCTAAGTGTGGGATTCGTGATCACAGTGGAGCAATTATTCCTATAATTGCTCCGCTGTGAGCACAGATAATAGGGGTCTTCCTGCGAAACTCCTTTCCCTTCATTATTTCCCGTGCTCAACTGAGATGCCTCACCAATCTTATGAAGCTCGGAGTGTTCTGATTTGAACCGTCTTTAACATCGAAGGGGCAGACCTTCTGCAGCTGAAACAAGACACGTGGAATCTTTAATTGACAGCCCACTGCACACGTCATTATTCATGACTCTCAGTGTACCGGTGTTTGCCCACTTTGGCTGTGGGTGGATGGGACTGGTAATTATCAAAGGATTAGTTTAAGAGGGAAGTGATTTGCAGAAATATAGGTGAGATTTGAGAGGCCCACTGTGAAAGCTGTCGGGCCCCAAACTTAATCTAACTTATTTTTTCTCCTTATCACACGGCTACGGTCTGTGAATACATGTTGGTTTGTAGAGAGGAAAGGAGCCCATCCAAGCTTGATTCGTATTAGAAACATCACTCATCACCCTGATACAACTGAGTTTCAACTTTCATTATAAACCGCTGAGCAGTGACCAGTCCTTATGTTCAACTTTGGACTATTTATAATGGTGGGTCTGAACGTGAATAAATGCAGTTCAAAGAACACTTAAAATTTGTTTTTCCCAAGCCTTCCTACAAGTCTCTCAATGGAGCAATGAACAATGGCAAAGGAGATCGGGTTTTATCCTGCTCAGTCGATACGCCAAAAACGAATGAGTAATCAGGTGGTTGGAAAGAGAAGGTAAACAAGCAAAGGCACTGAATCACTTAAAAGCGGACTAGATTTAGGAACACTCAAAACTGAGTGGCCCAAGCATGACAAACCTTGGGCAGCCTACAAGGGCTGCAGGGTGAGCCTGTTCCGGCGGAAGTAATTATGCACAATAGCAAATCAACGCCTACGTGGCATGAAGACTCAGAAGAAGAAACCCACCTGGGCTGTGAGCATAAACCGCTCCGGAGACCGGCCTTGTGTCCACAGGCAGGGCAGTGATGATGGGGGCGGCTTCCGCCTGCCCCACCCCCTTCCTCTTTGGTGGTTCAATGCGGGGATCTCCGTACAAACGGTTCCTTTCACCACCTGGAACAGAAGAGCATGGTCAGAAGACAAGAGCCCGCGATGGGTGAAGGGAGGAGGCAAACCCCCTCAATAACACTGTCATGTTTCCCGAGCGGTTTTCATCAACAATAAAAAAAAAAAATGCCTGGATCTGAGCAATTGCGAGCGATTTCCCAGGCTGTGAGGGGGAGGGATTAGAGACAATCAAACACAATCATCTGTGTTATCTTATTGAAAGCAAATATCTGCCTTCTGTTAATGGCATTTACGGGATCCTTCGAGGTGATACGGATGGAATTATAGGGGACGTGTCCAGGAATGCCAATAGGCGCCTGTGGTAATTCAATTAGAAGAACCTTCGGGAACCACATAATTGCATGAAATTCTTAGTTCCCCGCTTGTTGGGCAATTGAACAAAATCCTTATTTATCTGTTTCTCTTTGCATGAGGAAGGAAATAAAATGTGTCTTTTCTTGAACTTGAGCCATGCCCTGAAGCAACCCTCAGGTAGCATCTAACAGCAAGAACCATTCCATGTCCAGCACGTGCCCTCAGCAAAGGCAAGGTCTTTTCAGTAGACACCGTTGGGGCATTTAGAGAATTGTATTGTTCTGTGCTTGTCTTTCCCATCATATGGTGAAACTGTGTTTATATATAAAGTATTAGCCTGCCACGGCTGGAAGGAGACCCAGCTGTTACCTACTCCCATTACCTCATCTTATACAGGGGGCAACCGAAGGTCGGGAGGTAGCTTGTCAAGGTCAGAGAGCTAGTTACTGTGAAAGCTGCAACTTGAACCCACGTGCCACCCCTCCCAGTCCATGAGCCTGGACTTTTACATGCTACCATTACAATCGAAATGCTGGTGTTGCGACTAGACAAAGACGGACACACGAAGAAGATGCTAACGACGCGTATGAGATGTTTCGCCCTATATCTTATTGTTTGTACCATGCGGACAGGAATAACGCTGATGGTCTTTATCTGCCGTCATTATTCAATAGGAGACACATGGGAGGGGTTTTTGGTTTTTTTTTTTTTTTGGTATTTTCTTTTTCTCAATGACATTTTTCAGGTAACTTGTAGGAAAATAAATTTTCTATTCTTCTCAACGTCCTAAAAATATGTCTCTATAATATGATCCTAGTCCTGCTCCTTTCCACAAACAGGATACTTTACTTTTCCATGGTTCTGTTATCCACAATTCAAAGAGGATAGACCATGGGGTTCTCAGAACCCAGGTCCAGACTGAGGACACTGTGCTGTGACCTGGACTCTACTCCCAGGCCACTCAAAGTTTAAGTGGATAGGATCATAGAGAGGATGAGAAATGGTCATTCGCCTGGTACCGAAAGAGGGATGAGATACATTCTTCGTTTGTAGGCAAAACCTTGCGTCTAACCATTTAGTGTCTCAAATCTCCCTCTATCCCCTTTCGATTTAAATAAGACTTCCTTTTTCCCTCTCTTCTTAGCTACTCCTGGCTAAGAAGATTTAACTCTTTCCATATATATAGGGACTTCATGTACATATCTGCCTATGGATAGAAAAGGCAGGACTAGAAAGTGATGAGGCTGTGTGGGGGGGGGGGGCGGGTGCAGTGCTGGTGTGCACACGTGAGCGTGAAACATATACATCAGGACCTGGGCCACTCAACAAGAGTTGACCCTCCGATAGCCTTTAGTACCCCTGAGAGGTTCAACGCTCTCCAACAATACTCTAAGAATTAGAGCATGTGGGGGGTATTCTGTTAAAAAATAGCACCTTCTGGGGCTGATGCCACAGTATTTTCAGTTCATTCGTTCGCTCATTGTTTCACTGAACACGTATTGGCACTTATCGCCGGTCCAGCGGTATGGCAGCGCCAGGTATGACATGGAAAGTGACTTGCTTACCGTTCTTCAGCTTATGGCCCAGGGTTTTCCTAAGCAAACCCCACTTATCTTCACTGTCTGTTTTCTCATTCATTATATTTGGTTCTAAGCGAGCTTTTTTTTTTTTTTTTTTTTAATCTAAACACAAATTATTCCCTCACAGGACAAATATTTGCCTCCATTAATGATATTTACAAGGATGTGTTCCAGGTTTTGGAGGCACTTCCACAAATATTTTGGGGTCACTGCCACATCCCTGGGATAAAACAGTATGCCTAAGGGACTTTTCTGATGAGCAAAATACTTTTCAAATGTTTAAATTTAGCATATTTAGCAAACTATATTGTCACTATTTTATAGTCTAATCTTACACCCACAAACTGAGACGTGGCCCTCGGCAGACCTGGGAGGGCGAGGCAGGTGTCCGACAGCCTCTGTTTCCTTACAGCACCTGCTCCTTCTGGGCCCACTCCCCTCTCCTGAACAGCTACCCATGGCGTCTTCCTGAGTTATTCCTTACTTCATCCAGGTCCGGACCCTGTCGCGGCACTCACTGACTGTGTGCCCGTAGGCGAGTCATTTGACTGCTCTGAACTGCACTTTCCTCCACTGTGAGATTCGGAGAACAGGAATGCTCACTGTGGGCAGAGTGGAGTCAAACCAACAGCAACGCCCGCAAGTGGGGGAGGATTCGGTCCCTGAAAAGCAGCTGGAAAAGACCCAAGCCAATCTGGGGATGCCAAGGGGTGAAGCAGAAGTCGCCGACCAGCCGTGTAACAAGGTGTGCCAAGAGTCAAGTGGGGAAAATGTCTGGAATCTAAGTCCTAGATGAGCAGCAAAGATGGCCCGTAGGTAGCATGTTGATGAGAAAGAGAGGCCGAGAGCAAAAAAACATAGCAGGTGGCATTTTGCTGATTTGTTGCTTCTTTTAAAAGGGTTTGGTGTGTCCCCCCACCCCCCCAGGCTGTTGCATTTGTGAAGAATAATGATACCTTCCTCACTGGGTTATTTTAAGATTTTGATGACATACCAAGTATGAAAGTGCTTTGAAAACTGTAAAGTGCTCTACAAATGCTAATTTCTCTATTTACCCCTTTTCAAAACTGCTCAAAGCTGGCAATTTATATTGGGATAAGAGAAACAAATTCATGGTTGGGAGTAGCAGCCTGATAATGTTAAATGAAATACACATTTTCATAGACTGCATTCTCCTAGCCCAGTTGTTTTCAACCCTAGCTGTACATCAGAATCACCTGATGAATTCTGAAAACTTAGCCATGCCCAGGTCCTCCAGCCAGAGACTCTGCGCTGATCCGTCTGGGGAGGGGCCCAGGTATCAGCTCGTAGAATAAGTGATTCTGCCATTGAGAACCATCAAAATGTGACTTCACTGCCCCAAAGGGGTAGCCTCATATGTTCGAATTCAGGTAAAACCTCAGTGACAGCAAGACAACTGCCCTCATTTAGTTCAGCCAACCCTGCATACGCCCTCATAGATGCATGAGGCTCTCGCCCTTCATTTCTTCAATCAAAATATATTCATTGGGCAGCTGCTGTGTGTCAGACGTATTCTGGGAAATCAAAGCTAAATAATGCAGAGTTCCTATCCTTAAGCAGCTCAGTCCATGGAAGCCACAGGCATCCGTGTAAGGTGCGCGTAGCTGTGGTTCCAGTAAGTTCTATAATGGAGCAAGGAGGCTACCGGCGTACGACCACAGACTCTGCCGGGGACCATCGGGAAGGCTTTCAGTGAATGTGAAATGTAAGACGAGTGATGACAAACATGCACAGTTTTGCCAGGCAGAGGATAATAACGACAGCTAACATTCGTTGCACGATTAGCATAACCAGTCACTGCTCTGAACCCTTTACCTAACCATCCCAATGACGAACTTGTGAGGCGGGTGCTCATATTAGCCTTATTCTGTTATGGGGCAAGTGGTTCTCCGAATGCAGCAGAACCATCAGGAGGGATCTTGTTAGAAATGCAAATAAATGATCAGTCCCCACCCCAGACCTACTGACTCTGCAATGCTTCAGGAATTGGCTGCCCTTTAAAATGGGCAGTCAGAGGATTTCTGAGAGTTCAAAAAATGTAAGTTTTACTTTTTTCTCTGTCATTTCTCGTATCGGTCATCTCCCTTTCTAATCCTGAAGAAAAACATGCACTCGGAGATACACAGACGCACCTGAGGGTGTGCGTCCACAAGAGGAAACAGAGGTGACATGTTCAGATAATGCGTCACACAGAACGGCACTGAAAGCCGGATGAGAGACGGAAGTTTAGGTCAGGGTGGTGGCGGTGAAGACAAAGACGTACGGTTGATTTTGAGCAATATTTAGAATCCAAATTGATGGAGCTTAGTGATGGGCGACACTTAAGGGGCAGGAAAGAGGAAGATGTTAAAAATGACTACCCAGTTCCTACTGAGTAAGGAGGCTGGTGGCACTTGACACCGTGTACTCGTGAAAAATCCGCTGGGGGGATTCCAACAAATACGGACTCTACGCCTTGATCCCAGGCCAGGCCTTTTACACAAGAGCCTTTGCGGCTCCAGGCATCGGCATTTTTAAAAGCTTTTCCAGATGATTCTACTACGCCCATGGTCAATGGTGTCAGTACTTACAGAATTGGGGATACTCAAATACCTGACTCTCTTCCCCAGTAAAAGATGTTAGAAAGTTCTAATGACTCTTTTAATTGAACCCAGAAGTAGCATCTGCAAACTTTTTCTCCTTTTTTGCTCATTACAAAGGTAATAAGTGTCAAATGTAGGAAGTTTAGGAAACACAGATTAACTAAAATAAAGGAAATGTTATCTACCCAGAACCTATCAACCAATGATAACTACAATTGGCATTGTGTGTGTGCATAGAGAGATTTTTTTAAGCAGATACACATTATTTTTAAAAGAATAATAACTTGCGTACTGCTCTACAACCTGAATTCTTCACTCAATATATCTCATTATACAACTTTCTGCATTATTAAATATTCTTACAGTATACTTTTTAATGATTGCATTACTCTGAATTGTATGAATATGTCATAATTTGCTCAAGCAATCTGTTATTTGACATTTAGGTTGTTTTGGATCTTCCACTATTATAAAGATCGTGTTATAAAATATAAAACACGATTGAGTATGTGAGGGCTCAACAAAAAGCACTCAAAAGCTGGGATCCAGTAGAGGAATGAGACATGCGTAAAGATCAGCTTCATTTCTAAAAGAGACGAGAAGAGAATGTGACTTTGATCTAGAACTAGGTCAGGCCTGGACGGCACAAGCCTTCCACGCTACGCCTCCTAACCACACTGCACCCAGGCGGAACCCGCTCTGCCATTAACTGGAGGACAGACAGCAGGCGAAGAGAAAGGGGCCGAGAACCAACAGGGCCAGCGCTATTCTCTCGAACTCACAGTACGGACAGTTCTGGGTGGAGAGAAGCCAGGACCACTTCTCACGGTGAAGTCCTCGCCTCGTGTGGTTGGCCCTTCAAGGCGGCCTTCAGCAAGTCTCAGTTCCTGGTATTCACACCCTCGTATGGTCCCCTCTCATGGTGTACCAGGGTTGGTTTACGTGAGCAAGAAATACGGCAAAAGCGACGGTGTGTGACTTCCAGCCCAGGTCGTAAGAGTCGGTGCGGCTTCTGCCTCGCTCCCTTTGGGTGACCAGCCCTGAGGGAAGCTGCTTTCGTGTTGTGAGGGCACTAAGTTGCCCTATGCTCTCGAGAGGTCCTAGTGGAGAGGAACGGAGACTTCCTCCTGACAGTCAGCACCAACCTGCCAGCCTTGAAAATGAGGCAACTCGGCCATGACCCTCTGTGCCCAGTGGGATCTTCAGATGCCGGCGCCCTAGCTGACCCTACGGCTGTAGCCTCACCAGACACCCAGTCAGGACGACCCAAATCCCGGAGCCGCAGAAACTGCATGAGAGAGTAATTGTTTTCTATTGTTTCTGGCTGCTAAGCTTTGTGGTCATTTGTTACACAGTAATAAATTACGAAAATACTTTGGAAACATAATGGCAGCTTCTCTCTCCCAGTTGCCAACCAATAAACATCCTTCTAGCTGAGTCTCTGTGTCTATCTTCAAAACTGTCCAGATGTAGACTGGCTGGATCAAGAAAATACAGAATTCTACAGTTACAGGGTTACATCTTGCGTGTGCTATTTTAGACATCATGGCGTTGGCCTGGAAGGGTGTGGTGGTGATGCCATCACTGTTCTCGTCTAGCTCACACACTGGGCTGCAGAACTCTGTCTTTGTTTCCTGCATGGAGACAGTTGGACCGGAGCAGGACTGAAATCCACGTGCATCGATGCTCGATGTGGCTACATCGACGAATGAGACTTTATGCCCAAAGTATTTGGTGTGTTAGACAGAAACACATGGATAGATGAACTTCAAAGATTCCTCGAAAGAAGAAAACGGACAGATGCAGAGACCAGGAAAGAGATGGGTAGAGAGCAGAGAGAGGAGGCAAGAATAAAAGAAACAGCCCTTAAAGCAGCAGCTAATACGAATGCTGTCGGAGTTAGGGAGACAGGGCATCCGCAGGAGAGGGAGATTTCGGCTAATGATCCCGCCCATAGCAAGCTGCTCCCATTTATGGGCAGGAAGCTATAAAGTGCCAACAGAAGCAGCAGCATGCTTTTCAAAGGCCTAATTTTAGACCGTTCCAACTAATGCCCCAGGAGTTGCTAGATCTGAATTAAAAACTCCAGGTTCCATCCTCCTCCCTTTTCTTAATAAAGGGCTATTGATTTACTAATGGCCTTTGTATCCTGCTGAAAACAACCCTATAGAAGAAGAAAGATGTTTACCTAGAGCCGGGGTGGCTAGAGGCTAGCGGCTTGGAAAACAGAGATTGCAAGTGAGCAGAAAGGCAGAGGACAGGCTCTGAAAACACTCAGTGCTTAAGACAAAGGAGGGGAGAAATGCGGGGTAGAAAGAGGCTTCGAAGGAGCAGAGTGATGCTGTGGAAGACAGATGTCCGCTGGGAGCCAGGCGTGTGAAGGTGGGCACGTGGGAGTCCTGCGTGGATGATGGGGTCTCTTGGGTTCCTGTCGGAACGATAGATTTGTCAGAGGATGGGGGGTGACGAAGGTCTCTGGGCCGGTGGGAAAGGCCTGCCTCGGTTCTGGTCCCAGCTCTCCCCTACCTGGTGACATCAGCCACACCTTGTGACCACACTCCGGGTTCTGGTTCTTCCTCTGTGAAACAAGGGGCCTTTCTTGGTACCAGTCTAGCATTCCGGGACTCAGCGGTGGCTGTGGCAGCCATCTTCCTGTGGTGTTTCTCTGTCTGCATCATTCACAGGTTTTCTCTGGCTGGTTCCCTTGCCTCGCCCCCCTAGAAAGGCTGGTACCCAGAGCCGAGAGCTAGAACCGGCCTCTCTGAAGGGATGGAGGGAGATCCGAACTCAGGGGGCTGCTGGATCTGGAAGCTGTATTTGGAGGAGGAGGCAGGCAAAGCAAAAGAAAGTGGAAATGCAGAAATGCAGAGAGAAGTCATGGGAGAGGCTGGCGGTGCCGAACGCTGTGGCGAAGTCGGGGTGATGAGGGAGACGCGGACCGAGGAAGGCGGAACCCAAGGCTACACGCTGAACTCTGGATCCAGGCAACCCGCCCTGGCCATAAAACGCTGGCACCTTGAGAAATTACTTAATCTCTTTAGCTCCTAATTTCCTCATCCATTAAAAGAAAATGACAGTAGAACTCAATGCTATTTATTGCCCTGCAGATCAAAAGAGACACTGTATGTAAAGCAACGGGAACAGTGCCTGGTATTGTTATTACTCAGTAAGTATTAGCCACAGGCACTGCCAAGTCCCTCTGTCTGGAGATGGGAAAGTTGCTGTGAGTTTCGCAGAGGTCAAGTGCAGCGATGGTTGTGGAAGTGGGCGATGGTTGTGGAAGTGGCGGGAAGTGTATGCGAGTAGGTTCAAGAACAGTGTCGAGAGCAGTTTGGGGAATAGTTTTGTGTCTCTGGAGTAAATCAGATAGGAATGGGAAGACAAGCATTTTAAGAAGGGCCCTTGCCATTCCTCTTTTCCCTGGCGAGGCGGCAGTTAGGACCTGCTCACTGCTGGCAACTGCCGTGTAGAGAAGCATCTGCCCAGGGCTGGAGCTGTAAGCAGTGGGTGTTCCTCTCTGGCCCCATGACACTCTATATACGTATCGTAGCCTCAAGTGTTTTAACCCTGCAAGGCACCTCTTGGGGTGTGTTGATGGTACCCAGAGATGCCCTACGTGGTCAAACAAATTTTGCCTTTCTTATTTTCTTTGCCTTTTGGGTTTTTTTCTTGCCTAGGCGCCCTACCTCTTTACAACTATGCTGCGTCACCAAGAAGGAGGCCATTCTGTCATTCTGGAGGTTAAGAGAAGACGTAGGGTGTGGCCGGGCCCCAGAGGTGAACACATAGGCTGTGTTCTGCTCAACAACACAAGATGCCATTCGCTTAGACTACAGTGTGAATGGTGTCTCTTGGAGGTGTGCAAGGACCATCTGAATCATAATACACAGTGGCCTTAGAGTGGAGGGGAGGTGGGGGAGGGTCCTAAGTCAGGATAAAACAAACGACACATAAGAACCGAGAGCAGCTCTAATTGAAGCTTCAGGGGATGACGAGCCCGGAAAACACATGGCTAATTGCTCCCGAGGCCCACCGTGCCCGCTGCGGTGTCGGGAGGGCAGTTCCATCCTTTGGGCAGTCATTAGGGCAGAGACTGAGGATAGATGGGGCGAGACAGAAAGCCCCATCCGGCTTAATCACCAGTGTCCGTTCCAGGACCTGCATGGGCCACCCTCTGGGGGCGGCCTGGCCACGGACCGAGTAAGCACAAGGCGAGAGAGTTGGCAGAACGTCAAGGATGGCCAGGACAGGCGGGAGCCGAAGGAGCGACGGTTGTGAATGAGTATGATGACGGTTTCTGTCTGTTTCAACTAACCCCCAGCTCCACTCGCACAAGTGCAGCGACCGAGTGTGAGGCGCCGAGGGGGCTGGAAATGAGACGATCGTCTCACCAGCTGTTCGAATTGGCGGCTGACACTCTCTCGTAAGAAGAGCTAAGACAGATCTCGCTCAGTCGTGTGGATGATGGAAAAATGGAAGCAGAGAGTTAAAAATGTGAATATACATAAAATCATAAAAGAGAAAATAAAATAGATCCACGGTGGCAGCCCTTGGGAACAATCAATATAAATTCACTTGCCACATGTGTCCCCTCAGGAGAGAGCACAGCGTTTTTCAGACACTCTCGAAATCATTCTGCGGTGTTGGCACGTGAGGGTCAGCCGGAAGAGGGTAGAGCATCCTTTGACTATCATCATAGAGGAGTCAGAACAGCGCTTCAGGGACTTGCTCAAAGTCTTCGTGACGGCAATGTCTTCTCTCCGTTGGTTCTGGTCTCTAATGATAGAAATGACCTGAACAATTGACATGTGCCTAGTGCTTTTCAGCTGTAAAGAACTTTCTCTTGTGTTATCATCTTGCTATGTACTTTCCATATTTATTCCCCTAAATTCTAGTTTAAAGGCAGCCATGATTTTAGGGAGGTTAACTTAGTCGTTGGAGGTTGAAAACGTCGACCAAATGAACAAGACGACCTACTGAATGGGAGAAGGTATTCGCCAATGATATTTCCGATAAGGGGTTAATATCCAAAACACACAAGGAACTCACACAACTTAACACCAAGCAAACAAACAATCTGATTAAAAAATGGGCAAAGGACCAGGCAGACATTTCTTCAGAGGACATACAGATGGCCAAGAGACACATGAAAAGATGCTTTACATCGCTCACCAATACAAATTAAAACCGCAATGAGATACCACCTCGAATCCGTCAGAATGGCTACCACCAGTACACCAACAAACCAGTGTCGGCGAGGATGTGGAGAAAAGGGGACTCTCGTGCCCGGTTGGTGGGATTGTAAATCGATGCAGCCACCGTGGAAAATGGTATGGAGGTTCCTCAAAAATAAAAATAGAACTACCTCATGACCCAGCAATTCCACTTCTGGGTAGTCAAAGGAACCCAAAACACTAATGTGAAAAGAGTACGCACCCCTATGTTCATTGCGGTATTATTAACCATAGCCAAGATATGGAAATGGAATCAACCTAAGTGTCCACTGATGGACAAATGGATAAAGAAGATGTGATATATATATGATATATATATGATATTATATGATCATATACATAATCACATATATGGTATATATATATTATAAAATGGACTATTATTCAGCCCCAAAAAGAATAAATCTTGCCACTGAGATAACATGCATGGACCAAGAGGGCATTACGCTAAGTGAAATAAGTCAGAGAAAGACAAAATACCATATGATTTCACTTGTACATGAAATCTAAAAAACAAAATGAACAAACAAAACAGAAATAATCATAGATAAAAAGACCAAATTGATGGTCACCAGATGGGAGGGCTTTGGAGGGCTGGATGGAAAAGGTGAACGAGATTAAGAAGTACAAATTGGCAGTTACGAGACAGTCCTGAGATGTGAAGTACAGCAGAGGGAATACAGTCAATAACACTAATAACTATGTGCAGTGTCTGGTGCGTACTAGACTTGTCCGGGGGATCACATTTACAAAATGTCTGATCACTATGTTGTACACTTGAAACCAGTATAATATTGTACGTCAAATGCAATTGAAGTTACAGTGTGTCCCCCCGTATGGGGATGGGCTAGGCAGTGCGTGTGCACAGAAATACTCAGGATGAATTATGGATCTGTCCAGCCCTGCGTTATCCAGCATGGCAGCCTCTGGAAACATGTGACTACTGAGCACTTAATATGTGGCTCATGCGACTGAGAAACTAAGTTTTAAATTTTTATTTAACTAATTTTAAAATGTAAAACTTATACTAAATTCAGTTATTAGAAAAATTTTAAGTATGCTTGGAATAACTCAAGTATGTTCATTTGTTTTTTCAACTGAATGTTATTTCAAACGTAAATCAGAATCAAGTAATTCTGTTGAAAAAAAAAATAACATCTGCTTTGAGATGTGTGCTAAGTGTAGAACACCCCCCAGTTTTCTGACGCAGAGTGAAAAAATATAAAATACTTTGGCAATATTTTTCTTAGATTAATTACATGTTTAAATGACAATGTTTTAGATTCTTTGGGTTAAGTAAACGTTATTAAAATTAATTGCATCCATTTCACCTTTTTAATGTAGGCGCTAGTAAATTTAAAATATCCATGTAGTTTTTATTGGAAGACACTGGATTCAGCCATGTGCGGCAAGTTTCCAGTTATACCTTCTAAAATGTAAAGAATGAGTGTCTGTCTGTATTAAAACTATATCTTAGACATCCCTCATTGATTTCAATAGACAAATGTATTTTAGAATCATGGGCTGGTAAATAGCATAGGTGTCAGAGTTAGAGCAATAGGGTTTCAATGCTGGCTGCATGAGCTATGTAATAATGTGTGAATTTTTTTTTGCACACTGTAACAATTTCAATCTAGTAGAAAAATTATACAAGAGTACAAGTAAATCCCATATGCCTTTTACCCAGAGACACCATTCAGGTTTTGCAACTGACCTAATAATGTCTCTTATAACAAAAGATCCATCCCAGGATTGTATATTGCATGCAGTTGTCAAGGCCACGCCACGTGGTTTATTCTAGCTTCTGTCCTTTCCATATTTATAACACCCTTCTTTGACCGTGAGAAACTTAGCTCCTATTATTCTCAATGTATTTGCTTATTGGCTAAATCCCCCTGCATGTAACCAATTTCCTGAGCCTGTTAGGCTCTTTCCCCACTCGACCACCTCCCTCATGTAGATACGGACCCTTACTAGGTCACCCCCCACCCACACACACAGGACTGTCTATTGGCTTTTTGACCAAATAAGGAAGGAAGGAAGGAAGGAAGGAAGGAAGGAAGGAAGGAAGGAAGGAAATTGTACAAGCTTCTTAATCTCTTAGAATCTCATTTTCTTTGTATTAATTGCTCATGGATTAATAACATCTACCTTGCTGGAAGTGCTCAGCATGGTGCTCAGTGGAAAATAAGCACTGGATAAATAGGCCTTGTTATTCTTTTGTTTGTTGTTATTGTTACTGAGGATCAACTAAGCACAAAACAGGAATCCTAGACCAAGAGACTGGAGAGGTGAGTAATTTTGGTCTTTGCTACTATGAGGGGCGTTGGCAAACTAGATATGCATGAAAACCTTTCCTAAAAAGTTGGTCATCCGTTATTCAAAAACGCTTTATGGGTCTGGGCTCGTTCGAATTTGCTGGCTTAAGTCAAAGTTTCTCGGCCTCAGCACTATTGACATTTAAGGTCAGACAATTGTTGTGAGGAGCTCCCCTGTGCCTTACAGGGCGTGTAACATCTCTACCTGCCCTTAACATTGGATGTAGCTCCCGCCTCCAAATTGCTACCACCAAAGTTTCTCCAGAAATCGATAAAGGTCTCTTGGAGACAAATCTCCCTCTCTCTCTCTTTCACACACACACACACACACACACACACACACACACACACACATACACACACACACACACACCAGTTGAAACTGCTGGAGTAAGTGGGTGGTTCTGCCTTAACTATATTCCATATCACCCTATTTGAGAAATGGGATATTTGATTTAATTTTAAAAATTCTTAACGGGCTTACTTTATACTACTTTTTCCAAAGATTTGGACTGAAAATCAATGATACAATATAAAATTAGGCTGAAAATAATTTGATCTTAGTTTTGACTTGGAAATCGCTGATTTGAGCCTCAGTAGCACCGAGCTGCGGATGAATGCAGGTCCTAGGCAGCGAAGTCTTCCTAACGTGACTTCGGTTCCTACAGACTGCCTGCTGTAAGAGTTTTCACTAACGTTTTCTTCCAAAGAAGTCCAAGCATTACCTTCTAGTCTTTTCTCCTACTGTCCCCTTCATGCATTTTACATCTTAGTTAAATGGACTGTTCTTTGTCCAATAAACATTAGTTGGATGAATAAGTAGATATTTATTAAATTCCCTAAAAGGAAGGAAGAGGGAAACTTATTACCATATCTTACAAAGGGTTTGATTTGTCAAAAATAGTTCAAATAGTCGCAACAGTGCGAGCCGGAATGAAGTCTGAATTAAGATTTTGAAAGAATTACTTTAATTTTTCCATTGGAGGCTCTTAAAGCTTTTTGTGCAAGGACCAGACGGTGCGCAAATTGCTTCAGCCTATCTCAGTCTACAGTGCCGCTTTTTAGTGGAAAAAGAACTCGGTGTCAAAGAACTGGAGAGGAACCCAGCAAACAAACAAATACATACATAAAATTGGCAACGACGCGGCCATTGCACGCCGAAGGATCAACACGGTGAAACCGTAACTCCTCCAGGCTACGCTGAGGTGCCCCTGACTTCACAGCACCATTCCTTCTGAACCCCCTGCTGGAGTGGGGGTTTCGGTGACCTGGGCGGGGCGTGCGCGCTTTGCGTGAACACTCAGGATGACAAGGCAATGACCGTCTCAGCTGAAGACTGAATGAGAGTGCTTAGCAAACTCCTCCGGGGAGCTGAGGGTAGTGCGGGCGCACCAACTTCGGGCGACCTGGCATAATTACCCTAAGAGGCTGCTAACAGACAAGCCACCTGTAGCGACCAGCGTTAAGGGACGGAGAATCGTTTAATTCGTAGGACTGAGGACAGGACTCGCGATGCTGGATGAGCTTGTTCTCCATCAGGTCTTCTCAGCCACCGTGGCCCTCGGACCACGTTCAGAAATGGTGCCCGAGGCCAGCAATCCCAGGAGGCTGACTGTGAGTTCCTCATCTGCCTTCAAGCTAGCTCTCGCCACCACGCTATACACACCGCATTGACTGTACCCACCTTGTCCCCTCATACCACCCGCCCTCCCACTGCCCACCAGTACCAATCAAAAGCCCATGGAGGGCAGGGAGAGAAAGTCGCTTTTATCAAAAACAAACAAAACCCCAACAAACAAAAACACACAGAAAAAGAAAACCATTTAGGGATCGGTTTTTTGGGTAATGATTCTTCCTCAGTGTACTTACTGACATTCATTGAGCAGCATATAGTTTATTTTAGCTGGAGTTTGTGATGTAGCATCTATATTTAATTCCACAAGCTGTCAGGCAACTCATATATTTACAAACACAATCCCGGAAACAATGTGTTCGTTGGTCACAGCTGCATCTGTAACATCTCAGGAGCTCTGTGCTGCTTGGCACAGCTCAAGGCCTTATCATTTCACATTCCGGTCCACGCCAAGGCCTGAATAGGGCAGAGCGCTCGGTCTAAAAGTTCAGATTCGGTGACAGGCCTGGCAGAGAGCCACGAGCAAGAGTAACGTTGCAGACCGCAGGTCAGAATGGAGAGTTGCTTGTCACCCCACCTCAGCTC
This sequence comes from Eonycteris spelaea, assembly GCA_003508835.1. NCBI lineage: Eukaryota > Metazoa > Chordata > Mammalia > Chiroptera > Pteropodidae > Eonycteris > Eonycteris spelaea. Next base: position 868,471 of record PUFA01000037.1, read on the forward strand.
TGCAGCCTACACAGCGATGAGCAATCCCTGTGTGGTTGGCTTGGGTTTATTTTGGCTTCCTAGGCCTGACATAGGATGCTTAAGCTGTCCTAAGTCTATACAGAGGCTCGAGCTGATGGGAAGTGAGATGGGGCTAAGCAATGGAGGCCAGGCTGGTGCGAAGGCGGCAGGGTGCCGAGAAGGTTTCCCTCCTGGAGGAAGGAACCAGCTGACTGCCCGGGACGTGCAGGGTGGACAACGAAGCCAGCGTCAATAGCTGGAGCCCGGTAGAGCGGCTGGGCAGACCCAGAGGCGGGGGCCCATTAGCATGGATCACTATTTCTTGGTAACACAAGGACCGACCTGGGGGCCAGAATACGTAAAGAAAGAGGTGGCGGTACCATTCGGAATCAAGCAAAGGGGCAGGCAGATGTGGGAGGCCTGCCTCCCCACGACAGGACGCGGGGGAGCTGAGAACAGCAGGTGCAGGCGCCAGCCGCCCCCACCGCAGATGGACACTCTGGGGCTGGGCTGAGAGGAGGGGCTGGGGAGTGTGGGTGCGGCTTCTGTTGGGTCTGGGGGTCTGAGGGGAGAGCCCTGTAACCAGGGGCACACAGGGAACTGGTAATAACAAGGTGTCCACCAAGCTGAGGGAACGTTCTTGACTTTATGATGTTTCGAGACACTACGGTGAAATATAACTGCCTTCTCGTAAGGCTGCGCTGACAGGCCATCGAAACAGGAGCCACAGGGCTTCCCCGAGGCGAGGCTTGAATGCGATGTCCTTATCCGAGCCAGCGACATGATTTTAGGTGAGTCTTGCTTTGGTACTTGTCGTCAATCGATAGCAGTTTTCGTTTTATTTTGTTTTGTTTTGTTTTTGTTTTTGTTTTTTAAGGAGAGTGACCTAGAGGAACCTAGGACACTCCCGTGTGACCACAGCTCCCTCGTCGGAGTAAGGTCCGTGGACCGCAGGTTCTCACGTCATTGAGACTGCACTAAGGACTTTGTTGGGAGAATGGTATTGGCTTCTCTGCTTCACTGATGTGGGAATAACCACGTCCATGTCATGAGTCTCACGAGGATTAAATGAGTCTCTGAGTGGAAAGTCCTTAGACCAGTGTCTGGCGCATAGTAACGGGCGTCTAAACGCAACTGCCACGATGATGATGGTGGGAGCTCTGGAATGCATGAGCTCCAGCTCCTGGAAATTTCGATTTACCGCTGACACCGTGAAACAGAGACAGAATCCGCTCTGGACTTGGCATTGCGAGGCCGAGGTTAAGGTCCTGGTTTTGCCCCAGATCGGTGGCATGACCTTGCATGGCTCACTGCTCTTCTGTGGCCTCTCGTTTTCTCGTTTATCATTCGGTGTGAAGGGGATTCTACCACTGGCTTGCACTAAAGATTTTGTATCAGAATCTCCTTCAACGGTTTTCAAAATATTCCAAAATATAAAAATACACCCAACCCAAGATATCAGTCATAGCTCTCTTTTCCTCCCTCCCTGTCTCTAAACCTTTCTCTCTCTCTCTCTCTCTCTCTCTCTCTCTCTCTCTCTCTCTCTCTCTCTCTCTTCTCTCTCTCTCTCTCTCTCTCACACACACACACACACACACACACACACACACACACCACTCTAGGCTGCAGAGATCCACTGGGCCAGGTAATACCTGGGTGTCACTCCTTTACCCCCGGTTCCATGACATAATCAAGTAGAAATTAATCAGGGATCAAAGTCTGTAGGAAAGCAAAGTAATCAAGCAATCAACAGAGAGCCTAGCTTTGAAAGGCTTCTTGTAGAAAATGCGTCTAAAGACGTAGAGGACACATACAGACTCAGAGAGAGAAAAGAAGGCAACAGTGAGTCCATCGGCAGGGCCAACAGACAGACCATCTGAGGTCAGGAGTCAGAGGCCCCGGGATGAAGGCACAGGACCCTGGGCAGCCCACCTCTGCAGCCAGTAACTATAGGAACCAGGGCAGGAGGACCGGTGAGGTCACTCCGAGTGACCCACAGAGACCCTTGCAGGCTGACAAGGATCCGTTTTTTTTTGTTTTGTTTTGTTTTGTTTTGTTTTAGCAGAGATCTACTTCTCAGGCTTCAGTTTTCTCACCAGTAAACAACAACAACAACAAAAAACAAACAAAAACCAAAACCCATTTTTGGATGAGGTGGATTCTTTTTAGGCTTTGGAACGTACGTTGGAGCCCTGGAAGAAAGAATAGCAGACACACACACACACACACTGCACTCACGACAGGCTGGATGCCTCTCTGGGGCTTCACAGACACTAACTCATTTAGTCCCCACCACCGTAGGAGGAGGCGCTATTATGATTATGACTCTTGTTTTTAACAGATGAGGAAGCTGAGGTAACAGAGGTAGAGTTAAGGTGAGATGCCAGGCTTTGTGGCTCAGTGGATGCTCGGGACCCCTCCACTGCGGAGTCGTGGGTGTGGGGGTAGGGGTGGGAGGGCTCAGTGCCTGGCAGAGTCACACAGAGCTGCTGGGTTTCGTCAAGAAGGAGTATAAGAAACGGTGTGAGGAACAGCTGATCTGCGTGGAGATGAGGTTTTAAAGACTTCGAAAGGTCTAACTATTAGTATAGAGTTCTGTTTCACCGGGGGTGCCTTCTTCTCTTTGCTGGAGACCCCCGTGACCTAAAGGGCAGCTCGGGGCAGAGGGTCCTCCCTGGTCTGCACGCTGTGGCCTGGCCTTGATCGCGCAAGGCTCTGGGCCAGCCCGTGAGTTAGTCTGTCTCTCCAAGAAAAGTGCCAAGGACGCCCAGCTGGCAAGTATGACGCCTCCGCAACTGACAGATGCATCTGTCCTTGATAAGTGAAGGGCTGGTTATCACACCGCAGAGACCTAAATTTGGGTCCCTGAGGGGACGGAGCCTACAAGGCCTAATGTCACTAAAGCTGTGTGTATGTCTGAGAGAGAGAAAGATAGCGACCGAGACAGAGAGACACAGAGACAGAGAGAGTGGAGCGAGGGAGCATGCACATAGATGTCATTCTTTTAAGTTCATCACAGGACCTCAAGTCCTATGTTTATTCCTGCTCCGCAAGAGTAAGTGCAGGGTCTGTGTCGTTCATCACATGTACCGCCATCGCTCAGTACGACGCTTGTGCACAGAAACTGCTTGATACCTGACTGACTGATGGACAGAGGCGAGTGAGGATGAGGAGAACTGAGTGATAGTCTTGGGGTCAGGATATTCAAGTTTCATGTCTGCTTCCTTGTGGCGTGGCCTCCAACAAGTCCCTTCGCCTCTCACAGCCTCTCCTCTTAAAGGTCTCGGGTGAATATAAGAACATATAGTAAGTGGTGATTACGATTAGCTCTTCCCTTTGCATAAGTGATCATTAATACAGTTCATCGAATTCTGCATGGGGAGGAGACCCAAGCGCCTCGCCTATTTTAAGGTGCATTCTGGCTAGCAGTGGGGAAATGCGTCAAATGGAGCCTGCCCGTTCTGGGCCCGTTCTAGGGGCGGAACTGGAGGTCCCATCACAGAGCCCCGAGAGGACGGTGGCAGTCGGGTGGACGCCTGCCTGGGTTCACGGAGAGCCTGCTGAAGCTTCTGAGGCAGAACCAGGGGCATGCTATTGGGTGGGAACACCGTGGCTCGTCCCTGTGGAGGCTGCGGGTCAGCCCCACAAGAGAAGAGAGTGAACCCCATGAATCGGATAGCGCCCACGCCCATGCTTGCCCTGTAGGAAGCTCCGCCCCAGAACGCCCTGGCATTTCTCCTGTCCGCCCTCCCTTTCTAGTCAAAACAGGACGTTTTTGCATCAAGATGTGTGGACAAGAACAAATAACACTTTCCATGAGTTTTTACCTCTGACTCCCTCAGATTTATTCAGGAAAACATCTCCTCAATAAAGTTGGCCAATTAACCACTCAAATGGCTTGAAAACTTATTTAATGTCACTGCCTAATCATTTTATTAAATGTCACTGCTCCAACAGGCAGGAATTTCTGCTTTCTACCTCACTTCTCTTATGCTTTCCTCCCTTTCTGAAACACAGAGCTTCCTCCCCCATAAGACCAAAATCTTAGTGCCTCTCTCCTTATACTTGTGCCCCTTATATTTGCATCGAATGATGGAATCTCAACATCGGGCAGGACCATCGGGCTCATCTTATTTCCTAAGTCATTTCACTGACGAATCAAAGGGAGGACCCCAGAGGGACGTGACTCGCTCCAAGGCACCAACTTGTAAGCGGCGAAGGCTACGTGTTTTTGTAGCTATAAATCATGGCAGTGGTGCGGTGAGGTATAGACACTGCAGAATTACAGTGGGTAGATCTGGGTCTGCCACTGAAGTACATGACCTTGTACCACCCACTTATCCATTCCCAGCCTCATTATTCTCATCTGTTGAAAGGGGGAACATATAAAACCTGGAAGAGGAAGGCCGAGTACGGTTTTATCATCCATGCTTCATAAGCAGAAACTTTCACCCAAATATTAAATAATTTATACCGGTGTTTAATCAATAATGACATTAACCTTTTGTTAATTGTCATAATAATTTCACGCCTGTTTATCCTTTGCTTCTGGTCTCTAACAACAGCTTAGCCATATCTTCAACTCCTCCAACATGCAACCCCTCTGCAGGAATTTTCTAGAGGGAAACTGTACTTCTATCTCATTTGCCAAGATTTAGCAGATGAACAGCTGATGCCCCAAATCCTAACTGCTCTATCTATTGATATATCCGGCATAAATGGAGATTGAGACAAACAAGAGGACACAAAAGAGTCCCCAGACATCCTCCGCTGGGTGATATAATCTCAGAATGGCAGAGATACGATTCTTATAAGCTCTTCCATTTTGAAGACTGAACTGGCTACTTCTCATGTGACTTCGTCTATACCTGATTTTCTCCACCGACAAAACTGTAACCTGTTTAATTCACGGTTTAATGAACGGATTTGAGCTGATATACTCCCAAAGGAAAACCCAGGACTTATTTTACTTGTACCTTTGGTCCAAAGCTAATTTATTATTTGGGTCGGTGTAAAACTCTGTCTTAACGATGGTCTAAGTAAATTAAATTATTTAGCTTTTGCAAGTAAATTTATAACTTTTGTCAAGGAGCTAGCTTCATCATTACTTCAACCTACTCACATGTAACGTGAAGGTTTAAATTACATGGTCAGCTGTAGGACAAAAAGGACATACGGCCATGTCAGCGAAGGTGCTGATTGTTTTAACCTGCTGAATATTAGTAACTAGAAATCATGAGAATTTAGACAGTTAAAATTTGCTTGATGGGTCACTAACACAAAATTTCTAGTGATATTATTTGTGAAGCATAAACAGGAAATGGCCCCAAACTGTCAATGTACCAACTGCTTTGTCTTTTTTTTTTTTAAGGTGAAAGGACATATTTTAGGGCTTTTATTTAAAAAGAAAGAAAAGAGTTTTAAAACCTGTTTAAAACTTCTCTTTCTGAAATATATATATATATATGTATACATACACATACACACACACACACACACACACATATATTTTTTTTAGTCAAAATGTCTTGAGATCCTGAGAAAAGCCAATGAAGCAGAAACCATGTGACCCAAGGCCAGGTTTTTTAGAGGCGCAGTCAGCGCTGAATCTGGGCATTCTTGCTGTGCTCAGCAGACTTAGCCTGGCAATCAGAACCATTCGATTCTAAAGCTGATGCTCCTAGAACCAGCCCGGGTCCCACACAACATAGGCTCTGGAAAAAGCCGAATTACACATACAAAGGATGACAAGAAGCACTCGCCAACTTAACATAGCTTGCTTCTTCCAAAGAGCACACAGCTTTTCACACATGCTCTCACCTGTTCATAGAAAACCCTTGATTCGTAGGTGTGCTGATGGCTATACCACCCCTGTATTACGGCACTGGGCACCAGAGGTACAGTGGCTGGACCAAGGCCACATGTTGTCACTGGCTCACAGTGACCCCTCAATGAAATACATGCAATTGATTCATCACATATTTTTGAGGACCAGCCACGTGTGAGTGCCAGAACTTCACAAGCAAGGACTTTGCCTCTGACCTAGGGGACCCCTGACCTAGGCAGGGGTGGATGTGATCAGATGCAGGGCAGAGAAGAAGTGTCACTCTGCTCAGGAGACTATCACACTGCAGTGAATAACAGCTAGGCTTCTTCAGGGAGTGTGGCCATTACAGAATGGGGGTGGGGTGCCATCTACTAGGTGTCTGCATTATTGTTCTATTCTGTGTAACAAATGACCACAAACTTGGTGGCATAAAGCAATAAACGGCACATTTGCTCCCTTGCACTTTCTGTGGGTCAGGCTGAGGTGTGGGTTGGCTGGCTCACCCACTTGGGTCTCACCAGATGGAAATCAAGGCATTGGCCAAGGAAACAGTTCTCGTCCGTGGCTCAGTGTGCTCTCCCAGGCTCATGGGATCATTAGCGGAATCTATTGTCTTGCGGTCCCATGACTGAAATTCTATTTTCTACTCGCTATTGACTTGAGCATTGCCTCTCAGCTTCCTGGAGCCACTTACAATCCCGTGCCACATAGGACCCACAGGCCATTCAGAGCCCAGCTGTCTGCTTTTCCTTCTAGGCCAGCAGGAGTGTGTCTCTTTGACACATCATCTACTTTTAAAGGTTCCCTTGGTTAGGTCAGGCCCACCCAGGATGCCTTTCCGTTTAATTGACTCAGGGTACCATCTGACGAGTGCCTGGTCATGGGAGTGGAATCCCGTCATCTTCGCAGGCGCGGTCACAGTCAAGGGGCGGGGACGACGCAGGGCACAGAAGGACACAGGACCCCTGGGGCCGGTTTAGAATCCTGCCCGCCACCATGTCCTCCCGCCCGCGCCCACGCTCATTCGCCTCACTGGGTTTGTGCGACGCCTGCTGTGTCTCTCAGCCACGCTGGCTTCCCTGCCCTCCGTGAGTGCGCCTTCAGAAACAGAACGACATTCTATAGAAGAATGAATCCCTCACGGTAGAGTTTCAGATACTGTGCCAAGCACTTGCTTCCATACGGTCAAGACTTATCGTGGTGCCTGGCACGCAGGAGTCCTCGATCTATGTTTCTCAGGAAGTGAGCGTGCGAATGATTGAAAGAGAACTATTTGGGGCATCCATCCTCATCGGATTATATCCTATAGGAAATGCCGACCTCCGTGTACAAGGCTGATTCCTCCTTTATTTTCTACCGTTTCCCCTCCCGATTTACAAGTATTGCGTGCTTATTATAAAACACTTAGTGATTTGTCTTCCTTCTACAATTTATTTTTTATATTTAACTTTTTAAATCCATTTAGAACTAATTTCCCAAGATGATGTATAAAATATTCCATCCCCTACCCAATCAGTCTATAATGTTTTTAAAATATATATATTAAGTTCCTATCTATAATGTATATTTATCTATATATATTTATAAATACATTTAAATAATGTTAAAACATATATGAAGTTCTTACGTTAATTCTATATTTTACGTCTGATAAGCTCTGCCGGTTCCATAATTTGCGTGCTAGGATCATATTTTAATTATTGGAATATTATAATACTTTTTAAGATCCGGTAGGGCAGGTGTGGCCACATTATCCTTCTTTCGCCCCTTCTCGATCAGTTCCGTAAGCGCAGGTTTGGCGCGCAGCCTGCGCTCAGCTCTTAGGCTGCTCAGCACTTCTTGGCAAAGTCTAGACATGGAGCCAGATCTAGGTCCGTATTCTATCCCCGCACCTTCCAAGCTGTAATAATAACCCTACATAACAAACGTACTGTGCGAGTCAATCTGGGCAACTTGTAAGACTCAACCGGCACATAGTAGGTGGCCACTACCTCCCAGCTTGAGTGGAGGAGTGACACCGAAGGCCCAGGCTTCTGCTCCTCCATCCTTATGAGAAGGGACTGTCGCTCTTTTGAGAGCACCCTGTACAAATGCTGAAGCGCAGACCTCAGACTCCGACCTTTAGGCTGGGAGTATCCAGAATTAGTGCTTGCCCCAGCCTCTGGGCAACCCCTGCAGGGTTTGCACTGGTCTAAGGAGCATCCGGTGGCTTTGCTAAACGAGGGCCATCCCAGAGTGTGCTATGGGACTCTAGAGAGGGGTATGAGCCAAGTGCCAAAGCCCACTTTGACTGCCCTTACAGGACTCTGGAAATGCTAGGGAATTACTGTCCCTTCCTTCACCCCCAGAGAGCCCAGCTCTGTGTTTTGGCACCCAGAGAAAGACCTCAAAGCTACGAATTACAGGTGCCAAGGACTGGAAGTCATTCTAGCACACATTGACTTGTGCTGGTGATGGGAGGCGGGCGAGACTCTGACAGCATGTGCTGGAAATTAAAGACGGAAGAAATGAGTACAATTGCAAGAACAGTAATAAATCAGTCCCCTGCATCAGCCCAGAAGTTTAGAAAGGTGACTAGTTATCCTTGGCTCAAGCGCAGGTTCTGGAAATCAAAGGCCTGTGATGAGTCCCACAAAAGCCAAGAGTTCTGAAGGCCAAAGCTGTCTTTCTTGGCACCTTCCTTTCTACTCAGACAAGAAAGGCTACGTGCTCACTCATCCCTTCAAGAAGGGCCCTGAAGGCCAGCCGCGTGCTCTCAGGAGCTAGGATGGAAGGCTACAGCCCCACCCTCAGGAGGGGGAGGGAACGCGGCAGGCATCCTTGTAGGCATGCACCTGCTCTTCCATGGCGGTGTGAGGGCAGTTCCATTTCCTGTTCTGACTCCGTCCCTGCATGGCCTTCTGCAAGAGAAGGGATTGGATGTTCAAAGCCTCTTTATTTTCTCCAAGAGAAAACTAGACCAGAGAAGGCAGATGATGATTTGCCCGAGTTCGCCCAGCCTCGTGGCAGCGACGGGATGTCACTACTGTGACAAGGGGCGAGTGGGCAGAGGGATGAGTATGAGAAACGGGGCTGCTCGTCACTTTGCATTAAGCTTTCAGAGGCGGCACACGGTCTATTACCAAAACGTTGTGGATATTTTTGAGAGAGGAAGATGGGAGACGCTGGGGTCGTGGAAGTAACAGACTCTCAGGCCAAGAGTTAGACCCTGAGTTCAAAATTCTGCCTTCTTCAGGTAGAAGCTACTTGAACTTACGCAACTTTCTGCTAAACCTCTCCAAGCCTCATCTTCTCATCTGTAAAATGACGACAGTGGTGTTTCCTGTAGGATGGTTGTAAACCGAAATGAAATATAGATGTCCACCTCGCTCCATGCCCAGAATGAAGACGTGTCGCTAGGGGAAAGGGTTTCTAGATGGATCCCGTCCAGCGACCTCTGATGCCCGCAGGCCCCCTGGGGGGGAGACCAGGGTACGAAACTGACATCTCCGTGTCCTTTTTTCCAGTTCCGGGAGCCCTGAAGGAGCGGCACAGAGCGGGAGAGCGTGGCGAGAGAATGAAGACACCAACCGCGCGGGAGAAGCATGAGGTGGCCGTGTGGCACGCGGTTTAGAGGGCTTCGGCCGGCAGCGGCCCTATGGGCCACCCTGCTGGCACTGGGCCTCGCCGGCTGGGCGTTGGCTGCCTCGGCCACGGCCGCCGCTGTGGACCCCGAGCAGCATGCCTCCCCGGCCGGCCAGCCGCCCCTGGACTGGCTGCTCACCGACCGCGGCCCCTTCCACCGCGCGCAGGAGTATGCTGACTTTGTGGAGCGGTACCGCCACGGTTTCACCACCAGGTACAGGATCTACAGGTGAGTGGGGACCCCCGACCCCGGCAGGGGCTTCCCGCACAACCCACCCGGGGCCGGCCGCGCCGCGATGCCGCAGACTGATCTGGAGGTGAGATCTGGAGGGGTGGCGGGCAGGGAACGAAGCCTGCCATGGTGGCGTTTAAAAAAAGAAAGAAGAAAACACATCCAAGCTGGAAAACCTGCTGATGCCTCCTGGGGAACTTAGCAAAAGGGTTTCTATTTATAGGTTGTGCTGCTTATAAATTGAGGACAAATCAGGAGGCACAGAGTCAGCGTGTGGCCGGTGCTGCAGCAGGAGCTTAGAGTCAAACGCTGGGGCTGGTTTTAACTAATGGATCAGATACTTTTATGAGTTGTAATTACCTAGACATGCAAATGAAGGTGGGGTAGCTCCAGCCCCCGCTTCAGAGGTCTGGGGAGCCCTGTAGGGTGGGGGACGAGCCTGTCCTCATCCCTATCCATATCACAGGCTCAGCTGGCCTTGCACATGGAAATGGGCTGTGACTTCCGGGCCCCTTCGCTGGGCCCAGGAGCATCAGAGCAAGCTGAGAGGCAGGCAGAGACCCACCTGGCCCTAGTCTTGAGACAAGCCTGGGAGCTTTGCTGAAATTTTTTCTCTTATCAAAGACATTAATTTTTCAACTACAAATTAGTTTCTAATGCAAAAAAAAAAAAATTAAAGAAAATATAAAAAAGCACAGAGAGTAACAAAACCAGAAAATCACCTATTTTCTTAGCATCCAGAGGTTGCTATCATTAACCTTTTGGCACATGCATTTACAGTCATGTGAATACACTAGTTTTTGGTAGATCTAGCACTTCACACGCCTTCTATTCATCAACTCTTTTAATCCTTCCAACATTCCTATGTTGGAAGCACAATTATTCTCCCTTTTTACAGATGAGGATATTGAAGTTCAGAGAAGTTAAGAAACTTGCTAAAGGGCACACAGCTGGTGAATGAAGCCAGAGTCTGGGTTCTCAAAACACATTTAGATATTTCCTAATTTCTGCGAGGTTTTTTCTTTTCTTTTATGTCTGCAATAACCATGCCATCTGTTTAGGTTAGGATAGGGTGTCAGAAATAAGGTTTTAAGGAATCTGGTGCTGGGAGATTCCCAGGGGTGAGAGCAGCCATTCACTGAGGCCATTCTCCTGGTCCAGGACACCCACCGGTGGATGCAGACAGTTGGGACGAGATCAGGTAGCTGAGAGGCTGGTACTTCGACAGTGGCGAGGTTTACAGAAACAAGACTGTGCCAGGTCCTATCAGGACATTGCACTGTGCTTAGACCTAGCCTGGTCTCGTGAGTAGCCGTAGTTCACGCTCTCTGCTTCCATGGCTCTGGTCCTTGCGTCCTCCAAAGATCACAGTGGGAATCCGCGCAGCGCCACTGAGGTAGGGCGTGGCTGGCTCGGGATGGGCGTGGCTAGGTCAGGCTGGGCGTGGTTGAGCTCACAGGTGCCCAGGTGAAAGCAAGAGCTGAGGAGGCTAATTGACTTTCAGCGAATATATAAGAAATTAGACACACACCCCCTGCCCATGATGCTTCTCTTTATTGAAGAATTTATATTTCTATCCCTCCAAGAGACAGAGAGAAGAGAGAGAGAGAGAGAGAGATCGATCCATCCTTAATTGTTTAAGCAGCAAATTCTTCCAGTGCAGGAAAACAAGATTTAATCTACCTTAGACTTTTCAGTTTATCCAAATTTTTCAGAAGCACTTTTATTACCCAAAATATATTTATTAAAAGTATATTTTAACTGAAACGTCGGGCTGGGAATCTCAACACCACCAACCACTTCAAAGAGCTATAGGAACTAGAGAGAACGCACCTTCAGCTCCCTTGTCCCCGCCATAGATTTTTCCTCTCATCAAGCCCTGGCCCCAAGCCTGGCGGCCTCTGAGCGCCTGGGCGGCAGCTCGGAGCGGTCCATGGGGACAGTCTGTAATCACTTCTGCACCATCAACCGTTCTATCAGTCGGTAATGGTTTTCTGATCATTTGATGTGACAAGCTCTTACACTGTGCCATCCCGTTTCTCTGGGGTCGGTTATTGCTCATGAACTTGCACTTGGAGAAACAGTAACCAGTCATTCTGACAGGAATGCAGCATTCTGATTTGTGACTCTCCAGTGGGGTGACGAGAGATGGTCACGCATGGCTGCTCCAGGAAGCCTTCTGGGAGTTTTGCCTGTAGTTATTTAGCAAAATGGTGGATCCATGGATTCTCGTGGTAGGGCTCGGTGTTATCCCTGTGGGAATTCACTTATCCCTTCCTCCCTTTGTTTAAAGTGGTGACTCCCTCTGCAAATTCAAGCCCTTGCTTACTTACTCTGACTAAAGTGGGTCACAGAAAACTGGTAAAACACAGGTGGAGGGTCATCCCCAATGAACAGAAGGGTAGAGAGAGAAAAAGCTTATGGAGGCTATCGGAAACGTTCTGTGGTGAAATACTGCATCTCAAACAGTATTAGTCTTTCATTTTGATTCTATAAGAAAGCTCTTGGCACATAGAAATCGAACGATGTCCACATGTGCTTTCCACGTAAGGAAGGAGATGAACTGGGGTGGGAGAAAGGCCAGACCACCTGGCACAGAGTCACACGGAGCTCGCACACGGGCGGAGACCCTCCTTTTCATCTAGCGGTGTGAACAGATCGTGACTATTGCACAGCAAGGTTCTAATATTAAGTTCCGGGTCTTACCCATTCTTGTTTGCCTATCAGTGTGTGCTCTCACGTTGAGAAGATGGCTCATCTTTCTAGAATAGCTCTTGGGTCTAACCGCGGGCCCCCAGAGACTGATGCTCGCTTCATCTCGAGTTTGTACTTCTGTGGACATAGGTGCTTCAGAGTGAAGGTTCTGGAGCCAGGGGACCTGGGTCCTAAGCCTGGGGCTGCTGCTTACTAGCCGTACAATGTTGGGTGAATTATTTAACTTCTTTGTTCCCGATATCCTTATTTATAAAATCAGGACAATAACAGAGCCTACCTACTGAATTAATATAAAAATTAAATGAGTTGCTTGATGTAAAGCACTTAGAACAGTGCTTAATAAATATTACCTATTATTATTAGATTGCCCTCAACAAATTTTAGCCAATGCAAGAATTGTAATGAGAGCTGTGGATGCTGTCTCTGTGATAATGTCTGCTGAGGGCCTGGCATTCGACAACCTGTTTAAGAAGGAGAAAGTGATATTCTCTTTCTTTCCTTTTTAAAGTGTATTAACCTTTAACCTACAATCCGTCTCTTTGCTGGGAGAGGAACTCAGCTGAAGAATGAATGACTCTTCCTTGGGCACACTCTTTACTGGTCTTATGGGCTTTCCAGAGAGAGCTAGGTGGTGTCCAGCATGGTTTAGGGTCACCAAAGGTAACGATCTTTCTCCTGACCCAGGGATGGCCACCCAACCAGGTCTTCCTGGGAATACCCTACCGAAGCTGGTCTCCGCCAGCTCCCTGATCCCACGGATGAAATAAACAATCTCAGAATGGCACTGTCACAAGAAGAGAGACAATATGTACTCTTGTTAAGCCTTTCTAAATAGTAGATGGGTATGGCCATCTCACCCAATTTGGGGCGAGCTTTTAAACTCCATTAACCAACCTCTCAGCACGTCCTCAGCCCACGGTCTGAGCAATCAGCCTGCTTCTCAGACACTGGCTCTTAACAGGTTCATGGTAAGAGCTGTAAGAGTAGCTATCCCAACTCCCATTCCATTTATGACCCCCAACCCCTCTCCCTTGTTTCACTCCATAGGCCCCACCGTAATAAACACTTAGGTTATCAACCTCTCGCAGAAGCCCTATGAGGCAGATGGTGGCTATTAGGGTCTAAGACAATTAGACGGACTTTTTCAAGGTCAGAGAGGTAGCCAGTCACAGCCAGAAGTAGCGTGCAGGCTCCTGACTTGAAGGCTCCTGTTCGTTACTCCAGACCATGCCACTTCCCTTTGACTGGTAAGTGTATCTCCATCATAACACGCAGCCTAATCAGGCACCTAAATTGAGCTGATGCAAATGTAAATATGGTTTCTCGAAACACTCTAGCGGTAATGTTCCATTCTCTCTTTGCTACAAATCAAAGTAATGAGCAGTCTAGTTTTTTTTTCCTATTTCTTTTTGTATTAAGGCTTTAATAGAGAGATAATCATGGGATTGGAAAAATTCCAAGCCACTATGATGAAACACTTAAAACTCAGAAAGAATAAATTAAAATTAAGAGAGAAAGTTAGAAATCATACAGAACACTGAGTATAATACTGTGGTTGGGAGGCCAGGAGTAATTCCAAACTATTGACCTCCATTATTACCTCTATTTCTAGATGCTTCTTTTCTTAGAAAGAAGATATCTGGGGACGCATTAGAAGTCTTTTAGGAGGAAAATAACAAAGAAAAAAATTAAATCGATATCATCATTGACAAAAAAAGGACATTATATTTTGGTCATATTCTGGTCGAAGTTTGCAAATTTTGAGAAATAAAAGTAGAACAAGGCTGAAAACAAGAGAGGTGAATGGTACCCAAAGGTAGGCAGTGTCGAGGCAGGAATCATTTGAGCAAGTGCATCTGGAAACATCCAATAGGACGAGCAGGGGAAGAATCAGATGATGTGGTAAACCAGGGCAGTTAAGGCAAAGGAACTCCTCAGCCAGCACCAGCGCAATAACCCTTGGAAAAGACAATGTGTCTGCTAGTTATTAGTTCATCAGTATGAAAGGTAAGAAGATCTGGCAATAGCTTACACATGAGGAAAGTGAGCAACAGGAAAGGCGCGTGTTTGATCCATCCTGCCCCACGTATGCCCTGTGGACCAGGAGCATCGGCGTTACCTGGAGCTTGCAAAACTGACAGAAGCTCAGGCCTCACATAGACCTGTGGAATCGGGATCTGCATTTTAACGAGAGCCCCGGATGCAGAGTATGACATTAAAGCCTGAGAGGTGCGGTGTTTGATTACACGGAGTGCTTGGGAGAGGGGGAGGAGAGCAGGAATGACCGGGCTGGAGACGGACGACAGGAGGCAGCATCTCCCATGATGCATTTGAGGTAGGGAGAATATTTACAGAAGATGTCACGAATGAAATAGAATCGTAATCAAGGGAGGTTAAATTTAGGAGTTATTAGCGCCACGGCGCATGAACTCGTAAGAATAGATGCGGCAGCTGGGAGAAAAAATTAAAAGCAGAAAAGGCTGGAGGGCCTAGAACCAGCCCATGGGCGCCTCCCGGGAGATGGCGAGGTGAGGAAGCAGCGAGCAGCTGCGGAAGCAATCACGGGCGCCCCCGAGCCGATTTATCATCCCGACCACTTCTCCCACACTAACGAACACTGATTTGGATAAACAGCAAACCCTGGGAGAGGCACCATCCCCAATTAAGAGATCACAATCCACATAAACAGACGGCAACCTTAGTCTGCCTGGGTAGATCCCAGTGAATTTCTAGGCATTCATTACAGCCCCCGTTGTTGAAAAGGCTGTTATCACACAGCTGCAGGACCCCACAATGGAAGCTTCGGTTCTCAGGCGGGCGGGACGGGCAGGGAAGGAGAGGAGCTCCCCCGACTGTCACCTGCTTGGTCTCTGAACTCCTCACTGGGTTTATATTTTGACAACAAGGGCGATCGTTGGCATGGAAGGAGAGAGAGGCAGGGTGCACAAACCAGCGCAAAACACATTAGAGCGGACTGGGAGGCAAAATAAGGATCCTGCAGTTCTGGTCACAGGTGCTATGTCTCAGCCCACAGAGGTGAGAAGGCAGGAAGGGGACAGAATAAACTGTTCAGAATTTGCTTTAATCAAGAAGAGTTCAGCACTGGCTAAATGTATCTCTGACATGTGATATCAAATCTAAACTGAAGACCCAGCGTCAGGACCTCGCCCAAGGAATTTCATTCTGGAAGTGTCTGGACGACGAGCCTTGTGTCTCCTCGTCCTTGTGCTGAGTCCTACCCCATCCCTGACATGGCAAATACCACACCCGTGCAGCAGACCTCCACAGAGCTCCCGTAACATATGAGGAACCGGACGAGGAAGCGTTCTGCTCTCCTGGGGCGAGAAGAAAGCACATAGCAAACAAGCACCTACGGTTCCAGGGCCCACGAAGAGCAATATTCATCTCATCGGCATTTTTCAGGCCAACTCCATGCTTCTGCTTCTACGACATTCTGCTCATAAACCATGAACAAGGAGGAGTTTCTGATATAATGGGTCTTACAGATAAGTGTGTATGGAAAAAAGTGCTAGGTCACTTGTCAAAGTGACCAAAGGACACCTGGAATGAATGTGGTGTACAGGCTCAGCTCAGGTGGGTGAGCGGGCAGTCTCCAGGTGCAGAGCCTGGGGAATGGCGCGGCAGACCCAGAAGCTGTCTAACCAATGGCACGGGAGCAAAGGCGTGGATCAGGAACTGAGCGGCCAGTCCCACGTGTCCAATGTGAATGTCAAGATCCTCGGCACTGTGTTCCCCCTTCTCCAGCTCTGACCCACACTGTTATTTCTGCCATGTCTTGTCCCTCCAAAATACCAAAAGGCTCCATTAGACACTGGTTTCTTCCAGGGTGCAATTTCAAAGAGCTCACCTGGAGGGGCATGTTGTTTATCTGAATTAGGGGTGAGTAAAATGAAGTAAAAACAATTGTATGTCTGGAGAAGGTAGGAATAAAGGCAATTCCTTTCATTTCTACCTTGGAAAAATAGAGCATGAATATTCCCCTGGTGAGAAAGTGGTCAGCAGGGTCAGCAGTTCTTTAAGGTTCTGTAGACCTACCGGTTCGACTGAAAAGCCAGTATATTTATGCTGAAATCACTGAATTCAGGCTAAGCTGACCACACCTCGTGTTCGTTCCTGGTCCTCTCACAGGTATTTATGGAGCACTTCCTTTGCGCAAAGCATTCTGGGCACTCTAGCGGGCTACAAGAGGTAGAGAAGATGGAGTTTAACCGATTTCTGGGAGTTCGGCGGTCCAGTTTGAAACTGGACAACAGGGGATAAAGTGGAGCGGGTTCACATCACAGACTTGGCATTGCACCACGGAGAGGAGGATGCTCGCTACATTCTGCATCGCTGATGGATAGATTCAGCCCACGAACGCCACATCAGAATGAATTCTCAGGATGCCCGTCTCAGGTGCCCCCAAGGCAAAATGACTCTTCCCCAGATTTTCCCATGACTTTTGGGGCTGTACCCAGCTGATTTGCCCTGGCTTGAGGTAGGATTGCAAAGACAGTCTGGGAAGACTAAGTGAAAAAAATGTAAATGTGCAAGAAAGAAAGGGAGGACCCAGGACGGCCAAGGGGAGAAGGCGAGATTGGTTTTGTCTTCAGGTGAGATTTAGTGGAAAGATCTTGAGTCATTCAGACAGAGAAAAAGAGGATTAATTTTTTGCTTTGAGAAATAATTAATTTTATTCATGAATGAATCGCTACCTTGAGACGTGTGTATGTAGAAAGGAGCGAGGTGGGCTTCATCTAGAAACAGTCACGACTCAGATGCAGGCAGACAGGGATGCTGGCTAGTCATGTGTTTTGTTTTGTGTTTTCTTTTTTCTTTTCTTTTTTTCTCCTCAAGAGAAGAGCCTTTTCTGGGTCAGGGATTCTCATTTTCTTTCTTTATTCAGCTTCTGCCACATTTATCCTACCTCAAGGCTTCCCACATCTCCCACAAGAAGATTATTTCAGTCCATAGAGCTTAGAACAGTGAGTGGCACAGGGGGGTGCACTCATTCACTCAGCACGTGTTTATTGAGCATCTCTGTGCTGGCCGCACCACAGAGCTGGGGACACAGCCCTAACTGAGACAGAGCCCGGGCCTCGGGGAGCTCTGCCCTCAAGGAAGACCCATGCAGCAATGACTGGAAGTGGACCATGAAGCGGTAAAGTGCTGTGTGTGAGAAGTGTGGTTCCTATACAGTCGTCTGTCTTCTCTGCCAGGAATAGAGACAGATGAGTATGCTCACAAGGAGCTGAGGACAAGTAGGACAGATTTATTACCAACAAGCTGGGCTGGACATGGAGGTTTGGACCTGAGTCCCAGACAAGGATTCCTCACAATCCATTCCTGACTCAACCGAAAGCCAACTGGAGCCCACTGGCCCATCGGACCGATTTGCCCAATCCTAAATGAAGCAACCGGAGAAGGCGCGGCTGGGTACCGTAGACGGGCTGGCCAGCTGGCCTCAGTGGCGCCCCACCAGGGACTGAGGATGGCAAGGGAGAGGAAACGCTCAGAGGGACTGTCCACCGGAGGGCGCGCACGTCTGAGAGACAAGAGCCTTTTGTGAGCAGATGTCTCTATGCAACTCTGCGCGGTGCTGACAGGTGGAACACAGGACAGCAGGCTGTCCCCGGTCTCCTCGATTCCTCCACGGGACAAACGCAGTACAGAAGAAAAAAATAACAAAACATGGATCTGGGAGCGCTGACAAGTTGGCCAAAGTTCCTATTTAATTTAAGGAAAGAAAGCAAGGGATCCTCTCTATACTATGCAACATTAAAAACATAAACAATAATAGTGCTTGTCATACGCCCAAGATTTTACTAACACACACACACACACACACACACACACACGCACACGCACATCACGTAATATTATTGCTATACAAGGAAGGGACAGATATTGTCCACACATATTACAGATAAAGACGCTGAGATTTAGAGGATGTCACGTGACTGGTAAGAGAAGAGCCAGCACTCGACCTATAAAATAGAGGACTTGATCACTAAGTTATTATCACTGAATCGAGTAAATCACCCGAGCCTGGACCCTGAACGCTCTGAGGAAGAGGGTGCCGCCTGGGCTCTCTGGCCCTCCCGCCCTCGTTCTGGTCAGGCCAGCAGACCTCTGTGACGCCGAAGGTGGGCCTGGCTCCCCACTCAAGGATCCTGTAGTCCTCTGTCCCCACCCACCAGCGTTCCCCATTTGCACTTGGACTCTGGGGAACCCTCATGTGGAAGAAGCTACGGATGAATCTCCCTGAAGCGCCTCACTCACAGCAAAGTCTGGACGTGACAGCCCAGCACTGCCAGGGTATTTCTATAAGGGTGCGGGGTAAATTGAATTTCTATAAATCAGATTCTCTACTGGAGACACTTAATGCCATTTCCAAAATGCAGCGTCTTATTTTCTGCCTGGCGATGGCTTATAACAATTCAGTGTTGAGTCTATCTCTAGCCTCTGACTTAAGGATTACAGAACTACTGATTTATAAACAAAAATATCTATCTGGTAATAACTTCTATTTCAAGACATATTTTCATAAAGTCAGAAGAAAGCTTTGGTGCTGCAAATAACCTCTGCTGGATTGGGCCACTTTGAGTAAACTTGGAGTTTCTTACAGTGACAAGAATGACATATCCTCTGGCTCATTCCCACTTACCCTCTGCATGCACAGCACACGTGTATGTCAGAGGAAGCAATGACAGAGACCCGGGGCCTGGTTCCCCGTTTGAGGGTTTGGTGGTATGGGCGTGGGCAGATCAGGGCTCTTACAGCTGGGGCGAGGTGTGGGGAGCATGCCGTCATCCGGCAGAGCCCCCTCTGCCCGCTGTGCTGTCCCCTCTGTACCCGTTTAATGCTCCCTGGTTCTGCCACCATGCCAGGCTCCCTCATAAGCCCAGAAATGTGCCTCCTTCTTCCTCCACCTGCAAATAACAAACAAGCTCTGGACATCAGAATGAGTCACAGTGAGCAAGAAGTTTCACTGGCCAGGTAGAAGGCCTGATGGGGAAAAAAAACGAGGTTGCCAGAACCAAGCCTTCATTATCAGCCCCAGCGCCGGGGAGAATTCTCATCATCCTCGAGTGCCAGGAGAATCTGTGCCTTACCTGGGGACATGCTAGTGACGGAGGAGGGACAGGAAGACAGACTCTTTAGGGAGTGAGTTCTCCTGGATCCGCGGAGACATGTAAACACCTCAGGTTCCCTTGACATAGGCGACATAAGTTGGTTTGCTAGTAACAGAGGTAAACTGTAGCACGGTAAGCCAGCCTCTCACTCAGCTCGTTCTGTATATGTTCTGAGTTGTGAGTTTGGTACAGACAGTATGGCGAGTCCTTGGATGTCAGCCTCAGACATCTAGAAACCCATGCTCCATGGGATTTGGCAGAGAAATGTGGCTCTAGAGGCTGGTCATACCTTCTTTTGCCTTCTGTTACTGCTAAAATAAGCAGTGTCCTTTGGGTGCCTGCAGGCCAGGAGATTAAATCTGGGAACCATGGGTTGAAGTGGATGGCCTGGGACAAGAGGCCAAAGCTATGAACACAGTGTCTGGGTGTACACGGAAGCCCAGTGACGTGGGTGACAGAACAGAACCGAGTGATGCTTGATGCTTGAATCTGTGAATGAGAGGAAAACTTTAAAATCCCCTGTTTCCTACCCGACGCAGACAGCCACTCTCTCTACAAATCCCCAAGAAGGTGGCCCACCAGCCTTGGCTTGAGCAGTTCTAGTCCTGCATGTTCACTGACGCCAATTTCCATGCAACCAAACACCGTAAAGGTGTTTCTGGTATTGAATCACACAGTCTTCCCTCCCATAATTCCACTTCCTGGTCCTGACTCGGCTTTCGCTTATTTCTCCATGATAAGTCTAAACGCGTCTTCTTCACAGCACATCTCTAGATATCTGAAGACAGTTATTATTCTCCCCGATTCTTAGACTTGTTAGCACTGTACAAAACTTCACTCCAGAAGTTCCTCGCCCTCTTCCCCCTCGCCTCACGCTCTCTCCCTCCAGCCGTCCTTGCTTCATCTCTCCAGCTCTCCCACTTCCATCTTTCTTCATAAAGGAAATGTAAAAAATTTAGTTTGGCGTAAGATATTCCCCCCCCCCCCAGAACCAGTTCTGACTCCTAGGGAGCTCGCTCGCTCGAGAATTTGTCAGAGATCATGTCAGTTCGCTATGCTGGACTTTCTCAGATGAGGCGTTTCCCTTCCACAGACGCCTCTGACTTCTTGCATCCTGTGCAGCTCCTGCTGGTAAGTGATGGCGGCTCTGGGTCACAGGCACGCCCCAGGAAGAGTGGCGACTCTGCTTTGGCACTGAACCATCGAAGCTTCAAGAAAAGTTGGAAATAAGTACTGGGCTTCTGGTGATAGAATGCAGGTTTTTTCCATTTAAGTGAAACGTAGGGGGAGACATTCTAACTTTTTCCTCAGCGTCTCAAAGGGCTGCACCCACCTCCCACTTGATCTGATTCTGTGTGCCTAGACTCGGTTTCCGTGGTAAAATCACGGCCAGAAGTGCGCTCGCCACGCTTCCTACCACACTTACTACATCTCCTGCGTCCTTTGCTGTACCTCCCAGCGTGACCAGCCCCCTGGCTGCTGGGACCCCTGCCTCCTCCCCATTCTCACCGCCACAGGAGTCGTCTGGCTTCTGTCTCAGAACTGCCTTTCGAACCCGGCCTCTTCCCTCTGCTCCTGGCTTCCTCATTCACCACGCGCACTTTTCCCTCTTCTGTAATCCAACCTCCCCAAAGTATTCTGTTGGCTCCTTGGTGCCCAAACGATAAAACCCAAACGCTTCTTTTCCGTCTCTTCCAAATCCACCCACTCACTATCGCAACAAACTCTCGGTGGGTACGGACTTGCGCCACGGGTTACACCGGTCCTCCCTGCGGACGGACGCTGTTCTCCGGCCTCAGTGAATGTCTCCGAATTCGCAGAGACACGAAGGCTCCGTTAGAGCCACGCGGCTTTCCGCGTCCCAGCCTCTCCTCCCGCAAAGCTTGTTCCGTGTTCTCTGCCGGCCGGCTCCTACTCACCCTTCGAACCCATTTAAATCTCACCTCCCCATGAAGTCGTTTTTGACTCCTGCAAGGCAAATGCTTGTTCTTTTGCTGAGGGGTCTCCCGGGAGTATATATGGGGCGGAGCGGGGCGGGGGGGGGGGGGCGGAACAGAGGAAGGAAACGAGAAGAGGAAGAGAAAACGAAGAAAGATTAGTGGATAAAGAGGGGAAAAACGATGGGGCAGTCCTACTCCATCAAACCCTTTCTACTGCAATTTCCATACATTCATCAAATTTATCACATAAAATCCACACACTGGTCTCCCTAACTGTCGCCCGAGTTAATCTATCCATTGATTTTTTAGATGGTTCAAAAAACCCTTAGCGGTGACAGGTGCCTTCCCCTGTAGGGCACGACTCGCACGCCAAGATCCCGCGGCATAAAAGTCAGGCCCTGGCGCCAACACCGTCTCCCACCTAGACCCACAGAACAAGAAGACCCCCCCCCCCGTGGGGACGATACTGGGCTGGGGGGAAAACGGAGCATGGAATTTTGACCGCACAGGCAATACAATCGGGTAACTGCAAGAGACCCTTCTCTCGACGGGCAATAAAATCAAGAATGAAGATCATCTTGCCAGGCTGGAATGTGAGATTGACGGGATCGAGGTGGTATTGATCAGAGTAGGCTAACGGCCAGAACGAACAGACCCCTCATCTCAGTGACATAATAAAAATTTTTTTGTTTTGTTTTGTGTTTAGTGTCTAGTTTCTCATGTTCCATTCCAGTGGAATTTATGGGAGGGTTTAAAGGAGAGTGCTTCGTGCAATCATGTAGGACCAAGACGCGTTCTGCCTAGTCACTCTGCCATCCCTTAGGGCCTCAGAGTCCCCCTCTGGGTCCTGGTAGACAAGGAAAGTGGGAGAGCGTGAACGATTTCATGGGAGGTCTTATGGGCCTGGGTTCACCCCCATTGGCCGGAAGTCAGTCCCATGGCTACACATGAGTACAGAGGAAGCTGGGAAGCTGTCCATGTGCAAGCCTAAGAGGAAAACAGAAACGGTTTAGGGAACGACTTTCCGGTCTCTGGCAAAAGGGGCAGAATACAAGAAGAGGATGAAATCCAAAGCCCTAAATTTAAGCTCAGAATGTTAACATCACAAATATATAAGGTATAGGAGACCTGGCTTAGCTGTGAAGAAAAAAATCCGGGGTTGGAAAAACATCTGGGGTTTGACTGACCATAAGACGACTGTTAGCCAAGAATATTCTTGTCTTTTAAAAAATGAATACAATATTCAAGTGCATTAATAAAGGGAATGTGAATAGTACAAAGCTCATAATCTTCATCTGTTGCTTAACTAAGTGTCCTTGACTAAGATACTTAAATTATCTGAGCTTCAGCCAGTCTGGCTACAAAATAGTACTAAAGTGTGTGGTGTGTATCAGTTTACTACTACTGCAACTATGCATATGAAAACCACCCCACTGCCTCGGTAGCTTAAAACAATAATCACTTATTCTCATGCATCTGTAAGTGGGCTTGACTAGCTATGGTTCAGGCTGCAGGCCTTCAAGGGAGGTCTGCATTGGGTCTTTACTCCAATAATGTGTATTTTGGGGCACAGGCTGAAAGGGCAGCACCCGAGAAAGCAACTATCATTGTGAGTGCAGAGATGCGAGAGAGAGAAAAAGAGAGAGAGAGACAGAGAGATAGCGAGAAAGAGAGAGGAATCATGCAATGCCTCTTGAAGGGCTTGGCCCAGAACTGGCACACTGTCCTTTCTGTCCATATTCCTTTGTCCAGATCCAAGTCACATAGCCGAGCCCGATATCAATGGGCGAGGAAAATAAGCTCCATCCATATGAGTGAGTGACACTGCAAAGGCATATGTCAAAGGACATTCTAATATAGACGAGAATGAGGATTCACTCTACCACACTGACATCTGTAAGATCGTGGTGTGATTAAACATTATGTAAAGCATCCAGTCCCAAGCCTGGCGACACAGGGGCTCAGAAAAGAAGCACTGTAATGATAGTGATAATGATGATGGTAATGATGTATATATTCAGATGCTGTATCCTAGTGTACTCTTAGTGGCTCAGAACACATCTACTGGATTGAATTTAATTTTTGTTTTCATTTATAAAAAAAGAAATGCATTGACTAGCTAGATTGCATGCAGAGAGGGTTCAACGTTAAGGGCCCAAGGACCTGGAAACTGTACTGAAGAAACTAAAAACATGTAGTCTAAAGAAGAGTGGCTCACAGAAAAAGCAATGCACTCAAATATCAGAAGGGCTACCTCCCTGCAGAAGGAAGAAACTCGCAGAAGAACAGAAGGAACGGCCAGTCTGAGGGAATGCTCTTAGAGTTAAGGAGATCACGGGAAGCCCGTGGACATTTCCTGGGGAAAGCATAACACGGGCGGCCAGCCTGCTGAGCACCGACAAGCACAAGGGGACGTGGAAAGTGAACAGAGCCCTCACTGCACAGCTGAACGGAGGAGCTGGGAGGAGCAAGCTGGGGGGTCAGGGCAGAGCTGGGGGCTCTGTACCTGGGAAAACCCAGACCTCCGCTCCCTTTTCGGTTCCTTCTGGTCTCATAGGTCCACTGTTGTGTCTCACGCTGACTCCACACCACACTCAGTGCCTCTGAGACCCCGGGCCCCCAAAGGGCAGTGTTAAGATCGCCCAAACACAGATCTCTTCCTCTTCTTGAAGCTCAGAGTACCCCCCCCATCGCTCCCAATCAGCCTTAATTAAACTGTTTGAAAGCTGCAGCTTGCTTTTAATTAGAGCAAAATTGGGAAGATTAGAATGAAATTGGCCAGTCATTGTTTACGGCCGTTGTCTGAGAACACAGCAAGCTGCTAAATTACCTCCACTCCAGGCTTCCTGAATTCTTCCGGACGGGTGGGAAGGACAGTGGCACTGGGACATCAGAGGAGGGCTGGCCTCGTGCCTCCTCGAGTTACAGGGGCCCAGATGTTACTTAACCAAATGGCGCCTGGATCGAAGCCTTCCTGCCTGGGGATTTCTGCCCGCCACAGTGGTAAACGCGGCAAAGAATTTCCTGGGGAGCCGGACAAAGGTGAACAGTGGTCTCTGAGCTTGAGCACAGGTCACAGACAAAGGCAGAAAACCATCTGCAGCACCGTCTGGGGCTCCCTCAAACTCTGCCACTGATCAACAGAAACCCGGGCTCCTGCTCCCAAATTTCACTGTCTTCTTCACTTATTCACCTGCGAAAGGTTACTAGCTGAGTAATGCTATTTCCTCTTTCTCTTTTCTAAACTCCCTGTATAGATAAAATGGCCGAGCATGGGTGAAAACTACGTACAAATTAAAAAAATAATAATAATCTAAAGGAAAGCTCTACACCAATGTAAGAGATTATGGGTTTTATTAAAATTTCTTTTTATAGCCCAGCTTAATCATGTCTTATTCATTATGGCAGTAAAGGCTCTCATAGCCAAGTACATTATAGTAATCTGTTGTTGAGACAGAAACCTCCTGATGGTGTGATGTGTCTAGAAACACTGCCTTGCACAGGAGCCGAGACGTGACATATCCCTCAGCCTTCTAAATGTCCAGTTAGAGAACACGAAACCATCTCAGCCGAGTCGCTGAGGGAAATACCTGACATCCCTCAATGTGTGTGTTGGTTCTGGCTGTTCTTGTTCATACGAGTTTTTCGAGATGAAGGATGTTAGCCTTACAAAAAAGAAAAAAAAAAACGGTAACGTCTTAGCTTGGTGGATGGGATTCTGTGAAGGGAGCAGGGGCCCCAGATGCGAGGCATTCGGTAGAAAGATAAAGAGAGAGAAGGCTTCTTTGTGTCTGGAACTCTAGGAAAGTCAGACGCGCAATACTCAGTGGTATTGACTGAGACTCCGATATCAAAAGAAAGGTGGGTTCTGAGAACAGACATGCGCATTTATCCAGAACTGGCTGGTATGTGAGAAATATTCCCATGGTCACTGGTTGACAGTTTACATAGACACACAGTCAAGTCATAGGAAGAATGACAAGAAAACTATTTGCGTCCTCAGCTTAAGGCCAATCCATCCTTTTTTGTTCTAAAGTTCTTAAATATTTCATTCAATAACCTGTCTTATGTCTTCCTTCATTTTTCAAGGAAAACTGTTCATACTTTTTCTTACAAATATGGTTCATACCAAAACGACCGTTTGGAGAATGGCGGCTCGGTCCCATTCAGTACTGCATTCCCCTCAAACACTAAAGGTTGTCGGAGGGTGCCCCCCCCACAAAGACAGGTTACTGGAACGAGGTCAGGCGGGCCACCGAACAGAGAAGGGCGATCGATATTCCCCGCCGTGGCAGCTGGCGCTAGCTGCCACTGCTTTCTTAGTGGTGCGTGGGGCCGGGCACTGCGGGTCGCTCCACGGCTGCCCTAAGACGTCCCCCAGACCCCGTTCACCCCGGGCAGCGGGTGCTGGCTGGCTGTGCTAGAAGCGCCACCGATTCCCTCCCCAGCGACCCAGTCTGGAGTTCACCTCGGGGAGAGCGAACGGTCTCCGAGCACCCAGGGGCCACACTCAAACAAGGATGGGAGGGAGCCACAGCAGAGGGGCGCGGGCAGAGCTGCATACTCAGGGCAGGAAAGGCGACTTTCCAAATCACTCCCGTATCAGTGGAATGGGCCTGAACGTGCGTTACACACAGCGCTGGAAGGACAGACATGTCCATCAGCGGCTGGGAGCAGAGCGAGCTATCTCTGCCGTGCTCATTACTACCAGGTGCCAGCCTCACTTGGGACCGTTTTTGCTTTGAAACTATGAATGGGGTTTTTTTGTTGCTTTTTTTTTTTTTAATCTACTCTCTCCCTTAAGGCTGCGTAGTGGGGAGCCTTCCCAGGTAATGCCTCTTCATGGGGGCCAGATCGATGTGCTCAGCTTCCAAGCCCGAAAAACATGCTGGCTGCTGAGGCAGCAGCTGGGGCGAGGCCCCCAGCTGGGACGAGGCCCCGGCTGTGCTTTTGCGTCTTTCATTGCTGGGAGCACAGAACCCCCGGGGGCTCTCCTGGCAGGGCTCTTGTTGACATTGTGTAACGTGAAGGAACACATGGCTGCAGGGGGCTTGGTGGCCTTTATTTACCTCTTTCCAGTTAGGGACACCTTGTGCCATTTACTATTCTCACTGGGACCTTTTGCTGGAAACCCAGAGCTGGCCCAGGCACAGGGCGCTGCCAGAGCTCCTGCTGCCTCAGGCTTGGCACGGCTGCTCAGCGCTGCCCCTTTGGATTCTGGGAAAATCCCTAAACTCAAGTATAACCAGAGCATCGTTTATTGACAATCTGGACCATTAGTGTTAAGCAGTTTGGGACAAAGATAACTACAATCCCTTCAGAATATAGATATAAAGATATTGAATTAGGTCTAAAATATTCTGAGTATTGGTATGTACAGTGGCTTTAAATGCATTGGATCTTACCTTCCAAATTGGATCATACCTTTCCTAAACTTTATTTTGTTTTAAATCATTTTAGGGGTTTGCCGTTTGACAGAAATATATATTGTCCATTGTAGGCTAATCTAAGATATGATGGAAAATAAACCCAACTTCCGTTAATCATAACGGTTCACCGAAGCGCTGTTGACACCTTGAACAGGTCAAGTCCACTGTGGAGAGCTCTGGTCACCCTTTGGCTTAACCAGTGAGACCTTCGTGGTGTGGCCTCTGCCATCCTCAGGACACTTGCCATAGGGGCTTCGCCACTGTCTGCTTTCTCGGACTGTCTATTGTATCACAAACACAGCAGGGGAAGATTTCACGAGAAACGGCTGAAGGGAAATGCAGATACTTGATGTCTTAATGGAAACAAAGATGACGGCTTAATTGAATGTATGTGAATTAATTGATACATAGAAAATATCCTTTTCCTAGGGGAAAAAATCTTGATTATTTTATTACTAGAAAAAAGCTACTAAATCAAAAAGAGAAAAAAACATTTATTCTTGGAATGGCTCAGGCCGCCTTCTAGTCTTGCCTTCTGAGGATTTCCGATGCTGGAAGGAACCAGTTTAATAAATCCTGCAAGCATGTTTCGACCACTTTCCCATTCAAACTCCATTCACAGATGTTGCCTGCATGATTCTGATTCAATGAAGGGCCCCAAGGGCAGCGAAGAACTTAGGGAAGGAGAAGAAACCTCTGGGTCCCCTCAGAGCCTGAACCTCCCTACAGCCAGCTGAGACCTTATGCCTAATTCCGCCTTAACACCCGCCTCCCACACGTATTTTCTCCAGTGAAATTCACTCTGTTCCCTCCCTGTCCCTGTCCTTCTCTCTCCCTCTCCCTCTCCCCCTCCCCGCCTCTCCCCTCCCCCCCCCTCTCTCTCTCTCTCTCACACACACACACACACACACACACACACACACACACACACACACACATGCTTCTAGTCACAAAACTGTGATTGCTCCTTCGTATTTCACAGGACAGGCTGTATGGTGCGGTGGGAAAGACTGTGGATCACGGAGCCAGACGGCGCATTTCAATTCCCACTGCCACCTACTGGGTGCTGCCTACTGGGAAATGAACTTTTTGTGCCTCGATTTCCTCATCCATAAAACGGAGATAATTATATTTCCCCCCTTATCAGGGTGTCGTGAATATTACATTGATGATACTTGTAAGGTGGTTGGCATGCCGGGCGCATCCTAAGAATTCATTAAATGTTAACCATTATTTTTAATTTGCTCATAAAGCTTCCTTAGACAGTATCATTCTTGTTTCTGAGTCCCTTGTTATTCTGTGTTATGAGTTCCTGAGCAGCCACAGGACAGTCGGAATCAGGCCTTGACCTCTGATTCCACCCCTGGTACCCTGTGTGTAGATTCGGTGTTTTTCTAGGTCTTAATTTCTCCTCTTGCAAAGGGGCCTACTGAAAGGTTTTGCTTTAGCGTATATGTTGCCCTGTGTTTTGCATGCACAGCAAACTCATGTTTTGTATAGATAATTAAAAGATGGAATGTTCCAGGTAATGAAAATATTTTTTGTTAGAATAGAGTAAACGTTTTTAAAGAATTAAAATGCGATAGAATACACGTAACCTAATCTACACAAGGGAAAACAGCGTTGCAGAGACTTCGGCATGGTACTAACCCAGGTTTTAATTTCAGCTCTGCCACTAACTGTACGGCTTAATGCAAGTGACTTTCTTCACCTCCCTGGGTCTCTGTTTTTCTTGTCCCCATCATCCTACTTGCTGTCCAATAGCACTGGGGAAGGATCAGGGCATTCGCTTTTTGTTCTGGTTCTGGTACCAACTGGTCGCATCGCTTTAGGCAAAATGGTTCCCCGTGTCATGGTTTTCTCATGACATGCGAGGGTTGGAACAGCCCTTCTCAACTGCTGTGCAGGCTGGCACTGGTGGATGCTGCAGATGGATTATAGGTATGCTCATATATGGATCCCACCCCTTGGGACAATTGGACAAGACCTGAGGGAGCAGAACTGCCCGTGCTAGTCTGCTTGGGCCTGAGCCGTCTCATGCATTGATCCCAAGCAGCACATGAAGAGAATATTAGATGGACACGAGAACGCAAAAAGAAAATCGGGCAAACAGTACTCAAATGTTGCTTCTAATTCGAACAGTCCCAATGTCCCCCCTGGTAGTCGTGTGACATCAGGCAAATTACCTAGCTTTCTGAGCTTCAA
The DNA here is from genome assembly GCA_003508835.1 of Eonycteris spelaea. Lineage (NCBI taxonomy): Eukaryota > Metazoa > Chordata > Mammalia > Chiroptera > Pteropodidae > Eonycteris > Eonycteris spelaea. Next base: position 897,579 of record PUFA01000037.1, read on the forward strand.
TATCCTCCCTCATTTAAGTTAGATACACTCAAAATTCTTCTTGGTTTGGATCAAATATGTAATTTTCCAAGTCTGCGGTTGGACAAAAGAAGATAAAGATTAAGAAAAAGAGCAAAACTCCGAGATTGTTGCTTCTTTGGGGGACCTTGGATACTAGGAGTGGGGCAGAAACTGTTAGACGCAGTGGAGGGGCCTGGAGGGTGTACGGCATGGCAGAGTCTGAGCGAGAGCTCTGTGTTCGCTGGACTCCAGGGTACCAGGGACCATAGACAGTCACTGGATGTTGTTCGTGTCCATGGCAGATGAAGCAAGAGCCTTGATTTATATATATTAAGAAATGCACAAAATTTTTATAAAATAAATCTAATTTTCCCTTTGATATATATACACATTTATGATGTTTTACTTTTCCTTCAGATCAGTCACTAATTGGTGTCCGCTTCTGAGTATTCTAATCCTGTAACTTTTTAAAAAAATCAAGTCATCAATAATTTGCAAGCAACTAAAGGATGAGGAGAACTGTGACCTAAAACGACTATTTTAAATTAAAAAATAAATGAGAGAATCTCTCATTTAATCATCCGACAAAAATATATTGGACATCTACTATTATTCTATTGTTAAAACATCTAGTATTGTTCTATTGCTATTGAATAAGACAGAAAAAAAAATCAATTCTGCCCTCATAGAGTTCAGGTTCTGGAGGGAGAGACAGAGAATTTTAAGCTATGTTACGTCAAGTAGTAATAAATGCTAAAAGATATATACATAATACAGAGCACAGAGACAGAGAATGGGGGGTGGTGTGTTCTTTTGGATGGGATGGTTGGGGAAGCTTCTTGTAGGGGGCACTGTTTGGCAGTCTTGAATGAAGTGACTGTGTAAAGCAGTGTGACCACCAATTTTCATTGTTTAGATGTGATTAAAGTGGGAGTCACATCTATGGTAAGGTGGCCTTTTCTTTTAATGAGGGCTTTTACCAGTTTAAGAAAATACAAGAAATGGAAGGATGCCAGCCTTTCCCTGCCTCTGGCAATTTAAATGACAGAAAGCAATTCTTTGTTAGTTAACAAAGTCTAGCTGTGACCTACGATAAAGCAGGGTGGCTGGATTTGGTGTCAGATTTTAAAGAAATCATCGCCGAGATCCACGTCAAGATGCTCATCACCTATGTTTTCTTCTGCAGGTTTTATGGTTTCTGGTCTGAAGCTCAAGTCTTTAATCTATTTTGAGTTGACTTTCATATATGGTGTAAGATAGGGGTCCAGCTTAATTCTTTTGTGTGTGGCTACCCAATTTTCCCATTACTATTTTTTGAAGATACTGTCCTTTCCTCATTGTGTATTCTTGGGTTCCTCCTTTGTCAAAAATTAATTAACCATATTTATCTAGGGCTCATATTCTGTTCCATTGATCCATGTTTCTGTATTTATGACAATACCATGCTGTTTTGATCACTACAGCTTTGTAATATAGTTTGAAATCAGGATATGTGGGGCCTCCAGGTTTTTTCTTCTTTCTCAAGATCGCTTTGGCGATTTGGATCTTTTGTGGTTCCATAAAACTTTAAGTTTTTTTTCTATTTTGTGAAAAAAAATGTCATTGGAATTTCATAGGGATTGCAATGCATCTGTAGATGGTTTTGGGTGATATGAACATTTTAACAATATTAATTCTTTTAATCCATGAGCGTAGAATATCTTTCCATTTATTTGTGGGTTTTTTTTTTCCAATTTCTTTCATCAATGTCTACAATTTTCAGTGTATAGATCTTTCACCTCCTTGGTTAAATTTATTCCTTGGTATTTTATTCTTTTTGATGCAATTATAAATGGGATTGCTTCCTTAATTTCCCTATCTGATATTTTGTTATTAACTTATAGAACTACAACTAATTTCTGTATATTGATTTTGTATCCTACATTTTTATTGAATTTGTTTATTCTAAAATTTTTTTTGGTGTAGTCTTTAGAGTTTTCAATATATAATACCATGTCATCTTGAATCAAGACAATTTTACTTCTTCCTTTTCTATTTATATGTCTTTTATTTCCTTTACTTGTCAAATTTCTCTGGCTAGGAATTCCAGTACTATATTGAATTAAAGTGATCGTAGAGAAAAAGCTTTCAGCTTTTCATCATTGACTATGACGTTACCTGTGGGCTTCCATCCTTTCATTCCTGGAATAAGTCCCACTTGATCATGGTGTATGACCCTTTTAATGTACTGGTGAATTCTGTTTGCTAATATTTTGTTGAGGATTTTTGCATCTATGTCTTCAGAGATATTGGCCTGTAATTTTCTTTTCTTGTAGTGTGCTTGTCTGGTTTTGGTATTTAGAGTAATGCTGGCCCCATAAAATGAGTTTGGAAGTTTCCCACCTGTTCTATTTTGGGGGGACGAGTTTAAGATAGATTTATATTAATTCTTTTTAAAATGTTTATTAAAATTTACCAGGGAAGTGGTCTGGTCCCAGACTTTTGTTTGTTGGGAGGTTTTGGATTACTGATTCACTGTCCTTACTAGTAATTAGCCTGTTTATATTTTCCATTGCTTCATGATTCAGTCGTTTTTTGTTTTTTTTTTTAATTTCATGATTCAGTCTTGATAGGTTATATGTTTCTAGGAATTTAATCATTTCTTCCAGGTCATCCTATTTGTTGATGTATAAATTTTCATACTAATCTCTTGTGATCATTTGCATTTGTGTGATATCGGTTGTAATATCTCCTCTTCTATTTTTAATTTTATATTTTGGTTGGGTAGTCTAACTAGTGATTTTTATTTATCTAATGATATATTTCTCTACTGATCTCTTCGTTGTTTTTTTAGCCTCTATGTCTTTCATTTCTACTCTGATTTTTGATATTTCCTTCCTTCTACTAACTTTGGGCTTGATTTAGTCTTCTTTTCTAGTTCCTTGAGGTGTAAAGTTAGGTTGTTTATTTAAATCTTTATTTTTTATTAATATAAACATTTATTGCTATCAATTTTCCTCTTAGAACTGCTTTTGCTGCATCCCATAAGTTTTAGTATTCTTGTTTTCATTTTCATTTGTCTTAAGGTTGTTTTTATTTCTCATTTGATCCCATTGTTCAGAACATGTTGTTATATTCCATGTATCTGTACATTTTACAGGTTTCTCCTTGTAACTGATTTCTAATTTAAAAGCATTGTAGTCAGAAAAGATGCATGATTTCAGTCTTATTAAATTTATTAAGAATTGTTTTGTGGACTAATGTGTGATCTATCCTTGAGGACATTCCACGTACATGTGAAAAGAATGTGTATTTTAGCTGTTGGATGGAATGTTCTATATCTATTAAGTCCATTTAGTTTGATATGTAATTTAAGTCCAATGTTTCTTTGTTAATTTTCTGTCTGGATGGTCTCGCCATTGTTGGAAGTTGGGTATTGAAGTCTCCTTCGATTATCATATTGCTGAGGCCAAAAATTTTGAGAACTGTTATTCTAGACCAAATGTCTGACTTTAAAAATGGGTGACTGGAAATGTCCATCAACAGACAATTGGATAAAGAAATTATGGTCCATATATACAGTGGAATGTTGTTCAGCCATTAAAAAAAAATGAAATCCTACCATTTACAACAACATGGATGGACCTGGAAGTTATTACGCTGAGTGAAATAAGTCAGAGAAAGATAAATACCATATGATTTCACTTACATGTGGAATCTAAAGAACAAAAAGAACAAACTTATCAAAAACAGACTCACAAATATAGTAGACAATTTGGTGACAGACAGAGGGGAGTGGGGTTGAGGGACTGGGAGAATGGGGTGAAGGGTTAAAGAAGGACACGTTAGTAGCTGATAATTGGTCACAGGGATGGGGAACACAGCAGAGGGAATGCACTTAGCATTAATATGATGGCGAGGTGGAGGACCAGGGGAGAGAGGGAGCAATTGGGGGGATCGTTTCACGAACTATAGATGTCTAACCAATGTACTATATACTTGAAGCTAATTAAAATACATTAAATTTTTTTTTTAAAATGGGTAATGGAGGCTGTGACGGGTGTTGTGGATCGTCCACTGAATGGCAGCTGTGCCTAGGTCAGATCTCTGCAAACCAATGTCCCGACGTTTTCACTGTTTGTTTGCTTGCTTGTTTGCTTGTTTCCCCTACTACATACACTACCACCGTGAGTACCTTTATCTGAAAGAGCAGTCTGGCCACTCTCCGATGAGAAAGCTGGTGGCAGTAAGTTCTGAGGGAGGCCAGCCACGATGGGGCTTTCTCACGGCCTGGGAATGAGAGGCCAGGCGGCGGCCGAGGTCCTCAGAGGCGGTGGGACCCTCCGCATGGAGATGGGGGCTGAGCGGAGGTGGGCGGATGCCAGCAGAGGAAGACACATGACCTGCGTCAGATCCCATGCCTCCTGCTCCAAAATACAATGAGCTTTTCCCTATCCCTTGATTTCTCCTCCAGGGAGTTCGCACGTTGGAAAGTGAACAACTTGGCCCTGGAGAGGAAGGACTTCTTCAGTTTGCCACTGCCTCTCGCCCCGGAGTTTATCCGGAACGTCCGCCTCCTGGGGAGGAGGCCCAGCCTGCAGCAGGTCACCGAAAACCTGATCAGAAAGTACGGCACTCACTTCTTACTCTCTGCCACTCTCGGAGGTACGCACGTCAGCATCCTATGCGAACTGATGGCCAGGCCCCTGAAAGTAGCTTATAGATGCACTGAGTAGAGCTTCAGTTGTCTTCCTGGGTCTTTTGTTTTCCCTGGCCTGTTATTGTCTGATGAGCGTTTTTCTTTCCAGTGCCTTTGAGAACAGTATATTGTCTCGACATCTAAATTCACTCCAGAACATTGCTGTTTGCTTAGATGGACCCTCCTGAGACAGGGGTGTGGGGTAAGGGGCTGGAGGACAGACAGGCTCCTCCTACTAAGCACCTGCCTGCAGGGGTGGTCCCACTTATCTTTTGACTGAGCCACTTAACCCGAGGCTTCTCTGCATCCCTGTATTTGCTGTGGCAAAGAAGTCAGCGGTTGCTGAGTCCCTGCCTCCCGCTTCCTCTTTATAAAGACTGCTAAACAGACAAACCAATTCTGACGATTCTGGGCTGGATGGAGGTGGGGGTGGCAGCCTGTGGCTGGGACCCAGGGGGAGGATTGGAAGCCCGGAAGGGGCAGAGTTCGCTCAGCCCGGGGAAGAAGGAAGCAGATTTATTAAGAACAGTTAGCTCGCCATGGGATGGACAAAGGGGAGCTGTCCAGGGTCGCAGGCCAGCTGCCTGTGCAGTCGGTGCTGCCTGCCTGATGGGGCGGCAGGGGGCAGGCTGAGCTGCGAGGCTTTTTTGCCCTCGGAGGGAGCATAAATGTCCATGGCAACTTCTCATAAACAACTCGAGAGAAAGAATTTTTATCTCTCCCACGGAGGCGGATTGCCTGAGACAGAGATCAGGAGAGGATATTAACAGATCGACTGGATGGGGTGGGGGGGAGACTTACAGGAGCGAGGGAAGGGAGGGGCTCTCGGGCATCCGTGCCTGTTACCCTGTGGCACAGTCGGATGAGATCGTTCGGACGGTGGTGTGGGACGGGGAAGAGGTGGTCCGCAGCAGGACCAGGCTCCTTCTCAGCCCCGCCTCTCCTGGCCAGAGTTTCACGTCCTTATAGGTAGGGGATTAGAGAGCAGAAGGCCTCACCAATGAACCCACGTTGTTTGCTGTAGGAGAAGAGTCCCTGACCATTTTTGTGGATAAGCGGAAACTGAGCCGGAAGACAGAGACAGCAGGAAGTGCCCCCGTCGTCAGCGGCAGTGGGAACAGCTCTGCCGTGTCCCTCGAGACCCTGCATCAGCTGGCAGCCTCCTACTTCATCGACAGAGAGAGCACACTGCGCCGGCTGCACCATATCCAGATAGCCACAGGGGCCATCAAGGTAACGGCCTGACAGGTACTGGGAGAGGGGTTGGGGGACAGGCAGAGAGAAAGAAACCACGGGGGAGGCCAGAGTCTTACACGGCTCCGAGTCCGCCAGGCCTGAGCGACTGAAGTGGGAAGGGAAGCTTGGTGATGGAGGCGCCCCCAGCCCGAAACATGGTCCGGGTCTTTCTCTGCAGCAAATGACCAATGCAGCATCTGCTCTGCGGCCAGCGCCCGCTGAGGGAGCACAGCGAGAGGCAGACAAGGTTCCCTCTCTCTCCAGAGGTTATATTTTAGTGGGGATGAAGATAATGAGCAAGTCAACATTGACAAAATAATATCAGATCATGACGTAAATTAAAAACAGAGTCAAAAGGTGCAGATTTCCTGGGTGAGGGAAGGGAGCCACTAATATTTGCTAGACGAGGCAGGGGGGGGCACTTCGGATTTTGATGTTGAGGCTGAGGTCTGGAATGAAAAGAAGCCAGATGTGTGTAGATCTGAGGGAAGAGTGTCCAGGCGGAGGGAACAGTAAGTGCTAAGGCCCCGAGGCAGGAACCCGCTTGGTGCTTCGGTGGAACACAGAGAAGGCCAGGCTCGTTCAGAAGAGCTGAACAAGAAAGGCACTGGTACAAGGTGAGGTTCAGGCGTGGGCTGGAGCCAGGTTGCAGGGCCATGATGAATAAATGTTTCAAAAGCCCCAGTGCAATGGGAAACAACCAGAGAGTTTTAAGCGGAGGAGTGATGTGATCTTTTATGCTTGAAAAAGATCAATATTACTGTAAGTTTAATAACTATAACCTCTTCTCCTTACATCTAGGAGAGTTCTGGGGAAGTTCATATTGTTTTAGGAAAGAGAAGACTAGCAAAAATATTTGAGGCTGCTGGATGATAAAATTCTAAATATAAAGTTAGAGTGGTTAAGTTAGAGATTCAATTGGTTTTAGATTCCTGCTTTTAGCCCACCGAAAACTCACAAGGAAGCTTGTTCATTTATTTACCATTCAATAACTATTTGTCGAACACCTATTATATGTCAGGCACGGTTCCGGGTACGGAGAATCCAAGAGCGAGCGAAACAAAGGCAGCCCCTGAGCTCCTGAAGCTTACATTCTAGTGGCGGAGACATAATTAAATAAATACGTAATGTCAGGTGGGATTCGTGGTATGAAGAAATAAAGCCAGGGAAAAGGGACAGGGCACGTTGGAGATATGATACTTTAGGGAAGACTTGTCTGAAGGAATGTCATTTAAGCAGAGATCGGAATGAAGGCAGGGAGCGAGCCGCATGGGTGTCTCGAGGCAGAAAATTCTAGCCAGAGGGAGGAGCACGAGGCAACCGCCCTGCAGTGGGAGCGTGCTGGGCGTGCTGGGCGTGTGAGGCAGGGCGAGGCAGGCACCGCGTGGCGTCGCCGGAGCGGGAGCCAGATCGTGAGGGCATCACGGATTAGCGAGTGCTGCGGCGGTCCGGGTGGGAAATAATGGTGGCTTGCTAGGACAGAGCAGGCTGAAAGGGGGGGGTGGTGAGAAGATGGCAGATTCGGAATGGATTTTGATGACGGAGCCCACAGGACGAGCCAATGAGCTAGAAGAAAGGAGTCAAGACGAACAGCAAGGTTTGGGGCCTGGGAAGCTGGATAACGGCGGCGCCACTTACTAAGAACGAAAACACTGGGCGGTGGGGGGAGGCAGATGCGAAAGGGGTGCATCGAGAGTCTGGTTTTTGACATAGTGAACTTGACATTTCTATTAGACACCCAAGCACAAACGTCTAACAGGCAGTTGGGTACAAACGCCAGGATTTCAAGAGAAAGGTCATAACTGGAGATGTGAATTCGCCATCACATACGTACCCATGCGAAGCCACGAGAAAGGGTGTGACGACATCACTCGAGGAGCGAGCGCGGTGGGAAAGCGGCCTGAGAGCTGAGCCCTGAAGCGCATCGATCGATATTCGGAAACAGAGAAGCGGAGGAGCGTCTGACAAAGGAGGCTGAGGCAGAGCGGGACGGTATGAAGAGAGCCAGATTCAGGTCACAGAGTCACGGGAAGTGTGCCACAGAAGGGGGAGCAGGCAACTGTGTTAAATGCTGCTGAGCACTGAGACCGAGCACCGGCCACTTTGGCAGCATGGAGGTGACCAGTGACCGTGGTAAGAGTAGTTTCAGTGGCATGAAGGGTACGAAGAGCTGAATGGAGAAGGTTCGAGAGAGGAAGCAAAGGGAGGGATCAGAGGGCAGAGGCAGCGCTCTAGGACCTTGCTGTAAAGGCAACCTGGAAAATGGGTGACAGCTGGCGACCGACGTGGGGTCCAGGGTGACAGCTGGCGACCGACGTGGGGTCCAGGGAGGTTGTGATTTTACTTTTCAGGTGGGAGGTAACCTACAACACTGGTACACTGATCGCAGTGTTTCAGTAGAGAGGGAGAACGCGGTGCTGCAGGAGAGCGGGAGGTGATTGCAGCAGCCACTGAGTGCATGAGAGAAGTTGGTAGTCCACGCCTGGTGGAGGCGTAGGCCTCACCGCGGAGCGTAAACGCGTCACCGTTTGTAACAGGGGGCGAAAGGAGCGCACGAGGACAGGCGCGGTGGCATGGCAGCGGCAGCGACGGGGGCTGCAGGGGCTCGCTTCTGGTCAACTCCACTTCCTCCATGACACAAGCAGCAAAGTTCTTGGCTAAAGCAAAAAGGGCTTCTTGAGAGAAGAACGTATGAAATGGCCCTTCAGAGAGGAGGAGTTAGGGACACCAATCGACCAGATACTTATGCTGGGGTGTTGGGCCGCGCTGAGGGCCCGTGTGAGACGCGTGGTCATAATTACAACACGAGCCTGGTCAGCAGCGACACTCAGCACTCCTGGTTCAGGCAGGCATGGAGTACATGAAGAGTCGGATGTTACCAAGACCTGCGTGTACGTGTACACAAAACCAACGACAAAGGAGCAAGGGAGCCGAGAGCATTAAGGGATAATAGGTGGAAAGATTGTGAGTCTACGTGGGTTTTTAAAATTTGTTGTTAAATTATTGTTGACATCAAGGAGGTTTGAGGACTTGTTAGAGGGAAGAGACTGGAGGAGGAGCAAGTGTGTGATGCTAAATTTGAGATTATAGAGGGAGCACAGCTACCCCAAAATTCAGATTCTGGGGGTGTCGGCACCCCATCCCTCAGCCCTGCTTGCTGGATAGAGTTGGCCTCCGCTTTGTGTTCTGCTTCTGAAGGTGTTCTTCGCTCTGACACACTTAGCACACTTACAGATCTAGGGAGCCAACAGACTGGAAGACATCCTTTCCAGCCAACATGCCTTGGAAGCACTTGAGCTGGCTTCCAGCATGGTCGTCACCCTGGGCGGAAGCGGGTGGCGGGGAAGGGCCCTCACCTGCTCAGCCTTCGTGAAAGGAAGATCCTCCAGCGAATCTGCCTGTTTCTGGTTTCTCTAAGCTGGTGTGTACTCTTACTTCTCACCCTATGTTAGCAAATTCTTCTCACTAACCCGGAAAACGAGGTCCTCTGCCCGCTTCTGTTCATCCAACACATTACTCTGAGACCCCACTGCAATCGCCCTCTGCGGCAAGATTTATCCTGATCAGCACACACCTCTGGTGTTGAATGCGTCACATTCTACTGCAGCCGTCTGCATCCCCAGCTCTGCCTCCTCACGCCCCCGTGACGGGAGGGCTCAGAGCATGCGTCCAGTTCCGGGTCCTTTCACAGTGTCTGACAAGTGGTGAGACACTCAATAAAATGCTTGATAGGTGAAGGCAGGCCACATGGTATGGTGAAAAACAAACTTACTCAAGCGAGAAGATTTGGCATTGCGTTTCAGCCTTGATGCTTACTATTTCTATGACCTTGAGAAGTCCTGGACTTAACATGGAGTTAGCAATTGTTTGATTACTTCTATCCAAGGCTCACAATCACCTGCTATGACTACACAGTTATTAAAATACTAAAACTTCCATACCAGCTGATAAAACGTCTTCACGCCAACCACCTGTGTGCCACCCTAACCACCTGACCCCTCCCCTGGAAGCCCCTCTTCCCCACTTGACAGTAACCAAAGGGCCAAGGCACCATGGGGGGCTCTAGGCCCCTGCTTTGGGACCCTTTCTGATCCGTGAGCACACCTCCGTCCTGTCCATAAATACTATGATTATCACCCCTGACTTTCACATGGAGTCGGGGTGGCACTGAATAGCGTAGTTCACGTGAAAACACTTTGCAAACTGTAAAAGGCTGAATACACACCCACCCTGTCCGTCATTCCCGAGAAGGGGTCAGAGCCATAAGGGGTGGCGGGGACGCACCTGAGTTGTGGCTCACCCTGTGTTTAATCGAAGGCTGAGGAGGAGCTTGGTGGGGAGGGCTTGAGATGCTCCTGAACTGACTGCACAGAACCCCAGCAGAAGTCCAGGTGGACCCCAGGAGGGCGCGGTTCTCACAAAGCGCCCTTAAAACACCTGTCAGAACTCCTCGCTGCGCCAGCCTGGGATGCGGTCGGCAGCTCTTTTGAGCACACACACCGTCAGCCCTGCTCTCCTGCAATTAGAAGCCCATTTTACATGCCCTTAGCTTTGCAGGTGTCCCCCTAGGTAGGACGAGAGCAGCCGCCAGAAGCGAAGGGCGGGAGAGGAGAGCCGGCTGGCTGGAATGGGGGTTCGAATGACTGGTATTTATGGAAAATTGGGTGTGCTAATGAACCTGAGATCCATCAGGGCTTTCTGATGGCAGGCTGGTCTCTGTCAACAGACCAATTAGCACACAATTATTCTCCCTTTCTGGAAGCTTATCTGAGACGCTCTTTGAAGTGCGCCTGGTGAACTGCACTTTCCAGTAGCTCTCTGGGTTCCTTTTTACCGTCTGCGGGACCTGTCGTCCGCCTCTCCTACAGAGGAAGGTACAGGTTCTCAGCACCGGCTCTGCGGGACTGGGCCTTCGTCAGAGTCTCCCAGCCCCCTCCCCCGCTTGTCTCAGGAGGACAGAGGGCTCAGAGCAGAACAGTGGTAGGAAGAGCAAGGACTTTGGGGTCCAGGGAAACGGAGTGGGCCTTCCTCACCCCTGGAGACCCGATCGTCCCTCCCACAGGAACGAGGGCGGGTGTCACGGTCTTGGTCTCGTCCTCTTTCCTACCATGGGCCTCAAGCTGCAAAGCGAAGCCGCTCACGCCGCTTCAGCGACCTGCCTGAGTGGCCGTCCCCTCGCGGATCTGACCTCTGGAAATAGCGGAGGGAAGCACAGACGAGCGCTCCGGGGGCCCGGACATGGACAGGTTGGCAGGGGGAGGGAAGGACAGCGCTGGGGCGGCGGAGAGGCGGCGGCTGCACCGGCTTCTTCCCTGGGCCTCGTCCTGCTCCCGCCGAAGGTGTCTGGCTACCCCCGCCTGGACCTGACGCTGCTGAGTGGCCACCTCCAGGGGCGGCGGACGGAAACCCAGCATGAGCTCTGTGGCAGCGTGCCGGCCGGCTCACCTGCAGCAGGGGCCAGGCACGTCTCCCAAACAGCACACCTGCCGGCCCGCACTGCCCTCAGCCCACCCCGTTCGCAGAGGGGCAGGCTCCTCCAGAACAGGGGGGCTCGTCCTTAGCCACAGCTCTTACAGAGACGGTTACCCCGTACAGACAGAGAAGGCTTCGCTTTGAAACAAGGCGGCACCCGACGTCCCACGTCAGTCTGGCAGCTCGCCACCCACGCAGCACAGAGACGCGGTTGGCACCCAGCGCCCACCTGTGGAGGGGGGCGGGCCCGCGCCTAACGGGCAGCACTCGGGGAGCGTGGAAACGCGTTTCCGCTGATCTGTAAACTCCTATGGCAGCAACTGTGGCTCGCTCACTGCGAGCTCTGCTTGCTCCGTGGGTACTGGCTACATGAACAGTGAGTGAATGAAAGAATGAGTCGGACGAATCCTAGCCCTGCAGGTGACCAGCTGTGCGACCTTGAATAAGGCACGCAGCCTACCTGGCCCTGGTTTCCGGTCCGTAAGGTAAGGATGCTATGACCTCAGGCTGTAGAGTTCGTTTTGCATGTGGTAGAGAAGGAGATCACCACCATGTGTTTGGGGCACTGGGCTGTTTGAAATATTTGTTTTTAATGTCATCTAAAGGGGTTTTAACTCGCTTTGCTTTCTACAGTCCACTGACATATCACAGCAGACACCAGGGCAATGAATGGCTTCTGGGGACTCGAAAGTTAATACCCCGTGTCAACTACTCAGCAGCGTCGGACACTGTAACCCTCCGAACCCTGGTTTCCTTCTGTGGGGGCCGGCAGTGGTGACTTACCCCAGAGAGTTACTGTGAAAGGTAGATGGGGTGACCTTGGAAGATGAACTTGGAAAACTCTAGAGAGGTTGTTCCTGCCCCTGTCACTGTCTCGTCCCTCTCTTCGTTCAGGCTGAGCCTTGCTGCTTCTCAGGACCATGTCCATTGCTGCCGCTCGGTCTTCGTCTGCAGCCACCGCTTCTCCCCCCAACCCCCTCCCCTTCCTTTCCACCCCTACCTGTCCTTCGAGACCAGTTCATGGCTCACGTCCTCCACGAAGCCTTCTTTGACTACTTTAAGCTACAAAGATCTCCCCCGTCTCTCTCCCTACTATATTCCAAGTCAGCATCGCACCCTCTCTCACTTGATTCCTCTGTTCCATGTGTATTTTTTAAGCCCAAGCATACTAAATTCCCTTTAAGAATGTCACTGCATTCCTCGGTATTCACGATGGTAATGAGCAGCTTGCTAGACACACACACCAGACACGTTCGAACTATGTGTTTTAGACCATGCTGCCCCTTCTTTTCCTCAGAGTATCTTCCTCTTCCTTCTCTTCCTGTCCACTTGCTACTTATCTTCAAGGACCAACTCAGGTGGCATCGTCTCTGCTACTTCTTCCCTTGTTTTCCCTTTGTTCAGAGCCGCACCTTCCCTAGTGCTCATGACGACACATGGCTTCTGCTCGGCTTGATGAGTATCAGTCAGTTGTGTGGGACCGAGCATAGAACGTGTGCATTTTGTGCCCGTCCTTCCACCTCCAAAGCCTGGAAGCTATCACTCGCACATTCTCCAATTTATTGGGTACCTACTATGTGCCAGATACTGCTGACAACACGGTGAGCCGAATCAACATGAGCTTACCCCTGTGGAGCCTTGGGTGTGTAGGGAGCCAGACATGACTGAAATACTTGCGGAAGAGGGTGGGAAACGGCAGCCCGTCTGCCCGCGGCGGAGCAGCGTGCCCGGGAGAGGGGGCCAGAGGCATCCGTGCAGATCGCCTTGAAGAACGTTGGGAAAGGCGCGCACGAATGCTTGATGGATTCTATGGAATTGAAACAGTGACTGCTCAATAAATACTCGTTGATTGGTTGATGGATTGTTGGCAAAGCCTTTGGAGATCTGGAGAAGAAAGGGCCTCAGGTCCCCATCATTCTTATTACATAATTATTTCAGCGCATGGAAAGCTCCCATTTTTCATCTTATACTTTAAACATCAGGGAAAAACGGATAGGCCAACTTTATAATATTTTAAAAAGACTCCATGGTGTTTTGGAATATTACATGCCTATAAGACTTTATGTATATTTAATATACTTATTAAAATATGAAGTAAGCCCATGGCTGATTTTCTCAAAGGACTTCTCAGTGCCGAGGTGGGACTTAAATGTTTAATACTACTAATAATACTCATAACTCCTATTTCTCTAGTGCTTTTCATCTTGGGATCCCTAAAGCCTGTGAGCACCGTGTCAAGCGGATGCAGCTGGCTCACCAGCAGGCCGACGGCATCCACATCTGGCCCCCTGTCTTCCCTGGGGGAGAAGAAGGGGGGACTCCAGCTTAAAAGTCCAACACGGCTTCCTCTGCCTAAGTTGAATTTTCTCCTCCCAGACAGAAATTCTTTGGGGCTCCCTCTGAAAGGCTCCCACTATATACAACTGCTGCTGTCCAGCCACACCAAAAGTGGCTTTACGCTCCTGGGGTGAGGGGGACACAGGTCACTCCTTTGACCAGTCAGAGACAGGACGCGAGCCTGAGACCGGCCGGAGGGAGATGGGAAGTGAACGGAAAAGCCTCCCCTTGCTACCAGCATCCACACTCCGCCCTTCCTTCTCCAGGTCACGGAGACCAGGACCGGCCCTCTGGGCTGCAGCAACTACGACAACCTGGACTCGGTCAGCTCTGTCCTGGTGCAGAGTCCAGAGAACAAAGTGCAGCTGCTCGGTAAGCTGCACGGCGGTGGTCTCACGCGTTTCCCACTGGGGAGAGGCTTGGATCACCAAGAAGCGGGAGAAAGCCCCGCCCGCCCTATTTCCTTACTCAACCCTACTTAAGACAGGAACTACCACGAGGTCTGGGACATGTACTTAACAACGGTCCATCATCCTCTTGTGAAACCTTCTGGCATGGTTTGCCCTACGCCCAAGACCCATTGCTCATACCAGTCACCACTCAAATCCTCCCCCTCACAGTCCTTCCAAGAGCTCTGTCACTGTCCTGCAGCAATAGCATGTCCATCCCTATGTGCCTTGTCCTAGTTCAATGACTCCTTTGTTGCCCAGATAACCTTCTGCCATGTCCTAAGGACACACTGGCAACAGCTGGCCTTTGCAGAGTGGTAGTGGGGCCACCATCTCTAGCTCAACTAAGAACTATATACACTGTGGACCCATTGGTTCCCCCTGAGAATGGCCCCTGCTTTCTACTATTATCCTGCAGTCTTCCAGGGGGTGGGAGGGGGGGCGGGCACAGCCAGGAGAAGAGTTTGAGAGCGACGGGAACCTTGACTGGGGATGGAATAAGAAACAGGAAACAGGAAAACAGGGGAACAGGAAAGTGAAAGGAAAGGAACTCCACAAATCAGGAGGCCAAGTGACTCAGGGTGGCTCTCCGCTCCTGCTCTCTGTCCCCCACCCAACCCCCCACCTCCACGCATACACACAGCATCCTGGTGGGGGCGCTATGCAAGCTGATTCAGACAGAGCCGCCTGGCAGTGGGAAAAGTTCATTTTTCTTAAGGCCTAACTGAATTGAACTCTGCTTAAGATATTATTGTCTTGGTATTATAAAATCAATAGCCCTCACCCAGGATCTATGATTACAAATTCCAGGCAATCTGAGCCAGATGCGACCCATAAATACCTTAGGAATCAGGAATAGATAATAAAGAGGCGTAAAAGACCCCTTTATTTAGAGGCGCCTGACACGGTCATCATCCCTCCTCTCCCGGGTTCCTGGATGGGCCGGATTTGTGTCTGGAAATAAGTGATGAGTGAAGTTCAGAATGCCTGGTGGTTCATTTGGAATAGTTTATGCCATTTAATTTTATAGCCCATCAGTCATGCAGACATTGCTCAAGGCACTTATTTTATAGCGATGGGAAGCGTTAGGAGGAGGAGGAGGGAGACGTGGGGAGGTGAAAGGAACAAACCTGCAGAGGGCGAGGGCTGAGAGCGGCCCGAGGTGGGGGGGAGTTGCTCAGGCACCGCTGTGGGTGTGAAGTCGGGCCAGGAACACTCAGGAGCAGCTCAGAATGGGAGGTGAATCTCAACCAGGCGGCCGCACAGCTGCTGCCGCTGCAAGTCTAAGTTACAGGCAGAGGGCTGCTGAGGCCGTGACCATACTTTGGGCTCCCAGATTTTTTGCCAAGGACAAGGTCGAGAGTGGAAAATAAAGAGCTGGTAGATATTTGAAGAAATGGGGGCTCATCCTATCCAGAAGTCCCCATGTACCTCACTCTCCTGGCACGGGGTCTCACAGTGTCCCTATGGGGGAGCCTCCTGCAGGTCTGACCCTGAACCTTCCAGGCTGTGTCCAAAGACATGTTTGCCCTTCATTCATCCTCTGATAATACTTCCAACAGCCAACCTGTGTGGTCTGAAGCCAATTAGGAGTATGTTGTCCTAGTGGTAAACTAACATCTACTACGGGTGGGCGGGGGAACCGAAGCTTTAGTGGATTATATCCAAGATCAAAGGAAGCTAGTTACAAGAGCTGAGAGCCATTCATCCCTCTCCAGGCCTGACCAAACCTTGGGGTGTCTATCACTACCCTACTTTAAAATGTCCTCAAGAGTTAAGTCACAGTGAGATGGGGCAACCAGTTCAAGTTATGCAGTGAGACCAGATGGGACAAGGGCAAGGTCAGACACCAAGCCGACTTCACTAGTACTGTGACTTGGGCAGGTCCCTGAGGTCACTGGGCTTGGATTTCCTCTCTCACTAGAGCCTTAGTATGACCACAGTATGATCTCATGCTTGAGATCGTAGATGAGCATGTGGGGTGCACTTTCCACACACGCCACCATGCACCCACACTACCAGGTCCCTACTTCCAATCCAGGGCTGGGGTGGGAGGCCCAGGAGGATACGCATGTGGTAACGTCCTAGGATGCCTGCTGCTAATCTCAGTGCAGCTAGAAACAGGATGGCTATCAGAGGCAAAGCAGAAAGCCCATCAAGGCTTCATTCTTCACCCGCGAGGCTGTAAGCTCTTCTTTTATCCGAAACATCTTCCTGTTTCCATCCTAGAAATGCTGACGTGTAGCCGATGAGCCCGTTCATGTGATACGCACGCTCTCGATTTGGCTGATGTAAGGGGCTCGACAAAGCCTTGGGCTTGGATGCTCCTCCATGTGCATTTGCGGGTCCTCCCCCCTCTGTCAGAGGGCAGCCCTCTCTCCCAACCAGCTCAGCAGGATCAGGCCCCGGGGTGACCGTTCTCGGGCCTGGGACGCACAAGGGAGCAGAACCCCAGCTGGGGCTCCTGCAGCCTTGGGTGAGGGAAACTGAGTCCCCGCTGGTTCTGCCTGGTGATTCCCTGACAAGCCCTTTCCCTAGGCCTGCAGGTGCTGCTACCTGAGCACCTGCGGGAGCGCTTCGTGGCTGCGGCGCTCAGCTACATCACCTGCAGCTCTGAGGGGGAGCTCGTCTGCAAGGAGAATGACTGCTGGTGCGAGTGTGGCCCCAGCTTCCCAGAATGCAACTGTCCTGACGCCGACATCCAGGCCATGGAGACCAGCCTGCTGCAGATCCAGGAATCCTGGGCCACTCACAACCGGCAGTTTGAGGAGTCAGGTGAGCAGCTGGTTGTCCCAGGCTCCCTCCCTGTCAATGGGAGGTGGTTGTGAAGTAGAGGGCAAGGTCAGGGGGAACTCAGCTTGGATTCTGGCTCAGCCACTTCTGGTCGCTGTGACCTCAAGCAGATTCTATCTCCATGGAGTCTCAAGTTGTTTCTCTTTGTTCTATATGCAAATGGACATAGAACCTACCAAAGAGAAGTGTTTTAAGGACTTAATAAGCTACCCTAAATGTAATCGAGGGCACAGATTTGTCTGTCTTGTTTGCTATAGAATCCACAGTGCCTAGAACAGTGCTTGCAAGTAAGATGCACAATAAATATTTGCTGAATGAATAAAGTGCATCAACAATTCTAGGAGACCCAGTATGTGCTAAGTGTTGCCGGTTGTTGGGATAACTAATATCAGTGTTACCTTGAGACCTAGATTCCAAGGACTTGGTTTTGCATCCTTGCTCTGTGTTGAGGTCGAAATGTTTGTATCCCTGCCCCCCGCCCCACATACTCATATATTGAAAATCTAACACCCAAGGTGATGGTATTAGGAGGTGGAGCTTTGAGAAGTGATTAGGTCTTGAGGGCAGAGCCCTCATGAATAGGATTAGTGAACCCTTATAAGAGAGGCCCTGAGAGATTTCTCACCCCTTCTACTGTGTGAGGACACAGTGAGAAGTCACCCATCTGTAGCCTTGAAGAGGGTTTTCACTAGAACTTGACCATGCTGGAGCCCTGGTCTTAGACTTCCAGCATCCAGAGCTGTGAGAAATAAATTTCTGTTGTTCACAAGCCACCATGCCTGTGGCATTTTGCTACAGCAGCCGAAAAGACTGAGACACCCTATTACTGATCAGCTCTATGACCTTGGATTGGCCATGCAGCTTCTCAGTGCCTGTTTCCTCATCTGTTAAAGACGGAAAGTAATAATAACAGTTGGATAGAAGGCTTTATGGGATAATTTAGATAACATAATGTAAAAAGAACTCTGCATAGTACATTCATATTCAAGACTAAATGAATGCTAGTTATGTGAATATATCTCAAAAACATAATGTTGGATAAGACAAAGCAAGATAGAAAAGGTTACATATTGTGTACATATTTGTATTTCTATAACATTTATATATAATGCTGTAGTATAATAATTTATTAAATATAATACATGCTTAATACTATTTATATGATGTTTAAAAATAATACTTAATATTTCTCATTTGTGGAAAACATTAAAAAATGTGATAATGATTAAAGTAATATCCAAGAATGGTTACAATTAGATGGAGATAAAGCAAAAGCTTGGGGTCTTCAAGCATATTTCTTTTGCTTTATTTCCTAAAAAAAAAAAAAAAGTCTCAAGCCAATATGGCAAAATGCCAAATTGTAGGTGTCCGGCACATGGGAGCTTATCCTGTTATTCTCCATTCTCCATACTCTTTTGTATGCTTAAATGTTTCATAAGGAGAAGCATGCACATGCTAGTTGTGAGCTTCATGACTAGAGGTGATTCTCCAGCCTTCTTGGCATGGGGGCGAGTGCAGAACCAGTGCTTGGGAAATCAGAATGAGGTGAGGCTCCAGGCACTATCATTTCAAGTCCTAGTCAAGTATTAGCAGCTAAGAAGAATATCTCATTCCAGTCCTCCACCCTGCTGCTTTCGGTGACTGTGGGGATATGCCTGATAACCCTTAAATGTGTGGGAAAGGACTTTGGGTTTTCAGCACCATAAGTGACCGTGAACGAGTAAATGAGGAGTCTCAGCACCTCCACCGGCAGACTGGGAGGTGGCAGGGCCCCAGGAAGATCAGGACCATGGACAGAGACCTGAGCTTGCATTCAGAAAATATCCTGTGCCAGGAAGCTCTCTCAGAACTCAGAGTTGCAGGACGAGCTGAGAACCAGAAAGCACGTTGCTTCTGGAATTCACTACAGGAAAGAAAGGGTACTGGCTATGTGGGCAAGCTCGAAAGAAAGGAAGTGTACCCCAGAGTCAGAGAGAAGGATGGGGAGAGGGAGGCTGCTCTCAGAGACTGAAAGGTTTGTGGGAAGACACCTGAGCTGGGTGCCCTAGCATCTCTGGCCTTGTGAACGCTCATCTCCGTGAGTGCCTCACATTTTCTGCAAGGGCGTGTGGTGTTGCTGACGAAGACCGGCCTGAGAGTGTTGTCAATGACTTATGAGGAGATATGAAGTGAAGAGATGTGTCCCAAGGTCATTGGCAAAAGAAGGACCTCTGGCCCCTTAGACGGTGAGAGAGCTGTTTAGTTCAGGAGCATGTTAAGGACAGAGAGATGAGAAAGAATCCTGAGTAACAGTTTATGAAATGTTATTTCTCAATAAAGCTATTAAAAAAATAAATAAAGGGCCTGGGAGAGCGGAGGGGAAGGCTCCTTCTGCATTCAATGGCTCTGAAGGGCCGGCTGGGTTTGGGGGGTGAGGGCGCCCGCCTGCCAAGGCTCGCCCTCGGCTCAGCCCTGTGTCCCTGTCCGCAGAGGAATTCCAGGCCCTGCTGAGAAGGCTGCCTGACGACAGGTTCCTGAACTGCACAGCCATCGCCCAGTTCTGGGCCGCGGACACCAGCCTCCAGCACCGCTACCAGCAGCTGGGAGACGGCCTGAGCGCGCTGCTCAAGAAGACCCAGCGCGTCGTCCGCCGGCTCTTCAACCTGTGCAAGCGCTGCCACCGGCAGCCCCGCTTCCGCCTGCCCAAGGCAAGGTGAGCGCCTCCTGGGGCCAGAGCTCGGCACTGCACCCCGCCCCCCAACCACTGCCGCAGGGAAAGACCCGGATTGTCCAACCCGGGACACCCATGAGCGGAGCTCCACACTCAGCCTTTCAGATTCTCCTGTTACCTTGACCTACTTGCACGGTGAAAAGGAGAGGCCAATTTTACTTTTACATAAACGACGGGAGATTCCAATGTTTGTGTAATAATACTCTCATTCTCACCTATTTCCATTTTAATAAGTATTTTAGGAAAGGAAGGGGGTGGAGTCAATACTTCCATGGGATGAGAAATACAAACACATCCGAGTCCCATGGGGAAGGAAGGCTGAGTTCCCACGCCCTCGGGGACAGAGCGGGGCCGTGTCATCTTGGGCACTTACTCCTTCATCCTTCCGTGCGTGCGTCTGATTCAGTTCACACTGCATGTGCTATCATTAAGCCGTGGGGGATATTTATTAATCTGGAAGGTTTAATAAATATACGGGAACATAAAAACTAGAAAATTATAATTATGTGGCAGCCACTTAAATTCATGTTTGTGGAACATGAATCAAAAACTTGGTCAGGGAGAAGTGAAGGCCAGAGGGAAGAGCCTCCCCGGGAAGGCGGTCTTGGCCAGACCATGCGGGAGGAGGTGCCGACGGGTTGGTGCACACGAGACGGAGCCTTCCAGCAGAGGGGAGCTGGCCTCGCCACCGTCAGATGCAGCTCTGGCCGAGGCTGAGGCAAAGGGGCAAGCATGAGTGCAGAGGACAGGCCAGCAAGGGGTCTTTGAGACGGGTCCATTCCCTTTTCGACAAATAACTGTCTAATGTTTACCAAGCACCAAGAGCAGCACTGGGCTCTGAGGATACGCTGGTCAATGCCACAGGGCCTTGTCTCACCGCATTTCAGGGAAGGCATCGTGAATGGGTCAATGATAAATAAGCACAGCAGTTTCCAATACTGACCGTGGCTGTGGGCCGCAGAGAAACGGGGCGAAGGGGTAGGGAGTGGCTGGGTGGCTCTTCAGAAAGGGGCTACAAAGACCTCCTTGAGGAGGTACCAGAAGAGCTGAAATCTAAATTTTAAGAGAGGGTGGGTCACATAAAGTGATAGAGGCAGAGAGCACAGGAAGGACAGAGACCGTGCGGTGGGGAAGAAGTCGGCGTGACGCTGAATGTTTGAAGAGCCCGTTGTTAGAAGACCTTTTTCAGAAGGCTGAAAACTAGATAAGAAAGATGTTGGAGAGCTTCTGGGGGCTGCTGAATCAGAGAGTGAGGTGGTACCTGGGAGGGACGAGCCTGGCCGCTCCGACAGGTCGATGCCAAATGTTTCTAATGCAGACCCAGGCCCCGAGCGTAGGCCCTACTCGGTCTTTCCAGATTGGTACATTAGGGTTTCTATCACTCCTTCTATCTTCCTCATCACTTTCCTTTCTGTGAGTCAATGTCCTGCTACCCTCAGGGAAGACGGCAGTGTGTGGCTTCCTATGACTTTGGCTTCCTTTTTATCTCCTCTCCCAAAGGTCCTTGTCCTACTGGTGGAACCGAATCCAGTCCCTCCTCTACTGCGGAGAAAGCACCTTCCCCGGCACCTTCCTGGAGCAGAGCCACAGCTGCACCTGCCCCTACGACCAGTCTTCCTGCCAGGGCCCCATCCCCTGCGCCTTGGGCGAGGGGCCGCGTGCGCCCACTGTGCCCCGGACAACAGCACGCGCTGTGGCAGCTGCAACCCGGGCTACGTGCTGGCCCAAGGGTTGTGCCGGCCGGAGGTGGCCGAGTCCCTCGAGAGCTTCCTGGGGCTGGAGACCGACCTGCAGGACCTGGAGCTGAAGTACCTGCTGCAGAAGCGGGACAGCCGCATCGAGGTGCACTCCATCTTCATCAGCAACGACATGCGCCTGGGCAGCTGGTTCGACCCGTCCTGGAGGAAGCGCATGCTGCTCACCCTGAAGAGCAACAAGTACAAGCCCGGGCTGGTGCACGTGATGCTGGCCTTGTCCCTGCAGATCTGCCTCACCAAGAACAGCACCCTGGAGCCTGTCATGGCCATTTATGTCAACCCCTTCGGGGGCAGCCACTCTGAGAGCTGGTTCATGCCCGTGAGTGAGGGCCACTTCCCTGACTGGGAAAGGACTAACGTGGACGCAGCCGCCCAGTGCCAAAACTGGACTATCACCTTGGGGAACAGGTGGAAGACCTTCTTTGAGACAGTCCATGTTTACCTACGGAGCCGAATCAAGTCCCTGGATGACAGCTCCAACGAGACAATCTACTACGAGCCCCTGGAGATGACCGATCCCTCCAAGAACTTGGGCTACATGAAAATCAACACCTTGCAGGTCTTCGGCTACAGCCTGCCCTTTGACCCGGATGCAATCCGGGACTTAATTCTCCAGCTGGACTACCCATACACTCAAGGTTCCCAGGACTCTGCCCTCTTGCAGCTCATAGAGCTTAGGGACCGGGTAAACCAGCTTTCCCCACCTGGCAAAGTCCGGCTGACCTTTTCTCCTGCTTGCTCCGGCACCGGCTCAAGCTGGCCAACAACGAGGTGGGCAGGATCCAGTCCTCCCTGAGGGCTTTCAATTCCAAGCTGCCAAACCCCGTGGAGTATGAGACAGGCAAACTCTGCAGCTAATGGGGTCCCACCCTGGTGCTGGGCAGGGAGGAGACCAGGAATCCTGGGGCAGAGGTCATCCGAGTCCTCGCCTCGCTCCCTGGAGACTTGCTGCACCCAGCAGATGGGACCTCGGGGCCCGGACTGAAGCAGGCAGGAGAGAAAGAAACAGCCCCTGTACACGTGCATATACGCTCGCTGTGTGTGCATGTGTGCGTGCGCACACACACACACACACACACACACACACACACACACACCCTCCCTCTGGGAGGCCGCGACTCAGCAGCCTCGCATCTGTAGAGTTGGTGCTTTCTCAGATGAACGCAGTGAAAGGGGAGGAGCCAAGGGAGAGATTAGGAAAAAGAACCAGCCAAACCATGAAACCAACGAATCCTGAAAAGTGATTCTCAGCCTTCCAGGAAGCAGGAGGGAAGAGAACGCAGGGGCAGCAGCTCCCCGGCCCCTCCGCGGAGTCACTTTTGTAATCTTTTTAAGCAGATTTCTTAAAATGGCGTTGTTTCGTGATTCCCTACATTGGTCCCTACTTTTTGTACTCTGCCTCTTCTGTGCCCGCCCCGGACACTGCTCCTCAAGCCGGCTCCCTGAGGAAACAGGAGAAGCGGCACCAGCCGAAGACCGCTTGCCCCTCCTCCCCTCCCCTCCGTCCCTCCCTCTGGGCCCTCTGCTCCCTCTGCCTCCCTGGTTTCCGGACCCTGGCTTGTCCCGTGTCCCCTCGCGGTCCAGCCAGAGCTCCCGGTCCAACAACACTGTCGTGAAACAGCAGCTCCGTCACGTTAGAGAGAGACAATGTATAGGGAAATGTTCTTTTCTAAAAACAAAAACAAAAATATTTATTTTGTGATTGTTTTCCTTGTCAATCTGCTCCAGGATACATATGAGTAAAAATTTACCTGGTTTAATATATTTTCAAAAGGCCTTTTTTTTTTTAGGGGAGAAAATGGGAGCAAAAGAGGAAAAAAACAGGCTCTTGTGTTGCCTGGATTTGTATTAAACGCTCCGTGAGTGACTCGTGGGCGCGTGCAGATGGGGACCGCTGTGTGAAAGGCTGGTTCGTTATTGTGTGCACGGTGGACGCACGCCTCTTTTAACTGGGTGTGTGAGGTGGGGTGTGTGTGTGCGCGCGCGCGCGCATGTGCGCGTGTGTGTGAGAGAGACAGACAGACAGCAGACAGATAGACGATGCATGAAGAATGGAGTGAAATGGAATGAGACAGAATTCTCCCAGAAGATCACTGCCTGTCCGACCCTCTTTTTTTCCCAGGAGCGAGGACCAACATGGGTCCTGCGGCCAGGACTGGCCACCACCAGAAGCAGAGTGTGACAGTCTTTGCCCTTTCGGGAACTGCAGCCTTTGCGCTGGGCAGAGCCGGCTAAAGGGAGCCCCTCTCCCACGCTGCTGCCACATCAGGACACCCCACACTCTGCATCTCGCAGTCTGGGACCGCCCTCTGGCGGTCAAGACGCAGACTTGACGATGGGTTCTTCCACTGCGTGCCCACCACCGGCCCGGCCTACAAAGCGGGTTTGACATGTGCCACGCAGAACGCCACGCCATCCTCCCCTCAGTGCCCTCCCCCGGTGGTGTGAGAATCGCTTCACAGCGAATCTTTTGAAGAACCGCGACTCTGTTCCCAGCACAATGCGTAGGCATGACAACCCCGTTTTATTCAAGCGAAAGTCACCACATAAATACTAAGTGCCTCATTCCCTACCTGTGGTACATCTCAGTGGGTACAAAATAAACCGGGAGACAGTGAGAGGAGGGTCATGTCTACCTGCCCAAGAGCCTTCCATGTTTATCGCTTCATAGCGAAGAATCCGGTATTATATTCAATCACTGAACCATCTTTTAATCCACAGGGACCTGAAAACCTTGGTAGATAAACAGCCTAAGGCACCTTCTTCACAACTCCCTGAAGGCTTCTGTAGAGGTGGAAATGCAGAATGATGGATGAGCTAGGGATGACGAGTTATTGGCTGTCTATTTCTAGTCCAGCCACGGCTCGATTTGGGGAGTTCACATTAAGCTCTTTGTCTATGGGAGATGGAGCCAGCGGATGTCATCTTTGACAGGGCTGTCGCTGTGCCAAAGGAGGGTGCTTTTGGTGGGAAGGTTTGCTACCCTTCAAGGACGGGGTTGGAGAGGGTAAGGTCAATGCGAGCGTCTAAGGTTAGCACTCTGAGCATGCATGCCTTCATGCTGTAGGAGTGGGCGGGCAGAGGCTTTCACCCAGAAACAGAAGGAGCATCGTACACAGCAACATTCAGAGTGGGCAGAAGAACAATCGAAATGCGTTGTGCACAAAGTCAGCAGTGTGGACTACCAGTAGCATGAAGGTAATTGCCGTGGTGGGAAATGAGCCAGCACCTGAGGGCTCACATCTCACCTGGGTCAGTCCCATGGCTGAGGGATGGGCACCCTCAGCTGTCAGTCTCTGAACCTGAGACCAGACTGAGGGAAAAGCACCCTCGTAGAGTTATTAGGAAGGATGCTGCATCTTATTATCTCAGACTCCTGGTCTGGGGAAGGCTCTGGGAAGATGGTGTGATATATTATGGTTTTAGCAATACAGGAATCCAGTTCCAAAGATGTGCACTTCTCATCTGCCTGAAGGTTTAAACCATGAAGCTGAGGGTATCGACTCCATCCAAAAGTACCATTACATACTGGTAAGTATTTAGGAGTGCCCTTCTGAGCTCAGACGCAAGAACCATATTGACAGAAGGCCTAAAGGACAGTATTAATTAACCACAGAAGTAGAAATGTTCATGTTTGACCTCATCTGTCGCCTGTGATGGGTGCCTGACTCCTCAGGTCTGAGACAGGGATGAGGTGTCTTCAGTAGAAGACCTCAGGCCAGAGCAGCAGACCAGAGACTGCTTCTAGAGGCATGCAGAAGAAGAGGACATACAGGAGGGACAGGATTCCTTCAGGGGCTTTTCAAGGCTTGAAACCACGAATTCAGCATAGAGTTTCTTGAAGAGCAAGGCTGAGAAATGTCCAAATAAAATATGGATGACCCCAGTCAAAATGGTCACTTTAAAAGTCTACAATAATCAGAAGATGTGAACCACCTATTCTCAGACGTAGTTTCCAAAAAAAATAATTATCATTAACTAATTAGTAGTGGGTTATTGCTGGTGAACTCATTGTGGGATTAAGAGCCAAATCGTAATTTAGTTATTGAATATAAGAATCAGGAATTCAAACCTTAACTGTAACCCAAAGAACTAATACATCAAATGTAATCAGCCCTAATGCTCGAGACTAATACCTCTAATACTAAATAATATATTTAATACCTGCTGCTAATAACATAATGCCATGCTCTGCAAGCATACTCATACATCCGCAGCCAAAAACATAAATGAAGATCGCTTCAAATATTAGGTTTCACAAATAATTCACACCCAGTCTTGGATTCCTTTCACAAATATGAAAATAGTCAGCATGATGGGCAGAGCTGCCTTGCCTGTAGATGGAATACGTTGCTATGTGGTATCCTGCCCAAAAATATCTCCAAAGTCTGCGATCTCATCATGTAAGTCTGTTCTCTTGCATATGAGAGAAGATCTTTTTTTTTCTTTTGCCATTATGTTTTGTATGAAAGTTAAAATGCCCTTAGGAGGAAATAAATCTTAGAGTTAAGTCGCTAGCAAAATAGAGGATTCAATTTTTGGATTCGGAAGGTTTCTAGAGGTCATCCATTCTCATTTCTGCCGTGAGGAAGGAGAGGTGACAGAACTCGCCCAAGGTCATCTGTACGAGCAGAGCTGGGACAGCTGTCTAACCTGCTTCCTTCTCTACCTCTTGCAGCCAGAAGGGGCATCTGGGTCCTGGGAGGTGATGGGGACCCAGTGCGGGGCTTGAGACTGTGAAGGTGAAGGAGGAAAGACAACTTTCCAGGAAGGAGAAGAAGACTACTTAGAGGTGGGAATATCTTCCCATCTTTCCCTGGGATTGGTTCTAGCAAAAATAACCAGCTTCTCGAATAGGCAAAAATCTCTGAGAAGCTTTGGCATGGAATGGACCTATTTCTGTCTAGGCTGGAGATGAAAGATCACCTTTCTGGATTACTGATGACTCTATCAGCTCAATGTTTTTTTTTTTTTTCAGTACAACATTCTGCCTCTGATTTCTTGATCTTTTTTCTATAAACCACTGGTTAGAGTTTAAGTATCTTTATAAATCTGAACATTTCTGCAAAACATCTTTCTCATGAAAGCTAGAGGTATCTGGGGTACCATCTACATCCAAAAAAGGCATTAGGCTGTGCAGGCGCCGTGGCAAGTGTATGACCTAGATCGAGGACCGCGGCGGAGAAGAGGAACGAGCCACCGCTCTGCTCGGCGCTAGGAGTTCTTGCTCCCTCCAGCTGGAGGGCGAGAACACGGCCCAGAGGAGCCACCCGAGACCAAACTGTGGCCTGTACTCCTGGCCTGGAAGGACAGGCTGGAAAATTAGGGTAATGCGACCAGCTGTAGACACACACCTTTTTTCTGGTGTCTTGTTCTGGGTCCGCCACCAGCCAGCTCTGTACCTGTGAGCAAGTCACTCCACTTCTTGGGGACCCAGTTTGCTCTCCTATGGATGAGGGACTTGGATGTCCTGGGCAGGTACTGGGGATCCCTCTAGTACCCCTTTATGTCATTAAAGGCAGGCTATAAGTCAGACACACCTGGATTTCATTCTGGTTCTACATTTACATGTAGGGTGACCTTAATTCTTGACTTGTCCCCTTATCTGTAAGCCGACCGCTTCGTCCCCACCTCCCTAAGATTTTTCTTTCCTTTTTCTTTCTGAGCACTCACCTCTCCGCACACTTTTGCTCCATACTCTCCTATTTCCAGAATACACATAAACCTTCAATTCCCAAAACCCCACCCTATTATTCCCCTTCCTCCCTCCCGCCTTCCTTCCCTCCTTTCATCCTTCTTTCGTGCGTTAAGTGCTAAGCACTAGGCTAAGGTGTGGGACAGTCACGATTCTATGAGACATGGTTCCAGGCCATAAAGAATCGCACGACGTTGGGGGCAGGGACGCAGACACAAATCAGAGCAGGGCATCCTCTGGTAGAGATGAACCAGGTACGGATGATGCACAGAAGGGGAGTGAATCACGCTCTGGAGGAGACACTAACGTGAACCTTCTCATAGCTGTGGAACCAACACTCCCGGGTCCAGGCGTTTCACATCTCGGTGGAGGGAAAGACCTAACGCAGAGTGTGCGCATCCCTTCTCGGGGACAGAAAAGAGCAAGGACAGCAGCCCCACGGAGGCACACACGTTGTCTGGTCGGTGCCCTTGTCCCCGGCTCCCGACACCGCGTCGGCACCTTGTCATGCAGTCTGAGACGCACAGGGCCTGCCCAGAAGGAGGAGCTGCCCGCGCGCCCCTTGAGCGGACGCCGTCCTGAAACCAGTGCTTCCCCAACTTTAACAGGCAAGGCTTCAGCTGCGGATTCTGATTCAGCAGGGCCGGCTGGGGCCCCAGATTCCACATGTCTAACAAGGTCCCAGGTGATGCTGCCGCTGCCGGTCTGTGGACCACATTTTAAGGAGCAAACTTAGAGAAGCCTGTTATCCCCTGCAGTGACCAGGGCTCTAAAATGCGGGCCCCCCAGAAGCACAGGAGCCGAGAAACTGAAAGGTTAATAATGCCAGGCTAGGAGGTGAAGGCCCCACTTAAGAAAATCTTGGTGCTCCACAACTGGCCTTTAATCTCTCAGCCAATTAAGAACCAGGTGTCTGACCCTTATGTACCAGGAGAGTAAGAAAACAGAGGAGGGAGAAAAGAAACTCGACTAAGTCCAAATTCTGCAGGCTGAGAGCTAGCTCGCTTCTGAGCGTGTGAATCACGCTGAATCACGCTGGCTGAGTAAAGGTCTCCCTACCCCCCAAGCCTATCAGAGTAAATCTGTTCAGAAGCGGGACAGGGAGTACCTGTCACTCTATGGAAAAACACATCAGACGAGATGATTAAATTTCCACCAGCCACATACAAGCACCCAGAGGCCTCAGACTCCAAACAACGAAGGTGCCATGCAACCTCCAGGCACCTCATCTAAGAAAGAAAATGAATGCTTTTTGTTTTCAGCTCTGTCCTCCTTTCCTCCAGCCTGTGTGATGACTATTACCCCTTGCATCATTAATAAAAATAGCCACCAGAATTTATGTTGGGTCATTCTTCCAAGGATCTTGGAATCTGGTAGAAAGAATCAATCAGTGTTATTTATTGAGCATTTTCAGCTAAGGGACGTGCGGAAGAAAGCAAACATGTATTTACTATGTACACTCCCTTAATTCAACGATTTTGCAGATGGCTTCAAAAATGAAGCGTGGGGGAGGCTGCTCAGCTCAGTGAAAGAAGGAGCTGGACTTAGAATGCTTTCCGGAGTCAGGCTGCCTTGGTTCAAGTCTCATTTCTGCCACTTGCACATTGTGAGGGGCGGGATGTGTCATTTAATCTCTGTCAGCCTCGGTTTGCACATCTGTGTAAGGGGCAATGGCAGTGTGCACACGTGCACAGCATAGGATGCTGTGATGCTCAAATAAGGTGAGGCAGGCCAAGGACCGCTCAGAGTACTTGCTCGGTAAGTGTGGGTTGTTTTACCACATTCGAAGGTTTCTATGTTTCGGGAAAAGGAAAGGGAGGGGAAGGGAAGAGAAGCAAAGGGAAGCAAGTGAAAGGAAGAGATGCATCCCTGTTACTCACTTGCAGAAGCAAACTTCTTCCTAGTAACAAACAGAAATTCATCTCCTGGGCCCTTACATAAGGGTCACTGGGTAGGTAATATATGGGCAAAGGTCTTCAATTACCGTTTCATGAGCCATAGGTAAGCCATTCAAATGGGTATTTTTTATATAGGCCCTCTATTAAAGCAGAGAATAAAATGTTATGACATCACTCATCACCAGATGCCTGCACCTACCTGGGTCATGTGGCTCAGGTACACTGTTTTGATGATGTAACTCATTACAGGGATGAGCTTGGCATAGCTACGAGAAAGGCTAGTTCAAGGTCTCCTTCCAACAGTGCATCTGAAGCGCACTCTTGGCAAGTTCTGGACTGCAGTCAATTCCCGGCTGAATTCTTTGATGGAGAACCAGGATGTAGTACTGCCATAAGGTTTTTAGATGCAGACATGAGGGAGGCAGAGTTTATATTCCAGCTATATTAGTGGTTTAAGATGCAGGCACGTCTAAGAAGTGGGAGCATCACTGGTCTAGGCTCATATTTATAAGACATAATGATGGCTCGGCCTAATGTTCATGTTCTGTATCCAGCCTCCGGGCCAGTTCTCGTCATTTTTTTTAGTAACATCTTTATTAAGATATCATTCACATACCATAAAGTTCACCCCTCTGACATGGACAGTTCAGTAGTTTTTATTCAAAAGGTTGTGCATCAGTCACCAGCCACTGTGTAATTCCCGAACATAAACATTACCCAAGAAAGAAACCCTGCACCCATTAGCGATCACACTCCACCTCTCCCTGACCCCTGCCCTTGGGGACAGATCCGCTAATCTATCTTCTGTCTCCGTGCGATTAGCTATTCTGAACATTTCATATGAGTGGAGTCTTACGATATGTACGATGCATAAACATCACATGATTTACAAATACAAATGTTTTCTCCTTCTGCGTGGATTTTCATGTCACTTTCTTGAGAGTGTCCTTTGAGACACAAAAGTTTAAAAATTTGACAAATCCGTTTATCTATTTTTTTTCTTTTGCTGCTCATGTTCTTGGTGTCACATCTAAAAACCCATCGCCTGTTCTAAGTCTCACAGGTTCATGTACGTTGTTTCTAAGTAGAATGAGTTTTAGAAACTCTTAAAGAAAAACTCTAAGAAGGAAGAGGTTTGAGAAGAGTTTAAGCAGAGTTTTAAGAGCTTTGGCTTTTGCATTTAGGCTTCTGATACATTTTGAGTTAATTTTTGTGCATGGTGTGAGTTAGGGGTCCAACTTCATTCTTTTGCATGTAAATATTTAGTTTTCCCAGTACTACATGTTGAATATATGTTTCTTCCCCCATGAAATTGTCTCAGCACATGTGATCTTGACAAAAATTGATTGACCATAAATTCATGGCTTGATTTCTGTACCCTCAATTCTATTTGATTTATTATTTTTTTTTTGTCAAGATGTTATGGCTCTTCTGGGTCTTTTGCATTTGTCTGTGAATTTAAGGTTCAACTTGTCATTTTCTGCAAAATAGGCAGCTGGGATTTGATAGCACTGTGTCGAATCTGAAAATCAATTTGGGGAAAATTGCCGTCTTAACGATATTAAGTTTTCTGATCCATAAATGTGACACGTGTCTCCATTTAAATCTTTAATTTCTTTCAAGGATATTTTGTAGTTTTGGGTCTTAAAATTCTCACACTACTATTGCTAATTTTATTTCTGTAAGCATATTATTCTTTTTGATGCTATTATAAATAGAATTGTTTCCTCTATTTCATTTTTGGACTGTTTATTGTGTATAGAACTACAATTGATTTTCATATGTTGATCTTGTTCAGTTTAACCACGCTTAACTTGCTTATTAGTTCTAATAGGTTTTTTTTTTCCTTTGGTGTAGATTCTTTAGAATTTTCTGTATACAAGAGCATGTTGCCTTCAGACATAGTTCTTAATGACCCTTCTTCAGCCAGTGCATTCCTGCTGTTAAGGTTCATCCTCGCTCCCGGTGCCTCCTATTGGGCCAAGAGGACTTCTCTATTATGCTCTTTACCAGGAGCATCTGAGAAACCTGTTTTCCTGTGGAGTCAGATTGGCCTACAGAAAAATATGTCACTCTCAGAGCTATCTGTGGGTACAGGTACACGAAGGCATCTGAAAGCGAAAACAACGAAAAGGTGAGACTAATCGATAATCCAGGGTGTTTGTTCAAAGTTCTTATCCTTAGCCCATCTCCAAAGTTCTCATCCGCCTCTGAGGACCATTCCACAGCAGCAGTAACTGCACCAGTCTTAACGAGCTGACACACATGCAGAGCTTCCATGCTGGTCCCCATGACTACGTGGTTCACACACTCATTGTGCCAGCACCAGGGCGGCCAGGGACAGATGCTGGCTTTCACCAGCGGATTGAGCTATTCTGCCCGGTTGTTTGGTGCCTCCTCCACGGTGGACGTTTCCTGCCGAGCATTCATGTGCAGTTTGAAGACCTTCACGCTTCCTCTTCCAGATCCATCCACACATCTCTTTACTGGGTCTTCTTGTCTCTAATCTCCCAGCTTTCTCGTCCCTGGCTCTTGACCGAGCAACCATGCCACTCGCCATTGCCTATGAATTCATCTATACTTTTTATCTCAGGCCACTGCTCTTTCTATGCAAAGATAATGACTAACTGCACCTAACATCAACACCTGCCTGCTGGGAGCATTTCACCGCTATCTGTCAAAGCCACCTTACAAATAAAGCTTGGCCCTTTTACTTCCCTGGTGTCTGGTCATAAAGGTCCTCTCATGAAGCCACAGACGGGAGCTGTGGGAGGTACACTAGTGCAACATGGATGGGGGCAGGGGGCTCTGGGCCACGTGCTTCATGCTCTCCAGCTCTGCTTGTTCCCAATCTCGGATGTACCAAATCCATCTTAGAATGGACTGCTGTGGGACTGGTCCCACCTCATGGCTTGGTGGCTTTGACTGAAGCCAGCTCATGATGGATAGCTCTGGCCACAAGGTCCTTTGGTATCTCGTGGTCAAAAGCTCTATATTTACCAAGGCCAAGTAGCACATTAGTAACTGCTTTCTGATGTTGACAGTCCTCTGTTGTAGGTCACAGGGACGTTCTCGGAATCCTAGAGGTCTACCTTGTGATTCTCCTATTAGGGTTTCCCACAAACTCTACCATAGATATCTCTTAGTACTATAGGGTCTCCTGAGTCATATGGTTCAAGTGTCAAGATCACTGTGCCACAGCCTGTTCCTCCTGCTGAGCTCTCGCCTGCTCTGGGCACAACTCGAAGCTCATAGCCTTTAGCATTGCCTAGCAAATGGACCAGGGCCATATCCCCAGGGACAGAATTTGCTGCCTCTAGAACCTGAAGAGGCTATTTAGATGTATGCTGTCTTAGTGGTAGGAGAATGTTCTGGCATTCTCTAGAACTTTGGATCCCTAAAACATTTATTTATATGCTGGGGTTCTGAGTCTAATCTCCACTCCTTGGAGCACGTGTATTTTGCCAAGGCTTTTGAAATAATTGCTGCTTTTTTGTTCATCTAGTCTGGTTAGCATTATATTGACATTATATTGTCAATATAATGGGCCAACATGATGGTCCGCGAATGTCAGGCACACTATATCCCTTTAGCAATATTATAACAGGGGGTCAAAGTGTTAAATAACCTAAGATAAGACCGGAGTTGTGTGCTCTTGTCCATTCACATGAATACAAATGGCTCCTGATCCCCTTTTCTTATAGGGGTGGAAAAAAATGCACTCGCCAAATCAATGGTCACTGAATATGTGTCGAACGCTGTATTAATACGCTTTAATGACATCACATCTGGCACGGCAGCTGCAGTTGGAGTCACTACTTAAGTTTGCAGGAGTGAAGCAATCGGTCATAACTCATTTCACTTTTGAAGCTATTCTTTACACCTTTGAAGGTAGGATTCATGCCTACCATTCTCCCTGGGTTGCAATATTACCTTTTTATTTGCTATCTTAGCCTGGGTGGAGGCACAGTCACGAAGGCTTCCATCTGGCTTTCTCTGCTAAATTTCGTACTCTACAGATTAAGGAAGCAACGACGACTCCAAGTGTTTCTGCCAAACTTCAAGTATGTGTGCTCCAATTACACCAGCAAATGACCATCAAGTGGATCACTAGTGGACCCTGTGAGCCTTATCTAGGGTTCCAAGATTCCGTTTATTTCCTGGCCCCAGACCACCTCACCGTATGGCAATGCTCCCCAGGTGATCTCCAGATGCAATTCTAGCAGGAAGGCTAGTATGGCATATTGAGTCACGTACTGGGTATCAGTGTAAATTCTGACTCTATCCGACAATCATTGAAGAGCTTGAGTATCCCTTTTCCATTGCACTGTCACTTGAGTAAATGGCTGGAGTCCCTTGGGAGGAGCTTGGAGGATTTCAACTGATACATAATTGCTGTGAAGCTGCAGGATTCCTGCTCACAGTCTCTCTTTCTGCCTCCAGCGTTCTGGGTCTGAGACCGGACTCAAGTCTGGAAACTTGACGAAGTGACATGAATCCTCAAGTTAATGGGAGAGGCTTCCCTCAGCCTTCTTCTCATCCATCCTCCATATCTTTAGCCTGTGGAAGCCAACAAATCCCCGCCGCCATCTCACCTAAGCCGCATCTGGAAACACCAAGCTCCATTACCCTCTCCATAACTCTCTGAAGGTAGGTTTCCCCCTCCAACTCAACCCAAGTGCCACTTGCATTTGGCCACATAACGGGGTATCTGTGGCCACTTTGCTTCACTGCGATAATCGCAACTCCCTTGCATCTGAGGTTGGAGTGTCACCGCCTGGTCCTTTACCGTTTAGGGTTCTAATCAGGTGTCGGGCAGTCCAGTTCTATGTCAGCCTCTCCTACCATCAGCCTTGGCCCGCAGAGAACAGCCATCACTGCGCTAATCCCACTTTCTCCAGTATATTCCTTATTGGTTTGACACTTGGAAGGTCCCTTCGGCCCTCCCAGGGGACATATTCGACTAGTGGTTTCTAACCTTATGTAGTACGTGAGCCCCAGTTCTTTGAACCTTTCGATCTATTCTTCCACCATTCTACATGGCAAGTCAGCATTTTTGCTACACGTCATGTGGGCCCTTGCTTCTTCCAAATCTATCAGACCTTCTATCAACATACTGGCATTGTCTCCTGGGTTCTCACTAAGGTGTTAAAGCATATAAAAAGGAGACTGTTCTGACATTGACCAACTCTTGATTATCCAACCTTATGTTCTGCCCTCTTGATCCAATACTCCGGAATTCAGTCCCATACCTATGCTACCACCTACGACAAGTACACAGGAGCCATGCCTGCAGTCCCTCTGGTGTATACCCTCTCTCCTTCCACAGCAGGCTCTGTGTGTCTATCTCTAGTCTGGTTGTACTGAGATCCCATCTTCTTTATGGGGCTGTTTTACAGGAGGGGAGTTGGGGGTATCCTAAGGCAGGCAAGCATTGTCTTGTAAAGCTCATGCCTCATCTAAGGTCTCTGCATTATCTTCAACGGGGAGGGCTACTCTCTTCTAAATAAGGTAGAGGAGGAGGGGGCTCTGAACCCAGCAAGTCAGGCCACCTG
This sequence comes from Eonycteris spelaea, assembly GCA_003508835.1. NCBI lineage: Eukaryota > Metazoa > Chordata > Mammalia > Chiroptera > Pteropodidae > Eonycteris > Eonycteris spelaea. The sequence continues at coordinate 932,159 of PUFA01000037.1, forward strand.
GCTACATCTGCTCAGAGAGCCCATTCCAAATCCCAGCATCACTCTCCTTCCCCGTTAGGGCCCTGCACTGAGGCTGAGAACACAGCCCCATCCAAAGCTCTACTAATTTAATTACTGACTCCTGAGCCTGGTTTCCTGTTCTCTTGGTGCCCTGGCTGCGGGAAGTTAGGCTTTCCCCAAATGCTGCTAAGCAGGCCCTCTAGCTTTTATATGTTGTCTCGAAATGGTGATTAATCATCTGAGCCTGCCATTATTTATCTTTCAAAACTCAATGGTGCTCAGCAACAGCCCCTGATTCCATGGTCCTTATAATTACCATTCCCCTTATCCCTCTCACCTATGAGAAATACTGCACCAGGCCACGTGCCCCCTTCTACAGCTATCCTTCCACGTGTACCCTTCTACGCGGGTGGGAGTTTTAACAACAGCACAGAAACGTCCCTGCTTCTAACGACTGCATTGCTACAAGCCAGGCTAACTCCGCTCTCACCAGGGCCATCTCCAAAACCCTATTTCAAAAGTCAGCTTCCTAAAACCGATTTTTGTTCAGCTAATTCTTCCATGAAGAAGGTTTACGGGGGAGACTTTTCGAGGAATATGTAAAGAAGTAAAAAGGTTTGGGTGGAAGGAGAAACCTATTTGCAGGCGGTAACTGAGGCCCGGGCATTCTGTGGGGGTGCTGGGCCTGAATGGCCGTTCAGAGTCGTCCCAAACTGAGGCAAAGGGACGAGGCTTTTAGATCTCCAAGTGGGCAGTCACTGGCCACGGCGCCCTGGGTGGAGTTACGCACGGGAGGAGCCGTAACTTTGGGCAAGGCCCCTAGCGAGAGGCCTAGCTTGAACTATGAACGGGCACCAGCCAATCCTGCGAGAAGCAACAGGCTGTGTGTGCCAGCCCCGCGGAGGGGGCGAGGGGCCGCTGTGGCACACCGTAACCTCTGCTGCAATGACAATCTCTATTGTGGTGCCACCTGGACCACTGCCCATCGTTCTCAGTGTCTTACCAGGCCGGAATCGCCACCCCTTTACAGATAATGTTGCTTATGATGGACATTCAGAGTTTTTTTTTTTTTTAAGCAGGAAAAAAAACATTCTTCTGCTACGGCACTACCACAAACAGTCCGCAAAGCTTGGCTGGCAAGTGGGGGCCGTGGGTGACGGCCCAGAGCCAGTGAGTGGTGGGAAGGCCGGCCTCGCCCTCCACTCTGCCCGGTCCTCTCATTGCTGCGACTTTCCTTTCTCTGCCTCAGTAACTGCCAAAATAGGTCTGGACTACGAGAGAGAAAAATTTAGTTTGGCATTACAACTCCTCGACCATGACCTTGTCCTGATTAAGAATCACCTTGAAACGGCAGGGCATCACCCTCTAATCAATGTGGCCCTATCTTGCAGTCTCCTGACTCACAAATCTTCAGGGTCAAGCCAGAGCCCAAAACGGTCTCTCTTGGTCTCATCAGAGAGCAAGCAAGAGAGAGAATATGAGAACATGACAGACTAGGCTGTCAACAAACCTTTTCGCTATTTTCTGCAACATATAGTCAGTCTGTATTTACCAACCTCTTGAAGTGCCTGAACTCTGGACAAAGAGGTTGGACAGAGAGGACGCAGCCCACCCAGGATGCTCCCACGTGCAATTCTCTTTGTTTCTCTCCCAGGAGAAGACAGGAAAGGGTTCTGAGGGGCGAAGGTTAGAGACGTGAGACGAAATGTCCTTGGATGTCTGCTTGGAAGAAAGCTCCAGGGGATCTGCTCCAGCAAATCAGAGTGCTCCACAAATAACCTTTTGTTATGCTGTCCCGGGGGAGTCTGGGGTTGCTTGTTACGGCAGTTGGCTTACGCTGACCAATACGAAGATGGCAAATGAATGTGAGTCAGAGGGAACACAAGGGAATCCGAGCTGTGTTTCTCACCAGCTCTAGGCACTAATTACTTGGTAACTTTTTAGGTTTTCAGCACCCACCTGGTGACTTCAGCTGGCCAAAATAATCATTTTTGAAAACAAACAAATGTTCATCTGCACGTACCTTGATGAAACAGGAGATCAGCAGGATGCCCTGTGGCAGAAGGGTCTCAACGCGGCTGAGATCGAAAGCCTCGGTGTTGCCCTTTGGACGCCCTGCACGGAGTTTTCGGGGAGCAGACAGTGACCCATCCTCCATCCCCCGCTCCCCAGCCTCGCTCCAGGCACGAGTGCCTCTGGAGGGCTGTACCCTGCTTCTACTCAGAAATGCATTTTTTTTCCGCAAGGAACATAGCAGCTGTTGATCTGTGAAGAGGGTTTAGCTGGGGGTGTTCTCCAAGGGAGCGGGGGCACATCAGCCCGGGCCCCGGGGACATGTTCCTGCACTTAACCGTGCCAGCCCAGCACGCCACGTGGCCCCGCTCCTCCAAGGAAGCTGTTGGCTCTCAGTCACCCGGAGCCGCTGCCAACTGCTGGCTGCTGATAGTCAGAGAGGCTGCTGCCCGGAATGCCCGCAGCCCCGCTGTCCTGCCTCTCCCGGGCGGGCTCCCCGTGACGGGCCGGCCCTTCACCTGGGCGATCTCAGAGACACACCTGGGAAAGGGCAGCGGGGCTACCGCGCACGGGCTTCTCCCAGCGCCTGCCGTCTGTGCCTGGCACGCTACCATCTCAGAGCCGCGAACACCCCGAACCCGAGCGGGGTATCAGTTCTCGCTCCTGGGGAGAGAGCGGCCTTGCGTAGCAGGAGAATGCCGGGTGAGCAACGGTCCCCGCCAGCCTGGGCTGGTGCTTTGTGTGCAGATCTCAGAGAGTCCTTACGTCACTCGGGAAGGTAAACACTAGACCCGATGTCACGAAGAAGGGAGGAAAGGAAAGCTAAGTCACTTGATAACGTGTCCGTCACCTTCTCTCCATTCCCATTACCAACACCCTGGATTAGCCACTCGGCATCATGAACCTTGCAAAAACCTGCTCTGTTTTTAGCTTGCATTCCATCCCCGAGACACGCACTATCCAGCACCGTAGCCACCAGCCACGCAGGGCTACTGAGCACCTGAAATGTGGCCGGAGCGAACTGAGGTGTGCTGTCTGGGTAAACTACACACTGGATTTTGACGACTTAGTACAATAAGAAAGAATATAAAAGAACTCAACATTCTCTAATGTTAATGATACGTTGAAATAGTTATAATGATTACATTTGGATATTAAGTCAAATAAAATATATCATTCGAGTTAGTTATTTCTTTTCCCTTTTTAATGTGGCTACTGGGAAGTTTAAAGTTACACCTGTGGCTTGCATTTGTGGCTCATAACCCATGAATTGGACAGTGCACCATCTAGAGATTGACTAGAATGTTCTGTTTGAAGCACGAACGGATCACGTCACCCTCCTGCTACCGCAGCCCACAGGACAAATTCCAGGGGCCTTCATATGGCAGCGTGACCCTCCCTGCTGTTCTGCATCTCTCTCTGTCTCCCAGCTCTCCGCATTTAATTCACGCTCCGCCACCTCCACGTGCGGGTAATTATTCTTCGCCCCATCATCATGTTTCTAACCCTTGCTTTGATGACGCTCTTCTCCCGGCCTGAATACCTGACTCTCCAAGAGTCCCCTGAAAGCTCTTCCTATTCATCTTTTCAGGCTCGAAGACTCCTTCCAGAAGCCGTCTGCAACCCTTCCACCCGCCTCCCCTTCCCCAAGGCCAGCACTAGGGCTGGGCAGGCAAAGCCCCTACTGTACAAAGTTTAAGGACGCATTTCCACAAACCCAAGAGTAGCGCTTCCTTAAATCTGGTGGCCCAGGTGCCTCGCCAGCCTCACCCCAGTCCCCGCCCTGCCTGCCTTCCGATGTTCCCCTCTTTGCCAAATGACCCTGAGTAAGTCTATGTCTGCTCCCTCTGCGTGTGATTATTTTGAGGGTGGAGACTACGCTTTATTCATCAGTGAAACCCCAGCAGCCTGCTTTCTACCAAAGCATTAACTGTGATGATCATGAAATAAAATGTTCTGAGGAATGTGTTGTTTATCAGGCACTGTGTTTTGTGCTAGGGATTCAATGATGCCCTAAAACAACAACAACAACAACAAAAGAAAAGAAAAGAAAAGAAAGAAAAGAAAAGAAAAACTGCTAAACCTTATCGTGTCCCCTGCTTTCCTACGTAGAACACAAGCTTCCCAGCTGTGAAACAGGACCACGTGTGCAGTGGCTGAAGTGCAGACCCCAGACCCCATCCCGGAGTTTCCGACTCTGCAGACCTGCAGTGAGGCTCAGCTGGTCCATGACCAAACTTAGAGAAACACTCCTCTACTGCATCCCTTCGTCTGCTTATTTGCTTATTGCTGGCTATAATTGAGTGCCTACTCTGTGTAAGTCTTCGTGCTTGGGGCTGTCAAGGAAACAAAGATAAATCAGGGAAGAATAACATCTTAAAGATACCTATAGCTTATGAAATGTCTCCATATGTGCAATTCTGTTTCATCAGAGGATTAAAGATTACCTTCCTTTTAGAGATAAGGCTTATTTGCTCAAAATCTCACATTGGTAAATAGTGGGGACTATTTTCAAGGTTATAATGAGTAAGCAGAGGGGACTAGGATCAAGGTCACATAATAAGGAGAGAGTAGGATCAAGGTCACATAATAAGTAATGGGGGACTGGAATCAAGGTCATATAGTAAGTACTGGGGACCAGGATTAAGGTCACTTAATGAATAAGGTAGAGGCACTAAGCTCAAGGTCACATGGTGAATATGTATTGTGGACTGGAATCAAGTAACATAGTAACTAGAGGGGATTGGAATAAATCCCAGCTTATGCCTTCCCGCTTGACACAGAACTTGCCCTGAATGGGTGATTTTCAGATTCACAAAACGTTCATACTAGAAATTTGAGCCCAGTAGAAAAAAAAGAGAAAAGGAGAAAGGAAGGGGATTCGGGAAGCTGGCTGGCGTGGATGAGGAGAGGGGACGGAGGGCCAGCTAGTCCCTGGGGTGGCTGCTCGCTAGCTAGTGTGACAGACACCCAAGGTGGGGTCCCCTGTGCCGGTGTGCCTGAGCGAGCTCCGGAAGCCTGTAACTCCCTCCACTTCCTTCCTCCCTCCTCCGCCTTCCTCCTCAGCCCAACGGAGCCTCTCCAATCCCAACAGAGGATGATGCCCTGAGAAGGCCTGGCCTCTCTGTCAGTCTCTCTTTACCTTGCGGCCCCTTCTTTCCCAGGATGACTGGCAGAACACAGGACATGCCCCACCGGATTCCTTGGGTCTCTTCCCCAGGGCTGTGCCCCCGAAGGGCCTAGGGCAAGGTGGGGTGAGGAGGGCAGCAGCCAGCAACAAGCCCCGGCCCCACCCCCGGCCCCAAGGCCCAGGGCCCAGGCTGTCAGGTAAGCGGGCCTGACAGCTGACAGCTTCCTGGAACAGCGGGAGCACAGCCGGGTCTCGCCTTCTCTCTCCCTTTCTCCTCCTCTTCCTCCCCCTTGTTGTTGTTGCCAGACCGAAAGCCTGACTGGAATTTAAAGCCAGGCTCGGGGATAAGGATGCGTGCCAGCCCCAAGGCCTGCTCTCCGCTTGCGTCTCTGACTGGCAGCTGTCCCCTTTCTGGGGTCTGAGACCAGAACACCTGCACATCGTTAGGGGAGGGGTCGGAACAGAAAGGCAGGTGAGCAGGCACATGGACACCTGAGTAAGCTTCTCCATGCGGGAAGCCAACGTGTTTTCATTTCCGGCACAGAGCGGGCAGGACTCCTCTAGGGAAGTGCCTGTCATCTGCCCTCCAGGTCCTGAAGTCCCTTTGCTCTCCTGAAATCTGGGATGCCAGGAGACACCCAGGCCTGCTGCTAATCCATCCTACTCGTGTTATCTGTCGGTTCTCCTATCAGTCACTGCTTAGGGCAGATACGGAGATAAATAGATGGATAGATAAGAAGGAGAGACTCTAAACAGCTTAGATAAACTATCCTATTTACATCTCCGGGTCCAATCTATCAATCCGTCCGTCTGTCTATTGTGTTTGGGCTCTCTCTCAATCTGCCACTTCAGCCCCCATTAACCATTCATCTGTCTTCCTTCCGCCCTACACCTTCCCCTCCCCGCCCCCCACTCCCCACCCCCATTTCTCAGCATCGAAATAAATCCAAAGCTGAGACACAATGAGGCATGTCCTTCCACTGGGGTTATCCTGGAAGGATGGCCTTGGCCGCTGACACTGGCGACTTCCTCTGACTCTTTGCCGCAGGAAAGAAACACAAACCCTTTTGAAGCCTCAGAAGGACAAACACCAAGGATCACCTCTGTTGCTGGGCTGGTCCTGAATTCACAGTTTTGCAAAGAGAGCACAAAGTTCCCTAACCTCTGCTCTCCTGGCGAAAGGGAGGTGGTGGTTGATGGCAGTGGCTGGGGTTGGGGGTGGGGGGAGGCGGCGGTATTGTACATTTGCACACAAAACAGTTTTATCATTTTTCAAGTGATTTGGACCAACTGGATGAAGTGAGAGCATGGGAGAAGAGAGGGAAAAAGATGGGAATTTTATACATTTCATAATTAGGACTATTTGTTGACATTCAAACAGATTCTTTAGACCCTCTATACTTTAAATTTCTCTGCTAAGAGTATAAGGGGCTATTTTAAATGATTCAGTCCCAGTAAATGGAGTAGAAAAATATGATATTAATTGTACATAAAAATAGCAACAATTTAAAAGAAAGAGAGAAAAAGACAAAAGACCACCAGCTTCACTGAATCAAGAGTCTTTTCTGCCTGCTAGGCACATACACACACACAAAAGGTAGGGTAGCCTGACTTCCCCTTGGGGCCAGCAAGCATCTAATTTCGTTTGGTCAGAAAACAGAACAAATCTCAGGCTTCTCACTGCCCTCAGGAGGCCCACCACAACCCTAGTCCCACAAGCAACCCTAGGACTTCAGTCCCCACCCGTTGGCCCCGAGACCTTCTCTGGTACGCACACACCCCTCCCGTTGACTTCCAGATACACGTGAGCAAAGGAAGGCAGTGATTTGGAACTCTTAAAAAGAACTCAAGAAGATGCGATAGAACTCTGTTTAAAATGAAAAATACAGGTTTTGTGACTAGCTTGATCCCCAACACACCGGTCACAGATGAGGGTCCATGCCCCATCCCAAGATGTCACTTGCCACAAGAGGGCAGCACCATTCTGGACCCTGTGAAGTTCGACGTGAGTCCCCAAGGGAAAAGGGCTTGGGTTGGGCGGTGGGGGGCAGCTGCTGCACCCTGACCCCAGCAGACCCCATGACAGCTCTCAGGACTGCCTGGAGACCTGCCTCTGCATCAGCACTGGGGCCTGCTGGTGACAAAAGGACAGAGCAGCCCTGGAACAGAGATGCAGTCAGGACGGGAAAAGTGGGGTTCAGGGGTCCAGGGCTCCAGGGACTCTGAAAAAAACTCCAGGCCCTACTGCAACTTAGAAAAATGGAGTGCAGCTAACAGCATTTTACTCGGCCACCGTTTAAGAGCTATTGACTGACTCAGTTTGGGGGCATGTGATATTTATTTATAAGCATACACTGGTGAATATCAGATGTCGATAAGTAATTATGAAGAAGAAGAAAAGGCCCATTTCTCAAGCCAGCCAAATGAGTATTCAATAGGTCGTATATTTTAAACGCGAGAACATTGCTCTCACATTATTTTACAATGAGAAGTTCTGAATAAATATTATTTTACAAAGTAAAAGGGCAGAGAGAGGAGATCTAAAACCTACATTGCCTGATTCTGACACTGGGAAAAATCAATGTTCCTGACTTTTATTTATTGTAAATGGGGAAATGAGAATGACGCTGCCTTATATTTCTTGAGATGCCTCCCAACTGTATGATCCATAAATCTGAGGCATTCAAGGATTCATTATTTAAGGAAAGAAAAACTTCCTTCTTATGTTAGAGATAAGCAAACAGTGAAGCAGGAGGCAAGCTTCCTATATCTACACTTATACAAGGAAAAAAAAAGGAGAAATAAGAGGCTTTCAATCATGGGGTTCTTGACGACAGGTATCCTGAGAAGGGATGCAGTGGAATAAAATTAGCACAGTGCTGGGCGCGTAGTAGGTGTACAATAAACATTGGTACGGATAGATAAGTAAATGAATGAACCAAGATGCCCCGAGTCATGGCCCTCCCACACGACCGCTTGGTGCAAAGAGCATCTCTAGCAAAATATTTCATTGAGATTTTTTCAAAGAAATAGACTATTTAGTGCTTTGCTTTAGGAGTGATTCTGTATGAAGACGGTGGGGAAGGCTAGGTTTGTGTACGAACCAGCTGTATCACATCTCGGGGGGGAATTTAATTCTCACATACCCAGCCTTCGCGAGTCCTCCTCAGAGCCGCATTTGGGAACCGCTGTTCTGGATGGCATCCTAAGGGCCCTCCCAGCCCAAGGATTCCATGCTTCTGTGGAACTGACACTGGAGAGAAGCGATCTCGGCAAGAAGAGCTCATCCATCCCTCATTTATTGAGCACGCACCGGACGCCAAGGATTGGAAATAGAACAGAGGATAAGGAAGCACGGTCACGTTGCTATGGCCTCTCACGAGTGAAAACAACGGGAACTCCAGAGACAATCAGTAGAAATTTACCCCCAGCAGCATCATTGCCCTATAGGACAAGGGTTCTGTTTTAAATTCGGGGGTTTCATAGAATAAAACTTATTCCTTAGATTGTGTGAAGTTTTACATTTACTAAAGCGCTCTTATGCACAGCCTTCACATGATTCAACAAGGTAGGCATGGTTATTATCCCTATTTCATAGGTGAGAAAAACCAAGGCTGAGAAGGGTTTAATTACTTCCCCAGTGTCATTGGCTGTATGTAAGGGGACCAGAAATCCAATCCAGGTTTTGAAACTCCTAATACAATGCTATTTTAACTATTCCCTAGAGACACTTTCCCTGTGGAGTTTGGCTCAGATATCCCTGTGAAATTGCTGGTATTTTTTCATATTTTATCTGTGCAATAATATTAACTCCTAAGGCAAAAAAAAAAAAAAAGTGCCATCTTCCTTAGTAAAATAAAACCCTGATCTACAGGGAGAAGGGCAGCTAGACTGTTCAGCTTTGATTTGCTCCCAAGATTCACGTTCCCTTGGCAAAATTTCCCAAAGTGTGTTCCTAAGAACACCAGTCCTACAAAAATATCCTGAAAATGAGGTTGCTTTGCCCGGGCAGTTTGAGAAACACTTCACGACTCTCACCTCATCCTAGAGACGCACACTGCTCCTAAGTATTAAAGGCTATAGTGGGATAAAGGGTGACCCTGCAAAAAGATATATTCACTTCCTAATTTCTGAACCTGTAAATATTCCTAATATGGCAACAGCGGATTAAACAGAATCTTGAGAGGATCTTATCCTGTGTTACCTGGTGGGGCTCTAAATTCAAGCACAGGTATCTGTTAAGGGTGGAGATTTTTCAAATGGTCAACTTCTGTTTCCATTGTTTAATGTTAAACAGGGTGTAGTTCTAGGAGATAAACTGTGCAAAGATATGCTAATGTTAAGGGTGTAGTTATCCCATGTAAAGACGTGTTAATGGCCAGCCTCTGCTTCTGTAAACCTGCTTGCTTGCTGGAGGGGGTTTTGGGGCTTTTTAAGCTATCCACTGTAGGGGCTCAGGACAGATCTCTTCTAACTGCCTGTTAGAGAGTCAGTCACCAGCTAATAAAGGCTCACAATTCATCTCAATTGGCTCAGTGGGTCTTAGATTTGATCGCACCACAACAGTATCCTTATAGGAGGGAGCAGAGGGAGGGTGCACACACCCTCTTTCACTGTCACTCACATTTACACACACACACTCACCCTCTCTGTCTCTCTCTCTCAGATGATATGAAGAGGGAGCCAAGAGAAAGATTTGAAGATCCCCCCTTGGAGACTGGGGGGATGGGAACTGATCAAGAAATGCACATGACGGCCAGAAGCTCAAAGAGGCAGAAACGTCCTCCCCGCATCCCCCACCCCGCCCAAGAGCTCACAGAGCAAAAGGGGCCCTGCGGACATCTGGGTCTCAGCCCAGCAACGCCGACGCGGGCTGCAGAACCGGGAGCGAGCGCCACCGAGAGCCACCACGTTTGCGGCCATTCGCTGCGGCTGTCATAGGGAACCAGTCACGAGGCCTTGGGAAGTCTCGCTAGGAGTCGACCCCGGGCAAGATGTGCAACTGACAGTCCCCCGACTCCTTCCACAGTGGAGCTGTTCTCCCCGGAAGGCTCGTTAATATCCAAACTGAACGCACATTATGTGCGGCCCACTTTGGAAAATGCCGCCCGAGGGAAATCTTGTGTTAATGACTACGGTCACCGCTGCTCTGGGGACAGAGCTGCTCCTACTTACTGTTCTGACCAAACATAAGCCAGGATCCTGTCCTGCCAACTCGCAGCACAGCTAAGACCCGGGGGATATTTCAATGAGACTTTCCTAGAGGCCGGGGTTAACAAAAGAGGAAAACCACAGAGATGGAAACGTAAACAGGATGGTCCTGCTGTCAAAAGACTTTCTGGGCCGGGTCCACCGGGGCGGCCGGGTCCATGGGGGTAACTGAGTCCATTGGGGTAGCTAGAGGACACTGTCTTGCATAGCTCTGAGCCATGGCCACATGGCCTGAAACATCAACACATCCCAACACCTCTAGGCTTCTCTCTGGAGAGCAAGGGCCACCTGTACAAAGAGTCTTGTGTGACGTGGCTCTCCTGAAAGGAGCGAGACTTGGACCATGGCCTGTGGGCGTGGTGCAGTAACCGTGTCTGACTACGGTGGGTGTCTCCGGCATGGGTATGAGACATAAACACGGTGGAAGGCGAGGAGACCCGCTTCTTCCTTCCACCGGGCTCAGGATGGCCGCCCCCTCCTCACCATGCAGCTGTGCACACTCAGGGACCAAGTCCAACAAGGAGCCCCAAGGTCAGCGCGGCGAGCCCTCCCAGGAAGGACGTGCTTCACTCCTGCCTCCCCGGACTTATGCAGAAATGAGCGGGAGGGGTGCATTCCATCGCAGCCCCCATTTCCAGCCACGCTTCTCTCGAATATCCACCTGTTGCGAGGACGATTACCCTCACTTCCCACCCCTCCTCCCTGAACCCTCCCTGAACGGCTGGCTATAAAGCGGTACTTGTTTTGCTTTACTGCCATTTGCCTAATGTAGGTCATTAAGACTTTATTGCGCGCGAGCAAGGAAGGAGGCTTAATTTTATTTTTAAATAAGGAGGTTCTAAGGCTTCGAGACATTTGTAAACTCCAGCTGGAAGGTATTTTGGCCTTTCTGTGGAGAGCGAAGGACTTGGTGTCCTGGCCACTGAGCAAGGAAAGGGGTCACCAGTGACATTGCTGTAGCCCCTGCGTGAGTTAGCCAGGCTGTGAATTCTTAGGAAAAAAAAAATTTCTACAATAAAACAGAAAGACAGCAAGAAAGAAAAATAGCTGAAAGATGAAAAGGATGTTTAGGGAAGAACCCCACGAAGGACATGTGACAGACACAAAAGAAAGTGGCTGCTGGCTCAAGAGGCCAGGTTTCAGAGCAATTACTTAAAGCTAGACTGCCCACGCTCCTCGCTGAGTTGATTTCTCTTGACAGGTAGGGAGAGGAGCCGAGGAGGGAAGCAGACTTATTGTCTCTACCCGCTGGTGAATATTATATGAAGGCTCCTTTATGATAGGGAGAATGGTGATGTGAACTCTATTGATATTCATAATGTGCCAAAGCCAGCCTCCTGTAATAGACTCTAAAAGCATTCACAAAAGCCTTAGCAGGGGGCCCGAGAGGGGAGTGTGTTTTCTTGGGATCTGAATGGAGTCCTGTTTTCAAAGTGTGACCTCAGGCTCCTACCTGGCGCTTCCCCGTCCCCAAGCTGCAGAACCGCTTTATTAATAACCTGAACAGGTGAGCCAGAGGGGAATATCTCTAAGGAAGTTTCCATAATTTTCATTCAATGATGGGAGAGGAAGCCAGGGCCAAGGATGGCAAAACACTCCCCAGGCGGAATCAAGAATAAAGAAGGACAATGCATGCTGGGGGTTGGTGGGCTGGTCACTCTGAAGGCTACGCAGGAGGCAGGGCTCTCTGGCCGAGTCCTGGCAGCTCTGTGCACACGCCTCTGAGCTGTGACAGCTGGAAACAGGTGAACCGGTGCAGATTAAAGAACACGCCCCTCCCTGCCTGCGGAAGCATGAACGCCATCTCCACTAACCTTTATAGGAGGCATTTGTTCTCTTCTTACTATTGTCTCTGCCTTTCCAAAGCCCTGGACAGAGCCAGCCTCATAAATACCAATGTGTCAATTAAAATCGTAAGGATGCAAGCCCAACTGTGCCAACATCCATTGGTCTGCCGTGGCACAGCGATCAAGGGGAAACAACTGAAATCTAATGGACCCCCTCGGGGATCACCTGCCTCTACACATTGTTCCCTGTCATCATCGCTGACCCAAAATGGGACCATCTGACAGGGAATGGGCTGAGCAATCCACAGACAGAGTCCATGCCATATGGAACGGGCATGTCAATTGCTCATTGCAATACATAAAAACGATACAAAATCCTAACTCTATTTCCCCGGCAATCGAGTTTAACTATCACTGGGCTGCTATAACTGGATTCTGCTGCTGTATTTATTAAATATAAGTTGCTAAACATATGGCTTAAGGGATGGGTAACGGGACACAGAGTCAGGCTTAGCGGGAGGATCATTTTTCAGTTCTGCCCCTAAGTATTCTGGGCCAGAGGGGTCAACCAGCCTGTGGCTGCTCAGAGCCTGTGAAGAATGGGTCTTCTCGGTCATGCAAGTGGGTTGTCCCAATGGTCTATGCAGTTGCTCAGAAGTTATGACTAAATTGGTCAAGATTATAGATTTAATCCTGGTGCCAGATGGCTCCGACTCCTCTTTATTCAGCCAACATTTTAGTAAATACCTATTATGGACCGTGCCTGGCACTAGGACTTGATGATACCAAGCAAAGTAAATTGTGGCCAATATACCTGTCACAGAAGCCATTCAGTCTAATGTGGGAGAAGGACAGGAAAATATAAATTTAACTCCAGCGTGGTTTGTGCTATGAAATAAATGGGCACAGACTAATGTGTTTGGGAATCAAGAAGGAACGACTAAAATATAATGTTCCTCGTTATTTGCACAGAGCTTTACAGTTTACAGTGCCTACGCCTAACACAAAACTTAGAAGCAGAGATGTGTTTTCTTCACGAGGAAAGGCGCCGAAATCAGAGGTGTTCGTTGTCCAGGGTTACACAGCCAGTGAATGGCAGTCAGGGAAAACGCACCACCCACTTGAGCCTTGCCGGCTAGTCCTGAAACGTGAATGCTGACCACACCCGGGACCTGGTGGGCAGATCAGGAAAAGCCCCTCTCAAGACTCGGAGCTCAAACCCCTTACTAATGACCAGCAGTGGTGTCTTCACCAACCAAGGAGTCTATTTATTAATGGTCTGGCCGGTGGCCCTTATGGTTTATGGTTCACCATGCAGATGCCAAAATCACAAGAAAGGCAGGGAGAAGTGTAATCATAAAGAGTGGCAGATAAACACACTGGTGTATCTCTGCACTGTCCTCAAACCCCACAAACAGGACAACAAAAGGATTTTTTTTTTAAGCTGTATACACTTAGAAGGGTCGAGAAAGAAAAAGAAACAGAGAAAACAGCCACAAACATTTTAGCACTAGAGATTAGAGGAATGAGTGGTAATAAACTTAGCAAGACCGAGAAGGCTGAAACCAAAGCCTGCAGTGAGAAAAATCCAGAATTATGAAATCTCAGGATGCTGGGAAAGTGACAAAATTTTGAAAGCTTTCTATAGGAAAAATAACAATAAATGAAAAAAAATTTTTAATTGGGATAAAATCTACCTGAGACTTTTTCAAAAATCACTTAGGAAGCTAGACAACAATGGATAGATGACTTCAAGGTTTGGAGGGAAAACTATTTTTGTGCTCAATCTATTAGACTAAAAAAATAAAAGATTATTTTCAGATATAAAAGTTATCTAGAATTTATCTCCAAGTCATGCAGCCTGTTTTGGAAAGCTACTGGAAGATCTAAAAAGTAAATCAAGGAGGAGGAAAAGGGACCCAGGAAATCAGGACCCCACATGGAGGACGGTGCAACTGCTGAGTGTCCTGGACGCCAGAGAAAATGGCAGGAGGGCAGCTGGGAGCAGCCCAGGGACAGCTGTCACACGGCAAGACGGGATGAAGGCTCCAGGAGGGAGGCTTCCAAGAAAGGAAATGAAACTAATAGATTATCCCCTGCGTTTCGAAGCCATTGAGAGGAGATCTGGTTTGGAGATGAATTAAAGAGCTGCATGCATAAATGAGGGAGAGGAAGATTTAGGCATTATTCACTTTGGAGGAAAATCGTAGAGGAAAAAAAAATCGTAGCGCTCCACGTGACTTGGCAGTGTAACTACCTTATTTATGCCCTCACGGCAATGTAAACAATGCGTGCCGATCCAAAGAGAAGTCATGATGTAACAATAGCAGGAGAATGAGGGGCAGAGAAGCTGTGTGTGTGGGTGGGTGTGTGCGCACGTGCACTTGAGCACATGTGTATGTATGCACCCGAGAGCCAAATCTTACTTTTTTATAGTAGGAAAACCAATAGATTATGCCTAAAATTACAAAACACAGGCATGTCATTAAAAATTATTGAGGTAAGCACCAAAGGACGGATGCACTAACTGAGAGTGTCTCTGGGGACTGAGACTCGGGGCTTCGGCAGGGGACCGAGGCTTTCACTGTCACCCTCCTAGGACCATTTGAACTTTCTGAACTGTATACTCCTCGTCGAAATTAAAATGTTTTCGAAGACGGAACTGAAACTGTCCTACTGAAGGCAGTATCCAGAGGACACCAAAGGGCCATCTGTGACCGGACGACACAGCTCCTCGAGTCACGGTACTGCCCCAAGAGCCCCCTGAGAAGGGGCCTCGGGCTGCCTGTGCTGCAGTTCAGCCTTCGGTGGGCTGGAGCTTCTGGGCCTGGGTGACCTCACTCCTGCCGGCCACGGATGCCCAGGAATGCCCTGCTAGTGGGCCCCAGGGGACACAAGAGCAAACACCAGGCTAAGCAGGATTTCAGTGTGGGAAGGGGACCGAGCCCCGCCCGCTTTCCCAGAGGACAAAGGGCTCCTTGTGCTCTAACTGGGATTTTGCCCCTTCCCTGCCTATGGTTTTCCGGCAACCGCATGCTTACAAAAGGAAGACAGAGGTGCTGATGGAATAGGAAAGAGGTACCTTTGCTCATTGGTCTGAGCCCAACAATGTTGGATAGTTTCATTCTCAACCTTATTAATCAGTGAGTCAAGCAGCAAAACAAACAAGCAAACAAAATTTGAATTTCTATAGTGGAACCAGAGTCTGTGGATAGTTATAAAAGCAGCCAGCGAGCTTTACATACTAATGGACAGGGCAGGGAACAGACACGGGCCAGGCACATACCTGCATGCACATAACCAGGCTAGCATCAGTCAAACGGCCTAGAAATCAGCTAAGACATTAGCCTAGCATCCATCCTGACAGACAGCACGTCCCGCATGTAAGTCCAGTTTAGTGATAACTGTGATCAAAACCAAAGAAAACGCTACCATCTCTGCCACGATCTGTGATGGGTGCCGTTGGCTGGTACCATCTCATAGGAAAAACATATCGGTGAGGAGTATGGGGGATTTCTCCCCCTAAAAGCCACAGTCCTATCTATCCTTCTGTGGCATCTGATCTCTTCCCCTCCTTAAACACATAGTTAGGTGCCAACCTAAGTACCTGTTAAGAGGAACCACCTAGTAGGCTTCACATTTCCAAATGAAGGGACGGCCTCCGAGTAGGCTCCCGGCCTCTGAGCCCTGTGGGAAAGGGAACAACTTCTTTGATTGGTGGGTTTCAGAGGAAAGCTTGAGTTATGTGGCCCAGCTCCTTCTTCGCTCCCTTTTCGGGGTGTCTGTGGAGTGAATTAGAGATGCAGGTCCAGCCGAAAGGCTGGCAGCTTTTTGACTCCTCCCGTGTCCACTCTGTCCTCAGGTCTGCTTTCGTAACACTGTCTCTCCCTCCAAAGGGAGTCGCACCGTTGCCTCTCAGAGCCTCCGCCAACTGGACATCAGGTTTCCCTGGGATTTCTCCTTCATGGCTTCACAGCACTTTGCATTTAAAAATTAATGTCTGTACATCTTTAAGGAGTTTAAAAAGTCATGAAGACACCGTGTCTATATTTTAATAGAAATAATCCTCGCCCTCAGTCGAGGTGGCTTCCCTGGAATTTTTAACCACGGTTCCAGGGAGATCCTGTGCTGTCTCCTGAAGGGTTTGTGAGCGCAACTCTGCAGGCGGAAGGTGCTAATGAGGTCAAATGGCTCCATCGGACTCAGGAGTCTCTGTGACCATCTGTCTCAGATGACCCCACCAGGATCAAGGGACAAGGGACAGAGCAAATCATGGGAGGTTTTTGTTCTCTGGAGATTTTGAGTTCGGCCTAACCATGCTTGCCCTATAGGCTCTTAGGTAGTTCAAAGTCATTCTCGACCTTTCTAGAACTATGAGATGTATGAGACGTGGAATTTATGGAGGTTCATGACTCATTGTCTTAAAAGCCTCTGCCTATGAATCATATATATGTGTACACACACACACACACACACACACACACACACACACACACACACTATATATATATATGAAACTTAAGGCGGAGCTGTCAATGGCCTTTGAAAATAGAAAATTATATATCTAGTTGCGAGTGGTGTTCCTAATTAGAATATAGTTAATTTGGGGTATTTTCTTTACTTTATAAGAGGTGCGGTCTAGTGGCAGACTGACTTCCCAGGAGATTTATCTGGATTTCAGAAAATTCTTATTCTTTTTACCCCGAGCTTCCTCGGACCTGGGCAGCCCAGAGGCTTAAATGAGCGCTAGAATGGAGGATTCTGATTTACTACACAAACGTCTCATAAGGAACATCCAGTGATGCCCAGGTAGCCTAAGAATGTCCTAAGCTGCTGGCCATGCTCATGTTCTGCACATGAATAAAAGAAGTAGCAAGACAAATATTTTTAATTACCTTTCCTTTTCTACCTTAATCTTCATTTTTTCACCCTAATATCTTGTGAACTAAGCATATTTCTATTACGTCTATGCTATGTCCAATGTTACAGACAGGCCAAAGCAATATTCGTATTTGCTTTTGTGTTATTATATACATATACATACATATGTACATATCTACACATGTATACATGTGTGTGTACAAAAATTAAAAGATAATCCTCTAATAAATGCCTTGGTCCAACAAAATGTCCCTATCATGACAGTTTGACCTGACAAAAGTACTTTGTCTCCCATTTATTAAGACTCATGAAGTCTCCCGGTTATACATGTTGTTGGAAAATGCCCTGTGGTGAGAGACAAAAGTTCGTGGAAAACAAAAAAAGTCTTAGAAGAAGAAGGTCTGTCTGATGATGTGCTTAAGCTAAAGCTGTCACTAGAGATAAACTGAGTCACTGGTTATGAATAATTAATTCGAAAGACAAAAATTTGAAGAACTTCTTCAGGAAAAAATATATAAGTTGTCTCTGATGTGTATGTATCAGAGGAAACTGTTGTAATTGCAGAGGAAGTGGTCTTAGGCTCAGTTACATGACTATTCTCGCTCGTTCTGTGTCCGCCTAACCCAAAGGAGAGAAGATGCAGGGGTATCAAAAAAAAAAAAAAAAAAAAAAAAAAAAGGGCTGAGACTCAGAAATTTGAAAGACAAAAGAAGTGTGTCCCCCAATTGAAAAGCAGTTGGTTGCTGGTAATAAATAATCAGAGACAGAATCAGAACTCAGGATTCCGTCTTTCCTCGACCACTCTGCTCTGTGCAACACCCAGGAGGGAGATTCTAAGTAGCCCCAAGTGCCTCGACCGGAACTGGTGTAAGCCACATACTCCAGGACTGCCTGATGCAGTCCCAGACTCTAACTGACACCCTCCGAAAAAGAGGACCGCAGGAGAAATACCCCCAAAGAGACAGAGAGATGCCTCCGACCTTGGCTCAATGAATCTCCTTGAACTAGGTTCGTTTCTACCATCCCTTCTTCACTATGAGATGGTGACGAGTGAGGGCAGAGAGGGCATTGGGGTGCTCCTGGGCCAAGCACCTGCCTAAACCCTAAACGGGTGACTGGATCAATAACAACCGGGACGAAGGAAGAGAAGCCCCCTGGCAGCCGAGGAAACCCCCCGGAGGGGCTGCCGTGGCTAAAAGGCTCCGGTAGTGTGCCTGTTTGGAGAGCGACACCGTGAGGATGTTTGGAGCTCGTAACAAAGGACGAGGTAATTTTAATCAAGGCGTGAGGATGAGACGAAAATTAGATTACCATAATTTGTGAGAAATGTTCTATCAGAGCTTGTTCTTTCTAATTAGGTGTCATCAATAAATTAGAAGTTGATAGTCTAAAGTTTTTTGTAAAAGTAGCAATAAATATAACTTCGTCTTCATTTAAGGCACAATTTCCAGGGTAAGCAGTTTTGTCTTGCAACATTCTGGCACATGGGAAGTCTACCAAATATATGCCGAATTAATGAATTACCAAATGAATAAGCTACAATCCCTATTTTTAACATCATGGTCTTCTATCACACACACACTTTCATTCAGGGACTGTATCCCTAATTGTAAGCCAAGTGCCAAACGACAAGAAATTTAACAATTCTGAAGTATGAGTAAATACTACTGGGAAAGGTCTGTGGGTTTGTTCTGTTTTCGTTTGCGTGCTTGTTTTAACGAGGAACGTGCTGACAGGAGCTTGTGTAGATATTTGTACTGTTATTCTAGTGGATGAGAAAAGACAAAGGAAACCCCATCTCAGAAGTCCTGTCTTCTTCACCTGGAACTGATCTTGGCTTTTTAGAGCGTTTTCTCAGATCTAGGACTTTGAAACAGTGGAACTCTTTTTTATGTTTATAACGTCCCTTGACTTGTAAGTCACAGGAGAACTGAACGGTTGTACCCTCTAAACTCGTCTAAAGAGCTTAAGGGAATATTCATTCTCCAGCATCAGGAGATGAGTGTGCAGGTCCAGTGGGCTTTGAGGCCATCTCCTCACTGACGATGGTGGACTTTGCTTCTACCCCAGAAAAGAACACAAGGGGCTGATGCAGGTCTTCTGTTTTTTCCTCTCACAAGTGCTATTTTCATTCGCTTTAGAGAGCAGTCCTGAAGAAGACTCGTGACATGATGAAGGTTCACTGGTTTCCTTCTTCTCTGACAGGTTCAAAAATGCTGTGCAGGTGGCAAATTAGACTTGGCTCCCATTAATTGGCAGGAAGAAACTTTCTCTCCTGCTGTTCAGATTGTCACTGGATCCTTTAGCATGCACTGAGGTTTTGTGGAATTATCATTATTATATTTATCATCGCTGCGACGAATGCTGTAGGCAATATCTCCGAGAAAATGATAAAAGGCTGATGTCAATTAGAAGCCCTTCTTTATGAATGCCTTCAAGTAACTAGGAACTTGAGATGACTGTTGGTGGGGTGGGGAGCAAATCAACTGATATAAATTCACAGTTCTGGGTTTGGGTAAAGAACTTATGCTGTGATGATCTTTAAAGACTTTGAGAAAGTCATGAAGAATAACATTGAGACGATAATGATTATAATGTGTCACCATGTATCCAAGTCCTACAGCGGGCAGGCAGCAGTGCTTTCTTTACCTTTATTTGGTCACTTAACCTACAGAACAACCCTAAGGGGTCACTGTTTGGGGAGCCTTGGAGAAGTAAGGGATTGCTCCAGCGTCATACTGCTTCTAAGTGGTAGAGCCATTGTCCCACCTCAGTGTATAACTGGAAGAACTATCACCAAGCGAAGCACAAAGACAAGGATGTAATCCTTCCTTCCTAGGACATGCAGCCAACAGAGCAAAGGCCTTATCATGGTGAAACCAGACAGGGTTTAAACCCAAGGAAAACAACGAAAGGGAGGATGGAAAAGGGAAAGATGTCTTTCTAAAGCTTGGCAGTCTTTTCCATGAACAGAGATGATTTTTTTTGATCGACCAGCCCCAGGAATATTGTGGGGAAAAAAAACATTAGAGTGAAGAAGGAGGACCCTTTAGCACAGTACACGGGAGTCTTTCTGATGGGTCAACCTGGCTAAGCTCAACTATTTCCCAGAAGCCCCTTTCTAGTGTGTTTCTGATTAGGGGGGGCTACGAGGGAGATTCAGGGAACTGGACGGAGTGTCAGAGAAGTGAGGCAGCTGCCATCTTGTAATATCCACACACTCTCTCTTAGTTATGCGAGGAGATGCTCGGGTGAGGGGATTTTCCAGATGTAACTGAAGTCTCAAATCAGCTGATGTTGAGTTAATCAAAAGAGAGATTATCCCGGATGGGCCTGACTTATTGGGTGGAAGCCTTTTAAAAAGGGACCCGGCACTCTGTGAATATCAAAGATTGCAAGCGATAGAGGAGAAAGTCAACTGTGAAATATGTCTTCGTTCTGCGATCTCTGTGCTCACCTGGGGCTGCGGACCTGCTGCCTCACCTCACCGGAAGGAGCAGCGGGAGCTGCAGTCCCCTCGCCCCCTTCCTTCCCGACAGCCCTGGGGACTTCAGGAGGGCGAAGCTGCCGGCTCCTGCAGCCGTGGGAGCCCGTTCCTATATAATGCATACATTACCTATACACGCGTACACGCACACACGCACGTGCCCCTCCCACTGGTCCTGCTCCTCCGGTTACACGCTGACCGACATGACCACTGAGGGACAGTAGAACCACAGCACATGTGAACACCAGCCCCTTCCGCCAGCGGAAGGGGCGTCGTATATGCGGACCGTCTTTCCAGAAGAGCTGGGGCACGGACTGGTACCGCATTCGAGGTACAAGGACAGGCGGGAAGCATTAACATAAAGCCATGCCCAACAGCGAGGAAGACGGTGTTCTTTTAATGGAAGCGCACGTGGTCTTAGTCTGCTCGGCTGCGTTAATGCCACAGCCCGGGCGGCCCAGGCAGCAGAAGTGTGCCTCTCACCGTCTGGCGGCTGGGAGGCCAGGCCACAGTAGGCTGGGTTCCCGGCGAGGCCTGTCTCCCTGGCTGGTAGGCAGCCTCCTTCTCACCACGTCCTCACATGGCCTTTCCTCAGTGCCTGTGCAAAGAGAGGGGACCCTCTGCCATCAGCAGTCCTGCTGGATTAGGGCTCCGTATGACCTCATCTGACCTTAATCCTCACCCTCGCCTGCCTATCTCCACACACGGGTGCTATGGGGGTTCAGGCTTCAATGCATGCACTTCGGAAGGATATGATTTTAGTCCGTAACGCACATGCAGTGGATAGAAAGAAGAAAAATGTTTCCAAAGTTATGGAAGTTGAAGGAGGGTCGTTTCTACTAAGGATTAGCTCGTTATTGCGGGAGAAAGAAGCGGTCTCCTGCTGCTCAGGTCCGCGCGGACCCCTCAGCACGCATTTCATCCGGCTTCCCGCCTCCCCCCCCCCACCCTCTGGTTCCCATACACCACGCAGAATGTTTCATCTCGTCTTCATCAGATTACATCTCAATACTGACTCCTCACTGTCTTTCAAAAGAAATGCAGTTCATGCTTTGTTCATAGATGTTACTGAAGAATCATAAGAAAAACAAAAGGGAGAGCTTATATTCCATACCCCGTAGCAAAATACTTCAAAGAACTCTCCTACACCCTTCCGGTGGTCCTCAGACAGAATCCCCGCACCCAGCGTCAGCCTTTTGTTCCTCTGTTGACCCACATAATTCTGCCCCTAACCCGTATACCCCGCCGGGCTTTTGTTACTTCATATAACATAAATTTTAAAGTCTTGACCCGCCAACCCAAGCGATTTGTCACACGACACACAGTGGTCTCCCTCAGAGAAGTTCTAATAAAACATACTTTTCTCCATCTTGCTTTAAGAAAAATAGCATTGTGAAAAGGTATACCCAGTCCAAAGGACACCCCCCCCCAAGTATGTGACTGGGTCACAGCAGCTTGTTAGTCATTGGCGGCGGGTGGGCTCACTGAGGCAGGGACAAGGGTAGGGGGGGGCAGGCTTCCGGCGACCGCAGACAAGCAGATACTATTTCCCAGAGACCAGACTAAGTTCTTCAAGAAAAAAGAAATGCAGCACACCTCATGTCATTCCCGTCACCTGCTCCTAATCAGGGAAGGGACGTAGGCGCTGTCTCGACAGCTTGTTGGGACAGTTGGGCTCGTGGAATTTAGTGTGGCTCCCCTTGAAGGAATTATCTGTGCTGCTCATAAAAATGGCTAATTTAACCAGCATCAAATTAATAATGGGACATAACTTCGCCACGGCACCAAAGGCCTCACATCCGTCTGCTGTACTGTTGTGACATGCCCTCCCTGTGCCCTTCCCTCGTCTCATTCCACGGGCGCCTCTTTCCGAACTCGCTGCGAATCGTTCCCCGTGGAACTCTTATCCTTGGGTGCCTGAAAAATGTCTTAGCAACTCGGTTAGCAGAAGCGACATGGTAGAACAGGGAGAGACGGGGGATAATGTGCGTGAATGTGCTTTGCTAATGCTTAAGATAACACATAAATGTAAATTTTTCTTTTATGAGTTGGAAGCCGAGGGTGCTGGTTCCATTTTATTCATGATTGTTAGAAAGTCACTCTACCGCCCAAGAATTTGGTTTCCTTATTTGTAAAATGGGAGGAGTGAGCTAGATGCCCTCTAAGGTCTGTTCTGGATCAATAATGACTGTCGTCATGACGAGTCAATATTCACTGCACGTCTGGTACATACAAGGGCATTCTTCTAATCCTTCTGTGTAGAAGAACCGTCTCACCCATTCCTCAGAACGATCCTATGGAAGGCTTATGATCATCATCTCTACTTGCTTGAATTTGAAAAAAAAAAGGAAATAAAAACGCTTGAGACAATGATATTGAGTATCTTGTCCAAAGTCACACAGCTAGGAGACAGAGCTGGGGTTTTAACCCAGGTAGTTGACTCTGGTGCTGTATGTACTATGGCTATGAGTATAGTTTAGTGATGCATTCTATAAAAACAAAAACAAACAGACAAAAAAAAAAAAAAACACGGCCAGCATTAAACTGTGGACTTTTTAATGGTGCTGAGAATTAGAATTATCATAATCCAGCGATGCTCTTGTTCCAGGCTTCTTATGGTGACATGGAGCGCCTGGCCCAGGGTTAGTGGCACAAAACCACATAGCGAAACAGGCAAAGCGAACTGGCCAGTGCAGGGCTGATCCCTTGACCTCACGCATTTGATCCCTTGGAAATGTTTCAGTTCTCAAGTTTTTGACAGGTGTTTACTCATGCTGTGCCTGGAGGGCCAGGCTTTAAGGTGGCCAGCACTGCCTGTTTCGATGGCCTGTGCATGGGTAAATGGCATCTGCCCATACCTACACCTTGGAAGCCTCCCGAAGGGGCAAAACAAATTCAAAAGAGGCAGCCTCTCACTCGGGACTTAGAGACAGCTCAGGCTCAGAGCACCTGCTTCAGGTTAGCTCTGTGTTGAATGGCCTTCCCTTTCTCCCTGATAACCCCAAACCCACTCCGCCCTTCAGAATAGCCGTCCGCATTGGTTTATCCCTTTGAACTCATGTAGTATCATCGGCGCAGCATCAGAATTTAGTGCCGATTACAACCTTCACCTGCTGCAATGTGACCATTTCCTGTGTAGCCAAGTCTCCTTTGCACAAAAGGTACCCTGCAGAAAATGAAGAGTATTTCTCCAGTTCCTCCATAGTACCTGGAGGGGGTCAGTGATGTCCTGAGCACACGGGTCTGTCACCACTAGCAAAACATTTGTCAAATCGAACTGAAAGAAGCAATTACACACAGGGATCACCTTTTTAAAAAAAAAAAAAAAAAAACTTTAGAATTCGGGGTCTTTGCAGAAATAAGGACCTTGATCACTTTTTATGTGGGAGTGCCTATGAGCCTAACTCATACTTAGCATGACCACCTTTGACCTTTCTTCAGATTGAACCATCAAAAGGCTTTAAAAGAACAGATGCCATCTGGGAAGGACACTATACACTGTTACTGCCAGCCATCGCTAACTCGACTCCAATCAGGCTGGTAGAAGATCAAGCAGAAAGGTTAGATTCCCCTGGCACCCCCAGGGAATAACCCAAGATCAGGTCTCGGGAGGAGGAGTCTCCTCCTGGACAGAAACGACACAGAAGGTGAGAAAGGCAGCAAAGTTGGAGTGCCAGGAACAAAAGGAAGTGAGGGGGCCGATGGCAAGTGTTGCGCTATTAGGCCAGCCTCTGGGAACCGCCTGAGCATTCTTCTGTGAGGACGTGTGCGTGCGGACATTCGGGACACTGTGCTTCCTCAAGGAGGAGACACCGCAAACCACCCCTCATCGGTTTGGTCGAAAGGTGCCGGACTCTCCTCGCATTGTCCTGAGCAGATGGGGCATTCTCGGCCCCAACGGCATAGTGATGCCATGTTCTGAAGAAACTGCTTTTGAGCTACCCATCTCTTTCTGTAGCGACACTGTCACCATGGCGCTGAGAGAGAACTTACTGGGCCGAAGAGACGTTGAGCATTGGCCCTTCAGGAAGTTTCCTGCGGTGGGGGTTGGAACGTCCCAGCTGCTCTGTGTGTGTGTGTGTGTGTGTGTGTGTGTGTGTGTGTGTGTGTGTGTGTGCGCGCGCACACACGCACGCAGAGTATCTGCTGAGTGTGCACGTGCTCAGGTCAGGGTCGGGGGAAGAGAGGGCGTTTGGTTGTTCCTGGCAGAGACCGCGCGAGGCTGACTGCGAGACAGACGTGAGCAGTTCTCAGCCAAATGTCCATTGCCGTCCAAGGCATCTGCAGCCACATTTGTGTTTGGCTCTGATGGAAAGGGGTTGGCTCTCGCCGTCTTGTCTTCCTTCGCCGCCTTGGTCCCCTGAGCCGGGGAAAGGTGTTGTCATTGATGTCTTTCCCAGACACGGTTTGTTCTTTTCCTTTGCCGATTTTATGCATTGGTGGCCAAAAAGCCTTGAGTAAGGAAATGATCATTTAGGAACAAAAAAGCTCTTTTGTCTGTGACATTCAGGCCATCAGGCAGAACGGCCTTTCCAGGCGACACCGGCTGGCGACGGGAAGAGAGGTGTCCACGGGTCATAAAGCGCCGTGTCTGGACATATTTCCTGCTGACGGGCACTCACTTTGCATGCCAGTCCCACACGTCCATGTCATTACTTCCTTCTCCACAGGGTGATCGGGTCTTTTTGCTGAATAATTCTGCCCATGAAAGGTCCTGGGTAGCACCAGGAAGGAAGAGCACACTGACCTCAATACCTTATCAAGTCATTTTATTTTTCAGTTGGCTATTTCTAAACGTCTCTGTTTTTCCTACAAAGCAAGACAGATAAGAGAGCAGAACAACAGGAATTGAACGGCAGTCAGCCGTTCATTTTTTGCTGGATTCAGAACTTAGAATTTGACTGAGTATTGATCTAGCTCGACTGCATATGCTTAACAGACTTTTTGGAATACACAACAGAGCCGAGAGAGTCCCAAGTCCCCGACGGTACCGGAAGTGTCACAGAATAAGAGAGCATGAACATCAGCCAAGTGCTGGGGGAGGCGCGTCTTGTCAAAAGCGATCTGATGGTGCGTGGAGACCTCTGGTGTGTCCTGGTAACCTCGTCACATCTCCCAAACTGCTTTCTCCCCCCAGTGCGTTTCTATGATCTTTTGTGTCATAAGAAAATACATACATGAATTGTCTTTTCAAGTCCAAGCCAGCATTACCTCCCAGGGATTTGAAAAAAAGAAATGGTCTGGTTTTTTTTGTTAGTTTGTTTGTTTTTGGTAGGGAGACAGGAGGAGTGGAGGAAGAAAGGATGCTTTTCCCACATTTTACTGGCACTGTCTTTCTTCTGAGGAAAAAGAAAAAAAAAAGCACTGAAAGGTGAGAAAAAATGTGATTTGTCTGACCAACCTTTTCCCCAAGATAATGGGCAGCTATAAATCTTGACTGAGCAGCGGGTAAAAAAAAAAAGTCCAATCGCTTTCACTGATTTGTCTAAGTAGTATATCATTATGATTAGGAACTTGAAAAATTACTGTTTCCTTTTATATTCTTTATAACTTCAGGTTAGGTATTTTTTAAATAGAATGTAGGGCAACAGGAGGAAATGGAAAATGTATGTTTCCATTCTTAAGTGAAATCAGTACGGAACTTAAATAATGTTTATTCAAAATATGTCACATCGGGGGTAAAAAAAAAAAGTATATCTTTGGAGCTTTTCTGTGATGCTATCCTTGGGGTCCATAATTCAGAACTGCCTCAGTCTAAAAATATTTCATAATTCTGACGCTAAGAGCATTCAGTGTGAGGCACAGGATTCTGAAGAAAGACATAAGAGTTGCTTTCAATTATAGGGACTGTTGTTACCCCAGGGATGGTGATCATATGTCCTCTATTTCTCGGGATAAAAGGGAAAAAAAGAAATAAAGAAGAAAGAAAAGTTATAGTTAGCACGAGGAAGAACTAGCTAACAGTGAAGCTTGTTAAAAATGAGAGAAAGAAGGGGATTTTGTTCACTTCCTCCTAGAACCGTCTTTTAGATTAGAAGACACCGATGGACTGGAGGGGGTGCACGGGGGAGTTCTACCTCAGTATAAGGGAGCAAGCAGGTTTTCCAGCTGACAAAGTCTAAGTGACCGGAAAACAAAACAAAAACAAACAAACACAAAAACCCATACATGTGTTCATAAACTCTGGTGTCAAAAAATCACCTGGGCAGTTTGATCCAGTGCATTCGGGGCAGTATCTGGAAATGTGTGGATTTGGAAGCATAGCAGGGCTCGAGATGCACGAATGTAGTGTTAAGGCCTCTGCCCCAGGTGCTGGGAGCCTGGGCCCCTGGCTTCGTCTGCACCAACAGATCCTACTGAGCTACAGCTTCCTCGCCTGAGAAATCCACACTTCTTCCTCTGGCCCTTCTACCCTATGAAACAAGAGCTTGTGAAGGTTTTGTGAGGTAGAAAAGCGCTTTCAAAGTCTGATGGCATAGTCTCTTCATTGAATTTAACACCTCTCATTAATCACTCTCCCAAATTAATCAGAGAAGGCCTGCGCTTCTCCCAGCTAATTTTGCACACAGAATTTCAAATCCACAGATACTAATTAGGAGATTTCCCTGTGTGCCGACCTGTAGAACCCAGTTCAGCTACTTCCCACCCCTGTGATCTCGGGCAAATTATTCAAATCATCTGAGTTTCTATACGGGGATGCTGTCGCCTGCCTCCCTGGTTGATAAGAGGATACAACTTGCAAAGTTCCTGCTACCTGACAGGACCCTGGTTCTTCTCATCTACAAATCCTTTTCTTCCTCACTCACCGACCCCTTCTACTTTTCAAAATAACCTTGTGACAGAGACTGACGTCTCCATTGTATTTGGCAAAAATCAAGTTAGTCGAAGACGACTCAGAACAGAAATAAGCTTTTTTCTTTCTCCAAAAGCTCAACAGAGTTCTCATTTTTACACACACACACACACACACACACACACACACACACACACACCCAGAAAGGAGACAGTGGTGCCATGCCTGGGTGTGCGGCCAGGGACACAGAATTCTTCAGGGCTTCTGAGAATCCAGCTTTATCGAGAACACGTGGAATTTCCAGAGGCTCCTGTCAGGAGGTTTTAAAAGTGAACAAAGGTTTATTCGGTGGGTCTTTTCCGGCCTCGGCCCTGCAATGTGTTTTGCAGTCACCCTGGTGGGAAGGGACTTCAGGGAGGAAATGGCTCGTCGAAGCCACAGTGTCAGATGGGAAAACCACCAAGCCATGTTTTTGTGGGGACTGTGACACATAAAGTTGTGGAACGTTTCATCCATAAAAATCTCTGACATCAACAGAGGGAAAATATGGGAACAGAAGTTTTCTTGGGGGGGGAGGGGGAGGGGAATGCTTGCTGCTTAAAATATGTTGGGGGATCGCAGCCGTTGCCAGCGTAACCGCCTTTCTCCAAGAGCACTTAACACCCAAACGGAAACTGCCTCCCCTTCTCTTCTACTGCAGACAAGCTCAGCACGTGGGAGAAAAGTCCTTGAAACCATAACCTGAGTGTCTTTGAAGGAGGTGGTGGCATTGCCATCTGGAAATCAATAAAGCCCGAATGCTTAGTAGAAGAGGAGACCTGGTGGCAGAGGCTGGCTAGTCACCTCTCCGAGTCTAGGGCTGTGACCAGTTATCAAACTGAAGTTCAAACTCTCCAGCCTTTTCTGATATGCCATGGGCCCACGTCTCTGTCTCATGTTTAAAGGCGAAACATTTTGTCACATGGAATTTTACGAGCTGTGAGAGAGTGTTTCAGGCCATGGCCACTAGGCGAGGGGCTGGGAACTGCTTTGCTAGTCTCTCCTGCCACCCGAACCCCACCCTCCAGCTTATTACAATGCTTGTAGAGTTCCGCCAAGTAGCTGATGTCCCTTCATGGTGCGTTCAGCATTGCACTAGGCCTGACGGGCCATACAGACACAGTTGTGTTTCGTGACTCACAGAGGAAACGAGGTCATCCGTGTGCAAACAAGCATGGAAAAACAACAGAACACAACGCCACGGTACTGTGTACATGTGCTCTAGACTTGGCTTCCTTCTTGTTTATCAGAATCCCTTGGGGGAACTTCTAAAAACCTTGAGCGCAGGACGTGTGCCATACGAATGAGATCAGAGCCTCTGGGAGTGGGACCCAGGCATCAGCACATTTAGTTTCCCAAGTGATTGCACCTTACAGCCAAGTTTCAGAAACCATGCTGAAGGAAGAGCGTCAGCACTAACTGGAAAAAATCTGACGGCCCATTCACGAGCTCAGTAACCTTGGGCTGCCAGTAATTATCTTGGGGTCTGGCTCGTCCAGCAATTTCTGTCAGTCTCACGAAGGGCACTTTATTTCCCTAACGATGTGTATAATGATGGACACATGGAAGATACCAAATAAAGACGTATTTATTTGAATTAATAACATATGGGGAGTGATTTAATAAGCTTCCAAATGTAGATATTTAATACAGAATAAGATGTAGATATTTAATACAGAATAATACTAATTAACTACTAAATATAGTAATAGCTATTAATAATACTAAATATAATAATGAATGCTGTTATTACTACAGTAAAGCGATAACAGCAGTAATAATGGCTGTGCTAACCCAGGCTCCCGGGCAGACGGTAGAGAGCGCCTCGGTGTTTAACATGGTGGCCGTACATGGCGGTGCTCTACACGTGTGCTAAGGTGGCGAGGGCCTGGGCTGGACTGGAAGAATCAAGTACAAAGCTTTTAAGTTCACCTTGAGAAACTGCCTACTTAGGTGCGTCGGTCTCTACCCATCTGTCCATATAGACCACGGAGATGCCAAATCAATAAGCCATATGGCAGAGTGTGGGAAAAGTACAGAGGAGGGACGGGGGAGGGAGGAAGGGAGGAGAAGAGGGGTTGGGGGAGAGAAAGAGAGAGAGAGAGCGCCAGAGAGAGAGAAGAAGAAGGTGGAGGAGGTGAGGAGTCCTGGGAAAGGAGGAGGAGGAAGCACATGACAATGATGGGAAGGGATGCAGGAGACCTTAGGAGGGTGGAGAGTGACCGAAGAGCCAGTGAAACACTGGATGGGCCCAAGGCTTCGAGGGAATGAAATGACACGAAAGATTTTGTTTTACGATGGCTTGAAGGCCCTAGGACAGGGGAGCAGGGGAGAGAGGAGGCTGAGCTTGTAAAAGGAGCTAATGAGCCATAAGAATTCAGAGAAGCGGGCTGTATAGCCCGCTGAGGGCATGACAGGTTTCACACTTTAAAAATCTGGAGGTTGTTAAATTGCCTCCCAGTCCCAAAAAACGCCCAGGCGGGCAGCTCCCTCTGGGACTCGCGTCAAGCCCTGCGTCCCCACCAGAACCATGAGCTCGCCCCACTCGTCAGTCTGCAGGCCTAGCACACACGATCAAACTTTATGAGGCCTGTTACAGCAAATGACATGGGAAGCTGCGAAGGGCTGGAGGGAGGGGGCGGCGGCGGGGAGCCGAGCGCCCTGCTGGGAAGGGGTGCAGGGTAGGGACTCCGGGCACAGCCCGGACTTGGAAGGCGGCAGAGCCCATCGCCGAGCAGCTGGCAGCTCCGGCCTCCAGGGCCCAATTTTCCAAGTGATGCCTTGAGTGTTCACACCTGCACTGGCTGGGACCAAGGCACCCCCTTCCGCAGAGTTAATGGAGCAAGCAGAACCCAGAACCGCTTCTGGCCACAACGACAATCTCCCTCTTCCTCGGCCCCACCTTCTCTACCAGCAGAGCCGGCCTCTCTCCGGCTCCACGCCAGCTTCTCCTTCTCCGCCGGCACTGCGGGCTCAGAGACGTGCTCCAAGGCCCCGAGAATTCCAGCACTTTTCCCCGTGAGTTGAGGGCTGGGGTCTCCTCCCTCCCTTCCCCACATACAGACCCCAGACTATTTACGACGTGATTTCTTGTTTCTACACGGCACAGGCTTGGACGAGTCTTACTCTTTTGGCTTCCCCGGGTGCATTCTGCCGGAAGCAGCCTGGGGATGGAACCGCTGGGACTGTCCCAAGAGCTGGCTCCTCTGGCTTCGCGTCACAACTCCGGAAAGAAGCACAACACTTGTGCAGATAATTCTGCTTGAACTCTTTCCCAAAGCAACTGCTGCTGGGAGACTCCCCCTTCCCAAGGCTCCTCTCTCTCTGGTATTATACACATGTGTATGCACACACACACGCACACGCACACGTGCACACGTCCAACTGAACACATGCTCACTCAGAATCTTGCTGAAACAGACCAAGTCAGAGTGTGCAAACGGGCCTTATGATTTTCGGACAGTTGGTTCAACCCAGGCAGAGGTTTGGATAGATGCCGCAGGCCAATCTGAATGCAGGAAACCAAGGCAGCACAGGAAAGATGCTGTGCGAATGTCCTTGCATGAATGTGCTCTCCCTGCTCAGCCCGCGGTGGTTAGATGCTGTTGCCATCCAAAGAGAGCTCCTTAAACTCTCCCACTAATGCTGGAAAAACATTGGTTACCAGGCTTGCCCCAAAATTCCTTTTTTATTCAGACATAATGAACTGCAGGGAGAGAGCAGAGCTCCAGGGCTGTCCGCCTCAATCCCATCACTCCTGATGGGGCACAGAGCTACACACTCACCTCCGCGGTCCATTAAAAAGCCTGATGGGGAACCTGTGCCGATGGGCAGGCTACAGGAACAGGAGAGGAGCGAATAATGCCTTCTGCAGTGTCCGGTCCCGTTCCTCCCCTCCCCAGGGCCGCACCATGCACACATGGAGACCCCAGGCCTTCCTCTGCTGTCACGCAGGGCTCCTCCTCCTGGTCCCGCCCACCGTCTCAAGGCTCCGCCCCTCGTTTGAGGGCTCTGTCCTTGAAGAAACCACACTCACACAGGCACAGGCATCCATTCTCTATGCCCTCTCCCTCCCAGCCCTGGCCCTCAGCCTCTTATTTCCACCCACATTCTTTCCAAACACACCCTTTTGCCATTTTATCTCTCTGACCTTGAACCTGCTCCCATCTTCCTTTCCCTCAGTCTTTCAGAAAAACGTCTCTGCCCTCCCCTCCTTCCCCGACTCCGCCCTCCACCACTGCCTTCTCTCTCTCGCTCCACCTGGAAGGGCCAGGTCAGCCCACCGCCCCGCTCCCCTTCCGGGTGCGCTCAGGACCCTTCCCCCATCTCTCCTTCACTATATTTCTGTCTTTCCAGCTGAACTAGATCCCCTTGTCTTAACAGCCTGACTGGATTGTGTAAAAGTTCCAAGGGGAAATACACAAGGATTCAGCCAGTCACTTAGAAGTAAAGCAAACTGCCAAAATTAAAAAAAAAAAAAAAACTATTGAAAAATGTGGCTAGTTTACACGGGACCCTAATTAAAGGAAGACCTAGTTGATGGAAAGTAGTGGGAAGACAGGCAATTCATGCTGGGTACTGTAAGTTTCTTGTCCAAGAGCCACTCTGTAAGTGCTAAACGGGATTTTAAAAAAATGCCGCTGAGAAAACACGCGTTTGTGAATGCCTAATACATGTCAGATACAGCAGCATTTGCTGTAGCCACGCAGCGTGTCTGCACGAGTGCGATCAATTAGCCGGAGGTCACGTATACCGCGTGACATGAAACGTCGTCCACTACGATGAAGTTTGATGACGTCGCACACCACACTGTGATTGCCACGCGTCCGATGAGTCAAACACAGCTGCGCTGTGCGTATGGTTTCCGTACATGAAATGGAAATCACCGTAACACATTTTACACATATTTCCATATATATCTTTTTTCTGTGATCGTTCAAAAAGTTGGATGTAGTCCCCATGTGACTGCTCAAATGAGAACCTCGTGCACCTCGAGTTCCGTGGGACGGGAGGGGGTGATGGGGGGCTGGCTGCCCAAGGAGTGCCTTGCGCTGTGCAGGGGCCTGGGTGGGTGGCTGGGGGCAGCACAGAGCCGGGGAGAGGACGCGGACGCCCCTCTCCTCCCGGCTCGGCAGCCGTGGCCCTCGGTTTACCAGAGAAGACACACGACCACAAATTGTCACTCAGAGCTTCCTCCTGGGAAAGTTTAAATGACTTGACAGGCCGGCATTTAAGAGACTATCTAGAGCGGGGGTCAGTGGATAGTAAACTGCCAGTTAAGAGGCAGGCAGTAAATTTTTCGGCTTTGGGGGCCGTATGGTCTCTGTCGCACCTGCCCGACCCTGCCGTTGATGATGAAGGCCGTGGTAGGTGATAGCCGACGGGTAGAGGTGCTCCAACAAGATCCTATTTATGGATGCTGATGGTTGAAATTCACGTAATTTCCAAATGGCACTAATATTACTTTTCCTCTGATTTTTTCCAGCCATTTAAATAGGCAGAACCCCTTCATAGTTCATGGACTGTACAAAAAGGCGGTGGGCTGGCTCGGGCTCACGGATGTACTGTGCAGACCTTGATGTAGTGATTCACTGCAGGCATTTGCTGACACCCAGCTCCTCTCGGCCCTGCCTTCTGCTCTTTGAATCTCTCCATCTCCCTCCCTCCCTTCCTTTTCTCCCCCCCTCCCCACCTCCAGCAGCCATCAAGGGCTTGCTGATACGCCAAAGGCACTCTCTCGCCATACCATCAGCGGAGTGCTTGTTTTGTTCCTGTTATTGTTTCGTTTAGAGTGCGGATTTCTGTTATTTCTTCTAGAAAGTGCCACTGAAGAAATGACTTTCTGGACACCCTCGCCGAAGAAGCTGCTGCTTCTCGCCTGCAGGGGACACGAGCTGTTTGTTCCTGGAACCAGTGGCAGTTCCTTACGTGTTCCCACAAGACCAGGCCAACCCTTGGGGGAGAGGAGGCAGGGGGAGAGGGGGAAGGTGGCCTAGTCAGTCATTTGAGCTCCTGAGCATGGTGTCACAAAGCATGGGTACAATGCCTCGCTGCCCAAATACCACTTGCCTGCTGGGGTCCAGAGTCCCCTTCGACATCCGCTCTGCACTTGCGAGCTGGAGGCCAAAGGGAGGCATCCCAGGGCTGGCTGCGTCTCTGTCACTGCGTCTTTGCTCATCCACAGGCACACGAGTGGAACTGGAAGTGCACTGCCAAGGGTGTCGATCGGTTCCCAAAGCCATAATATTTGCCAAAATGCGCCAGCACCAGTTAAATGAACGCCACACTCTGAGCATCCTCACTTCCACCCCCCGCTTCTGGGGTGGGAGAAATTCGACTGGATCTAAAACGAGCAAAACTACAGACAAGCACACACTGTAAATAGCAATGGGAAGTCTCGGGCCCAGCCCCGCTCGCCTCCTACCCTCCGTGACCCTCGGGCCCTGCTGGACGGCACACGCCTGCAGGGGCAGCGGTCTGCGAGGGGAGGTTTCCATGAGCTGCCGAAAGTTCGAACGTGTCCATAGTATTTTAAACCTCGCTGCCTCGTCAATACCACAGCAAGCCCACACTCTCCCTTCAACGAGTTTTTTTAACCACAACAAAACAACAGCAGCAGGGCTGTAGGGATGGCAGCCGCGAAGGGCTGCACCAACCACCAAACGTTCCTTCCCCCGGCAAGCAGACGAGTGAAGCATCATCCTTCCTTTGCACAGAGAGCTCATCCCTCCGGGGACCTAGAATCCATATCAGTATTAAACAATTGGTCAAGTCTGGAAAAAACAATAACACCTCGCCACGGTACTACATTGCAATTACATAGAGGTCAGGATGGGTGTGATAAGAGCTCGCGTTATGTGGGCGAAGGCAGGAATCAATACAAAAAATAAAATTTATATGCGGAAAGCGATAATGATCAGCCAGTGACTGGTTACTTTGAATCAAAGTACATGGTTATCCATGGAGCAGCCAGGACCGCGAACACGCACCTGGGGGGACCCTGGAGGCGTCTGTAATTATATCCCTCTAAAGTATGACTTATATGTTAAGCAAAGGTCCTCAAATGTTTCTACCAAGCTACCAAAAGCTAATTGTTGCCCTTGCATGTTCTTTAGAAAGAGCCGGGACGTGTGATGGGTTTGGAAGGCTCAGGATCTAGGATATTAGAGTGGGGAGACGGATATACCCAAGCCACAACTTAAAGACAGGCCTTGCAAGGCCAGCTGAACAGAATTATGCCTATGCAACTCTTTAAAGAAAGAGTTCTAACATTTAATAGCCATATGAGGATACTTCGCAATCTCCTTATGGTGACTATTTCAACTGATCCCAACTTTTCCGAGCCAGCAATGAAGAAAATGTTAGCGTGATTACCAGGCAGAGCTCTCTAGGCCCATGAGCCCAGAGGACTGTATTACTGCTTACTGCGTGTATAGTGACCTTCATAAACTCGTGCATCCTTTCACTCAGCAAACATTTATTTGAACCCCAGGCTCTATAGTAGGGGCTGGGGAGCCAAAATAAATAAATTAACATACCAATTTTTTTTTTTAAAAAAAGCATGATCTCTGCCATGAACTAGCTTACAATTTAATAAGGAAATGGATGTGAAAATAAACAATTATAGTACAACACAATTGTATAATATCTATAAAAAAGATAAATCACAGGAATAGTTACTACTTATGTCAAGCTCACTGGTCGACTTAGGGCCAAACTATTTCTATTATTTACATAAAATAAAAAAGGAGTGTGAGTGGGGTTTCGAGGAGAGGCCGCGCTGGCCCATAAAACAGCGACTCTGCGTGTGAACATGCTATATGGAGGCAGAGAGGCTGTGCAGAGGGGAACCCGCCTCTCTCCTCCTCTGGTTCCCTTTCTCCTCTTAATAAGGTCTCTGTGGAGAGCGTTCTCCCCAGAGGTACAGGCTGGGCAGGGCCTGGGTTTGGACTTGCCTGTCCTCATGGCCCTGTGTTCTCTGCAGGATAGGCTGCTTTTGCGCAAGAGGAGCTGATTACTGAATAATGAATTATCATTCTTTTTTCATTTTCCAGGCCTCTTCAGAAATACACTGCTACTCTTCTTCCTGAGGCTCAAAAACGGGAAGAAGATTCGTTTTTTATCCGGAGGGGGAGAAAATGCAATCTTACCTAACAAGCCCATCTCATTCCTGGGGATGATAGTGATAATTGTTTTAATTAATTCAATTTCTGACTTAGAAGTAATTTCATTTCTTCCTTCACTGGACAGTAATGTCTCCAACGAAGCACAGCTTCACTAAATAATCGCTCGCCGGCCACTCGGTCAGATCAAGGAAGTTCTTGCTCTCTTGGGGACCTGCTTGTTCCCCTTTGGGCAGGGCGGGGACATGAGGAAGGGCCACGGAAAAGAGTGTTTCACTCAAGGAGAACAGAGCCATTCTTGCGTGAGAGCCCAGAGGGATGCCCAGGTCCTCGCAAGGCCACGGGGGACAGTGGCCCTCCACGTCACCGGTTGTGCAAGTACCGTACAACATGGGAAGGAGGGTGCAGACGGGGAAATCACCGTGAAAGAAGAGGTCAGCGGGTGGTGGCAGGTGGCCATAAGGTGACAGAGGGGATGTCACACACAGGCACTGGCATGAGGAAGACTGGAATTCACGGACAGTAGAGTAAGCAGGAGGAGCCTGAGGTGGCTTCATGGAAACTCGCTGGCGACACAGGATGGGTCTTCAAGTCAACACCTTCCAAAGCAAGTACCCCAGGGGAGGACGCCTCACAGACGGCCGGCTCTGCGACGTGAGCGCTGCCCGGGCCCTGCTTCCCCGGCTGTCGCAAGTCGCGCAGCGTCGATGAGGTCCTGCTGCAGGGGCCGCGGTGTGTGTGCACGAGGGCGAGTGTGTGTGAGGGAGAAGGGGGAACGTGTGCGTGCTGCTAGGAGGAACCGTGACCTGGTCCTGGCCGCCCAAGGGTCCTTGACAACAGACCACTGCGTGAGAGGGGGTTCCAGGGGATCGCACAAGGGGGAGGGACGCTAACAAAATGCCTGTAGTCCGGGTGGGGAAAGAAACGCACGTGTCTAGATGTTAGTATTCAGACAGAAGCTGCAAGGATTGGACGCTGAAGTGTGCGAGATCCTTTCTTTTGTATGAACACCTGGTCGGACCACGCACGGACCCTGGGTCCTTCCTCAGTCTCTGTCGCTTGGGAGTCAAAGCCTAATTTTATATACATTAATGGGTGGTAGCCAGATTTCTCGCTTTCTGCCATATTTACCCATCTTAAGTGTATTCCCCCTTTTCCTCTCCCTGGAATTTCACACAATCCCCAGGGAGAAGGAATGGCTCATCCACTCAACAAATGCTTCCTCCTGATCCTCGGGTCCACTTCAGGCTTCTCCTTGCCACCTGTCACTACATAACATGTTATGTCTTTCCTGTGGATCTCATTCGCTGTCTGGCTCCTCAGCCCTGAAGCCCCATGAGGACAGAGAGTGTGGTCCACAGGCTCTCGCTGCTCCCTCTCCAGGGCCGGGCACAGAGACGAACCGGGAAGTATCTGCTCAGTGTATGAGTAAAGTTAAGGAGCGTGAGGAAGATAAATGAGGCCGCCACCCTCTCCTCGGCCCAGGTTGGTGGCAGGCTCTGAACTGTATGCCAATGATGAGACAGCAGGTTCTCATGTGTCAACGGAATCTATGCAGAGCAATGGGGGCCCCTCTGTGAAAGCCCGTGTGAGAAGGGGGTGGGGTGCCTTTTACTGAGCCAAGAGGCAAGCAACTTAGGGGAGACTTCACAAGAAGGGAGATGTTCGAATGGGTCTTTAAGACCAACTAGAGTTTTCCAGGCACAAACAGGCCGTGCAGGTGTAGAGCAAAGGAAGGGGCACCCCCAGACAGGGCACGGGCAGTGCGCAGGTGACGAGGAGGGAAGAGCACGGCCCGGCCAAGGAGCTGCAAGACCCAGCATTCCCCCAGCTGGGAACACAGACAAAGGGCAGAGAAGGTGAGGCCAGAATATCTGAACTGCGTGCCAGCTAAGGACTGGGGGTTTTGTTCCGTAGGAGCCTGTAGGGACATGTGTTTCGTTTTATTTTGTTTTGTTTTTAATATTTCAGGCAGATAAGTGACATGATCGAGTTGGCAATTGGGGCAGAATGAGGAAGGGAGGAGGGGAGAGACTGGAGGCGGAGCTGGCATGGGTGGGGGGGGTCCTGCCACAGAGAAGAGGGCCTGGGGACAACACTGGGAAAACAGAACAGCCGATTCGGGTGCCTGGGTGGGGGTGGCAGAGAGAAGGGAGAGTGGGAGTCGGGAGGAGCCTGAGCTTCTGGCTTGAGCAGTGGGGTGAATAGTGGCACTATTTATACAGAGAACGGAGAAAAGTGGGGGCAAGGGTGATTGGGCACCGTCTGAAACAAGCACATGCTGTTGAGGGACCCACGTGGGTCTTCAAGAAATACCTCCTTTCGCAAAAGGCCCAGGCCCGCCACCATCTGCACGCGGAACCACCCAGACGGTCACTTCGTGCCTCGGTCATCGCGTCCTGCCTCTCGATCCGCCTGCCTCTGTGTCTGCCAAACTTTTCTTTCCGGCCTGCTCTTCGAGCTTTGCTTTTTATTCCCGGCGGATTCCGTGCCCCCTTGCCATAGAGCCAGCCTATCCCCACGTGTCGTTAGCTCAAAGCTAAGCACAAGCGGCCGAGGCACCAGGGAGACGGGCCCGGCTCCCTGGTGACGTGAACCGCACACAACTACAGAACCAAAGAAAGCAACTCTTCTGTAGCTTTTATACTGTTCACAACTCTCTGAGCTTGATACCTGCTAAGGAAGTTCAGGAATAGCAAAAAAAAAAAAAAAAAAAAAAAAAAAAAAAAAAAAAAAAAAACCCACAAATCGAAATTAAAATAAAAGCAAAGGCCGCTTTGGCTTGTGGGCGATCTTCCTCCTTTCTGTTCAGCGAACTCCCATCAGGAGAAACCAAGCGAGCTGGTAGCCCCTGGTGGTTCGAAAAAATTGTTGGGAGTGAGGGAGAGAAGAGATGGCATCACTCTCCAGCTTCAGTTAGGGACCTCCAGAAAGGGCAAGTAACAAGCAGGCTTTGGGACCAGTGGAATGGTGAGAGCAGGTTGCCTGAGAGGCCTGGACAAGTCCGGCCTGGACAACGGGGCATGTGACACCTTCCTGAGTCACAGGAGGCACCTGCTGAGAGAGCCTGTCTTTTCAGATGGTCCGTTACTGCAGGATTACAATTTTAAAAATTAACTAGCCCCCTTATGAGAGGGAGCAGATTGAAGACAATATGCTGCTTTGTTTTCCTAGTTCTCTACCATTGCAAACAAGGCTCTAAAAATGCTCTGCAGAAATAAATCATGAATCATGCAAGAGAGAGCAGTAAAGTCCAGATGAAGGAGAGGCTGCCGTAATAAGCTCCCCTCAAAACCACAGGAAAGGGACTTGCTGCCAGGAACTGAAGGATAAAGGGCCCTGTAGCAGGCGCCATGAAGTATACAGAAAGATGAAAGACATCTGAGGACTGGGAACACTGGGGAGGGGGTGAGAACCTGCTTACAAGGAGCAATAAGAGGAGGCCAAGAACTTCATCCCGGGAACTGTAAAGCAGCCCTATAACAGGCTTGGGGCATGGCAGATTGGTGGGCCTGGAGGGGCACTTGGAGAACTTCCTTGCAGACACAGGTGACATCCATCTCTGGCACCCCCAGCCTTTCCTCCTCACACCTCGATCATCAGTGTCACAGGGAGGAGAGGTGATCTCAGTCTTCTGACTCGGTCGTCACAAAAGCAGAACTCTAGAGGGCCCAGGCAAGCCACGGAGGTGAGCGAACTCAGCGAGGCGGAAGGAAAACCATTTGTCTGCGTCTCGTGATTGATGAAAGCATGGGTACGGGAGCAATCCTTCCCTGCCATCAGGAGCCCTGCAGTGTGCGAGGATGACGAAGAGTCGCTGGCACTCAGCAGCCATGTCAGAAGCCAGCAGGGTATGATGGGAGAGGTGGCGAGCTGGATGGCTCACAGTAACGGCAGGGCCGCACCCGACCACCCACTGTCAGCAAAGGAGACCGAGTGCCCTGCAGCCGCCACATCTGATTTCCTTAAAAAGCTACACTAATTTTTCTATGCTGTCCACCAATTAGTGAACTTCCACAGCTCCAGAAGCAGCCTTGATTGGGGGGGGGGAAGTTACCACTGTTGGAACTGATAAGCACAGATATTTGGGGCGGGACAGTGGCCGGTTTCTTAGATTTCCTATATTAAGCTAAATCGTGCCAACATTAAAGGCAGAGCTGTGCCTGGTGCACAGATCTGTAGGCAAATGCTTGTCACTTTCAGATGCAGGCATTGCTGAACTGTGTCCTCAGATGAATCAATCACCGTGAGGAAAAGCCCCAACTGTCCATGCCTTGATAACTTCATTTTCTCAGACCTCTGGGAAAAACCACCACGCAAAGGTATAAAGTCAGGAAAAATCGACTTCACACTAACAGAGCAGAGGCCAACCACAGGTTGACCCAAAAGGAACAGGCTCGACTAGAGAAAAGGAGAGATGCCTGGCACCGATCGTGCGGCGTTTAAGTAACCAGGACCACTTTGAGGAGTAGGTTCTGATTCAGAGAAAGAAGAGCTCGGTGTGGATTTCACATAGTAATCTTGAATAATTAGATAATTGAAGTTAATCTCTTTGAGCCTCAATTTACAAATCTGTCAATGTAAGGGAGGAAATAATTTGTACTGTCACATGAAATAGTAGGTGGCACATACCTGACTCTCAATAAATAGTAGTTTTTAAATGATTATTGTTGTTATTAATTGTCCTTGACTCATTCCCTGCTTTATTATACAAAATTTTAACTCAAATATTCTGTAAAAGGCTATCACTAAAAATTATCCAATCACGGGTTTAATTTCTCTTTCATATATATAGAGACTTGCAATTCCATATCAGAAAAAGCACCTTTCAATGATCCTTTAAAATAGCTTGTTGTGAGCGTGCAGAGATTCACTCCACGGATAATATTCTTTCAATTGACTTAGAGATGTGAAGGTAGACTTGTTAAGGGAAAAAAAGAATCTATAAAGGCTGCACTCATTCATCCACCAGATATTTATGGGGGAGCATCTCCAGAATCAATGCAAAGTACAGCAATTGCCCTAAGAGCTATGGGGGAAAGGTTGTGGGGGTTAGAAACAGAAAAACCCAGTAAAATTTGTTAATTAAAAAACTAAATGTGAATTCAAAAGGAGAATGTGGAGTTCGAGGAAAGGGGAAAGGAACGACAGGAAGGAGAACACAGCACCAGGAGAGGCTCTGGGAGGGAGGCAGCCTTCCAGCTGAATCCTAACAGAGAGGTCAGATTTTAACACGGGGGAATGGAGGTCTTCTACACAAAAAAGATAGAGACCGAAAAATTCTACGTGCCTATGGGGAGCAGCAAGTGAGGCTGTTTCGATGGAGCAAAGGGGGCATGAAAGTGAATATCTGATTTGATATTGAAGAAGTAACTAGTAGAAACCTCAAATATGACCTGAGCATTTCAAACCTCCTATGTCAGAGAGGAAAAGTCCCTAACATCCTTGGCAGAGACGGGGCATGATCAGGAATGGGCTTCTAACGTAGGTGTGCCTCGTGGGAAGGGGACAGAGAGCAGATGGGAGATGAGGTGATCATCTAGGTGAGAGGGGAAAAGATAAACTAGCAGAAAGGAAGTGGGGTGGGAAGGACTGAGAGACAAGGAGGAGTTCGCTGAAGACCAATCAAGGGATTGGATGTGCTGGGCCAAGGGGGTAGAAGTCGAAGTTGACTCTGAAGTTTTAGATCTAAATGCCTCCTAAGAAGAATCTGTAGTTAACTGAATTAAGAACACAGAATAAAGGGCAGACTTTTCTAGAAGAACTGATATGCTTAGTTTGGGATGTGTGGAGATGTGCAGCACGCAAATGAAATTTAAAAGAAAAACAAAACCTTTAGTATTGAAAAAGTTTGGCCCTGGAGATTGAGAAGGATAGAGTTTTAGAAATAGAAGGTAAGGGCTATTAGCCTTGAGAAAACCTCAGATTACTATGGGAGAACATGAAGGAAAGGAGACAAGGGCAGGGTCTTGAGGGCCGAAACGAATTTCATGGGAAGGAGTCAAAACGACATCCAGAGAAAGGGCAGCCTGAGAGGTAGGATGAAAATTGGTCCAATGTCTCCAAAGTCTTTGAAAACGAGGTAGGCAGAGAGGCTGTACAGACAAGACCAGACCTTAGGGAAGGCTGTGCTTTTGCCAGTGCAGTTCCTCTGTCTGGAATGCCTCCCCTGCCCCTGCTCCCCTCCATCCAGCCAATTCGAGTTCATCCATGAGGATCAAGCTAAATGCCAACGCCTATGTGAAACCATCCTAAGCCATGTCCTAAGAAAGTCAGCTGTGTTCTCTCTCAAAGCAGTCATATGGTAGACATTTTCTACATGCTTTTGATGTGTGCCAGGGCCAGTACTGAAAGCTTAAGAGAAAGATCAGCCTTGGTCAGTAGAATGATATTTTTTTCCAAGACAGGAGAGGACACCTCGGGCTCAGTATCTAGGACCTGCTGGCTTTTCCCGGGCTTCCAAATCATTTGAGATCAAAGAATTAAAAAACAAACAAACAAACAAACAAACCCTCCAAAGCATGAAAACAGAAAAACAAAAATAATAAATGTTTAAATATCTACAGAAGTTATATCGAATAGTCAACTGTAATTCAAGTCTTCTATAACCATGTGCAAATGTGATTTAATGTGGAATGTGAGAACATTAAATACATACATAATACGCAAAACCCATTTGATATGGTTTAAAGGTGATGCATCCATCAGGAAGTAGTGACAAGGGAAGTAACAATGCCTACTTTACAGGTCACTTTATGTCATGAATGTACAACCCTGAAATAAAGGTCTGAGGTTACGGCAAACTGAGAAACCAATCCAGTAAAAATGTTCTTTTCCTCAAGCCTGGTGTGACCTTCAACTCGTCCTTGTTTCCCAGTGACTGACATGGAGGCAGCGCTACCAATCACGCCCTTGACCTTCAAGAACAAAGAACGGTCGTCTACGGTCCTCCCAGTCCAGTGACCTCAGCCAAACCTCCCAAATGAGTATTTATTATGAAATGTAATTTCTTAATAAATGGATGTAGACAAAACAAATTCTCAATATCCCACAAAGAGTAATTATGATGTTTTCAGAAGCAAGCTGTGACTTGCCACAAAACTTACCATGCAACTTCCAGCCTATAGCAAACCTGCATCTTTAGTTTTGTTGTCTTTGTAAAACACATTATCAAAGTCATAGCAAGACAGTTGCTCAGAAGAAGGGATGTTTAGGTGACGCTCTAAGGGAACGTCACAGGGTGAAGCAATCGGAAAGGTAAGCAGTGTCTTTTCCTTTAAAAAAACTTCAATGGAGTGTTTCTGAAGTTACTTGCAGATGTAGAAATTATTAAAAATGGATCTACATGCACAGAATATAATCTCATTTATGAAAATGACAGTCTCAAATCCTACTTTAAACCCATTTTCAATATGTGGAAGTTGTTTCTGAGCATCTCTGTCATATTAGGAAATTCTCATTAGAATTGAGACAGTCTCTGGAGAAAATGAACTTTCTGAAGTATCCCATTGGTGCAAAAATTATAGGCTTTTTAAAAAATGAACGTTGAATTTTCTAAAATATATTTAAATAAAATAGGCACAATCATATATATTCAATGTATATAAATTTAAACTATATACAGGTTTTAATATAATTACGATATAATTTTATACTACATAGCTGACATTAGATCAATGCCTCTACATAGGCATCTTTCTCTCTCTGATTATTTCCAATGAAAAAAACTCACGGTGTTTTATTAATGTGTCTCGAAGAGAAAGTCAGGCAACTGCCTTCCCTGGCAATCAACCGCTGCCATCTTATTTCCAAATTTTCAACGTGAAATTGCATTTATGAAAAGCAGCAGCCGTGGGGGAGGAGAGGGTGTGTATTACAAGAAACCGAAGTGAAGAGGCAAAGATAAAGTCGGAACCCCCAGTGACCACTCGGAGGGGCAAATATGAGGCCAAGCTTCAATTCTGGAATAATCAGGCATCGCCCCGATTCTTACGTGCTTTTCTGAAAATAAGGATGCGCCCCAGAGTACCTCCTTTTCTGAACAACAGCGAAGAATCAGGAATAGATGTCAGCCTCCTCAGACTGCTGAGAAGTTGGCTGTGGAGCAGCATTCACGCAGAGTGACAGGCAGTCGGGCTGGCCGTCAGTAATTGCTCCATTTGCACCTGAATGGTTCTCTCTGCTGAGCTCCATTTTGTCAACTTCTATTAATGATCAACAGGCTATGTACAAGGTACTCGCTGTGCTTTTAAAACTTTTTAAACTACTTAGAGCCACTTACACGTTTGGGAAGAATTCCATTTGCAGAGACCAAGCTATTACCTTAATTGGGTGAATATGCATTTTAAGGATTATATGTTAATGAGACCAAGTCAAATTTGGTCATTTGAACAACTGAGCAGGCATGCTAATGCTGGGGCTCTGTGTATGAAGGGAAGTTCTTAACTGGGTCACTGATTTGCATAATTAAAGTAATTCCCTTGGTGTTCTGCTTCACTCTGACCATAAAACTCACTGGACAGTGGAAGAGGGTCTGCATGTCAATCAGAGTGATGACACGCCTTGACCCTTCCTGGGCTGCTGTTGTACTTTCGGTTACCTGCTTGTGGCGGGGAGGGTGTCCTGAGATGTTAGATCTCTGAGAACTTTTCTCTTGTGTCCAGTTCGAGGAAAGACAGAGTCAGAATCACTACTTCCACCATCTCGAATATGCTCACTTCACTCAGAGAAATGGTACGGAAGAGAGGCCAAAAGCCTGGACAAAGCAGGAGTTAGGAGGACAGGTTTCAATCTAAGCCTTGTGGCTACCTCGGCTGTGTAAACACTAACCAGACATGTCCCCTCTCCAGTCCTCAGAAGACTCCCAGGCGGAATGATCAGAGGACCCAGGGTGAGGGTTAAGGGAAGAGTCTAGATCAGCTTAAGGTCAAACCACTTCCTAAAGCTCAAAGGTGGCTGAGCTCATGAGAGTACGTTTGGGGAACTATGCTCAAGTTATTAGGATGAGTCATAGGAAAAGACTTTTTTTTCCAGGACAAAATAAATGCCATTTATTTTGTTATTTAGTTATAAAGTGTGTGTTTCACGGGAGTGTCGGCTTTCAGTCTCCTCTTCAGTTGGGGTGGGTGGTCAGACAGGTCTTAGAGCTTCTCATGCTGATCCCTTTCGATACATTCTATTTCCACGTCAAATGTTGGTGTTACATAACAATGTTATAAGTAAAACCTTGTTTCACATTTGATAGCTTGTGAACTGTTTCAATACGTTTAAACATGGCCCTATCTCCTTGGCGTCCAACACATGGCACTATGCTATTTATTCTCCCATGTGCTGTCTA
Organism: Eonycteris spelaea; assembly: GCA_003508835.1. NCBI lineage: Eukaryota > Metazoa > Chordata > Mammalia > Chiroptera > Pteropodidae > Eonycteris > Eonycteris spelaea. The sequence continues at coordinate 976,960 of PUFA01000037.1, forward strand.
TTCCTTTTCTAACTTCCTAACTGGCTTTTCTTTGTTGGCTGCTTGTTTTAGGGTATTTCTCAAGGTTCAAGCCGAATTCCTCTTCTCTGCCCCTGAGACACCATCCGTTTTCACACACATGACCTTCACATTTTTATCTCACCCCTTGACCTTTTCCCTAAACTCCTTTTCTACCATTCACATTGCCAACTGGACACTTGGTACTTAATTTTCCAGCATCACCTCAAACTCAACAATTTTATAGCCAAATTCATCATTTCCTCTCCCTCCTCCCTTAGTCCCTTGCGGCTCCTCCTTCCGACTTTTCTACTTCGGTTAATAGCATCATCATTCTCCCAGCAATCTAAGTTCAGTATGTTTCCATCATCTTGGACTCCTCTTTCTCCCTTGTTTTCCACATTTCATCAGTCATTAAGGCTTTCTAATTATTCCTTCATAATTTCTCTCCACCAACAATGTCAGAGAATGGAGGCCGTAGCTGGATAATTTACTTATTATCAACTGAATACACTACTTCACTAGCCCAAGGAACGCTCAGATAATTTCCTCCACGTTCCGTGTCATTTGTGCCTTAGACGTTCCTCTTTGAGTGGCAAGAAATATTGAATTCAGGAGTGTCAGGTAAAAAAAAACAAAAAACCAAGTAAACAAAAGCTTCTCTGTGGCTGTTTGACCTGTGGCTACTGGGCTAGGGGTCTGAGGTAGAGAGGGGCTTTGTACAGTTTGCTTAGGGGATCCAGATCTTAAATTTTCAACATGAAATAAATGAGAGACCCCAAGGAATTCCAAGGAAGAGCAGAAAACTCTACAGAGAAAGATAGATTTGGCCCTGAGAGCCCAGTTTGCTACAATCTCAAACATTATTTTAGCCCTCAGGACAAAGAAAGTGATGAATTGCAACTGTCAAAAAGTCAAAATAAAAAAAACTCTACTCCATTTTCTTTTCTACTTCTTTCTGAGATGAGGTAGAGGTATAAATTGCTAATTTTGGACAGGGTGGATGAGAAAAATAATATAAAATTTGAAATAAGTAAATTCAAGTAATTAATTGATTGGGAACGGTGCCAATGTGACCGTGGGCACAATGGAAGTGTGGTCGCCATGGAGACGTTTAGCACCCGTAGGCTTCAGCAATTTGTTATAAATTGTTGTAATAATCAAGTATACCTATACTGCATGGAAAGATTATATGGAAAAATTAGATCGGTGGAGACAAGGGCTAAGTATATCCATATGTATGTGAGGGAGCGCACTGATGGGTAAGTTAGCAGAACCTCGTAGCCCAAGCAATGACCAGAACCTTCGTGCCCTGGCATGCTAGTCCTCACGGGGAGATGAGACACAGAGGTTCGGAGAAGGGAAATTCATACCAGACTGAGTTGGATTTGAGATTTTTCCTCTGCAATTACCGCATTACTTAATTTTTAGGCTTCGATTTCTTTATCTCTATGTAATGGGAATGAATGGTAATGTCTATGTCATAGGTTGTGAGAATTTAATGAAATAATGCATGGAAAGCACTTAGCTTTAGTAAACCTCGGTAAGAGCGCGATGACTCACCGTTTTGTTATCAGCGTTACAATTTCATTTTTGTGTACATATGCATCAGGAAATTAAGTCGAGCTGTGGACAGTGCTATTGGCTTAGACAAATACTTGTACTCCTTAACCTAGGGTCATGCACACGTCAGTGGAAAACGGACAGACGTTGGCGAATGTTGCTTTGCGAGTTGGTCAGTGTTTTATTAGCTGAGTTCAGAGCTCTCCTTGTGCTTAGGCACAAGAGTGTAGTGTGTCCGAACAACCTACCACACATTTTGGCAAGTTCTCTTCCGTTTTTTGCCCATCACTTTGCTACAGCTGCATGTGCTAATGGAAACATGATGCTCATCAGTCCTAAGTCTGAGGGTGAGTCTCATTTGAGGCAGACAGCCATGGGTGGTGTCCAGCCAGGGGCAGTTCTCCCCGACATCTGCGTGAGCTCCTATGGTTCTCGGGAGGGAGAAAAGCGGATGAAAGCAGCAACGCGCCCCACCCGAACTGCTACAAGAAGTTCAAAGGGCACGCCGACTGGGAACACGGGGCCCAGCAGAGAACGGGGTCGGGGGGGGGGGCTCCTCCCGTGTTTCTCTCTAGTGAGATGGAAGGGGTGGGGGATTCGCTTTTCGGGGGCAGTGTGAGGACACGGAAATCGTAATCACCCAACACTGCGAGCAAGCTGCCGGAGGGGAGCCCGCGAAACTTCGACATTGCATAAGGAGAAGGCTTACAAGAGGTTAAAGAACTTTCTGCAAATTATAAGTACATTTATATTATTATTATTTATTTCAGAGATCAGAATTCATTAAAGCTAAACGAGCAGTTAATGGGCTGCTTTCTGGTTTATTTCTGTGTCATCATTAAATCTGAGAGTGGGTACATGCCTTCTCGTAAGTACGCTGGAAGGCAAAATGGCTTCGGTTGTTTCTTCTTTTTTGTACTTATTGTTATTGTTTCATTAGTAGCCAATGAATTATTCCTAATGAATTATCAAAGCCACTAATGATATCTGGGTTCCTCCTTTCCGCTAACTAGCTTAAGTATAGAAAATTTGTATTTTCTAGAAAACTTTTTTTGTCTTTTTTCTTCTGACTTCAACTGACCTCAGATGGGCCCCTCTCACCTCCAATGAAGGTTAGAAGGAGTGAGGAGGCTTGTCACCTTGGTGACAGCTCTTTCCTGCTCCCACCCAGCACTAAAGGAAGGGGCTCCAGTAAATCAATCAAGTCAACACGGCATGTCCTGTTCTTTTGTGTTTTCATATACAACTTAAATTAGCTTTAAGTTCCCCAAGGGTAGGAATAAAGTCTATTTTCAAGCTGTGTTCAGGACCTAGCACCTTGCTTAATCAATGTTAAATAGTAACAGGGCGTTTAATTGGCCTACTTTGAGAGCATCAGATTAAATTATTCTGCTAATTAATTGGTTGATCTCATATTTCACTTATATTGTCAGGTTATTATTTTTCCCTTTAGGGCTCAAGACACCACTGACAGTTCAAATACTCCTCATTAATTACCATGTCTGAGATTCTACATAATCTTATTATAATTATTTTGATATCATATTTACTGAGGACCAGCAAGTACTAGGGGCGATTAAGAGCAGAGAATTAGTTTCAACTCCTTTCACTAATATGTACACCAGATTATTGCTCAGAATCCAATGGAAGGTTAACTTGGCTTGGCAGAGGAGAGCCTGCAATTAGGTTAATTGTTCAGACATTAAAATAGTTCTATGTAAGTGATCAATAAGCATTTTATAACATTGGATCAAGTTTCTTTTTCACCAGCCAAATGTTTCCTGTTAATTGGCTTATCCTATCTTCCTTAGGTGGCTGTGATATATATAACTAAACCAATCACTACATTTTAAGAGGGAACTGGGCAAACGACTAGTTTTTAAGAGAAAAGGAAGCAAGAGACAGAAGGTTTGAAAGTCAGCACAGGTCAAATGGTTCAAGGAACTGTGAGTATTTAGCCTCGAAAACAGAAGAGTAGGTGACATACCTAAAAGCTACATGTGACATTTAAAGAGCTTATGTAGATTAAAAAATGCATTAATTTCAAGTAAGAGAACCAAGTCCAGTGGGTTACAGAGGGGAAAAAAATTTGTGCTTTATAAGAAAAAAATAAACAAAACGTTAGAAGAATATATACATCGGTGACTCTTATATAGTCTCTTGTCACTCAAAAAGGTGTTAAAGAGGCTAGAGTATTTTTAATTCAACAGATCATTACGAACGCCTATTATGTGAGATGCATGTGTAAGGAGAAGTGAACAAGTCACAGTTCAGGCTGCTGAGGCGCTTAGTTTTGAGTGTGCATTGTAGTGTGTGTGTGTGTGTGTGTGTGTGTGTGTGTGTGTGTGTGTGTGTGAGAGATGGTCTGGGGGCTGGAACAGGAAATAAGCAAACCACTGTGCCTCTAGGAATGGGGAGAGCCCAGCTGCGATGCGGGAGAGGTGAGGTGAGGTGGTGCAGGTCTAAGCATCCAGCGATTTGTGGGCAGGGAGGAGAGTTGAGACTTTAATCTAAGTGCGGAGAGAGCCTTTAGAGGGTTGTCAGTAGAGAAGACATGATCTCCTTTGCACTTTTAGAAGATCGCTCTGTCCTCTGTGTGGAGAATGGATTATGGTGGGAAGAATGGAAGCAGCGAGACTGGCCAGATGGCCAGTGCAGTGAGACAGGTGAGATTTAGGAGAAGTCCCACAGGTGGCCTTGCTGTCAGATAAGAAGTGACATGAGGGAATGGGTGGAAGATGATGCCTGAGGTGCCTGGAACAGGGATTCTTGCGTTAGTGGGAGGTTGGAGACAATTGTCTCTAAAGAGTCTTTCGACTGTGCCCTTTTATGGTAAATGTTGGGTGTGGCGACTCCATGGCTACCATGTTCTTTCTGCTAAAACACAAGCACCAAGGTGAGCACCAACATTGACCATGGGACTGAAAGAGAGCACCGCACCTATGAAGGCTGAGGTGTTCTACTGTTTCCCTTACTGCTAACCTACTGTTTCCCTTACGCTAGCCTGGAAACTAATCAGAGTGCAATAATTATCTGGTGAAGGAATACCAGGATGAGAAGTCTGTAAACGTACATTTAAAAAATCTGTACTTGCCATTCGAACTGAGTCATCCCCACGGTATCCACCTTGCTCTTACTATAATGAGTTGCACTTGGTGACAGTACAAAGAAGGAAGCAGTCACTTACATATGTAGGTTTTGACGCTTAGCAGCTGAAATGGGTCAGAATGCTCCCTTCTCAAACTCACAAGCCTTGCAGTTGTCTTTTTTCGTACAGTTATGCCCAGTCTTCCAAATGAAGAAAAATTAAAGTGTGTGGCTCCACTGTCTACCCTGAAGAGATGCCAGCGCTGCTTACGAAGTCCCCTGCCCTTACGATCCTCCTAGGAATCAGTCCGTCCCGTCAAGGTCTCTGCATTCCTCCCTCTCAATCATTCTAGATAACTGCTTCCTGGTTTTCGGTCTTTGTGAAATGTTTAACTACGGGGCCATTTCCAAAGGCCCAGTGGTGGCCTTTCTAGAGGTTTCTGTGCCTGTTCTTCCCCTTTCCTTCTGTCAATCATCGGACTGCTTCCTTTGTTTCGCCTGGTCCGCAGAGTTTATTTGCCCCTCTCGTACCACAAGGCAGAGGGGAAAATAAGAACCCAACACTAATCGTAACTCTCGACAAGCAGAAGTTGTTGCCAAGGCAACCAAACCAGAGAGTCTTGCATCCAGCTATCACAGTGCAAAGGGAGGTTCAGATTAGATTCCTTGAGGGGCAGGAGGAACCCTCAGGAAAAAGCTGACCTGATCCAGGAACCAGGGAGTTGCCATTCCAAGTGATGTCTCTTTCCCTTTCTCAATAGAGAGGAGAACTTGCCAGAAGCCCCAGAAGACAGGCAGGCTGGGTAAACTAGATGCGATTTCAAAGGATCTTGTTCAATTAATCTGACTGCAGATAGATCAGAACGGTTGTGCCTCTGGGTACAAGCAGAGGAGAGAGAAACTTCAGGGCAAGGAGACGGGAGGAAAGGGGACAGGGCACCAAACACACTTCTGAACCACTGTGTACACCCGAACGGGATTGCCTCTCTGTATGCAGTGTCCCGGATGTCACGGGCACGACATAGACTTTACCTCCCTGGGCTTCCAAACACCGCTGCGAGCTGAAGATCAAGGACAGGGATGATTTTGCAGATGGGAAAACTGGCACTCGAAAGCAGCGCATGTGCCAAGGTCCCCTCGCTCGGCAGTGGCACGGCCAGGAACAGGAGGCAGGGACAAACGACAACGGTACATTTCTTTTGTTGTCGTTATTGCTTCTTCACATCTTTCCTGCTGGACTGAGATCTATTTCCAAAAACGACTTTCAAGAGCCGAAGTCTCCCCTTCTCCACAACACAGTGGGCTTGCGCGCCCCGAAAGCAGCTGTTTAGGCCCCTGACACTAGGTACTGAGGGGGGTCAAGGGCGGGCTTGGGGGACGGCGGGCATCGCATTCCAACCCCCAGACAGTGCTCAGCTGCTCTGGACTTTTCTCTCCTGGTTTAGTGGCAACACTTTTAGAAGATTCATTTTGATACCTCTCCAACATGTGGATTCTCAATCTGGGAATCTTAATCAATCAAACAAATGTTTATTGATTGCCTACCACGTCCAGACCTAGTGCTATGACCGAATGACAAATGCTACCTGTGAAACGCGTGTGCAAAAACTACCGTGTCCGCCACAGAGCCCTCTGCAGAAGGAGTACTGAAACATGCAGTGAACAGTAAGAGAACACGCGGAAGATGAAAATTAACATGCCACCGACCCAATGGCAGTAGCAGAGAGTGCAGCAGGGCTTTGAGAAAAGTGGAGTGAAGTCGGGGAGCCTTGATCGAGGAGGGGTCCTTGAGCCATTTGTCAGAGGTTTGTTCTCTGCGTGGACTGGGCCGGTGCCTGCGCACACACCATTCGCCCTTCACACGTGTTTTAGTGAGAGGTCTTAGCACACCGTATTGTAAATATCTAGTTCCCTTCGTGGTCTAGCTCCTTCCCGAGGCTCGGTCCTTCGGAGCAGGGCCCACGCTCCACTCTTCACTGTATCCCCAGTGCCTAGCTCTATGCCTGGCACGTAGTAGGTGATCACATGCAATGAATGAGTGGACGGCTGAAGGTCAATCAATAAGGAATGTCCGAGGTGATGAAGATGAGGATGATGATGATGATACGAATATGAATAATAATCTCTAATGCTGGCTTCCATGCAATAAGAATTCACACCTGATGTTTAATAAATAAGTGTGAACTCTAAGTTCCACGCCGTACAGAAGGTCAAGGTTTGAGGGGTTTAAGTCTCGGCTCTGCCTCTTACTACTGGCCTTAAGTCAAGACTCTAAACCCCTGTTTCCTCCTTTATAAAATCAAACAAAACGATCATATTTACCTCGGCAGTTTGGTACGGATGAAATTAAATAATACATGCCAAAAGTGTAACGCAGTGCACACGTCTCAGTCATTATTGCCCCCCTGTAGTGTAATTTAGTGTATCATTAATTTACGCCACCCGTTACATGCTTTTCCCAGTAAAGCAGTGTTGTAAATCATAGGCCATTTAAGGCTGATCGGCCTCATCTTAAGATAAATAAGCCAAAGTTGACGTAAAATGATTTCTCCCAAGGTCCGGCAGCCAGGAGTAGAGGCAGGATTCTGACTGCTGGCCGGGGGCCCCCCCACGAACCCGCCCCCAGAGGGCTCCGTTGCCGGCCAGTCTCGCGAGGACGGAAAAGAGCAGGTGCCTTTCACCTGGCCTGCGCTCGTCATTCCGCATCACCGCATCGGAGCCCATTCCGCAGCCCTCCTAGTCTCAGCCTCACGCAAGGCCAGATGCCGCCCGTCTTTCTCGAAGGCTGCGGCAGCGCTTGGCCAGCCTCCCAGCTCCAGTCCTCCCCTCCCACCCCCGGTCCTGTCCAAGCTGGACTCTGGCGTCAACTCAAACTCCTCAAGCGTCGTGCGAGCAGGTGACTGCCCTTCGCGGGCGCTTCGAGACGCTTCTGAGTGCTCCTTTTCCTAAAAGCCCCCTTCGTGGAGTTTGACCGTCTTAACGCCCCCCCCCACTCTCGCCGAGGCCCGGGTTGGGGGGTGGGACCACATCTGTTACCACTTGCCCGCCGGCTCCTTGCATAGTGCCGGGCCCCCACTGGATCCTCGGTATGAATTATCATGGTGAACCCTGCGAGGTAACTGCCCGTCACGCGTCTCCTCTCGGTTGTACACACAGGGTCCCCGCAGAGCTTACACCCCAAGCTTCTACGGACTAGAGCCTACGACACTAGGTACAGGCAGTGCTCCCCGCGGGTGGTTATTCATGCGATTTGTCCTTCTTCTCTGTCCTTGTCACCGCACCTCGTTCACCACCTCCATCCCCCTTCCCCGGCCTGGCTGCAGGGATCCTCACACCTGCCAATCCTGCCTGGGCTTCCACTGCCCTTACCCTTTGCACACAGTCACCAGGCCCATCTCTCGTTTAGAACTGCGCCCAGAGTCCCCTCGGCAGCAGCCACAGGCACTGAGCACCTGCCACAGACAGGTATTAGTACTAGATGCCAAGAAAGTGATGTGGTGTGTGTTTTCGTCCCTGCCTCTGGGGACCTTGCGGCATAGCTGGTGATGCAGGAAGTGGGTGTAAAATAGTTACATGGCTTATGAAGTCTTTCCATCTGCGGGCGTTTCTCTTCCTCCTTCCACGTGATCGACTCATACGGCCTGAGCCAGCTGCCCACTGGCATTTTCACGTCTGTGTTCCTTTTGTAGTGTGCTTGTTGGTGAAGGTTTCTCCGAGTGTGTCACTTATGCTCAGAGCTGTTTCGGGACAGCTCCCTTGCCAGAATGGAAGCTGGAGGGCTGTGGCGATTAGGCTCCTTCTATCACTCCACAGATGCTACACGCAGGGGCTTTCAAGGAAGTGCTAGAGATGCGGACTAGCCGAAAGAGGTCATATGGGCCAATTGTGTGTTTGTGTGTGTGTGCGTGTGTGTGGGGGGGGCGGGGATCTGGAAGTACTGAGCTCAACTAGAATCACAACGCTACCTCTTCAAAAGGATGTCTATCAGCATGGATAAAGGGTTCCACGACTTAACACCTAATGAGAAGTGACCACACATACAACCACGGACCTAGGGTCGCAAAAATGGCCAGACCCCTCACACCCCACCAGCCCCACGATTTTAGCTCAGTGCCCCGGGAATCGCTTTCCCCGTTCCCTTCTACATTTGTGCAGAATATGCTGTCTCTTCTATGCTCTTCACCCGTGACATGTGCTACGTCTTATTGTCGATCTGTGCATTTATTGAAAATATTTGTCAAGTAACTCTCTGCACTATCTGCTGATAATACTGTTGTCAGTCTCTGCTCTTAAAGAACTTACTGTCTAATGAGGAAAACAAGCAGAAGCACAGAAAATCGCAAAGGAGAAGGTCAGAGGAGGCATAAGCCAGGACTGGCAGGTTCCTCGAGAATGTAACCTTGAGGTTTGACCTGAGGAAGAGCAGGTCTTTAGAGAGATGCTCAAAGAAGAAAGGGAAACAAACACTCGGGTATGTAAGACCGTGCAGGGCGCATACCTATTTTATGCGTATTTCTTGTATCACCAAATACATCATAAGGTTCCCGAAGGCAATAACTAATACTCGCTCACCATGTCGCTTTCTTGGCACTGAATACTAAGACCTGTCTATAACAGGCACTCGGTACCTACTGGTTACCGCTAAAGAGAATCCCATTTCGATGTGCCGCAGGTGTCAAACCCTGAGGAAAACCCTGGCCCTCAGATGGGATATCTCACTAGTCCACTTGGCTGAGTTGACAAGAAAGTGGTCAGGACAAGGTGATGGGGAATTCCACCATCCTTTCTTCCTCAGATAGTCTAGAACTCTTCTGCATACTATGGTGGCCGGAGACCAGAACCCCACCCTGTCTCGATACTCAGCCCTACCTGGCTCTTCACCGAGTCGGCCCAGAATGCTCTGCTCCACTCCCAGCCCATTGAGGGCAAACCACTCAGATGATTTACCCCCAAGCCAGTGATGTAAACTTCAGAGAACACAGATTTTAAAATGCATGACTTTTCTGAAAATGCCCGGATAGCGTAAGCTGTAAATAACTAATATTCAGCCAGTAAAACACATGCTCTGATTGGTGGGATCTTGGCTCTTAGGAGATTCTACGCATAAGTCTCTGATGTCTCCTTGCAAAGTCATCTTCAGGTGAGCTAGGAAATCCATTGAGGGGCGTGGAAAAGACAGGAATGGGGACAGCTGGGAGTGACTGGGATGGGAAAGCCTTCTTGCGCCCCCTCGCAGTAACGCGGGCTCTCTGTCTACAGGCTCATATTCTTTGTTGCATCATTAAAGACCGTGGCTAACAGTAAGATGACAATGAAAGAAAAAAAGAGAGCAAAGAAAGTTAAAAAAAAAAAAAAAAGGACAGATAAAATGTAGGCTAGAAAATGAAATAAAAGACCAGAAACTTGAAAAGGCGTTTCAGACAACTGAAAGCAACCAGACAAAGGAAAGAGTTAAAATTTGGCCTCAACATTTCAAATGATTATGAGCCGAAAAACAAGACAGAGCAAAATAACTGCTGAGGAAACAAAGAGAAGCTCAGCGCTATCAAGGTAAGAGATTAAGACGTGGAGGTTAAAAGATTATAATAAAGCTAAAATCCAAAGATAAACTGAGGGCTTTTGGGAAATGAGGCTAAGAATCAATAGAAAGAAAGAACAAAGGTGTATGTGGAGGCCACGAGCAGGGCAGGGAGGGAGAGAAGAGAGAGTCCGTGGGAAGAAGGCCAGTGAGTCTGTGGAGGGGTCTGGAACCCTCGGCTTCTGAGCAGAGTGGGCTGTCTGCCCACAGCGTCCCTGTGCACAGTGGAGACGAATGCACCCAGAGTTCCGGGCAGCCATTTCTGCCGTGACCCTTCAGGGTGCTCCTGGAGATGCCACCCCAATGCCAGGTTTCATGTCCACTCTGCCTTTGGGGAAGCGGGAAGGGGTGCAGATCCCCCTGAGCCGAGCGACGGATGACTAACCTGCTCCGATCACACAGATCCCAAGGACTTTGATGTTAACTTCTGCCGGCGGGGGCAGGGGGGGGCGAGAGGAGAGGGGTGGGGAAGCTCTATTCTAAGATCCCCACCTTCCCCCCCCCCACCCCCAGTGCCTGCATCAGAGCCCTGGACCCAGAGTTACGATCTGGAATCCATGACCCCGCCCTGCCGGCAGAGAGCTAAGGCTGCTGTTAATCCCCTAACCACTATTATCAGTAGCTAAACTGTACCCAGTCCACCGAAATCTGAGCCAGGCCAAGGAGGTGCTGTTGGGCAGAACCACTGGGATCCCCCAGGTCCTGTCTCCCAAGTTCTAGCTGTTTTCATCCATTTGTTCCCCAGTCCTGGCTCCTGCTCCCTCTGGAGAAGGATGCGCCTGGTCTCCTGGCCTCCCGCCGTTCGGCTCTGCCTGTCGGATCACTGATTGCACTCAGCATCTTTCTGGTTCTCCAGGGCAAACCTGGATGTCCCCCGTGTGTTGATGTTAGAGCTGCTAACGCTAGGCATGGCAGCTTCTGATGACAACATGCTCTGATTCCGATTCTAGGCAGCTGTCTCTGAGCACTGGTCACGAGGGAGACCGGGAGAGTGTGCGCGTTTGGTGCCACAGAAACCTACCCTGAGGGCTGGAAAACCAAAGCAAAGCCCACGCTGGAGGGGAAAGGAATCGGGAGCATCATATTCCTACGTGAGTGGCAGCCCGATTCATTTTCTAAAATCAAGACGCTGTGGGGCAAGCAAATCCCTTATATTTCTATTGTTCTTCACCCTCAATTAATTCTTTGAAATGTAAAGACAGCACCATGAGAGGACTCTATCCCCGTAGTGCTAACACCGAGAAATCCTGGGAAACGGGAGCTTTTTGTGAGCACTGAGCTGATGTCCGTTCCGAGATGTCGTGCCCGACTTCGCTTCCTGTCTCACGGCCTTAACAGCGAGTTTCCAGAGAGCAGGTGGAGGCTCCCTGAGTGATGCGGTGGTGACGGCATACATCGGTGACGCTGCAGGTGACAGCGTGCCATCCCTGCAGCTCAGAACTCATAAAGCCTGCACGTGGACATGACACTGGAGGGGCCCCTGAGCTCGAAAGTACCAATCTTCCTCCTGATAAACTACACTTACAGACAGAGCAACTAATTAGGTCCCATGTGCTAGATCCAGAGGGATCTGGAAATTCTTGTTTTCTGGGTGACCTGAGGCTGGAGAAAAGAAAGTGCAATTTAATACAGACGACCGAGCAGCAGTGTTTCAGGAGAGGAATCCACGGAGTGAGCCTGGTATGTGAGCGTCAAATGAGCGAGTCAACAGCACCAGTGGGCCGGGCAGGTCCCCCAAAAGCTGTGCTTGGCTAGGAGGGCACCACAGCTTCTCCTGACAAATGGTGACCTCCTCCCGAGATCTAGGTCAAGGGGGAGGGGATAACTTTTGTTCACTAATCCCAATGCTATTTATTTCTCCTGGGGCCGGATTAGTGTCCTTTCAAAGAAAACCAGAAAAACTGTAATCAGCATGTCAGGTTATCAGAGGAGGGCTCACAGCTTTACAATTCAACAAAAAAGCAGTCACCGGAGGGAGGAGTTAGCTAGGAATGCAGCCTGTTCTAAAATCTCCAGGCTCTTCTTTACCCAGAAGCACCCACTCCCGACTTTCAAGGTAGCGCAGGGACTCAGACAGAGAGCACACGCCAAGGCCCTGTGTGGACCTCATCTGAGGTACAATTATATTCAAGTCTAGATTAGAAACAAGTCTGATTATTCACTGGAGTTTGGCGCACACAAACTTGACACGTCAGGGTTTTGACGACACCACCATTTCTCCTTCTGGTTTTCTTTTAGGTAGACTCCAGAGCAATGTCTCATCTTCCTAGTGACTGAGGAAGCCAGCTCTGTTCTGACTCATTTTACAGAACCTGTGCTTGGAAGAGCTCAGATGACTCATCTCCTACCCCCTCAGAACTCAGCGTGGACACACCCAAATTCTGTTGACAGAAGTTCCCTAAACCTCCTCTTCCGTGGGCACGAGAGCTGTCAGTGACTCTCCAACACTTCTCATAGGTCTGAGCACATGGTCCTTCCATACACAGGGATTTTCTATCAGCAGAAAAAAATCTCCTGGTATCATTTCAGCACAATATTCTAATAATTCAGTTTCATTTTTATACCTACTGAACGAGGGTCATGAGGCGAAGAGCAAGGATTCTTAATCCATGAATTAATTAGGGTTGAGGAAAATCACCGAAGATGATAAATGATAAACATCAAAAACAGACCTCAGAAATCTGTAAATACAGGAGAAAAATGATCTGACTGTAAACATTAACTTGAACTCTCCTTTTTAACTCCCGTGTTCTTAAAAAGTCACCCTGATACAGAGTGATAGGAAGAGGACAAGAGAGGTTGAACTGAGGATAGGATGAAGTTCAGGTTCCCACAGTAAGTGACAAGCCAAACAGATGATCGTTTTAGGAAGCCACCTATTGGAATACAACTGGAATATGTCATTTTAAGGAAGAAAAAAAAAGCCAATAATTCGATTTTCTTTTACTAGTGGGAATTCGGCTTGGGTAGCTGTAGGATGGGATTTTTTTTTTTTCTTCAGGCTCACATATTACAGAAAGAGTCCGCGTGAGAGTCACGAGTGTTCTCGTCATTCTTAAAGGAGCCATCAGAGAGAGCGGGCTCGGGAGTTGGATGACGGATACGTAAGTCCTTCTGGCATAACCGTGTGGTGAGGACTGACATTCTGCATGCAGACTGCCCGCACAACCATTTGCATACTAAATGCGTCTGAGCTCGATGTTGCCCCCCAGCCTTAGATCATGTTCTAGGCACCCACCCAAAGGTTCCTCTGCTCTCACCCAACATCTAAAGGGTGTTCTAGTAAGTGTCACACACTTAGACTCCTGGGATTACAGAGCTGAAGGAGACCTTAGCAATACTCTCACAACTCAATTCTCATTCAATGATACTGTTTTTTTCCTCCAATTATAAAACTGACATGCTCATTTTAAGACATATAAAAACAGTATAAAAATGATATACTCTACAATCCAATTATCGGAGTTCTAAATTTCTTTATAGGTTTTTAGGGGGGAGATAGTGTATGTGTATATAAATATTTGCATGTATATATACTGTACTTATATTTCTGTGCATATATTTGTGTGTGAATACATATATATATACACACACACATAGGCATGCATTCACACATGTTTTTAAGTTTAAAAATATAAGATTACAAGTCTAGTTTTTAATAATATATACTTGATGTGAATTTCCCTGCATCAGTAAATATCATTCAAAATCACAGTTTTACAAAATAATTTATTGAGGTGAAATTCACATAACATAAAATTAACCCCTTTAAAAGGAATAATTCAACGGCATTCAGTAAATTCACAATGTTGTAAAATCGCCTAGCTCCAAACACTTCTGTCACTCCGCGGTGAAGTCCCGTACCCATTAAGCGACTTCCCCAATCTTCCCTCCAGTGCCCCGAAATCACCAATCTACATTCCTTCTCTCTGGACTCGCCTGCTCTGCATATTTCACATATAGAAGAGCATACGATATATGACCTCTGGTGTCTGGCTTCCTTCACTTGGCACTGTTTTTTTGAGATTCGCCCATCTTGTAGCATGGATCAGTACTGCATTCTTTCTCATGGCTGGAAAATATTCCAATGCATGGATGTGCCACAGTGCGAGCACCTTTACAGTCACTGACGCACACACGAGCGTTTTCCACCTTTCGGCTATTCCGGACGTGTCTGCACATGGACTTCCTGGCGTGTTTTCAGTTCTTCTGGGCATACACCTAGGAGAAATTACAGGGTCATGTGGTAGTTGCATATTTAACTTTGAAGGAGCCACCAAACTGTTTTCCACAGCTGTGGGATCGTTTTATAATCCCTGCCACCAAAGCACGAGGGCTCCAATTTCTCCACATTCTGCGGCACTGGTTAGTCTGTTTCTTTGTTGTTGTTGTTGTTGTTGTTGTTGTTGTTGTTGTTGTTTACAGCCATCCATTATAGGGGTGTGAAGTGGGACCTTGTTATGGTTGAACCACAACTTCTTAGTGTTGTTGATGACGGGTTTTTCCATAATACATGATCCAGTCCCTGCCTTGTTGTTGGCATTTAGGTTGTTTTGAAATTCTCCCTATTATCAATAACCATGTGACAGAATCTTATATAATACATAACTCTTTAATCAAGTCTCATTATTGCCGTAGCAATGACGAGTTCCTACGGGCAGGCATCCGATTTTGTAGTTGACGAAGATGAGCACAGGGGAGTGAGACCACAGTTGGCATTGCCTATACGTCGCCAGGGCTTCCTTTCGACTTTCCGTAAGACTGCTCAGTGTTTTATATGTCAGACGTCTCGAACACAGTGGATTCTTCAGCACCGGGTCTGATGATCTGTGGAATGGGTGACTCCGACACTCCTTGAGTACAATTTTCACGCATTCTATTTTGCCCTAAAAGGAAAAAAAGGCTCTAAACAGAGCAAAACTCTGTGTGCCATCAACAACTTTATATGCATTGCCTTCGACAAAGGCTGTCATAACTCTCAATGCTGCGTGTGCTGCAGAGACCGAGTGGAGTGGGGACAACTCAGCCGTACCCTGGTCCGCTGCCCTTCCGGGAGCGACATCACTTTCCCACCTGTATGGTGTTCAGGGGGCAGGGAGGAGAATGATGCAGACATTTGTGTTGTCATTGGTAGACCTCTATTTAAATGGCATTTTCAGTGAGGTTCGGATTAGTAAGAGAGTGAGATCCAATGATACATTTTGAAGGTTTTAGTGAGGTCCCAAAAAAGAAATATATCCAGCCCCGTACAGTGCATAAAACTACAGTCTGTTTCCCCTCTAATTGGTAATAAATGTAAATGTTTAGTTATGCCTGACTAGGGAGCTCTGAACAACACATCTGTCTGACGGCTTTTTCAGTCTTCACGAGGGCTCCAGCATTTATACCATCTGTAGCTTGTGGAGGAAGAAAGAGACATAGAGAAAGTAAAATTGAAATTTAGAGAATGGAGATTACTATAAGTACATAGGGAATTGACTCATTCAACAAATATTTATTGAGCACCTATTATGGCCTGGGCACCAGGCCAGAAAAAGAGGATGCTGTTGATTTGAAGGAGATAATAAATACCTTCCCTTCTTGAATGCTAAATCAATGATGGCGGGGGAAGGGGGTGTCGGGCAAATGGAAATAAAAATGACAAATTTATTATCAAAGACACATACTGGAGAATGAGGCATAGGCTGAGGTAGGGATGGGTTTCCTAATAGTAAACCTCAGATATCAACAGGCCTACCTGCCCAGACACAGGTAGCACCAGGGGACTGCAGGCCTTGACCACAGGGGCCTGACCAGGAGCAGAGCAGGCTCTGTGCAGGTCAGAGGGCCCAGAGAGAAACAGGAGGGTTGGCCTGGCTACAGGTCAGCCTTCCTCTTAAACTCAGTCAGATGAGTAAGGGGGTGAGAGAGAGAGACAGGACATAGACGCAAACACTGGCTCTCGGCCTTGTCTATGCATTAGGGTCACCTGGGAGCTGCAGCAAAAGCTAGACTGAGTCCCCACATCCAGAGATTCTGATTCCATTGAACTCGGATTAGATGTTGGCATGGATACTTTTCTAAAACTCCCCAGATGCTCTCAATGTCGAGAATCACTGCTCAAATAGGGGTTGAGGGGAGAGGAGCCCCCACTCACACAGCCCAGGAGATACAATCATAAATGAGGGACAGCCCCTGCCTTCTGGGCTCTCTCATCCTCCTGAGAGAGGTCATGAAAGCAACCACGATGCTGTGTGCCCAGTGCCACGGGCACTCAAGGGTGGACAGACCACGGGCGTGGGGTTTCAGAGGCTTTCCCAGGACCACAGCTGGCCTGGGTTCGGAAGATCACCCCGACTGCTGTGGAAAAGGCGTAAAGAAAGAGAGAGGCAGGCAACCGAGAGGCCCCTGCACGGTTACAACAGATCGAGATGGAGAAGAAAGTAAAAAGGAAGCGAGGTAGCGGTAGCGCGGGACACAGGTTGCTTATTAATTAGCATCCTTCAGGGGGCAGACTTGGGACACGACCCTTTCTTCTTGAGAACCGGCAGCCTGTGGTCTGCCTGAGCCTTATGTGTGGCCTCTCCAAGGTGCCTGGTGCTGTGCTGACGAGCTCAGTTTCTTGGGGTCGCACTGAGGATTAGGGGAGAGGATGCCTGTGAACTGCCCTGCCTGGTGCCTGGCGCACGGCACGTCCTCACTGGATGCCGCGTGCTACTGCTGCCGTTTGTTTTGAGAGGCCACGGGAGCTGTGGCAGCCGTCTGTCCCCGGCGTGTTTGCTTGACTGAGCTCTGATTCACCTGTGTGAACGTGGAGACTTAAATGGCTCATGATGGGCTAACAGTTTAGCAGAACTTCCACAGATGCTTTACTCCACGTTGGGGTTCCAACATCCATAACTGGCAAGCAAAGAAAACAAAGCTGTGGGTACCTGAACATTTTATCTTGCTGCGTTTTATTGCTAACTCAACCAACCAGGATTCAATACCAAACAAGTATTTTTTTCCATTTCATTGAATCCTCATAGCTACCCTGTGAGGTACATTTTATAATCCCATTTTACAGGTGAGAACCTGAGGTTAGAAGTTAAACAATATTCCTAACATCGGGCTTGAAGCAAGGCGGGATGAAAATCAGGGCTCCTGGTTCCGTATCTGGCTGTGTTTCAATCACATGACAGCGAGACAGCAGTGCCTTTTGCCTTCAGAGACAAGGAGGAAGAGAAAGGCATGGTCTTAAGTCCTCCAGAAGCTCTGCCTGCAACGCCTTCGTGGTGTGTAGGGATGGGGTTTAACTAGTTTGGGAATGCTTGCTATGCTCTCTATTATCCAGAATAGTCACTATTTCTCATTTACACACATGGAAAAATTCCTTCTTTGAAAGTGAGAGTAAATTAATATTCACATTCTCTACAAACTTATTTTTCAAGAGGTCTACAGGAGACCGTGCAAATGGTAGAAAAATGAGAACTTTCTGAACTCTGAGTCACTTTCCCCCCAATTTAACTGCATGTCATGCCCCTTAGACTAGTGTCTTCATATGTTTTATGTCCCTGCAGACAATCCACAGCAACACCGTGAAGAACACGCATCATAAATTCCTTACTGTTATACTTGTGACTTGCATTTGATGGATGACTTTTGACCAAATGAATGAATGTTGGAGAAGACTGATATTGTTGAATTCAAACGATCTCAGAGATGCTGTGCTTTAGTCAGAGAATAATTTTAGAGGATGACAGCCTTTAAGAGCTGAGCATTTGAGGATCCGGCCGGCTGGAGTCTAACAGCGTAAGGAGAGGATGAGAAGGGAAGAGAGGTGTCATCTCACCCAAGGCCGGTGGCAAAGCCCTTTGCTATGACCATACATGCTCAATGCTATTACTCATCCTAATGTCAGATGGATTCTTTGCTTTGAATCGTTAGACACTGCATGTGAGCAAGGCTACGCAGCATCACTTGTCTTCCAGGCTTGTCCAGAGCTTACCTTTTGGTGACACTTACAATTACTCTCACCTTCCTTTTAAAGAGGCATTTGACAAGGAGATTCAGTATAAAGAGAAGGAAATGGCCGGTCGCTACATATTTCCCCATGACTATCACAAACCAAAGCGTGCCTCAAAGTAGCTTTCTTCCAGTTTGCTGCCTCAATTCCATTCAGTACACATTTCTGGAGGTCATTCTCTGTGTGGGACACTGTGACAGAGACTCTATGAGTTCCAAGGGAAAATGAGTCCTAAGTCTTGTCTTCTGGGTAGAAACACTGTAGTAGAGACTAAGATGGGCACATAAATAACGACAGCACACCTCAGCCTCTGTTGTTCAAGCACACACTGTTAGATCACAAAAAGTTTCATTGCCTCGGCCTTGGGTACATACCTTCCCATCCATCTTATTTCATATGAATTTAGCCACAGATGAGAATGTGAAAGATGGCATTATAGAAGCAAGACAACCACCCCGTCCCCTGAATCCTGCTGCTGCGGCATGAGTAATCGCATTAGAAGTGTTTTGGAAAACAAGGTTTGAAATATAATGAACTATAAAAGATGGAGAACTACGGACACTTTCATTTTGTGATGTAAGGGTATTCTGATGTTATCTTAGGCCTAAGAGTTCCATGTTTAGAACTTGTAATGTTTCAGCCTCTTAAAGGGTCTTTTGGATTGGCAAATGTAGAATCTTTATAATGTGCTGCCCACTTAGCTGGGTCCTAGGAGGTAGGTACCAAAATAATTAAGAGATATTGCCTGACTTTAAGGAGTTTTCAAATACAGAATGGATGATTTCAATAACTCATGTTGGGTGCTCAGGCAGAGAACTGCGTAGGGCACCATCCTAGCAGAAAGTGGGGTGCAGAGCCCTAGCAGAGGGTTCAGAAAAGCTCGCTAGAGAAGCAGTTGCTCTTTGAGGCCTTGAAGGCTAGATTTATCACATGAAGAAGAAAGGTGTGAATGGACGTCCAGGTAGAGGGAAAAGAAAAGGCATGGAAGTGTGCGGTGTTTGGGGGGGATTCTTAGTTTAGTGTTTGTTAGAATTAAGTACAGGTCAGGGAATGGTGGATGTGGCTGGGGAGGTAGACAGGTCAGGCCTGAGGAGGCTCTGGGCCCCATAACAGGAAATTTGGGCCCCTCATAAGGGAGCTGCCCTGAAACTCACCATGACTACAATGGAGAAAATGTGCTTAGATGGAGCAAGGCAGGGGTGGGAAAACAGGGAGCCCAATTCGGCAGCCTACAGCCCTGAGATTATGAAGGCCTGAGCTAGGGCTGGGAAAACACAGGTGAAGTCAGAGCTGGAAGCAGATTGGATATGAATACTGAGGAAGAAGAAGGAGTCTAGAATAACTCAGGTCTGGAGCTCAGATGACTAGAGGAATGGTGGCATCATTTACAGTCACCGGGAATAAAAGGGAAAAGAAGGTTAGAGGCAGGAGAGATGCTAAAGAGGGTACTGGATGTCCAAGTCTGAAATTCAGGGGAGAGGTAAGGGCTGGAAATACAAGCAGGAAACCTGCCTTCCAGTTCTCCTCTCTTAAATCCTAGCTTAGGAAATAGTAAGGCAAGGAAGTATAATACATGTTAAAGGCTGTTTGCTTGGGGGTTGTGGGGGAGCTATTGAAAAGGAGAGTAATGAAAATATTTTAAAATTTTCTCTGCTTTAAATTCTGTATTACAGAAAAAAAAATGCTTTAGACCAAGACGAGAGTTGGCTGTTAATTCCAGCCTGGGAGCATTTTTTTCCCCACAACCTATTTTTGATGTCATTCAGTTTATTTTTAGACACCATTGGAATGAACTTTGGAGAACCTTCCCTCGGAGTTTATCCAGGGGAGGGTGACCTGGAAAGCAAAGTATTTGGAAATCCTTTCACATAAGGATTGATTTAAATACCTACAATATTTATCCAGGAGAAACACATATATCGCCCCCACCAACACAAACACATTTGCATACATAATAAAGACTTCTTCCAAGTATTTAAAGGGCATCACATAGAAGAAATAGATGTACCAAACATATCTCTGCCAGATCAGAGTTGAATATATATGCAGGTAGAATTCACATTTACTTAATAAATAACTATTAAGGATGCACGGTTAGTAGACACTGTTCTAGGTACAAGCACAGGAATCTCCAGAGGACCTAGACAGTTCTCTTGTTCTCTTAAAGTTCATATGCCAGTAATGGGAAGACAGATAATCAACAAGATATGACTGTAGATACTGATAAGTACCTGGAGGAAAGGAGTGAAGTACAAAAAGACAGAGTATGACCAAGGGGAAGAGCACAAGGGTGAGGGAAGACTGCGTGAGACTGGGCGCAGGAATGACTTTCCAAGGGGGGCATTTTGAGATGAGAATATTAGAGAAAGCTCTCTGGGCGGGGCAGACATCAAGTGAAGAGGCCACAGCTCCGGATGGAGCCCGGGCCACCACGGACAGGGAAGTAGCCCCGCGTGGCTGAAGGAACGTGAATGGGGGACGAACTTGGTTCCACGCAGGACGGCAGACCGTTGTGTAAGTTTTACACGGGATTTGTTGAGGCAGTAAAATTATCTAAATTTTACTTTGAACGATCATGCTGGCCACTGGGCACAGAGTGGAGTGTGGAGAAGCTGATGTGAGAGCAGATTCCGGGGGACAAAGGACGGCAGCCGGGAGCACTGTGGTGATGCTGTGATGGGGAGAGATGGGGGGGTCCCGGAGACATGTCATAAATAGAAACGGCAAGAGTTGCTGATGAACTGGATGCCGGGGGTGAGTCAGAGAGGAAAAGGGGGAATTAAGGGTGACGTTTAGGTATTTGGTTTAGGTTTCCAATTGGATGGTGCTGCCGTTTAGTAAGATGGAGAAATAGTGAGAGGAGCGGGTTAAGAGTTGTATTCTGGATATGTGATGCTGAAATCCCCACTTGACTCAAGTGGATAAAGCATGTAGGGAGTGAGATACGTGAGACTGGAGCTCAGAGAAGGGGTCATGGCTGCAGAAGCAAAGATTGGGAGCCATCAACGCATAGATGGACCATGAGCCATGGGGCTGCAGATAGAAGGAAAGAGACCTCAAATCTGAGCCTTGGGGGCTTTCAATATTTAGAGATCAGTTAGAAAAGGCAGAAGCCGTAAAAGGATGGCTAATGAGATTTAAAAAAAAAAAACAGGAGAAGGTAAAATAATGAAAATCAAAAAAAGAAAGTATTGAAAGAGGAAGTCACTTTATTGAGGATAATTCCATAAGAATTAGATTTTTCCTACTGTGGAAGAAATCTCACAGTCCCCTGTGGAGACCTTCGTGCTCCATGTCTCTCCTATTCCATTCTGGATGACAGCCACTTAACCCCACCAGCAGGCGAAGGTCACCCAGACCAGGCCTGAGGCTGCAGAAGGCACAGAGAAATGTTTATTGGTTGTTCAAGGCTTGGCCTCCGGGCTCTCTGGGCTCTTGGAGACTCCTTCCCCTGATGCGGGGTCAACATCTTGTTCTCCTGACATCAGAAATGCTTTCCTTGCTTCCTGTAGGTCTCTATCCTCCATGTAGTTTCTGATTCCTGGTGCCAGATTTCACACCGGGGACCACGGGGACCACGTCCGTCAGTCCTCTGCCAGTGGCCTCGCCTCTTAGTCCTCTCAGCCATCATTACCGCCTTGGTTACTTCCTGATTACAGAATAAGCTCAGACTCACTCCCACGCATCTCCTATAACCAGGGCTTCAACCTTCGCCCAGAACCGCAGATCTTTCCAGATTCCAGAACCTAGTTGCATCTGGTCTAGGACAACTCACAGCACTCGGATCTGGTTAAACAAGCACGAGTGGCCAAGTTTAAGTGGATGGACCACCTGGAATGGGCCTTATCTAAGGGGGACACTTGACCCCGTGTAGACATGTGGTGTGGAAGGCCTTCGAGGGCCCTTCCAACACCCAAGATTCTGTAGTTATTTTCAGATACAATGTAAAGAAATGAATCCTGGGTTCCTTTTCAGAGAATTGTTTTAAAAGCAAACATTTAATGAAATACAGTTACATTTTTTCCCCTAGCATATGACTATTATCATTCTGAAATCCTGTTTTTACACTTCTCTCACATGTTTTGGTTGGGCTGAGGAAGCTTGCATTTTGCTGACAGGATATTTTGCTTGAGGCTAGCATATTGTCATTCAGGCATAATTCCAAATGACAAGATTATACGCCAAAGAATTCTGATCCCTCTGGTCAAAACTGGCCTCCTTATATTTTCTTGCACATAGTAGGCACTCGGTAAGTATTTCATTAATTGGGAAAGCCATTTTAAAAGTCTCTTCCTTGCTGAAGCAAATGGCTCGTGCTGGTGTTCACTGCCAGGCTCCGACAGGGAACGGGGAAAGGAGTTCTGTGCAGCACACTCTGTTTCCTCCCTCATTCACCCTCCTGTTAATATTAGGATGACAAGTTGGTGCTTTCCTATTTGTACCAAGAATGTTGACAAGAAATGATAAATTATAAATTTGGGATATCTCAAAATATTTCTACACTTACCTAATAAATGGCATTAGCTTCGTATGTATGAATGGGACATGGCGGCATGTCACGTTGCCCGGTCCCCTATCCCTGCGACATAGGCTTGCTGTGCCCAGGGTAGGGGAGAACTGATCCTGACGCCCAGCACAAGTCATAAACCAGAGTCCCAGTATTTACATTGCTTGATGCACATGGGGTTTCTGCAACGTTCAGAAGTCCATGCATTCCCCAGCCCTCACTCTCCTGCAGTGTACCACTCCTGTCCTGCGTCATTTCTTTTTGCTACTTGCTGGGGATTTGGATGCTTTTCAAACCTGGTCTAAAACGCGATAGAACAGGAAATAACGGCAGTGCTTATAAATTGTCACACGCGGACTTTATTTGGACTACAACGATGTAAACATCACAATGTTTTCAGACAGAAACAAATGTAAACTATAGCCAGTTTACTGAGCAAACTAGAATGAGAAAGGGACAGGCAGAAAGCCAACTTTTATTCCTTCTCACCACCGCTGACCCTTCGCACTCCCTCTGTGAAACTTCTTCCTTCTCTAATAAGGACTGTTAGGCACATACTTATGTTCCCCATCACTCTCGGGCATCAGTGAAAACCTGGCTTGTAAAGTATTTAAAGTCCAATCTCTTCTGCTATCAAAGCTCCAACCTCTCGACCATCTTAAATGCCCCCGCCCCCACGCCACTGCTGGTCCCACACCTCAGCTGGAGAGTCACCCAGGCCCAGAAGCCTGGAAGGAAGAAGGAAGATGAGATTGGGTTCCTCACTCTTTGTCCACTTCTACTTTTATTTTCCTTCTTTATTTCTTTCTAACGCTCTAAACGTCGTTTCTGCCCCCGTCTTGGCTGGACCAAGGAGAAGAGTGATCAGAGCCAAGGCCATGCTCTCCCTTCGCTGGCTTGTCTGCGTCACGGCATCAGGGCCCTGTGTGTGTCGGAAGCCCAGATTTAAGTGGATCACTTGCGTGGGCCCTTCACATACCTCCTCACTGGAGGCTGCTCTTTGCACATGTCCACTCTCCAGCGGGGCTCTTATGATTCCCTGCCATTCCCTGGATCCTGGCCCATCAGCACACCTTTCTCTCTTGCGGTACCTCACTCTCTAGACCGTTCTATGGAGAAAGTTCCTTTTAAGAAATCTCAAGACTACCTACTTTTTGTGGGGTTCACTTATGGCCCACGGAGGAAAAAGCATTCCGAAGCTGGTGACTTCGGAAGTGCAGGCCATGCCCAACGAAACCCTCTAAGCTCCGCTGCTACCAACCACTCCACAGGGCCTTTCATCTGGAGACTTCTTCAGGTATAGTCAGGTAGGTCCCTGAGCGCCCCAAACTCCAGGGGCTACATAGCAAGTTCCCAAAGTGGGTTATATGAAGCCTTTCCCTCACTGGTTTGAAGTGGAGGAGAAAGCACACATTGGGGGGATCGCAGACTGGCGCTCCCAAGATCTCTCCCTCCCTCACTCCCAGCTTCTCCTTTATTGCCTGGAGTTGGCTGATGGGCTAATGGGCAAAACAGGTTTTGCCTACGTCTTCCCAGGCCCTGCACAAACGATACCAGACCTCACTTCAGAATTCAGGGGGACTACTGGCCACCGACCATTCTCACCTTTAGGCCTGAGCAACGAAATTGAAAAAGTAAGCACCCCTGAACATCCTGAGCTCTATAAAATAAGAACTCTCCTACAAAAGCCAACTAACCCGTTTGCTTCGATTTTGGATCCCATTCCCTGTTGACTTTTAAAGGCATCTTCCTCTCTTTCTGCACAATCTCTCCTTCTGTGGTCAATAGTTCCCGTGACTATCAAGCGAATTCTAATCTCCTGTCTTAAAAAAGATACATCAGTAAGTTCTCCTCCTCTACATATTTCTCTAGCTTTGCAACATTCTTCTGTTCCTTTTCACAGTCTAGTTTCCTAAAAGGTTTTTCTACATTGTCTTCACTTTCTGCGTCTCTAATTTACTCTCTACCCAACAACGTCTGACTTCATGTCCGTGACGCAGCTGAAATGCTCTTGTCCAGGCTAGCATGCCATCTGCATTTCCTTTATTCACCTTGTCACAGTTCCTCTCACAGCTCGCCTCCTCTAACGGACTGAGATTGTTAGACTTTCCAAGCACCTTCGGGACATTCTCATCTCTAGCCTTTCCTGGGTGACGTTCTTCATTCCCATGGCTCTAAATACCAGCTCTATTCCCATGGATACAAAACTGCTATCTCCAGTCCAGACCTTTCCTCTACTCTGGCCTTGCATATCCAACTGTCCACTTAACACAATGCGTGACGTCCATCTCACACTTAATCAGACGTAAGTTTTCCTCTTAAAGTTGTTTCTCTCTTTCTCATCTTCTTGAAAACAATAATGCCCTTCCTCCCTGATGTGAAAGCCAGAAGCCTGGGAAATATTTATTTTCCCTCCTCCACCAGTGATACAATATTATCACATATATGTTAACGATTGTCACGTAGCTAGTCTCGGGTACCCACATCCCATCCTCTCCCAGTTCTATTAATTCTACCTCCGACATATGTCCCTGCTGTGGCTGCAACTTTCCCTTTTTCCTGTCACCATTTTAGACCAAGCCTCCATCATTTCTAGCTCAACCACCACAGCTACCATCTAACTGACCTCCTGCTTTCACTTTGACCCTGACCGCACACCCAATCCATTGTCGCCCAGCTTCCGGAGCAATATGATCATCTTGTTACAGTGCAAACCATTGCAATTGTTTTGCAATTAAAACAAAATACCACGTCCACCTTGGGAAAGCCCCGGCTGCCCTGCCTCGCCTTTCTTTTCACTGTCAGCCACGTAGGCCTTTCAGTCCATGAGCTCACTGACCTTTCCAGCCTCAGGGGCTTTGCACTTGACCTCTTCTTTACCACGTTCTGCTCGTTCTCATCCTTTAGGCCTCAGCATAAGGTCCTCTCTTTGGAGATGCTGCCTCTAACCAGCTTGCTGCTCTCTATCTTGGTACTTTATTGTTTTTGCCTTTATAACTCTCATCGTGATTTGCAATTATTTATTTACTGTTTAATTTTATAACGCCCCCAGATGGTAAGTTCTATGAGGGCAAAAAAAAAAAAAAAAAGTTGTCTGGCTTGCTCACAGTTACGTCCTCATCTACCACAGCATCTGATTGATAGAAGGCATGCAAAAAATATTAGTTATATCAATGAATGGGTAAATATGAGCACATCCCACAGAGAGACATCTCATTCCCCTATTGTCTTCCCAACTGCAATGGGTTCGCACATTATAAAATGGGAGAATCAGAGAAAGATGTCGGAATATCGGATCCACGTATTCACTCCACAAATGTCTACGGAGTATTTATTGACTTTGTCCCCAGCACCATTATCCTTGCTGGGAACATAGGAGTTAACAAGGTGTAAAAGTCTCTGCCCTCAAGGAGCTTCTGTTCTCATGGAAAGAACAATAATATATTTAACAAATTAACACATATTATGATGGCATTCCATAAGGTCGTTGTTAAAAGGAAAAGTAAAGCAGGCAACGGGATCGAGAATGACAGGAACGGGGTGAGGGCGGGGGCAGCGTTTCAGACCAGGAGGCTGGTGAAAAAGAAAAATTCCTCTCTGAAAGACGAGGTGCCAGAAACACGGGAGGAGCATTTCCGATGAGGGAGCGAATGTCAGGCCCTGAGACAGGAAAGGGCTTGAGGAGCTGAGGGAAGACCGAAGACGGCGAGAGTGGAGGAGGAGGAGGAGGAGAAGACGAGGCTGGAGGAGGCCGGGGGGCCGACCGCGGGCAGGGGGGCCTCAGGGGGTGCGGGAGGTAACGCGCTGGGGTTTTACTCCCAGCGTGAGAGGAAGCGGTGTAGGGGTCAGGGCAGGAGACTAATGTGTCCTCACTGATATCCAGACGGACTCCCTCCGGCAGCTCTCTGGGCACTGACCGGAGGCGACAGTGGAAGGAGGAAGACCGGTTAGGGAGCTGTGGCAGCAGCAGAGCTGCCATGGACATGGATGGACGTGGAGAAGAGGGCACTAACTGAGGACAGCCTCTGCAGGGGGGCTCGCGGCCCGCGTCGTGGATAGCCTGCAGGCGTGAGGCAAGGTTTGGGCAGGGTGCTACACTTGGGCCTGAGCAAGTGGGTGCCGCTTACTGCGAAGGGGAAGCCTGGGTGACAGCACGTTGCGGGGGTCGAGACGGGGCATAAAGAGTTCATTTGAGCCATGTTAGGTTTGGACTGTGTTGAAAACCGACCCCAACCAGTGTGACAAAGCACAGCTCTTGGGTTCACTGGGGCACCCGACTCCCGCCACGGACATTTGAAACGTGTGAATCAGTCGCTACTCCCACGTCCTCGTTACCGAGTTATGACGAGAGCGAGTCTCAGCGCGGAGCTCGCCACACACGCAGGCATAATGTCATCAACGAGGAGGCCATTTGTACACCTGCTCTGTAAGCCTGACGGAGTCCCAACGCGCTGGCCTGCCAGCGCACCGCTGCCTGCAGGAGCGTTCACCCAGCAGAAGGCCCTATTACACGGCAGGGTCCGGCATCCAGAAATCCTCTGCCCTACTGGCTAGAACAGAACTGTTTAAGAATCAAGTTCAAGAATCAGGTACGTCCCTAAAGGTAGAGCCTATCGGCCTTGCTAGGTTCCTACATCCTGTTTTCACATGGGTAGAGAATGTGCCTAAAATATTTCAGCCAATTCCCATATCTTGATTACTTCTAATTTGACCTATGAAAGCCCATTTCTAACACCCATTATGCTGATTAACAAGCCACTAATTTCACAAATGAAAACTCGGTTTTGACTTCAGCAGGCTCATTAGCAAAATGTCTGGTGTTGATCAGAGTTAAAGATAGCTGAAGTGCTTACGGTCGCTGCCTCTGGAGAACGGCCCTTCTGCGATGAGCCAGCTGTAGTGCCAATTTCTGATTAGAGCAACTGTCTGTAGCTTGGAGTAACCGGCATACGCTCTTCACACACACACACTCTCTCTGCTACAGTGTCATGCCGCAGATGACAGACGACGTCACGAACTGCCGCGTGGACAGCCACAGGGAGGCAGCTTGCAGGTAGCCGAATGCACAGGCAGGAAGCGCGGAACCGCGGTACACACACTCCTAAGTCCTCGGCATGTGAATGACCTAACGCCGTGCAACAGACGAGCGCATCTCGGGGGTAAGGAGACATGGGAAGGCAAAAGTTCCAAGGACTGAGTGTGGGACTCTCCAACTTCAAGGGATCACTTCAGGGAGGAGGACACAGCCAAAGAGACCACGAAGTGGCCGCTGACGTAGGCAGACGGCCAGAAAAGTTTACTGACCCGGAAGCTAAGTGAAAAAAAGAGTTACGAAAAGGCAGAACGATCAAATGTTCCAAGAAGCTAAGTAACGGGAGTTGAGGACAGACCATTGATCTCTGACTGATGTCTTGACAAACGAGGTTCCGCACGGTGCTGAGGACGGAAATCCGCTTGGAACGGGTTAAGGACAGGATGGGAAGCGAGGAAGCAGGAACAGTAGCGCTGACTCTCTGGAGCTGCTTTGCTAAAAGGGACAAGTAGAGGTGGAGTGACAGTGGGGAGCACGAGCCGTCTAAGGGGGGTCTTGGGGGCGGGTATTTTTCCTGTGAGATTCGGTAGCATGTGTGCACCCTGGCAGGAATGAGCCATCGCAGAGGGGCATGCATGAGGTTAGGGGAGCAGCACCCCCTCCGATGCTACGCCATGGGCGGGACACTGTTCCCATCCAAGTTAGTGAATCCCCCGCTGCTGAGGCGAATTTCCATCCTAGAGTTGTAGGAGTTGCTTAGTGATTTATTTGGGTAGAAGTTTTGGAGGGTTTTGCTTATTTGTTGTTTGTTTGTTTTGTTTTGTTTTTCCCCACGAGATTTAGGATTCTAAAACACATGACAACCAAGAAAGACATACTCCGGCCTTTATGCTCCTAGACCATGGGCCAGGAATGGATGAGCGCCTTCTCCTCTGTCATCAGTTGGCAGTGGGTTCTGCCTGAGAAATCTTCTAACTGGCCCAATCCTCAAGTCCCAGGCCCACCCTGACCACCTGTTATATTAGCCTCAGCAACTGCAGAAACGACCCCTGGTAACAAGATCAGGAAGCTACCAGTGTCGGATTTAAGTAAAGAAAAGAAACATCCAACCGTGAACCAGGGACAAGAACGCCAGGCTCTGTGGAGTCAGCACTGAGGCTCTCTCCATCCCTCGTGAGATCGTGAGTCTGAGATTATTAACTCAGGAGCCTCCGTGCTAAGGATCAACACTACCGACCGAGACGGCCCAGGACGTGAGGAAGCTGAATGCAGTCCTGCCCCCCCACCGCCCCCACGTCAACTAGCAAATCAAAGATCACCAGAGGCTGAAATTCAGAACTTCACCACGTGTAATGAGGTTCTCACAAGAGATGCAGTTTTATAACTATGTCCACTTATATAGACACACTTTACATACACACACACACACACACACACACACACACACACACACACACACACACATAGAGAGAGACACACAAAGGCACAGGTCCCCCACCCCACTCCCTTACCAAACGGTGTGTCTTATGTTTATAAACTATATGGAGAACTATATCTGCTGAACTAAGGATTGTATTGGTGATTTCTGGCTAGAAAAGAGTTATAGGATTTATTTCCCTGCAACAACAGTCCCCATGTAACTTGGGCTTGCCAGGTGCCTGAGTATATGGTCAGTGGGGAAGGTCATGGAGAAGGGAGGGCGGGCAGCAAGAATCACTTCAGGGGGCCAATATTCTTAGGGCTTATCGATCTAAGAGCTTAGGTAGAGAACAGATTTCTCGTAGGTTCAAATCTTATCTCTAACACTTACCTGCCACTGACCTTAGCAACCTCTCTGAGCCTCACTCTCTTCTCTTTGATATCAGGAAAATAATACCTCACATGGTTGCTTGGGGTTTAAACAGGGCTAGAATAAAAAGCATCTATCATAGTAGGATCGCTCCGGTCAGAATACATATCTGAGATCACCCAGGGAAGCATGGCAGATCGGCAGGCTCTTATGTGTTTGTTTGTTTTAACTGCGAAAGGCTTCCTTAACAGAAAAGGTCTCAACCATCATTCTCCTAAAGCTAAAAGCCTTTCTGTCTGTCTCCACTTGTGTCTGAGCTTAGCTCAGATACAACCGTGCAGATAAAGGCAGGACATCCCTTATTCTGTGACAAAAGCATTGTCGCTTGCTGGTTAAAATAAACTAGGACATAAGAAGTAGGAAGCTCAAATAGGAAGAAAGGCTGGAAAGGGCTACTTGCTGGATCCTTCTTCTGACCGGGGTCGGCAGTGTTATTACGCCATCTTACCAAGGAGGCGGCTTAGGGGGCATCGGAACGTCACCAAAGTCACAGCGTTGTCACACAGAGGCAGAGCTTCTAAACCAAGTCCATGTGGAGTAAGAGCTGGAGAGGGAGGCCACAGAATCTGAGAGAGTCTGGGGTCCTAGCATATCAAAGTGGAATCACAGGGAGACGAGGGGACACAGCCAGTTGACTTGCGTTTTCGCTGCGTCCTTAGACAGAAGGATCTATCAGTAACTTAATTCATTTCCTGCAGTCAGTGCGGCATGATTCTCTGACAATGTGCATTCAGGCCAGTCCACAGGGGGATCGGAAAAAATGAAGTAGGGCTCTCAGAAATCATGTTCTTTACATGAAAATGGATCAGGCAGTGGGGGGGGGGCAAACCAAAAATAGCCCGAGGGAGTGAGAGACAAAACTTGTGAGACTGACAGGGAGGCTGAGACACCCTGGCTACATCAGGAAAGGGCAGAATGTGGGAGGAGCAGAGGAAGGGAAGAGAAAGAACGGGTGGGTTTTTTCTTTTCTTTTCAGGATTCTGTTAAGCCGTCCATTCACCCCCTCAGGCACAATCATTCCTAAAACGACAGGGTACTTTAAACCTCGCCAGCTTAGTAAAAGTGCCACTTCCTTGACAGTCTACCTGGCTCTCCAGAAGCAACCATTTTCTGAAAGGAAATTAAAAAATGGAGAGATAACACTTCCCCCTGGATCAGAAACCAATGCACGTTTATTATGTAACATGTGGAAAGCGGAAAGTGTAATGAACAAAATCACCCCCCTCACCACGCAAATATAACCATTAGTATTTTATATGCTGACTACTATATATATGTGTGTGTGTCTATGTATGTGTGTATATATATATATACATCGAAATAAATATATGATGTTGCAAAATAAAACATTTATGAGTCTCCAAACTTCTGAACAGAAATGTGTGCTGCTGAGGTTCCTGAAGTCTCCAGCCCCGTGTGTTCTAGTTGAGATCAGATTCTTAATGTTCTCGAAGATTCCGAGCTTTTATTTTTGCCCAAGCTATTCGGCATCATAAAACATGTTTGACAATATTAGCTAAATCTACCCATGCCTCCACCTACCACCTAATTTCTCATTTCCACCTCTTGAAAAAACTTTTCATGGGTTGATGCCACTTCACCTCTAATTCAGTATCATTTTAAAATTGTTATATATGTGATCTTATATTCTTAATTAGTGACTAATTAATTCAAATTATTAATTATTTGGATATATATACATTAATAATGGCTTTTTTTACAATGTTACTTCATTTTCCACGTTCAGCCACAAAGTTAGCCCCCATGAGCGCTGTTTTTAGGGCTTTTCTCTGAGTCCATTCAGTTTCTCCAGAAAACAAACAAACAAACAAACAAAAAAGTACCAATTTCTTTTCCAGACCCGTTGGAGATAAATAAGGAAAGAAAGCGAGGACTTTACTTTTCAAACTGCAGACCTTTACTTGTCTTCTGTGTATTAGCAATTGTTACTATCCTCTGTGGTTCCTGGGATCAAAGAGGGAAATCTGAGGTTCTAGCTGCAGTTCCCTGGACTTCTTCTCATCATTTCCACCTCATCCCCTCAAGTGCTGCTATGCCAGACTGGTTCGAGGGACCCACCTCTTCGCCCATCCCTTCACCTCTGTCCTTTGCCATGTGACTTCGCAGTTCCTTTCACGTAAGAGTCAGAATCTGTTCCCACAGCCTTTGAATTTAGGCTTGCCTCTCCGACTCGCTTTGGCCAACAGAATAGGTGTAAGTGGCATGAGCCAGTTCTGAACCTAGTCCTTAAGCGGTCTAGAATTTCCCCTCATGCTCCTGCGCCTCTGCGCTCACCACGAGAAAGACGAGACTGTGCTAGCCCGCCCACCACGAGAAAGGGGTGACAGACGTGGGGAGCCTGGCCACGCCCTGCTGCCCCAAACGCACGCGCCATCCAGCCAGTCTTCAGACGTGTGAATGGCACTGATATGCCACTGAGTTTTACGACCGTTACACGCTTTTATTGTGACAACACCTACAATGCCCCACGTTCCTCCAGTACCCGAGCTTTTCAGGGGTCCCGGGGGTGACAGGGAATGTCACCTATTTTCTCTTCATCATCAGCTTTTCAAACATTTACTGCTTCTCCTAATTCATCTGATTGTCATGTTCCAAAGTTGTTAATATCTCTTTTTCACAACTTTTCACCATTCCATTCTCTTTTCCTTTCTCAATGTTTACCTGATTTTTCACTCCTTTATTGTCACTTTGGAGGACTACTTCAGGGTTAGGGAAATAAGAGATAAATAAATGTGTTAAATCAGAACTCTGCTCTCAGTATGACAGACGCGATGTTCTTGTTCACCGACAATTTTTCTTTTTCTCCTGGGTACAGCCCTCTCAGCTGCTTCTGTCTAAATTCTGGCCTAGATGACTAGTTCTGAGCAGAAATAATTTATGCCACTTTCATGATTCTCTCTTTTTCCTACCATCTTGGTAGTAATTATTAATTTAGCCTTTAGATGACAGAATATCAAAAGGCATTACGGCTGTGCTGGGGAAGGCATCAACACCCTCCACACACGGGGACGTGAGGTTTTGTTTGGCTTTTTGGGGGGAGGAGGAGAAACTTGTTATTCATACAATACATAAATGCAGCAATTATCAATAACTGATATTGCCGTGGCTTCAAAGTTAAAGACGAGCAGAAGGGTGTGTCTGAGCGCACTGTGCCAGGGATTAGTTATTCCGCTTTGCCCCTTCGCTGAGATTCTCAGCTCTTCTCTCTACTTAGGGTATAACACCTGAAATTACATTTTTCAGACTTCTTTAAAAGGCAGTTTCCAGTGAGATTCTGCTAATGGAAAGCACTCCTATGATGACTCTGATTCCCTCAGGGGGTCCCGAAGTCCAGACGACACCCTGTGTGAAGGAGCGGGGAGACGCCACTCAGAGACACCGCCGTCTCTTGGCTGGTTATTTGCAGAACAGTCAATCATTTGACGAAGGGAACCCACGTGACTTCTGCCTTATCCCATGTGACAGTGACCTTCTGGACCCAGACTCCTTGCCATGTGCTTTCTCTGTTCTGTCACCACACCGCTTTGTTCACCATACACGTAAAAGTGCATTCAACGATCACGGCATCACAGAGTTGGACCGGTGCGGATACGACGGGATGATGGCAAGGTCCCTGCCCAGGTGTGGGACAGATGGTAAGGCTACTTTCAGAAGAAGAAGAAGCCCCTCCCCTCTGGAATAATTCCGGAAGAATTTCCACATAGGTCATTACGAGTTCTCTGCTGTTTCTCAGAGGTGGCGACCTCAGACAACCCGTCATGATGCTGGAGTTGCTATTTGGTACTGGTTTTGCTGGGGGAACGTTGGTAGCCATTTTGGTGTGTGCTGGTAACACCAACCTTTTTGGCTACTTCTGGTGCCTTCTGGCAAACGCCGCTAACGTACACGACCAAGTACCCTGATGATGAAACCATCAACAGCGCATCCTAGGACTAGAGGCAGAGCGAGCCACGCAAGATGCCTCTTCTCCCTTCAGTCACTGGAGGGGGCCTGGGAGCAATGCTGCCTTTGCATTTTCTAAATCCCTGGGCCCC
The DNA here is from genome assembly GCA_003508835.1 of Eonycteris spelaea. Taxonomy (NCBI): domain Eukaryota; kingdom Metazoa; phylum Chordata; class Mammalia; order Chiroptera; family Pteropodidae; genus Eonycteris; species Eonycteris spelaea. The sequence continues at coordinate 1,010,612 of PUFA01000037.1, forward strand.
GGCTGCCATTGTTGACCCAGTTATACTTGTCCGACTGAACAATATGCCTCTCCTGGCTGTCCTTATGAATGCACTTCCTCGTACGCCTTAGATGAAAAGAATCTTCCACCTGAAGGTAGTCAGCCAACCATTGCTAACCATCTTCCTCGATGTCAGTGATTAGCCTCACAGCTCTCAGGACTGAAATGCTATAGATTTCTGACAGTGGGGTCTAGTGCACCGACACCACTTTTTGGAATGAGAAGGCAGATTGAAAATTAAGACTCATTTCCTTCAGGACTCCAGCAAAGATCCATAAAAATATGCCATAGCCCAAGGCTTCTGTTAATCAATGCTAGTCAACCAGAAAGCACAGGCGACAGAAACCTGTTCAAACCATGGGCAGGTCTGATGCTTCTCCAACCAAGAATGCTAATGTAGCAAGCCTTGCCAGAAAATCACCACGTGACACAGTGGCAACTCCACGTCTTAGATCTCAGTGTCCCGCTCACATCAGGAGTAAGACCGGTGCTTCATCAACCGTGAACTTGGAGCTGGCAGAACTGGGTGAGAGCAAAACTCCACCACTCCCACAGTCCTGAACAGATGTCACTGCCCGTGACAGGTGAAGGGTGACGCTTTCGCAGTCAGAGTTTACAAGTCCCGTAGCATAGGGCTAAAGTCTAAAATTCAGACCAGCTAAATTTCTGTGCCTTGATCTAGAAGGTAACAGGGAATAGGGAACCTGAATGTCTATATCTAAGAGTTTTTTCCAAGGAACGATGCTCCAGTAAGCCTCGTAGGGTTACTGGCTCGCTGTCCGCCAGGTTTTACGCGGTGCTTGGTACTTGATTCTGGTCTTTTTCTCTCTCTCCCTTGATGATATTGTCAATTTTCATGGTTCTGAATGTCATCTATTTGCTGACAGTTCTCAACTACATATTCTAGCGGTACCTTCAACTTCTTCTCCAACCTCAGGAACTTCATCCTCAACTACTTATTTAATGTCTCCTCTGCGTGCCTCATAGACATCTCGGAGTTCTGTCCCAAGCTAGAACACCTTCTCTCGTTTTCTCCACTGCCACTCCACTTTTCTGTGCCATTCTTCCACCTGTCACATGGTGTCACCACCTCTCACCTGGAATACAGATTCCATGTTTGCCCTCCCCTGTCCCATTCTACTTATGGCAAAGTGATCGCTCAGAATGGAAACCAGCTGGTCCGATTCCACTCCTCATTGGTTTAAGCCTGAACAAACGCCAAATTCGTATGATGTGAGAAGCTCCCAACTATCTCCGTGGTGGCAACATCCCATCCTTCCTTCCAGACTCAACTTGAAAATTGCCGTTGTTGACTGTCTTATCTAAAGTAAGTCCTCATTTGTATCTTTTAAGCCCCTTTCACAGTTTGTAACCATTAGTTCATTTAATTGTGAGAAGCGCTTGCTCCATTTGTTCCATAAGAACAAGTATCATATCTGTTTTATTCATCATCATTTTCCCAGATTTGGGACAATGACCAGCATACAGTAAGTGCTCAATAGTTATAGAATAAAATAATTAACGTATATCTATTTGTTTACTGAGCATATCCTTACAACATTGCTTGCCTTTTTGACTTTTGCTATTGTTCTTTTCTTAGTCGATGGTTATTTTTTAAACAAAGAAATAATTTTATTTTTAATTACTCCGGGAGAGTTTAACGTTTTCTCAGTTAAGGAAAACACCACATATGAAGATGCGGATGCTGAGGCACTGATCGGATGAGCCAGTTAGCTCTGTGATTCGCTCTTTGTCTTGCTACTGCAACACAATTAAAAAGTATACGTATCACAGGTCTCTGGGATTGCTTGAAAATAGTTAAAACCATAAATATGAAATCTACCAATTCTAAAGGGGTTCCTTATGCAGTTTTGTGGTAAGATTTTTGATTTAATTCCCACACAATTATTAAAAATTCATTAGTCAGTGAATATCTTTAACTTCTTCAAAAGAGATTAGTGGGTAGTAGACTTTACTAGTCCCATGTAAAAACGTTTTGAATAGCTGTTTGGTTGGGTATAAAATTTGGGCTAACGATCTTTCTTCTGACAGCTCCCCAAATTACAGATGTTGCTCCACTGTCTTCCAGCACGTATTGGTGAAGAAAATAAGTTGTCACCCCTAATATTAATGCCTACTTAGATAAAGTCTCCATTTGTTTTCTTCTTGTTGTCTGGGGTACTGGTAGGATTTTTTCCTCGTTATTATTCAAAAATCATGGCTGACCCTACTGATTATAGCTGGGTATAGCACTCATTTTATGAATTTTATCCGTACAAGTGAGCACTTTTGGTCATCCCAATGTGAGATCTTTTCTCAAATCAAGAAACATTTTTAGTACTATCTTTCCTCATTTAATCTGGTTCCAGTGGCTTGGGTTTCCTTTTCAGAAGCACTTCTAATTATCTGCTCAAGTTGCTGTCTCCTATCGTCTATATTCATAATCTTTTTTCTCATTTTTTCCCTATTTCCTCTGCATATCTGAAGAGCTTGTCAAGTTGCTCTTGCCAATTGTGACTCATTTTCCCCCTCAGCACCAAATCTGTTCCTAAGTGCCTCCAATACAAAATCAAATTCTTCTACAGTAGCCCCTGATTTATAGTTACCAGACTTCTACTTCCTCACTCCCCCAATTTTCATTCCATTTCTTTTCGTGATCACTGTAACAATCTCAGCTAGTATTAAAGGTCTTCTCAGGACTGTGGATGACCAGCGCTAATGCTAGTGCCACGTCAACTCAATTATCCATCTCACCGGGTTAGCTAGTGAGGTCTATCTGGAAAACAGGTCATTCAAACAGAAAAAAAAAAAAGGATGAGCAGAGCAGAGGTAGAAAGATGATGGGCGTGTCTTCCGAGGGACCAATTCAGAAAGTGCACGGCACCTGGAGGACCCAGCCCTGAGCTGAGCGGAAGGCACCTTTGGGTAGACATGACCTCATGCCGAAAGAGCCCAGTGCGGGGGACGGAGCGCGGGCTGAGTTGCAGCTCCTGCCTGCCCTCTTGGTGGGACGCCCGTATTGCGCAAAATGTGCAGATGTACATGGCGGCTCTGGTTCCGGTTTCTCCCGAGGCTAGAGTTACCATTTGATGATTTGGTTGCATGAGTAAAGAAATCTTTTGTTTGTTTAAAAGAATTCTATCACTTATGACTAAATGAAATTGGTTGTCCTGGACACCTGATATAGTGATTCCTTTAAACATTGATAAAAACGTGCAGAACGTGTTGGAGTCAGCAATTGGCTGAGGCAGAATAGGAAGTCTGAGAATAGCTGTTGTGGATATAGCCCTAGGCAGCCTTACAAAAGGCCATGGAACATGCTAAAGAGGAGCCTGGGAGCTGAGGTTACGGGTACTAGCCAAGGACCCGGTTGTCCGGCTGGTGAGTCTCTGAGACACCATCTCATAGCATCTTGGGGTTGGGAGTAAGGGCCGTTTCCTTGGTTATAGGGACCAACGTAATAAGACAGAGTACAGTGTACTTATACCAGCTTGAACATCCAGAAGGGAAATGACTTTAAAACAGGTCTCCAGTCCACAGCGGAGACCATTCCAGGTTACTACTTAGACCCGGTGACTCTACCCAGTCTCTGGGCCCCTGCCTTTCTCCAGCATGGGGATCGAGCTGAGACCAAACGCTTGCTTAGCTCTCTCCCTGCCCTGGTCTCTCCTTCCCTCACACCCTTCCTCTGGAGAGAGTCCTCTCTGTAAATCAAATGCACTCAAATCCCTGACTTAGGCTCTGCTTTTAGGGAGCTGAACCCAAACAGAGACTAACAGCTGCCCCAGAGGGCTGCGATCGGACGTAACTAACTGGGTATAGTTCAGAGGGAAAGGAGTTATTCTAGTTTTCCTGCCCTTTCTGACTCTAGCTCCCAGAATTATTTTGTACCCTAACTGTCCTGGTTTATGCAGCTGACCTTCCCACTTAAGCTGATCTTCTGGGGGGTCCGCCAGACTCAAAAGCATTCTAGACCTAACCTCCTGGTTAGAGGTCATGGTCTCCTGTAAGGAGGCCACATTAAGCTCTGTATTAGCAAAATTCAGGATCATTCCGTGAAGTCTTATAGCTTCCAAACAAAGCCATGTGTGTGAGGGACACGGAAACACGCCCTGCCACACCAATGCACGTGACCACAGGACACAGGACCTAAAGTGAAAAACAATTTGCCGGGCCGAGCCCGGGGATAATGCCGGGAACGACAGTTATTCGCTGGGTCTGCGCTTGGCCTCCAGGTCGCTGCACACACCCTCTGCTACCATAGCTTCCATAAAGTCTGTGCGGACGTGCACAAACAAAGCCCCTAGCCACGCCACCGCTCGAAGGCTGTCTGCCATCTTTACCGGTACCGGTGCCGCCACCCACGCTAGGCTGCTGCTTCGGGAGCAATCGGCCACCACTTTGGCGCAGAGAGGGAGCCATTGCTTAACCTATGCAGTTAACAGTCTGGGTGCAGGAACCAAAGCAGACACATCCTTCCGAAACTTTGAGTCATTGTTACAGTTCTTTAATGTCGGTTTCCAAAACCACTCTGAACTTCAGAATGAGTTTGTGTGTCTTTTTCGCCACGATAAAACGGCTCCTCCGTCCCCAGAACTCATTGGACTGACTCGTTTCTACTATTCGTTTGCCCTCCCCCACACCTGCTTCCACTTAGCTACGTCTCTCTCGAGTTCAATCCACTACACTCAAGTTGTGCTTTTTCCCCCCCCCTTTTGCCATCTAAATAAAGATTATTCTGGACACAATGCACCGAATCCTTCACTATGACACTCTGATTGGCAGCATTTTTTATTAGCACAGAAGCCATGTCCCCAAAGTCAAACGTGCCACAGGGGTGAGTCATGAGAGGCCAGCTCACATCAGCAGCTCCATCCTCCCCCGCCCCCTCACATGTGCAGACAGAGCTGCATCTAGTGCTCACGAAAAAAGAAGGCAGAGTACTGGTAGAATCATCTAGATGATCAGAGCAAGGCTCATCTCTCCTATATAGGCATATATCTTCAACATCTTCGATAGGGTCTCATACCAAACAGGGTAAGCTAGCATAAAAATGGGCCTGGAATCGCATCCTCTCCATCCTAATAAATTCGGGAACCTCGCCTAGCTTCACCACAGTCCCATTTTACAAGTACAGAGGCTTGAATCCAAAATGCAAGTGCTTCTACTTAGACTGTTCTTTGACCCAAGGCAGCATCTGCTTGTTGGGAGACAAGCTAACATGAATTTATTTCAGAAGGGAAGGGGATATCTATGAGCAATTGGTGCTCAGAGTCATCTTATATCCCAGTGCCTCAGCGGGACGAGAGACTCGGCGAGGAGATGGGCAGAGATGCCACTCCCTGCTTCCTCGTTCAGAATTTCAAACCATCACGACACTAAGATGTGTGTATTGTTCTGAACTGTTGGGGGGTTTTCTAGTCTAAACACATTTACTCTTTTGTCAGGCCTTAAGAAATCAAGTTTCAAAAGCCTCTCCTTCTCCCCACCCCCATTTCCATAAACATTCACAGCACAAGCGGTCAGGGATGAACAGATAGAGACTATTCTGTGGGGCCGATACAGTGACAAAGCTCTCAGTATCCAGTTCCGGTAGCCAAGGATTCAAAGCAATAGAATTGAAAGTAAAACCACCACCTCCACGTCTGGTAATGAGGCACAGAACTGTCCTCAGCAAAGCCGCCTTGGAGGCGTCAGCGTGCAGTGGAAGGGCTTTTTATGTCATCTCACTGTACCCTGCTGTAGGAGCATGGCTAAGACACAAACGAAGACATCTATTTATGCCGTCAAGAAGCATGCCTTTGTCCATGTCATCCTGAAACCCAGAACGGATCATAAAATATGATGAGGGTGTCATAATAGAAGGTGGGAGTTTGTAGAGGCCAGAAAGCAGAACGGCAATGTAAGCGTGTTTGTCCAGCACCGTCTGCAAGACGATGACAGTGTAAGTGTTCAATGCCCTCGCCGGTACCTGGAGAATTGCGCTCTGGGACCACGCAAGGGCAGCACACACTCTCTGTACAGCTCCTGGGCAATTTCACCCATTCTCCCGGCTTCACTGACGGATCTCTGCTGATGACTCTCCCGGCAAGCCCCAGACCTGCTGGACGCTGCCACTTGGAAATCCTGTAGACATCTCATAATCCATAAATATAAAGCTGAGTCCAGTGTCTTCTCTTCCATGGTCCAAACTCGGAGTTCTTTCCCGCTCAGCTGCCACAGGCAATCAATCAAATTCTATTAATTTAATTCTTCCACTATAACGTGGTTCAACTCCATCTCCAGCATGCATTGCTTCATCACAAATGCTACTGCTTTAGTCCAGGTCTATCTCATGATTATTTCAACAGTCTTCTAAATGGTTTCCCTCCCTATAACTTTGTCTCCATCGATTTGTTCTGTTTCAACCATCCCGCCGACCACCCCATCCCAAATGGCTTATAAAATCCCAATACGCTGATGCTCTCACTCTGCAATGATTCCTTATTGCAGATGCTTTATAAACTGCCCACCCAAACCTCGCATCTCATCATCCCTTGCCTTATACTCTATATAGTCCACCATCCTGCACAATTTCTAAATCCCTGGAGAAGCTACTCACTCTTTTCTTACCACCTGCCCTGGATTTTTTCATTCTCTTACCTAACTAACCGAACCCTGCTCATCTGTCAAGACTCAGTGTGGGAGCACCTGATTTGGATATCTTCCCATAGCGTGATGGAACATTACAAAGTGTACACTGTAAAGGTCTCTCTGACTAGGCTAAGCTCTCAAAGACAGGCACCATGTCTTGGCTCAGGAGAAAAAGGCGCAATTAAAAAATGCTGGTTTTTTGTAGAATATGTGACATTTCTTCTAAAACTTTGCAAATCCTTTTTATTTAAAGCTCTCCAAATTACTATTCCTGTACCCCTGATACTGGGAATAAATATAAGCTAGAGGGCATAAGCATCCCTAATATTAAAAGGCAAATTATTCTTTGTAATAAAGAAAAAGAATCTGAATTATTAAATTCTATGCTTAATTACTCATCATATGTCAATTCTAGATGGCTTCCCCAAGATAAACTAATGAAGGTGAGGTGCTAAAATGTCATAGGAAAAGTCACACTCTGGACTGTAGGCTTGTCAGGATGTGTCTGGCCTGCCCTGTGTCCTCTGGGAAACTAGCTTCAGGTGGCCGGTATCATCAAAAGGATAAACGACAGGAAGCTCTATCACTACAGGGGAAAGGTGGTGGAGCAGAAAGAGGTAGCGATTGGGAGCATTTTCCCATGGAATCTTAAAAAGTTTCCATTTGGTTCCTACTGATACAAAGTGAACCTGGAGTAAATACCTTCCATTCCACTTACAGATGTTTCAGGCAGAGGGCAAACTATCAGATATGAAGGAAGCCATCCACCTGTTCCCCACTCACTATTGTTAGGGAATTGTGGGCTCCTTTTAGCCTTTGACCCACTCTGCCCATGGCAACACGGCACGGGTAGCCTTTCCAGAGTTGACCCTGGGCACTTGCAGGAAGTATGGGGAAAACCCGACAAAATGATAAAAACGAACTTATTTGTGTCAAAACAAATCAACGTCTTAAATGTAGCACATTCGCTCACCTACCAATGCCCACTCTCGGCCTGCATGCACACAGACAAGAAGCCAGCAGTTTTTAACTCAACTTCTCAGAGAGGTTAAAAGAGAAACGTCCTACAATGAGGATTATTAAATATCAGAATGATTCATCCAGAATGAAGAATACGATTTCTATTCTGAAAAGCTGTAAAAAGAGGAGAGAGCCAGTCTGTTTAGGTTCGGGTGCTGGCTGGCATGAAGGCTGGGGAAATGACATGGTGGTGGCCTCTCAGGCTCCCTTCTGGTTCCGTGACTCTATAAATCCTTCTAATAGAAAGTTGTCAGAATACCACCTGAGTTTTGTTTATCTCTTCCTCTGAGTTAAAAGAAAAAGGCTAAGAACCATAAGCAGGTGGCTCATCTGAGGGTCAAGTTTTCAGGAGAAAGAAGGCTTTTCGTCACCTGCGTCAATACCCACCAACATCCTGTGGACTTGACTGACGCTTCAAGCGAGAGTCTAGAATAGAATTATAAATCAGAGGGACATACGTGGAGCAGCCATTTTTCCTCTCAGGCAAATCGAGCTGGTGCATAATAGTAATAACAATATCTTTGTTGCTAAAAACTTAACACTAAGATTTTGGAAGGTGAACAGAACCTTCAAAAGACAAAAAAAAACAGTGGGAAACCAATGCAAAGTGCCCAAAAGGACAATGCCAAATTCTTCAACTCTCAGGAGAAAACAGAAAAGCTATTTCAGAGAGTTTTCCGTTGGGTGAACGTGTGACATTCTCATTTTAAAGCTTCATAAAGAAGGCTGTTAAAAGGCCAATAAAAAAAAAAATTCTTATAATTAGGAGGAGGAGCTCACTAAATTTCCAGATGTATTTGTGGTTTTTGACCACGATGACTAAAGGCATACAAATGTGAAATCATTTGTTTTTTTCTATATTCAGAGTTGTATGTTTAAGATTGCGTGTAGTTATCTTGATACCCTTACATCTGTTCAATAATTACTGGCAAAGTATCACCAGAAAATGCCCTCTGTTATGAGTATGTACTATTTTAAAAACATAAATTATAGGTTAAAATATATGTATATGGCAAATGTCTATGAAATATTGCACCTAAGCAGTAAGGTGATTTGTTTTAATAAATTCTCAAGTTCCTAATAAACCTCCACTTCAAGATTTTCACAGTACTTCTGACATTATTGGTTAATTGCCACGAAAGCCACATTTGGAAGGAGACGAATACATCCATTTCAAATTTTAGGTGCAAAAACAGAGTCTTGGCCTGAATCACCAGCTCTGCCTCTACCTCAGTAAGACAGGGCCGGGGGGGGGGCGGGGGTGAGGAACAATCAACTGGGAGGAAACAGGAGGAGAAGACGATTCTGTCCCTGGGCTACCGCCCTGCCACTTTCCCCGACCCCCATGTGCTTAGAACCCAGCCTCAGACTGCACCAGGGACTCAGAAATCCTGGACAAGTCCTTAGTCCACAAGGCGTGGCCCTGCTGCAGAGACAAGCCAAACCCTGGCCTCACTTACGGTCTAGCTGCGTCCAGCCATCCGGGCATTCTGTAGCAGCTGAAACCCACCGGTCACTTAAGGGCTAAATAAACCCTAGGAATGCTGTAGGGTGCAAGTCTATGCAGCAGTTGTAAATAACAACAAAATCCATGTGTGTTGACACATGAAGTTCTCCGTGATGTACTGCTGAACGAGAAAAAGCAAGCTACAGTATGACAGAAACATTATGACATTATTAATGCTAAAACTCACAAATGACATTCTATCTTTCTACACGTAACTGGCTTATTGAAAACTCTGATTCATTGGGCTACAGATATGGAATTGCTTTATTATTTTCTTTTCGATCGCTGCCTTTAACTGCATCGAATCTCCATTTGCAAACCCTTAACGATGTCAGGACAGACCTCATATTAAACACTCCAGTTTAGTTTTATCTGCTTGTCCCAGTGTAACTCATCAATTTCACACCCTCTCTATCCAATTCTCCTTTCGCTCTGCTCAAACAGGTTCCAAGTGAAGACCAGCAAGTCCACTCCCTAAGCAGATGCCCAGTTAGGGAACTGAGAGTCGCCTCCTCTTCTTGCAGATACCCTCCAAATATAAACGTGTTCTCTTGGGCCTTTCTCCTTTGGCTTGAGGATTGGGCTAAAGCGCCTCCCCCAAGTCCCCAAGGAGATGGAAGAGAGGACCCACAGCACTCTCTCTCTCTAAACCAATGTCACCTCTACTTCCTTTCGGATGCCTCTCGAGGAGGGACTCGGAGGGCGACAGTAGCGGGGACAGTTCTGCTGCTTCTCAGAGAATCCTGCAGGGAGGTTCCCAGTGACTCCTCAGCTGCATTCCCATTCACCATCCTGTTACGTGTAGGTAGGTGTTTGTAAAAACTAACTGATTGACAGTGTTCTCCTCTAGGTAGGGCCAGGGGATGATGAGTGGTGATAAACTGGCTTTATTTTGTATTATTTGGGTTTTTGCAAAAGAGAGAGTGTGTGTGTGTGTGTGTGTGTGTGTGTGTGTGTGTGTGTGTGTGTGTTATAATATTCACTAATTCAAAAGACTGTTGACTGGCCTATAGCAATACCATGGATGGTTTAACCAAGGCAGCTAACATTGGTATCGCAACCCTGACCACCATGTTGCTCTGAGAACCACTGACTATACGATCGATTTTCTAAAAGTCTGCCTCAGGAGCCACTGGCAAGTGGCACCTTGGAACACGGCACAGACTCTCTTCACCCGTGTTGCTCATGGGGCACAGACTACACGTCAACGTTCCCCTCTGTGTTCCACCTGCTACACGTCTGTGTGATTGTCTGCTAGACTCTGACTAATGAGAGCAGCGGAACCCTCCTGAGTGCAAGGGGCAGTGTGGCAAGAGCATAAGAGGCAGGTGGTGGTGGCCTTGCTCGTTCATGCAGAGCGCCTCATGGTGTTACTACCGTCAGGGCCTCCTGACATGCGTTCAGGGGGTGGGGTGCGGGGCGTGGCTCAGTCAACAAGCAAGAGGCCTGGGAGGCTCCCCTGTGTGCTCTTCCACACGTCCAGGGGTGGAGAAGGTCCCCCGGACACCTCTGCTGGCAAGGAGGGGAAGTAATACAGTCGGCTTCTACCAGGATGGCACAAGAAAACATAGCTTTCACTTCTCTGCCAAGACTTGAGAATCTCAGTGGATATCTCAAAGGAGAGGAGTCTACTACCTCTAACAAGCCTCGCTGACATTGGACAGATGACACAAACGGAGACAAAAATAAATAAATCTGAAGGTTTCACAAAGCAGCACAAGTACTATGACTTTGGTTCAAGGCAAGGTTACCCTACAGAGTACAGATCTCTAGAAACTGTTCCATGACCTTGTCCTTTAAAATCAAATGACAAGAGAACCGTGACTTTTTTGTTTGTTTGAGAAATTAAAATGTATGCTCCTTCATTCCTAGTTTACCATCTGGGTTTCTATTATGACACCTCTTTGATCAAAGACATAGAAAATTTGGTGCTAGAAAGGAATTTTAGAGACAATCCAGGACAGCCGCCTCGGTTCGCAGATGTGAAAAGGGGGGACGCTAAGCCAGCAGCCCAAGGGCTCCCCGGGTTGCCGCACAAGGGCCCGCAGCAGACACCAGCTCCTCAGAGTCCCAGGCCCCTCGGCTTTCACCACATACTTCTGCCTCTAGGGGCACAAACAGTTCCGAAAAGCCTCCACGTATACTGTCCTTCAATGGCAGTGCTGGGCTGATGGAGAGTCGGAGCGTCTTAAATGTTTATAGCCCATCACGATTATGTTTACATGCACAATCCCGTTTGATTACAGCTCTGACGAGCAAGCGGCACAGCCATTTATCGGGCCCACTTTAGAAGTTTGGCAACCGAGACACGACGTGCTTTGCCAAAATCACACAGGAAGTGTCGGTTCTGACTCTTGTGCAACTTCACTTCCATATCATCGACCACAAGTCTCTGTATTTTCCACAAATGTTCAATGTTCTAATTGGCTACTTTACGCCTGAACTTGATGTTTTATCTATCTCCACATGGACATGCCACGATCAACCATGTGTGTATTTTCAAATGTGTCTGCTGGAATTTTATTAGGAGAACATGGTGTATTGAAATTAACAGCCAGGACCACACTGATGCAAAGAAGTGCAATGTGAGCCTGCTTGTCATTTTCTTGACTTGGGCTGGACATCTCTGGGGAAAGGTTTCAGTCTGTGCAGAATCAGATATACAATAGTCAGAACCTGGTCAACGACCTAGGGGTGGGTGCTTGCAACAATTCTCCTCCTGCTTCACCCCCAGAGGCTTCTGCCTACTCACTGCCCCCCACAAAGGCACCCTCAGTTTGTTCTGTGGACAGTAAACTAAGTGAGCTACACCGGGCAGGCCATGTCACATGGCTGGCTCAGCCTCTGTCACCAACCACTTGGCCATATTAATTTCTGTCACGGGGGGAGATTGGTCAGTGAAATCTAAATGGGCTTTTCCTATTTATTGATACAATTTCGTGGCAAGAACAATTTTCAGAGCTTATTTTCCACTCCATTGAATCCCGTGTTACAGCAAATGAATATATCCCTTGGTCAGTGCGGTAGCAAAGCGGTTGTAAGTGCTTTATGCTTCATTTGGATAAAGAGTTCAGGATATTACGAATTATGAAAGAAGTTAAGGACCATATTTCATTAGAAAGCTGTCTCTCCTGTTAATAAAACCTGATGCTCGCGGTAGATGTGTAAAAACCCAGAGCATTTTCCACCTACGTTTCGCGTCGTGGGCTGCTGGCTCTGGCCGATAGTCAATAAGGCAGTACAGCGGTTCTCAACACCCCCTGAGGTGTACACCACCCCTCCAGCCGAACCGGTATCAAGACTCCAGCCCAGGGGGAGCAAAGAAAACTGGATTGTGAGTTGGGTGTTTCATAGAAAACTGAGACTCCCACCCCTAGGCCAAGGTATGTTCTTCCTCAGGTGATAGCAGGTTAAAGGTTAAAGGCTCATGCTGATGTGGCGACGCACAGGAGGTACCAGGTCCGCCTGCTGTGGGCTCACGCGTGTGGCTTTAATGACCTGCGGGGTGGGCTTCCTGTATTTTATGTTTATCAGATACAGGAAAAGGTCACGGCACCATGTCATTGCTCAAACACAAAAACTCAGAGGTAGCCCCAGACAAAATTGGGAAAGTCAGACTTTTATAAAAACTAGGTCATCCTCAGATTAAAGGTTTCCCATTGCGTCAATAGAGGATGAGGAGAACACTCCGAATCCGGACCCGGGACCCAGTCTTTTCTGCACTCCCACCTCGACAGCAAACGATCCACATCACAACACACTCCAACCATAACGAGTTTACACGGAAGCCGATCACTTAGTCACTAACCCTTGAGGAATAATAGGAGCTACTGGCCTTTACAAATGGTATAAGGAATACCATCCAAATCCAGGAGATAAATGTTCCCTTGTATTGGTGACCTGATAGGTAAATCACATCCCACACTCCACCCCCATCGGCCTCCTCTGTACCCTCCGAGCCCAGGTCGGGTCCGATCGCTGACCTAATGGCTGCTTGCCTCCTCGCCTAGGGCGTCTTGCCCTGACGCTGGCCTCCACATTCCTATTTCCTCCCTCTTACCCAAATTCCATTTCAAAGGCAAAAGCTACTGTATTTCATCAAATTCATTTTTGCGTCACCCAAGAAGGTACGAGGCCTCCTGAGAGGAGGCCCTTGCCTCCGCCACTTACCTGCCTTACCTGTTCATGCCGAGAGAGCAACTTCAAACCCAAGCATGACGCAGACGGTCCCCGCCCCAGAGCCATTCTCAGTGCAATGATAATGCTTTGGACGTTCTAAACCCCGAAGCGCTCTATACCACCTGGGAAAGTCAGCATTCTGCTTTTCCCCTTGTGTTTAGCCTGAATCTGTTCATCAGGCTTCCATCTCCAAACCCTCTGACCTTAATTGCTTCATTTGTAAAATGGCTATAATAACACCCATCTTATAAATTTTTTCTGAGGATGAGAACGATGATTTAGCATGCCCAGGTCTTAATGGGGGCCTGATAAACACTATTCCCTTCTGCTTTTTTTCCTGGATATTCTACCTGGTCTCTGCTTGGTACTCAGGCACTGTTGCCTATACTAACTCATCTCCTACCAGAGATATAATTCATCAGAGGAAAACCAGCCAGAATGAACTCTTTGTGCTTTAGGATTTAGTAATTTTGGTTCAAAGTGCAGTACCCCGGAAGGAGTCACGCCAAAGCCAACTGTTAACGAGATCTCATTCGGATTTGCACCCAGCACCTATGTTCTCAGAAATATATATCCTTACACAGATGACATAGTTCATCATGGTGATTTCCCTCGAGGTTTAGTAAAAGGCTTTAAAAAAGAAAGTCCAAGATTATTTTGTCTGGACTAAGAGAGAATAAAACATTTTCACCTACATATTTTTAATAATAACTAGGCACAGGCAACGCCTTCCTCACAGAGTAAATGCAGATGAGTTAACACTGCGTCCCACGCAGCGAGCAATTGGGACTGGGCTCCTCATTCCATTCCCCAGGTAATCTCGATAGTCTGCCTTTCTTCCTTAGCTCAGAACTGTGCTCTCTCATTTGAAATGAGCAAAGTAAAAATAAGATCGTCAAAAAGGAACTCTCAGATGCCACCAACATCCACCCAGGAAGACCTGTCTTTGGTTTTTAAGTTTGTTTGTTTTCAGCATTTGTGAAATCGTTCATACATCGTTTTAAAATAAACAGTTATTGAGCACTCACCACATACCAGGCGCCGAGCTGTGTGCCAGACTCTCAAAGTCCTTGACCCGAAGGCTCTTTCTCTCTGTGGGAAAGACCAAGATATAAGAGATAAGTTTACTGCTGCTCATCAGGGGTGACAGGACAGCAGAATGACTGACGCAGGCAGACAGACAGCTCCGTGTTTTTCAAACGAAGCCCAGAGTCACAACTTTAGGGGCTGATAGTTCACACTCCCAATCACCAACTTTCTCATGTGATGAAACCAGTATTTTTCGGAAGAACTACAACGTGTTCAAAAGCCTAATGAAAAAAGGGGCATTCATGTGAGTCTCATGGAGGAGCCTTGTCGTCATGACAGCGAGATGGGTTTGGACCACGATGGATGGTGGACGTCAGCAGAGGAGCAATGGGTGCAGAAGCAAGCGAATTTCTCTTCAGCCAAGGTGAACAACATCAGAAAACAGCCACAGACAAAATACCAAAAATCATTGGAGTGTTTGGAATTTAGACCACCCTCGCATTAAACTAGAAAAGGAAAAATAATCCTAAAATGACTAAATATTTATCCAAAAAAAGTGGGGGAGGGGGGTGGGATAAAAGTGACAGTTTGCTTTAAATTGATAAGATTAAAATGTCTCCCATTGGTAGAACTTCTGTTTTACCAATTAAGGTAAGTTCAGATATGAGGAAATAAAGCTCCATTTCCAAAGCAGAGTCTAAACTCTGAAGAGCCCGCCGTCTACACGATCACAGAGCTTTTTAAGATTTGATCTTGTTCATTTTTTGAAGAGTGAGAGGAATATGGATTTGGGGAGTAAGTTCATCCTGCATTTGAGTTTTATCTCTGTCATTTATTAGCTGTAAACACTTGCAAAGTCTGTTTCCTCATGTGCAAATTATAGATCGTGTGAGTTGCTGCCTATCAAGGATGCTGTGAAGATTTAAAAGGTGTCTGGCTCTCAGACACACACTCAGTGTTGTTTTTCCCCCTGTATCTCCTCTTTCCCCAGCGCACAGCAAAGAGCACCACACACAGTAGGTATTCAGCAAACACATAGTAGGTATTCAGCAAACACATGGTACATTTTCTTGCCGTCCCTCTGTGTTGCCTAGAATGGTCCTCTCCCTGAGAACATTTACCATGAATCTTAATTAGATTACGTCCTTCCAGTCACCTAATGGAGCTATTATTATCTCTAAGTTGCAAATCAAGAAACTGAGGCACAGGATGGTTCAGTAGCACGGCCAGTAAGATGATGAAAGCCAGATATTCCCGACTCCAGAGCCTATGCCTCTGATTATTTTCCTTTCCTAATTCCAGGCCCATCCAATTCCAAGGTCATATTTCTGCCACAGCGCCACATGCCTTCATCTCACAGATCAGGTTGTTCTTTCTTATAAATTCCTTATTTAGTTTGAGATAGCTTTGAGGAAGTCAAATTTTAAGCTCCCAGGAGAAAAACTTCATGATTCTGAGCTCTACAAAGCACTTTGGCGTGCAGCCACCTTTTCACATTTCTGCTAAATCAGCCAGTAAACTCTTAGTGAGAACCAATATTTGGTCTTCAGTTCCGAAGGATTCTGGAACTGTGACTAAAGATCTTGAGCCATGAAGACAGATGGGACACTGAAATTAGCCTAATCAGCGCCACGCAGTTCCCCCAGACTTCTCTTTTCTTCACGGAGAGTGACGCACCAGCACAGGTGTCGTGGCCTGATGGGGTCTGGCAGTCCAACTCCAGAGCACAGAAGGATCCGAAGGCAACTTCCTTCTCAGACAAAATTTCCTTGGATCCCTCTTTTTATGAGATGACAGTCGCCAGTGTTTCCTTCTGTAACAGAGCGAGGGTCTCGTCCACCAAGGCTGGCCATTTCTGAGTGCCTAGCGGACAGGGCCTGGCACACCGTAGGTGCTCAATAAATATTCATTAGGTTAATACTTAAATGAATTTCCTTTCTCGTTTTGAAAACTCTGACTCGAAAACATTGCATTGTTTCCCAGCTGACTCAGTTTAGCTGGGCGGGAGGGCAGAGACACGCACTGACGGTGACTCGGTATCAGGCCTGGTATTTGCTCTGCGCGATGTCATTCAGTCCTCGTGAGAACTTAGAGGTGCACGTTGCTACTCCATTTTACAGACAAGAGACTGGATCATAGAAGGGGAGGCAATGAGCCTGAGATAACACAGCTGGAAGTAATTTCTGTGCCAATGATTTTCCCATTGCGCTGTGGAGCCGTTTTCATAAAGGCTGAGAAAATGATTAATTTTAATGGTCTGCTCCATCTTCTTCTTGTTATTAGAGAGTCGGATCTAATTGTCATCAATAGTAAGCAAAGCGGGTTTCAGCGCTCACTATGTGCCAGGCCCTGTTCTGATGCTTTACACATATGAATTCGTTTAATTATTTCAACATTCCCTCTGAAGTTAGCGATATTGTTTCTCTTTTATGGGGAATGGGTGGGAAATGTGAGCACACACAACTTGTGGAAGGTCATATTATCGATGGGCAGTGGGTCCACATTTCGTATCCGGGAAGATACGCCTTCCCCCCAAGATCTACTCACACCGGATGTCTCCCGCCGTCGACGGGGCTCACCAAGGACTAGCCTGTGCTCACACCACAGCGAACGGCATCCCTGAAGCGAGTCACGCATCCTAGACATGCATCTCACACACAGTTACTGGCGGATTCCGGGTCGTTCTGAATTGGGTACGTTGGCCCTTTCCCTTTACGCTGGCTAAATCTGTGACATAGGCACGTGTCCCGGCTTCTCAGTGTAATCAGTCTGGAACAGAACTATAAGTTAGCGGGGAACTAGCTCTGTTATTTATTTATTTATTTATTTATTTATTTATTTATGTGTTTGTTTGTTTGTTTGTTTATCTATCTATCTATTTATTTTTTTTTAAAGAAAGACTTGACAGTTGTTACTCGTACCCGGTTTCATCACATCACCGATGATCCTTCTGCTCAAAGTCTTCAGATGCTCACATTTTAAGAAACTTCGGAGAGTCAATGACACAGCTCAGGCTGCTAGCAAATTGTACAGGAAAGTGGCTCAAGAAGTCAATCAGGCAGAATGGCTAAAATTCAAGAAGCAAGAAGTATGGGAGGTATAATCCCGGAGGAACTAAGAGATGGCCAGGTGGAGACGGTCCAGTCAAAGCACAGAAGGATGGCCTTCAATTCCCTCATCTACTCGCTGCCGTAAAAAACTGGACTTCTCATGTCCTCAAAGCTAAAGCAGAGTCACCTCCAGCAGGAGGCTGAAACTTAATAATTCTGGCACCCTACCATGTGAGCGCAATAAATACTATATTTTTTATTTTTATTGTAACTGTATAATAAATATAGGGAATAGTATTTTCATTTAAAGTCTTAAGAGTGACCTGAAGATTTAATCAGATTATGCCAGAGATGTATCAAAAAAAAACAAATTTTTCCCCCCACATACAGCTGCTGATTTTTGAAATCAAGGGCACTGACCAGCAGGTGCAGCCTCTGCACTTAACGTGAAATTGAGGAAGGCTATCTGGGAACGGAACAGGTGAGCTTTTCTTTTCAAGCCATTCCTATTCCTGGGTCAGGCCAAATGCAAGCTCTAACAAAGGGATTCTTCTTCACATCTGTTCTAGCGACACAGCTGCAAAAAGGAACGGGCATTTTCTGTCGCTAAGGGTCCATTCTCCCCGGTCCACAGAGGCCTTTCCCTCTCTCCACCTTCCTTTTGTGCCTTCCCTTTCTCAGCCACCATGACGCCCCTCCCCACTACCCCAAGGCAATGCACTCAGATAACTACCCTCTGGGATGACAGCTGAGGCCTGTCCGGGTTCCCCAAAGCTGTCTGAACTCCACGGATCCTTGAGCTTATAGCCACGCGGACCACGGTTTCACAAAAACTGAGAGTGGCTACTCAGAAAGAAACTTTAGACATATTTTGCCCAGTGAGTGAACAAGTCAAAGGCTGACGAGTCTAAAAACCCAGCCATCTCCTCTTTTCTAGCAACCACAAAACACATTAAGCTGGGCATTAAACACACACACACACACACACACACACACACACACACACCCCATTCCTGCGTAAGTGACTGCATGTCCTTAGATGAGCCACTTCTCTTCTCTGTGTCTCTGTTTCCTCAACCGTAATGAGAGGACATTGGGTTATTAGATTAGATGAATGATCATGAACTTCTCTTCCTCAAAAGTACTATGATTCTAAAGACAAGCACATTGTTTCTTTTTGTTGATTCATAAATTCATATTTAGTCATGGAACTTGAAGACCCTCAGCCATTTTATTTTTTTAACTGAAACATGTCTATAGACCCCAAAGTATCTCAGCATTAGGGATTATACTTATGGGAGCAAATGGAGTTAAATTAAGATTTTATGTTTTTATACTGAGTGATGAATGGAATTCTTTAAAAAACAAAGTGATATATTTGGAAAGGGCCATGCGTTGAAAGGATGAGGGAAGGAGATAGTATTGCTTCAGATGTCCAAGAAGCAAGCTTACAGTTGTTAGTGCCTGCCACCAATCAGCAGGTGACCTATGTCAACAACTTATTATTTACTCCCAATGTCTGCCCAACCTGTTAGAAGCAGGGACATGCAGTTTCTATTTTGACTATCAGATCAAAGATACTGATAAAGTAATTTGACTTACTTCAGTGTCATCAGTTCTAACTAAAACATAAGCACTGGGTCAGTTTAACAAGCGCACTGAGCAACATAGCACAATATCTGCACAGAGGGCCTTGACGCTATTGAGAGAGGCTAGAGACTTTTTTCCTGAAGCGTTGCAGAACTTTACAAGAGATGGCTTATGGGCGGAGGAGAGAGCTAGCTTTGCTGAACGTATAAGATACCTGGTACATTGAATACAGGATTTTTTTTCTTACCATGTTGCCAAAGTTGCCTACGTAAGTTTGGGGAAAATTGGAGGGTTCATTGAGTTAATATAAAAAAATCATGAAAGCAGTCGAACCCAGGAAGAAGACCATAATACAGTCTCTGCTATTCCGAAGTCTACGCCACACTGCTGCAGTGGTCCCTGGTGTGCCATTGGACATTCCTTTTAATTTCCCTCCAGTAGTAATGAGGTAGCCGAGGTTTATCATACAGTAAATGTATAATTAAATGCAGGCGATATGATATTCTTGGCTGCACAATTCAAGATGCCTACCTGACGCTACAAAACGTCATGACCACCTTCATACAGATTTGTTCAAAAATAACCAAATAAAATGTATAGTAAAATGACTCACTTATAAAAGTCCATGCTGTTAACTCTGGTGTTGATTGGGAAATGTAGTCATTTCAAGCACCTTTTATTCATTCATAGCTTTAACAAGTATTTGTTGGATGCCTACTTTTTTGTCGGGCACTGAGCTGAGCCTGGGCATGTAACAATATATGTCCCTTACAGTCTATATGCGTGCCAGAGAGCAGACAGACACATACACACACAGAGAAAAGATATATCAGGATAAGATCTATTCAGAAAACAAACATGGGGATACTATAAGAATAATGGACAAAGGCATTATTACCAAAACGAGTTGGATGATTGAGGAAGTTTATCTAAGGAAACTGGTACAAGTCTGTTGGCCACCTTACTGGGCTTACCGAGGACACGGTGCTGGTGGATGCCACTATGGCTGACATAAGGGATGAACTAAGGCCTGGGATATGGTCGTCTTTCATGGGGAGGCAGTGCGGTAGCCAAGGTCATGGATCAGGAGACCCGGACTCAATTCTTGGTTCTGCTGATTGTTACTGAGATTCTGGGCAAGGCGACTACTTCGGTTATTGCTTTTCTCACGTACAAAGTGGAATAATACCTGTCTTGCTTATTTCTATCACGGTAGTGGTGAGGAGAAAATTAATATAAAATTATAAATTGCTATCTATATGTTAGTTATGTCATTATGAGGTAAACCCTAGGAATTGCGCATCCTATCTCATACCTTCAAGATGCCAACCATCGAGACAATCCCCTGTTCTTTTCCTTCTGGATTTCTATATAAAGTGACAGGAATATAAACTCTGCCTTCTGGCCAAACGCAGCCTCTGACATGCAGTGTGCACAGACTTCAGTCTGCAAGCAAGAGAGGCATCTGAAGTGCTCTGCCCGTCAGCGTCAGGAATCTGTTTATTAGTCCGTTGTCTGAGGGCTTGGTGGTGACTTCCTTTTCAGTGATCAAGTTCTATAAGGAAATAATCAGTAAATAGAAAGATTGCCTTATTATGCGAAGTGAAATACAATCAGCCGGAGAATGGAGAGTCATGCCGAGAAGCTGGCTGAACAGACCCTGCCGCCAATTAAACTCCGATTAAAGAGCTGTGCTTCAGTCAGAAATTCATTCTCCAGCATGGCTCAGATTTCCAGGGCCATGGTCAACATGATAACAATAACGATATCACGCTGTTTCCTACAATTCTCCTTTCCAAGGAACTCAGGGCGCCATCCTGACATTGTCTTAGCTTTTTCTTCAAAGCAGCCTGGAGGATGAACGGGAGAGATTTTTTTCTTTAACCTCCAGATAGAACCAGTGGGGTGGGGGTGAGGGTTGTGTAAACCCCACGGAGTTCGCCTGGGGAGCCGGTTTAGGAAGCAAAGCCGGGTTCCAGGTGCTTCCTCGCCAGTCTCGTTGGTGAGTGTCACGTAAGTACCGATGCGTGTGTGGCGTTATATGAAGAGATAAATAACAGGGAAGCTGGCTTGGCCTCTGAGACAACAAAGACGTTGGTGTGGGAAAAAGCACCTGCATCATCACTGAGTAAAGACTCAAATTAAATCCTAGGCATCCAAGAGGCACCTCATAAACCTCACCGCTGCGCTCTCGCCTCCACTGCTCCACGAAGACCAACAATATATTAACACCATATTTCATGAGATTGAAGGTGATAGTCAAGTCGCACCATTATCCTTCCTTACTGCTAAGGGGGAAAAAATGTTGCCAATTAAGCTCTGAGACATAACTTTCTTCACATCGATGATAGAACGTACCTTGATTTTAGAGAGGTAAAATGTGTTTTAGATTAATTGGACAAATTTGTTCTTTTTAGCATACTCCTAAAAAGACACACACGAGCTAGAAAAATTTCAGAATACTGTGCGCTAATCTAACAAAATGTGAGGGTCTTGTCTATGAGAAAAAGGGTCGAGAAAAATGGGCTGGAGGGGGGACAGGAAAGAAGTCCGGGAAATCCTGCAGGGTCTGGGCGGGGCACCTGACACCAGGACCCACCCACCGATCCCAAAAACCCGGGACTAGTGGGAGTCCCTATAAGTGCAAAGGAAGAAATGTCAGAAGCAAAAGGATGTGTTATTTCACACAGCCAGCAGTATACGTGAGGAACTCATTACTCCCCGAGATAGCAGATTGAAAAAAAGATAATTTGGTTCAAAAAGGATTTTAGATAAATTCATGGACGATAGATCCATAATAGAGTCCATCCTCTACACACTTAAATACTCTTATTAAGTCATCACTTCAGCTTTTTCCTTCTGTGCTAAATAATAGGGCTTCGTCCAGCTTCCCCTAATAGCTCCCACTTCCCAGGCCTTCGGTTTTATCTCCTTTAAATCAGTGGTCTCTTTTAATGAGCTTTCTCCCTTTTAAAGAGTCCCTGAAGACAGTGTCATGGAAATTTCAGGTACATGTAATCCTAGGTCGCATCAGGGAGTGAAGCTCATTGAGGGCAGAGACATAGACCATCTTCACCTTGAAACCTCAAGGCACCCAGCATGGCACTTGGATGGATGAGTGAATGAATGAGTGGATGCGTGTCACCCGAGTTCTCTGGAACCCTTACTGAGACCTCGGTTGCTTAGGTGTCCCCATGCTTTGGGCGAATTGTTTATGTGTGTGATGGCTGATGTTGGGGGGCAGGGGTTGTGAGTGGGGTGGAGGTACATGGGTTTCTGTAAAGAGGAATTTGGATCTGTTGCCAAATGCCCTGGAACCCAAGTTTGATCATAACTCTTACCACAACTGTGTTAAGGACACTTAGGGACTATGGTGGGCACACGACCTGACCCACGGTCAGGAGTCTGCTCTTGGCACAGGACTCAAGTTAAAAGAATGGATTAGGTCGGTAGGTAGAAAAGTTAAGCTGGCGGGCCAAGTTGTTTTTTGTTTAAAACGTTGGGGAGAGGGACGTTTCTTCCCAACGGAAAAAGGTCATTTAAAAAGTGACCACTCTTTGCAGGATCTGCAGGATTCTGCAGCTGTCGGTGGGGGACGGGGGACAGCCTTCTAGAGCTGAGGTGAGAAAGTGTGGCCCTGCTACCCATGCTTTCAGGATTTCTTGTTCAGAGAGAACCTGGAGCTGCTCAAAGTGATAAAATACCCCGCAGGGCCAGCAGTGAGACTATTAGGAGTCGTCTGAGGTGGCAAGGGGTTAAACACTCTAAGGTTGGCTTCGCTTCCTCTGAGAGGGGACCCCACTTGCTCTTAGGTGCAGAGAGGGTGTCTTCTTAATCGAAAAGACCATTATTAACTGGAAGGTGGCTACAGGAACCTGAACAAGAATCATCCAGTAAGCCAGACCATATTCCAGCTTTTTCCTTCTGTTTGCCAGCAGCACAGATGTGGCCTGGTGAAAAGCTTATCGCTGACATCGTTTGGGAAAGAAGAACAGTCAAGACTGCAGTGAACTCAAGGCCATGTCCCTTTGGCCTCCTTATTCAGCAGTCTAGAGTCCCGCTGATGAGGAAATGACAAAGAAAAACTAATTACACACACACGCGCGCGCGCAAGCATTCATGTGCATATGGGTGTATTTATGTCTTCATAATGGCTTTGTAACATCCATTGGAGACAAGTTCTGAAACCTCGCTTCGACCACAAGAACTCCTTGATGAACGTTATCTTTGTCCCCAGTGCCCTGAGTTAGCGCTCATCATCGTGTTCTTTATCCACCATATTTATGGAAATGACACCATGTGGGAACGAGATGCTTTATGGCTGGTAATCTCTGGCTTGTTACGTAGGATTTGTGAGACCAGAGGGGCAGTCCCCACCACCGGCCCGGAGCCCGATGTCAACGTTTTATACATTTTCCCTTCTTCCTTGTTAAGGAGTTAAGGATTCATTTTACCTTGTATTATCTATCGATTTTCCTTTCCTTCTGCTCTATTGGCTAATTACTAAACAAAATAGAGAAATACTGCCTACTCGCATCTCGTGATGTGTGCATGGGCCTGCACTTATGTTTGTCTCTGTGCACGTGTGTGTGTTAATCTGTGTGTGTGTGTGTCTGTGTGTGTGTCTGTGTTTGAGTGGTTGGGACTACCTGAGACCACACAAGGGACACATCCCAGTCTTAGAAAAAAAAAATCTCACTTCCTGTAAGTGTCCATCCCGTCCATCCACTCCGTGCACCTGCAGCAGTTTTAAATTCTCCGGGACGCACAAAAAGAGAGGTGACTTCCCACCGTCTACACCGACCACGTCTGCGAGTGTCCCAAACATCCTCACTCAATAACTATCACTTATCTTCATAGACATTTCCCCCTGCTGCTCGTTGAGCACCCTTGCTGCTACCAGTTTCTGCATCTCTCATTGGACAATGACAGATTATTCAGTGTCCCTGAGCTTCTAGCAAGAGGTTTGTCTTCTGTTAGGGTCGAAAGATGGCTAGGGCTCAGCCTCGTGGACCAGAACCAGGAACTGTTCAAGACACTCATGTTTAAGGACCGTCTTTCAGATACAGTGTGGGGTGAGAAGGTAGAGATAACAAAATGTGGAGACTTGTTGACATCTAGGCTTTACCTGCTTGCCTTGAGGATCTTTGCAGAGAGAAAAATAAACTTTCGACTGTATGTAAGACACTGTTTTACATTCTCAGAGAGCTTCCGTCTCTACTGCAGCACTAACATAAAGTGGCCTTTTTTAGGCCTCAGTTTCCACATCCATAGTATCGTCACCTCCACGCTGAAGCGCACAGAAACTGAATGGCCGGTTCCAGAGCAATGACGGAGAACAACGGCAGAGGGCGGACTCGACCCCAGTCAAATGCAGCAGTGCAAAGGGATGCATAACGATGCCAACACCGCCCTCTGCTAACTTCCTCCCTGATGGGATGTCTCTGAGCCTCAGTTACCGTGTAAGTGGAATCGCTAATGTGAGTAAATTCTACCCCCTCTAAGAAGATAAAATGATTGAACGAGATAATAAATACAGAGCTCTAAGCAGAATGCCTGCTCTGTAGTGAATTTACTATAATAGTTAATATTTTATGCTTATATTTTATATTACTTTTCTCAAAGAGAACCTTTGTCCCAGGGTTCATTTTGATAAAGTGGTTAGAATTTGCAGGTTATACAGAAGACATGGAAAGGTAATTTTTCTGTGATAAATAAGCTTAGGATAAGATTTTTATGAGCTAAAAATGTTTAATAAAAAGGTTATAGGGAAAAAAACCACCAAATCAATTATTACCTGGGGTAATAAAAAAATTAAAGAAATATCTAAAATTACATTTGTAAGCTTCTAAATTCTAAAGGTTATTGAGGTCTAGCCTTCCTTGCATACCCTTAAAAATTAATCCTGGTTATGTTTTATATTCCAAACAGCAATGGTCCAAGCATTTTCTCCTGCTTTCACGAAAGGTCCTTGCTCTGCTGTACAGCATGGGACATTTTTACTTTAAAATTTGGCATTACCCATCTTTCAGGGACACCTGAGGAGGTCTCTAGGGGAATAAAGACCACAATACTTATCCTTTACATTTAGATCCATTTGCAGTTAGCTTTTGCTGAACAATCAACCACCCTAAATTCAGAGGCTTAGAAACATCATTTATTTAACTTAGGATTCTTCGAGGTGGTTCTTTTGGCTTGGACGGGGCTGGGCTCAGTGAATCTCAGCTAAGAATGCCATGTTCTACTCAAATGGGTAATTTATTAACCTGCCCCAACTCTTGCAATACCTGAGGAGTGGAACCTGAAAGCTAGCTGATAAGTGTTTTTTGAAATACTAAATTAATCAGTTTATGAATTAATGGGTGAATAAGTGAAGTTATCTGCACTGGGCTCTTTTGGACACTGTGTGGTATAGTGCTCTCTTGGAGAATTGCAAAGCCAGTCATTTATTTTCCCCTGCAATTTCCCAATGCTCCTTTCCTCTCAGGTCGATCCAGTACATTCTGCCTCACGGTTAGACACGCACCGGGAGCTGCCTTCTCTGAGCGCTGCACCAAATAAAACACATCACTCCTGCCAGTGTCCCTTCCTTCTTTCCCTTTAAAACTCTCATCCTTCCAATGCTCTAAAAAGATGAGGAAGTCTTCCCCGACTGATGGGAGGAACGACAAAGTCACATTACAAGGACGCAGATACCGGGAGGACACTCTGGCCACCTTTGCAATTCACCGTGGGTTACAATTTACGGATCCCAAAGTGCACCACGCCATCCCAGATCACTAGGGAGCACAGAAACGTTGCTATGGAAAAGAGAGCAGGGCACCTCTTTTCAGACTCTTCTATTAAAAAAAAAAATTAAAAAAAAAAAAGCGCTCCTGGATATCAGCAATTCTCAACCTAAAATAAATGCCTCAGCCCCAGTCAAACAGCCTTTAAGCTCTTTAGAATACATTCATCACAGACTGGAGAAGTGACAGACGCGCTCCGACAAGGAAATCCCAAGACCAAAACAGTCATCTGTCACTTCCAACGGAGGATGGCACGTACTCTGGCAGTGGGGGCATAAGCCGAGAGGACAGCCCGGCCCTGCTCGGGGTCGCCACCCCATGGGTTTTGGGGAGAAAGCAGGACAGGGAAGCCGGGGCCCTGTGTGAAATGTGAGGAATCGAGACCCCGGTCTGTGGAAGTTCACTGTGAACGAGCTGGATTTCCTGGAGTCCGTCATGGGCCAGGCATGACCAACGGTGGGATTTCCTCTGCTTCACTGAGTGGAGCTGGAGATGATGCTCAGGCCCTTCCCAGAGCCTGAAAGTAGGGAGATCACCACCAGATACCTATACTCCCAACAGGGAAAAGAAAGGCTCTAGTAGAAGGGGTCAAGCGACCAAACCCAAATTATCGGTACTTTCCAGCTTCTGAGATGCATTCTAACTCGTCACACTTACACGTCCACATTTAGCCGCAGAGCTCTGAGCATCAGCTTCTGCAGATTCTGTTCAGTGTGCCCCCACCTCCCCATCCCCACGGCCAGGCCTGACTTCACAGCAGCTGCTTAGACGCCTCCCTGGCCTTCCTGCCTCTGGGCCTAACTCCTTGCTATCAGCTTTGCCCTCTCTCTAAAATGTAATTCTGACAATGTCATTGTCACGCCATTTTCAGCTTCCACATAGCTCTCGGGATCAAGTTCAGAAATTCTGGCTGTGCCCTCCCCTACTTCCCTGCTCTCCCCACTCCACTTACACCTCTCCTCCTCCCACCCGCCCTTCACCACACGCCTCCAAAACAGCCATTTGAAATCACTTGTGATTCCTTAAAATACAACAGGCTGCTTCGGGCTCCCAAATCTTTGCACATATTGTCCCCTCTTCCAGGAAAACGCTCTCTCCACCCCCACGCCATCTAAGACTTACTCATCTTTCTAAATTCAGCTCAAGCATTACCTCTTCCCAGAAACCTTTCTTAAGCTTCCTGGTCTAATGGAGCTGCTCCTGCTCCGTGCTCCTCTCGTGGCCTTGCTACCTGTCACGGCTTCGCCACATTCTACTGAAACGGAAGCTCTGTCAGCCTGTGCCTGCCACCACTCCTCACGATCATATTTTATCCAACTGTCCCAGGGCCAAGAAAAAAGTGAAATCTGGCTAAATGTTTTCTGAATGAATGAATGAATGAATGAAGTTATCCGCACCTGGCTCTTTTGGGACACTGTATGGTCCAGGGCGTTCTCTAGAAGACTTGCAAGGTGACTGATTTATCGTGGCCAGCAATTCTCACTACCGATTTCCTGTCTCTTGGGTTTACCCAGTACATTTGCCTCTACTCCCCCATTAGACAGATGCCAGTTTCCTCGAACAAGTAAATCATGTAACTTCTCCCAAATCAGCCTTTTCTTTAAAAGAAAAAGAAAACAGAAAGAAAACTCCCATTCTTTTAGCATCCTGAGATAAAAAGAGAAAATTGAGAGGTAATATCATCTACAATATTTATGATGAAGTGGGAACAGCTGGAAATAATAACCCTTTCCAATTATACAGTACTTTCCGGTTTATGAAACTCTCGTTTTCATTGCCTTTGTCTTCCTAACAAGCTCCATGAGGTGGACCACCCTGCTACTCTCATTCCATTTTATACCAGAGAAAAGTTCAGCTCGCAGAAGTCTAGTAATTTTGCTGGAATCATATAAGTAACAAAGCAGTAGAACTTGAACTCAGATTATTTTAAAAGAAAATTTCCATTTCATTTTTCAAATGACTATGCTTGGATAGGTAAAAAAAATCTAAAACAAAAGCATTGCTATTTATGGAAACAAGGGAGACCAAAGGATGTCTATAAATCCATCAAGTCGTACCCTTGAGATTGCTTTTGCCCCCTTCACCTATGGCTGACTAGAGGTAAGATAGTTACAGATTCTTGATTCCTTGATTCTATGTATATCTACGGCGAGAGTAGGTCTATAAGCAGAGCTCATGGAACAAGAGACATTGGAAACTTTACAAAACCACATTAATATGTTGATAGGGTCTTGGCCGATATGCTGAGGTCCATGGCTGGCTCATCAAAACACCCGCAGCTTCTCATCACAGATGGATTTCTCCCGGAGCCTGCATCCAAGTCCGTGACAAAGTGGTCTGCCCTACAGACCCGTAGGGAGGCCCCTGACACTCGCAGCAAGCATATGTGCAACAGAAACCATGGGGTCTAGCGTGAGCGAGTGAGTGGAAGAGGATGGAAGGAGAGAAGAAACAGGAGGGGAGCTGAAAAACTCTAAGGAAAGGAGTCTCAGAGTATAACCATTAGCCCTGGACCAAAGGACATGATTTATAGATTATCACTCACATCATCCAGAGACTGGGGACCATCACTCCTGATTCCTTTAGTTTCTTAATGGCAGCACTAACTGCTGTTCTCTCCACCCCTGGAATGCTTTTTTTTTTTTTTTTTTTACTTAATATCTTGTTCAGGACTGGAGAAGGTCAGGCACCTTCCCTCGACCTTTCCCATTATTTTATAGATAGCATCAATCCTATTGGGCAGGGACCCAATGTGGAGGTCACATCAATCACCAAATATTTCTACCCAATTATACTTTGGGGGCCTGGGGTTATTACCACAGGGCAATTCACAAACCCGAGCAACCAACAGTGAGCTAGACCGGTGTCGAAGTCAGTGTTTTATCTGGGACCCATAAGTCTCTATCTCAACAGAGGGACTGCAAAATCACTTCGCATCTCGAGGTACGGATGTTAGCTCCAACCATGTGTCCAACGGTCCCTTGAAACATCTGAGTGTTCCCTTTGCCCCAGCGTCCCTGCGTAAACTGCTCTACACCCCTTTGGGGAAGAACGGAGGAATCGGTACCGTGTACCTTGCCGTGATGTTACAGTCTTTCATCTCAGGGGCCCCAGTTCCCCTTCAGTCAACAAGCTCGGGATCCAAAGCCTGGCTCAGGCCCAGAAAATGGGCAAAGGATCAGGACTTTTCATGGGGGAGGGTGCCTCCCTCGGCCTCCCGGTGATCCAGCCTCTCTGCTGGTCCAAGCTGAATGACACTGTTGTTGGATGCACACCTCTCCTGCCCCCATGGATATCACAGTCTGATAACGGTTCACAACCCTCTGAAGATCACGTCCTCTCGGCTGCCACTCCAACCTTTATGAAAATGACTACTCCTGGCTTCTGACTGTCACGTGCTGCCACCTGGCCTCAACTGTCTTAGGGATCCAGTCATCGCAGTGCCATCGGGGAGCTTTGTTCTGTGATGATCTCTCCTATCATTACCCATGGCCTATCAATGACAGGCATCACTGAGCCTCTCGATGCTGGTGAACCTGTCATTGGAGCTGTCCATGTGGCCTTGGGAAGCTGTACATCCTCTGTTTACCATGAAACATAATCACTTGGTGGGGTTTCTGGCTTTACGTAGTATAACCACTTTGGCACGCCAACTCCTCCATTTGGGAATGACTTCTCCGTCTTATTCCATGGAAATCCTGGCATTTCAGCCTCACTCAGTGTGGGAGAATGATTTTTCCTGCTTCCGAACTGTGTGACAAGCCTGCCATATCTCTGGGGACCCTGACTCAGTATTGCATCCTATTATCTCATAAGAATACTCCTAAGTCAATAAAATCTTCCTTATCCAATTATATATTTTTGTCGCCTCGATCACATACCCCAGAAGCAGTCCCACACATACGCCCCACACTCCGGCCAGAACCCGCTGGCTAAGTCCTGCAGCTCCTTTAAGGTATAGTCTCTGCGCTTCCTTCACGAGCCCTGCAGACTTCTGGCTGCTAGTTATAGGTCTGGTGGCAGGAGGGGCGATGGGACAGCTCCCAAGGGACGCATGCGTTGTTTCTCGTGGGAGAGGTCTCTGCATTTTCTTCAAGCAAAATAGAGAAAGTGTTAGATCTAAGCAGGGATTGGTGGGCCATCTCCACAGGCTCAAAGGATTCAGAAGAATCTAGACGTTCAAGATTGTTAGAGCATCGATCCAGATGTCCCTACCTCTGTGCTGGTGTCCCCTTCTTTCCCACGCAGAGCCTGGACCTTTGCATAGCAGAGCTTTCTTGGTTGGGAGCTGAACCTTCTTCGGAGCTCAGCTCCTCCCCCTATGAAGTCCCGGGTCAGTGCCATCACGTTCCCTGCCCTCCCACTACGGGAAACGAGGGCGCCTGTCGCAAGGTCCTCCAGGTTTCACGCTCGGTTCTCTAATTGCTCATTAATCATTCTGACCCTCTCTCTGCCTTTTTTTTCTTGTGTAGAGGTCAGTAAATCTTTTCTTCATAGGGTTATATAGTAAATGTTTTAGGCTTTGAGGCCATAATGTCCCTATCATAGCTATTCAATGATTCAACTTGCCTTTATGGTACAAAGACAGCTATAAACAGTGTGTAAATGCCGGGCATGGCTGTGTTCCACCATACTTTATTTAGAAAAGCAGACAGTGGGCAGAGTTTCACCTACGGGCCATGGTGTGTGCTATGCCTTAGTTTAGTGTATCAATCAAGCTTAGCAATAGCCACTGAATTCCATTTCCTTCTAGTTTAATTCCTCCCATATTTCTCGAACACTCGATACACAGTATTCGCTTCCGCTGGTATGCCATTGAACCCAGGTGAAAGTCTTAACAACTGACTTTCTCCTTGTGCCAGGGGCTACCTGCACTTTGCTACTGATGGAGTCCCCATTGCCAGATAAACACGAAGTCACCTAGCTTCACAATTCCATCTTAACACTTACTTTCTTCGACTAACTCCGGTACCTACTGTCTGTCACTGGTTGAGCTGTTTGGGAAGCCGACTAAGATGGAGGTCAGTGCGAAGGATGCTTACTGGGGAAGCACCTGTGGGAGGGAAAAGGAAGAAGAGCGGGTAGAGGGAGAGCTGAGCTGTAATGCAAACCCAGATGACAGCCTCAGCCAACCCACTGGGGAGTCCTGGGGCTGCACTAGTCCAAAGTGGCTAAGCCTTTTTCCTCCTGCCTCTACCAGTCACCAGTTGTAGGTCACTTTAGGAAGCTGTGGCCTTTGACAAGAGGGTCTCTGCACTGATTCAACCCCAAAACGATCTGAGAGCTGAGGGCTGTCTGCAGACAGTACCCCCTGCAGCCGGGTGAGAACTCTTCCACGGAGGGCCGAGTAGCGCATCCCTGAGCGAGCGCATCATAGCGCTCTAGGCTTAGCCCTCGCCCCGCCACCTGAGCTGGTCCTTCACCACCCCCGCCGCCTTGCTCTCCTCGCCTCACTCATCCTGGCTGCAGTGCATTGAGAAGCACCTTTCACCAGGCCCACGCCCCAAGATGCTTTCTCCTTTTGCTGACCGATACTCAGATGCTTCATCTGGCTCTCACCGCTGGGTTTTTTGTTTTTTTCACTTTTCTCAGAATCAAAGCCTTCCTTAATAACGATCTGCATGGTTGTCTCTGCTGGCACTCTGGTCATGCTTCTGAGCACAGCGAGTGGGTAAGCACCTATGGGAGGCTTCTATCAATATTTATGCTTGTCTTTCCAAAACGAATAACTACAGACTTATTGGGGATGGGAAACAAAAACCAACGGATGAATAAATTCAAAGCTTTGGTATAAATGGTCAGACAGTTGGCAAAAATGGTCTCCTGTAGACCAAGACCAACAGAGCCATGCAGGGGTACGGAGGCAGCACTCGGCTCGGCTAATCTGTCCAGGCCCCTGGGGCAAGTCTTTCATGCTCTACTTGGCCTCTCCTGTCAGCCCTTCTTCACCTGCACTCTGTCCCTCAGGGTTTCATGACCATTGAGATGCATGTTCTTTTACAAGGGTGATAAACAAGTAACATTTCCAAGAAACGGAAAACGGCATGGAGCGGGGAAGGAAGAGGCATTCAGGACGGAACTACAGAAGATGAATTACGCGTGAAAAACAGAGGAAGGAAAACAAAGAACAATGAAAAACGAAGCGGAGGAAGTAGAATGGACGAACCATAAGGCACAGGCAAGGACGCTAAAGAAACAGGAGGAAGCAGAGGGCAAGAGGTCACGGAGACGAGCATGAGCTCCGAGCCTCAAGCGCAGCGGCAGAGCGGCATGCTCCCCTTCACAGACCCCGTCCCGGCCAGGCCGGGCTGGACCTCATCGCGGAAACGAAACTGGCAATCTAGGCAGCGGAGGCAGATGAAGAAGTCGCGATCTTAGAATGTCCTCAACTACAACTGGCCTTGCCCCTGTTCAGTTGTCCAATACAGCTTGCCGGCTAAGATGCAGTTCTCCCCAGAGTCCAGGAGATAACCTGAAATAGGTTCCTAGAAAAATCGGGGAAAAAAAACTCCAGCTTCTAACAAAGACTAGACCCCACGGAGGCGGGAACTGACACATGGAGAACAGATCAGGTTCTCTGGCTTCCCATCCCACACACCATCTGAGCTCATGTTGGTTAGCTCGACAATTATCAGAAATTCTTTTTAAGGTCAGGAGAGAGTTGCCTGTTACCTTTTGACTGCAGATTTAATCCTCGAAGAAGGCCGTAAGAAATTTAAGATACCTGGAATTGTTTTTTTAAAACATAGCTTTATTGTGCTTCACTCCCCTGTTAGCAGGAAAGTGGACTCCTTAAATCAGCCTTGTAAAAGCAGACGATTAAAGCAAAGATTCAAGAAAAGCAGACATTTAAGTGCCCCACCCGCTGCACGCACCCGCCACCGAGGACCTTGGAATGCGTGTGTTATAAGCCGGTACGGATTTTTATATTCGCTTTACCTCAGTATACAGATAGTACCCTCCCAGTCAGTCCCCTTCACCTGGGGCAGTCATCAGTCCCCATCCCAGCCTTTACCCTCTTCTCCCTTTCTTCCTGGATAACAGTTTTATCTCCTGGGGTATAATCATTTCTTTGATCCAGAGGACGGAATCACATTTGGTTTTATAGAGAATCTCTCATGGCTAAAATTCAGAACACTTGAAGAGGCAATGCCGAAGCCCAAAGTTCCAACACCCCTTCCCTGTGTTTACTTGGATGGAGAAGCCTGCCTGACCCACGTGTACCTTGATGCTGGGGACCTGAGCACAGCACCGTAAGACACACGGCAACCCCTGGATGATCCTCGGACCGAGGAAATGGACTCGCCTTTCCTGACATTGACCAGAAAGCAGCCAGTGGTGTTGCCTGTTGTCTCCCATCGGGTACAAGGTCTCCCAAGTTCACGGGATGGTGTATGGAAGTGGGGGTGGGGGGTGGCGAGGAGGGTCTTATAAGCTCTCTGACTTTGGGAAAAATAGTGAGGATGAGAAAGCCCTCAGGGCAATGTATATTGGGAAGTAATCTTAGTATTTCCATTTATTAAATGCTTGTTATGTGCCAGGCACTTTACATGAATTATCTCTAGTCGAGGGATGAGGTTCAGGCCAAACCTGGATTTAAATCTTAGCTCCCTCTCTTACTAGTTGCACGATCTTAACACATTAGACCGCCTCTCTGCACCTGGGTTGTCTCATTTGTTAACGGGGAGAGTAACATCTACTTCACAGGAGAACCGAGGAGAATTAGTGCAGGTTAATGGACTATGTTCACTCTGCGGCAGCCACCATGACCATCATCTTCCTATCTATGCATTTTAAAAATGAGGAAACTGAGGCTCTAGAGAGTTTACATAGCTCATTCAAGAACAGACCCTGTGAAGAGGAGGCCTGGGATTTGAGCCCAACTCCACACGACTCTTCCCACTGTGTAATGACACCTCAGAACACCCAGATAGTATCCATGGCAACTGCAGAGCAGCATGGCAATGGTTTTTCTAGTTATCAATAATACACCGGTCCAACTCCCCAGTGTAAACAACTCCATCCCCTATTCCTGCCTGTTCAGGGCCCGGCTTAGCTCACTGCACTGACCTCCACAGGGCTTATTTTGATCCAGTACGAAAAATACACCAGTAAAAAAAAAAAATGAGCAAGGAATACTTTTCTGTCTTCTAATAGAAGAACATTAGACATTAAACATTAGAGGAAGATCTGTGAAATGCATTGCTCAGCATCTCTCTGCCTGACCATTTCTCTCTTCCAAGTCTCTGTTTTATTTATTCATTCAACTAATATTTATTGAGTACTTATCACATGTCAGGCACTATTCTCATGTTCGGAATACAGCAGGAAACAAGAAGACAAGGTCTTTGCCCTCACGACTAACAGGAATCATTGTAAAGACATCCTCATTAACTAGCAAGATGGGAAGGAGCCTTACAGATCATCTCGTCAGCATCATTCCACCTAGGAATGTCTTCAATAAAAATATATAATTATAATAATTGAAGAAATGTGTAATTGAAGTAATTACATGAGTTAAATGAGAAAGAAAGGCCACAGATTTAATAAAAGCGTGATGGATGGGTGTAATGAGATAAGACATCCTCTTTACACTAATCCCCCCTGAAATGGGCTTGTCAGTCATGAAGCTTGCCACACGCACCATCCCTTCTAAGGAAAATGGTCTACCCACAGCTTTTTCCTGAGGGAAATAGCCCCGGGGTGGTTTATAAATAGGATTGGCCACTCATTGGGCAACACATAAACCTAACCCAAGTATGGTCAATCTATACACTGGTCACCAACCACATGATACTCTTGTAGAAAAACACTCACACAATAGAGGCCATATAATTTTCTAAGACATTCAGTATCTTTATCCAGAGTTAGAACAGAGGGAAATTGATAGAATGTATTAGTAATAAGGGCTTTAAACATATAAACTCACAAGTTATCAAAACAACCAATGAGGTAAGTGCAGTATTATCCATATTTTACAGGTGAGGAGACTGAGGTTAAGTAACTTGCATGGCTAGTAAGGAATAGAGTTAACGTATGAAATCAGGTATGGTAACTCCAGAATCGACGCTTTTAGTCACTTTGGGTCTCCAAATAGTGGAAGGAGAAATGGACAAAAAAAAAAAAAAAAAGCTTAAAGAGAAGCATCAAAAGAGAATAATAGAGTCTTGTCAACGGTGTCTGAGCACAGATCTACAAGACCCTGCTCCTCAGGGGGACCTCAGAAACGACGTGAGGGCTCGGCACTGTCTGGGAACATGAGTGATGGATGTTCCTCGGTCCCCTGAGAACACAGTCTTCTCTACTGCTGTATGCGCCTTTCAGGAAGCTTCCGTCACTATGATAACTCAAGCAAGCTTCCTACAGCCCAAGCACCTCATACTCTGAGCACGAGTTATCCGTATATAAAATTCTAGAATTCTACAATTTCTAAGTCATATATTTTGCAATACCATGACAGTGGTTTTTAATCTCTCTTTTTTGTTTTGTTTTTGGTTGTTTTTCCTAGCAAATACAAATACAAACTGCAAATCACTCCCGGTGGGAAGATCTAGGACAAGCGTAACCCCGAGGTCAGCTGACTGCCTGGACCTCCATCTCTTCTGTGTTCGGCACGCGCTGATCCGGCCTCGGACTGCACACCTGCCTGAGGATGCGGGGCGTCATTCCGCAGGAAACCGCAGCCAGCCAGCCTGCCAGGCCTCACATGTCTGCCACTCTCGGACTCAGACCAAGAGGCAGGTCCTCTGGACGTCTCTCTCTCTATTCTTCATCTCACATTCCCACGTTGCTTGGTCCACCCCGGACTCTTGACCCAGAGTCTTACCGAGCCTCTCTTTCCCATATTTTCGAGGGTGCTCTCTGGAGTTCTTATTCCTTATCCGTGATTTGCAGTTTTGCTCCTTCCTTCATGTAGAAAACAGGTCAACAAATGGGAACTCCTTCATCCTCTTTGTTGTCTTCCCGATCTCCCTTTGCTAATGTCACACACACACAGTCTATATATGCAACCTCCTCCAACTCCCTTCAAAATCTCTTTTCAGATTCTTTATTCATTCAGAGCAGTCCATAGGTAATAACTACCATTTGTCTTTTCACAAAAAGCATAGCCGTTTAAGCTGAAGGAAGAGCTGAAGACAGAATTTTATTTGTGCTAAAAATAGGGAAGGTTCGGAGGCGGAGAGGCACCTTGAAGACGATCACCTATTTTACTTACCAGGGTTTCAAAATTAAGCCTGGATACAAATTAGGCTAATGGAAAATGAAGAGCATTTATTGCTTGCAGGACAAGAACCATCTTCATGCACCATTCCTGACTAGAATAGGAACATGTCTGTATCTTATATGCAGCAAGATGGCGATACTGAAAGCTCCATAGGCAATACAATGACTTTATGTGTAAACAACATGTACATAACGACTCCATGTTATTGTTAAATTTAACTACCTTAAGAAAATAGAGTGAAAAGTTTCTCCTTCAAATTTTCCTCGATTTTTCTTTCTTAGTGAAGACAGCAACACTGCCAAGTTTGAAGCTTACAGCTTTAGACATTTTTGAGCTACACAATCACAAGAAAGAGATTGAAGTATTTTCTTTGAGAGGGGTTTTGAAGGGAAAAAACCTGTGCCTGACTTAGAAGCGGAGAAGCCAGTGGAATTGTATCAGTTCAAACTTTCAAAAAATAATAAGAAAAAAAATTTCACTTCAGGATAAGACATGAAGCATGGCCATTTTCAAGCTAACTCTTTTTGTGACGAGAAAAATGAATATTTTGAAAGGTCAGAGAAGAAATGGCACACGGTTCATATTACACAGCGTTTCTCTATGGCTCAGGATCCGAGTCCAAAGTTAACTCTATAGCAATAATCACTCACATAAAAACACCAGTTCCTAGGGACTAAATATTTTCAAGGTCTCCAATATGATCCTCAGATAGACTTGGATATTGGTATTATGAAGCCCATTTCACGAATAAGGAACCAGAGGCTCATCAAGATTAAATGACTTGCCTAAATCCACATAGATGTTAATTGGGACAGCCAAGAGCAGAAACCCAGACTTCAAATCCTGGGTTAATTTCATTAGGCTGGGAAAGAAGGGACCGAATAGCCAACTAGGCTGTCACTGGATCCCCAGAGCAAGATGCTACTCTACATGTATCTGCTATCACAGCCAGAGCTGCAAAACTCAGAGTAGATTTTTGGCCCGTTAGAAAAGGGCGAGAAAACTCAAGATTCGTTTCAATGGTAGCATGAGTACTTTTAGTTTGTCCTACTCCAGGTCAGACCAAAAGGAGCAATAGCTCTCTCAGGGAACACTTCATCCAATGACTTTAGTTTTCCATGGCACTTAATGTTTTTATGTAAGCTTTATAAATCTAGGTGGGAAAAAGTTGCATTTTATCATTAATCAAATGTTATGAAGTTCCAGCAATGCAATAGGCATCATCCTAAGTCCTGGGAATACAAAGAAAAGTAAAAGGTATTCTGGTCTAAAATCGCTTTCTAGTATTGCAGGAAAAAAAAAAAAAAAGAATGATTACATAACACAATATAATAAAACAGATGAACAAAGAGCCAGGGGAGTTAGAGAAATCGTTATAGAGGTGACATTTAAGCTTAGACTTGAAAGATGACTAACAGAAAAGAGGTGAAGGTGCATTCTACAAATTAGCTCTTTTGTGTTCTTTTGAATTGCTTTCAGGGCCAAGCATGAGAGGTGGGGAGGAGGTGACTTCCTAGAATACACAGCATGTCCCTAAATGTTCCCTGGGTCATGATGTCAGGTTGGCTCCACATTTATTATCCAGTTTTGACCGTGGCTTCAGGTTTTAAAGATCCAGATTTTGTTTTTACCCATAGAAAGACTGTAGATTTTGTTTTACATTTTATTTTATTTTCAGCTTCAATGAGATATATTGGCATATAACATTGCGTAAATTACAGATATAAAACCTCTTGACATGTACACTAATATATTGCAAAATGGTCACCACTACAGTGCTGGCTAACACCTCCATCATGTCAATTTTTGTGTGTGTATGTGAGAACATTTAAGACCTACTCTCTTAGCAACTTTTCAAGCACATGATACGGTATTATTAACTATTATCACCACACTGTACATGAGATCCCCAGAGGTAGGTTTTAATAATGGACATTTTTTAAAAGAACGGGAACTCTTATTTTATAAAGGACGTAGTATTTTCTTGGATGAAGAAATTCCAAAAACAAAAAGAAAGAAAAGAAAAAAGAAAATAGGAGTGATTGTCAAAGATCTGTGTCTGTAAAGGTCCCAGGGAATCCAGTTTGCTCAGGAAAGAAACTGGATTGGCTTTAAAAATACACATCATCTTCTGACCATCATCTTCTGGGCTATGGGAGAAAGATAGAAATGCTTTCCTTAGGAGATCGTAGAGGACTGCCGATGCCCATCTGAAGGTGAAAATAAAATCTTGGGGGCCAACAGACATGAGAAGGAAAAAGTGACGTAACTGTATCAAGTGGCTCAGAGAGGGATGACTAGACAAGAAGCAGCGTTTTAATTGTTCTAGATGCTGTAGGGTTGTTCCGGTCTAAAGAAATCCCACAGAACAGGAGATCGCAAGCCTGGCCTTACCTGCGCTGCCCCCTGAAGGAGTTTGGCTCCTGGAACTGCTCGTTTTGAAGCTGAAGGCAGCCTCTACTTGTTAGAGCAACTGGGGAACCGCTCTCGAAAGCTTGGTATAAAGAATTTCAGGAGGAAAATTAAACAATTTTAATAAAGACCAGCATAAATGCTCATAGCAATATTGGGGTGAGTGTCAAGATGACTCTTTTTTTTGGGGGGGGAGTTGTTTGTTTTTGTTTTTATCCTTCATATGAACAACAGGAAACTTAGGTAGTTTGAGAGAAAGTGTCATAGGTTATTGGAAGCGGTTAATGTTTAACAGCCCAGGCTGTGGAAAACAATAATAACCCTGTTTGTAGTGTTTGCCAGTTTCTGGGATATGATTACTCCCTCCGTGACGGATTTCAAGCTTTCGACAGAATCCCACTGAACATGGGCTCGGGAGGAGATGAGCCTGTGTGAGCCAGACTCCGCTGAGTTCCCGGAGGACGCTCGAAATGGTGTGCGATGTGGCCTTTCGGGGAATGGGAGGAACGAATCAAATATCCCAACAGGGACTCAGGGAAGACGATGAAAGACCCAGCCTTGGACTGCTTTAGATGTTGCTCTGCTACAAAGAGCTTCCTGAGTGAGTCTAACGAGCTCAGGGCTGGGACACTGAAAGGATTTGCTTGAACAATTGACAATGTTATTGACCAGGATGCACTGACTTTTCATGTCTCACTGTAAGGGCTCCCGTCAGAAAAAATAGACAGGCACAAATTTTTAAAAAGCCAATGTCTGGGGCTGGACCGGTACTCAGCTTGAATGCAACACACCCACTGCCTCATCCGCAGTTGGCATCCCTTTTGATTGGCTGCTGTCCATGCTATTTGAAGGTTAACTATTTGAGTATTGTTCCTGTCTAGGCCGGATGTCAAAAAAGAGAGAGGAAGGAGAATGCTTAGTCCAGTAAACATCGCCAGCCTTCCAGGTCGTAGGAAGGGAAGGAACTAACTAAAGAAAGAGGTTAAACTGTCCAAACCTCAGCTAAACCTCTGTAAAAGGCACAGGGAACTAGCAAGGACAATGAGGCACGAGGGGCCTCCTATCCCATTACTGCAGGAAAACACCGTGGGAGAAAGAAATGTTACCGAAGGCCTGTGCCACTCCAGTGCAGAGGGAAAACAAGAATCACAGGCCAGACGTGCTTAGGGGCACAGACTTCAGACAGGTCCCTGCAACCCCTGTTTAGAAGTTTTCCCAAGGTAATTTTCTAGCTAAAAGGGATGTCAGAGCAAGGGTGAAAGCCTTAGAAGATAGATTTCTTAAGATCCACCAGAGCCGCAGGGCAGGGCGATGCGTGTCTGCACAGGGAGCCCAACCAGGCTGCGTCTGTCCACGGAGCCTACACCCAGGCGGCTTTGGGAACCAGCACCCCCGGGTGGCTGGGTCTGAGAGTTCAGCACCTGGGCGAGTGCACGCACCTGGCCTGTGCTAAGCTGATTACTTAATGGAAGGTGTCACTACAGGTGCTGGGGTTGGCCTTCCTCAAATACATTTCCCTATGGAATGAAGACCTAACGAAGACCTAGTACCTTAAAGCGGGAGCTGGCAAACTTTACGAAAGGATCAGATAGAACACAGTTTAGGCTCTGTGGGTATATTATATATATCTTTAATTCTCTGTAAAGTATGATGTATTGACATCTTAAAAACAAACAAACAAACAAACAAAAAAACCTTTCTGGCTGAGGAGAGACTGCCCCTCCCAGGGCTAATCAATTATAGGACAGCTAAGGGCCCAGACTGGAACATGCTTTGACATGTAAACGAAGCACCCAGACCCATACTTTTCCTTCTGGCCCTTTGTGTCCCTGGAGGCAATGTGCCTTTGCCTTAATCTTCCCAGAGCAGGTACCAGAGAGTCAGAGACCATCCCAACAGCCCAACTGAAAGTATTCAAATGAGCTAATCCTAAACTATTTGCTCTGCAGAGGAAACCCCAGTAAAGGCCATGACCTCAGTGTTCTTCCCACTCCTGCCTTCCGCCACCTGACCCTCCTCTGTCTTTACCATGCGGCCCTGCGTGACACTTCATGGCTCCTGTCTTGAGGACCTGTGAGTATAATAAACTCTTTTGCTGGGCCTCTCCTGTTCCTTCTTGTGGCGCACCTGACTGACCATCTCACAAAACACAAAACAGCAGATTATAAATTCTCTGTTCCAACTACTCAACTCTGTGATACGGAACACATACGCGATGCGTAAGTGGTAGTTTGTCAATCTTGTACTAAGGCAGCCACAGCATGTAATAACTTAGTCCCTCTTCGATGCATCTGGAATGATACTAGTTGCACCGACCTTAAGACAACTGAGAAAATGGTTCCTTAACCCATTTTCTGCATTCTGTGCTTCGCATGAGGAATGCTTTGTTGGGAACGGCTGGACCGATACCTCGATTCAAATAATCCCAGGCAGACTCTCAAATGTCTCTCTTATTTGAGCTCTCCAGCGCCTTCACACCAACCTACTCCCTCTGTTTTTGCCTTTTCCTAAATGTAGAACTTAGCACTTCTTCCAATTCCACCACAGAAATCCAGTCACCTTAAAATAGGGCTGGCATCAGTGAGTGACAGGATCGAGGTTTTACATAGGCTCTCTTATCACAAACTTCTTAAGTTCCCAGTGGAACAGGTCTGCGCCCCAAATTCTCTTCCCAGCCATGTTAAGACTGGGGTTCTCTGCACGTAATTACAAAAGTGCCTTTTGCTTGTCATCCACTCCTGGATCTTTCCTTCCCCTGGAAATTTCAATTTTTCTTTCTCTTCCATTAAACAAAGCAATTCTGCTTGGCTCCAGCACTCTACCCTCAGCTCCGCATAACCAAACCCATCCTGGACTTCAGAGTAGCCAAGGCCTTGTCGTTGACAGTATTAACCCAGCTTGGAAGACAGCTGACTTATAAATGGAAAATAAACCTTACTTACAGACACAGTTTGTCAAGTATTCTAAAATTGTGTGTGTGAGAGAGAAAGGGCATATACTTTTACTATTCACATTATCTACAAGCCTTGCTTTTGATCTCATGCCACCCACCACCTAGGACGTCCTGACGCATGGACAAATCCTACCATGTTGGTGAAGGCCTGATGCACAGGATGCTGAAGTTGCTGGAGGGAGAGGTGTGCAGAGGATACTGATGTTATCCAGAAAGACAAAGGTGAGTCCTGGGAGGGCAGCTGAATACGCAATGATGTCAAGAAGCAGAGGCAAAGCATGTGAGAAGAAGCAAGGGATCATGTGTGAATCATTCAGGTAGATGACTATATGTCATGTCTAGAGTAACTTGAAAGACTGAATTAGACTGGGAGAGAAATCTGGTTCGTGTACCTTTCTAGGATAGTTCCAAAGCTAATGAACCTCATACCAGAAGGAACTCAAAACTGGCTAAATGACAACACAAACAAGATGATTTTGTGTGTGTGTCACTTGTGTGTGTCATTAATGCCTTCATGCTGACACCCACCTTCCTTCTCCAGGTCAGTTGTTAGGGTTACAATGCTTATGGTCTTGCAATGAAGTCCATACTGGCAAGCTTTGGAGATTACTTTGGAGAACAGAATGGCAAATAATTTTCAACTTGTATACACTCACTAATGTTGGTCAGCAGTGGCTACTTAGATGCTGTGTTGAGAGGAATTCTGAGGTCACATCTGAGGGCAAACAGGCAAAAATTTAGTCTCCTTTGATATTTTTAATGCTACTGACATGCCTAAACTAACAAGGATTTTCAAGAAAGAGTTTGGTAGAATGTAGGAAACACAACTGCTTTGGAGAAAGACAAGCCTAGGTTTGAATGCTGCCTCTTCGCTTAGTATCTGTGTGTTTTATACGAAGAGCTTAAAAGCTTTTCTGAATCCAGATACCTTTATTTTTGAAATGGGGACAATAACACTCACCCACGGAGTTGCTGGAAA
The DNA here is from genome assembly GCA_003508835.1 of Eonycteris spelaea. Lineage (NCBI taxonomy): Eukaryota > Metazoa > Chordata > Mammalia > Chiroptera > Pteropodidae > Eonycteris > Eonycteris spelaea. Next base: position 1,052,997 of record PUFA01000037.1, read on the forward strand.
ATAATTTAGCACATGTTAGAAATCTAACACAGTCCCTGGCGCATGGTCAGTAACTGGCAATATGTTAGTTCCCTTCCTGACTAAAAGGATACCATGCTCCATCTCCGTCCCCCGGTATAAATACCATCTGATGAGAACAGGACTGAAAGGCTGGAGGTCTTTTCGATCTGGGACAGGATGTTACGGAGACCAATGTGACTGTCAACAAGTTTGTCTCTCTTCGAGGGACATAAAATTGAGAAGCAAGGACTTGAAGCGAATGAAAATGCAATTTAATGAACAATCAAATAAAAATTCTATAGCTTTAGAATCAGAGGATATTCTTGGAATGGCCTCTTTCGGTACTATGAATTTATCCAACTGACTTCTTTAAGTGTCCTCCTCGTCAACCTTTTGAAATGAAGGTTGATTAGGTTCAATAGGAAATCTGCATTTCATCACGAAGATGGAACACAACGTCCTTGGCTCAGTCTCCCGAGGAGTAGCAATTTGGGGCACTATGTGCAAAGCATGAAGTAAAAACAGGTAGCAAATTTATTTCAGGCCCGACAAACAGGATGCATGCATATGCCCAGCCCAAGACGCCTGGAAAGTAGAGCTGCCATTCTTGCTGTACAGACCTCCTAAGGGGTTTCTCCAGCCTTTTACTTTTACAAATAGTAGTTTATGAGAATGGAGACACTCCAAGGAAAGGGGACACTTTAGATTAAGCGAGTTCATGTATTTAAATATCAGGAGGAAGAAGAACTCAGTTATCAAGGGATAAATGCAGCAACAGTTAAGTCTTGTCGAAAAGAAGCCAAGCCCCATTGGGTTTTTATTTTGTTTTTCGCAAATCCTCGCTTCTTTTGAGAAGGCCTAATGCACAACCCAAGAGAATCTGACTATCTAATAATCTGAACAAATTTTTTAAAAATATGTAGTGGAAAAAAAAAGCGTGTGTATTATGCCTCTTTTTTCTGAAACTATAGTGAACCGTGCACTAGATTTAGCAGGTCGATTAAGGAGTCTGTTAGCGATGAAATAAAAGCTGGCACGTTCCCAATTCTGGCTGGTTCTAGACAAGATGTAGACATAACTGATGTGTCTCCAATATAACCAAGATGCATCACCTAATCCCAAGAAAACGCATTATCCTTAACAGGCTTAAAGTCAGATTGGAGGCCGAAATGTTGCCAGTGTTTGAAGATCAAATAATAGCCCTCTGAAAAGCTGAGTAAGCTGTCTGGCTGATGGGACAGTTCAAATTGAAGGGACAGTTCAATGGGCTGACAGTGGCTAAGGAATTATTTAGTCAAGTTCATGACATATTGCTCCTCGATCCTGGACCTTTAAATTGAGTTGACCTGCCCCTTGAAGCAGGTGGCTGGTGGTCAGTGAAGACCCGAGGTACAGGTAACCCATTCCCCGCCACGGTCCTGGCCCTGACACCTAAGCAGGCCGCACGAGCTTTGGGGAACACGGAAGCAAAGTGCGGCGAGCGGGAAGTGCGGTCCACCGCACTGGGCAGTGATGAGCGCCCGGCAGGCATCTGGCGCCGGGCTTGCTGGAGGGATGCACAGTGTGCACAGGCGGCTGAGACAGGACTCTGCCTGTGTGGTGCTCGCTGCTGAGTGGGGGAAACAGATGGTGAAAAAATATTTATATTGCGACACGGTAAAGCTGGATATAAACAACTCCAGACACCGAAGGACAGCTACTGCTGAAGCGAGCGCGTTGAAATGGAAGTCAGAAGAAAACGATCAAGAAGTGGTGGTCTTTCGATAATCATTAAGAGTTTGTCTTGCGGGGAAAAGGAGAACGCATTCTAAGCGATGTGGATGACAGCCAGTGTGGAGGGCTGATGATGCACGTCACGGCTCAGACTGACAGTATGGAGCTTGAAGTGGCTACAGTGGAGAAGCTGGGCCCTAACTCTGAGATTTTGACCCTTTGGGACAAGGAGGGACATCTTGATCCCTTCCACTGTGCTGTGGAAAATCCCACCCCAGCACCCCACCCAACTGCGACAGTCCTAGGGAGACGAAGCCACTGCTGACAGCATCCTGCACCCTTCACTGCCTCCTCTAATGAGATTTAATTGGTCTGATTTTTTTTATTTTTTTGAGCAAATATTTTCTTTCAGCAAATATGCATGGAGCATATTGTATGCTAGTGTTACGAAAGGCATTGAAAAGAGAAGTGTTGTCATTAAATGGAATTAGCATAGGTTAAAAGTGAGTCTGGAACCAGACTGTCTGGGTTCAAAGTTTGGTTTCAAAACTCACCAGCTGTATAACTTTAGATAAGGGACTTCATTTTTTTTTTTTTTAAATGGAGATGCCATGGTATTTCACTGCAGCAGAGCCACGAGGATTAAATGGAACAAAGCATGCATAATACTTCGAACAGCGCCTGGTTCAAAACAAGTGCCCAGGAAACGCTGGCCGCACGCATCGTCTCTGGATGGCAGGGTGCGCGGTGCACAAAGTAGCTCTCAACACAACTGGTAAATACGCGCGCGTGCCTCTTACTGGCCTTGGCCTTGGCCTCCTCGCTGTTCCATCCTTGCCTCACTCCCGGCAACAGAAGTCGCACCCTCTCAACGCGGCTCCAGAAGGTTTGCTCTGGATTTCTGAAAAGCCTATCATGTCAGGCTATTTATCCTAGGAAACCATATTCATTTTTCACATGGCATCGAGACCCTCACAATCTAAACAAATCCTCCGCGATTTCATCCCACACATATTCCCACTGACAGGCAACAAATGTTATTTGTAGCACCTGCAGAACTCATTTATTTCAACATGAAGTCAGCTTGTTCCTGATGAACTGCAGCGTGGCAGGTAAGGACCGTGGACCGTTCCGGGGCCGGTGGGTCCTGGAGCGGTACCACCCAAGACCTGACCCGGATGGGGCCCATCAGACGTCCACCTCAAGCAGATGCGGCAAAGGAGAAGGACTAGAAAGTTCTGTCTGTAGTTGGTGTGAATCAGGGAAGAGTGGGAGGTGACATGAGCTTGGGAGACAGAGTGAGGAAGGAGTCAGCGAGACCCACAGGGCCCAGGCTGCGCGTGACAGAATTTGAGTCCAGAGAAACCTAGAAGTCCTAGGATTAGGCCTTAAAGAAGGTGCCTTTTTCTTTTCTTTTCTTTTCTTTTCTTTACTTTTCTTTTCTTTTCTTTTCTTTTCTTTTCTTTTTTTTTGTCTGATTTCTAAGCCAACGCATGGAGAAAGGAAGAAGGAGGAGGGAGAAGATCAGAGCAACTATCATTGGCAACAGATAATGAAAAATATCAGCACAGGCAGCATAATGGTTGAAAATCTGTGCCAGCATCTATAGCAGGAGGCCACCTGCAAGCTGGTCACTGTGACATTCTGAGAACAAAACCAAAGGAGGCACTCATGGTAACCAGCAGCGGCAAAACTCTGGGGTATGGAAACCTGGGTAGAAAGAAACCGGTGTTGCCAAGGAGTTCTTACGCACGGCCGTGCATCTGAGGGTGGCCCATGTCCCACGGACAATAGATGATTTAGCTACAGCCTCCTGATTAACCTGCCAGAAACTGAAATATAAGATCGGGGAGACAGACAGGGATGTACTAATGAAGCAATGATTTAAAAAGAAATACCCCAAACAGTCAGTCTGAGACAAGTAATTTGCTTTCCCTGCCACGGCACAGACTCATTATTCCCCCACTCCTCCCCGAGGGAATAGACAAGAGGTCCTCTTTCGGAAGGAAGGGGACCAAGAACGTCCCCCCTCCAGCCACAATGAGAAGTGAGGGCAGAATCCTGATCCTAGATGGGCTCCCCCTAAAATTGATCTCTGGAAACCTCTCTTCTCTCAGACCGTAATGTAACTTCACATCCCCAAATTCTGTAAAAACGCAGTCATCTCCAAGAAGAGGAGGCATTTTAAGCAGGTGGCCATTTAGACCTCGAAGAATTTACAAGCGGGTTTTAATACAGCAATGTTGTTCTTGCTCGATTCATGTTCCGCTAAGGGAGTCTGTTCTAAACTTTGAGAGAAAGAGGTCGTCATACCTGGATGAGCTACAACAAGGGACTTTGTTTAAAAAAACCGCTACCCACGAAAAATAAATGACCTAGCCTCCAAAGTTGCAGGCCAAATTTCTAGTCACACACGGTACACCTGGTTTTCCAAGAGGGGGAGGCGAGGAGAGAGGAGGTGAGAGGAGCAGCCGCGGAAGGTGGCATTGGGGGGTAGTTCCCATTGTGATTGAGGGCCCCGTGCAGCATTCTCAGTCATGCAGAAAATTGGAGCGAGATGCCTCCAGACACCGGCCTATCTGATGTCCTTCCTGGGTCCGCCCCTGTACCCAGTTCCTCTCCCTTCCTGCCTGTGGGTCTCGTTATTCAAAATTCCAAGCAGAAGAAAGCAAAACCACTCCTTTCCTGTTCTCTCTCTCTTTCATTGTGAGGAATAAATTCATCCTTTTGAGGATTTTCTCCTCGCTTAGTGACTGACTGAGGGAACTTTCGCCTTTTTGGAGCTTCGCGTTATTTTTCCAGAGGGTTCCGAGAGGTCTTCATCACATTTGCATGGCGCCATCTCTGCTAAATCGGGCTGTCTCTCCAGCCCTCCGTGGGGCTCCCCTGCTCCCTCCTACACATGGCCTGCTTTGGACCAGGCAGGATTTGCTGTATCACTCGGCCTCTCCACTTAACTAGTGTGCTACAGTTTTAGGAAGATCTTAAAAGATACCAGTTCCTGTCCCACAGGGTGGAGCAACTGATCATCTGCATCCCTCACGGGGTCCATACTGTGTCCGAATTTGCCCTGAAGTCAACCAAGCGGCGGCCACCTACAAGCCACTTTCACAAGACACCTCCAGCAGGAAGGAAGGGCTGCTGTCCCGCACGGCTCAATTTTAAAAGAATGTCATTCTACGAATGATGTACACTGCACTCACAGTTACTTTTACAGTCTCTGCTAACAGAACGCCTTTTATAACAAGCCGCAGTCCATCGCAAAATGTGGAAAGTATCCATATTTGAGGTTGTTATTAGTTACCTTTGTGTTTCAACATGGAAGCCTGAAACACCTACCCAACCCGGAATGAAAGGGGATCGTATTTACCAAAAGTTGTCACAGAACATTCATGGCACCCAACAGCTCCATAAAAAAAATGCCCATCCCATCAGCTACACAGCAGGATGATTTGAGGCAACCGAAACATATTTTCACTCTGTTTAGAAGTTGTCTTTTTTAAAAGGAGCCTTGTCATGACTCCTACAGTGACGCAGGTCCATGGAGAGGACAGGTCTCTAGCCTCACTGCCTGAGAATAAGCTACCGACCTGCTTGCGGCACAGCTGGGATCTGAGCCCCCGGGAAAGCCGCCTCCCGCCTCCCCCGCGTCCTTTTACCCCACGTCAAAAACACTTCAGCTCCGCTCTCTCTCAAGTTCAAATCAGTGGTGGGAACGTGGTCCCATTCCTATGGGGATGCAGGCATCAGGGGCGGTGACCTCAGAAACAATGAGGCTCCATGCGGATAACAGATTCAACCCAGCAAGTTGAACTGCACGAGGCAGTGTGGCGAGGCCGTGATGGACAATGGAGCAAAGAGCTTCCTGGGCTGGACAGGTAGAAACACCCCTGGAAATGTCAAGTGCGTTCCCGGTGAACTTGACTAACATGAAGACCATTCCCTGCAGGAGGACACTCGCTGACACGTGATCCAAACGCACTTCAGGAAGAAACGCGCACGCCTGGAATTGAAACCAGGTGCTTCCTTTCTGTCCGGTCTGGGGCCCCTGGCGCTCGGGGAAGGTGACACCTTTGTGCTTTGTTGGAGGCTGCTCCTCCCCAGCTCCGGGGCAGCTCTCCCGCCCACCCTTCCCCGCTGCTGTTCGCTCCCTACCTGGCCTTTCTTCCAGCCTCCAACTCGGGTTCCTGCCGCCAAACAGGCCCTTCTATTGTTAAACCCTGAGTCCTTTCTTAGGTGTGCGCCTGCTTCCTCTGCTGCCCCTCTGTTCTTTTCGTTTCATGGATCACCTACGTGGTTCTCCCCCGCCACAGAGCTGCCAGCGGTGGAGGCGTCAGTCTGCCCAGCTCTCTCCCCTTCCCTGTTCTCCCCAAGATAACCATAACGGCCCTATTGGTTTTTAGGATTTGCTTTTAATAACTACAGAAAGAAAACAGCCATAAATAACCCTAACAGTGACAATGAATACAGTGACAATGAATACGGTGACGTTACAAATCTTGAAGAATCCTTCAAAGTTTCTATAGCACTGGTCTCTAGGCTATAGTTATGGCTCCCCTTAGATTGTAGCTGAAAACTACATTTGATTTCTGTGCCCTGTTTTTGCTTTTAAAGTTGGAGCCCACTAGCCTGCCACCCCTCACACACCAACCACCCTTAGGCAAAGCACAGGCCGGGTCAGTCACCAAGAATCTTCCTCACTGAGCGGTGTCATCTCTCTGGCCGCCATTCTCACAAAGAATGGATCCTTTGGCCATAGATACTTAATACACATTTCATCTCTACCTAAGTGCCCAACATAAATGTCCCCATTTCATGTGGTACTTACGCTTATTTATACCAAGGGGCTAATGACTACTAGATAGGTAATGATGCTACCTATCTAGGGGTACTTATATTTTTAAAATATAACATTCCAGAGAGAAAGAGAAATAAAAGGAATGATGCTCTAGAGGGGGACCAAGGCATCAGAGTTGCAGGTGAGAGGGGAAATGGACTAATAACACATGACTCATCCGAATGTCTGGGATAAAAAAATCTTAGCTCAGCTCTGTCTCTGTCCACTGTTAGAAGCTTTTAATATTAATGTGGATCGCAGTCAAGAGCTGTTTCCAGCACATTCTTCACACCAAGATCAGAAGAATGTGGTTATAAAATGGATCTAAATCCCAGTGGATGTGAATTGTACTTAAACAGACCTGAAAGGAGCCCAATCAAGGAGCCGCCATCTGGCGTCCGGTCTGGCATCCAGTTAGTGGGGACGGGGCCCCCGCAGTTTGCCCAGCACCGTTCTAGGCATTCGGCAGATCCGAGAGTGACTTCGCCCTCCGCGAGCCTAACGGAGGATGCGCCGTGGACAAAATAAAAGCAACGCTTGATTTTACACGGAACGACGGAAAGCAATGGTGCAGGCAATCAAAAGCAGCAGACGGTCGGGAAGTTATCCACGCCCTGCTCCCTGCCACGGCTGTGGGCAGCAAACGGAAAACTGGAAAAAGAGCAGCTCCAGGTAAGACGAGCAGAATACGCTTCTAGGGAGAAACAGATGCGGGGTGCATCAGGCAATGAACTGATTAATAAATTGGTTAACTGCCTTGGCGAACCGGTGTGAACGAATGCTTTGTATGCTTAATTATGTGTGTTGGTGAACAGATATAACTGTTGTGTGTGTGTTGTTGTGTGTGTGTGTGTGCATGTGCGTGTGTTAGTTGTATTGGGGTTTTTAAACATTCAGGTGGTGGAGTCACTTGTTCAGAGAAAGCCTGAGGGAGATAATAATGATAATCATCACAACAACACAACAACAGATCAAAGCTGAGGCCTGGAACCTGGGCTACGACGACTTCATTAAAACACATTTTTTTTTTTGGTTTGGTATTTTATGGTTTGCATACTTATTAAAGCAATTGGTTAAATAAGAACTGTCACCTTAATTTCTCCATCCATTTCAGGCAGAGGGAGTTGACTCAGACCTAGATGGAGAATTCCTTTGTCTCAGAAGCACGAGCATCACCAGGGGCGGCCTTCAGGCTAACGAAGGTGCCAACCTCCTCCTGTGTGTCAGAGCCACTTAAAGGAAGGAGGAACAGAACAGTGGTGGTCTGCAGGCTTCGGCTCCCCTTTACCAAGGCCGCAGCCTCTGCCCGCACCACCCACGTCTGTCGGCCGGCATCAGGGCCTTGCTCCTCCCCTTCTCCTGGGGGTGTCCGCGTCTCCTTCCCCAAGTGGAAAGGTGGTCTTCCCACACAGGGCATGGCTCTCGGCTCTTGGTCTAAGCATCTGCCACTGCTCGGACCTCTGAGAGGAGCCTGGTGGCAGAGAGGCGATGGCATCCCAGCGGAACCCACAGGAAGCCTTGCTCACCGGCTCCTCCCCCTGGGATCTGAGGACTAGCACAGTCCTCTGGCTTTTCCCACGTTAGGAGAAATTTCCTGACTTCCTGGGACACCTTCGCAGAGGAGTGGGGTGCAGACTTAGTCCCCGCCTCCTTTCCCAGGGTTCTCCAAAGTGGCCATTGCGCCAACAGAACCACACCTGACCTGCTGGCGTCAGTGAATTCCTGAGGCGACTATGCAAATTAGACCCTTGCAGGATCCTGGGAGACTTCGATTGAAGGGAACGTGCTTATTAAGTATGAAAATGAAGGGAGGACGCAGCCAGTGACAGGGAGTTCAGAGCAGGGAGAAGGTTCATGTCCCTCTCAGTTCAATTTATAAAGAAGCCCAAGGAATTTTATCCTCTTTGCCCTTGAACACTCTCCTATTCCCTCCTTACAAAGGAACCTCTCCTCCCCCAACATGCACAAACACCACTGTTCTCTGCACTAGCATATGAGCGAGCCCCCCAGGAAGTCCTTAGCTACGGGGGTCTTCCTGATCCAAGCCTGACACTGGGCCACCGAAGGGAAATCGGGTCATTTGGCAGGCATACAACGAACACTTACTACGTGTCAGGGATCGTGCTTGAGTCCGACAATACAAAAATGAATGAGACGCACTCTCTGTGCTCACAGAGCCTGCAGCTGGGGTGAGGGGTGGGCGAGTGCGACAGCAGGCCAGGAGGTTCATTCGGGTGAGAAGGGCGTCTGCGGTGGTGAGCACAGACAGGGAAGGAGAGGAGGAGAGGGGCGAGGAGAGGGAACGACCAGCAACTCCGCAGGAGGCCACGGCCTGCAGTCGGGCTCCGGGAAATGACACTCTCCCACAACTTTAAACTCCTGAACCCCAAAACCCGCCGGAAACGCAAAATAGAGAATAAAAGCACAGGTGGGTGAATGCACGTATATAAAGCTGATGTGAAAATGGGGGCGAGAAGCTGTCAGAATTTGAGAAAGAACAGCTAAAATGGAGTTAGTGTGTAGAGATGAAACTCTTTTCAAACGCTTTGGGGCCAATATTAGACACATTTTGGTGAGCATCTGTACTGAAAAAAAAAAGTTACGAACTCTCATAGCACAGATTGTTCCTGAGATTTGTGTTCTTCCATTGCCATTTGATAGAAACTTCGCATCATGACGATTTAGATAATTGGGGTTTTAAGGCACAAGAGCAACAAGCAAATAAATGTCATAAGTAGTAGTGAGGGACTCAGAAACCAAAGCTGGAGAACCTGCCACAAAATTATGATGGGCGGGACAGCCACCAACACAAGAGAGGTGTCCAAGTTCCAGGCATCTTGAGACGCTTCTCTCACATGACCACAAAGACCTGGACCTTTTGTTTGTGGCTGGGATAAATGATCGGTCAACTGGGAATAAAAGGGGAACTTTGCCAAGAGATGTTGGCACCACAATGTCTTAGGTAACTATGCTTTGACTGAGTCATACACACCTATCTCCCGCCTTATCTTTGTTATTTATATATAATTATTTATGTATAATGAAACCTAATCCGTCTGACTGAGAATCAGCCTCAGGTTTCCCCATCAAGCACTCAGTCTTCTCTTGGCACCAGAGTCCTGACTGCTCAAGCCATCTGGCTTCAGCCTTAACCCCGTCAGATTTTTCCTGGAAAACCCTAACGGCTGGCTGGAACTTCCCCTGGCCACCCTATCCTCTCACAGCAGCTACCGTCAGCGGGGAGAGGTACGTGTTGTACACGGACCACACCTGCACCTGTGGAAAGGCGCTGAACGGACATCTCGCCCGAGACTTCACTCTCAGCCCGGGACAGTACGTAGAGTAAATGTGGGGCAGGTTATCAGAAGTTAGATTCATCATGGAGGCGGAGAAAGAACTGGAAGTGACCACTCAGGGATACACAGGGAGGACCCGGCGACGGGGCAGCGGTCACTGAAGAATGCACAAAAGTGGCCGTATGAGAAAGCTAGTGTTTGAACAGCAGCGACAACCAAAGACAGGCAAGCCATCGAGAGCCACTCAGATTCCCCTCATGGACCCTTCTGGAGCTTCCTTCCTTTTAAATACCGTTGGCACCGCATCATCCCGTCCTCAGTCCTACTCTCGTCTCATGCTGCATACTCTTCCCTGGCCATCTGCTTCATCGTCACCTCCCTTCTCATCACCTCCTTGCTTAGGAGGCAAAACGAATGCATACGGGAAATGGCTTTTCCCGATTCTCCCTCATGGAAAAATCTCTTCCAATGTAAAGTTATTTGAGAACTATGTATCTATTAGGATGAACTGAAAACAGAAGTAGTGGCCTGAACACCCATCCCTAAAGAATGGTTCCAGATCATGGCCTGGCGAAGCTCTGGTGACGGGCGGGATGGTCATGGCTCCTCTCGAAGACGCACTGTGGCTTCTTCTGGTGTCTTCTCAGAGAGTAAGTTGGGGGGTCTAATTCAAGGTGAAATCCTTCTGAACGAACAACGCCCGCCGCCCATAGCTTGAGCCAGGGACCCCGTGTCCTCGCGAGGAGCCCGAGCCTCTGTGGTCTTGCACCCCATGATCACCACGACAGTGGGTAACGCCTGCTAGGTCACCTCCGAAGGGGCATCTCGGAGCGTGATTTTTCCTGGTGTTGGCCATAAACACACAGAAAGAACCGAACACGAAGGCGGCAAGGTCGGAGTTTGGACGGCGGCCGCGGGTCCCCCGCCACCTCCCATCACCTCGTTGCTCCTCCCTCCCTCAGGTAGCGGAAATACGCGTTTGCCTCAAGGGGAGATCGTTACTGCAGGAACACTGAACGACAGTGTCGCTTCTGAGTCTCAAAATGCTGTTTCGAAATGATTGCCAGAGACAATCACTGGAGGAAAAAAGGCTTTTGATGTTCCAAAATCTTGACTTTTTTCATGTTCCAAAGTTTGAAAAGACTCTGAGATGAAAGCTCGTTCCGTGTACACACGAGCGGAGAAGGACAGATGAGATCAGACCGTCCTGCCCTGCTCGGCGAGGAGCACGGTAGCAGATCATCAAAAAGAGAAAGAAAGGGACTTAGGCTCCAAGGACGCTCTTAGACAGCTCTGGCCTGTACCACATGCCAAGTCTTAGGGAAGGGGAAGCTCGAAATTCCCGAAGAGTTTGGGAATCTAAGATCGGTGGGGACCGGGGCCTTCAGAGCCAGAGACACCAAGGTACCAGTGAGCCCCAGGTCCACAGGAGGAGGCACGTCTGGGTGGAGGCAGGTGCGGCACGTGTAGAAAGGAAGGCCCTGATATCAGCAGCACCCCGAGTTTCCCCATCCTTCGTGTGTCTTTGGGGAGGTGGGCGTATGGGAGTTTTCCACATAAAGAATCCTGAGGGAGTAGCCCCTGGAGGGCTGGCGGCTGCAAAGGGGCTCCCCACTTTCTGCGAGGAGCAGGCAGGATGATCTGAGTGGAATTCTCACTCCAGACCGTGGGAAACCACCAACGCCCCATGGATGCCGGGGGACGCGTGGCAAAGCCCAAACACCACCCACCACACCGATGTTACGTGAGCCCCCGGAAACTTAGAAGCCCCCAGAAGGGGGCGGGGAAGGGGTGGGCTGAATGGACCGAGTTCTTACCACAAAGCCTAATATTAAAATATGATGATTAGTTCAAGTTATAAAAAATAGATTAATTTATATTTGACATACTTGAACTTATGAACTTAGACTTTATAACTCCTACTTTTTTGTTTTTTTTTTTTGTTTTTTTGCTCAAGTAAATTAAAAAAAAAACTTGGAAGCCGTGAGGTGAGTGACCCACGTGGCGTCCGGGTCCCGTGGAGATGCGTCACCCTCCATCGGTCTGCACGTCTGAGCTTCAGGAGTCCTGCCATTGGTACAACTTCCAACGCCCGCTCTCTTCCCCTGCCCTGCCCCCCAGAAGACAATCCAGGTGATTCAAAGTAAGTGAGAATCGAGGGTGAATACTGGGTAGGGCGGGACAGAGTCTGACCGCTCCCCCCACACTCCCAAATGGTCCCAGAGCCATAGCCTGCCCGTAGCAGCATCTATAGCCCTTTAACAAAAACCTATTAGGCAGAATGGAAAAACACTGCACAAAATGAGCAGCCACGCAGATGCCTTTCGGGGACACTAGTTCTGCTGCTTTCTGCCTCGGAGCTACTGCCGAGCGAGAAGAAGAGGCCATCGTTAGCTCAGAGCTGCTGCCAGGGAGGCTCCCCCACCCAGTCGTGCTGCCATGGCGGCCGTGGTTTGCAGCTCTGCCTGTGACAGCCGCTCGGCTCTCCCCCTGTGTGCCCACACCCCCAACCCGGCCTCCAGTCTTCTCAGAAAAAGCTGCAGATTCAGGAGCTCTGCAGCCTCCCGCTGGGCGGGACCCAGCTCTTCCACACGGGCAGGGCCCAGGGCTTCTAACTGCTCTCAGCTGGGCAAACGAGGCTCACCCAAGATCTCACTGGGTTAGGCCCCTCCTGTGGCTGAACTCCTCCAGCTCGGAGACAGACGCGACTTTCTCAAGGCACCTGCTAAGAACGGGGAGTCGAAGGAAGCAAAAGAGCCCTAACACACAGGGTTTGGCATTTTGAGTCAGCTCTAACCTAAATGTAATTTGAATTTGAATTTAAAAATCTCAGCCTCTCAGAACTAAGCGGGAGTTTCATCACCTAAAAAAAAAAAAAAAAGTGATATTCTCGGCCAGCTGCATTCCCTTGAGGGACTGTGAGGATTAAGTTAAATTTGATTAATGGAGGAAACAAAAAGGCGTCGGTTATAAAGCGATATTTAAATAGGAGTTATTGCATGTTTCTACATTAAATCTGAAAGGTGTCCTCTGCAGCTTTAAATAAGTGAGAAATATGTGATGTAGTTGGATTAAAGATATATTAATCTTTTCTAAAATAACTAATCACAGCTGGGACAGGTAGCAGGTTTAGGGAAAACAAAGACTGCCTTGAATATTTTCTCTCCATCCAAATTTAAATGGAATGTTTGCAAGCTCATTAACTTTAATATTTGCAACTTGCTTGCCTCTGAATTTCCTCCTTCCATCCGGAATAGGAAAAGAAAATGATGATGATTTTTGCAGAATCCATTTCACCAACATTTATGGGGCATTTGCCAGGGGCCAGGCAATGCTAGCGATACAAAGAGGATTAAAACGCAGGCAGAGTCTTTGAAGAATTCAAAACTATCCAAGGATACATACTCGCAAATATATCTAATATAACGGGGAAACAGTGGAACGGCTGTAAGCGCACCACACAAGAGAAATCCAGGGAAAAGAACAGTTAATCCACCCGGGGTGAGCCAAGGAAGGACAGAGAAAAACAGGTGGCGTTAGAAGCGAGGCCTCCCAGGGCGTGTGGGGGTCTCTCCCGTGAAGAACAGGCGGAAGGAAACACAAACTCGCCAGGATGGAGGGGCCTCGGTGTGTTCCATCTCTTCGGTTCTTGGAGAAGGGGCAGCTACAGCCACACGAGACAGAGAGATCGGATGAGAGGCTGGGGAAGTGGACGGGAGCCTCAGCCAGGAAGAGACCTGGATGCAGGCTGAATAATTCCGTTGTTATCCCGAGGAGTCCTTGATGCTTTCAATGAGGGCAGTGACGTGGTTCGAGGAAGGTCAGGGGCTTCAGAAGGGGACAAAGAACCCACATAAGAAGCTACTGCAATAGTAGAGGCAAGATGGGGAAAGGGATGGTATTTTTCTTGTGGCTTAATCTAGACTCAGCAGACTTATACCTCGCCAAATAATTATTAGTGGACTAATATAAAATATGGTTTGAACCATATGAAACTGCCATTGTTGTAGGTCGACAATGTTTTGAGCTTCAGCAATTTCACAGGATCCAATATAATATGAAATGACTGCCCATAAGCAACTCTGAATTTAGGAGAGATACAAGAAGCACATACCTTACAAGAATTAAATTTCTAGTACGGGAGATCATATCTGTGTAACTTGCTTTGTACATTATCTACAACAGAATTGCCTATAGCTAGATTCTTAATGCTCTGACAAGGAAAAAAAATCTGTCAGAAATATTGCTTAGTATTTTGCTATTTCTTCTGTCTCCCCTTTGTTGTTTGTTTATTGAGAGGTATGTCATAGAAGAAAAAAATCACACTGTACGTAGAATTAGAGGAAGAGACGTGAGATTCAAGACAGTAGGAAGAAGGGGTAAATAAAATCGAGGGCAAAGTTTGCAGCCGTAACTGGAGAAAATGAGAATGACGTTGTGGGGGGTGGATTTTCCTGAGGAAACTCGAAGGGGATCTCTCTGGATTTCAGCTAAGAACAGAAATTCCAGGCCAGTGTTAAGTAAAGGAAGATGGCACTCAGAAGGAGCTTCTGGTGTGGGGAGAAAACCTGGGAAGTTTTGGAATGAACATTTCTTTTACCACAGACGCAGCATAATCTAGTTTGAATCCAGCCTCGGTAACAGCAACCCCCACGCCAACAAACACACTGTGCACATGCACATGCACACACACACACGCACACGCACACACACTCATCCATACACATACGCAGTTCCTCTTCGACTGAAAATTAACATTAAACTGTTCTATTCAAGGAACCAAGATTTTGCTATCACACCCGAAGAAGTGACAAGCTGCAATTTCCCACCATGTGGTGCTACCCGGAGTGGGGAAAGAGGGAGAGCAACCCGAACAGGCAGGATGCGAGCGGTGACGCTCGCACGCTCTCCCCCGCCGCCATTGCCCCTCACCCCGCCATGTGGCGGGCCGCACCTGTTCAGAGAAATGAACTTACACACGGAGCACACCCCGTGGCTCGCTCCTGGAACCACACACATTCACAACCTACGGAGGCAGTAAATGGTCTCAGATCAGGGAGACTTTTCAGATGAAGAGAAAATTATAAAAAGCCAACAGGTCTGCTAGGTTTCAGGCTGGGTCCTGTTGATCGAACTTACTCGCCTATACCTGACCCCGGAGTTAACCCTGAGGTTTCACCGTGACACAGGGTTTGCAAGGGGGGAAAGCAGAGGCAGAGGCAGAACCATAGTCCCAAGAAAAGAGGCGAGAGAGCCGGCAGAGCCTGAGGTGAGACAGGGGCTCGTTTGCTCTGACATGCCAGAGAGGCAGGTCCGACCACGAGGCTGGCCACGGTACTCTGTGACTCCTCCCGTACAGAGTTCTGCTTCCCCAACCCTTGAACGTGGCTGGCTTTGCGACTCGCTTTGACTAAAAGTGATGCTGTTTGTGTTCTGAACCTGAACTTCGAGACCCCATGGGACCCCAAAACCATCACCACATGAACCAGGTCTGCTAACCTGCGGGGTGACAAAAGACAAATGGCCTACTGCCTCAGCCAACAGCCAGCTGACTGCCAGGCAGTGTGAGGGAGGCCCTAACTGCCAACTGAATCTCGACGCAGGCACCAAGCCAGTTGAGACCCGCAGAAATTCCCAACGGATCCTACCCCAAGCTGTAAACTAAATAAACAGTTGTTTAAAGCCACTAAATTTTAAGGTGGTTTGTTATCCTGCAAAAACTAACTGATAGAAAGGTAACTAAAAAATGTGCATGATAAATTGTTACTTAGAATTCCCACAGAAGAATATCATCCGAAAAAATTTTTTTCCTAAATTTTCCAGGAAAAAATTAGTAAGAGTTTCTCGTTTTAGTTATCTTGGATAGAAATTTTGTAAAAGGCATTATGCAATTTCCTATTCCTTTAATAAAACAGAGTCTGATTTAATATTTCTTCAGGGTTATAAAATGGGCATAAAGGGATCACACTACACTATAGCCACATGAAGACTTCAAGGCTCTAATGAGCTCTGTGGAGAGAAGCCGGAGTGGTGTGAGCTGTTGTTTCTCCCCCACAGATGACATCTAGGAGTTTCTGTAGTATATACCATGTCCATGGACAGGAGTCTCAATATTATAATATGTCAATTCTCCCCCATATTAATCTTTAAGTTCAATGTAATTCCAATACAACATTAAAGTTCTTAGAAAGCCTATTCTAAAATCTACATAGAGGACTAAAGATTAAGGAACAGCCAGGACCCTCCTACAGAAGAGAACAATGTAAATATCAAGATATGCTTAAAGCTGTGTAATTAAGTCAGTGTGGTATTGGTGTTGAAACTGATCATTTAACTAAAGAAACAGAATATAGAACTCAAAACAGAGCCATGCAAATATGAAGCCTTCATATATGACTTAAGTGTCACTGCAAATCAATGTGGAGAGAATGGATGATTCAATAGATACAGATTTAGGAATATTAAGATGCACACATATTCACCTAGAAAAAATTTGATCAATATCTCATGCCATATATAAGGCAAATTACAAAGACCTCAATGTGAACCCAAAACTTTAAACAGTTTGGAATACGTGAGACTGTATTTGTAACATGGGTTAAAGAGTTTCCTAAACAAGACACAAAGAGCAGTAAGCATATGAAAAATATTCATTTGATCACTTTACAAATCAAAAAGACACAGCATAGAGTGTGAGGGTATTGCAACATATTTAACAGACAAAAGATTAGTTTAAAAATATATGAAGTATAAAAATATTCTATAACCTAATTTCTATTAGGTAATTACATAGAAAAACCTGATAGAAAATTAGGCAAATAATGTAAATAGTTATTCTACAGTAGAAAACCCTTAAAAGACAAATATTTGAAAAATGTTCCATGTCACTAGAAATTCTGAAAATGCACAAATTAACCCTTTTTTACCCCCTTCAGAGTGTGAAATCTACTGAATTTGGTAATACGAAGTGACAGCAGATAGTGAAACAGCAAGACCGCTCATGTTCTAACAGACACAAATGCATGCATCCACGTTGTTGTCACTTTGTCCCGCTGAATATGCTGAAGCCCTGTGACAATGGCAATCCCATTGCTGGCACAGTCACTAGAGAAGCTCTCACACAGGTCTGTGACAGCGCACGAACGGAATAAAAGGGTTCAGATCAGTGTTATTTGTAATAGCAGAAAGCTAGATAGCATCTAAATGACAGTCGAGAAGAGAATAGATTCATAAATTACGGTGTATGTGAAATGTAATGTTATATAGCAGTAGAAATGAATGAACTCAAATATAAGAACATGAATGAAGATACGCCTATTTTCTTCAACAAATATATAAAGCGTGATCTGTATGCCAGGTACTACTGTTCTAAGGGATTTACAAATATCAACCGATTTAATGCTCATAAAAATACAGCGAGATAGGCACTATCATTCCCTCCACTTTGCAGAAGAGGACGCTGGGCACAGAAAGTGTGTGGAACTAATTAAATGGAAAGCGGCAGGTCCGGAAGACTACGCACAGCGTACCTCATTTTAATAAAACTAAAAAAATAAACAATACTCAACATTATATGGGGAGTAATATCAGAAACTTTTTTCATAGAACAGATGCATTATATGCACTCAGTTGAGGAGAGTGGTTATCTCTGGAGGTGAGCTGGCCCGCAGGTGGGAAATAGCTTTAAAAGTCCTGGTAATGCTCATGACAGGTGGTAGACTCACAGTTGATGATTATATCATTACGCTTCACAACTTATATATGCATTACATACAGTTTCGCTTGTATTGAAATTATATTTTAAGAAATTCAGCACCTGCATTTTGTGACATTTAGATTAACTGTTCAGAGGACTATTTTGCTTATTTGCTGGTTATCAGCTGCTCTTCAAAGAGATGGGATTGCTTGACAGCTGACAAGCAGACAGGCAAAGCAAAACTATGTATTTTTTCAGTGTGCGGAGCATCATTATAAAGATAAAGCAGGTTCAAATCAACGCTTGCATGGGAATGAATGATGAAAACATGATGTTTTTTTTTTTTATTTTTGGTACACTAAATGCAAAAACCAATTTGACCATTGAGGAATAAATATAAATCCAGCTCACCCTCAACCAATAAGCCTACCCTATTGTAAAGTTGGAGTAATAATAGCAACAAAAATAACAACTTCCAGTTTCAGCTCCAGTTGAGAAGCTGTCATACTTGTTCTCACGACAAGAAAAAGCTGGACAAACTGTAAATTCATGACTTTTCTTGAAACCAGCAGAGAACTGAGTTTATAAGGCTAACTGCCACCCCATAATCTGGACAGACAGGCTCCTTCAGAGAGACACATCTAAGATCTGCTCACCCGAAGCGGAAGCTGCTGAAGTAGCTAACAGAAACGCTTAAATGGAAATTTCAATGAACTGTTGATAGTTGAGCGTAGACTAGATTGAGTGTGAAAAAATCATGAAGATCACCGTCTAAAGGGTTCGCCACATGTTCATGGGTTTTACCTCTAAGCATCCCACTAGGTTCTCACAGTGAAGATCCAAGAAACATACACTTGCAGCTCTGGCAAGGGAGAGGAGGGGAGAGAAATCACTGTGAAATGTACCCAGAGCATTCTCCATAACAAAGACCTACCTTGCAAGTGACAAGACTTTACCAAAGCTTTATCCTAGCTGGGGAAGAACATGTTAAATGTTTCTAGACTTCCTGTCTCACTTTAAGGGTGAAACAACAACAACAAACCACTGAAAAAACACTTGTGAGAGTCAGAGGCCAGAGCTACAAGCCTAGTAAGAGGATGGGATTTAATCATTAGATTATAAAATGCTCCCTCTCCCCCACATCTGACCAACACACCGACGGAAATGCAGAGACTAGTGGATTACAGGTGAGAGAGTTGGAAGATGCACGCTCTCTCTGAAGAGTACTTAGGTTATCACAAAATCAAGAGAGAAGAATAACAAGGACACTAGGCGATTTGATGTTTCAAGGTACCTACAGCTACAGAAACATTCAGGGACTTGAAGTGATTAAACTCTTGGCCACAAAAGAGAATCAACGTACTCTTTCATGCCCCCAGCCTCGCATCCACCATTTCCCTGCCATGCCCTGGTCTTCCTCAGGAACTTCTCCTCATGCTGAAAGATCCCACTCAAATGTCACCTCTGAAGAACCAAACTGATCTTTTCCTGCCTCTTGAGAGCTCACAGATCCTGGTACCTAGTTCTATTACAATGCATCACATTTTGATTTATTATATTTATCATTATTATAAAGTCTGTTTCTCCATCACCACTGCCAGTCCCCCTCCCTGCCACCCCTAAACTTTAGGGCAGAGATTTTGTTCGATTCGTAAACAAAAACTGCAGCTCCAGGACCTTGCACAATGCCTGGCAAATGAGAAATGCTGAAAGAGAGGTGGGGAGGGAAGGGGAGGGGAGGGAAGGGAAGGGGAGGGGAGGGGAGAGTTCCTCAGAGACATCCAGCAGCTCACAGGGAAACAAACATACTAAAGCTCGATAAACCCCACGTTGTGCTTAGCTTTGTTCCACAGTTTGCAAGAGCCCAAGAAATTAGGTTTTTGGGAATGTGACTCCTGGCTCTGCCCTTCCAGCCAACCTCTCCAGATAGTGCAGGGCCTTTCCCCTGGGACCTCTTTCGCATCCTTCTACTCCCCCCCAACCCCGGCACACACATACAGTCCCTCATGCATGGCAGCCCCCCCTCCGCCCCCCCCCACCCATAGCAGCCCGTTACTTGAGAAGTGTGCGCTCACTGTGATTTATATTCCAGCCGCCTTCTGGAAGGGGCTGTGGTCCAGCTGCACATTTGTATATTCATTGAGCCGTACTCCCTACTCCACAGCCTCCTGACAGCTGCAGATGGCAAAGCCATTTTTCATAAGGTGTGTGAGAGGAGGAGAGGGACAGGCTTAAGCATCACCTGGAGGAGACAGCAGCTTTGAAGCAGAATTGATAGAAAATTAGAAACTGAATAGGGAGCAGATAGTATCTGCTCGTTCTATTGACATCCACTTAAAGCTATGGTACAGTTTCACCGCTATCAATTACCACTACATACTGTTCAGAATATTCTAAATACCCTGGAACTGTATTCAGGAGCTTATTAGCAAAGACACTGAACTTAGCTTTCTTTCTCCCTTATTCTTTCTTTTAGTATGATCTTGCTGATTGTAAGCCCTGGAGTGAACTGTTCAAGAACAGAAAAGAACAAGAAGCCGAAATAGCAGAAGATGTATAGGAAGCAAGTTAGCAAAACAGAAAATGGTCAGAAACCCAGTATTCTTGCCAAGAGTGGAGTTTACAGAGGAATTACCCATGGGTCTTTGCTGCCGTCTCTGTAACAGCAGCATTTGACATACCAAAAATTAAAACTGTTGGCCCATAGGAGAAGGAATCAATGAACCCAGAGCTGAACCAAGAAATGTATTTCTCCGATGAGTGATCCTGAATATTAAGGGGGAAAAATGGGCCACTTCCACCTGGGTCGCTCTGTCCTGTCTTCTCATATTTATACTCCACATTTGGCCCCTGCTTACATAAAGCCTAATGTGACCCACGCGTGCTGTTCTCTATGTTCCCTTCACAAATCGAGTCTCTAGAATGACATTCCTTTAGGCTCAGAACTCAGTTACCCATTTTATTTTTCAATCCCATATGGTTTAACATGTCCAAGGGCAGGGACTTGGCCCTCTCAAATACCTGTCCTGTCCATAAAACGTTCAGTCATAGTAGACACACTCGGTCTTCTCTCTGATGAGGCATATATTTATTTGTATTTGGAAGTAAATTTTCTTTTGGTTCATTACTTTAAACTGACTTGGATCTCCCTCAGTTTCAACGTAATTCCTAATGACAAATTAGCTCAAGTCCTGAGATCTTTAACTTTCATTTTCTTTCCTTTCTTCCCTCTTTCCTTCTCTTATCTCTTCCATCCATCCGTCAGATCACCCCAGCAGACTGAAGGAGAGTTCCAGATACCTCTGAGAGAGAATACGTCCACCCTGCTTACCCACGGGAGGAATGGAGACAGAATGTGAGTGGGAGTGTGTTATCTGGAATAATGCTAGAGTATTGTGCTTTACCTAGCGACGGCTTCACTCACGAGGGCTGGTCATGGTTTCACAGGCCACGCTATCTTTTGTGCTACAAAGCCACGTGATGGGCCCCACACAGGAAGTCTCATGTGTTGGGTGCCGGCTGAGACATTTGATGACAATCACACATACACAGGAGATATGATATTACAAAAAAAATAGTATTAATGTGGAAGAACACACTTTCTTCTAACGGAGGAGAAATTGAGGGATTAAAAAGAATCTTCTTGGAAGTGGCACTTTCTCCACATGTGACTCAGATGCCATTTGGCACCAATGCAATGGCTCTGTAATAAAAATAGGCTCAAAAAAAAAGTCAAATGCTCTTTACACAACGCTATCAGGTTTTTATTTCTCAAGATAAGAGTTTACTATCGTGTCAATAAGAAGACTGCTTTCCTCTTTCAAGGAGGGCTAAACTGATGGTCTTCAATTCCTGTACCAAGAAATGTTTGCATTTGCGAAGCTCAGGAAGACTGACTCCAGGCACCAGTGGTGGACAAACAGAACTGGAATGAAAGCATCTTTCTCAGCATCACTCTCTGAAAAAGAGCAGGTCTGTCTCTGAACAGAGTCAGCAAACCTCCGGGCAAAGGAAAGAAGCTACAAAGTTTGATCCACCTGACATCTGGAATACCAATGTTTCCGAAGTCCAGTGGACACAGAGGCTCTAGATCCCCTTCTCACGAGTCTTCTGAAAGAGCAGTGTGGCAGCCCCACTTTGGGGGAGACAACCTTGAAGAGTAATGCATAAAGAGGGCAAAAGGGGATGGAGGGACCGGGGAGGTGTCTACGAGGGTGTGCTCACGTGCTGCGCCCTCCAAAGGCCTCCACTGTGAGGCAGAGGCCCCCGACTCCTTGTGTGGCACAAGAATGAGTGAGGCAAGGCCCCAATGCTTGGTCATCTCACTCTGCGCTGTTTCAGGACGCCTCTCCATTCTTCACAAAAAGAGTTGCATAAACATCCATCACGGTTCGAACGTGTGCAGTGTGAAGAAGGCAGGAACGGCCGTGCTCAGGAATGGGGTTGGATCTTGAGCACCGTGGGGGCTGTGGCAGGCATAAGCTGGGGAGGGAGCACGGGGATCATCGGTGTCCTCACCCTGTGGAGCACTGATGGTCAGGACTACAGACTACTAGCAGGAGACTCTCAAAGCATAAGGTCCAGGAGGCCAATGGGGTCGTAAGGATCACTCCTCCTACCTAGTGGTAGAGAAAGGGAGAACCCTATCACACCCAGAGTACACTGGAGGAGCTGGTTAAGTAAGGATCTGATTTGAACCTAGAAACATACACAGGTAGCTAGAGCGTAAAATCAAGACATTTATCAAAGAGATATGGGCGCACACAAAAATTGATTCAGAGGTAAAATATATGACTCCAAAAGATTCCCAATAATTGAGGCCAAGAAAGAGATCAGAAACTCAACAACTATGGTTAGAACACTAGAAGATTTCAAATTTTCTGGATTGAAAACCACCTGATCCAGTCTCAAGAGATACCTTATATCTATGTCCTGCTTTCATATAACTCTGTCATGTGATTCTAGTCTCTAGAATAAATAACAGCTCTAGACAGAGAAGACTGATAAATTCATCCCAGGATTTGGAGATAATGAAAAAGATAGGTTCTTTGACTTTTCCTCTTGTCTTGCTTTTTCCTGCGTCCTTCCTGTCCCACCCTCCCCCCCCCCCCCCCCCCAGACTTTGTCTGTTGCAGGAACCTCTTAGGTGCATGTCTAGCCCATGTTTTCTTCTCGGAGAACAATCCACGATCCATCAAAAACAATAAAACACCTGGTAATCAAGGAAAGACCTGTACTTGGAAAACTGTAAGACACTGAAGAAAGAAACTGAGGACGATAGGAAGATACAAATCAGTGGAAGGCTAAACCATGCTCATGGACAGGAGGAATTAACATCGATAAAACGCCTATGCTCCCCAAAGCAATCTGCAGGTTCAATGCCAGCCCTATCCAAATACCAAAAGCATTTTTTCACAGAAGTAGAACGAATGATCCTAAAATTTATATGGAACCACAAAAGACTCCAAATAGCCAAAGGGATCTTGAGAAAGAAAAACAAAGTTGGAGGTCTCACACTGTCTTCCTCCCTAGAAGCGGACCTTGCAAAGAGCACGTCTTCTTCCCCGTTTTCTGGTAACCTGAAGGTGGTCTGCCTCACACACCCCAGGAAAAGCCTGCAGGCCTCCAGAGCCTCCTAATCCGAGGGGCTAAGTTTAGGGTTCAATGTTAGACAAAGCCCTTGTCTGCAGATAGATGCCACATTAACCATAAACAATTACATATGTAATAAAGGTTGCCTTTCTGATTCCCATCTGTTTTCATTCTTATCTTCTTCTGAATTGGTTTCAAACTGATATTGAGCCAAGGATGCTGTGTATGGGGTCCCGTAACACTGCAATGCCATGATTCAGTTATTTGCAGGTAAAACCTCATCTCCACGTAGCATCTCAGCAATCTTTCTCTTCACCCCACATCCTTCCATGATTGACTATTCATTCATTTATGGACAATCAACTCAATATTCCAGTTCCAGGTTTCCTTGTCTCTTTAATTCCAAGAACCCCTTTACCCAGCAACCCATTCCTTCCCCCTGCCTTGACACAACTTAGCTCTGCTCCACACCAGATTTTAAATTTCGTCTTTTCTACCTCAACCCTCAAAATGTCCAGCCCTCTCATTTTCTCCTTCCCAGTACCCTTATCCTCCAGCCTCGTGGGAGCGATCCTTCTGATATCTCACTTTTCTCCAGCTCTACCAGGCGTGTGGACTTTCATCCTTTCATATACAACCTGTATTCTCTGGTTCATCAATCAACATCTTTCTGGCTTGCAACCTGAATTCCAATCTTGGTTCTTGGTTCTTTAGTTATCTACCTTAAAACAAAACTCCATCATAAATCAACCTAAACACCCACATTCTGCATTCTCACGCCTCAGCAGCTGTGTGCTAATGGAGGAAGTACACCGTTCTCTGGGTTGATGCCACCTCTA
The DNA here is from genome assembly GCA_003508835.1 of Eonycteris spelaea. Lineage (NCBI taxonomy): Eukaryota > Metazoa > Chordata > Mammalia > Chiroptera > Pteropodidae > Eonycteris > Eonycteris spelaea. Next base: position 1,076,970 of record PUFA01000037.1, read on the forward strand.
AGATAAGGTCTTTCACTCCAACTGAATCTTCATTGATGTTCTATAATCTTCATTCTTTTCTCTGGTCTGGGTCTGTCTAATTCACAACTGCTACAAACCATTACCCTCCCGAACTCTTAATCCACCTCTTTCTCCCCATATAACCTAAATCTGACTTTGCTTCCCAGTCATAAGAACAATAGTGGTCACTAAGTAAAACTTTCCATGAATTCCTACCCACTTTTTTATATATAATTAAATCCACAGCCATTCTCATCTCCCTTCTGTTGGTCTTAAAGGAAGAAAGAAACCTGCTTAACGTTTATCCTTCTCCTTCAACAAGATTCCAGCCTCAGGACTCTGACCCCATAGGTATTCTAGCTAACTTCTCTTTCGCTAGCTATTTCTTACTAGCGTATGAGGATATGAGTAGGATCAAACTTCTATCTTCTATCTGAAAAAAAAAAAATTCCTTACCCTTCTTTCATTAGTAGTCACCACCATCTCTATTTTTCTTCACAAGTGAACTTATAAAATATCTCCACATACCTCTCATTCCATCTTATCAACCGATCTCAGGCATCCATTTTCGAGTTCCTATCATACCTGAGTTATCAGTGACTCTGACACTATTGGCCATCTTTCCTCGAAGCTCTTTATTCTCTGGGATTATTTATGACCTCTTTCTTCTGTGGACTTCCATCCTTTCATATATAACCTGTACTCCATGGTTCATCAATCAACATCTTTCTGGCTCGCAACCTGAACTCCTTCTGCCTCGGTTCTTTAGCTATCTACCTTAAAGCAAATCCCTACCATAGATCAATGTAAACACCCACATTCGGCATTCTTACACTTCAGCAGCTTCACCTACTTTGTTAGCGTCTCATACTTCATAGCTCTTCTCCACCATCTGCCTCTTAAATGCTTAATGTTCCCAGAGGGTTCTGTTCTCAGTCCTCTTCTCTTTTCATTCTGCATGAAGTTATCTGTGTTCACGATTTTATCTACTGCGTATAAATACTTCAAACTCTTTAGCTCTCACTCAAAATCTCCATTGATTCGTACCAAAGCTGTTCACCGTACATTTCCATCTGGAGTCAACTACGTACACCTCAAACTTAGAATTCCCTGCATCGAGTTCATCATCATCCTTTATCTATTAACTCAGTGAAGACAGCAATATCTATCAAGTAACCCACACCAGAATCTGTGTTGCCTGCTCCTCCCTTGTGCTCATGTCTAACTTGCATTATATGTCTTTCCTACTTTCCTAATATGCTTCATATCTAGCAGCTTCTTTCATGTTGGTTACCATTTCCCTAGTTCACGCATTCACATTTCTTGCTTTGACAACTGCAGAAGTTTCCTGGTCAGCTCCCCGTACTTTTCTCTGTCCTTGTCCTTGTCCTTGTCCAATCTGCTGCAGACGCTGAAGCCAGGTAGATTCTTCTAAGCACATCTGACCCTGCCGCGCTCCTGCTGAAGGTCATCCTTTGACTCTCCACTGCCCTTAGAAAAAGTCCAAATTCCTTCACGAAACATGAAAGACGCCATTATTCGGCTATGGCCAAGCTCCCCCAACACACTGAATATATGCTTGGATCACCAGATTAAATGACTTGGCCAACGTCACACAGCTGGCAAATGGTGGGACAAGACCGAAATTTAAACTCCTTGAACTCCACACACAGTCTCTTCTTCACTTCTCCACCCCACACACACCACCATATTGGGGAAACTGAGCGATGTCACAAGCATCCCAAAACTGTGACTATGAAGAACGCAACTTTCCCCGTCACGTCCGTGTGGAGGCGCCTTCTCGCTGCTGTGAGCCGCAGTTTCATGCTTTAGCGGTCGGCTGCCCAGAGCCCCCACTACCAGCTGAAGGTTGGTCAGATTCGGCAGGAGCAACTCAGGGTTGTCCATGAGCTCTTGTAGGAAGAGGACAGTTCCTCCAAGAACTGCTGCTGCGAAGGAGACGACATGACGTGGCAACCAATTTCTGTGCAGCCCCAAATTTTGTCTAACTTGGACTCTTTGCAAGTTTCTCGACCATTTCTAGGTAAGACATTGTAAATCCTGGTTTGTTTGTGTAAGTGGGTGGAAATAACTTGTTTGAGTTTGCCTGGTGTTTGGATTACTGAATGACTTTCCTGCCCTAAAGAAACCAAAGTGAAATTTTCAGTCCTTCTGGCCCGTGAGCCTATGAAGCCACGTCATTGAAGCCCCTCTTTTTGGTTTTCCTTTTAGTGTTGTTTCCAAGTCAGGATCCTCTCCTGACCTTTAAATATAAAGAAGGGGAGAAAGTCTGACCACATCTACAGGACACCTCAGGACGGGGCCCACTACTCCAAAGTCCCGGTTATTTCACAAAATCCGTGGACTTATTCCCACGCGGTCCATGGCCAGGGACCCCGCCAGAGTGGAAGAAAAGGTGCCTGCACGTGACAGACCCGGCGGAAGCTCAGCGCCTCCTTCCCAGGACCCGCTGGGACCTGCTCCCCAGCTCTTCGGCTTGCGACAGGGAGCGAGCCAGAGGTGTGACTGTGCGGTTAGTAACTCAGCAGGAGCCAGCCCAGGACCCAGCCGGGAAGACAGGTTTTGTGAAAGAGCCTGGAGGTGTCTGCTACTCCTCACACCGTCTTTCTCCCTAAAGAACTTGGTGCAAAGTCAGTTAATTACTGAGTGTTAAGCGAACACCTAATTATGTCAGGTTGGTGAACTCCAGGCTTCTAGGGCCTGGTAGAGTTTCTGTTTTTTTTTATCCCTCTTTATAGTCCCCATTTTGCTTTTCTCTCCTCTGCCTCGGCAGTGTGGATCTTTTAGGCTGTCTTTAAAAAGACAGTTGTATGGAAGAAAAGAGTTGTTCAATGCTAAACAAAATAATGGCAATAGTCTTCGAAGCTTTCAAAAGGTAACTGTTCACAAACTGAAAAACATGACGTAGTCAGGGAGTGAGAGCTATGGACTATAAAAGATGCAGGTTCAAGTTCCTCCTTGACCATTTGTTAGCCATCTGTACTGAGCAAATGACTCAACTCCTCTGAGCCTTAGTTTCTGGAAAGTGGATATAAAAACAACCTTGAAGGTTTATCTTCCTCCATCCGGCCAATACACTTGGAATCCCCAAAGGCTCGTTTCTAGCCTTCCTGTCTTACTGACAGTTTGTCCCTTGGTGATCTCAATCCCACCTATGGCTTTAATTGCCATCTCTGCACAGCACCTCACCAGTTTCTGTCTTTGGCACGGATCTCTCCTCTGATCTGCTTACATAGGAACCCTGCTGCCCAGCCGATAGCTCCACGTGGACGCCACGAACGAAGCCCAGCTCAGCCTCTGCTCTGCCCGACGTGGCCGTCTTCCGGGTTCCCTGCCTGCTTCCTCTCCTCACCCCCAACCAGCAATCCATCAGCGACTCCTGCCAAGGTGACCTCCTGAGACTTGGGTACTATTTGCTCCACATCCCCGGATGCCACACTGTTGCAAACGACCATCATTTCCCACCTCTGACATCCGCCAGGGGTCTCCCTGTATTCAGAGAGGTGTCGGCATCTTCTCCAAACCATTTTCCTCCCAACTCCACAGTGATCTGCACAAACAGAACCCTGATTCTCTTACTGCCGTCTGCTAAAACGGCTAAGTGACTGACTCTTCACTGCTTTCACGGTGGAGACCCAAACCCTTTCCGGGGCGCACGAGTTCCGACCTCTGCTTGCTTCTCCAGCCGTACTGGATCTCTGCTCTCCAGGACTCTCCGGTCTCCAGTCCCACCAGTCGTCCTGCTTTTCAGCCTTCGCACGCACAGTTCGCTCTGTCTGAGGCACCGCTCCAACTCGCAACTCCACGGAACGCGAACTCGGACCTTCACATAGTTACTGCTAGTTCCTCGCCCTCTTGGATAACAAGAGTTCCGACGTCCTTTCCCCAAGGAAGCCTCCCCGCACCCGAAGCCGCCGTGCCCGTCCGGCAGGCTGCACCCTACGTGAGAGCATCTGGCTGAGGGGCAGGTGATGGTGGAACCCCACCACGCCCCACCAGCAAACCCCTGTATCCTGGCACAGAATGGCATTTCTTAGACAACTTTGTTTAATTCTCTCAAGGTGTAGTGTGAGCTGGTTGCCAGTTCTGCCCTACTCTCCCAGACTAGGTCAACGCTTTGTATTTCTTGATGCCATAGTACCATATATTCTTATTCATAATACTTCCCACAATTATGATTTTACACTTAATTGTATATGGTTGTATTTAATGTTTATCTCTCCTAGTAGACTATAAGCTCCTAGGGGCTGTAACTGATGTGGTCACCATTTTATCGACTGTCTTAACACAACTCTTGGTGTCAAGTATAGGCTCAATAAATAACTGTGGAATAAATGACGATATTACTCTGAGGATACATTTTTGTTTGTGAAAGCACACATCGTTGCTTAAAACCCAGCCAACACTAAGTATTTGTTTGAAAAGGGAAATGAGTGACCTGCCTCTCAAATACCGTTTTTCAACCAGGGTCCTAGCAGTATTCAGTAGTTGGTGTGAGGGAACGTCTCTGCGGTGACCACTGAGGACACAGAAGGGCTCGAGCACAGGATTCTCTCGGGGCGCTGGGAATTCAACACGTTTACTTGGGACACGAGATCCCTTGTTATTTTTCTCCACAGTCACAGTCAAGGCGACATCCCGGGAAGAGTGGGCTTCCGGGGCTGCCTGCCTGATCTTCACCTCTCAACGACGGTCGATCGCGCTGGGTGTTTGGTTGGTGTCTTGGAAAAATTCAACTGAGGGCAGGAGTCCAACGAGAGCTCAGTCACTCTCTCCGATGAAAACCGTTACGATCACCGTGGCTTGCATGTACCAAGTCCTCCTGGGACAGGCGTTATGACAAGCACCCTACGTGCATTATTCACCGCACCTAGAACAAGCCTATGATGCATTAAGTTGAGCTATACAAAACTGTCAACATCTGACCTTTATGATCTACCAAAGGGGTGATTTTATATGTTTCAACCTAACAGATATCATTGCCCCTCCCCCCGTTTTAAAGAGGGGAAATTGAAGTTCCAAGAGCCAGGATTAGAACCCAGGCAGCCTTAGCAGCAGACAGCGAACGGCTCTATCTGGGCTCCCAAGGGGCCAGTCAGGGTGGGAACTAGAAACAACAATTCTGTCTCTGACAATTAACAATTCTTTGAAGCTTAGTGAGTGCCCTATGTTTATGATTTCTGTTCTCCCAACCCTGTCTTTGTGCTGATTCATAATAAATCTCTATACACTGAAATGGGCTGTGCCAGGGTCTCTGCAGGAAGAGATCACACCCCACTTTCTATGCAGATCTGGGGGAAAGAAGGAGTCCCAAGGCGGAGTGGGGGCAGCAGCGCTAAAGAGGCTGCCCCCAGGCCCTACAGGAAGGAAGAAATGAAAGGATGAGAAGCCTCTGCCGGCACCTGCTTAGAAGTACAAAGCCCCAGGCAGAATTTCTGACAAGGACCAAACCCCTAGCATCTGCAGACATGCCCCTCCCCATGTGCCTGGGGACATTAAGTTCTTCCTACTCAGGCCTCTGCCAGTGCAAGGGGCAAACATTATCACCAGAAACACAGAACTGGCAGGAAGTCTATAGTTCATTTGCTCTGGACATCTCCTGTAAAAGATGAGAAGGCTACTTCTCAAGTATCTACTGAGGACCTACTGCAAGCCGCCTGGCTGGACTAGTTCTTGGTCCTCAAGGTGTGAACCAGAAAGATACAGCCCTGACCTCCCCTTATGGAGCTCACAGACTGAGCAGGGACCAGAGAGCCACTTAAGTACTTAAGTCTGATGGGAGCTAAAAGCCCAGCGCACAGTTCTATTAGTGGATATCCAGGTGCAGACATTTCCAGAGGAGATGACTTAAACTGAGACTCGAAGGATTTGATCAAACTGCATGAGTGAGGAGTCTCTGGCTGCTAAACAAAGGGTTTACTCGGGGTCATGGAATCAGCCCCATGATTCTGGGCAACATAGAATGATGCTCTCTGTGGCCATCAGTAAACGAGACATTATGTAACTCATGGACCCGTGAGTATGAAATGGGCAGGTAGATGTAAAACACTGACAGCTGCTCGGTAAGTTCCCTGTTTCCACTGTGTCCCGATCCAGCACATCTTCTGCTACGTGACTTCGCCTTTATTCTTTGGACACAGAGCCCTTCAGCGTTCGTAATTCCAGTCTGTTCTGATGTCTGTTTAACTTGTTGCAATGTTGTTCTCGGGGACTAAAACCATGATTTGAAAATGAGGGCCTCTCTCGCTGCTGGGCCGAGAGCCTTACGCTGCAGTCAGAGGCTGGGTGCATTCTGTTTTCACCTCGAACTCCTACCTGTGTTTCCCCGTGATTAAAACTACTCATGGCTATTTTAGAAAGCAGAAAAACATTATTCCAGGCATGTCGACTTTGTGATATCATTTTAAACTGCCTAATGAGCAGCTCGTTAGAGAGGTCTTGCTTAGGTGGGTCCTTTTGGTAAATAATGTGCTAATTATTATGATCAATGAGTTTATCATAATAGAATAATTATCAATAATGATAATCATTATATAGTCACCACATTATACTATTAGCATTGATATTATTATCAATATAGCTATTAATGAATGTTTTCTATGCACCAGTCGCTAAGTTCATCGCATACATTGCCTTATTTATCCTCCAATGGTCTTCATTACAGATAAGGAGGTGAAGGCTCAGACAGGTGAAACAGACATATGAGCATACGATTATGATTGATGATGCGATAGTGATGAATACAGAAGGCTATGACGGCACCAGGGTCACTGAGGAAGGGCGTCAAATCTATCCTAGGGACACTAAAGAAGGCATTCCAGAGGATCTGTGGCACTGAGCTGAGTTTTATAGACTTATACTCGCATGGAACCATCCAGACAGAAAAATGGAGGAGGCTTATCAGGCAGAAGTGGCATGAGCACCGGCCTGAAACCTGGCGTGACAGGAGAATAAGAAGTATTGCCAGAAGAGAATGAGCTGGAATGCACAAGAAAGTGGAAGACGGGGACAGGTGTGCAGGGCATCATGCTGGAGGGTGGGCGAGGACCAGATGGCGGACAGCTCTGCCTAGTCTCCTGAGGAAACAGACAGCACGCTGTATGTGACAGGGGCCCTGCGGAGCTTATGGCAAAGGAGTGACATGATCAGACTGCAGGACAGGTAGATCCCTGAGGGAGCAGAGACAATGGATGGGAGGCATGAGGATCACTTAGGAGGCCAAGAAAGAGATGATGAGAGCCCCAGCCGGAAGGGCTGGCGCAGATGGCGGGACGGGAGGGGTTAAATTCTCTTTAGCAGGTAAAATCATCCAGATTGGGTGACTGACTGATAGCAGGAGGGGCTGGATGAAACAAAGGAGGAACGCAGGATGGCGCTACAAACTGAGAAGAAGAAACAAAAGGGCAGAGGGAGCTAGAGAAGGTCGAGGCTGCAAACTCAGTTTCAGGTGACTGCGGGACAACCAGGCGGCTGGCAGCTGGGACAGCAGCCTAAAGCGCAAGTCTGGGGTTAGAGCTAAGAATAAATGTGGGAGGGGAGAGATCTACACGTATACCCAGGACTGGATGAGAGCCCCGGGGAGACTGGAAAGGGTGAGAAGAGAAGGGACAGAGGATAAAACCCTGGGGAACACCAATATTTGAAAAGCTAACAGAGGAAGAACTTGCAAAGCAGGGAGAAGACTGCCCTTACGAGTGACCACCTTCACCCGTCGTCTCGCCCTCTCCCCGCCCCCTTCCCCTCTGGTAACCACCAATCTGTTGTCTGCTTTTGTGAGTCTGTGTTTTAATAACTTTGATTTTTTGTCTCAGCAGTCTCTCCTTCAAACAAATCCCTCTAAGCAAAGTCTCACCAGATTACCCCAACAATTTGAAAAATATTATCGGCGCGAGGATGCGTTAAAGATAAAACCATCTAACGTGATGATCATGCTATAGTAACAGATGGAAGAATCTTTTCTTTTGTTAGACAATAGTCAATATAGTAATGAGTGACCTCATTTACCACAGTGAACCAGCCCTGCGATTACTCCCATGAACAAAGAAAGAAATCTGATACGATGTTTTGATGTCTCCAAAAACAGGAGGTTTACAATGTTTTACCTCTATTCTTTCCTGAATTCAGAGAAAAGAATGAGGTTCATTTACTCAACTAGCATGTATTAAACACAGACAAATAAGCAGCACTAGAGTAAACAGGATGAAAGGGAAGGGATATTGGGAAGGTATAATTTTCTGGCAACGGCATATCTAATTGAAAAACAGACACAGAAACAAGAAGGGACATTAAAATCATCTGTGGAAGGAGCAAATATTATGATGTTAACCGTGTTGATAAGAAAAAATCAGATGTAAAAAGGGCTTGAGTAAAATAAGTCAACTCATTCTTCCGACAATTATTTCCTGAGCACATACACGACATCTCTAATACTGTGAAGCATGAGACGAAGGCACTCTCCTGAGAGACCTTAGAAGTCACCAGAGAAGATAGACTATACATATTAAAGATAAATTAAAATATGTGCGGTATATTTGTTGAGTGGTAAAGCAGGATATGTGATTTTCAAGACGTTGGTGAGGAAGAAGCCACTCTAGTTTGGTGAAATCATAGAATGCTTCAAGGAGGAGGCAGGAATTGATCTAGGCATCAGATGACACGTCAAATTTACACACGTGAAGACGAAACTCATTGCGGGCCATGGGAACGATATAAACAAGTTCATGTAGAGAGAAAGCGCATGAACACGTGTCAGTAAGGCCTGCAACTATCACAAAGACATGACAATCTCAGCGGCTAAAAGAAAGTAACTTCCTGTTCCTAGAGTCCAGTTCCGGCGTCCCCAGTGAGCAGGCCACTGAAGGACCAAGTCTTTTCAGTTTGCGGCTCTGTCCTCCTCTAGGTCCGTGGGGTCCTTTCCTGTTAGCTGGAGGGTGGGAAAGAGAAAGAGCGAGGAGGACCAATTGCATGCGGAAAAGCACACGGCCCAGGCCTGAGGCTGGCGTGCCTCGTTTTTGCCCGCATTCCTTTGGCTCGACTCAGCCCCAGCACCACAGTAACTGTGAAGGAGGCCTCTTCTCGTGTGTCCAGGACAAGGAAGTGGGAGGCGGCGAACATGTGGCACGTTTGGCAGAAAGAAAGTAAATGCACGCTGGAGCTGAAGGCTACGGAAGTGGATGAAATCAAAGAGGGAAAATTATAAGATGAGAGACTACTCCCGAGAAAAGGAAGGAGTAAGGACAGGCACACGTAAAAAGTTGAAATATAAAGGAAAACCAAAAAAGTACGTGCTGGATTCTCCTGAGAGCGATGCATAAAATAGATGGGAAGGGGATTCAAGGTATGAAGAGGTTGCCCGGGTGGCACGACCGAGAAAGGTTTCAAGGACGACGTGGAAATAAAGTGGAGTCTTTAAGGGCGGATTCAGAGAGGCAGACAGCACGCGAGTGGATCTCAGGTGGGACGGTACAGACGTGTAAAGAAGAGAGGGTGACCGCTGATACGGATAGGGTGTGAGGGCAAGGAACCCGAGCAAGGGCAGACAGGTCATGTAAAGCTCCCAGAGGGAGATGGAAATCAGACAAAGTGCATCTATCAGTGAGTGCCCTTGGCATTGGGAACAGGGGAGCGATTCTCCATTTATAGGACTGCCACACATCACAGGACTTGTGGCATCCCCGAACCCCATCCATCAAGGACTGGTACTACCCCCAAGTAAGTGACTATTAAAATTCCCCTTACTTCCGCATCCCCCCCTCCCGGAAGGTAGTGATGAAGCAGTAATGCCTCTACTGAGACCACTGACCAGAGAAGGAGAGATAAGGTCAGAAAAGTGGTCAGGGAACCTGTGACCTGGAGTCCGACGTGAGACTGAAGGGACTCCAGCAGAGGAAATCGAAAATAGGAAGCTGCGATCGTCTTAAATGGGAGTGCGCTGAAAATAATGTTCGACTCCGTTACCTCGAGGCTTGGTGTCTAAGATGGTGGCACCGCCCATTGGAAACTGTGTCTCGAACCCAACTTGAGGCATAGCTCACAAAAGACTTGTACCGAAATCAAGTCGATGAATCCAAATGTCGCATGTGGGCATTCAAATATTAAACAATAAGTTCCCGAAAATTCAGAACGCTCCTCAATTAAGACCACTAAATCAGTCTGCTACTTCCTGAGGCTAGAATGGTATGTAGATGAAAGTAATGTCCCCTAATGAAAGAAATCAATCTGGCAAGAAACCAGAGATGTGAAAGTAATTTGGAGGTATCTACATTTTCTATCCGCTCAGTCTTATTCTGTGATTGTTTCCACGATTCAGAGAGACACTGCAGTCACTTCAGACAGGTCAGGCCCCTCAAGGCAGAACTACCTGGCACTGATTCCAAATGACTCTCTATCAAATAATAGGATTGTTGATTTGCCAAGCTATACTTTTGTACCCATATCCTTTGTACCCTGAGTGGCCCTTAAAATAAGAGTTTTTAGCTGAAGAGCATGCTGAGTGAAATAGAGCTAACCCACTGAGCAGGATTGCCCACTACCCCACAATCACAGAGCCTGGTCCCGGCTCTTATCACACTGATGTGGGGCCATCAGGGGGGTTGGTCAGATGCACCTGCAGACACTTCAGAATGGATATTTGTTAAAAAAAAAAAAAGGGGAAAAAAAAGCCAATCCTAAGGAAATACTTCTCATAAAGGGAGCAGGTAATAAATTTCCCACACTACCCAACTTCTTTTCAAATTCATTAGTAGTTTTTCATGATATTCCTGAGATCACAACACCATGTAGATGAACAAGCTTCCTTTTTTAAAAATTCAGACGCCTCACGGGGGGTCTACTGTAATTACCGAGACATCAAAGTAAATTACTTCAACAGATCATTTTCTTCCCTCTTCCTCAGGGAAGTGCCCTCCACCGAGGGAATGGGAGTTCGATGGAAGAGAGAAGAGATGGGTACTGGTACGCACGTGCACGTGCACCTGTGAGGCCTGGGTCATCAGGAATTTTACTCTTTAGGAAAAGAGGAAAGTGGGAGGAAGAGAGGTGAAGAAAGAAGGGGAGCTTCTCGACCGCATCTCCGTGTCTCTCACCACCTCTGGAAGCAGACTGGAGAGAACTGGTTTGCTTCGAGGCAAGGGAGGACCGCCATTCCTCCCACTCACGAGTGTTTACGGAAGCCCCGTTTGGCACTGGGAAGGGCCACGTTCTGGGTGTCTGGCAGTGAGCAACGTGAACAAACAAAACGCTGCTGTCCTTTGGAGGCGGGAGAAGAGGTGTCATCAGATGGGAAAATGTGCAGCTTCTGTGGGGAGTAGGAGACGTCTGGGAGCCATGGGTGGGAGTCGTAGAGAGTGAGCTTGTGAGAAGGAAGCAAGGCCTGTGGGAACAGGTAGAAGGGCAGGTGAAAGTGAGGAAGCTAGGGTCAGATGGCCACGCCCTTCTCAATAAGGTCGGGGGTATTTGCTGAGAGTGAAGTCTGAGACAGAAGTGAACAAAGAAGGTAGGAAACACAGAAAAGGTATTCTCGACCTTGATTAAGTCCAGCAGTTGGCCCGCTTTTCACCACTAGAGGTATGTAGCCAGGTTTCGGCATGTCGATGTGCAAACATCCGATAAAACGCTGGTGATCTGCCTGAAGTTGCCACCTGCCTAAACGTTCTGTGACAGCACGACAGCCTGCGAAACGCTCCTTTTCTTTCGAGCAGCCAGTGTACTCTCTGATCTCGTAAGAGCTCATCTAGGAATCGCTTTGGAATCCATCAATCAGTCCTTAGTATCACGAGTGATTATTGAACGCCTGAGAACTATATATAAAAAAGTTTAAGAGCAACTAGACCAGGAAATTCAGACCTGCTCATTCCATTGCAACTGTACGAACCTTCTTGCTTCTCTCATCAAATACTTTAATCATCTCGGGGAGTTTTCACTTGCTGTTTCCTCTGAACACCTTCCTCGAGAGAAACATAATTTATTCTTCACCCTCCTTCCATCAAAATGTGACCAAACGTTACCATCTCAGCAAGGCCAATTCTGAAACTCCTTTTTATATTCGCAACCTTAGCGCATTCCCTTCCTCCTTGTCCTCTTCTATTTTTCCACAGCATTTACCACCCTCAACATAGTATATAATTTACTTGGTAAATAATGCACGTCTCTCCATCTCCTGCCAAGAATGGAATCTCCATGAGTGTGGATGGGTGACCCTGGAACGACACGAGTTTGAACTGTGTGGATCCACTTACGAGTAGATTTTTTTTTCAATAAATAGATACAGTACTAAAAACATATTTTTCTCAATTTTCTTAATATTTTCTTTTCTCTAGCTGACTTTATTGTAAGAATACAGTATGCAATACATATAACATACAAAATATATGTTAATCGACTGTTTATGTTATCGGTAAGACTTCCAGTCAACCGTAAGCTTTTAGTAGTTGAATTCTGGGGGAGTCAAAAGTTATATGTGGATTTTTGATTATTTAGGGGTCAGCACCCCTAACCGTCACATTGTTCAAGGGTCAACTATATGTGGTCTTTCTTTTTAATTTTACTGCTCTATTCTAGAACCCAGGACAGTGCTTGATGTGAAATAAATAAATATTTTTTAAGCAAATAAATAAATATTTGCTAAATGAATGAGTGAAGGAATGATAGTTATGGCTCATTCTCTATCCGAAAAACAGTCTAATGAAGTAGTTTCTTACAGAATTCCCAGCCTCTGAGATCTTTAGTAATTGGTTCTTGAGTAAGATATATAACCAACACAGTCAAGAAATACCTAATGTCATTTATTGAGAACTCTCATCACAACAACTAAAGTTAGCCCCGGAGCGCTCTAGACTGCAGACTGACAGAGAGGAAATGCTTCTCTGAGACGTTTGAGAGTCTTCAAGACCTTGAATTTCAGTGTGTGTGTCTCCCAAATAGGAGCAACACTTCAAAATTATGTCAAAAGAAATGTGATGGTCCACAGCCACGCCACCCTGAACACGCCCCAGCCCGTCAGATCTCAGAAGCTGAGCAGGGTCGGGCCTGGTTAGTACTTGGATGGGAGACCACCTAGGAATGCCAGGTGTTATAGGCAAAAAAAATAAAAATAAAAATAAATTTTAAAAGCTTCAACAATACAAAAAAAATGTGATACACAAATATTAGCTTTATAGTGTGCATGAAACAAGGCCAACTTTTACTTTCCTGGGGACTAGTAAAACTCCCTCGCCCCTCGTTACCGTCCAATGACACATAAATTGGAAAGTTTACAGATGTTTTTTACTGCATACGTCCATCCTGTCCCCCTTCCAAAAAAGAAATATTTGAGTTTATGCAGAGCTTTTCCCCCCACTTTTCATGACAGCAGATTTTAAAGTCTGGGGCTGCAGGTGAGTATTAGGGAGTTTGTTCAGGTAGCACCGTGACGCCACCCCGACGCTTGAGCAGATGTGGCTTCTCTGTGGAGGGCTATGTATACGCTTCATGCGGCGTCAGGATGTGGGTTTGGGGTCTCACCGTCTTAAATTTGAGTCTCATCTTCTACCTCCCCATAACCTTCTCTAAAATGGAAATAACAATCTATGTCACGTAACACTGAAAGCATCAGAGATAACGCATGTCAAGGGCCCAGCATGTGCCTCTCATGTCATTGGATTTCAACGGGAACAATTTCATTCGACCTCCCCACCCCGGAGGACGTTTTTCTCTTACCGAAGGCGGCCATGGATATGAGGTTCTATAAACTCCTACCCCTTTGTGAACCCAATCCGATCTCATTCAAAGTACATGCATGCAACTGGGCTGCTGACTCAGCACAGTTCTTTGAAAATGTCCTCATCAGACAGTGAGCTAAACTGAAACTACAGTTTAGAAGATTATCCCACTCAGCTACGGGCCGTCCTGTTTCGTTTCCAGTTTGAAGGAAACACAACCTTATAAATGTTGGTGATTTTATCCAATAAAGACCTTAAAATATCGAGCTGTTGGTCTCCACCTGGTTAAAATTTCTCCTATATAAATACAAGACGAAAATATTTAACATCAATTATTCTTACCTAAAAATTTAGGGAAACCTCACAGGAAGTACCAGAGAGGTTTCTATAATAATTAGAACGATACCAGTTGTTTAGTATTCTGTGCCAAAAAACGTTTTCTCATTTAATTCTTATAATTTTGAAGTATGTCTGCTTCTACAGATACAACATATAGTTAAAGAGAATTGGTCATAATGTTAAGATAGAAGGAAATAATAAGAATAAAAAATAAAACATAAACAATAGGGAAAATGACAGGACCAAAAGTTAGCACTGGAAAAGTGATCAATATCACTAGCTTCAAGAAAATACAATTTAAATTACCATGAAAGGAAACATACAACTATTAGAATTGTGAAAAATTTAAAAGAAAGACTACATCCACCGTTGGCAAACCCAAACTCTTACCTATCGTGGTGGGAATATTAGATCGTATGACCACTTAGGGAAAAGACCCAATCGCTTATTATAAAGTAAACACACATCTACCTTATAACCCAGAAATTCCACTCCTAGAAAGAACAAAAGAACAGAAGAACTAAAACATATATCCAAAAAAGAATTTACAAGATTGTTCATAGCAGTTTTATCCACAAAACTGATTTTCCTTTCCTTCTGTTCCCCAGGGCTCGGCCTCTGTTCATCGAGCACGTGGAGTACAACTCCAGTAGGACCCCCAGCCACCTCAGCGCTGGGAACGCCCTGACCGACAAGCCATCACCGGCAGGAAGAGGACTCTGGAGCTTCCTGGAGGGCCTCTGTGAGTCTAACTGCCGTGCCGCAACCCTCCCTGCAGGCCAGGCCGAATCAGCCGCGGGCATGAGCAGCTGAGGCACAAGACTCCCCGTTTACCCAAGAGTGGACGGCCAGGGCCATGAGCACTAGGCGCATGAGCCGTATCTCCACACGGTGTAGGAGCCTAACTGCCAGTGGTCGTTGAGCTGGGAACCTCACCGACCGTGTAGACTTTCACTTCATAGCCGTATGTTCTTTCCGGCACTCGCATCCAGCCTGCACTTGGCATTCCTGAGTCCGGACGTTCTACGTGGCAGCGTCTTCCTGGTTTGGGCCCCACGTCGCACTCGGCCTTAAGGTGTACGTGACGCCGCCGATGCCCAAGGCTCTGTGAGGTCCTGTGGTGTCCACACGGCCCTTCCTTCCGACTGGCTCCACCGCGCTACTGACACGTTGCCTTTC
Source organism: Eonycteris spelaea (assembly GCA_003508835.1). Lineage (NCBI taxonomy): Eukaryota > Metazoa > Chordata > Mammalia > Chiroptera > Pteropodidae > Eonycteris > Eonycteris spelaea. Next base: position 1,092,206 of record PUFA01000037.1, read on the forward strand.
TCCCGTGTGCTAGATTAGTTAATACTCAGTCTTCTTTTACTCTTTATTTTTTTTGTTGTTATTTTCTTCATCTCCTCTCCAAATCTGTTTGTTCTTTTAGATTTACCATTTGTTAAATTTACTTACTGTCATTTTATTGACTTCCAGGACCGCTGGATCTATAATTTTTAACAGAATATTCTCTACACTTCCTGACCTCTTTTTCATATTTTTCACATATTTTAACCCAGTGAGAAGCTTTTTTGCATTTTAAAAATTATCCCTTCAGCTAAGCAGTATATACCTGTTTAACCAAACTATTTAGTTTTATCTCATATAACTACTTTTTATGTGTAACTTTTAACTGATTTTTTTTGGATACCACTTAATCTTTTTATAGCATCTTACTCGTCTATGTTTCTTATTTCTTTTTTCTTTCATGTATTTAATCATTTCAGACATTCCTCTCAGACTGTTCAATAACTTGAAATTCTTAACAACCCAATTCCCTGATGCTTGCTGTAACCGCTGATTCTTGCATGTGGTAGAATGTCTACCTGTATTGCATAAGTCGAATTTTGATTTCAACTTCAATAGACTTTTATCTGTGCAAATACAGTGCAGCCAAAGTTAAGGATTTATTCCTCAAGAATGATTTTATATTTGATTTTGCCAGTAACATCCAGAAAATCACCAGCACGGGACTGAACTTTGTATTAATTTCTTAATTTGGCATCTCTCAGGACAGAACCTAGTATAACTCTATTATGCCTGTGATTCACAAGTCTAGGCTTCAAATAAATCAGAAGACAGACTGAGACATACAGATGTCTGTGATCATAGACTGTGTTTATAATGCACATTTTCACTGAGGTTATAGCGTTTTAAGGCTTCCTACATTATATGTGTAAATGGGTGTCGAGCAAAGGGGAACTATTAGTCCAAGCTACATGCCTCTTCGAGGTCCAAGTCTTATCTCTTGCGCCTGCATGACTAGTAAGAGTTAAAACATGGGCTTCCACTTTAGGCCAAGTTAGAGCAACCAGAATTAGACTTCCCTTCGCATCCTAAAGAATTATGAAACTGTACAAAATACACAAGGCAACTGCCCATAGGCACGAACAGCAGGCAGAGCCGAACTGTGAGAGAAGAAAACACCTGACTCGGGCCCGTGGTCACATCAGCTCTGCCGGGCGAACGTGGAGCACGGTCCAGGTCTTAGCGCTCCGGAGGCTGCAGGCGGAGTTCAGGGCAAGTGGAGTCGCTGGCATTTGCGGGTCAGGTTATATCAGAGGAACAAATGGCACACCCAGTAGGGCCCCAAGATCTGTAGGGAGGTTCCTCCTCAGTTCCTAGTCAAGGGCTGAACTGAACTGAGTCTGGACAAGGTGAAATTCCGTGAAGACCACAAGAGAGCGGCTGCTGCGGGGTGGGGGGGGGGGAAGGTGAATGGAGAACACGAAGGTCACGAAGGTCACACAGTGCGGGAGATGCTGAGGTCCCTGCCCTGGCGGGAGAGGCCTCGATGAGCGGCTGCTTATTTACAGCTCCAAAAAGTGTCACGTTAGAAGCAAGGACCAAGCCCCAGTGCAGAGGTCACAAATATTTTCAGTAAAGAATCAAATAGTAAATATCTTAGGGATTGCAGGCCCTATAACGTCATCTTTGTCCTTCTCTTTCTCCTCCCCCACTTCCTCCCCCTTCCTTGTCTCTTCCTCAACCTATTCCTTTTATCCTGCGAAAATGCAAAACTGTTTTTAGCTCCGGGCCCTGCAAAAAGCGTTTGCAGGTCAGATTAAGCCCATGAGTCCCAGTGAGCAGACCCGGTCTAGATGGAAAGCCCCAGAATAAGGTTTGCTTCCTGCTTAGACAGCTGAGAGTCCAGAATCTTCTCAGATCTTCCTGAGGGATGCACAGTCCTGGGCTTGCATATTTCAACACATGTCAGAGTTTTCAAAGTCCTTATTCCCTTAACATCTCAGTCCCCAATCCTTCCTCCCCAAGGTTTTTATGATCTATTGTTTGCCTTAATTGTTACTCATTGTTCCTGGCAGCAGCGACTAATACCATTGCCTGTGTAAATTGGGGACAAATGCCTCCTGAGTGGCTGCTACAGCACTGGCATGGATCTGCGTTAGGCAAGATAAAGGGCAGTGTTTTGAGCCAGTCTGCCTGGAAGGCGCCAGACAGGTCAACTCATTACAAAGTTTTGCTCTTGAAGTCCATCCTGCTTTCTCTGGTACCAGTACCAAGGTGCAAACTGTTATTTTCAAGGCTACCGCTGAGGTAAAGCGTCGGGGATTGAGTCCGAGGTGAATTAAAATGTCACAAAGCTCACTGAGCTTACTTAGATTACTCTGGATTTTCTTGAGCGAATATTCCCTGGTTGCTACAAGTTTTTCAATAGTTTCCAGAGTTCCTAAATATTGACTCAGACAGTTTTCGACAACTGTGTCACTGTTTTTTCATTTTCTTTCTTTCTTTTTTTTAAGAGATGGATTTTTGGATCTTCTTACTCCACCATTTTCCTCTCTACTCAAAAAATTTTAAAACGTATGGGTCCTGAATCTTAACCAAAATAGAATAACAGAAACCAGATTTACCCTCCTACTTGAAACAACTAAAAACCTGGGGACATACACAAAACAATGGTTTTCGATACATCAGATCTGCAGCAGTGAGTAAAAGAGATCCTGATGCTTGAGCCAACGCCCTGGAGAGAGTGTCCTCACTGTGGACGTAATGGAAGAGCCCGGACAGCACCTAGGGTCTTTCTGAGTTAATGTGATGGAGCTGGAAGTACGTGAGTACAAGGAGGTGAAGACAGAGGTCAGAGGGAGGGGGAGAGAGGGTAGGAGAGGGAGAAAGAGAAAGAGAAAGAGAGGGAATGAGAGAGAGAGAGAGAGAGAGAGAGAGAGAGAGAGAGAGAGAGGAAGAGAGAATGATTCCCAAGCTACGTTTACCTAGGGGAGAGTGTCGAGAAGTGAGGGCACACCAGTAACAAAAAGCACACACTGTACCCATATCTTGGTTCCTTAATATCATTATCCTTACTATGAACCAAAGGCCTCTCAGAGAAAGGATGATTCCAGGACAAAGGCAGCGAAAGCACAAACAAAGCCTGGAGTGTCTCATTGTGCTTAAAGGAACAGGAAGACGTATCGAAAGATCATAGTTGCAGAGGAAGAAATTCTCCACTGTTCAAATCTGGGACAACCTGAACGATCCAAGAAGAAATGCTTCGTGAGCCAGATGGAGCATGAGCTGTGCACCCTGAATTACGGACAAAGCTTTCCTAGAAGCAGGAAGGCAGAGAGCTTTTCGTGGGAGAAGACAACATAAGAAGACAAACAGAAGCCAACCGATTATGACAATAAATATTTCTCTCTTTTAAGAGATTTTTTTTAATCTGAGCTAATTTGAGTATCAAAATAATGATAATAATTTATTATAATCCATTAATAAAATTTAAAAATCTATGAGTCTACTATTATAAAAATATATAAATAGGGAACAAGGAAATTTTTCCCTTATTGTAGAATACTACTAATAAATATTAAAAGATTCATGAGTTAGAAAAGCATTAGATGCCAAATTGTTAGGTAAAAGTTTGACGACAGCTGTATATTCATATATTTTTTAAATCTTTCACCAAAGTTGCTTATTAATTACAAAGAGGAAGTTTTCTAAGTAGAGATACTTAAAAAAAAAATCATTTTATCCAAGTCATCAAAGCCAGCACAGCCAATTTGGGAGCAAACTGGCTTCATGTGCCTCCTAATAAGATTCACTGAGAATACACTATCGCTTCAGTAGGATTCTTGCCAAAAAAGCATATCCCGAATCTAATCATAAGGAAACATCAGACAAATAAAAATTGAGGAAGATTCTACAAAGCAGATGCTTAAAGTCTTCAAAAATATCAAGGTCAGGAAGTGCAAAGAAAGGCTGAAGAACTGTTCCAAATTAAACAGTAAAGATATGTGATGACTAAATTTAACGTAGGATCTTGGATTGGATCCTGGATTGGGAACAATCAGTTGTTATTCAGGACATTATTGGGACAACTGATAAAAAAGGATAAGATGACAATACTGCATTAATATCAAATTTCCTGGGTTTTATGACTCTAATCCGATTATGTAACAGAATGTCCTTGTTCTTAGTATATGCATAGACATATTTAAGTGTAAACTGACATGATATCTTGATCTCGCTCTAAAAAATTTATCCAGAAAAAATACATAATTACATGCATGCATGCATGCATACATACATATGTACATACAAAGGGAAAGAGAGAGGAGGGGGGAGGAAAGAAGGGAGAGAGAAAAAGAAAAAATGCACACAACTGGGTAAAACATCAACAACTGGTAGAAATGAGTAAAAGGTACACAAGAATATCTCTACTTGAAACTTTTAAATTCATTTGAAATTATATCGAAATATACTTCCATTTGAGCCAAAATGGAATAACAGAGACTGCATTCACCCTCTCACTTGAACAACTGAAATTTGCCCAAAATGTATAAAGCAGTGACTTTTAATGACTATCAGGTGGTAGAAGCCAATGAGGGCTGAACGACTACTCCATCTTACTGCCTGGAGAGAGCTTCTAAGGCGCAGGGCAAGGCAGGGGGGACCAAGGCCAAGTCCAAACAGTTCCTTGAGTTGAGGAGACATAGATGGGACACTGGGAAGGCCAACGTGGCCAGAGTTCAGCTGGCGATGTGCTGCAGAGAGACCTTCACTGAGAGCCAACTGCAGAGGGCCTGCCCGAGTCTTCAGCTGAGAACGAATCAGAGGATGCAGGACGAGAAATCACCCAAGACTGGGGATAGCAACACTCCAAAGGGAAAGAGGGAAGAATTCTCAGAGCTCACACGTGGTCAGAGGTAGCTCACATTCCCAGTGCCAGAGTAGAAAACCCGCATGATTCACAGGGTAACGCTGCAGAGCTGGGGAAAGGCCTGTCTCGGGCAAAGCCTCCCTGGTGCCACTGAACGAGGCTTGAATGTGTGCCTCAAAGAGGTCAGATGGTTTCTGAGTAACTTACCTGTGTCCCGGAACACAAGCATATTTACAGAAATATGAAAATACTTCGCATTCCAACAAAGTAAAATTGAAATGGCTATTATCTAACCCCAAATCCTGAAACGTGAAAAAGCTAAAAAGTGAAGTTCATAATGAGGAGAAAGATTAATCAATGGAGAGACATAAATGACATGAATGATATAATGAGTAGATGAAAATATTAAGATATTAGAACCAGTCATTTCTCTCCCCTACTATGAAACTTCATTGTAGTATGTCTTCTAAATAAACCCTGCCTTATCATTGTCTTTAAAAATATATATATATGTCATATATTAAAAATATAATATCTGAGATAAAATCTTTTTCAATTTGATTACTATTATAGACTAAGAATGGCATTCAACAGATGAACATCAATAAACAAATGTCCATCAACTAGTGAATGAAGAACAAATTGTGGTATACCATACAATGGACTTCTATCCAGACACTGAAAGAAACGAACCATTGATACACTCTACAATAAGGAAAAACCTCAAAAAATTATGTTAATGAAAAAAAGCCAACTGCAAAAGTATACTCATTGTAAGATTCATTGATATTAAATATCTAGGAAGACAAATTTTTTATAAAGATATAAAGTAGCTCATTAGTAGTATAGGGATGGGAATGTAAATGTGGATTAACTGTAAATAGACATGAGAAAACTTTTCTGAGTGATGGCAACATCCTAAAACTGAATTGAGATGATGTTCTCTTTATCTGTAAATTTATTGAAAGCACTGAATTGTATTCTTGCAGTGGATGGCTTTCACAGTATGTAAGTTACACCTTACTAGCAATTAAAAATGTCTTTGGGAGTAAGTTTAACAAAAGTGGGTAACACCTTCATACTGAAATCTATATAGCCTTGTTGAGAGAAATTAAAAAAGACTTTTGGAAGAACCAATATTATTAAGATGTCATATTCAACATCATCTCAAACAATATTGCAAACAGTCTTTACAGAAAATAAAATAATTTCACAATGTTTATGTGAATGTAATCTAGGATATACTAAGAAACTCAGAAAAAGTAAAACAAAGTTTAAAATTTACACTGAGTTTATAACGATCTATAAAGCATTGTGGTACTGCGTTAAGAATAGACATGAAAAAGATTTTAGAAATATAACCACACATATAGGTCAACTGATTTTCAAAAAGGTGCCAAGATAATTCAGTGGGCGATAAGGAAGTCTTTACAGCAAACATGGCTGGAACAACTGGATAATATAAGAAAAATTAAAATTCAATATCTACCTCACTATACACAAAGAATATAATTTAATAAAAATTATATATAGAAATATAAAAACATTCACAAATAAATGTAAGAGAATGTCTTCAAAAATTGAGCTTGCCAAAGATTTCTTAGAGAGAAAAAAATAAAACACTAGTACTATAAGAAAAACAAAAGGCATGTCACGATCTAAAAGAAAATACTTACAATACACATATTTGCCAAAGAATTTGTATTCGGAAAACACAAATAATTCCTATAAACCGATAAAAAGATAACCAACCCAATTACAAAGCAGACTACAGATTTGAACAGATATTTCACAAAGAAAAGACATGGGCACATACTATAACACATAGATAGCACCTAAGTACATGAATGGGTATTCAAAACCATTATTTATCAGAGAATTGTAAGTTAAAAGGACAACGAAATATCACATACTATTTCAAACCAACTGAAAGCTGAAATTTAAAAATAGACAACACGATATGTTGCTGACAATGTGGAGCAACTGGAATTCTCATACATTATTGCCAGTTGAAGTGCAAAACAGTCAACTATTTTAGAAAAGAGTCTGGCAGTTCCCTACAAATTTAAATATGCACCCACCCCATGGCCAATAATTCTATTCCTACATATGTAATCAAAATAAATGAAAACATACACCCATAAAAATACTCATACTAGAATGCTTATAGCAGCTTTATTCATAATTTAAAACATAGAAAAATCTAGATTCCATAAGCAAAATAAATGAATCATGATTTATCCATATATTGGAATACAACTCATTAATAAAAAAGTAAACCACTGAAATACACAATATGGATAAACTTTAAAATATTGCCTTATGCAAAAGAAGCCAGACAGGAAAGACTGACACACATTCAAGAACAGGCAGGACTAAGTTACAGTGACACAAATCAGATCACTGGTTGTCACCTGGGTGTGGGAACTGACTAAAATTGGCAGAAAAGATAAAAATGTGCTATATCTTTATTGTAGTATTGCATATATTTGTCAAAATTCAGTGAAATGAACACTTAAAATGTCTAAATCTCGCATTATGTAAATTTTGCTTCCCAAAAAAGAGAGTGAGGCTATAAATAGAAAAATTTTACAAAGGAAATAATTCTTAAAAATTAACATTTCTTTCAAATAAATGTTACTCATCATACGTTGTCTTTAAAAAAATTACAAGGATGTCATATAGTAAAAACATAATATCTGAGATAAAATTTTTCAACTTATTATTATAGACTAAGAACTGTATTCAACAGGTGAACATCAATAAATGTCCATCAACTAGTGAATGAAAATCCATCATATACTTTGAATGAAATTATAGTCAGTCTTCAAAGAAAAAAAAAAAAGCCCTATAGTCCTAAAACTTCGCCATACTGGCAACCCCTTCATCTAAACGCAGCTATACCATCAGATTGTGCAGAAACACAGTGTCTTCCTATCCCTCTCCTGCCTCCTAATTGCTATGGTGTGGATATTTACAAATAATAGGTCATGTGACCATGCCTGTATAATTCATCAAAGACCTACTCCTGCTCACGAGAGAATAGTTTTGTTTTGTTTTGCTTTGTTTTAAGTACTGTATGATTCTAGATGAGAAATAAATGTTTTCTGGATGGTCTGGAAAACCTTCTCTCGTGACTATAATACCTGGTTATCTATAGCTATTCCTGCCTCACAGGAAATGTCCTTCCTCAGCTAAAGACTGATAAAACCTAGTCTTCTTTCACTTTATTCATGTGTAACTAGGGCTTTGCTCTTTGATGGTTTAATGCCTATATACCTGGGTCACCCTAGAGCCTAATGGATATCACCTCTCCTGGGCAGAAAACACAGGAATGGTAGCAATTAGTGAGAATCATTGTTTGTTTTTCTCTGACTTTATACCACAAGCAGTGAGCCCCAACTTTTAGTCAATGAAGCAAATAGAACTGGCACCCCCTGTTCTTTATTTAGTAGGTATTCAGGTTCCTCTTAAGCGTTGAATAAATAAGCTATTAAGACATTTCCACCAGGAGTTGCTTTTGCCCTCGAATCTGCCTGGATTTAAAGTCGAGCATTATGCTCTGTCAGCCAGTTACAGCTCTTTTTAATAGAGCGTTCATCTCTGCATGCCCACAGAGTCTGCGTATTACATGCAGCATTAATCCCATACTGCTCTCGCGTCCCACCTCTGGGAGGGGGTCACACAATCGGTGAAGAGAATACAGGTGTGAGACCTTGACCTATGAACTATGTGGGTGGCTATGTGGGACGCCATTCAATCTAGGAACAACTTGAACATTAAGAAAGGACAAAAAACAAGAACAAGGCTTAATGAATAAAAGTAGAAAGACAAGAAGAGACTGAAGAAAATCTAGGCAGGTTTTATGAACAGAAAAGAGAAGGAAAGCGGAACAGCCCAAGAAATTCTCCCACGGGTCCAAGCAGAAAACCAGAAACATGCTGACGTCTGTGCACAAGGTAGGAAGGTTCTCAAAATAAAATAAAATAAAATAAAATAAAATAAAATAAAAAAATAAAAAGCAACATTACTAACGGACTTTCAAATAAAGCAAAAAATGCTTGGGGTTACTGACTTCTGGCAAAAAAAAAAAAAAGTGACATGCAGATTAAATGACCTTCCTCTATTCAGGGAGGGAGAGGCTAGTAAACAGCATTTTTTTCTGAACAAGATGAGAGGAAATATCATTCATTAGCAATTTACCTATTGGTATGATAGTGAATCCCACTGAGTGAGACGTTCACTTGAAGGAGAGAGGAAGCTTTGAGTTTTGTTAATTTTATGAATCCAAAACAGAAACTCCTTGGGAAAATTTAGAAAGTCTAATAATCCTCCCATTTATTTCTTGATGCTACAAGTCAAGGTCAGAGGAAAACTTTTAAGAATATGCCTTCACCACTGCTCACGCCTCACAGTTCTGACCTTATAGTATCAGTCACCACCTCTGGTGACAAACCATGCTCTCTCTGGAGATGAGACCCTTTTCCAAATCCAGCATATGCAGCATTAATTCAGAATGGTCAATATTCTTAATCTTAGCAACTAAAGGGGGAAAAGCATATTCTAGATAAATGGGTAGTAATAAGGCAGTGACCATTTCGTTCCCATTGCTGAATTCATCAATGTCTTAGCCACCGTCTTCCAGGTGCTACTTCCTAACTATGCTGGGTATCTTCTCTGGAACGCTGTCTGCGCTCACGTTTACCCAAACTGCCACCCCGCTGCTCTTTCTCCACCTCTGAGGAACATCCTTTATGGGTAAAATCGATGACGCCACTCATCCTCCACGACCAAGACGAACAGCACCGAGAGCAGCTTCACAAATAAACCCCAGAGCAACTATTACTCGGCGTTCTGCCTTACCTATCCACCCTCCACGTCCCTAAGTTCATCCGCCTTCCAAAAATCCAAAACTGTTTGTGTCCCTCCCCCGTTTAAAACCTTCAGAGCCACTTAACATCTTCGACATAAATTCAAACTTCATTCCATGGCACTGAAAGACACTCACGATCCGCTTCTTGCCCACCTTCCTGGCTTCATCCGTCGGGTCTCCCCACAGCCACCTAGGTCTCACCACTCATGGTAAACTTGCTGTTCCCTGCACGCATCACGCCATCGCATACCTTAACACCCCTCCTGTGCGATCCCTCTACCTGCAGCACCAAGCCCAGCCACACCTCTGCCACCCCAGCCAGGCTGACATATCCTCTGCTTTGACTGTGCAAGCATCTCTTCTCCTTTGGGTGTTTTCCGATGCTCTCTCCTCAGAAACGTGCCACCGCCCACCCCTTCCCCCGTCTTTCTCTCTGCTCTACACCACGACGCTTGTGCTCACGAAGGTCCGTATCTCTCCTCGGTACTCCGTAGCACTTCGTGCACACCTTCCTTACGGCACTCTTATGCCCACTGGCATCTTTTTTTCTCACTTCTCTTTCCCCACTAGCCTCCTTGAAGCCAGGCTTATGTTAGCTTATTATTGTACCAACAGCACCCAACAGTGTAGCTTATCCGTAGATGTTCAATAAACGTAGGTTAAATGAAAAAAATATATATATGTATTATTGGGAAAAAAAAGAGAGAGAAGGAAAGCAAAAAAGAAGTGGTATGGATGGAATGTTTGTGTCCCCAAAATTCATGTTGAAGCCCTAACCCTAAAAGTGATGGTATTTAAAAATGGGATCTGTGGGAGGTAACTAGGCTATGGGAAGTGGTGAGGACGGGACCTTTACAAGGGGATTAGTATCCTGATAAGACGAGATAACAGAGAGCTTACTCCCTCTCAAGGCCATGAAGGCACAGAGCAAAAAGGCAGCTGTCTGCAAATCAGGAAGAAAATTCTCACCAGGAACCAAATCTGCCTTCATTTTGAGCTCGGACTTCCGGCCTTCAGAACTGTGAGAAAAATAAACATCATCTGATTAAGCCACCCAGGCTATGGTATCTTGTTAGGGAAACCTTAGCTGGGTAAGATAGGAAGGAAGAAATAAACAAATAAGTGAATGAATGAAAAAACAGACGAGCGAGTGAACTAGTGGATATGCCCCACGTGCACTTTGTAATCAGTGGCTCGAGGCTACAGGTGGCCAGCCACATGTAGAGATTCAGCCTGTGGTTCTTCCGTCTGCAGGGGTAACTGACCCCCTGGAGGGTCACGTTATTGACCTTGCACTCGTTAGTACCCCAGGATAGAATCAGAACTAACAGCACGGCTGAAAGGAAAGCGAGCACCATCAAGCAATGACTGTCCGGGGTGAAGGCTGCAAATGTCCCTTCCATCCTTTACTTGGAAATGTTAACCTTTCCTTAAGGAGACACATGTGGGCTCATTAGAGGCATATGTGGGTCTATAATATATAAGAAATCCTAAATTAGGAAGATTGCTGATAGTAAGGAAAACTCAAAACTGCATTAAAGGAAACACCATTTTACATAGTGGCATCCCGGTTTCCACGCCGGCTTCCCATCCTGCCTCCCCCCCCCCCCCCCACCACCAAAAGTCCTTTCATCCCACCATTATTGAAGAGATTTTTGTAAAACTGCCCTTCTCAAACATTTCAATGGAGTGAGTGGCTCTTTGTCGCCTGCACGATTCAGTCCGAACTGCCCGGCACCCATGCTTTATACAGCAGCCTTTACCGTCCTAGTCAAAATGAATGACACCAAGCTTTCTCTCCCCGCTTCGCCTTTGTATGTGCTTTTCATTCTGTCTAGCACACCTCACCCCCCCCCTCTTCCCGCCCTCTCCTATCCCCTAGCCATCCTCCAGGCTTTAGCTGATATCTCATCTTGCCCAGGAAGCTCTGCCTGACCTCCCAAAGCTAGGTCCTTGCAATGCGCCCTCCTTCCCTCTAGAAAATTACAACCCCGTGTAATTTACTTGCTCATTTCTCCTATAGACAAGAAGCTCCTGTAGGGCAAGAACTATTGTATTTTCTCTTCCAGCCACGTGACTGGCAAATAGTAGTGCTCATTACATAACTGTTTGTTAAATGAGTGAATTAATAGGAAGGTTCTGGAACTTGTGAAAAGTCAGAAGTCTAAAGACAACTCTACACTTTACGTTATTTTATGGTTGAGTGTATCACACCTCTTTATCTCATTTAACTCTGATAATGGCCCAGGAAAGGAGGACACTGTGGGGTGTCCTCTCTGTAGCCAGGTTATTTCTCTTCCATATTGGCAGGGCCCAGTGTTCTGAAGTCCACTCCTCCCCTGAGTAACTAGAAATTATCCCGACTGGTCCGAGGTAACTGGTGATGTGTCAGCCTAGAAAACAGGTCTGAGGCAAGGATTACATGTGAATGTGTATGGAGATGTGTGATCTCGAGCACAATGAGTGAAGGAACGAGGAAGTGAGGCAAGGAGCAATGGGAAGCAACTAAGAGCTGATGCTTTTCTGGGCTGGCCACCATTGCACAGAGAGACACACAGGTGCCGAGCCACTTGAGATGTCTCCAGACACAGCTGTAGCAGAACCCATGCTTGAGAGCAGGCCATCATAGGCGGAAACAGAAAAACGATTTACCTCCAAGTGCCTGCTCACTCTCTGTCCTCCTCGGGCAGGACTCTGCCCCGTCGGGAGCAGCGGCTGGCAGGGTGCCTCGTCTAAGTGCAGAAGCGGTGGGAGGAGCCAGTGACTGAGCCAATGGTGCGGCCTGCGCGGGGTGGGTCGTGTTTCCGGAAACTGGCTCGAGGGCTGGCACGGGGGGATTCTGCTGGTGGAGGGGAAACAGGAAGACAGAGGTTTTTAGAGGCATTCTTAGAGACACAGGAAAAGGTGTCGTATACTGCATTTCATCAATTGACAATAAACAACGTCTCATAATCTAACTGGCAGTGCTGTTTCTGCCACGGCGGTATATAAAATAATGGTGCCTCTTATAGCCAATGACATCTTAGAATCAATGGAATACAGCTGGCCCTGTGTTTGCTTTCGGACAGCACCGTGGTCACGTGATGCTCGGAGCTGCGGCAGCCCCACTGCGACCATGAGAGGAGCCAGCCTCACAGTCTGAGGATGGCAGAGCGAAAATGTGGAAGGAACCTGGGGCTTTTCAGGGAGGTCACTCCCCATCTGACAGATTGAGAAACTGAGACTGGGGGCCGATCTGACTCTCCCAGAGTCACGTGAGTGGTTGAATAACACAGCTGAGACTTGAACCCATGTCCTGGGTGTTCTTTCCCAGACAGCTCTAGCACGGCATTCAACGCCCTTCACAACTGGCCTCTTTACAGCCGCATCTGCTAACCTCTGCCCCCATGCCTTTCCCAGGCTTTAGATGTCTGAGACTTGAGGTTTCCTGAAGGCAGTCTGTTTTCCCATGACTCCCTAACTTCTAACACTTTTTAGAAAAGTTGGACAAAAAATAGTGAAGAACGGTAGCCCGTTAAAGATTAATAATGAAAAAAGTGCAGAGCTCTGGCGGCCTTATCTCCAGCCTTTTCGAAAATAAAAATCACATGCATACAAGGTACATGTCTCCAGCCTTTTAAGATTTAGTGTATGGAGATCAATACCACCTTTACTTCAAAATGTTTCAGCGCCATTGTCAGAAGCGGAGCCCAGGGATGCATACACCCTGATATTCAAACAGTGAGGTGAACAGTACTTCAGCCAGCTGCCCATCAGAAGAGGTTCAGCGGGGCCATGTTGGCCAGTGTGCACCAGCTAAACATCATAACTCAGGCCCGGCTGCATACACCAGGCCAGCCCCGAAGGTCACCATCACAGCTAACCAGTGACTCTTCCTCAAGTAACTTTAAAATGTTTACATTGGCTGCTTTGGCTCATAAAACTTTCACCTGTAAGTATTTCAGCTCAGGTAAATCATTAAAACGTCAGTGGAAGTTTGAAAAATCAGAAAATGTCTCTAGAATAATCCAGGCCCTGATTTTTCTACGATAGAGAAAATGATTTATTCCCAATTTGCTAATAATGGTCAAACAACCCAAAGAAATCTACTGATGAAACAACTTAATGACTTACAAATTACTGCCCAAGAGAAAGGATTTTAAAAAAAACCCAAAACACCAGGGCATAAAAACACTCTATAGCAGTGGTCCCCAACCTTTTTGGCACCAGGGACTGGTGCTCCTATGAGACTCTAACGCCTGATGACCTGAGGTGGAGCTGAGGCAGTGATGCTAGCGCCGGGGAGCGGCTGCAAATATGGATGAAGCTTTGCTCGTTCGCCACCGCTCACCTTCTGCTGTGCAGCCTAGTTCCTAACAGGCCACGGACTGGTACCGGGTGGCCCAGGGGTTGGGGAGCCCCGCTCTACAGAAACTAAGCTGCTGGCTTCCTCATGTGGATGCCCCCAGCATCCGTGAACCTGCAGCTGGTTGTGAGTAACGTGAGTGCCATTTCCCATCCTCACTGGAGGATGCTGCATGGCTTGAGGTTCCCAAGTCATGGAGGCACCTTGTAGCAACCAGTGCAATGAAACAACATCCCCAACGCGCCAGTCACCCCCCTATCAAGGTAGCAATCATTCTTTTTCCCCTTTACACCTAGCATGATGCGGCATTCCTCTGGTAGCTCCCCTAGACAGGAGGTGGAAAACTGCATATATGTAAGGAACCCTTCCCATAAAAAACTCAGGATGGAAATTAAGCCAACGACCTTTTCTCTGAATACTCCAAGGAAGCCTGACATGGGGAACCTAATTGTTCAAAGTTTTCTCTGTACCTATTCTCCCTCTCTCTCCACTGGGGACCTGGAGGTGGGATGTGGCAGGGACACTTCCTCATCTTACATTTCCCTTCTCCGATGGCACAGGATTAAGAAAATATTTATGTACACACAAAAGGTACTGCAAAGCACCTGCAGGAAGGTTCATGAAGTCTGGTCTTCCTAGGAGATAAATAGCAGGTGTTTCGTTCATTATGTTCTAAGCAGAACTGAGTGGAGAAAAGTGAGACTATGATAGTGATTGTAAGTGCACTTAGGGTCCTTCGCTGTGTGGGAGCTGCCAAGTGAAGAAATATATTAGTCTTGCTTTTCTACTAGCCTCCTCATGAAGTAATCACTTAAATGGGTTCTCAGAGTTCAGGGGAATTGGAAGACCAGCAGCTGTAAGAGAAATATCTTGGATTCTCGTCCAAGGGCTTGGCGACATTATTACATGTACCAGCCACCCCCCAGGTCCCTGCACTTCCACCCTGAAAAAGATGTCAGCCTCCTGAGGGAGGAAGTCTTCCCTTACAAGCAAGTGAAAAGGAAAGCAGAGAATTTGAGACTCGCCAGGTGCGGTCTCTGCAACTTCCGGAGCCCAGGATTCTAAAATCCCAGCCCATCGCGGCGTATTTCAGTACTCCTAAAAGGGGATATGAAAGGGAGGGGGCAGAGTTGACCCCCAAACTCCCTCTCCAAAAGGAAAACATCTGGAAGTCGACCTAAACGCCAGCCTCCTCTTTTCCCGCTCCTGCTTCCCAGCCCCCCAGCCCTGCACACAGGCACCTCTGGTAGCTCTGAGCTATTTGGGGCTTCAAACTCATCTGCCTTTCGCATGAGGCTCTGCGTTAATTATGGCACTTCAGTGGAAACGAGCCTTCTGACAACCTCAGGCTTGGAGAATGGAAGGAGGAATAAAGGCTACTCCAATTATAGGCCATTAGCCCTAATTAATGCCCACTTCTGTCACTTGGTATTCTAGACACAATCACCCTGCTTCTCAGGAGAAGAACTCAATTCACTCTGGAGCACAGGGACCAACAATATTAAGCCAGTCACTTGCCGGTCCCCATGGAACATGAACTTTCAGGCAAAGAAGCAATTTTTATGTAATAACCAAGAGGAACACATAATCCCGTGTTTGTCTTTAGACATTTTTGTGGCGCATCTTCTTTTAGGGGACAGGGAATACACCCTTTTAGGAACCAAAAATCCTTTTCCTTCTTTGGTTCTATTCACCAAGTCAATCAAACAACTATATATGCATACGTGCATGCACACACACACACACACACACACACATATACACAGATACACACACTGATGTATATATACACATATATACACATACACATTTATACACACATACACATATATATTTGGTTATCTGACATACAGATATTAAATACTCTAATAGGTTCTGTGAGAAATACAAAGGATATGAAATCTGATTCCTCCTTTCAGAAATAAGTCAGTAGTACAAATCTCGTTAGATCAGAAAGTTTTCTGGGAAAATAACGCTGTCCTGCTGCTTCCTGAAGGGCCTCAGCAGTTAATTCTGCAGGAAGTAAATTCAAATGAAGAACGAGGCTGCCGTCCAGCCCCTGGCCAAGCCCTATGTAAAGCCCTGAGCTGCTCAAGTTCGCAGCAGCTTCTGCCTCTCTGCCTGTCCTCCTGTCCTCTCTCTGCCTGTCTTCCTGTCCTCTCTCTCCCATCTGGGTTCCATTCCACCCGTTCCATTCAGTGCAGTTCCACAGACAGTCCCTGAGGGCCAACCACAAAGCAGCCCGGAGCCAAGCAGACACAAGCCGGCCCTGATCTGGGTCCCTTCGTTCTGCTGCTCCTTGGAGTCACTGTAACTCTTCACCAGACCGTCAATTCCTCAAGGGCAGGATCAGGCATGATCCTCTCTGGGTCCTCAGAGCCAAGTTCACAACCCCACACGCACGGGCTCAACAAAAGATAGAGGAATTATTAAATGAACAAATTTGATAAAGCAATGTAGCAGGCTAAATGATGTCTGCTAAATGATGAAGCACCACGCGCCTCACCCCAGAGCACCTGTAGGTAATGCTCAGGCCTTCTTCATGGTGGAGAGCTTTTCCCACATGACCCTCTTTGAAGTAGCCTCCTTGTCCCCACTCGCCCTTTACTCACTACTTACCTACCAGTAATTAGGTTCTTAGAAGTTATCCTGCCTATTCATATGCTTATTTGTCTGTCCTATTAGAAAATAAGTTTCAAGAGGGCACAGACTTGTCTGGTTTGCCTCTGTACCTTTGGCACTTAGCGTAGTGCTTAGTATAATGCAAAAAACAAAAACAAAAAAAACCCCTATATTTGATAAATAAATGAATGAGCGAGTGAGTAGAGAATCACATGTCTAAATAATCTGTGAGAATGTCAGAGCTATGAGCAAAGTTAACACAGCTTAATATCGAACCAATCAGTGCTTGTTGATAGGGAGGGCTATCAACAAGATACAATAGTGGATATAAAAATAGTAAGACGTGTCCTGAACTTTGAAGAGTTGACGATTAGTAGGGGCCAAAGACATGCACACACACGCGTGCATGCACACACACAATTACATTTTAAGAGCTCTTAAAATCACGCAAATTAAGACACTATTAACAGTCATCGAGAGATAAAAAATGGTCTAAATCTCAAGGGACCTATTTCCTAGCAGAGAGATTGAGAGCCCACATGAAAGGTAACCAATGACATCAAATGCCAGTTGTACCAGCCATGAGAATCATAACCTCGTGGACCACAGAAAGGAATGGTTATCATCACCCTTTTAAATGGTTCCTAGACTTCCTTCTTCCTCAACCCCCCAGCCCTGCCCCACCCAGGTAAGGGGGCAGACTTGGCCCACACCCAGGAAGAAGGTGCTCCTGAGGATGGCTCTGTTAGGAAGCATTGGTGTACGGGGATCAGTGGGCGAACCCTTCCTCTCACTCACCTACTCAAAGGCGGCTGCTTTTTTTTTACCTTTATGTTCTTCAGAGCACTTAACGCACTAGCAGTTTGCAATAAATTACCATTAGTAATAACAGCATTGTTATTCTGGGTTTTATTATTAGAGGCATTAATTTTTAATGTTTGCTATACTCGGATATGTGTGGAAAACTTGAAATGTATTTAATAGTAATAACTTCCACCTTCTGAGCTCCACTGATGGTCCAGTGGGATATAACCAAAGTATGCTACACTGACTGCTCTGAGCAGAACAAGGCAGCGAGAAGAAACAGGAAATTGAGGAGAAAGCTTTGAGCCACGAAAGAAGGTACGCGACATAGGCCCTGACACCCATTAGGGGTCTCTCTGCAGCCTGGAAGGTCTCTCTCTCTGACCCAGCCTGGCAGGGCAGACCTTAAGAACCCCAAGGAAAACAGGCGCAGAAAGATTCGCTCTGTGCTTGGGATCGAACATTCTTAAAGGGAGCAGAGGAAGTGAGCGGGCAGGAGATAAGAAGGAGGAGAGTTCCACCCCATTCCTCACATCTCCAGGCTACAGACTTCTCGGGGCGCTGAAGGGTGGCGATTCCCAGCTCAGGCTGGCAGATCCCCCAACTCTGCTTCCCTCCTCAGGCCAGACTCAGCTGGATGGAGGGGCCTCCCCTTGTCCATACAGCGAGGTGCCGGTGGGGGGAGTGGCTTGTGTCCAGATTCTCTTCTGACTCCTTATCTGGTACTGAATGTTGGCTGCCTCTGTTTAAATTATGCCTTCTCAACCCGTCCAAAAGACAATGGCCCCAAAATCTCGATGATGGTAATTCACCTTATGCAGCTGCATTTTCACAAATGAGACTGGGATGCCCCAGACTTGGCCTTCAGCCTGGGTTCTTGGCCAGAATCTGCTATTCTGTCTGAGCTGTGACCATCGAAAGACTAAATAACCAAAGGGCCCATTTCGACATTGTTCCTGGGGCCCTCGAACCTATGTGTGATCAAATGATTGTGTAATCACCTAGGTCACTAGCCTTTCCAGTCAAGCTAATCCAATCAGTAAAAAGAAAAACAAACAAAAAACCAAACAAAACACAACAAATACATGTTATATCACAGTTTTGAATATATTGTTACTAATCAAATACCAATTTCAAATATAGAGAAGCCTTGCAAATGGACCTTGGAATGAAAACGTCCTGATATGCTTTATGTGTTGAAATTCCACCAGTTATGTCTAAATATACGTTTATACTGCAAGGGTAAAATGCTTCAAAAATGAATGGTGATTGTGAAAGCTGTTAATTCTAAGAACTAAACTAATTATTTAGTACTTTCGAATTGCTAAATAAATGGGAAAATGGGAAGATTGATGGGGAATTAACGTGAGTGCATTACATAGACAGCTCTGGGAAGGCTTCTGGTCCTTTTACAATCCCTAGTGTTTATTGCAACGCGAACCATTCAAGGCAGAGTAATGGAGATCAGATAAAATATTTCTAATCCTGGCTGATTAAAAAAAAAAAATCTGGCGTTTGTAATGCTAAACACAGTAAAATGGAAGAAATGTACTGGCTTATCTAGTGCTTATTTTTCAGGCCACGCTTGATGCCCCCACCCCCACCCCAGGCCGAGCACGAGCGTGGCTGTCGGGTGGCAGCCCGGCCGGTGGCCAGCAGAGCCGCGAGACTGTTGCTCCTGCACCACAATGTCCACTCTGAAATAGGAGTCCTAAAAGTTTCCATTCTAAAATTTAGAGAATTGCTAGATTTTTTAAATAACATTTGTTATTTCGACTTGTAACCCAGAAGTTCATTCTCTGGTAATATCTGGCTTTAGCCCAATGTTGGCTTGAACACGTGATGGCCCAACATGAGGCCGGTATGTGAATTTCATGCATCTATTAGGCTTCTGTCCCTGACGGCCCCTCTCAGAAGAAGCGGTAACCACTTTCCAAGGGGGTCTGCCTGGGACTGACACAGTATGACGTGGCCTCTCCAGGTCTGGGTGCCCAACAGCACCTTTCTCCCTCAATAATGTGCTTCCATCACTTTAAGTTACACAGAGTCCGCCCCCTTCATCTTCCCAACGCCAGGGGTGGGGGCGGGGGAGACACCCGTGACATCGGAACAGGACGCACAGCGCCTTCTTCCACAGACTTCCGTCTAGACGCTTCCGGGCCCTCACTCGGGACTCCGGCCCAGCTCGGACGTCCAGGCTTCACCCACTGCTCTCCCCATCGCCCTCAGGCTGGTCTCCCGCCCCCATAACGTGCAGACTCACCCCTGCGGGGCAGCCTGAAGGCAGGACCCACAAGCCTGTATCTGCCTAGGGGGGGACATGTTTGACATTTTTTTACTGACTTCTAGGACTGAAAAAAACTGTGAACTTGGAGAACTCAGTGTATTCCTTTCACTGAGTCAACATGAAAAGAAAACCCAATTCTCCTACATCCTGTGTCCACGTATGACCAGAAAGAAGAGCGGTGGCCTTGACTCTTCTCCCTCGGACGGGGCTGTGGGGCACGCAAGCACACTTACGTGACCCAACCCGCCATGCCACCCATCACGCTCCGTCCTTAGACACGTTACAACCTGCCCCTGCAAAGCTCTGCCCGTGCAACCTAGAGCAGTAAACATGCCAGCATAATTAATGTCTTAACAACTTATTACAATCCTCAGATAATTAATCACAAAAGCTAAACATGCTGTCTCACCCTCCTAATGTGCTAATGCTCTAATTATTATGCCTCAATTAAGAGGAAGTCAATGCTCCTTGCTTAGAAGTGCATGTTTAATAAGGGCTCATGCATGGCTCCCGCAAACAGCAGTATGTGGCAGGGGGTGAGGGAAGACCTTTTTAATGAAGCTTTATAGGCAGTTTAAGGCAAGAAACTGACAGCCCTTTTCTTGAATTCCATCCTTGGGTGAACACTGAGTTCTGAGCATCTACCGAGGTGTCAAGGTGTCTCCTGGAAGGGGGGAAACTGTTCCAGGTGAAGGTGTATGAGCTGGCACACACGTGCGCGTGTTATCTGGGACTGTGAGTTAGAGAGCGGTCATTTCCTTTAGAGAGCCATGCATGAGTGAGGTCCGTGAGGTCCATGTGGCCAGCTCCCTCCTGGGAAACCCAGGACTCAGGGTGCTTAGCCTTTGGGCTCAAGGAACGAAGTGTCTCCCTCTGAGTTAGATTACACTTGCCTCCAAATTGTCTTAAATAGTGGTTTCCTTTCTTTGAAATATATCTTTACCTTATTTGATATAGATTTTACATTGTTATAGAGGCCATACACACATCCATAAATACACAACACTGAAACAAAGTTTCCCCAAAATAAAACCATCACTCATGAAGGCATTTTACTATTTTATAGTCTATTTTATTCCATTTTTAAAAATGCCGGTTGCAACCCACTAAACTAATCTCATAATCTACTAATCTATCTCAATTCAGAGGTGAAAAACATGGGTCCAGAAACTGAAGAGCCCACAAGGAGGTTCCCCTTTTCCTAAGCTTCTCAACCGACCGAGACAATGTGACTTTCCAGTCCTGAGGCTCATTTATCAAATAATCAACAAACACTCACTGAGCTGTCCACATGTCCCTCGCCTCCTGGAGCTTCGTCCATCTGCCTCCTTATCTGGCCATTGAGAATCGGCGGAGGCTCAGGAATTACCAATCAGTCTCGAAGCCTAACCACGTATGCATGCATGCACATGCACGCGCGCACACACACACACACACACACACACATCACGGTTTTGAGACAACAGTTAACTTAAAAAATGGTTTTGGACCTTTTTTTGGGACCCAAAGTTTTAGGGGACCCTTTTAAGGCAAATAGAACCGAACCACTCTGAGCAACGAAATTAAGTGGAGCTGTAAACCACTCCAGCCCCTTGCTTGGAGCCACTTTGTCTTGTTCTATATTCTCCTCTTCGTTTACCACTGCCGGACAGTCTGCCTTGGTCACCACGGCCACACCAGGGCACTCAGGTAGGAAGAGGCCAGGCCCCTCCAGGACGCACGCCTCTTCCTATGAGGAACACTCCATCGGCATCCAGTCCCTGGGATCTTCGGTCACACTCCCACCCGTGGCCGTGACGAGCCTTCTGGAGAGGAATGCTAAGATTCCACAATCCCCTATCACTGCACGATGAGAAGACCATTTCTGGTCCTTTCGTGCCAGATACTAGTTCTTGAACTTTGCGAGATGTTGAGAAGTGTCAGTTTCAGCTCTTTAATAGTTTACAGAATTCTTGGGAAGATGAGACTAGAAGCAGCTTTACATCATCGCTCCTCCCGGCAGGGCCCTGCAAGCCAAACCACTGCTCACCACACGCTGCCCATTCTCCAGGCCAATAGCCACTCCTCCTCCTGCTGCTGCTCGTCCAGCTCCAAAGAAGCTGCACCTGTCACGGCAGTCTAGAACACGCTGGATCCTTCCTGAGGGCTGTGGGATTTACAAACCAGAGGCCTGACATACTGTGATATAAAAAATTAGGAAAACTATCAAATATACCAAAGAATCATTCTATCTATCCATTTTCTTAGGATCAGGGAGTCTTTCACCTGCCATGTGGAGCAGAGATACATCAGTTTTATTTTCTCGAGGACATAGAACAACTACATTTTCTAGCCTCACTTTGCAATTAGACCAGAGGCCATGTGACTAAATTCTGGCCGATGAAAGGGAGACAGAAGAGATACGAGACCACTTCCAACGCTAGCCCGTAAAAGCATCCTGACGACATCTACTGTCCCTTGCTTCTCTTTCCATTGAAACCATGAGTCCCAGTTGGTAAAACTACATGATGGAAGAGTCCCAGATCCCTGGGTCCCTCCCAAAGGAGAGCAGCCTAATCCATATCAGAATACGAATCATGAATACAATTTGCTCACGTAAAGCCACAGATATTTCAGAGTTTGTGCACTACTTCAACGTAGTGTAGCCCATCCTGATCGATGTGCCTTGGGAAAGAGATGGCAAATTGGAAGACAGATTATTGTTTTCATTAATAATAATTGCTATTTAGGACCTTATCTATGCCAGACACTATATATCTGAACGCACTAAAGTATAAATACAAATTTATTTATTTATATATCTGTTTATCTATTTATTTATTTTGACCTTGGTGTTTTACATCCATCTTTCAAAAAGAAGGATTGAGACTCAGAGAGGTTTACAAAAAGCTGCTCCAAGGTCAGGCAATTAGTGATGAAGACTTTCTGATGACAAAGGTCATGTCATTTCTATGATGTTATAATGTCCCTCTCATGGTAAAGATTCCCTCTTCCCGTTTTTGGTAGGAAGAGAGGACCTTAATTGCATTCCTTTTTCTTTTTTGAAAAGCCTGCTATTATTTCTAATAAATTCAAAATTTTCTACATGCTGCCTCATTACAGAGTCTCTGAACACGACTGCTTCCAGCACATTCTATATCATTGATCATACAGAAGCCCAGTGAAACTGTCCATCACTCTTAACCCTTATTCTGAACATGAGAACTTGTCCACTAATTTAGCTGTGAGTCAATCAAAAAGTAAGGTGTTGTAGTCACCTAAGTGTTTTTGGTCTATGCCATTGCATTAAATAGTCATTAAAATGTTAATTATAATCAAACCAATCTATATGAAACAAATCCAGTCCACAAGTAGGTACTGGGCCCCCTTCAAACAGGATACTTTATGGGCAAAATGGTTTCAGGGTTCACACCTGGTGTGCCCCACTGAATACAGCCTTAGGAAACATGCTTGGCTTCCAAGTCATATACCATTTTCACCTTAAAAAACATTTAGCCTTCATTTCTACTGATAAGATAAAAATCATCTTCCTTTGGTAGTAGACAGAATGTATGTAAATTCCAGTGCTTTCATGTTTATATTTAAATTTTACAGTCATAGCAATCCCGTGAAAGAGCTAAAATGCTTATAATTATCACTGTTTGGTAAAATTGAGGCACAGTGACTTGGTGAAGCTCTCACAGTGGTGGAACTGAGTTCGGGGCTAGATTTCCAGATCATCCCGCTGAGCAATCTGTGCGTTTCTTACAAAAGAGCACTTAGCAACACGCGCAGTCTTGTAACATTCCACCCCTTCCTAACGCCCCGGCTCAGGAGTAGTGAAGCTTTTTGTATTGTTCCATGCTCCATCTATCCCACCTTTTCTCTTCTCCTAAAAAATAAGACAGCTGAATCCCATGGAGCTGCTCCTCCACGCCTCTCCCTCTGGCCTTTTTCCATCAGTGAACAACACATTATTCACATCAAAACTTCATCACCTCATGTGCTCCCGTAAGCTCTGCATTTAAAACTGACAATATATTGGGTCTCCAATCAAAAGTAGAATATTCTGACCTCTTTTTTTTTTTTTCAGAAGTAAACTTCGATTGGCTAAAATTAATTCTGGTGGAATTTCCATAGTGGGTCCCTTAATGATCATGAAAGAAAGGACCAGGCAGGTTATGGGCAAGGTGACAGATGGCTCATTTGCCAAATGATTCATTTGGAAACTGCACTATCTGGTGTTTCCATCAGAGTCCCAGTGGGAAATGCAATACACCCCAAATGGCTCAAAGAAAGAGCCGTGTGTGAAGGCGTTACCTACAGGGTGACAAGTGAAGATACCGAGGCACTCAGACAATGGCAACTGATGAAAGCTGTTACATTTCTGGGACAGAAAGGGCAAGGAGAAGAATGAGTGTGACCAGGACCTCAGTGAAGGATGGAGTCACACCAGCATAGCCATGGCCAGAAACACCATGCTGAAGCAGGAGAGAGCAAGGAAGAAAGACCATCATCTCTCTCCTCCTATCCTCTGGTCTCTCGCTGGTACTTCCCGCCAGCCAAACCCAGTGGGGAAAGGGACCCTGGTGGTGTGGTCTGCGGTGGACAGCCTCCAAGCACAGAGCACGACAGCGAAGGAAAGAAATGGGTCTGGGGCTGGAGAGGGAGCCAGGGGGAATGGCACAAACAGAATAACCAGTACATATGGTTATTCGCAGGCCTTCAGTCATACATTCTGTCTGCAAGGGTGGGAGATTCTTTTTATAAGAATGAAGCCCCTTGTCAACATGCCACCATCTGATGCACACATAAAATACTGGTGTAAAAACGGCTCTGGCCTGAATACACATCAATGTTTTTTAATGTGTTAGTAAATACGGTCGTTGGCTGTTCCAGGAGAGAATTATGCATCATCAACTGACATAAAAGGGAGTGTAATGTCATCTTAAATTGCTGTTAGAAGAAATAGGATGAAATTATGAGCAATTAGGAAAAGAAATATTGTATCCCTATGGCAGCTCAGGCTTTGCTGAGAATCCTCTTGGCCCCGGTATGTGGGCTGCCACATAAACGTTCGGGGCCCACACCCAGGCAGAGGGAAGAGTTAGGACCTGGGAGTGTGTTTCCATGGCAAAGCTTCCAGGAATTTACTGCCTCGAAGTCGTTCGGAGCACATCAATGGCACAAGGTCAATGAAGAAACCTGTTTTGAACATGAGGAGCGTTTACAAGCATTCTGTAAATGTGATTTAGAAAACTCTTATCTCATAGATGCCAATATTTAAGATAACAAATGACTCGCGAGAAAAACAAGAGCAGTCCCCTCAAGGGAGCCATGTGCTCAGAAAGCACAGAATCTGGCTCTGACAGAACAGGAGTTGAGGCTGCGGCTTAGTTCTCGGCAAACGGTATCTGTCTTCACGAGTGGATTTTCAATTTGGGGTTGACCATCTACGGTGACTCTGTAATGCCAATCAATTAACTTTCTCCTTGAGAAAAAAAGACCACGGTTCTTCTGATACCCATTTGTTCTGAAATAGGGGAAGGCCTATTGACCTCTGAAACATCGCTGAAAGAGAGCTTGAGCTCTTCCAAGTATGAAATCAAACACAACCTCTTCGCCTTGGCATTCCTGGCCTTAATCCATCTTCTCAGGTTTCTCTCTCAATGTTACCCTACGAATTAACCGAACTTAATCCTCTCTGTCGCTTCGAATTTATTGTTTCTTCTATGACTGATCGCTACTACCCTCGCTAATCACAAATCCGTTTATTCTCAAGACGGCCTTCTCGATAGCACATGTCTGACCTCTGCAAACACACTGGTTCCTCCACCTTGTGAACACTCATAGCATTCAGCCAGTTCGTGTAAATGGCACTTACTGTAGTCCATCTTGTTTATACCCATTTGCACCCTTGCTTACTGTTCTCTCAGAGGGAAGCTCTTTGAAGGGAGAAGTCACTTGTTTTGTAGACTCTGAAGGTCCCGACATACTAACTGTCATGCCCTAGGGGCTTGGTCAGTGGGTGATCTAGCCTGAATGCTATTAGTGGCATGAAAGAAAGAATTGAAAATTCCCTCTAAAGTTTACCCCCCCCAAAAAAAAACTCTCAAGATTTTCTCTCTCACGAAGTCTTATATTAAATGGACCTTTCCAATATTACCAGAAAAGATGCTTTCTAGACAGAGGGTCTCGACACCTCAGACCGCTTTGTCGGTCAATGAGATGGTTAGTTCCAAGAAGGCACCACTAAGCCCTCTTAACGCTCTCCGAAACTGACCCACAATACAGAAATTCTACCCGCTAATAATGCCTAAGAATAAGTTCCTGAATCCCGCTCTCTCCAAAAATCCCGTCCTATGGCACAACTTGTCCCCTGAATACATCCCCTTAGATGTCCCAGAGTCGTCTCAATTCTACACGATACATTTGAAATTCACGATCTCATCCCATGTTCCCTTCCCATCCTCACGACTCCTCTTCATTCCAGGTTTCTCATTTCAGTTGATGGCATCTGTGTGTTTCACCCGTCTGGGTGTGCTGTCCTCTGCAAACACCGGCAAGCCTGCAGGAAGCAGACCTAGCCCATGTCCTCATGGGGACCGACCCCCAAGTCTCTCTCCTCCTCTAAATGGAGGCCCGTCCTATCACCTCACAGCCTGAACACACTCTCTGGTCTCAATCACCAACAGAGCAAAACTGAATCCTGGAGCATGACGCCCAAGGCCCTTCATAACGTGGTCCCAACTCCCTCCCAGGTTACATCTCCTGTGAGTCCGAATCTTTCTGAACCTCCCATCTCCTTCTTCTTGGACTTCCTCTGCATTTTCAGAGAACTCGTTTAAGTATCACCTCCTGTGCAAAGCCTTCTTCTGATCCCCTTCCTCCACACTGTTCTAAGGAAGTCTAGAAAGTCTTACATACTATCTTCTCTATTTTGATGGAGTGTCTACATCCTATGCCGAAGGTAGGCACTGGGGAGAGGGATGAACTAACAGATCCAGGTGCCCTCCTGATACAACTTACTAAGATATACATGTGTACATATACTGCACACATTAGGTAATGACTTAGATACATGTCTCTCTCCCATAGTCCCCTCCCCACTGCTGATTATGATTCAATTAGGCGAGTCTGGGTCTTGGTTATTCCAGGAAGTTCAGCAACCATTTTTGTGTTCTAGTTTCTTTGTGCCCTCATCATATGGTACCTGACACTTTCCGAGATGTTTAAAAGATAGGTGATAAATACTGTTCATCAAAGTAAAGGACTGGCTCATTGTGTAATTTCTTAACCTCTCAGACAGAAAGATAAATTGGTTTCATGAAGAATATCTGTTCCTTGCATTTACTGGTAAGACGATCGTACTCAGTTGTTTTCTTGGTATCAAGCAGAGAAAATGGATTGATATGGAATTAATTTCGATATTCTTATCTCTAGGAAAAGGCCACACTGTTTTCATGACTTCAGGAATTCTCCAAGGCTCTGCAGCCCTAATCCATGGCATCTCAGCAAGAGTCAGAAGAGGGAGAAGCAATGGCAATGAAACTGCTCTACAGTCGGACACTGCAGGATGTAGAAAAGGAGAAAAATAGACAGGAGCCTCGGTCTCTACGGCCAGCTCCATGACGTAGTCAACTAGGAAGTGACCTTGGACGCAAGTGGTCCATTTTCTAGTCTTATTTTTTTATTTTCTACTCGGATCACCTTAGTCAAGTCACCTAACTTTCCTAGGCCTCTATTTTACTTCATCTTTAAAAGAGGAAGAAAAATAGTTACCTTACAGTATTGTTGAGGAGATCAAGCTAAATTTTGATTACAGTGTTATGATTTTAAGATGAGAGTCTAGTAGGTAGGGGCATGCTTACTACTGTGTGACCTTAGCAGGCTACTAAAACTCTTGGAGCCTTAGTTTCCTTATCTGTAATAAAACAGACATAATGAGGGTTTGAGTATGATCAAATGAGACAACGTATGCAGCGTCCACAGTACCTAATACAAAGCAAACACACAATAAATATAATGTTTATAATTACGCGACACACAACGAATGACCACAATTTTATAATACAATTCCACACACATGCATGGAGCACACACGCATACAAATACATAAACTGATGGAGGGATAGGTGTCACCACCAGGCGCTCTGCCCATTACTGAGGAAGAACTATAGACTCATATCCAGAAAACAAAGCTAAAGATCTGTGGCGGAAACTCAGAAGTAGTTGATAAGTATTTCACAAAGGGGGTATTTACAAGAGACAGGCTTAAAGAATGGGTAGACTCTGAAAAAGAAAGGGCCGAGCAGCTACAAAAAGTACAGTCAAGTGACTCGGAGAGAGCCAGGTATAGAATCCGCGAATGCCAACAAGCTGCACCAGGTGTGCATGCAGCCAAGGTCATTGCTAGCCCAGGGGAGACCCCGAAAGGAGCTAATCTGAGCTCCTGAGAGAAAGGAGCATCCAGCAGAAGGAATGTATGAACGATGCTGGCGCAGCATTAAAGCAAGAAGCGTGGACCAGGGGAGGATGGCGAGTCCCCTTTCCCAGGGGTGAGCTTGGGAAAGGCCTTCCCTGGCCTCGTGTGCACGGAAGTAAAGTCCAGGGAGAGTCAGCGAGCCATGCTCTGATTCTTCAGACCCAGAGCACGAAGCGCACTGAGAGGGGAGCTGGAAACATATATGCGCCTTTTATCCTGAAATCCCATCTCAGAACACAAGTCTTAGAAGGACATTATGAGTCACTTCTCTCTGCCACTGATGAAAAGGAGGCAAATCACAAAGCAAATCCCAGCGTGCTGTGGGGCCTCAGGGTGCAAATGGGCGCTTGGACCAGCGGCAGGTGTCCTGATGTCCTGTCTAACGCAAAGCCATCGCCAGAGGCCATCTCAGGGACCCAGCACGTGTGCCCTCGGTGACCTCGCTCTGGCAGAGGACATGTGCCATGCTCGGTGCCGTTCCAGCCAGAGTCTTCCTCGGGAAGGCAGGCCAAGGAAAGCTCGCGTGGCCTAAGGCCGTAAAGAGAGACGTTCTCTCAAAACACTTTGCGTGGGGCATCTCTCCTCTGCGTTTCCTAACAGGGAACGGGGAGCAGGCCGGCATTCTCTCCCCTCTGGCTCCGAGTGACCAACAACTCTGTCCGCATCCCCTGGGCCTCCACCCCAGAGAAGACATCCCTAGAGCCCCAACACTTCGGGACAAAGCCTCATCCTCACCCATGAGATCTAGGGCCCATCGATCTTACTTCAGCCCGGGCATAAAACCCAGGGCTCTGTGCAGCACGGTTACTTCTTAAAATATCCTTATAAATCTCGGCCATCGTGTTCGTTAATTACAGCCTGGCTGTTCCGGGCGGCGGCTTCCATTTATCCCGCACGGAATGCTTTCTTTCCACGGAGCTATTTCAGTCTCACTCCACTGCACAGCTTACCCACCATTCACCTTCCCCAGCCACGGCATCAAGAATTTTTTTTAAAGAAGGAACCACCTCATAATTAAAAAAAAAAATTTAGATAAAATATCAAAGTTATTGCAAAGTTCTATAGTAAACAGGACCACTAGCTAATAGGAGCTAAACATTTCTCGAGTCTTACTACATCCCAAACACCATACTAAGTACTTCGTACACCGGCCCATTGAATCCACAAAACAATTCTAAACGCTATTTTTACTGTTCTGGTTTTACAGATGGAAATTTGGAAAGATTAAGTAACTGGCCCGAAGTGAAGTGGGTGGTGTCACCACTGGAACTCAGGTTTGTCTGATTCCGAAGCTCAAACTCTTCTTGACAGATCTATAGTGCGTCATCCCAAACCTGTAACTGCCTTACTCAGCCGTAGCACAGAGCCGTGCACTGAAAAACAAATACGGCATTTTAAAGATAGGGAGACCTCTAAAATGTTTTAATGCAATCTCCGTACTTAGCAGATGGGCCCTTAGTCGCTTAGGGGCGGGGCCCGGTGCCCAGGGTCACAGAGCTAGGAGAAGCACAGCCGAGACCAGGCCCGGGCCTCCTGATTTTCAGCTACATGCCCTCCCTGCTGCGGTCTGCCGCTGTCCAAATGCTATTACACCGACATTCGTTTTCCCTGGGGCTAGACGAGCGCCGAAGGATCTGTGGAGCGGTGTTAAGTGAATTGAATGTTCCTTCTGCAAATGAATGAGAGGCTAATTAGATTCCATAATCACTCTCTCCGATTAAAGTCGCCCTTCCCCCTCGTCCGACTTCTGCGCCTCTGCCGTCCCCCAGTTGTGGTTGTAGTACCCCCACTTCAGCTAAACGTGTCTCCCACACATCGGTTCTGGCCACGAAGCCCGGTTTATTTTATACTCTAACAGCCAAAGGCTGTGCCTGGCCACCTGGGGGTTGGGAGCCGGAAATCCGGCCCGCTCTACCTTTGAAAACCAGCAGGTTCCTACTTTATGATGGTAACGTGGTGGCTCAGAGAGCATAAACTCAGAAGCTCACAGAGGCAAGGTGAGGAACTGCAACAAAGGGGCAAGTAGGTGTCAGGCCATACCGATATAGCAGTGGATGCCAGGAGGTGCCGTGGGCCACAGGGGACACGCACATCACCACGGAGGCTGCTGCCCGTCCCCTCCCGACAGCGGCGTCTGAAGATTCTGCTTTCCTGACAGCAAAATAAGTTCCGCAAGAGTGGGGACTTCGTCTCTTATCCCGCTGCATTTCCAAGGTGTGATGGAGGCCTGGCACCTACGTGGTACCCAATGAATGTCTCCTGAATAATAGACTACAACTCGGCCATAAAAGGAAAGAAATCCTGCCACTTGCGACAACATGGAGGACCCTGGTGGACATCACGCTACGTGAAATAAGTCAGACACAGAAATACAAGCGCTGTGTGACCTCACGTACATGCGGAATCTGAAAAAGTCCAACTCTCAGAAACAGAGACTAGAGTGTGGGCTGCCAGGGTTAGGGGCTGGGTGAAATGGGCAGATGCTGGTCAGAGGTACAAGCTCTCAGGTACAAGGTGAGTTAAGTTCTGGGGCTCTCGAGGACAGCATGCTGACTACAGCAATACAACGCTGTATTCTTGAAATCTGCTAAGGAAGTAGATCTTAAGTATTGTCACCAAAAAAAAAAAAAAGGTAACTATATGAGGTGATGCATGTGCTAATTAGCTTGATTGTAGTAATCATTTCACAATGTTTACATATATCAAATCATCACGTTATACACCTTAAATATATACAGGCTTTATCTGTCAATTATACCTCAATAAAGCTGAAAAAAATAAAAAATCACTGAAGCGTCGAAGCCACCACCTGCCACCCCCCGCTGCGGTTTGAGACCCCACGCGCTCAGCGGCCAGGTGACAGCGTGAGCACCGGGCGCTGCGGCCGTTGCTCCCGAGACAGCTCGGTTTCCTCGACCTCCAGACCGGAGCACCAACAGCAGTCTAGACCCACTGCGGACTGTGACAAGATGTAAATGCACACGCGTGTGTAAACAGAGTGACTTACAGATACGCATATAAACCAAGCCCAGCCAACGCCCGTCGTCCATGGGCCGAATTCCTGATCTCTCCACTTCGCGGCTGTACTTTGCTTCTTCCGTTTATTTACAGTAGAGTCTGCCCCGAGGACGAGACCCAGTTATGTCCTCTTCTCTTACTCTATTCCACATGTAGCGTGTGTGTGTGTGTGTGAGTGTGTGAGTGTGAGTGGACCTGCGCACACATGTCACTATAAGTCACTTTGTAAAATGTCAAGTGTGATCTAGCCGCTCATTAATAGCACCTAACTCTGCATTTCTGGGTATATAACTAAATTGCTACTTTTCTTGTGTCATCTCTTCCTGCCTTGTGTTGTCACTTTGGTACTTCAAGGGATCAAAATGTGGAAACACTTTAGTTCTTAAAGAACGTTAACTTCAAAGGAAAAATTCTACAACTGTCTTGAGCTGACATAAATGGCTCTGTATCATTATTCTTTCCTACACAGACTTCAAATTTTAAAAAGCAATTTGGTGGGGTTTTCTGATATCACACATAATAATTGGTTATAATTAGGAATAAGTGGATTCTAGGGATGAGTAAAGCATCTAATTGTGTGAAAAAGAGATGGGCCTTTCATGTCAAGGTAACTCTCTTATTTACATTGAGTCCATCACACTCCCTGAGTAAGGAAACTGGAAGCTTCCATAGGTGAGGACTAAGACCCATCGACTCTGGGGCCCAAGGAGGGACGATGAAGCATGGGCCAAGAAAACTAGGGGTCAGGGATCTGGGACTCACGCCGCAGCATGAGACCTGCAGAAAATGAAACCCAATGTCCAGTTTCTTCTCTTAAAAAGGAAAGTGAAACCAGAGGTCCTGTCAAAGGAGGTGACTTACGACACAGAGAACTATAGAATTATTTGAATGAGCCGGAATACTTTCTGCTGGAAAGGGAATATCAGCCACAGGTGTGAAACAGACACAGAATGAAGTGAAGCACAGGTGGAGAGGTCGCCGCCATCGCCCACGCTTTAGGAGCAAAGCATTCTGGGAGTCCAGCGTGAGGCTGTGGCGCTTAAGAATGAGGATATACGAGAAGAGACAGGACTGAGAGACAGACAACCCAGATGTCTGCAGGTGATGTTGTGAGTGAAATATCAGTGTTTCCTGCTGTGGCTCTGGGCTCCATAAATCCCTAGCTAATAAGGTGCCTATGACAGAGGTGCTCTTTAATAACTGCTAGGGTGTAATAATTGATGGTCTAGGCCAGCTGGTTGCTGCGATCAGATATAAATTAAATCATCTTTATTGTTTCATGTTTCCTCTAACTCCCTACCCCCTACTCAGTCCGACCACCTTTTCAGACTCTTTTAACTAATCCTGAGAGAAAAATTTGTCTGCATCACTTATCAAACGACAGGAGCTGGAGGGAAAGAAAAGAAAGAGGCTGGGAAACAAGTTCTAAATGATTCTCAGTTCCTTGGCCCAGAAATTGACTTCTTAGTCTCTCTTTTTTTTCCCCAAAAGCTGAACAATTCCTTCCTATGCTTTCCTTGCCCACCTGTACTACAGGTGTAGCATTGGCTAAGCAGTCTTTCACGTAAGCACCATGCCTGGGGGGCCTCCGGTGAGCCGGGGCCTGTGCTAGACACTGAGAACAAGATGCTCAGGGGAAGGTTATTGCCTCAAGGAGTTCATGGCAGAGAGGGACGGGCAACAGACCGCTGTGACAAGGCGAGACAGGTGTCACAACGGAGATAAAACCGAGAGGACAGAAGAGAGTGAGGTCAACACAGTTCAAGTGCGGAAAAGGCAGGGTAGGCTTTTAGAAACCGAGGGAAGAGAGGCAAGAAGGGGCAGTGTCAGAGGACGTCGGTCAAACAAGGCTCGTCTGTGGTACCTCCTCTGCCTCTCTCCCTCCCTCTGTCCTGAGACAAAGTATCCAGGTAACAAGTAAGAGCCGTAAAACTAAGACAGCCCAGGGTGGTCTACCCTTGCTGCCTCTCAGTCTCTCTCCACCCTTCTTTCATCCGCTCCCTCAACAAATAATTTCTGAGTGCCTGCCAAGTGCCAGGCACTGTGTCCGGAGTTGGGGACTAAAACACACACAAGGTACACTTCCCGCCCTTGAGGTCGCAGCCTACGCTGGCAACAGCCATCTGAACAGGTAAAGCCCATCACTGAAAAGCAGAGGCGATTAAGGCCCAGGGGCTGGCACCTAACTGACGAGGTCCAGGATCCTGGCTCTGCCACTCACTAGCTGGATGACCTTGAGCAATTAACTGCTCTCTGTGCCTCACCTGTATCATAGGGACAGCAGTAGTACACACCTTGCAGGGTTATTGAGAGGAATGGATGAGCCGATGAATGTGGAAGCCTTAGAACAAAGCCTGGGACTTACACGGGCTGTGTAAGAACTGCAGAGAACACGCTCTTAATAACATGAACAGTACTGCTGTTGAACTAGAACCCAGGTGCTTGGCAAGCACAGAGAAGGGCTCTGTGCCTTGGTGAGAGGGAGGCTTCTTGGAGGAGGTGGTATGTAGACTCACTAACAACGACGTCTTTGCATCTTTTGTTCATAGGCGCCTACCCAGGAGCCAGCCAAATGTCACCACTGGGATACAGAAAAAGGGACCCAACAAAGAGAAGGGAGGGGCCAGGCTAAGGGTGATGCAGATGTGGCTTACTGATCAGGAAATGTGTACCTGACCATCGACATGTGACAGAACCCTATCTGAAGGCGCCAGGAAGCCTTCCTGTATAAAGAGGCTCTTCAGAAGCTTGTCTAAGGTGCATCACTACCTAAACACCTACTTTAGTTTCTCCATACACATTGTAACTATTTACCTTGATTTGATAATAGAGACCTTTGCCTATTTGGTTGGCTCAGATGTGGGGCAAGTTACTAAGCTCCTTCGAACTCTTATATTTTTTTATCTGTAACATGGGGATAATAACAGTGCCTTTTTAATGTGGTTGAGCTTTTTTTAAAATTTTTATTTTTAATTAAAGTTGACATTTGATAAAATTCTATATTAGTTTCAGGTGCACAGCATAGTGGTTAGACATTTATACCATTTATGAAGTGATCCCCCGATTAGTCTAGGACCCACCTGGCACTATCCATAGTTATTACAATGTTATTGACTCTATTCCCTGTGCTGGACTTCACATCCTCGTGACTAATTTGTATCTACCAATCTGTACTCCTTCAGCCCTTCCCCAATTTTACCCAGCTCCCCAACCCCCTCCCACCCCACCCGTTTGTTCTTTGTATCTATGAATCTGTTTCATTTTGTTTCATCATTTACTTTGTTCCTTAGATTTCACATGTAAGTGAAATCATATGGTATTGGTTGAGATCATTTAAAAAGTGTATCTTCATGAAATACTTGTCAGAATGACAAAATAAATATTCAAACCCTGAGGGTTACTATATTAACTTATGATGATGACGATGATGGTGGTGATGGTGACGGCCTAAACATGGGAAAACCAGATGGGTCATAAAATGTCCTTACTCATTTTAGTTCTTCCAAGGGTTGGCATCTCTAATATTTGTGATGCCTCCAATAAGCTGAATATTCTCTATAGACTGGCAGTGCCTCTTTTCAAAGAAATATAGGTTCGACCCACTATCGATTGCATAAAAAAAAATCTAAGAGGGTGCTAATTTGGGGAGGAGGGGAGATGGGCACCCTTATTCACTCTGAGTCCTTCCATGTGTGGTGCCGGCTCCTCACGCATGGACTACAGCCCAGCAGACAAGGGCAAACAGCATGGTGACCTGGCTGTGACCAGGCGGGATGATCAATCACAACGAGCGTTGAAATGGAGCTGAATGAAGGCATCTGCGAACACTATTTCACAGTGCCAGCAACACAGAACACACGATCCTGTGAAACAAACCAAGGTGCCAGCCACTGGGAAACACTGCCTTCCACCCACCCCTGATGGCCTGAGCTGCGTCCCGGCTCCCAGATGCAATTCCAAGGCTCACGCAAGCATGCCTCTCTCTACCTTACTCTCTACAGGTGTCCGAGGAAAGGAGGGAGGGAGAAACATGAAGAAAACACACAAAAAGGCAGTGAACTCCTGCCCAGAACGTTGATTTAAGGAAATCTGGTGTCAGGTGGAGCTGACCAGGGGGCGAGCAGGCAGCAGGGGTCAAGGGTGGCTCTGAGTCCTTAAAATGTGTAGCTCTGGCTCCCCACTCACAGACATAGGTAGCTGCCTACCATTTGGTAATAATTTTCAGGGTTCCCAGATGCTGAGAAGCCTCCCCATCACCCCCTACCCTTTCCATTTCAACTCGATAACACGTGAAATAGCAAAATGAAAGAAAAATCCTATTATTCTCTGTCAAAAAGCAGAATCCCTGCCCCCAATGAAAAGTAAGCACCAGGCTTATGCCAATGTGACCAAATGTATCAGCTCCTGGTTGAGAGTCGGTATTAGTAGTCCACAGGGGTAGAGAGGGTGGCGTGTTTGCTGTACAGAATACCTGGAAGTCGGGCATGCTGGAAGAGAGGTAAGGAAGGCACAGGAGAGGGCAAAAGGGCTACTGAGAATTCTTACCGATTTCATAGCTGTATGTACAGCTGGCCTCGGCCCAGGCCCTCAGGAAGGCAGAGGACTGGGGAGAAGTAAGGGCGAGGAGAGACATGC
This sequence comes from Eonycteris spelaea, assembly GCA_003508835.1. Taxonomy (NCBI): domain Eukaryota; kingdom Metazoa; phylum Chordata; class Mammalia; order Chiroptera; family Pteropodidae; genus Eonycteris; species Eonycteris spelaea. The sequence goes on from PUFA01000037.1 coordinate 1,128,082, forward strand.
AGACTCCCAACCTGGAATCTGTCCAGAGGTTTCCTGCCCATCTTACCCTCCCCCGTCAAACATATGCAAATGGCAACAGTAATAAACTCAGATAATGATAGAGTCAGCATTTAAACTACCATAGAATGTATAAATTATAGGGGAGGCTGTTACAGATGCAAAGGCTGCATGCTTTATTGCTGGGGAGGATATTCTGATTCGCAGGTGCTGACTATCAGAGACCAAGCAGGGAGCCCTATTCCTCGGGGATTCCTATAAAGCAAAGAAGTCTGAGGCCAGGCTATGCTGCTGGTGTTGGGCATGGAGGTTGCTCTAGCAGGTTCAATGGTCTTTTTTCCAGCGAGATAAAGCAGCCCCGACTCCCTGATTCAGCCAGCTTACTCACACCACTCTTAGCTCACAGGTCCCTTTCTCAATGAGGCTGGCCCTGAATGCCCAACTTATAATGACATCCCTCCATGCCCCTTACCCTTGTCCATAGAATTTGTCATACTCTAACACACTATATAATTTATGTTTTGCTATGTACTTATTTATTGGCTATATCATTTCTTACCTGTCCCCTTCCACTGAAATATAAGTTCCTTGAAAGTAGAAAATCTTGTCATTTTTGTTCCCCCACTCCCTCACACACACTATCCCAAGTATCTAGACAAAGATGGTACATAATATCATAATAGATATTTAATTAAATATTTGTTAAACACACAATTAAAAGCTGCCTCCTTTGAGAAGGCAAAAGAACTTTCTTCTTAATAGAGGTAACTGAAATTTACAAGATGTTTGCCACATTCCTATCTAGGGTACACTCGCCTTTCCTAAACTTGTGGTTTTTTACTGACTCTGGATGAAATACTCTAACCAATTAGTGTAACACATATGGTTCAGAAACATATCCTCTCCCAAGAATAAAAGGGGACCAGAGAACCAGGGGACCTGGGGCAAATACACACCGGTTTGATTTCTTCTGTGGTCACAAAAAGACCAACTTGGAGAAGCCTTATATAGAATCACTTTTAGAACTGGGAATGGTCCTACAGCCTGCCCAGTCATCGTATTTGACAAATAGTGTGTGGGGAGATTAAATGGGTTGCCCAGGCTCACACATCCAATTAGTGGGAGCAGTGAGATAAAACCCCATGTCTGTTCATTCCCTGCCTAGTGTGTGCCTCTTTTCCACACAGAGTCTCTCATGCCATTGTACTACGCAGAGTTTGTATCTAGACATCCTATGTCACGGATCTGTTTTTAACAGGACCAAGGCGATCCCTCTTTCAGCACCTCGATGTATGGACAGCAGCCAATCTAGCTTCTGCTAGCCGGCCAGGGTTTTACTGAACATTTGATTCCTTTCTTTTCTATTTACACGATGAGCTAGTGTTCATCTTTTGCCTTCAAAAGTAAGCCTTTTAATATAATACTGTATGTCAACTATACTTCAACAAAAAAAAAAAGAGAAAAAGAAAAAAAAAGTAAGTCTTTTCGGAGGATTTGATGATCCACGGCCATTTCTAAGTAACTTGAGCATCTAGTTGTCTTGAGATTATTCAGCCTGTGGACATTACAGCAGCAATACCTAAAGCAAATTCTAAAAACCAGCAATTCTTAGAAAGCTAACAGGTGCTTTAACATTAAGTGTATACATACACTCATATAAACAAATGTAAATAAGTTTCCTTCAGTGCCTATTAAAAAGTGCATTATAAACTTTCAAGAGGGGTATGCAGTATGCATCATTTCTCAGTCTAAATGGACCACGAAGTCTTTTATTGTGCAGCATCTCATAGATCTGATGAGAACATGCTTGGGAAATGCTTCTCTACATGACCAAAATAGCTAAGGGCAGGAGGGAAAGAGATTTGGGTAGCACTGGAGAAACAAAGCAGAGGCTAAGATAAATACAAAATAAATTGACAGGCATTGGGTCCAAGAATACTGGAGCTATGAAATAGTAAAACTACAAGGATGAATCAAAATTCACCAGATCTGTCAAGACGAGGTCTCTCTCCTAGGTCTGAGAAGTGAAACTTCTTCCATAAGATGTGCAGCCACTCATTAGCAGGGCGCAAGCCTCTGAAATTCTAAATACAAATCACCAAGAAGCTGAAATCCACCCCTAAGCCTCTGATTTTAGAGGCTTATGCCTTTCCAGAAGAATTATCTTGCCTACTGAAATGGCTCCTGCCCCAGGCTGGAAAAGTTTGAATAAAATGCATTTAGCTACTATCTAAAGATCTTAAGTCATTGAGCTAAATGCAAGAGGCTTTTGTTAAAAATCACACTCAGCTAGATATCGAGGTTTATTACATACTTTCTCCAATTTTCCTGCTCCTTTTATGTAATCTCAGCTGGGCTGATTTGCCTGCATTCTTTCCAGTGGAATCTTCTTATTACTCCCAAGACACAACAGAGAATCACTAACCCTGTACAGAGGGGCACGAGGCTGCATCTGGATCAGAAAAAAAGGGGGCTATTTATATCAAAATCAATAGGCAGATTTTAGCATAACAGTGGCAGGCTTTCTGCAAAGAGAATGAAAGAAAATGCAGTTCCTTTTCCATTCTCCTTTACTGTATTATTTGCCCCACAGTGTGCTTGTCACGTGGCCCAGAGCTCTGTGATCTAATAATGATAGGCCTGCTTGGCACAAGGGAGGGGAAAATCCAGCTGCACCGGGGGTTGCGGGGAAGCGTCTCAGACAGCTGGCCCAGCCCTCACCCGCTGTGTGTTTCAGGGTAAACAACCAGGACTACGCTGGTCTCACTTGCATATAATTCCTCCCAGTGCTAACCTGACTCTGGGTCGTGGCCATTCAGAGCCTCTTGCCGCCCTAACCAACAGAGCCAGAAAAGTAAACAAACCCGAGGCCATGGAGGCCTTTGATTCCATTCCAGCTGGGAGGCCCTCCAAGTCTGTGCTCAGACCCTCAGGACTGTGGCTTCCCATCCCAGCTGTAAGGGAGAGCCAAACTGCGTGCCTCTTCTGCGGCTTTAATTAACCCCTGTGCCTTGACGAGCAAGTGGGAAATGCTTCAAGACGAGAGACTCGATCATCAAACACTTGAAACTTTAAAAGAGAGCAGGTGGCCCCTTCACAAGCCCGAAGTTGGTGAGACTTTCTCTGCACTGGTTCTAAGGAGCACAAAGGTCATTTTAGCTGCTCAGGGAGACCCATCAGGACAATCTGCCAGGGCACAACAGAACCACTAGCCTTTTAAGTCTGTTTATGCCAAGCGCTGCCAGTGCCTTCCATCATTCTCAGGACAAATGCCGCTTTCGTGTGTTTGCACCTGCTGAGTCTCAGTGCCAGGAAGAGTAACCCATGCCTATTCAGTCCCTACATAAAGCCATATAAGAAATTTCCCGGCTGCTGTCACACAATTCATTCTCCTCCTCATCTTGCAGGACTCTCAGCCTGATGTGCGAGTAGAGACTGCCAGAAGATTCTGAATGTCAGAGAAACAGAGTCCAATGGCCCCCCACCTCAGAACAGCTAAGCGAGGTTTCTACTCTTCCTCTTCCTTCTTGCACTAAGTTGTGAGCTTGGAATCTGATCAACTCAATGAAATCCTGTTTATACCCAATTATAGTGAGAGTCCACAACTTACTAATAGATTGTCTGCTCCTAAACTTGTCATGGTAAACTACTGCTGTACAGATAAGGAAATCTCTGCTGGGGAGCCACTGGGCTCCCACTTCAGAATAGGGAAGAAAATGAGAGTATCACATTTCATCAAAACCCTTGGAAGAGAACATTGCAGGGTTCACGATCATAGCACCAGGCTATGTATCAAGGCTCAGGAAGAAATTAAATAAAAAGAACTTCTGGTACAGGAAAATACAGCAGACGTAAAATATCTAGAAGTTCTGAGATTTAGAAAAGGCATTTTGTAAAAGGTCTCAAGAAGAAGATAAGATGCATTCCTGTCTTTATAACAGAAATGCTGTTGACTTCATGGAAACGTGCTTTCTTAATTGACATATTCGAAAAATATCTCCCAGGCGATATACAAAATAAAATAAAACTTAAAAAAGGTGCATGCCATTATATAAAGCCATGCGTCAGAAGGCGACTTCATTCAAGGATTCAAATTTCAATGATCGCCAAAAATGATGGAGGCCTCGACATGCTTAGAATCATGCAGCATGGGACATCTAGTGTGATTTTCCTAGCGTTTATGACCACCAAAAACATTGCCACGGGACTTTCAAAATGAATGAATGCACTGAGTTAGTGAGGGTGATACACACAGCTACAACAAAGCAATTCCAAAATTTCAGCGCTCTTACAAAACAAAAGTGTATTCCTCACTTACATAGCATTCTAACATAAGTGATCCTGGTAGATAAGCTGCTTTTCCCCACTTGGTGACTGAAAGACCCAAGTTCCCTTATCATCTTGTGGCTTTCCTCTAGGGCCTTGCAGCCATCTGTTCTCCTCTGGGAGATGGGAAAAAAAGTGGAAGGCAGAAAAGTCACACCTCTTCCTAATATCCGTGGCCTGGAAGATACATCATTTTTTTGTGTGTGTATTCCATTGGTAAAAACTAGTCACATGGCTTCCCTAAGTGCAGAGAAACCTAGAATTCCTGGATGTGGAGCTGCTATACAATGATAACTCAACGATATGGAAGGACAAGCACCAATTTTGCTTTAATGTTTGCTGTCTTTGCCAAAAAAAAAAAAATACTGAAATGAGCCATGATGATCTGACTTAGCCAGGCTATAAGTATAGTAGTCAAAATATTATCAATTTCGTGTTAGTAAAGAGAAGATAAGCGACTCCGGGAAAGAAGTAAAACAGATGTTAAAATAATCCAACAAATTTTAGTCCTTTGGCTTCTCTCATAGTGCTTGTTCCCAAACTGGGTATTTCATTTTGATTAATTTAAGCGATTAAACATTATAAAAGGATTTCCACGTAAAGCTGGAAGAGTAAGGGAATTTTTATTCCACGAGCCTCCTTCTAAACTCACACACACAAAAAGGATTTTTCAAAACTTTAATTGTCTGTGAAATAAGTAAACAGCTATAAACAATGAGGCATTTGTGCCAATACTGAGAAATTTGGACTAAGATGAAGGAGGATTCTAGGAGCTGACATAGCTCCTCAGTTTTTCAATAAGATCCTTGAAAGCAATTATCCAGGAAAGGCCGGCTAATAAACCACTGGTCAAAAATGTTTGGAAGCAGCAGATTAAAACTATAATACTCAGGGGAAGAGAAACTGAAGAAAAAGCAACTCTGACAACTCATTTTAATTGTCTCTGATCTTAACTACCCTGGTCAAGGGAGGTTACTGGGGTCGGGGGATGAAAAAGGGTAAAAAATTGTGATTGTGATCACCAGATCACAAGACAAGAAGCCTGTCACCTCCAGACCTTACTCTAAGCCAAACCAACATCTTAAAAGCTGAAAACTATGGGTAGAACAAAAGAAAGAACCGAGTGAAGGAATATGAACAAAAACATGGCAATTATATGATACATTTGAGAGGAATCACCAAAAGGGAAGCAATGCTATTTTAAATGAATAATGTTTCTCCTTATCTTCAAAAACTTATATACAACTGATCTCTCTCTAGATAAATAATAATAAAAAATAACGCATACATTCAGAGGGAAAAAATTAGAGTTCAAAGAAAATGTTATAAAATTAAACACAAAATGTTCTGAGGGAAAAAAAGATCCTTCAATTCAGGCCTTATAAATGTCTCACAGAATGTGTTCCCATAAACATGAATTCACAATAAAAGTCATAAACTCAGGGTTAAAAAGCCACCATTTGTAAGATCAGCTAAGAACACCAGTGATGACAATAAAACAGGTTGCAGATATTGGAATTATCAGATGGAGTTATAAAATTGTTATTTTTAGTATGCTTCAAAAATTAGAGAAAGGCACTTATAAAATAAATAAAAAGCAATAGACTATCAAATCTAATCAGGCAGATTTGAAAAACAACCAAATACAACAATTTAAAATTCACAATGAAATAACTGAAAAGTTCAGTGGAAGTGACTGGGAAGAGGCACCAAGAAACCTTCTGGGGAAACAGTAATTTTTAAAACTTTTTTATAGATGGCTGTTACGTGGCCATATGCAACTGTCTAAACTTACCATGCTAAACAAGAACTGTATGCTTTATTGTGTGTTCATTATACCTCAATTTTTAAAAGAAGCTCAATGAAAAGAATAAACAGAATAAATACATCCAAGAGAGAACTAGAAAGTAAGAAAAATGTAGAATGCTACTCAGAAATATTTAAAGAAAATGTTAAAGAGAAATTAATAAACTCAAGAGTACAGAGTCGGAAGGTCAAATGTAGATATAACCGGAGTTCTAGAAAGACACTGAGACTAGAAGGTTGAAGAGAGTCAATATCCAAAAGCCAACTGATGAGAATTCTCCAGAATTGTTGAAAGACATGAAACCTCATTTTACAAATCTCGACAATTCCAAGATTCCTTGTAGTAAAATTTCAGAACACGGAAGGTAAGCTGAAGACCTCAAAAGCAAGCAGAGATAAGAGAGTTACCTTGCATAGTCATAACAATTAAATTGACAACTCACATCTCAACAGCAGCAGTGAAGCCAGAAGACAGTCAGTACTGCAGTCTACCCTACATGACGACGCAAAAGAATAACCCCATGCAGTAATGCATTTCTTCATAACCCAGGTGCACGTACAATACAACGGAAGACAGGCTCCTTCTCTGGCTCAAGTTCTTACCTTGCATAGATCGAAGATTACAGAGGGAAAAAAAAGAAACCTAAACTCCCAACTAACCAAGTGCTCCTGAGAATCACTGTTACTCTCTGGGAAATCTCAGCCAGCCACGGGACCCAGAATCGTCCCCATCTGTATCTAAGCTGAAGTAAAGTACACATAACTGCCCCTAGATAGTGTCTAACTAGTGCTGGGATCTGGATAGATTTGGATCATCCAGCTAGAACTTGGGAACACCCAGCTAGCTAGGTTCAACTAAGTCATTTCAACTTTAAAATAATGTGACCCTGCATTTCACAAAAATGAATATTTGGGCTCACACTTATTGCATTATTTTAGAATTTTACTGTATTAACATAAAATTGTACACTAACATGAGCTATATCTCAGGAACAGAGATAAAATAAAGATATTTTCAACTATAAAAATCAGAGTTTACCAATATTAAACATCTACCAAAGAACATTTTAAAATATTTTTCTCAAAAAAGTAAAGAGCAGAAAGAAGCTCTGACATACAGAAAAGAATATGAGTGAAATAAAGAAGTAAATATATAGATAAATTTAAATAAAAGCTGACTTTATAAAACATTAGTAAGGTGTCTAATTTATGGTTTAATTTTTTAAAAAAGAGAGCTAAAAGGGTGGACATCTAAACACTGGTTAGGGATGACTGGCATGAGACCATTCCAAGTTCTCATATTTGGGGGGAGGAAGATGAAAATATTAACTTCACATTGTGTAAAGTGGCATTTAAAAATGTTTCAAGGTAGCCACTAAAAAAATAAAAACAAAGTTAATATCTTCAAAAGAAGTAAAGAAGGGAAAAAACTTAAATCAATTCAAGTAAAGGCAAGAAAGGATAGAGGAAAAGCATAGCAAAAGCAAAACAAAGAGGAAGCATAAGATATAACAAGAAAAAACTAAATATATCAGTAATTATAATAATTAAAAATAAACTGTCTGGTTAAAAGGCATATACTGTCAGACAGGATTTTTTTTAAATGGTGTTTACAATAAATGTACCTACAACATGAAGACATAGAAAGGTTAAAATTAAAAATATGGAAAAATTATATAAGATAGAAACAGTAACCAAAAGAAAAATAGCATAGCTGTGTTCATATCCGGCAAAAAATGGACTTTAAAGTAAAAGCATTACTAGCAATAAAGAGAACCCTTCATAATGGTAAAAATGTTCACTTCTCCAGAAAGATATAATTTACATTTGTATATACCAAATAAAATAGTTTAAAATAAATAAAGCACAAAATGCAAGAACTACAGGGAGAAAGAACGTCCACCGTGTTACTGGGAAACTTCACTACGCTGCTCCCAGAATCTGATGATGAGTGTATGCACTATGCGGGCAACATAGCAAACACATGCGGGTTGCATAAGGCACGTACGAACATGCAGCCGACAATTCAGTGTCACATTTCTTTACAAACACACAGGAAACATGCAAAAACTGATCACATACTAAGCTATAAAGCAAATTTAACTACTTTCAAGAATTACTCTCACAAAGCCAGACTTTTCTCATCACAATGCAAAACAAAAACAAAAACAAAAATAAAACAAAACAAACACACACCCACAAATAGAAAACACAGGTGTGCACATGCGTATATTTCTAAATAATTTGTGGGTAAAGAAGGAAAAACCTCTAATGGAAATTATGGTATATTTAGAACCAAATAGCAATGAAACTACCAGTCATCAAATCTTGTAGGATGTAGGCAAGGTGAGGCTTAGAGAAATTTCTAAATTTCTATATTTAAATACTTAGAATAGAAAAGTAGAAAAGATGAAAACTAATAAGAAAACAATCTAAGAAATTAGAAAATAAAGAGAATGATAAACCCAAATAAGGTATAACAAAATAATTAATAAAGTTAGTGAATGAGAAACAAAGTTATTAACATCCCCCAAATGACAGCTCGCATAATTTGGCCCATAGTGATGCTCAAAACTGTAACCCCAACTATATGCTCAGAGCTTCCAAATAAATTTTGAGGCTCTAGCTCTCAATCATTATCAAGTAATCAAGGATTATCACATATACAAGGAAAGCCTCTAATACAGAGGACAAATTGAACAAATTCAAGTGGGACGGGGGCGGGAATGGGAGAAGCAATTTGGATAAAGCAAAAATTACTCAGAAAGGAAAAAGAAAACTTTCAAACGAGTTATTATTAATATCCTCAGCGATATTCAGAAAGACAAGGCTTTAATAAAGCAATAATGGAATGCTAGAATAAAAGGAAAATGTAGGGAACCAAATTGAATGTGTAATAGCAGAAATTAAAAATTCAAGAAGGGGGATTGCTAAATGAATTTAAGAAACTACAATAAAGTAAAAACATGATCATTTGATCACAGTTATAAAAAATAGAGAACCATCTCAATATGTCCAGCATCCATAAAAGAGAACAGATAAAATAACAGAGGATATTATCAATGAAATAATTGGAGACTTATCAGGAATGAAAGACACGATTTCCTAGATTGAAAGGGCACAGCACAATGGATGAAAATAAGACCACTCTAAGGCAGATTAACGTAAAATTTCAGACCACTTAAGACAAAAAGAAGTTCCTAAAATTCCAGTCAAAAAAAAAAAAAAACAAAAAAAACAGATGACATAGGAAAGATTAAGAATCATGAAGACTTCAGATATTTCTATACCAGTACGAAACACTAGCAGACAAGCAACAACTTCAAAATTACAAACAAAAAAAATATATTATTTTCTAGATTAAATTGCTGTACCAACCAAACACCAGCTAATTAAGGATATAGGGAGTACAGGTACTTTCAGAGATGAATAATCTAAAACTTTTTCCTGTTACATACCCTTTCTCAGAAAGCTAATAAAGAGCACAACCCATCAAACTAGGAAGTATGAAAATGATCATGACATGAAAGAAATGAAGGCTCAGTGCAGAAGAAATAGGAAAAGGAATCCCAGGATGACGCTGAACGGGGAGGATGTGTGGAAGACGGCAAACAAGCCACACTGGATCGTGTTTGATCTATCAGGATGAGGAAAACTCAAAAGATTCCATAAAAACAGTCACCCTTCCCTCTAACACATGCAAACGATCATAATAAGTCAACGGGGACACCTAATTTGTCCTCATGAGGTCCAAAAGATATGTGTAAAGTCAAGTCTGAAAATTGAGAAGACAAAGAATACATTCCCAAAATGAGTGGATTCACTATGTTTAGTGATTCTTTGTGAGCCAACAAATGAGCAAAAACTTTGATACCCACACACTGAAACACAACCTGAAACAAAACTTATTTTATATATGCGTATGTATTTGTACATTCATACAATGAATGTCTCTAGAAAGATGCATCTGATTACCTTTCAAAAAGGAACTTGGTAACGAGGGGTGAGGAAGACTTATTTTTCACTATTAACCCCTTTGTTTCTTTTAAATTTTATAATATACAAACATATAGCCCACCCAAATGAATAAAAAATACATTCCTTATACTCTTAAATTCAATAATGTCACTTGTAGGAATTTATTCTAAGATACTTCTGCAAATGTGCAAAATAATGCATTTACAAAGTTACTTACTACAGTGTTGTTTTTAGTAGCAAAATATTGAATCTAATCTTATATTCTTTGATATAAAAATAGGTAAAATAAATTATATACATCCATACAGGATTATACATCTATAAAAGAAAATGGAAAAACATTATTTCCTGATATTAAAAAAAATCTCCAACATACAGATTAAGTGCAAAAGGTTAGGAGAGCAAAAGCATTTGTAGCATACTACCATTTAGGAAAATGTAAAACTATGTATTTATATATTCTTATGTTTACTTATAAATTGTGTATCATTATCTAGAAGGTTATATAAGAAATAGGTAACATTAGTTACTAAAGAGAAACTTAATGGCAGAAAAGAGAAAGAGAATGTATTTTCCACTGTATATAATTCTCTACCTTCTGAATTTCAACCATGTAAATGCATTTCCTAATACAAAAAAAAAATACACAAAATAAAAATTCAAAAATCAAGACAAAGAAAAATACATAGCAAATTTATATCTGAAATAAAAAGGGATACAACTGATGAAGCAGAGAGGTAAAAGATAGAGATAATTACTGCTAAATTTATACCAATATGTGTTAAAATGTAGAGAAATTTACAAATTCCGGATAAATACAACTTATCAAAATGGCTGGAAAAAACTCCACAAAACCAGTGACCATAAAAGACATTGAGGTGATCATTTTTAAATGTTCCACAAAGAAAGCTCTGATCTCGAACTGTTTTATAGGTAAATTCTACCAACTATTCAAGAAACAATAAAACATAAGATATGTGAGAGAAGTGATTTATATACATTTTGTTCCATGTGTTATCTCCAATCTCTAGAATAATTTCTAGCATTAGTAGACCATCAGTTATTTTATGGAATTAGTATATATTGAATTCTGAAAACAGACATGAACAGTATATGCAGAGAATAATTCTTAAAAGAAACATCACCTCAGTGGAGAATTGTTCAAACTGTTTTTTTTGACGTCAGTAACAGAATAAGGTTTCCAAAAAAAAAAAGACCTCCTATTCGGCATCAAAAGAGAGACGAACCAGACAACAGAATTAAAGGGAACAAAAGAAACAAAACTGTCATTATTCACAGATGGTACAATTATATACATGGAAAATCCAAACGCTTTGCAGACAGATACCTAGAATTACTAAGAACATTTGGCAGTGGCTACATAAAAATCCATATACAAATATTGTACTACTATATAATAGCAATAAATAGAAGATACTTTTAAATAGATAATTTTAAGTGTCACAAAAAATATAAGGTACCTGGAAATAAATATATCAAAACACGAGTAATGTTTTCATGAAGAAAGTATAAACTAAAAATGAAAGACAACGAAGAAAAATACATAAATAGAAATTTATACCACATTTATAGAAAAGGATACTCTCTACCATGAAAATATCAGCTGTCTTATATTTTATATAGAGACTTATGTAATCTCAATTAAAACATCAGCAGTCATTCAAAAAATGTTATAAGTGACTCCACAGTTCACACAGACATGCAAAGAAAAATACAGAAGGGATCCCAAAAGGCACAGAAAATAGCAAAAGTCAAGGAAGATTGAACTAATTGAACTGTCAATCAAATTGACCTAATTGACATATACAGAACATTCTACCTCATAACAAGAAACAGAGAAAACAAAGAAACAAAAAAATACAATAAGAGGACAGAGTTACATCTAACATATGAATAATGACTTTAAAAATAAATGGTCCAAATATACTAATAAAAGACAGAAATGGGCAAGGCGAATTTTTAAAAATCACCCAACTATATACTGTCTACAAAAAACTCCAAACGACATAGGTAGAAAAAGGATTATTATCATGAATTAGAGGTTTTGTTGTTTTTTTTTAATGAAAACAGCTTCTTCAAGAAGACAGAACGATCCCAGATGTGTGTGCCCCTATTAACACAGCTTCAAATTCATGAAAGGAGAAACAGACAAATCCATAATTAGAGTTGGAAACTTCAACACTCTACAAGTTTTAAATAGTTTCTAAATATAAACTAAGAGAAAAATGAAATCTTTTATAAAAAATGATTCAAGAGAAGGTGATGCGGAAGATAAAGGAGATCTAGCATATACATATACAGTGTTCATAACAAATAGAATACACCAAATGGTCCAGAAGAGATTCTTTTAAAAACCCTTCAGGAATGTGAAATGCTTGCACCTGCAGGTTAAGATTATACAAGGAGAAAAATACTGAGTTGTCTACAAGAGGATTAGAAACCCATTACCCTGGGAGCTTCCACGGTGATAGTGCCAGAAGACGACAAACACATCCCATGCCTTTTTATTCTGTATTAGTCTGTGAAGCTTGAATTCAAAAACAAAAAGCAGGATCTCATTTACAGCTTCATGGAGAAGCAGAATGAAGTATGAAGGAACGTGCACGAGGCTGGGGACCAGAATTCTCCAGGCCAGGTCCCAGGTCTCTCACGTGCTCTCTACGTCCTTGAGTAAGTTCTTGCACTTGCTCTAACTCAAGGTGAAAACTATCTGGAAATCACAACCTCAAAGGTATGGTGGTGACATGGCTGTTAAGACTGGCCCTGAGGGCAGGTCAGTGGTTCCACACCCTGCGTCCAGAAGCGTGGTGAGATCAGGGGAAAGCCTGTATCAGGGAGATCCAATCTGGCGAGCAAAGAAAATGCCCAGGTGAGGTGGGTCAACCTTTGTGGATTTCAATCTAAAGTCTGTCACCTCGCTCGCTGTGTGACCTTGGGTAAATTGTATAACTTCTCTATGCCTCACTTTCCTCATCTGTAACATAAGGGTCATAATCCCACTTTCACAGATGAAGCTCCATATTGTTTGCAAAACACCTACAATAGTGCTTGATACAGAGATGGCAATCAACTGTAGCCATTATCGACAAAAGCGAGGCCTCCCCCCAGGAGAGCCAAAGGCTGCTGCTAAGTGCCCTGTCCTAGCTAGTACTGACTTAGAAATAAACTGGGCTGAGCCCGAGGGGAAAGGCATTCCTTATGCCCCTGGAAGGAGCTAGGTAAGGCAGGAGCAGACAAAGTGCCTCTTTGCTTCAATTCTGTCATCTCTACAATAAAAGGATTTGACCAGACAATCTCTAAGGACCTCATAGCTCACAGCTCTAAAACTCTTTGATCTGTGAACCAAATCTAATGTGTATTCTATGTTAGAATTGATATATTGTTAGATCAGCTGGGAATTGCTTAAATCATATCATCTATTGATTTATATAAAGGGTTATGGTAAATGACCTTGGGTAAAGAATATAATCTAAAATGGTATTTGTAACATCAAATGGAGTGTAAAGATTTAATGGCTTACCCTTTGGACTGAGGACCTCTTAGCCTCATCTATTCTCACAGTTTCAAGGGATCTTGGAAGCCAGCTTGCCAAACCTTCCAGCCGTTAGAGGAACCACCTCTGTGAGCCCGCAATGCTGGTGATCTTGACTATATCTCATGACGGGGACCTCACTGCCTCACAGGGGCCTTTTCCAGTTTTGGAATTCTGTTTTGAGACTAACGCCTTTTGGACGCCCAGATTTTTTCCTTCGTGAACGTACCGGCCCTTCACGTTTGAAGCAACTATCAAGCTGTCCCTTCATCTCTCTCCCAGGCTTTACGTCGTTCGGTCATTCTCCATGTAAGTTTCCAGACCCCACAGCATCCTGACTTCTTTAGGGCCGCTTTGTACCTCAGTTTAAATGGTGACCTTGAATTAAGTACAGTACTTCAGATCGATGCAGGAAGGACACTTACCCCCAGTAGGTGGCACACAACGCCCTTCTTAAAGCCACCAAAGATTTATAGACATTTCTCCAAAGAACATATACAAATGGGGGAAAGGTATATGAAAACAATGCTCATTGTTACTAATCGTCAGGAAAATGTAAGTCAAAACCCTGATAAGATACAGCCTCACACCTGCCAGGATGGTTATTAACGAAAAAACAAAATACAAGGTTTGGCAAGGATGTGGAAAAACCGAAATCTTTGGACACTTGGTAATAATGCAAAATAGTGCAGCAACTTAGGTAAATAGTGTAGAAGTTCCTCAGAAATTAAAAATAGAACTAGCATACTATCAAGCAATCCCATTTCTGAGTATTTATCCAAAAGACTTGAAATCGGGATCTCAAAGAGATACCAGCACTCCTACGTGCACTGCGGCTTATTCGCAATCACCAGGGTGTGGAAACAACCCACATGGCCACAGACACACAAGTGAATTAGGAGGACGGGGGCCGTACACACACTGGGATGCTATTCAGCCTTAAAAAAATAAAATCAATCTACGATATGCAACAACACGGATAGACTTTGAGCCTATTACACTGAATAAAATAAGCCAGCCACAGAAAGACAAACACTGGATGATTCCACTTACCTGAGGTCTCCAAAATTGTCAGAATCAAAGTGTGAAATGGTGGTTTCCAGAAGCTGGGGGGAGGGGGACGGGGGGTTAGTAACCAACAGGCACAAAGTCTCAGTCGAGCAAGACGCACATGCTCTAGAGATCTGCTACATAACACTGTGCCCATCATCAGCGATAACGTATTGTACACTTAAAATTTTGCTAAGAGGCTGAATCTCATGTTACGTGCTCTCACCACAATAATTTTTTTTTTTTTTTTAGAAAATGTAATCATACAGTTAAAAAGGAGGGGGAGGCGGTGTCGGTTTTATGTCCTGGGAGCCCCGATCCACTGATGGCTCACATCACACTCACGACGTTGCTCATGCCGTCCTCGTCTACAAGACGAGAGCTTAGGCTACAGGCCAACATTTTCACTTCTTTTTGAAGCTGAGCTCAGGCTCCACAAGGCCAATGTTTTCACCTTACTCTTTAAGTTGAGCTCGTACTTTAAGTTGAACGACCTGTGGATCCCCAACAAGGAAGCAGCTGTGGAAGCACGCTGGTCACATCCTGCCCCGCCATCCTGCCCACTCAGGGCCCAGCCCATTGCCCCCAGGGGCGGGGGGGGGGTTCTGTCAGGCACCGCCCAGAGAGCCCTACGAAGCCACAAACCACCTGACCTCTCAGTTTCCCTCAAGCCCTAATATTCTAAAATTCTCACACACACACACACAAAAATTCACACGAACGATTGCCGGGGGGTTTCCAGCACCAGCTCAAATCCCAGCTCTAGCAGGATGTAGACATACAATGTTGGGGACATTTGGGTGCCTGTCTCCTCATCTGTAGAATAGGGAGAATAACGGCCCTTACCTCACAGAGATGTCGTGAGAATTAAATGATTTCACTCACGCAAAACCTTTAGAATCGCACCTGGTAGTCAGCTTCACGTCGGCGCCAGCTCAAGCCTCCCCAATCTTGACTCACGTAATTAAATTTTTGAACCTAAGCTCAGGACATTAATCTCTTCTCTATTTAATTATTTTCTTTCTTGGTATGGACTCAGCATTCAAGACTCAGGCTCAAGAGAATTTTGATTCTCGCTTCCCTCATGTTTTCTCTTAGCTCTCTCTCCCAGGGCTCGGGCACATGCATATTTGATAAGCAGATCTCCTGTGTCTTCAGCCAGGTGTCCAGTCTCTTCCCAAAGATTAAATTTGACTTTATTGAGTGGCTATGGCTAGAAAGATAACATGGCAGTATTTGGCCAGTGTGTGTGTGTGTGTGTGTGTGTGTGTGTGTGTGTGTGTGTAATAAAGGTAATGTTTGGACAAAGCTTAGTAAAGTCCAGTCAGGGCTTTCAGAGATCAGGCATTCTGAAAATAAGGTATAAATAAGCATATTATTTATCTCAATGAATTAGAAGCATATAAGGTTTTAGGGACTAGGAATGACCTAAACTTTGAAGTAACCCAATCAGAGGGGAAAACCGAATTTGAGAACCACAGCAAACAATAATCCAGAAAGTGTAAAGAAAATGCGTACGGGAAGAAGTGAGCTTTTGCCTCTTCACCAGTCCCCAGGGCTCCCATCACCCCTTCACACTGGCAGAACAAATCTCAAAGAGCACTCACAGCCTTTGTCACAACTCTGAGCCACCTACCTCTCTCGCCAGCATCCCAGTCACGGAAAATGTGTTGTCCTTTCCAGGAATACACCATATACTTTTATACTTGAGCCTCTGATATGCTATTCCCTCTGCCTAATACTATTACCCCCGCTTTTCTCTCTGGGCAAACTTCTATTCATTCTTGTAGATCTAGGTCAAATGTTACATTTCCTGTAACATTAACTCCAATTCCAAAACCATTGTTCCTTCTCCTGAGTTTCTCACTGAAGTCCGCAATTCCTCTGTGAAAGCCCCTCACAATGTTACACTGTGATCGATTATTTCCAAGTGTGTCTCACTGGCGACAGCTAGCTAGCAAGCAAGCGTGTCAGGACATCTCAAATAATGCCCCAGTTTGGGGCATGATGTAGCACTTAGATTTTGAGCAAATGTTACAGGACTTATCTACCCCGAAGAGCATTGTTTCTGTGGGAAAACATGAAGTGTTCTAAATAGCAGAATTTCAAATTAACTTTTGGAAATAGGATCCTCTCATTGAGTCATTCTTTCATTCGGTAAATGTTTCTTAAACAATTGCTATATGTCGGGCACTGTTTGAGCCACAAGAGGTGCATCAGTGAGCAAATCAGTCAAATTTCTTGCCCTCGTGGAGCTTATATGCCAACGGGGAAGAGAAAATAAAGGAGATAAAATAGGTTTAAAAGTATGGTAATCAGAAAGTGACAATGCTAAGGTGAAGAATTAAAATATGGCAGAAGGACAGAAAATATCAAGGGAAATGGCTGTGAACTTAGATAAAGAGAAGGCCTTACGGAGATGGACCGTTCAAGTAAAACTACGAAGGAAGTGAGCAGGTGAGCCGTGCGAATAGCTGGGAAAACAGCATGCCAGGCGGAGGAAACAGCAAGGTCAAGGCCTAGAAGGGGCAGGCTGCCCGCTGTGAGGCAACCCAGCTGAAGCGGAGGGGGCGAGGATGCGAAGAGACATAACAAGGAGCCAGGTCACCCTGCAGGTGAGCGTGAGGACTTTGGGCTGCAATGATGAGGTGGGTCCAACGAGAGTAATAAGCGGAAGACCAATATGATCTGGTTTATATTTTCACAGTTTCTCTCTGGCTGCTTGGACCAGAATAGGCCCGGGGGAGGCAGGGAGGACAAAGACAGAAGTAAGACACCGGTTAGGAAGTCCCTGCAATAACACAGGCGAGACGTGACAAGAGTGGCGAGAAAGAGTCAAGCTTTAGAAGAATTTGTCGGGACGTTCTCATGGATCAGAAGAAGGCTGTGAGAGAAAGGACAGAGTTAAGGCTGAGTGCCCAGATTTGTCTTTGTAATCTAGCAATTTCAAGGAAGGAGTTAAATTAACTGAAATGGAGAAAAGTATATGACAAGCCGGTTTAGAGAAAGATCCAGAGCTTAGCTTTGGAGATGTTAAATTTGCAATTGATATTAGACATCCAGGCAGAGGTGCCAAGTAGGCAGTAGGATATATGGGTCTGGACCAAGGAAGACATCTGGGTTGGAGATATGAATTTGGATGATATCAGCACAAAGATGCTATTTAAAGCTACAAATCTGGACCACATCACCTCGGGAGTGATTACAGGGAGAAAAATAGAAGAGGTTCAAGGGCTGAGCACTTGGTATTCTAATATTTAGAAGACGAGAAAATGAGGAAGAATCAGGGAAAAAAATACTGAGAAGGAGCATTTGTAAAAGTAGTAGAAAAACTAAGCAATATGGTATTTTGAAAGCCAAGAAGAGAAGGGTTTGCAAGGAGCTAGTAAACAGCTGTGTGTCAAGTGCTATTGAGATTTTAAATAAGATGGAGACTGAGAATAACATGGAAATCGAGGGTGACCTTGACTAGAACAGTTTCAGGGGAACAATGGCGGTAAAGGCCTGAATGGGGGGTACGGGGGAGGTTCAGGCCTTCACCACCAGGTGAGAATGAGAGAAGAGAAAGGACAGTAATAAAGAAATTTTAAAAATTTAAGACGTTTTGAAGAAATGAGGAGATGATCGAGTTAACTAGAATGGGAGTCGAGGTCAAGAGAGGTTTTCTTTATTTTCTTTTAGGATGAGAGAAACAAAGGCCTGTTCGTATGCAGCAGAGAGGAGAATGTCCAGTATAGAGGGGGACGCTGATGATGGAGGAGTGAGGGGAGCTGCCAGAGTGACATTCTTGGGCAAGCTTTAGGGAATACAGTAGCGTAAGCGACAGGGGAGTAGGGATGTGAGCAGAATGTGAACCATGGTCAGACACTGGGGAAGGCCATGTAAGCAAGTTACAAACCAAGGATACAGAATGAAGGTAGGAATCAGGGCTGTAGGC
This sequence comes from Eonycteris spelaea, assembly GCA_003508835.1. NCBI lineage: Eukaryota > Metazoa > Chordata > Mammalia > Chiroptera > Pteropodidae > Eonycteris > Eonycteris spelaea. Next base: position 1,146,729 of record PUFA01000037.1, read on the forward strand.
CGAGGCTGCAGACCAAGGCCAGGAAGATGCAGGCCACGTGAGAGGAAACAGGAGGGCGGAGTCACTGGAACGATCTAGGACTATACCCAGGCAAAGGTGGGTAGGAAATGTGAGCCGCGGGACTGAGAATGCTGCACAGACAGCAATCGGCTGTGCCCAGACTCCTCCCGAGGGCCTGTAATCCTGTCCCATGGACTTTCTTCCTCTGAAAATCAACAGGCTATTCCAGAAACTCTCATCAATGCTTCCAAACCCCACAGAAGCAATCACACACTGATAAACACACCAGAGTGGCAGACCGTGTTCGCGAAACCATTTTTGACTTCCTGGGAGCTCACCTTACTACCTTTTCTGCCTCTGTGCAACTATTTGTGGTCATATGACACTGAAATGCATAAGTTACAAGAAAGAAACAGTCAGTTCCTGAGTCACTGGGGTCCCTGAAAATAGCGGCACAGAAGGGCCATCTGACCTGCCTCCGATTCTGATGAAAACAAGAAACAAATCTTTGTTGTATTAAGTCACTGACACTTATTTTTTTTTCCATCTGAGACACAGCCTAACGTGCCCCTCACTGCAACATGGACACACCATCTTAGCAAAAGTAACCAGTTGGCCTATAAATGCCAATCCTTTAAGTCATAGCGAGCATCACAGATGCTTAAATAACAAGTTCCCTTAGGATATAAAACATAATTTGATCCACGACAATTTGGTTTTCGCGCGGCACATCTGGTTTTCAGGAATATATCTATGTAAATCGAGTTTCCTCCATAATGATATTATATTTGCATCTGCGGAGCTGGAAAGACAAGACTGACTGCAGGTGAAATAAAAAGTACCTAGGTCGATCCTGATTTGCTCTCCAAGCTTCTCTGGTAACATATGTAAACACCCTGTAGGTAATTAGCTTCTAAATTCTTCTTTGCTGTAATGATCCAGGTGTCATTGGAACGATGGCTGAAAAGGGGGATAAAAGCATTTTCCTACATAAGGTTACAGCATATGATTTTCCCCCCTTTTTTTAATTAAACCTCTGCATAGCGAATAATGCACCTGATTTAGACATTCAGATCTTTGCAGAAGCCCCCAACTCAGCTAAGAGAGCCAGTCTGGCTGATTCAGGCAACTGTGCTGCTTTATAAAATACTGTCCCCAAGGAATCCTTTACGGTTCCTCAATGCCAGCACAGAGTCAGTTATTAAGGTTTCTACCTGTATTGCTCAGTCTGCACTTTCCACCTTAGCGACGCCCCTATTAATCTGCTCCAGAACCACTTCGCTATTTCTGATGCCGAAGTCGGGTGTCTGTCTGGATTTTCTCTGGTTGCTCACCGCTGGAGGGAAAGAACAGAAACGGTGGCAGCAGGCCCGTGTTGGGGTCAGACAACGCTGCCGAGGCCAGATGTTGACGAGAGGGTTTGCTGGCGCTGGAACGGGTCCTGCGTCGTGAACCTCTCGTTAAAGAACTTTCTACGCCATTGATAAAACGACAGGATTTATTTGCCAGAATTTATATCTACTGGTTCTTTCATCACTGGCAGTAAGTTTTCGTAACAGCATCACTGTCCGAAATATTTGTTAAAGGCTTAAACAGTTTCAAATGCGAGCTCCTTTATTTAATTTACAGCTGTTTCTGAAAATGCACCATTCAGTATTAGAGGAAACAGCTTATGCCTCTTGTCATATTTCATATTCTGCTTTATGCTTGGGTAAATGTCATGGTGATCTCTTTTTAACCAGTAGAATTTGTTTTGGGGACGATGATACATTTTCTTTAAATAGTCAGGCTGTAGAGACAGTCCTAGATCATGAAACCTTTTCACTGGCCTACATATCAACAGTAGGTCCTGCAGACCTTTTTAAAGTATTTGGGCCTCCTGATTCTCAGAGAAGTTGGCTGCATTCTCTCATAGCTTCCTTTTTGCAGAAGCAGCTGTGGCAGAGTGGAAGCATCCTGGACCTGGACTCCGTTTACCTGGATCTAAATCCTGACTCTGCCAGTCTGAATCCTGACATTTAACCAGTCTCAGCCTCACCAGCCACAGCCATGAACTGGGACTAATAATACTCATCCGCAGGGCTATCCTAAAGAGCCAATGTAGTGAAATGCCTTGCACTGAGCCCAGCTCAAAACAGGCAGTCGGGATTCACTGTTGAAATCTCCAGGAAGCACACGGTCCATCTGGCATGAGACCACACGAGATAATAATTTGCACGGAGTATTCTAGGGTGAAGTGATATGGAGAACTCAGACAACTTAAGGTATTCCGGCCATTTAAGATTTAACTGATTTATACCCAAACTCCTGTGCTTACCTTTCAGTAATACAGGGTTCTGAAGTTCAGTTAGCTACTGTTTTGTTTTAAAACCTTCTATTTTTACCATTCTTATCTAAGAAACAGCCCTGTGTATTCCCCACCAGAGTTCTGGTTTCCTGTCTCTTCCTATTGCCTCTTCCTCATTCAGTGCCAACAGAGCACAAGGGGTAACCAGCAAGACCTGGTACTTATCTGAAAGAGCCACAGAAAACTGCAAAAACATTACCGAAAGAAAATAAAGACGACCGGAAAAAATGGAAGCGATGTCCATGTTCAGAGAATTGAAAGACTCAATATTGTTAAGATGTCATACTCTCCTAAATAATCTACAGTTTTAACACAATTCCTTTCAAAATACTAATGGCTTTTTCTGCAGAAGTGTAAAGGCCTATCCTCAGATTCATATAGAATAGCAAAGGGCCATGAATAGTCAATCTTGAAGAAGAAAAAGTACTTATACTGCCTGATTGTAAAATTTACTACCAAGCTACGATAATCGAATTGTAGTACTGGCACAAGCATAGACATACAGACCAAATAAGGGTCCAGACATAAATCCACACATCTAAGGCCAATTGATTTTTGACAAGGGTGCCAGGCTAACTAAGAAAAAGAGAGAGGGGTCACAAATCACTAAGCCCAGATATGGAAGAGAGGACATCACTACAGATCCCGTGAAGGGGATGCTGATAATGAGGGAGGCTGTGCATTGTGTGGGCACAGCTGGTACCCGGGAACTCTCTGGACTTCTCTGTCAATTTTGTTATGAATCTAAATCTGCTCTAAAAAAAATAAATAAATAAAGTCTACTACACTATAAAAAAAGAACTCTTTAACAGAATGGGAGAAAATATTGGCAAATCAATATATCTGTAAGACTTTAACATCCTGAATACACAAAGAACTCTACAACTCAACAACAAAAAGACGATGAACCTAATTTTAAAAATGGGCAGAGTATTTGAGTGGATATTTCTCCAAAGAATATGTACAAATGGCCAACAAGCAAGGGAAAGGATGTTCAACACCGTTAGTCATTAGGGAAACGCAAATCAAAGCTACAATGAGATACTACTGCATACCTCCTAGGATGACTATAATACAAATAAAATGGAAAATGGCATGTGTTGGTAAGGCAGAGAAACTGGAACCTCATTTGCCTATGGCAATGTAAAATGCTGCACTCGCTGTGGAAAACAGTTTGGAGGTTCTTTAAAAAAGTAAACAGAATTTCCATATTATCCAGCAATTCCACTCCTAGGTACACACCCAAAGGCACCGATAGCAGGCTCTCAAACAGATACGTGTACAACAGTGTTCGGAGCAGCGTTATTTTATGATAGTCAAAAGATGGGTACAACCCAAGCATTCATCAGCAGGGGAATGAATGAATAAATAAAATACGGACCAGCCATACAATGGAAGAAAAGGAATCAAGTTAGCACATGCTACAACGTGACTGAGCCTTGAAAAAATTACATAAAAGAGCAAATATTGAATGATGCCACTTACACGAAATTCCTAGGATATACAAATTCCTAGGGACCGAAAGTACAAAAGAAGCTACCAGAGGCTGGGACTTGGGGAAAAGGGGGAGTGGGTGATTGCTTACCGAACGCAGTTTCTGTTTGGGGTGATGGAAACCTTTGGAAATAGATACTGATCATGGCTTTACAACACTGAATATAAATAATGTCGCTGAATTGTACACTTAAAAATTGTTAAAATGACAAACTTTACGTTAAACGATATTTCACAATAATAAGAAAGATACTAAGTAAATCCCCAGAAGGATAAATCTAAAGAAATCAACACCAAGATATATCATAATCGAAATGTAAAAATTATAAGACTAAGAAATGATCTTGAGAGCAGCCAGAGAAGAATGACACCATTTGAATGGCAGCATATATCTCTTCAAAAAACATGAAGGTCAGAAGGAAGTGACAAAGCATTTTTCAAGTGCTAAAAGAACAGAACTATCAGTCCAGAATCCTACATCCAGTGAAAATATCCTTGAGGAATAAAGGGAAAATCATGGCATTTCCAGAGGAAGGAAAACTAAAGATTCACCACAGCACATCTATCCTAAAAATAATAGCTAAAGAAGTACTCTAGACACAAAAAAAAAATAAGAAAGAAATCTTAGAATATCAGGAAGGAAGAAAAACACAAACAAAAACACGGTATTACACTGATTAATATATTAAAACTAAACCAGACTTGCATCCCAGAAAAAACTCCATTTAGTCATAGCGTATAATTCTTTTTCTGTATTGCTAAATCCTATTAGCTTCTATTTTGTTAAGGGTATCTCCATGAGATATTTGTCTGCAATTCTCTTTTTTGCACTTTGTCTGATTTTGGTATCAAGGTAGTGCTGACCTTATAAAATGGATTGGGAAGTGCTTCCTCCTTTTATATTTTCTAGAAGAGATGGTTAGAATTATTTCATTCTTGATATTTGTAATTTGTGTCGTCTCTGTTTCTTTACTTTTGTCAATAATGTTAGGTGTGTCGATTTTATTGATCTTTTCAAATAAGCAGTGTTTTGTTTCTTTTATTTTCTCTATTGTTTTTCTGTTTACATTTCATTTATTTGTTTGCTTTGGGTTTATGTGCTCTTGTTTTTCTAAATTCTTGAGAGAGAGTTTAGATCAGTGGTCCCCAACCTTTCTGGCACCGGGGACCAGTGCTACTATGAGAATCTAATGCCTGGTGATCTGAGGTGGAGCTGAGGCAATGATGCTAGCGCTGGGAGCAGCTGCAAATATAGATGAAGCTTCGCTCACTCACCTCCTGCTGTCTAGCCCAGTCCCTAACAGGTCACTCACCAGTACCAGTCCATTGCCCAGAGGTTGGGGACTCCTGGAGAAGATTGATGTGACTCCTCCTCTTCTCTAATGTATACATTTAATGGTATAAATTCCCCTCTCAGCAATGAGGAGAGCCAGCACTGTCTGTACAAAAGAAACAATCTCCCAAAAGCTAATCATATGTGTTAGCATCCACTCTTAAGGCACCATCACCTATCTTGTTCAAAAAAAAAAAAATCAAAAGACTATTTTATAGGTTGGGATGAGAGAAGTGAGAATAATAAAGTAAGAACTAGGGATCACAAGTCATTCAGTGACCACTGGCAACCCATATGTGATGAGTCCTTGGACATCGGAGAAAGCATTCTATTCAAGGTCAACCACAAAGCCAGAAAGAAAGGGAGACAGAAAAGTAAAATGAGAAAGTAAAAAGGAAAAGGTACCGTAGCAACACAGCAGTCTGGGAGAATTATAGGCTCTTTCTGAGACCTGGCATGTGGGGAAAGGGCTAATCCAGCACCTCCAGATAAGAAATTAATTTGCCACTCATCATAAAAACACAGGGCTGCCACTTAGAGGTACATTTATAACCCCTTAATTTCAGAGAGATATGCAGCAGGAGACAGCAGGTCCACTCTGTCAAAGAGAAGGATGAGGGAGGATTTTTTTCACTTTGTCTAAAGCACCTGAGGTAAAAGAAGGAATAGAAAAGAGGCATTAGGACATTTAGACAGAAATGACAGAAAAGGCCACTGACCTTCACTGAAGATGTGAGATTCTCCTGAACCTAGACCCTTAACACCTGAAGACAGCCAAGGAATGTCTTTTGGGTTTCACGCAAAAAGAAAATGGGGATAATTGGTAGATAACTGGGTACAAGACAAATTTCTTTGCCTCGACTAGTTGTGAACATTAATTATTCAAATAAATTTCTCAGTTCCTTACTTACTTATAAGTAAAGATGTGGCCAGTCTTGCAGCTTTTCTGAACTTTCAGAGTTTTATAGAAGCACCTCATGAAAAGGAATTGTAATGCCTTTCTAAGGAAAAGTTAGGATTTGTCAGCAAACGGCATTATTTAGCACAAGGCCCACTGCCGAATGCAAGAGAAAATTCCGAACAACTTGAAAACAGACATGCAACTCACAGAGAAAACATGTTACTTCCAGGTGGAAGACTGTCTTTTTTTCCAGCTTTATTGAAATATGGTTAAAATGTAATATTGTAGAAGTTTAAGGTGCACAATGTGATGATGTGGTGAACCTCCATACTGTGAAATGATGGTTTAACAATGGGTTGGCTGACTCCATCACCTCACACAATCACTATCTCTTTCTCTTTGTGGAGAGAACACTTCCGAGCTACTATCTTAGAAACTTTCAAGTAGATAATACAGTATTATTAACTATAGTCGCCAAGCTGTCCATTAGATCCTCAGAACTTATTCATCTTCGAACTGGAAGTCTGGACCCTTTGACCAACATCTCTGCCTCTCCCCTCAGCCCCTGTCCCTGGAAGCCACTATTCTACTGTTTCCAGAAGTTTGGCTTTTCTAAATAGAAGACTGTTTTCAATTATGTTTAATTCCATTCAAATTCACATAATGCTAGCACTGCACTAGGAATGTATAAGAAGGAAAGTTTTAAAACTGTACTTAAATGCAACCAGTTTATAATCAAGAACAAACCAAAAGCCCTATTCTGGTGTATAATGACTCACCTATAGATTTCAATTTATTAAAGATAGCTCAGAGATTTTTATATGTAATTTTATTATATACTATAAATATTATATTATGATATTTTATATATATAAATATATCTCCACAGAATATCTGAAAATAAAATTTTTTCTCTAGGTTCCAAATCTACTCCTTTAATAAATTAACATGAAACTCTGCTACGTGGTCAGCGGTGCAGTGGGCACAGTGTCACAAAGCTGACGACGACGCACAGGCAGATATGGGAGAGGATGTGTAACTACAAAATGATGAGCCGTCTTAGGATGATTTTAAGAACGATGGAGAGCCACTGCGAAGAAAGGGGATGATTAAAGTCTCCGCCCGCTAGAGGTGCCGCGGAAAGACGGAATGGTGGGGCAAGTGTAGAAGACACAGCCCGAAAAGTCAGCGGCCGCCCTTAAGTTATGACATATAACTGGCTTGGAATGGGAGGAGGAATTGTACAGGCAGGCACCAGGTGAGTGATTGGCTATTACCGAACGACATTCCCAATAACGATTGCCGTTATTTCCCTGGCATTCCCTGGCTGTATGTGATTTACTTCCCCCAAGCATAAGAGCGGCATTAGCTTGGCTTCTTCCACGGGACTTGCTTCATGGAGTTTGATGATATTCGTGGTAAATTTTTCTCTGTAATTCTCCCCCTCTAGCTTTTCCTAACACATTATTTATCAGAGGGTAATTGCAAGCAAACATGTAATCATTTCGACTCAGGCCATCATAACCCCTGATTTCCTGGTCTTTTATCACTTTCTTAGAATTTTGGTACCAACCACAAACGCCAGTGACTCTGAAGTAAACAGATATGGAGATGGTCACTGGACAGGCTCTTTTTCCAAGTCTACACTCTATTTCCTATTTCTGGGTTGACACGTGATGCTAGCTGCACACTTCCTCTTGTGGTATTTCCCAAGACAGCTGAGACAGGATACCAATGTTTGATTTTAGACCAGACTGCACTGGGCCATCTACAATGGGTATTTCATGTTAGAAACAAAAGAACTCCATCTGTAGCCAGAAGCCCATTTAGCTTAGAAAGAAGCCAGAGCAAACTCGGAGCCACTGGCTAAAAGTCACAAGCCCACAATTTTCTCCTCTGGTCACATATTCGATTATGCACTTGGAGATAGGCCAATGCGCCAATGAACATTCGCATTCTGCACTTTGCATGCTGCTTTTGTTGGTGAAAACCTGGAGAGATTTGTGGACACTGGGATAATTTATGCGAGGTGATGGGACTATTCTGTACTGTTCCGGGTGATGAGAGCTCGAAGCCTGTGGACATCTGGAGAAATGATTTTCAGAGAGTGAGCAGTGGTGGCAGTTCACGTGATGAACTCTGGAAACAGAAATAAATTACGGTCTGAAACAGCTTGGACATTCGTTATTCCTGATGGAGCTGGGCCCTCATTTGGGGCTGGAGACTGTTGTGATGTATGCACCTCAAGCAGAAAATTATTCAACCCTTTGTAACAAAATGAACTCGTGAGCTGAAGGTAAGGTATGAGCCACCGATCATCCTAAATGTGAGAGAAGTTGTTCTCCTTGCTCTTGTTTCCATATTTACAACACATTGGGAAAGGCTCCCAAAAATTAACCCCTTCATCAATACAGTAAGCCATAGGAAACTCTGTTTTAGATGGGGTTGCGTGAATTTGAAAATCCTTCCTCTAATTTCATGAAGCTAGTTACATGCAAAAATTCCTCACAAGGATACATTGCAGGGCTTTTATTTTAAGGGACATACTAGGAACAACGGATCTTATTTTTCATTGAACAAAGCCACTGACAATTGAGCGTGTAATGTGGGGTCACTACAAATGCAAAACGGACCAATGAGAAGATGTCCTGTCTTGATTACGTGATGAAGTCTAGGCGATCGTCTGATGCTGGCTTTTCATGAACTGTGGCTTTCCACCTTAGAACAAGCTATCTAAAATAACCAAAATGGAAAGTTTCAATTTGCCAGTGCCGCATAGCAGCCCTGTTTCACCTCTCTGCATGAATGTCAGCGAGTGAGGGACGGTAACAGCTGCGAGCCTGGGACAGGCTGCCTCGCCAGCAGTCCTTGACTGGGTCCCAGAGCCTCCTCTGTCCGCCTTCCTGCCTGGCCCCGTTCTCTCAATTCCGATCCCTGTGCATCTCCCCTTGGCTGGCTGGCAGTCCCCTCTGGCTGCTCCAGCAACTCTCCTCATTACCATCTGCGTGGACCTTGCTGAGGCGAGATTCCAGAGAGAATCAGCCTCTGACCTGCAGGTACAGGTAATAATGTCTAGAAACACACAGACACAGGTACACACAGACACGTAGATACAGACGCACACGCGGGGGCAGACGCAGACACACACACCTGGTTGAACGTGCGTAGGCAAAGTCGCGGGAAGGCAGGAAACAACCGGCCCCCTGCAGCTGAGATGAGACTAGAATCCAGGTCTTCAAACTCCAAGTCCACAACTGCCCACGCCACGCAGACACCTCATCTGTGTTATATAGTCTGCTGGCCCTCAACTTACAGGGACAAAAGCGCCAGTAATGGCAGGATGTTGCAGGAGCCTCTGGTTTGGCAAGTGGCTGAGCCCCAACCAATGGAGCCAGCGTTGTGTGTTCAGTCTCCGTATGGGTCAGGCTGTGGTGGGTCCTCTCCACAGACACGCCGTCGAGAGCTGTTTCACTGTCCTGCGTGTGGCCACAGAAGGAGCGAGTGGCAAAGGGGCCGCAGAAGAGCACAGATACTCCCAACATGGCACGCGTCCTACCGCGAGAGCCAGCAGCGCTGTCCGTGTGTGTGCAAGGCCGCAGCACCAGGCCATGCTCTCCTTCAAGGCAGGGAGTGAACACTCGTTAATCTGAGCGGGACGCAGGGCAGTGACTAACACGTGACGGGCAAGGAGTGCCCGCTCGGTAAACAGGAGAAACCAGGAGTCATTTCGGGACTAAGCTGGCGGAAGGGTTAACCTTGCAATTCCACAAGACCTGTCCTTTTTTACTCAGGCTCGTCTCACTGTTTAAATAGAGCAACATGAAGGCCACACAGATCGGACATTGTCTCTCCCTCCCTGGATCTTGGAAGCCTTTTTTCTGCTGCTGATGCAGCCCAAGCCCAAATGACATGAGTGTGCTGTGTGCGTGTCTTAACCCCTGCTATTCTTAACCTCATTACAGGGAGGGACAGCCTTGATCTTCCTCGTAACTCATCCTGTACAACACGATGTCGGAAACAAAACGGGAACCCAGCAAGTAACTGTTTAATTGGAACTGACTCTGAGTCCCAAGCCCTGTGACCAGCTTGAACCTAGAGGCCAGCTGTGACAAACTCTACTCTAGGCTACACCTCTCCTCAAGATGTTGCCTTCTTGAGTCATTGATCTCTGCTCTGCTCATAGATATGACTCCTAACATCGGAACTGATGCTCAGAGCAGAAGCCTAAGCTCGTTGGGGCTGTCAATCACTATCTCATGTGCTTCACCTAAACAATGTATCGATTCTGTTTGCCTGCAAGTGCACTTGAAAAGAACTAGGTGACATTTCCAAAAAGAGTGAAAATACTTTCAAGTCAATTAGAAGCATCAGAGGATTCAGTACCAGGGAAGAAACTTCCTTCAAAAGAGCAGCCCCTGAGACTGTGAACTGATTTAAGCCCCCTCTTACACACCAAATCTTCTAACAGCCTCCGACGTCTAAGAGATGTGGTTGCTTGCCCTGTCACACATGCCACAGTCAGAGTCCCACGGCTTTGTGCACCAGATGTAAAAACACAAAACGGTTGTGACTGTCAGAAAGGCAAATGCAGAAAATACTGATCCACTTGGAATCCCAAGCCAAGTCCCTAAAATCTCAGGTTTGGAAGACGGTCGCTTTCACTGGGTAAATAAAACATCATCGCTGCTGTTTGCAAAGCGCTCTTCATGTTCCAGACAACCTTAACCTCTCGCTAAACCCCACGGTGCCCAAAAAAGAGAGAGTGGGCCATCATAATCACGCCCCCATGAGAGGTGAGGAAACTGAGGTCTAGAAAGACGGACTGGCTTGGCGAAATTTACCCAATCGTCGACTTGTGGCTACAGTCAGACTATCCTGGGGATCTTCCCTCCAACCTCAGAGGCTTTAAGCCTGAATGAGGAAAACGAAAGGCCTTAGGAAAGACAAGATTCACCAGGGGATTTTAAGTTTGCCCATGGGAGTTTAAACCAATGGCTGGGAGGCTCCGCTCCACTCCTTGGATCTCCTGTAGCTTCAATGACAGACTCACAGTCAGGTCGACAGCATCCTGTCCCAGGAAGCAGGAGAGACACAGGGCCACTTGGGTTCCCACAGACAAGCTGAACACCCAGGCCAGAGCCAGGATTTGTCAAGCATGCAGCATCGACAACTTAGGAATTCCTCTTTCAGAAAAGGATACAAAATGAGAAATTCAAAAATATAAAAGTGAATATTTGTTTAAAGGAAAATAAATCACAGCAAATTATATATTTTAAAAAGCTGACAAGCTAAACAAAATAAGCCAGACAGAAAAAGTTGAAAATCACATGATATCACTTATACATGGGATATAAACCCAAAAGCAACAAATGAACAGGACAAACAGAGACTTATGGAAATGGACAATGGACTAGTGGTTACCAGAAGGGAGAGGGAGCGGGGGGGGAGGTGGATGGGGTAAAGGGGGTCAAATATGTGGTGACAGAAAGAATCTAAGTATGGGTGACGAACACTCTGTAAATATACAAATGCCTTTCTGTTCAAGTGTACAGCAGAAACCCATTGGGTTTTGTTAACCAGTGTCATCATAAAAATAAATAAATAAATTTAAATAAAGTTAAAAAAAAAGCTGACAAGTACCACAAACATCAGGATTTTTTAATTTTTAAAAATAACCTAATGCTTTTTGTTAATTGCCTGACACATCTCTTTCCTTCTTTTTTCATGCATTATTAACTGCCTAATCACCTCCTCGTATGGCAGTTTTAACAGTTTCTAGAGAGAGGAGAGAAAGATAATTTAGTCTTTCCTCTACATAATTGATGAGCATTTGTTTTTGTATTATTGATAATTTAGAGAAGTTTCTTTTGGTTTCAGAACTTGTAATTAGCCATGTCGTGTAAATTTTTAGGCTTGTCGGCAAAATGTGGGGCAACTTCTGTTGGGCTTCTTTCATGTGTGAGCTGTAAGATTTAAAAGATTTTCCCCGTCGCCTAGCTTCTAAGTCTAGAGCTCAAAACTCGTTTCTCCTTGGTGACCACACATCCAGCACCAGGCACGCCTCTGTATCATGACAGGACTTCCAGTCCCACAGCTTTGGAGGCTGGCGTGATGCCGCAGCAGGGGACAGAAACATGTCTGGAAACCATTCGTAAACTGGGGCAGCTGGCAATAACTTAAATATGCATGGAAGTGACAGTGACATAGATTCACTTATCCACAAAACCTAAACGTCTCAGCCAGGCCTTAGCCGCATTCGGAGCGCCCATGGAACATTGGGACACCTCCCTGCTCAGAGGAATGTAAGATGGGGGACGGGGTTGAAAGAGACTGTGCTCTTAACCAATCACGGTTAAAAATACTATCCAAAGTGTATGAGCCTACGAATGTATTACTAGGGCCTCTCCCAGGACTCTGCTGACGAGGCACTCGGCAAACGTCCCTTCTGCCCATCAATAATAATTTTGCTGATCAATAAAACGAGGTCGCCAATCATTTCTACTCCTCTAAAGGACACAGGATTGACCCGGATCAGAGGTGAATTCACAGGGACCAAATGTGGGTGCTTAGATGCTGGTTCAGAATGTCCGGCACCCATCACACGCATTCTCACTCAGCTCCGAACATGAGATGAGACACGGGATCTGAGGAATGCTGTGTGGGATAGAGGAAGCATGCCGAGAAAGAGGAAACGTGAATCAAATGGAAAAAAACACAAACAGGGTGTCTGGCCGAAGCTGAAAGGCTGCTCAGTTAACCCGGCCGCACCCTGGCGGCGTCCACGTCCCTCCAGCGTCCGGGCCTTGCTGCTGATCTGGTCAGTGTCTCTCTCCTCCCTCCAGCCAGGCCAGGCTGCCCGGTCTCACTGCTGCCCCTCACTGCTGCTTTATGGGTCTTGACAGAACTCGCTGCATCCTCCTGGCATGGAACCCAGCTGCAGCAGGGCAGGGGCTCTGGAGCGTGGGATCACGGCATCCCGTGCCCATGGTTACACGGCCGCAGCTTCCTCAGCATGACATGTGCTACCCCCACCGCCCTGCGCATCGCGGTGGGGTCTGTACCACGGTCCCGCCCCCCCCCGCCATACCGCTGCCGCCAAGGCCTTTCTACAGAGGCTGGGTCTTGCGATATTCTGTGCAGAGTGCAGAAGTGGGAAGGGAGAAGAAGAAGAATAACGAACAGGAATGACAGAGGTTGAAAAGAGAAATGACAGAGGCAGAGAGAGGGAAAAGAGAAGAAAAAGTTAGAGAAAACTGTATCAAGTCCCAAGGAAATCAGATGATGATGTTCTTTTAACTCGGCAGAAGGAAAGCGGGAGCTCGTGCTGTTAAGCCCGCAGGCTGTTGGCAAGGAAAATAAACTTCCTAACAGCCCCTCATCAGGTGCGAGGAGGAACGGATGGAACAGGGAGGACAGGTGAGTGGGGGCCATGACTGGACTTTGCCTAAAGCGCACGAGGAGAAAAATCCCTTGAATGCAGAGTGTGGGTTTCCGCAGCGATACGCGGCCCCGACAGGCTTCGGTCCGGGCTCTTCCACATAGGACGTGGATCAGTCAGTGAAACCAGCATTTGCATTAATGCAGAGATCAAATGGATGAAACCTGAGAGTATTTGCAGTCTGGGGAAGTCACATGGGAACTTCAGGGCATGTCACACCCAAATTATAATTATTGTCACTGTGGTCATCATCATCAATAGCACCGCTCTCATCATTATTGATCTTTTAGATGAGAACATCCTTCGAGAAGGGGCCCCCATGCTTCCATCTTCCCTTCCTGCTCTAAGTCTTCTGCATGAAAAACCCCCAGGGCACAGCAGCACAGAAACCAGGCAGCTCTCTGCTCTCTCCCCAAACCCTTCCACGTCCCTCGGTGGGTGGATGTGATTGCATAGATTCTAGTGTGAAGACCAAGGAAGAAGCGACAAAATTTAAACTCGGATTTGCCTGAAAAGCAGGAGCACCGCTTATCCAGGTACTCCAAAGCCGTATGCAGATCACATGCAAATGAACCCGTGGCCCTCTTAACTAATTTGACACACCTGGATGTGGCTCATAGGAAACGCCTAATGGAGACACCTGCTATGAACACTGAAGCAATAGTCCCCTAGGTGGCATTTCACCCCTTCTGTTTCTGCTACCAATTCTAACTAGGGGAAGTAATGAGCTGGTGCCAAACAATAACTAAGAGTTGAGGAAAAAAATAGTAACCATTGGGTTTCATTCAAGCTGTCGCCACTTTGTGCTGAGAAATTGCCAGGAGGCAATGACCTTCCCATCAAACTTCAAAATGCAAAACACACTACACATTCTATTACTGGAGGGAGGAGGAAAGAGAATTAAAATCTTAATCAAGCCCCAATCAGAGACTGCACTATGCCGATCAGCCCCGCGGCCAGGCCAGGGGGACACCTGCAGAACAGAGGGAGGTTTCTGCTGGGGCTGCAAACAGCCCGTTCCCCACACCTGTGAAGGGGAGACAGGCACCGACAGTCATTCCCTTTGGCTAAAACCATGGGGAACCTAAGGATTAAAGGCCGGGAGCTGCCAGCAGGCCTCTCGCTGTACACATTCTTTCCTTGTCACACTACCACTCTTCCCCTGCCTCGCCGCTGCCCGTATCAAAGGAAGTGGGAACTAAAGAGTGACACACAGCTGAATTCCCTGAACACCTGGGGTCTTCTCAGGGCCTTTACTGCCTCACTGCCCCTCTCGCTCTCTGCCTCAGAGGAGACCACACTCTACCTGTGGAGCGTCATCCCTTTTCTGATAAGCTTTCCTTTTGACTCTGACTTTGGCCCGTGTGTCGAATTCTTTCTACACTCTACACCAAAGACCCTCTTCTCCTCCCCCACACCCACCTCGGGGAAAGGTGCCTTGTCCTGCATCACTGTGACAAGGAACTGAGGGCGATCTAGTCAGAGGCACTGGGGTTCCCAGGCTCTGCCTTCTGTGTCGTGAGTGGGACCTGCCCGGTGTCCGCTGCCTGTGAAAGGGGAAGGGCTCCTCAGCCTTCATCTCCTGCTCCCTCCGGGCGGCCAGCAGGGGGCCAGGGAAAATGGCTGGACCAAGCTGGCTTCCCGTTAGGAACTTTCTCTGATCTTGGACTGATCGACAAATCTGTGATGCTCCCACACTCCAGTAAGAGCAAGCAAAGTCTGCCCCTCCTTCACCTGTCTGCCCGCACTGCGGGGCCGGGATCGGGGTCTGCTGCACTGACCTCCCGGCCAGCCCTCTCCTTGACGTCTCCCACCCCCTTGTGCCTGCCAAGAAGGACCAGACAGTCTCGAACTTCCCAAAGCCCCAGCGCGGGGACGGGAGTGGCAAGGAGGAGAAAACCATGTGCAGAAGGAGGGACGGGAAGCTAGACATCTGCCCACATAGCAAACCTGACTTCCTGTACGTGGGGAACTCCTAAGTGGTGGGGACCATTTCCCGGGCAGGAAACGGGGAGATGTTTCAGGGTGCCCTCGTGAGTGCACTCCCCTCAAGTCCCCAGGCGGCAGTCTTAAGGGGATCCGCGGAGTTCACATCCCTCTTTCACATCATCTCAGCATTCAGTCAAAGAAGCAAAACCAGTAGGAGACTTGACAGACACGGAGCCAGGCAGGTAGGCTGACAGAAGGAATAACGGACGGGTGCAGAGGTTTCTTATGGGGCTTGACTTTCAGCAACTGTGAAACAGGTTTCTAACGTACAGCTGGACGGCTGATTTTGGAGCTTGGAGACCACAGGGCAGGCAGGGAGGAAAGTGGGGGGCGCAGGAGCAAGCGGCAACCAAAGCCCACAAGGTGGACTGAGAAGCATGCCAGCTCCTGCCTCTGGCCGTGGGGTGTGGCTGGCTGTCCTGAAGCCACGGTCCTTGACCATGGGCCCAAACACACACACATCTGCCCTAGGAGTTACGGAAGCTGGAAGATCCAAAACATGGCAGAACAACTACAGGCCCATCTAGATGCTGCCTCACGCCAGCGGGAGCAGTCAGCATGTCACTGACAATGTACTTGAGATACACAATGGCTTCAGGTCCATCCCCCAAGCCTCGCACAAGAATCTCCCTGGTGGCTTATCCTCACAGGAAACATATAGGAAGGGGGGATTCTGGGCAATGTAGTTCAGCCTACCTAAGTCCACACACTCCATTCTCTAGAGCCACCACACTATCTCAAGTCTCTCTCTCAGCAGCTGTGATTAGACCCCGGGCTCCGCTGCTGCCAGCAGGCTGAGGGTCAGGGTGTGAGAAGCTGGCACTCCGGACTTGCAGCGCTGGCCCCTGATAGGACCGCAGGAAGGACGCGGAAGCTCAGCGGCGTGAGAGTTCGCAGGGCCACCCGAACGTGCCGGGGGCCTGGCCTCACACGACCTCTGCTCTTCTCCGCCCTCAGCCCCGGGGGACATGGACCAGTGAAGGGACCACACACTGCCATCTCCCCGACCTCTCTGGCAGGTGCTGCTGTCTCCTCCCGGCGTGGGACCCGCCCGTTTCATCCTCCAGCTCTGACTGCTGTAGGAGCCTCGCACCCCACTGCAGGGAGCAGACAGCAAGGCTTTCCTCCGCCTCAGTTTTCCTTGCACAACGGGTTTCACTGCGGGGACCTGCAATCAGCGACTGTGAAACGAAGGAAAACGGACTGGGTTGGAGAAAAAGCAGCGAGACGTGACGGCCCGCGTCAGCATGCACAGAGATGATCCCTTTTCATTAATGAACCGGGCTCTCCCGGGCCCCTGGGCAGGGGGTCTGGGACTGAGCACGTGCGTGACTCAGGATGGTGCGTCCAGAAGGTGGCAGCGATGGCGGCGGGGAAGGGCCGCTACTCCCTGACGTTCCTCTCTGTGAGGCAGGCCTCGGAGACGTCCTTCCTCTGAGCGCCCCGCGGGAAGTCAGCTATTCAGTCCTAGAGAGGCCTGTGGCAGCACAAGCGACACGCGCCCCAGTCCGATGCTCAATCTAACTTACCAGATGGCACTGTGAAGTCACAGCTTCCGCTTTTCCTACCCTGCCAAGGTTTCAGAAGGGTAGGGGGGAAAAAAACCAAACATTTCTTCCAAATGAAACAGTATCTATTCTGGCACCGGGGAGGCTTTGTTCCAACACCAGAGTGCGGAGGCTTGCACACGCGTGTGTCTGTCTGTGGGGACACGCGGCTGGGGCGGGGATGGGAGACAGTGCGATTCCTAAACCTCTCCTTCCCTCTCCTGTCCTTGCAGCCTCTAATGCCTGAGCTGTCACAACGCACATCAGGTAAAGGCAAGTGAAGCGTACACACACTTAACTCAAAATCGGTCTTCACAGCCTAGAACATCGACAGTGTCACCTTAACCAGGAGCGGCAAGACAGAGCATCCTGGCCCGAGACGCCCTAGGTGGGAGCTCTGTTCTCACTGACTCGGCATCTGCTGTTAGCGAGCCAAGCTGCGCTGCCGTAAATATCAGTCGTTCTGCCAGGCAGTGCAGGGCTGCATCTAGCATCAGGGATGCTAGAGCGAGCAGGAAGCTGAGACTAGCAGAGGCTGAGACATTCACGAGCTACGGCAGAGGAGGCAGTGAGAGGTTCAGAAGGCAGAACCAGCTTAGACCCAACTCTGCTACATTCAGGCAACACCGGGGCGGATCCCGAGCCTCAGTCTCCTCAACTCCAATGTCAAGGTACCAATAAATAAAAAATGAGGTATGCATAAACATACACATCTGGCACAGAAAAAAAAATAAATCCATTTGAGACTTTCCAAATATTAATAGCAGCTACTACTTATTATATTCATTCGTTACTTGATCTTTCCAATGCTCTATTTTATACATGAGGAACTTGAATCTCAAGAGGCTAAGAATCTTGTCCGAAGTCACCCAGACAATAACCGGAGTGGCTAAGATTTCAAGTCAGGCTGTTGACATCGAAGCCCACCTCATTCCGGAAGCTCTGGCTGCCTTTCAGCACCGTGGCTGGCCACAGTCTGCCAAAAGCAGGCACTTCCCCGCTCACAGTTCTGGGTTCAGGCTTTCTCTGATTTGGGACTTTGCAGAAATGTAAAGTGGAGCAAGTTTGGTGTTCATGTCACAGTGTTGTGGAGGCTGCATGTTTGTTGAATTCAGTTCACTTGAGCCTGGATTCAAAAGTTTGCCTGCTCTGACTGCTCTGTAACCTTCCATGTGAGACCCAAATGCGCCTCTTGGAAGAGCAGGTTCTCAATTCTTCTCTTGGCTATCTGGGACCCCCTGCGACGTCTTCCAGAGCCAGCATCCAGCAGCGGTGGCCCCTTAACTCTTTCTGCGACTTCCCCTTGCCCATTAAGGTAGTTAACATCCCATTTCTTCCAGCATCAGGTAAATGTATTCTGGATCCTCTGTTCTTTGTGTCTGGACCAGCAAACTCATTAGAGCCTTTTTACTCGAACCGACCTCAGTACAAGAGAGATTACTCCTTTTTCTTGATAATAACACGTGGATTGGTGGATAAGGTAGCCACCAAGCACCAGCCTTGAGCCACTGTGAGGAGAGCTGATCCCTGCACTGGTCAGAGCAGGAGGAGGATGTAGCCAAATTCTGGCATCATTAAACTGGTCAACCAGCTGCAAGACATTACCAGCTGCCGTGTTAATCATTAATGAGGCAGACAGTGCCTGCTGCCTGCGTAGTGAACCAAACATTATGACTTGGGTTTTCGTTTCATTTAAAATTAACTCACTGAATGAAAGATCGGCCTCCAGCTTGCGAGAAGGCAGAACTGTTGGCACCAAGAGGGCCTGGCAGGCCAGAAATACAAAAGGAACATAAAGTCCCTGGCTGATACGATCCAACTGTTTGTATGTGGGCCACGTCTTTTAATCCATTTCGATCTCAGCTCCTCAAAGCTGCTGCTCAGAACACGTCTGTGTCCCCGAGCAGAGTCTCCCCGTGTCACAGCCCCTTCTCGCCATGGCATGTGCTGATGCCTCTCCAAACTACTTTCACTGTGTCTTAAGATCTAGGCAAAGTGGGAGTGCAGCCCTGCTCTATTCGGATTTGATTTTCTGATTCAAGAAAAACAAATGTAACATTTAAAACTTTTTTATTGTTTAAAGACACAAAGATAGAAAAATATAACGAACCCCGATGACACCACCATTGTCCTTCGATAATCACCAGCATTTTGCCAGGCTCGTTTGACCTGTCTCCCTAAATTTGTTGTTTCTGTTCTTCCTGGAGTATTTTAAATAAAACCCAAGACATCATGCCATTCTACTCAAAAATTATTATGAATTTCTAACTGATAAGAACATTACCTATCTATCTATCCATGCATGTACAATGACTGAGCCATTATCAGACCTAATGAAAATTAACGAGGGTTTATTATTGCCACCAAATAATGAGAACATGTTCAAATTTCCCCAATATCTCGAAGATGCCAGTTTACAATTGGCTGCTCTGTTCAGGATGCGCACACTGCATTTGTTTGTTATTTTATTTCATGGCCCTTCTCTCTTCCTTGCTTCACTTTCTCATCCTTTTTCCTGGAACAGTAAAACCGATGGCTTGTTCTGATCATCTGATTGCTATTTCATGGTGTTCCTGAACTTGTTCTTCTATCTTTATATTTCCTGTAAACTGGAGGTTAAAGCTGAAGGTTTGGTTAGATTCAAGTTCAGTATTTTTTAAAATGAAAATCATTTCTAGATGGTGCTGTGTATTTCTTACTGCATCAATCATAAGGCACGTGATATATGAGGTCCTGTTTTTAGTGATGCTAAGATTGAGCAATGGGATCAGTGGATCCCTCCGTTATAACATTTTTCATTACTCTTTCACCTAATGGATCAATTGATGATCCATTGTCTCATTAGGGTCATAAATGAGAATCTTCACTTCCATTATTATCCTAGCATCTTTTAACTGGAAATCTGGAAAGGACCTCTCCTTGTCCGCCATTGATTTCCCTGAATATAATTCCTTCAGGGAAGGTAGATAACCACTTAATTCTTTCTCCATTATTTGCCAGTCTTCAGAGTAATGAGTAGTGCTCTGGAAAGGCAATGGTGACTTTTTCGTAGTATCAGTTGGAAGTTATGGGGTTTTCTGTTTGCTGTGTCTTAACGAAATGTGGTGATTATTCTTTTTAATAATCCACATTTGAGCTTGTCCCAATGTAAGCTGGTTGGCAATCCCTTCAAGTTGGCTACGCTGTACTTATGACATGACCATTAGTTTTGGGGGTTTCATTTATTTATTTATTTTGTATCATGGTAAAATATATATAACCTGAAATTTGTGATTTTAACCATCCTAATTGTACGATTCAGTGGCATTAATTACATCTGCGATATTGTGCAACGAACAGGATTTCCAAAACTGTTTCATTACCCCAAATAGAGACTCGGACCCATTAAATAATAACTCTCTATTCCCACCCGCAGCCTCTGGTAACTACTAATCTACTTTACGTCTCTATGACTTTGTCGGTTCTAGATATTTCAATAGGTGGAATTATATAATTGTCTTTTTGTGTCTGGTTTAGTTCACTTAACATAGTGTTTGCAGGATTCTTCTATGCTGTAGCACGCATCATCCGTTCACTCCTTTTCATGGCTGAATAATACAGCACGGTAAGTATACCATTTTGTGTATCCATTCATCTGTCAACGGACACCCTTAGCTGTTGTCATAACTTTTGGCCATTGTGAACAATGCTGCGATGAACACTGACTGGCACACAAGTATTGGCTTGACCCCCTGTTTTGTATTCTTTTAGATATATCCTTAAGGGTGGGATTGCTGGGTCATGTGGTAATTCTGTGTTTTAACTTTCTGAGGAACTGCCACACCTAGGCCAACACGACCCATTGGTTTCCAATAGCTTGCTAGATTTCTGGCAGAACAGAATGCTCAAAACCATCTTGTACATTTATGGCTCTAAACTTAGCATCAGTCATTTCACCAAAGAGTCCTGGTTCCTTTAAGTCGAGAGTAGTATTTAAAGGCCACAGACTGGGTATTAGGGGTGCTCACAGATGCTGGGTCATCACCCTGTGGGTACTCTTTTAACTCCCAGATTTTCCAGCTGACAAAGGTTCTTTAAGCACGAATATTCTCAGGGTAAAGCCCAAATCTAGAATACTGCCAGTACAATCTGGCCTCAAGGTAAAGATCAAATAAATGGCGTGACTACAAGGCCCCTTGTTAAGATTTCAGAAAGATTTATGGTGGTGTCTCTCAGACACCCTCAGCAAAACAAAGAAGCTTCTAACGATCTTTCAGGCATTGTACCAAAGCACCCCAACTTACAGCTCAAAGCAGAGAGACACCTGTCTCAAAGAGATTGTAGATGTGGCTTTGTATGATGGAGTGAACCCCCAAGTGATTCATAAAAAAAATGTATAAGGGTTTTAAGATGCTTTTACCAATATAAACACCACAAATTTGAACTAAAATGCACAGAAAGAGTACAAAACTTCTATGAACATAAAAAAGTCTAAGAACGCTATTCAGCTGAAAAATTCAATCATTTTCTAAGAAAAAAGAAGGACATCTCAGAGAGCATGCTCCAGAGCCCAGACAACTCAGCCAAATGCTGAGAACCAACCTCATGGAGCAGACTGCATCCTCATCATGGGACGTCCCGCGCTCCCCAGGAGAGTGGGGACCCTGGACGTCCGCCCGAACGGAGTCCAGAACTGCGTATGGACCTCGACGACTACACACCTTCCATCTCCCTTCTTAACTAGCAACGTCTATGGCAGTTATTCTGCCCCTGTCTCATTATTCTACGGTGGGTGTCGGGGGCAGAGAGAAGGTAGCTTTTCCTCCAGACCGTACTTGAACAGATGTACTTGAGAAGCTTCATCCACATTTGAGCTTGATGCAGATCATGAGATGCTGAAGTTAAGCCTGCTGCCATAACTGGAAGAGATTTTTGGTGACCTTGTAGTTTTCACATGGGAAGGATGTGAGTTGCCGTGGACAGAGGAAAAGTGAGACAGTCTCCAGAAATGGCCCCATCGGTTCTCCCTCTCCTGTTCACATGAGCTATTCCATACACTAAGTGGTGACATCTGAGCTGGGCTCGTCACTTGCTTTGAACAAAAATCTGCATCAGACATTATGTTCTAGGACTTCTGGGTCCAAAATTCTAAGAGCACTTGCAGCTCCCTCATCTTCCCTCTTAGGAACCAGGAGCCATACACTAAAACCCAACTACCCCGAGACCATCATTCTGCAGGAAGCCAGGGTTAATAACTTGGAGAGGACCCATAAAACAAGAGAAAGAAGACCAGTCAGTCCCCAGACAAACTACACTGGTGAAAGTACTACAATTTGGGGCACTAAATGGACAAGTAAAGAAGCCCCATTAGACATTCAAGGCCCAGCACGTCCACATGGAACAGAAACAGAGCCTAAGGCAGATAGCTTCATCTCCCTCATTCTTTATACTCTGCGCCTCTGATTTTCTTTCAGTCAGTTTCTAAAACAATGTCACGTTCTCCCACCTCGGAACACATTCCCATTTGTCAGGAACACTTGCTTCCTCTCCCCTCCCTTTGCCTAACTCTTCATTACATATTATTTCTTCCGGGAAAATTTCTGTGACCCCACCCCTCCCCTCCAGCAGGTGCTTCCCCATAGGTGCTCGTATCATTCTGTACCATGACTGTGTATTTACATGTGTGCACGTCCCACTGGACGAGAAGTTCTCCAAAAGCAGGAACTAGGCACGTCCTGCGAACTGCTACATCACAGCATATAACAGAACCTGTACGTAGTGGGCACATAAGAAGCATGTGTTTATAGATCAATAAGTGACTGAATAAATAATTCACTCTGAATAGTTCTATTTCTTCGTTTAGAAAATATGTATCATAGACCAACTGTGCGCACAGCAAAATGCTGGACACTCTTGGAACAAAAATGCAGACCTATCATGTATAAGATGCAACTCCCAGGCTCAAGGAACTGACACCTAGCTGGTAAGACTAGAGAAACACGTCGGGGAAACTAAACAGCATTCAAACCTTCAGTAAAAATAAGGTGGTCATATAGAAAAGGAAATGATTTCAATCAGAAATGATAAGAGCAACTATTTTAACATTACCCGTGGGCCGAGAGGACAAAGGACACAAAATCCAAGAGTGAGCCTTCATGTCTGGTAGTTAGGAGGTGCACAACAAACCTCGAGAGAGGAACTTCCGAAGTTGGTGACAACAGAAGCCAGATTGCAGGGCATGTGGAGGGAGATGGAAGAGAGGGAGCCCGGTCCGTGGGTGCAGCCCACATATTCGAGGGGTCTGGCAAGGAGAGAACGCAGGACCACTGTTTTGGAGGCAACAGATCAAGCCGGCTTAAAGGCAGATGGGGAGGACCTCAGACAGGAGGAGAGACTGAAGAAGCCGAGGACGAGGCAGAACCCCTGATGGCATGTCCTTCTGAAAGCAGAGATGGGGGCCCGCACTGCACAACTACCTGCCGGGGCCAGGAAGGAGCCTAGGAAAGGGGGACTCCGCCTCCTCCAAAATAGAAGAATGCAGGCAGAGACGTTGAGGGATCGTGTAAAGAAGAAAACACCGCCACATGGCTTCCATAGTCTCAGAAAAACGAAAAGCAAGACCATTTGGTGAGTGGGCAAGAGGACTAATGTGGGACACTTAGAGAGAGCTGAGGAGATTTAGAAGAATTAATATGCGTAAGTGTGCTCCACCTGGAACATCGTCCTTGTGTTCAGCAGAACAGGGCAGATACATGAGGAACGCCTGACGTAAAACCTTCCACTGTGGTGGGGCTGGCTGGTTTCTCTAAGACAGGCCAATGAAGAACACTTACAGGGAAGGCAAAGGCATATTCGAGTGCACGCTATGGTACAGTAGTCGAGAAGGAAGGAGAATGGAGCCCAGGGAGTGTTGCACCAGGTCCCGAGGTACATGAGAGAAATCCTCAGTGCGGGATCACAAAGGTAAAGACCAAGCTGAGTGGTGAAGGCTGGAACAGGAGCTCAGAAGCGATCACAGAAACGAACCTGGGCATCAGAGTCCTGGCTAGTGCTGTCCAGTGAACTCTGCTATGTTACAGTATCCAAGGCTCTTTGGCCATCTTCTTATCAAGTTGTTCACAATCGCAGCCACTTTCTCCCGAGAGCATTTAAAGGTGTGCCTGGCCTTTGGCATCAACAAACAAGCAGGTGGCACGAGAGAAATATGTCACAGCCAACAAGGCTCAAGTTCAATGGCAGAGCTCCAGCACGAAAGAAGTTTCCAGTCCTAAAAGAACTAAAGCGCTAAGATATAACCAAAGCAGGACTGGCACAAAGAAAACGAGTCAAAAGCTTTACACTGGAATTAAGATTCAATCTGAAGATTTACTCCTTGAGGAAAAGGTAGAATAGTTCATTTATTAGAATTTTGGACAGAGAACTGGGACTTAAGAATTGACAAATCCTGGGCTTCTCTTTTAACTGGTCACAGAGGTCATATTGCATTAATTGCTTCTCCCACCACCAACATGCTTTCTGGAAACTCCAAAAGAACTGAACCAGCAGTAACAATGTATGGCCTCAGGCCATGGGACAGATGGATTTGGGTGCAGGGTCCCAGGAGCTCTGGTTGGCCAGAGAGAAGCAACATAATTCTCCTGAACCAGGCTTAGAACCTCAAAGCCGGGGGAGTAAAAATAATCATGACGACAGCACGCAGAGGTAAAGACAAATGGCCAGAAGCAGGTTGACACTCAGGCATTCTTGAAAAGAGACGCGTGGGCTATGACAATGACTATGTGTGATTATATATATATATATATATATATATGGTCTGGAAAAATAATTGAAAGACTGGAAGGAAGCAGAAAGGGAGGAAAATGCATTTTCATGTCAAGGAACCTGAACACCGCAGCAGGCTTGGAAAGGTGTCTCAGGGAAGCCTGCTGGAGGAGACATGCTGGCCGAGAGCCAAGACAAGATGCCGTAAACAGATGAGCTCATTGCGACTGTCCACCACACATTCCCCGCCCCCACTTTTTAAGGCCTGTGAAGACCTCCACAGGGAAGCACGGTATGGGAACCAAAAGGACGCAAAGCTCAAGGAAGCGGCTTCCGTGAAGTCGCACGGTGCATCCGTGGACCGGGGCTGTATTCCGGCAGACTTTCCCATCTTGGGAATCGGGAATGGTAAATTACGCAGTTTGGGAGTGGTGCCCAGAGTTACCGACGGACATGGGCAGTGAACAAACGTAATTTTTTTTTTTCTATCAAGCATCCACCCTCTTTCCTCTTGAAGACACATCCTTCCACCTGTGTGCCCGTGGTCTTTAGCATCGGCTGGCCGCAGTGCCTTCCACTACCATTTCCACTTCGGAAGCTGAAAACAGCCAGAAACTGGTTCCTCCCGTACTCTGCCATCGTAAGAGTGGGCACTGGGCCCTATGCTCAGCCTGCTGGACTTCAGGACTTTGAATGCTGAACACAAACGACAAGGAGGTGAGAACTGGTAGAAGCTGCGCTGGGGGAAATAGGGTCCTTGGTTCCTCACAATTTTCTGGTCCTGATCTCACCAATTCTCTGAGCCTTTCACATCCTTCCAACGTGTGCCCTTTCTGCTTATAGTTATCGGAGACGGTTTCTATCGCTTGCAATGAAAACCCCCGACTGACACACACAATACGGCAGAGGGTCGGATAGATGAGAGCAAATCTGGTTGTCGACAAGTGCAGTATTAATATAACTGACCTTGAACTAGAGACGAGACTAGAAGTCAAGAACACAGAGAAAGATGCTACTGGTTGGGGAGTTAAGGGGTAAGAAAGTTGTGGGTGGATGCTGGAGAGAGGGGACCACCATAAGTTAATGGTGGTTTTGGAAAGGATGAGGTTATTATTGGTGGACACACAGAGCTTACTATCCAGAAAAAAAAAAAGGATAAATAAACAATCACCATAAAATGTGATACATATTATAGTTAAGAATATGAGCTTCATAGGGAGGTAGATAAGGGTAAAAGGGGTCAAATAAATGGTGACAGAAGAGGATTCGACTTTGGGTGGTGAACACACAATGTAATATACAGATGATGTATTACTGAATTGTACACTTGAAACATATATAATTTTTTTAACCAATGTCACCCAATAAATTTAATTAAAAAAAAAAAAGCTTTGGAGTAAAATTATCTGCATTCAAATCCCATCCCTTACAAGCTATATGAATTCTCTGCACATGTTTCTTTATTTGTAAAAAAAAAAAAAAAAAAAAAAAAAAAAAAAAAAAAAAAACACACCACACACACACAAGTCAAATAGTACAGAAAACCTGATATGTATTCATAACATGTTATTTCTTTTTATAGGGAATGCAGGGTGTTCTATGGAAGCACAAGGCCGTTCACCCAACCCAGTCTTGGAAGAGGGACAGAAGTTGTCGGTATTAAAGAAAATGATATTTAAACTAAGACATGAAAGAAAAGTCATAACAGTAGTAGTGACTACTGATATTTACTGGGTCCTCTCCCCATGCCAAGATCACACCTCCTTCACTCCTCACAGGGACCCTACGAGGCAGACAGGAATGAGATACTCGTTGGATGAATAAAAGAACCTGATACTCAGAATAATTAAGTGCCTAGACCAAAATCTCTGTGTTGACTGAGCAAGGAGGAAATGAAGATGGAAGAGAGGCAGATGGATCAGCATATTGAGACCATTCAAAATAAACTTCTGACCTGGAGTCACGTGAATTCCCTCACTGCCCAGACCCTGCCTGCACCCCCATAGCTCGGAGGCATTTTTCTGCCCATAAACATCCTTCATTTTATAACATAAGATGTTCAGAGGACACAATTCCTTAGATGAAATTTGGTTTTCCACCCCTCTTCAAGACCATGTATTTTTCTTAATCAAAGAGCAACTGTGCTTATTGATGATGATAAAATTAAATATTTTTCTTAATTAGATTCATATCAGAGCCTCTCTCAAAGAACCTGTTCATTTTTCTCCTGCTTCTGATGTACGGGAGAAAAAACATGCTAAATGCCCTCTTTTCCATTCAAAAAGAGGCCATATTAGTCCTGCACGCTAATC
Source organism: Eonycteris spelaea (assembly GCA_003508835.1). NCBI lineage: Eukaryota > Metazoa > Chordata > Mammalia > Chiroptera > Pteropodidae > Eonycteris > Eonycteris spelaea. The sequence continues at coordinate 1,173,830 of PUFA01000037.1, forward strand.
TAAGAAATGTGCTATCATCCTGGCCCATTTGAGTCCCCACTTCATTACTAAAATGCAGTGTCTGCTGAGGTGGGTGACGGGTCAGCCTTCAACATGTGCCGAGCAACACCGAGCAGCCCGTTAGTCCAGGAAGTGAGGGATGCTCTACCCCTTAAAAGCTGAAGGGGAAACTGTAAGTAAGCATAAAGTAATTACCCACTTGGAACCTGTCCAGGCCATGTTCAATGCAATTGAAAGCTTTTGTCCTTGACGCCAACCTTCCCCAGCTTAGGGAGGTCAGAGAACTTGGAATATTCTCAGTACTCCGTGCTGCTGAGCCTGATCTGCTTTGAAGATCTGTCTGAAATTCACCGAGGTCGCTGAGGGGAGGGATTACCGCCTTCCCAACTGAAAAACATCCTGTCTCCTCAGACTTAATATCATCTCAAATGCTCTTTGGTTCATGTTAAATACTGCTGCTTTCTCTCTCCCTGTGTGTCGTGGTACATAGGGCGCCTTCCACAGATATTATCCCATTTGAGCAGCAGGACGATCATGTGGGGAAACAGGGTGTGTATTCATATTCCCAAGTTACGGGCAAGGAAACTCGATGATAGAGAGGGTCACTCATTGAATGAGGATGGAATCATGGTCTTAGGAGTCTCGTTATCTGGGCAGTCAGTGTCCTTTCTTGTTTGGCCAGCGTCCCCTCTAAATGCCATGATTCCCAACTGTGATGATTAATTTTAAATGTCTACTTAGTGGACCAAGAGGCGCCCAGAGTAAACACTATTTCTGGAGAGGTTATTTCCCAATGAAATTAGCACTGAGTGGGTGGACTCAGTAAAGTGGACCGCCCCCTGAGTGTGGGTGGGGCATCGTCCAAGCCTTTGAGGGCCGAACAGAACAAGAAGGTGGAGGAAGGAGGAATTCCACCTTCCCACTTCCTGCTTGCCTTCCTGAGCTCAGACACTGGACTTCCTTGCTTCTGCACTGGGACTTAGGCCACCAGCTCCCCCACTTCTCAGGCTATTGAGCTCAGACTGGAATCACACGGCCAGCTTTCCTAGGTCCTTGACATGCAGACAGCAGACTGTGGGACTTCTAAGCCTCCAGAACCACAGGAGCCAATTCCTTGTAATAAATCTCTTCCTATATTTATATACACTATGGGTTCTGTTACTCTAGAGAAGCCTAACACATCAACCAACCCCTATTTAGGGTCATCTCAGTCCTCTTTTAATTACATCAAATGTCTTCAAGAAACAGACACCTCAAAAAATATTTTCAAGGTGAAAGGCACATCAAGTAATACTGGCAAAGATATACGTTTAGGTTTCCAGATCCTATGAAGATGATGACCCAACATCTGCTGTCTCCTTTCTCAAAGTCAGCCCCAGGGAATATGAAGAATCAGGAGGAAAAGATGAATCTTTGGAGCTAATAAAAAAATCATGTGAATCTCACGAGGTGTTCCAAACTGGTGGGTGCATTCTGAGATAAAAGACCGAGGTGGGACTGAGAAGGCAGAGAGGAGACAAGCTGCTCACTGTGGCTCTTGGCTCGCCCCTGCATTTCTGGAAGAAATTATCGCCAGCGTCTTCCCCGCAGAAGTCCTTTTGCACCACAGATCGCTGGCGCTGGCAGTAAAATCACGGCGATGTAGATGCATGTATGGTGAGGACATGCCGTGGTGAGGATGTGCTGAGCAGGCACTCTGGAAGGCTGCAGCGAGGACGTATGATGACATAATGGACATTAGGAAAAGGCACCTTTCCCTCCATATAAGCAGAGCCTCATATTAGGGTACACACCTTGGAAGTGAAGGTGGAAGACACTGTCTGCCCCCCGTTTCCATTAGTAGAGGCCGGCTGACAGGTATGGGCAATAGCCCTAGCCTTCCACATCCTGACCCCCACTTCCTCCTGCTCCAGACTCCCAGGCCTGGGGGAATTAAAGTATGTGAAAATGGACTCATTAGAGTCTTGCTTCTCCCCACGAACCCCTGACAAGGAGAGTTGCCCAGGGTAGAGGTAGCAGAAGGGGATGACTAAAGTGCTTGTGTGGTGCCTGTAGCATCATGCCCTGGGGCTCGACGCTGCCCTCTTTTTAAATAGGTCTAAATAGACAGAGACTAGAGCCTGATGTTGGGCCTTTTTCAACATTACCAGGCAGAGTAGCTGCTATCCCAGTACGGCATGAGCTTGCAAACCCAAACAACCAGAGTCCATCTAGCAGAGAAAGACAAAAATAGAACATCATACCCTATCTGAAGCAGAACTATTTGAACAAATGGAAGAATATAACATTAATATAACTATGTTGTAGATGTGAGAAGATACCAGTAAAGCAAAAATAAAAAAAAAAATCCTAAAAAGAATCAAGTGAAATATTAGATGTTATATATTTATTTGAAATGAGATTAAATAAAAGGATGGCATAAAGTCAAAGAAAGAATTAGTGAATTGGAAGATCAGAATGAGAAACTCTTCCTAAATGCAACAGGAAAGAACAGAGAGAAAATATAACCAGAGAAAAATTTAAAAGCTAAGAAATATGGAGGACAGAAGTAGAAGTACTGGTAACCAAATGATAGGATCCTAAAAAGAATGAGGAAGAGAAATGGAAAGAAGAAATATTTAAATAATGAAGATAAATATTCCAGGATTAATTAATAATAGAATCTTTTAGAATCAAAGGCTCTTAGAGGACCAAATAGGACAGAAAAGAAAAAAAAATCCACTCATATTCACATTATAATAAAATTAAAGAATAAAGCAAAGAAAAAATACTCAAAAGCTCCCAAAATGGAAGGGAAAACAAAGGCTCTCTGTGATGTAAAGAGCCAGGCGACACTAGAATTTTCAAGACACTCAAAGCAAGATGATAGTGGAATTTATATATAAAAATTTATATATACATAAGACATATATATGTATAAAACATTCAAGCATTGAAGAAAAAGTAATTTCAAACCTAGAAGGTTACTATCATTCAAATGCAAGGACATAATAAATAATAAAATAAATATTATGAACAAAATAAAAATATTTTCAACTATGTAAGACCCTGGGAGGTGACATGCAAAATCCCCACCAAAAACACTCTTGCAGGATATATGTAAATTAAAAAAAAAAAAAACAGAAATGCTGTAAGAGATAGACAAACTAAACATAGTTAAATATCTTGGCGATGCTTATTGTTCATTGTTCCAGCTGGTTCTTGAAACAGCTCAGCAAGAGAAGGAGACCTCTGGTAAACTATCAGGGAAAAATGGACATACGCAAATAAAGAAAATAACAGGAGGAAACAGCAAACAACTAGAAATATGACAGAGGTTTAAAAGATAACATTGTGAACAACTACGTATTAATAATTTTGAAATCCAGAAGAAATAGAAAATGTGAAGTACCAAAATTTGTGCATGAAGAAAAAGAGAACATGAATAAGAAAACAAGTATTTTTCAAGATTAAAATCCATGTTAAAATTAACCCTTAAAAAAACTGTATGATTCCTAAGTTCAGCTTGTTTTAGGGATGAATTCTGACAAAATTCCAAGGATTAGCTTTTTTCCTAAATTATACAAATTTTTCAAGAGAAGAGGAAAAGCAAAAACCACCCCGCTAATTTCATGAAGTGATAATAACCATTCTTTTCTTAAAAACCAACCAATAATTTAAGAAATTAATCGTGCTCACTTCGACAGCACATACACTTAAAAAAGAATTAAACATGTTAAATGTGGATGAAAATCTAAGTACAATTTTAGATAGATGATTAAACATAAATGCATCATAACATAGTAATTATGTGGGTTTAAAGATGTCTTCTTTGAAAGATTAATATGGAAGCATTTTTAATGAAATAATAAAATGTCTGTAATTTGCCTCAAATGGTCCAGTCTGGAGGATGTGAAGAAGGAAAATTAGATGAAACAAGGTGGGCTATGAAGTTGGGAATTACTGAAGGTAGGTGAGTATATAGGAGATGGTTATGCCATTCTCTGTACTTTTTATTTTTAATTTTACACAAGAAAGTGATTGTGTACAGGTTATTTCAGTATTGAAACAGTGGTTTCAAAAGTCAGAGAAATCTATAAATGTAATTCACATCAGTAATAAACTTAAGGATAAAAATATGATTCTCTCTCAATTGATGCAGAAACAGTATCTGAAGGTTCCTCGCCTTGCTGAACCTCAGTTTTAACTTCCATTTATGATGACTTTAAAAAAAATTCTTATCAAATCAGGACTCCAGCAACTTCTTTAATTCTGTAAAGATAATATCATAAGAACCTAGAGCAACGTTCTACTTAAGGGAGAATTTTAGGTGCTTTCTCCCTAGATTGGGAGCAAGAAAGCAAGCAATCATTAGCACTACTACTTTTAAAGATAGTACTGGAGGTCCTAGCCAGAACTATAAGGAAACTAAAAAAGAAATAAGAGAAATAATGTTTTCCAAGAAAGAGATAAAACTGTTATTATTTGCAAAGAGATGAAAAAGAGAACTCAGCAAATTTGGAGACTATAAGATCAATTTATAAAAATCAATAGGATTTTAGTATTATAAAGATGTCAGTTCTCTCTCCAAATTAATTGATAAATTCAATGCAATCTCATTCAAAATGCCAGTTGAGATTTTGAAGAACTCGATAAACTCATTTGAAATCTTCTATGGAAAATTAAAGATTCGCAAATATTTTAGTCGACTTTGAAAAAAGAAGTTTAGGGCACCGAAGCTAGGAGTTGTTCCAGCAGATATTAAAAACAGTAATAAAGCCGTAGTAATGAAAACAAGTTGATATTGGCACAGGGACAAAATATGAATAATGGAGCAGCACTGTTCCATTGAAAACAACGGCAGTTCAGAGAATTTAACGTACGCATGAAAACTTAACGTATAAGGTAGACAGCACCACAAATTAAAATGGAAAGAGTGGTTCTTTAATGAATAAGTTCAGGGAAACTAGCTCACTGTGTGGAGAGAACCAAGACTGGATCTCTACTTAGTGTCTTCACAAAGTTATGAGGTGAACTGGTTAAAGATTTAAACGTAAACAGCATTCTTTATGAAGTTAAGCAGAAAAAAAACCTGTAGGGGAATATCTATGTGGCCTAGGTGTGAAGAAGGACTTCTTAAACAAAATTTCCAAAGCACAAGTCATAAAGGCCAAAAAAGGAGTTTGCATCAAAGTTAAATATTTTTCTATTCAACAAAGGGCACCACAAGTTAATAAAGAGATAACAGATTAGAATATATATACAGTGCCTCAAATCAAAAACAAATTCCTTCTAGAATATACAAGGAATTCCTACAAGTCAATATCAAATATATATAAGAACATCAAGTCACAAATGGATAAAGGATAGGAGCATGCATTTCGCAGAAAGAAAAAACCTAAATGGCAACCAAGCACGTGAAGGCATGCTCAAACTGGCAATATTCAGAAGACTGAAAGCAGAGCAACAAGACGTCACGTCACACCCATTAAAGTGGGAGGCATCAGAAAGCTCGTTAGCATCGGTGTCAGAGGTGCGGGATCATAAGAGCCTTTGAGCACTGTGCAAGGAGACTCACTGAAGCGCGGCGTGGGATGGCGAGCGGCTGGAGGTGATCCCATGGACGGGCACACTGTGGTACGACACCCATTAAGGCGCCAAGGTCATTACAGAGAGTCTTGGCCTAGACGAATGTACTTCACAGCATAAGAAGCAACGATGTGCATGTACATATAGTAACATGGATGGATCTGAAAACACAGTGCCGATATGTGTTTAATATAATTTATGTAAATGAAAAATACATATATGCAAAACAATAATTTACATTGTAAGATAATACATCCAAACAAAAGGATGTACATTAGACAGTAGAATGGTTGCCTATGTAGCAGAGAAGCCAAAGGGGTAAAAGGAAATGAATAAATGAACAAAATATGGCCTTACCTGAGCCAATGATAATGTACCAGGAAGGAAGAGGTATGAATCCCTTAACATTCATCAAGATATTTCATAAATAAATAAACAAGAATTCCTAAGTACCTGTGTCAGATGAGATTCTTAAGAGAAATAAACAGTGCAGCGATCAGAAGCACACAAGGCAAAATCAGCTACTAGCGGCAAACAATCAAAGGTTGAAAATTCTTGCCTTGGCTAATGGTTCACACACTTGTTTGGTCTGTGGACCACCTTCTTCATCGAGACTAGAGATCCCGAGAAGCACCAACCCCACCGAGTCCTGTTTATTGTCATCTCTCTGCAATCTTTCTGAGAGCCTGGGACCATGACCATGGCCTTTTACAAAAGGCTGGTGAAGAGTGGAACACAAGCAAACGATGATTCATACCAGGAACATTATAAAGACCTGACACGGTCCCAAAACATTTCTCACCTTAACTCTAAATTACGAAATAAAGCTTTGGGTTCCTAAAATCTAAAAGGGAAGAGGTAAAAATCTTTAATTAACGATGAAAGTTGTGACACCAATGATTACTGCAATATCAAAAGAGCCTCACCCTGAGGCGGGGAGCCCGACTTTCACAGAGCTCTTGTCTCTCCTTCTCCTTCCTTCTCCTCTGCCCTGACACACTGAGGGAACCAGGCAGGAAGCAAAAATTGTATAAAAGCTTCCAAAGGACCTGTGCCTTGCCAGGGATTTAGAGCAGCTTGAAGAAGCATCATCTTCACCGCTATGATGGCTGAGGACCTGGCACTGCCTTTTCCTCCATCTGTCCCCTCCCTATAAAGGAAGCCTTTCTACCCCTGCTGTTCCTATGCTGGTTCTCTCTTAATTATGCTCTCTGTGACTCTGCTTCCCACAAGTCTAACCCATGCAGCCTGCGTCCAGGGCCCCTTATCCCCTGGCTTCCAATGGAGTTTGGCCAACCGGGAGCAGTGGCAGGAGATCAGAGGGAGGGAGTGATTCCTCCAGTTCCCCAGATGCTGTAGACTGGCTATGTTTCCAGAGATCTCGGCCACAGTCAAACGCCGCCCTGCAGAAGACCAGTTTGTCCCCGGATTCCAGGAACAACGTGGTCTCCCCTCTCCCTCCTTTAGACGGAGGTGTCTGGAGCCTCACTCCTGCTACATCCAGAGCACAGCACCCCTGCGTGTGGTTTCCTACACCCGTGCCTTTCAAAACAGTTCCTTTACTAAAAATCTAAAGCCACTCCGATGTAACTGGGCCATCTCTTTCCTACTGCGCCGTGACTGCTGCATCCAACCTGCTCCATATTTGGCAAATGGCTTAGAAGTAAGTTTACCTTCCTTGGAGGACTTTTTTGGTCCTCTGTAAATACTCAGAGTTCAAATTTTTGTTGAACTAAAAAAAAAATTTGATTGGAGGCTGCGAACCAAAGTTATAAACAATACAGGTTCAGGGCCCTGGTCTGGGATCATCCAAAATATGCCGAGAAGACCTTCTGAGGACTAACAAAAGCTTTCCTGAATTTGTTCTCAGAGGTACAATCACCCTCCCCCCGCCGGAACATTTTACCCGAGCCTACCCTCTGTGCATTTATAGATTTCATTATAATCATAACAGTTTTATGCTTCATTGTTAAGAGTTGAATAAAACTTTACCCATAAAAAGTAAATCATTGCAAATCCCTAGACAAATGGAATGGTCTTAGCATCGTAATATTAATTTACGTGGCGTGTACGGCATAACTTTCCTCTGCAGAGCATCTCAGATTAAAATGACTTACGGGGTGAAAGCAGAGTTGGGGCAGGCGAGAAGCCAGTCCAGAAGACGGATGTCCAATGGGTAACAAGCTAACGTGGGGATCGCTTCAGCACACTGCAGGGGTGCCAGACAACTCGGGTGAAACGCCACAGCGGTTAACCGCTGGAGCAGAGAGCCTCAGTTTTAGAAAGAGAATAAAGAGAAACAGGCTGCCCACAAGTGCTGCACAAGGGGAGTTTAGAAGGCACTGTACACTGAGTACGATTAGAGACACGCGGGAGATTCGTGGGGTTTCACTGTGCAACTCAGCCTTGTCCTTTACCTACACTGTGACTTAAAGGTGAGGTGCTGGCACTACCTTTTATTAGAGCCTCTTCTCAGTGCATACACAACTCAGAGACTCACAATTCATGGGGCAGATACACATGAGGGTCAGAGGTCAAGAGTACCTACCAACGATTCACCCTGCAAATGCGTCCTGCTATGTTCCTGGCGCCGTCTGAGCACTGAAAAATGAACAGTAAATAAAAGAGTTCCCACTCTCAAGAAGCTTTTATTCCAGTTACCCATGTTTCTGGGGTGGGGAAGATACAGACAGTAAATAATAAACAAACACAGGCACACCCAGAGATATTGTGGGTTTGGTTCCAGACCACTGCAATAAAGCAAACATCACAATAAAGCAATTCACACAAATTTTTTGGTTTCCCAGTGCATATTAAAGTTATGTTTACACTATACTGTAGTCTATTTAAAGTGTGCAATAGCATTATGTCAAAAAATGCACATAACATAATTTAAAAATATTTTATTGCTAAAACATGCTAACCATCATTTTTTAGCAATAAAATAAAGAGTCATAATCTTTTTGCTGGTGGAGGGTCTTGCCTTGATGTTGATGGCTGCTGATCAGGGTGGTGACTACTGAAGGCTGGGGTGGCTGGTGGCAACTTGAAGAGGCATCTTAAAATAAGACAACATTGCCACATTGATTGACTCTTCCTTCACAAACGATTTCTTGGTAGTAGAGCAGTATTTTATCCATAGGAGAACTTCTTTGAAAATTGAAATCAGTCCTCTTAAACACTGCCACTGCTTTATCAACTAAGTTTATGCAATATCCTAAAGCCTTTATTGTCATTTCAACAATCTTCACAGCATCTTCACCATTGAGAAGGTCCCATCTCAAAAGCCCACTATCTTTGCTCATGCTTAGAAGTGACTCTTCGTCCACGCAAGTTTCATCATGAGATGGCAGCAGTTCAATCACACGTTCAGGCTCCAATTCTAATTCTCGTTCTCTCGCTATTTCCAACACAGTTACTTCAGCCACTGAAATCTTGACCCCTCAAAGCCACCCATGACAGCTGGAATCAACGTCTTCCAATCTCTTGTTCATGTTGACATTTTGACCTCTTCCCATGAACCGCAAATGTTCTTAATGGCATCTGCAATGGTGAATCCTTTCTAGAAGGATTTGAATTTACTGTGGCCAGATCCATCAGAAGAATCACTACATATGGCAGTTATAGCCTTATAAAATGTATTTCTTAAATAATAAGACTTGAAAGTAGAGTCATCAGTAATAAGACTTTGCATTCACAACTGGGCTGACCGTTTGGCACGAAAGGCCTAGCTTTCAGCCTGTCTCAGGCTTTTGACATACCTTCCTCATTGAGCTGAATCATTTCTAACTTTTGATTTAAAGTGAGACATGCGACTCTTCCTTTCACTTAAACACTTAGAGGCCACTGCAGAATTATTAATTGGCATAATTTCAATACTGTTGGCTCTCAGGGAATAGGGAGACCCGAGAAGAGGAAGAGATATAGGGGAACGAATGGTGGGTGGAGCAGTCGAAACACAGACAACATCTGTCAATTAAGTAGGCCTTCTTATATGGGCGTGGTTCATGGTGCCCAAAACAATTATGATAGCAGCATCAAAGACCGCTGATCACAGGTCACCATAACAAATATAATAACAATAAGCTTGAAATATCGTGAGACTTACCAAAATGTGAGAGACACAAAGTGAGAAGATGCTATGGAAAAACGGTGCCGATAGACGTGCTTGACACAGTGTCCACAACCTTCAATTTGTAAAAAACGCAATATCTGTAAAACGCCATAAAGCAAAGCTCAATTAAACGAGGTATGCCTGTACTTGAAATATCAGGATGTATAAAGGGTTAAGGAGAAAAATGAGCCAACTGAGAGTAATGAAAATGCCATTTAAGAAAGTCTGGACAAGGAAGCCAGTGACAAGGAAAGATAGACAAATCAGATATGGTCCTCACTGCCAAAAAAAAAGTGTTCACATTTCTTAATACAGTAGTACACAGTGGCGGCTAATTAAACAATGTACATTGGGTGACCACAAGCAGACCAGACTTCAGCTTCTCCTAAAAGGTTTTCGCTGCTGCAGAAGGCATCCTGGCTCTTGGAATGTCCTGGAGAAAATGAAGCATTGCCAGCACCATCTCCCACGAGCTTGATTTTATATACTCTTTTGATCCTGAGATGCGATGACAGATAAAGTTCTATAGGAAGGGATCAAGAGGAAGGTGACAGGTACCAAGTGATTCCCAAAGACTATAAACCTGTCACAAGGAACATACGGATGATAAGAGCTGATATCTGCAAAACTCTAGCCTCCCAGGAAATCATGCGTCCCTTTTCAGATTGCCCTTAGAAGTAATTAAACATCGAGACGTCCCTTAGTGGTACAGGGAGGCTCTACTTGGCTTCATCTCATAGATGGTAAAGCTGAGGCCCTGAGAAACCACTCACTCTGTATGACTGACTAGTAGAGGCGAAACAGAGTTGGGGCAATTGGGTACATTATTAAAAAAGAAACACACACACAACACACACACACACACACACACACACACACCAGACTGCTGCAGGGGAAATGGGGGACTTCCTCCTGAACTGTGTAAAGTGATTGTGCATACCTAATAATTGCTTATAAGGCCTTAACACAGACGGTTAGATCATTAATGCCATGTGAGAGCACAGGCCATTCAAATGAACACACGTTTATAAGAACACAGAAATTACATACATACAGTGGCTGGGCCTGAGTAATGGAGATTAAAGGGAATGAATGAGTATATAAGACCAGTCTTAAAAACCTTGGTTTGGATTGATAATGTGTATAACGAATGCAACCCTTCGTACCCAAAGTAAAAATCAAAGATGCTATATCTGAGAGTCCAGCAGACCTGCCGTGATTGCTGACCCAGTGGCTTACTGGCAAACCCTGAACTTTTCTGAATCACAATGTCCTACTCTGAAAAACTGAGTAGTGATACAGACAACCCACATCGTTCATTTTCAAAATTATGGCACATGGGAAGGACTCAATGTAGATAATATCAGTCCTTGACAATATTCAGTTATCCTTTCCTTCCAAGGCACATAGAAGATTATAAAATTTAGCCACCTTGAAGTTTACAAACTCATATGAGAAGCAATTCAGGCTGAGGCAGCAAAAAGTCTTAGTGAGATTCTGCAGACTCTCCTTTTCCCTTTGGTAGAGTTTGGAGGCCATGGGTTGAGATGGCAGGGCCAAAGGACTGGAGCAGCCCAGATGGATGGATGATGTACGGATGGATGACGGATGATAGATGGATATATGGGTGGGTTGAGGGCTGGGTGGGTGGACAAACGGACGGGTAGGTAGGTGGGTGGATAGACGGGCAGACAGGTAGGTGGATGGGTGGATGGGTAGGTGGAAGGGTGGATGGGTGGACAGGGACAGCTTCCTGGCTATTTGCTGGGAACCACAGTGGATTTTTACTAGAACAAGAATATACTTTTGTTGTTAAGCCACTGAGATCCTGGGTTTCCTGTTACTGCAGTCTAGTTTAAGCTAACCTGGCTTAGACACATTATAATCATTAGTGTCCTTTCTCACATAGTCAGGAACAGAGCTGACCCCAGACCCTGCAGAACATGGAAGCTAGGAAAAATCAAACGTTGACCTACTCGCCTTTTGAACTTTTAATGTGAGGTTAGGAGCTGGGCATGAATTGCTGGAAAGGAGAAATAAGCCCTGATCCACCACTAAAACCAGAAAGCTCACTTCATATTCAGGAATCGCTGTAACTGTGACTGGCCTGCCTCTGGGAGGGAGCTTACCCGAACACGTGACACCCTCCCCTAGATCATCCAGCTCCAGGTGCATTTTACCCGAGGAGCCATTAAAGCCCAGAACAAATCCCCTTATGTGAAGACTTTACGGTAGCTCTTCCCCTGCCTCAGAGTAATAGGAGTTGTCTGTTATCTCTAGCTGGAAAATTAAAGTTTTACTTGGCCAAAGCCAAAAGGTAATACAATTCTCTAACCCTGTGGTTTCATCTGTTTATTACTTACTGTTTGGAAAGAAGACAATAAATAAAATATCGGCGCATGTAATATCCCCTTTTCCCTCCAGGGACTCATATGGGTTCCAAATTCCTGAACAGCTTCAGTGTGAAGCAGTGTTTTGCAAACGGTCCACCAGCTTCTTTATGCCTCTCTCATTAACCTTTTCAACCTTCTAATTCCTGCTTCCTGGGTCCGACTTCGGTGTAATAATGTTGGTGCAAACTACTACGTAGACTGAAGTGACGGAACAGGCATTTTCTCACACATGCTTAGTGTGTCAGCGCCCCGTGTCATTATAGGGCTACGAAACATCAAGACTGGGCCATGAAACAATGAGGGGCTCTATGGATGACAATATAAGTCACAGAAAAATGGATCTTGGTGGTTACACCTGGCAGCTGGTACCCCACCCCAATACCCCTGCTCTCCCTCCCTCCCAGCAGTCAAGACCTGTGCTCAGAAGAACCAAAAAGCAGGAGAACCAGAGTCTCACAACCTTGCCACCTCCTCATCTTAAGTTTCCAGATGCCATGGAAAGAGTAAATGGACCCTGAGGGCACTGGGAGGCCCCGTGGGGGACAAGTTCTTGTTGCTAGGAAGGGTAGCCTGTCACCTGCCATCTCCACCCCTCGTCACCTGGTGCTGTGGCTCGGGCTCACCGTCATTTCTATAATATGAGCTAGAGGGATACTGAGCTGTAGGCATTCTTATTCCTTAAAGATTCATAGAAAGTCATTAAGATTCCACGGGAAGGGCCACCCGTGTGGCTCTTTCCAACGCGGTCCACCCAGTCTCGACCTCCTGGGCCTCCTGCCTCCTCACGGTCTCCATCAAGACAGAAAGGGATTCCAGAACTGTAAGTCCATTACAGTCTGACAAAAACACCTTCAATAATGGATTAGCCCTCCTAGGTAATTTTAAGCCTTTTACCTTCAATTGTAGAATTAAGGATTTTATCTCCCCATGAAAGGAATTTCATGCACCAACTAAGCAACGTGCAGGGTAGAGGTGGGAGGGTGTCTCCGAGGGCATGAAAACCACACGAAGGCTGGGGGAGCCCAGAGTGACGCTGCTTCGGGAATGGGCGTGACAGAGGTCACAGGCCACGGCATGCGTCAGAGAGAACGGACTCTGTGAGTGTTCCGGGTCCTGCTCACACGGGGCGCTCAGGAGCACGTGTCTGGGCAGCTGCCGGAGCTCTTCTCCGCAGTGTGCAAACGGGGGTCTGGAATTACTGGTTCCTCGCACTACGGCCCCGGGCCTGGAGCCGGAGCATGAGCCCTCTCCCCAGCCCACCGCCCCCTCTGCTTGGTCTTCCTGATCCCTCCCTTCTCATCCCCAACCCTGGGACGACAGAGTCCTTCCACCCCTCCCTCTCCCCTCGCCTGAGACACCAAATGTCCCCAACGCTGCTGCCACTTTCTCCCTAGAAAGACTGTCCACTCCCTCAATGCAGAGCTCTCTGCCCGGAGGTTTTTAGCAAAAAACAAACAAACAAACAAAAAGCTGACATGTGGGAATGTGAGAGGAGAAAAGGAGCCGGAAACTCCCTATTTATTGCTCAACAAATACCAGCTCCAGAGGTCGTGGAGCCGCAGTGAGCACAGGGGGCGCTTCAGTCACGGGGGAGCAGGGCTCGAGGCAGCACAGGTGTGGACACCTGCTTCCAAGGCATTGACTGCGCTCCCTGCATGTGTGCGTCCCTGCTCGTGTGTGTGTGTGTGTGTGTGTGTGTGTGTGTGTGTGAACATCATGAGGGTGTGAGGGAAAACTGACATCTTTGACAATAATTATAATTACCAGGAAACTTTGAAAGTGAGAAAAAGAACTGAAACTTTGGCTCGCTAAAAGTAATACTAATTACTGTACAGTGCAGCCTTTATGTAAATCAAGCTAATTATCATGCATCACAATAATAACATGTCTATCACTATAACGTGTCAGATTAACTTTCTTGTAAATTTTCCATAACAATTCTGAGCTTTCTTCATGTGCAAGAGTTGTGCAAGTAAAAAGAGTATAAATTAACAGGACTACATTGCTTTTCAAGTCCTGTGCCTATATTTCTACGTGGTTGTTTATCTTTGTCTTTAGTGATTTTTAAACAGTCTTTATACATCGAAGAGAGAATCCTTTTATCTATTATTACATGTGCTGCAAATATTTTTTCCAGTTTGTAATTTGTCTTTTAATTTTGATGGCGTATCAGACTACACAGGAGAAATCAGCCTGATTAAGTCCTTTATAATCATCCTTCATTTGCTCCCTTTCCATGCACCATACTCTCCTGCTCTCACAATATTTAAAAAAATATAGAAAAAGTATCCATTACATCCATCAGCTGAAGCCTGAAACGCCTTTGAACAGGAACTAATCTTTCATTCCACAATTGCAGATAAACGGTTTACAGATGCAAGGAGCTTTAGAGATAATGCATCCGTGTGTTCCAGGTGAACGTGGGTGATGTTAAGAGTCTTGCCCACGTTCCCTTTAGAAAGCAGGAGAGAAGTCGGTGCCAGAATGTGTGAGGTTGTGAGGCCACCACGAGGAGTTCCCGCGACCAAGACTGACCGCCTCCTAGAACCTTCCCTGACCCTCCAGGTCTGAGTTAGGTGTCTCTTGCCTGCACTCCCACAGTGTCCATGTCCCCCCCTGTCATAATCTCGTTGCGACACCACTGCTCACTTCTTGGTCTTGCCCTTTCTACTCTAAGATGCTTGAAGGGCAGGGATCGCATCTAACTAGTTCACCATCGTATCTAGGGCACTATACCTCGTAGGTTTTTAATAAGCATTCACTGGATGAATGAGTAAAGGAATCGATAAATCAATAAACCAATATAATTATTTTCCTCGGGGCTTACGTGCCTGGATCATTATTTCTGTTGTAGAAAGGCAGGAAGGGACGGGACTTAAAGGAGCGGAGACAAGCTGGGAAGATGAGTGCTCTGAAGTTGACCCAAAAGGCCTCCCAAATAAATACCCCATCAGAACTGGACACAACAACCAGGCCCTCCCTCAGAAATCAGATTCCATTACACCGAGGTGAATGAGGGGAAGGGAGGGGAAGGCCCCCCCCCCAGCCCAGCTTCCCTAGCCCGCTGAGATCCTCCGGGGCCTCGGGGCTCAACCCTGAGCAAGGGACAACTGAGCTTTCCCGAGCTGCCGGGAAGACAAGACCGCTCACTTAGGGGGACCTCGTCCAGGCCAGAGCCGCGGTAATCTGGCTTGAACCTCCTGACCTTCTGGGAAATTCGCTGAGCCGTCAGTCCTCCATTAGCGGACCTCAGCGCCACTTCTGTTCTCTGGACCGGTGACCCTGCGCAGTGGATCTCAGAGTCCTGTCTAGACTGTGCAGGCTGTCCCCACCCCCCTCCCCCACGCCCGGGGCTGGCCTCTTTTCTGGACTTCCTGGTAAGTCTAGCGGGACTAACCCTGCGCTCCACGGGTCCTGGCGCCTTGTGCGGGCATGCGGCGCCCCACGCCCACGCCCCGTAAATACACTCAGCCCTGGCCAAAGACCGTTGCCGGCCCTGAACTCGGGCCGTCCCGCTCCGACGGCGACACCTGCGCGCCTTCGGGTGACGCTGAGCTCCCCCACCGCACGCCCGGGTCCTCGACCCCGTGGGCGCCCTCCCAGCTCTGCTCGCCTGGCGCATCGTTGTCCCGAGCCGCAGAGGGGACATGAGGACAACAACCACATGTGCCACAGAAAAGCAAATCAGACTTGTTTGGGAAGCGCACGGGCCAGCAGCGGAGCGCACAGGTTCCCGTGCTCAGGCCGTCCGGGGCCAGGCCTCTGGCGGGGTTCCCGCTGGGCGCCCCGCGGAAGGCCTCCAGTAAAAACACCTACCCCATAATGTCTAAAATGTTACTGGAGTATCTCGTTGGCTGCATGACTGTGAAGTTCAGGACTGAAGAGATCAGCTGCTGATATCACCTTGTCCTTCCGAAGATCTAACTTAGCTGATCCCGCTTCCTGCTAAGCTACCGTAAGAGGGAGGAAAGGAGCCTCCGCCCCTCGCGTCTGTCTCCCCTCAGGCCTCGTTTTCATCCCTGCCTCACAGTCAACCGGAATCTCCAACCCAAGGCCCCGGTCCTGCCACACAATCCTCTGCTCAGCTCTGCAGAGATATCCAGAGCCTGCCTCCTCCCTGGCCCCCAGCAAGATAAAAGCTTACAAATGCACAGAGCCTCAGAGGGAACAGAGGTCCAGGCAAGTGTGCATGATAAAAGAGCCTTGCCTATGCTTAGGGGAGGCGGGGTTCATTTTCAAAGCAGCAGAGAATTTCAGTGCCAGAGGCCTGAGGGCGGATGGCCACCAAGAGGACCCCCTGAGCTACTGTGGATTTCCCAGTGTTTCCCACTGCAAGGATCCTGCCCCGGCCTCGGGGTCACTTGCACAACCTCTGCCTCACCTATCAAAATTTCCCACGACGCACACACACATTCTCCTAGGACCCTGCTCTCTAATGGAATTGTAGAGCCACGTAGCTTTACATACATTTTATATATATATATTCTCATTCTCACCATAAAATGGGAACATAACGTTCTCTACTCTAGTGTAGGAAAGTCAGAGGAAGCTCGCTTCCTGGACGAGGTGGGTTTTATGGCCTTTGGATCCCCACCCTTATCCACAGGTCCAGTTTCTTCTCTACAGCACTCTGTCCTCTGCATCTTTCTAACATCGCTTTACTCTTCATCAGGTGTTTGATCTTAAATCTCTTTGCACCTTTGTTTTCTCTCCAGTAAAATGGGATTATCCTATACCCTTTTCAAAGGATTGGCCAGGGCATTAATGAAAGACTCATATGAATCACTTAGCATGGTACTTGGCACTCAACAATGTTAGCTCTTATTATTTACTCATGCCTTTACATCTCTTAGTTATTCTTTAAGAAAATCATTCGAAAACAATCCCTCCATTAAGTGGCACTGAAGGGCAATGTGTTTTGCCTTTCTCAGGTAATATGACTGCATTTCGCCTGAAAAGATGTGTCATCAAATGAATGGTTGTACCTGAAGAACCCCAAGCTTCCTGGCAAATGAAGAAGGGAAGTGTTTTAGGGTAAGTGGGACTCAAAGATCCCTGATAACAAGTGATAACAACTGTCCTAACATGTGGATAAAGACCTTGGCTTGCCGTCCGCATCCGTTAAAGCCCCGTTAAAGCCTGGAAACTGACAACCAGGACTTATTTTCATAGCTCTGTTAGAAAGGGAGGTTGTAATAGATCATTTTATTTCCCTGTTCATATCACATAGTCCATTCTTTTTAATTTTCCTTAAAAGAGTTAAAATGTAACCTGAATGACTTAAGTGAAATACCTAAACACATGGGCTATCTAAAAACTATAAAATTTTTATTTTTCATACTTTTATATTTTTTCTATGCCCAAATCAATTCCACTATTCTGCTAAACACTGACATTAGTTTTGGCAGACCTTTTTACAGAGGTGTTTTTAGTTTTCCCAAAGGCTGCTTTTTCATTTATTTCCTATTTATTTAAATTCTACACCAACACCAAAAACCCTCCTAAGGCCAGCCCCATCCTGAACTGCCTTCCGGTTTTGATTAGCAGGGCTATTTCCTAATGGAAAGCCAACGTCCTAACACTCTTCCTTCCCTGCATCTTATCAAGCACTCCCTTGGCGAAGTCCTCTTTGCCTGTTAATTGTCCGAGTTTATTTTCTTCATGTCTCTTATTAAAGCAGAGGTGGCAGACAGGGCACGGGGGAAGATCGCTACACCTCAGCAACCTTCAAAGTCATCTTTAATCTTATAATCATCTTCGCCCACCAGCCAGCCTCTCTTCTCCCCTGCCTCCATTTTTCTCCGTCATTCAGAAAATCCTCTCTCATTCTCATTTGCTCACATTAATTCGCCCTGCTCTTTGGCTGCCCTAACTTGGGTCGCATATTCTCATTTGATTCCCTCCTGTCCTTTTCCCTTCCAAGTCAGATTTTTCTTTGCTCGTGGGGTTTTTAAGCCACTTTTGTAAATCCACTTTGCAAAGAGCAAGCAATCTTCAGTCTTCTTTTCCAGAGCAATTGTAATCCACTATGCTTTAATTATAGTGTCTATTCAGATAGTCGAAATTCCATCCAGTTATAGATTTTAATACTTCTTCCCGCTGCACCATATTTATTAGATTGATTAATTCCCCAAATGTGCTTTTTTGAAGTTTAATACGCTGGGTCTTTGAAGCCACTACTTACTTAAAGAATTCAAGAAGATCATGATTACTGCCTTGGATTTCACTTTATAATTCAGCGGTTGCTATTCCCAGCAGCTCTGGTGCTGTTCCACTCGTAGCATGAGCTGTCAGCATCTCACTTACACCACTGCTCTCCCCCATGTGGGGGCACACTGTGATGAATATGGTTTTGCCTATAACCCATGGAGATCTGCACCCGGGACGTTCACGGAAAGAGAAACAAATTAAATAAGAATTGGTTTTTTTTATTATTGTTCATGCCAATCTTGTATGATTGGTAATAAGTTGAAGCAACTCACACTGTTTATTTGGACCTTCATTTCCAGGTAAGTAAAATGAGGTAGGAAGGCTGGGTGGTTTTTAAGACATCATCTAGCTCTTGTAAATATCATGCTTCTACAAGTCTAATTTATTCTCCAAAATTATGGAGTTGTATTTCTGCCACATTAACCTGAGCTATGGAACACTTTGTTTAAAAATAAATATTGCATTTTAGATAAGTTGAGTAGTTAAACCCATCTTATCTTTTTTTAACAGCTTCATTAAGGTAAAACTGACATACAATAATATGCACATATTTAAAGTGTACAACATGATAAGCTTTGTCACATGCATTAAGCCATCACCACAATCAAGATAACAATCATCATCACCTTACTTTGGGATTACCCGAGTATCCCTTATGAGTCCATGTTATCCACTTCGTTGGGTAGTTAGCTAGAATTCTTTGTAGTGTTATTTCAGTGGTGGCTCCAAGGTTTGTAAAACACATATCTTTAATTTATGACAATCTACCTTCAAGTGAAAATATACCATTTCACATATTGCACAAGAACCTAGCACCATAAAATGTTATTTCTTCTCTCCTAGCCTTTGTGATATTGTTGTCATACCATTTGCTTCTGTATATTTTATAAACTCCAATATACATTATTATTTCTGCCATTTTTTTCAAAAAGTTAAAATAATTGTTTGAAGCCTTATATGTACTCACATAGTTACCATGCCGACATTCTTCGATCTTTTGTGTAGATCCGTATTTCATTGTATTGTGTTCTTTCTACCTGAAGAATTTCCTTTCTTGTGGGGAGAATATGGTGGTACCAAGTATTTTCAGTTTTTGTACATCTGAAAAACCCTTTTTTAACCTTAGCTTTTGAAACATTTTCACTGGGTATAAAATTCTAAGTTAACAGTTGTTTTCCATCGGTACTTTAAATGTTGTTTCACTCTTCTCTTGCATTGTTTCTGATGAGAAATACTGTCATCCTTAACTTTGTTCCTCTTACATAACGTATCTTTATTCTCTGGCTGCTTTTGGGACATTTCTCTTGATCACCAGGTATTACACAATTTGATTATGATATGTGCTTTGATGACATTTTCTTCATGTTTCTTGGGAATTTGTTGTGTCTTGGAATTGTTCATCTATAGTTTTCAACAAAGTTGGACAATGTTTGACCATTATGCCTTCAATTCTTTTTGGTGCTCTGCTCTCCTCTCTTTGAGGACTCCAATTACATGCCTCTTAGGCCACTGGACATATACCACAGTTAGATGCTCTGGTCATTATTATTCCCAGTCATTTATCTCTGTGTTTCATTTTCAATAGTTTCTACTCTGTTTTCATGTTCAAAAGCTTTTCCTCTGCATTTGTTGAATCTGCCATTAATCTTATCTCACATGTTCTTTATCTCAGAAATTGAAGTTTTTAACTCTAGAAGTTTGTTGTTGTTGTTGTTGTTGTTGTTTTTTGCATTTTCTATAATACAATCCTTAAAATGCCCCGTCTTTTCTTAGAGTCTTGAGCATATGGAACATCTTTGTCTAGTAACTTTGTCATCTATGCCATTTCTGGGCTGGTTTTGATGGATCTGTCTCCTGAATATAGATTATATATTTTCTTTCTTTCTTTCTTTTTTTTTTTTTGCATGCCTGATAATTTTTTATTGGATATCATTCATTGTGAATTTTATCTTAACAAGTGCTAGATATTTCTGTACTTCTGTGAACATTCTTGAACTTTGTTCTGCTTCATCATTAATTTACTTAGAAATAGTTTGATCCTTTCTGGCCATTCTTTTAAGTTTTAGGCAGGACCAGAGTGGTGCTTAGTCTCAGACTAATTTCAACATACTACTAAGGCAGTACTCTTCTGACAACTCACCTGATGTCCCATGAATTAAGAGAGTTTCCACTCTGGTGGGAATAGAATGCATTCCCAATATTGCGTGAGCTTTGGAGATGATTCCTTCTAAACATGTCAAGTTATCCCTTTCCCCAGCCTTGGGCAGTTTCCTTATGCGCATGTGCTGATCAGTACTCATCTGAAGACTCAAGGTGGACTCTGCAGATCTCTGAAGCTCTCCACGCAGCCTTCCTCAGAGCACCCTGCCCTGCACAATCTAGCCACATTGGCCTCCTCAGACGCCCAGCTCTGTCTGCTCAAATCAGGGAGACCACCAAGATTTCCCTGCATTCCCCTCTCCCTGTGCCATAGCCTGGAAAATCTCAGCAGTCTGCTAGAATAACCACAGGACTCCTATCGTTTGTTTTCTATCTCTCAGGGGTCAGTGTCCTTTTACTTTGATGTCTAACATCTTTCAAATCCTTGTTTCATACAAGTTGTCCATGAGAGTGGATAAATCCAGCCTCTGCTACTCACGTTGACCAGAAGGGTAAGTCATCCACCTGAACTGGAACTGCTATAATATAAAACTCTCATTTGATGAACATCCCTGTAAGCACTTAATGCCTATCTGTCATGGACCACCCATTTGCCTGTCAATGCTACAACTTCAAGTGATTCTCAACAATCTTCCTTAGCTCTGCACCTAAATGTATATACACACTTTGTTTCTTTTGTACATTTATTGTTTTCTTTTTTCTTCAGTGAAGAGCTTCCTTTAAACATCATTAATGCCTATTGTTTTCTTTTTCCATCTTGGTTTCTGCTATTTATAAATTACAAAGTTACAGAAGACAAAGGCAAGGCAAGCTCGTCAGTGTTGACGAAGTGTCAGTTTCAAGAACCCAGAAACAACGTTTAAGTCACAGTAAAGGCCTCATTCTGCATCCATTTTACATGTTTCCTATTTACCCGTTTGGTGATGACCTCAAGGATCTTTGCGAAACTGGTTCTTCTTTCTTTAGCTCCTTCCGTTCCTTATATGTCTTTCTATTCCATCTAATATTTCATGGTTGAATTTAAAACACACACATACACACATCGCTACCTAACCCTCGGCTCATGCCAAAGCGCTATTTCGCAACACATTTTCTGATACACTATAACTTAAAAAAAAAAAAGAAAAAAAACCCCGTAATGCTACAAAAATAATAATGATACCAGAACTGAGGTCCTGGGAGAACCCATTCAATCGAAAGCCTGTTAAAAGACAGTAAAACGGCCTGTGCCCTAAGGGAAAAAAGTGCTGTAAAACCCCTAATTTCTGTTGCCACAGTTAGACCATCCACAGTGCACAATAGAGCAAAAGGCATTTCCTTTCATCTAGTTCCTGTGACTTCTCCACGTCCCCTTGACTTTACATCGGGAGACAGAGGAAAAGCTCTCTGTCCCAGCCCCTGTCTTCCAGGGCGCCCGTCCTCCGCGCTGACGCACCGCGGTTTTCTGTTCTCCCAGCGGCAGAGCAGCCTTCAGACTCGCGGACGAGGCCCCTGCTGGCAGCCTGTCAGTAGCCCAAGGGCCCTCGCCATCGAGGAACGAGGGGACCCCGCTGCCGCTCATTCTGAGGCCCGACACATGCCCCCGTGCATTGTGAGGACAATCAGGATCCGCCAGACCCTTTCTGAGCTCAGTTGCCCAGAGACATAGAAGGGCCACCTGGTCCACGAAGGGCCCATTTGTCCCAGACCCTCCCCTGCTCAGAATGACCAGAGAAGCAAATGAACAAACGTTGGCCCTCATTTTCTCAAAGCTGTCTTCTGCCTGCAAGGTTGGGCCTGCGTAACGAACACAGTCAGCCTTATGAGGCGGGACTTCCAGGCAATGCTTTCAAGGTGAGTGACCAATGTAGTCCACTTCCTATCTCTGGAAAAGGGTACAGGGTGTGGGAGAGACACCATGACCTTCTAGAATGTAACAATCTTATTTGGTTCTTCTTTAACTTAATAAATTTCCTCTATTTGGAAAAAAATAAATAAACAGCTTATCTTGGAGTAACTCTTTACATTCACTTATTTAACAAAAGCATCGGGCCCCTGTTCTGTACCAGGCCTAGTGCTAGGATGCGGACATGTGGCAGTGAGCATGACAGACGAGGCCCCAGGCTTCTCGGGGCTCTGGAAGAATTCAGATGAGTCCAAAAGCCCTTGCGACAGTGGTAAAGGACTTCATGACAGGAGAAGCAATGGATGTATAAACACATGTAAGAGGGGCACTCAGTCCAGGCCTTGCAAGTTCATGGAAAACATCCCTGTGGAAGTCACTCCTGAGCGGAAAGCTGCAGGACAAGAGGAATCAGGCTGCAGGATGGGGGGGGATCAGGTTGCAGGGGGGGCGGAGAGGAGGAGTTGGGAGCAGAGAGTGCCCCACGCAGACTGACCACCAGGAAATGGGAATGGACTATGAGTGGCTTCTCAAGATTGGAGTCCAGGGCGGGCTTTTCCTCTCATTCGCCTGGCTAAGGTGCCTGTGCGAGATCGAATGGGCTTCCAGGTGCCCATGCCCATCCTTGCCGGTGAGGGGGTGAGGGCAGAGGTAGACTGTGCACACGGGAGAAGCTGAGGCAGAGATGAAAAGGGGGTTTTCTTCAAAGATTCAAAGGAAGTTCATGGTTAGGTTCCCAATTTCTGGTCCAAAGCACCAAGCTTCTGACCTGGCATCCTTTATAAGGGAATCTCTGATTTTACATCAAATGCCAGGTAAGGCTTTGGAGCAGGTCCAGAGGCCCTGAGCTACAGACATCTTTTAAATAAGTCAAATAGACCAATAAATCATGCGGAAGTACGGAAGCTGCTGAGGTCAGCTTGTTGCCTTCAGGCTTGGTGCGCGCCAACTACTCCGCTTGCTTAGGAAGATGGGGACAGCTGAAGGCTGATCCCACAAGCCTCGGGGCTGCAGTCTGCCCGCCTGCCACTTCCCTCTGTTCCCTGCTCCTTCCTCCTAAGGACATAGAACAGTTCCTTTGAGCACTTCCTCCTGTTATCAGTGCGATCTCATCGGCTTTCTTGACAACCTGAAAATGTGCCGTGCCTCCCTCAAGCCTCGGTCCTGGCTGAGGGGTTGCAAACAGACCCTCTAAGAAACAGTGACCACCCTGTGTCCCCTAAGCCTACAAATGCTCAATAACGGGGCTGTGATTTTGCTAGGGAACTCTGGAACGTCAGGCTGAGAATTGATGCTTTTTCCCATAGAGCTGGAAATGTAAATAGAGAAAGAAAAATCACTATGTCTGTGAAAGACTCATACCCCGCAGGACTTAGGTATGAATGGACGTTAAGTATGTAATCTCGTCTCTAACTCTGGAGGCAGAGGCCCAGAGTGGGCCTGACTTACTCCACAGGCAAAACTCTGCAAGGTCATCCCACGTTAATTTCTCTCCCATGAATTGTTCTGCCTCAATATCGAAACGCAGCATCTTTTCTCCCACTTAGGAATACGGACTCATTCCTACCCCAACCACAACATCCTTTGGCTCCTCCCTCTCCCCGAAGAATCTTTCTTTCTCAGTTTTAAAAGTCAGTGGTTTTATGTTAGCCCATTTTTATTAAACAAATAATAACCATGGTAACGCCAACAGCTAACATCTACTGGCTGCCTATTGTGTACCAGACCTAGTGGATGCTTTGGGAGACTTATGGATGTCAGTCGGCTCCTGGAATCTTCACAAACCCTATGAGGCAAGTTTTATCATTCCTATTTCATAGAGAAAAAACTGAGGCTCAGAGAAAACAGCTTGCCTGAGTTACATCGTGTAACTGGCAAAGCTGGGATTCAAACCTAGGTCTCTGAATTCGAAGTCCATGCTCATCTACTACATAACAGAAAAAGAATTCTAATACATATTTAGTCTCAAACCCAAGGAAGTCCTGATATCCCTTTAAACGTCAATGATCCTGGCTTAACTTCGATTCCCCCAGGATTACATGAGAAGGTGTGTACTTCAAGGCAAAGGAGGCCATTTCCTAAAGTGCAGAGAAGAGGAGGAAAATACACTAAATGTCCTGTAGGGGCCAGGGGGCTTTAAGCATTTTATCCTATTGAATCTTCACAACCGCCATGCAGGGTAGGTATCCTTACATCACTTTTTCCAATGAAGAATTGTAGGTACCTTCCTACAACTCGTACCCACTGTCACAGACCAAACTCATACACACTGTCACAGACCGAGCAAGTCGCAGCAGAGAGGTGACCGGCATCACTGACCACCAAGCCCCAAGCATTTTCTTCTAATCCCAGACATCACCACACACGCAGCAAGCAGAGGCTCTTCCCTCACCATTAATTTCTACAAAATGCCTGACATGAAGGTCAGCAACGTGTTACTAGGTGGTTCCTGTTTCCCCTCTGAGGTGGACGCACACAATCTTGACCCCTGACTTTGTCCCTGACTTCCATCTATCCCAAGAGGCACTCAACTTCGTGGAGCCCTGAAGTCATGTCCATCCAAAAGTAAAGGTAATTCTTAGTGTCTCTTCCATTGTGGTCCAGCAAATGCTACACACCTATCACACTGACCTTCTCTCAGGTAGCAACTGTAAATTCTGGAGAAATCCATAAAGAAAAAAATAAAAACAGTCTGAAGACACTGAAGAATGAAAAACGAATCAGGCAGATGCAAGAGGGGTGGCAAGACTCTGAAGAAGGAAATTGCAGGGAGTGAATTTCCCACTCTTCTGACTAATAACGAGTCAAAATTTCATATGATGGTTTAAACTGAAGTAATCAAAACAGACAGACATAATCTTTCTGGCCTGAAGAACAAGAGGACAGAGTTGGGCACAACTACAGCCACTGGAAAGAGGGAACCCCAGGAACAGAAGAGAGTCAGAGAGATGGAGCCCCAAATTCTGTGTATAAACTTTGCCTGACCCAAACCTCTGATCACTCTTGAACTACGTGGTGCCAGACCCTCAACAGTAGTTGGCCAAAGATAAAAGTGTTACACTTGGCTGTTGACCAAAAGACAGAATATGCAGCTTAAATCTAACCAAATTAATTTCCTGGTACCACAAAAAACCAACCTTCTTCAGAGGTACATAACTGATTTTGGAGTGTCCACAACAAAATAGCCACAATGTTGAAAGTAAAGTCATAATTATATGACATTCTAAGAACTAGGAAAATTCAAAAGAGCAAAGAGAAAAAATTATCATAGAGATTAATAGCAAGTTGACCCAGACATTAGAATTGGCAGAGAAGGATTTTAAACTGGCTATCATAACTGTGCTTAATGATATAAGGTAAAATATGCTCACAATGAACAAATATAGGAAATCTCAGCAGAGAAACTTTTTTAAAACTGGAAATTCTGGAACTGAAAAAATACAGATTCTAAAATTTGAAATTCACAGGATGGGCTTCATAGCAGAATGAGATAACAGAGGAAAGAGGGAACTTGAAGATAGGTCAACAGAAATTATTCGATCTGAAAATCACCCAAAAAAATTTATTTACAAATGGACAGAACCTTAGAGCTGAGGAAAACATCACACATCAAACATATGCATAATTGGAGTGCCAGAACAAGAGGGGAGAGACAGTGGGGCAGAAAAAAATATGTATTTGAAGAAATATGACCAAATTTTACCAAATTTGATGATAAACAGATTCCAGAATCTCAGGGCTGCAGGTAAGACAATTATGAAGAAAACCATGCCTAGGTATATCATAATCAAATTGCACTAAATCAATCAATCAATCAATCAATCAATCAAGGAAAAATCTTATGAGCAGACATAAAAAAGAAAATAACACATTATATACAGAAGAACAAAAAATAAGAATTACCATAACCTTTTTGTTGGAAACCTTGCGAGCCAAAAGGTAATGGAACATCTTTAAAGTGTTAAAATAAAACTTTTAATCTGGTATTCTGCATCCAGCAAAACTATCCTTCAAGAATGAGGAAAAATTAAGGTATTTTCAGATATTTTTTAAAGTGAGATTCCATCATCAACAAATTTAGACCATAATAAATGCTAAAGGAAGCTCTTCAGGCTGAAAGAAAATGATACTAGATAAAAACTCAAATCCTTAGGAAGAAATGTGAAACACTGGAAATAGCAAATATATGAGTTAATATAAAATAGTATTTTTTCCTTTTAATTTCTGTAATATACATGACTTTTAAGTGGATTTATGTAGATTTAATACATATGACGACTATTACATAAAGGCCTGGTTAGGGCTGGGAGAGGTAAGTGAACCTGTACGATTGCTAAGTTTCTACATTTTACATAAATTGGTACAATATTAACTCTTACTTGATTGTGGAAAGGTAATGACTTATATTGTAGTCCCTAGAGCAACCACTAAAAATGCCCCCCAAACTGTAATTTAATAAATCATGTGAAATTCTAAAAGTTATTTTAGATTAACCCAAAGAAAGCAGGAAAGGAGAAACAAAAGAACAAAAAACTAAGTGTAGAAAGAGAAAACAATAATAAAAGGCAGACCAAAATTCAAATGTATCAATAATTACTTGAAATGTTAATGAATTAAACACTCCAATGTAAGTCAATAGATATTCTAATCTATTATAATAGAAAGAAAAAAAAAGGCCCAACTACATGCTGCCTATAAGAGACTCCATTTTAAACAGAAATAAATAGGTAGGCTGAAAATAAATGAATGGAAAAATATATAGTACTATGTAAATAGTAAAAAGAACACTGGAGTAGCTATTTTAATATCAGATAAAACAGACTTCAAGCTAAAAAAGTAATGAACGTTTTTAAGTGAAAACTAATCCATTCTCACAAAGACATAACAAACATCAATGTAGCATCTGCCTAAATAATTGTGAGCTACAAAACACATAAACCAAAATTTACAATTAAAAGAGAAACAGACAATTTCACAACATAGGAGGTTTTACACACCCATTTCTCAATAATTAACAGAAATCTTAGACCAAAAAAAAAACAAACAAACAGTAGAGACATAGATAATCCAAACCATACTTTCAACCACCTTGACCTACAACTGCAGAATATATATTCTTTTAAGTGCATGATATGTTCATTGCAATAGACCATATGCTGGGTCATGAAAAAAAGGTTTCAATAAATTTTAAACAACCAAAAACATAATAGCTCTGTGCAGAACCTAAGATTTAAGCTCCATGAAATCAGAGACTTTGTTTTGTTCTCTGCTACCTCTTGATCAGACAGAGTTCTCCAGAGAAAGTCACCAGTAGGAGACACACAGATTATATGGATGATGATAGATAGACAGACAGACAGACAGGATTTTTTTTTTATCTTGATGCCTATATATATATATATATATGAGATTCATTTTTTGACTTAAGCAACTGTGAGGGCTGCAAAGTTCAAAATCCACAGAGCAGGATGAGAGGCTGGAAACTCAAGCAAGAGATGACGCTTCGGTCTTGAAGCAGAATTTCTTCTCTAAAAATTTGTATTTGCAATTAAAGCCTTCAATTGATTAGATGAGGCCCATGCATGTTATTGAGAGTAAGCTTTACTTAACTGATTGCCGATGTTAACCACATCCATAAAACACCTTCACAGGACCACCTAGGTAAGTGTTTCATTAAATAACTAGGTACCATAGCCTAGCCAGGTAGACACATAAAATTTACCTTCAAAGTCTCTAAAGCCAGAACAGTGACTGACACTTAGAAGTATATAATCAACATTCGTCAAATGGACATTTAATATATAATTAGGGGATCACAAGGCCAAAATCTGAAGGTAGAACATAATAACCTTAGAGACCATGCAGACCGGAGTTCTCAAGCTTCAGATGCCCCGTGTTGCATCCTCTGGAGCATCTGTGTCGAGGGTCGGGTGGAATCCAGGGAATGGTTTTTAATAAGCATATTGGGCTGCTACATGTGGCTATGCAAGGTACCAGTGCGCTGCTTGCCCTGCAGGCATCACAGAGGCTTCTGATGCCGATGGTCCACAGATGACAGTCCGAAGACTCCAAGGGTAGGGACTCATCAGATGCAATAATCCCCTCTCCAGCACTGCAGACAGTAGCCCTCCAGCACTTCCACCTAGTAAGTAAGCGCTCATTACCTCCTCGAGCAGGCTCTTTGTCCTCGATTAGCTGATTATTAGAGAGTTCTTCTTTATATTGGGTCCAAACAGACTTCCTGAAATTTCTGAACATTGATTCTCATTCTCCTTTGTGCAACTCAGTATTTCAGCATCCATGGCCTGAGCCACAGATGACAGGCGGGGCAGTTTAGGTTAGGTGACAGACAGTTCAGAAGACTTGGTCCCTATAACAGTTCTTGCTCGCCTATTATAAAATAATGAATGTGTTATTAAAAAAAAAAAAGGTCATTGGTGGAGAACAAATGTGTTCAGGGAAGACTTTTTCGAGAGGATGGAGTTTGTATCAGATCTGAGGATGAACAGAAGTTGACCGAGGTCGCCAGGCACAGAGAACAGCATATGTAAAGGCTTGAGGCAGGAGGGAACTTGGCACACACATGGATCAGAAAGATGTCCGTGTGGGGGACTGTGAATGGTCGAGATGAGACTGCAGAGGTAAACGAGACTGCTCTCATGGTGAGCATTTCAGTAAGAAGCCATTAGAGGACAAAACGCAGAAAGTGGCATAATTCATGTTTGAAAGGACTACTCTGGCTATCCTTGGAGAATAGATTGGAAGGAGACAAGAATGAAGAAGGTCACTTAAGAAGCATTTGCCCAAATGAGAAGTACTGGTGGTAAAAACGAGCGTAGTCTGGGAAAGAAGTTGAGAAAAGCAGATGACTTGAAATATACTCAGGAGTTAGAATGAGTATATCGCATGAGAGAAGAGGCCATGTGTGTTTTGCTTAGCAATGCATCTTCCCTAGCACAGCCTCTGATACATAAATATTAATACGGTTGATGCTCATTATTCACGGATTCCGTAATTGTGAATTCACCTACTCGCTCGAGTTTGCCCCCAAATCGATAGTGGTAGCACTTGTGCCATCATTCATGGATGTGTACACATGCAGACAGGTGACAGTGCTGAGCTGCCTGACACACAAGTTTCTAGCTGAAGACCAATAAGGTGATACTCTGCCTTCTTGTTTCAGTTCTCACACTGTAAACAGGTGTCCTTTTCACTATTTTTTTCAATTTTTGTGCTTTTTGTTAGTGCTTTTGCTGTTCAAAATGGTCCCCGAGTGTAGTGCTCAAGTGCTTTCTAGTGTCCTGGGTGCAAGATGGCTGTGAGGTGCCTTGCAGAGAAAATGCATGTAGTAGATAAACTTTGTTCAGACGTGAATAACAGTGGAGTTGAGTTCAAGGATTTGACAATATATATTAAAGATGCTGCCTTTAAACAGAGACACACATAAAATGTATTGAGCAGTTGACAGAATGATGTGACCAGAGGCTCACAGGTACCTAAGTCTGTATTTTCCTAGGAACAACGATTCGGTGTTCTGTAAATCTGTGTTCTCAGAGACTTCACATAGTGCATAACGACCTCGAATAGCAAGAACTATGACTGCCAATCAAACAAATGAATGCAATAGATATAACAGAACTTGCTCATGAATTGAGGGTTTTAGGCTTGAATAATCGCTTTATCAGTGGCAGCATCTATGGAGAGAGGATATTTTGAGAAAGGAACAGGTTTGGGAGGAAAATTTTTAAAAAATTCCATTTTTACATGTTTCTTTTGTGATGTCTGTAAGACGTCCAAGTAGAGATGTCAGGTAGCCAGGTGTATATATGAGTCTGACTCTCAGAGGAGATTTTTGGACTGGAGATATAAATTTTTAAGTCATCAGCATATAGATGGCATCAAGAGCTACAGGCATAGAGGAGATCATGATGGAAATAAATGTAGGGGGAGAAGAGGGCCCAGAACTAAGCCTCTGAGCCCAGCCAGACGCAGAGAGCTGTGGCCGGAAGGGAAGTGGGCACCTGGGGGCTGTGTGGAAGACCGACGAAAACAGAGGCTGGATTTGCCCTGGGATGGCAAAATGGACAGGTTGTCAGTGACCTTGAGCCTTGAGTCAGTGACCTTCAGGGCAAAAGAGCGGACTGAGGCATGAATGCAAGAGGTGAGAAAATAAAAACACAGCTGGACAATTTTAGAAGAAGTTTGATTCCGAAGGGCAGCAGACAGCCGAGGCACTGGCTGCCGCAAACAAGGGGTCACGAGAGGGTTTTATTTTGCTTTCATTTTAACCTGCAAAACGCTATGCTGCGTGTGCAAACCGTTGACAATACTGCACTGAGCAGGGGAGGGACCGATGATCTCGAAGAGAGGAGAAAAATAAAGACCTTAAAAATGGAGAGAAGGAAGGAGGACACCTTTGGAGGAGCCAGCCTTTGTTACAAGGGGTGAGGACCACCCCTGTCGCCCGGGGTGTGTGTATGTGTGTGCGTGCGTGGCACATACACACACACACACACACGCACATTCAGACACACACCTACACTTCTGCAATTGATATCATAACTTAGTGCAAGACTCTTCACATCGTCCTATTAGCTTACTGATTTTCACCAAAGCCCCGACAGTGCAGATATTCTCCCTCTAGGCGCTCTAAGTTTGCATCCTTTTTTTTCCATGTGGCAGCCTGCAGACCTTTGCATTTAATTTTCTATAAAGTTACCCATCTGGGGTTTTTCTAAGTCCCTCACTCTTAGTTCCTCCTGGAAACTTATCTTCTTTTCCCTTCTCCCAGCTTCTGAAGATTCGAATCATGTCTTTTTTTCCTACCAGAGGCACTGCCTGAAGGCTGAGAACTCGCCTGGGACAGCTCGGTGCTCCAGCTTCTCTGCCGCCTCATGGGCAGTCCCCGGGGTATCACTGCCCACAGGGAGGGCAGCCTCAGCTCACAGCAAGGGCTGCGGGTTTTTTGTGTGTGTTTTTTTTTAGAAACTTCATTTCTAACAGTTCTATGCTCAGCTATGCTCACGTGTTCCGAATTCATGACTGTGCGAATAACGTTTAAGATTTACACTCCCCAAGGATATCCAACTCTCCCTAGACCTACCACAGCACGTGACGGCCACGGACCTACTCTGCGTTCCGCTGGCCGCTTTAAGCATTTTGTCTCGCTTACGTCTTAGAGCGCCCCGTGAGGGAGGTATCATCACTTCCGCTGTACGGGGCAGAAAACTGAGACTTAGGGATCACGTAGCCAGTGAATGAGGGAGTCGGGATTTGAACTCATGCACGCTCCAAAGCCTAACTAACACCTTCCCGCTCTTCCAGGCTGTGACGCGACAGCAGAGCCCTCTTCGCAGATCTTTTCATCCACTGTTCTAGTCCATGTATGTTCCAGTGCCCGAAATCTGCAGAGATTTCCGTGAAGGAAAACCCCAGTTCAAATCCAGTCACGCCCCGTCCAGCTCAACATCGCTCCAGTCAGTGAGCACCCACGGCCTCTGGAAGGTTATGCTCGTGCTCCCTCTTTGTATAAAACCACTACGCACTGCGACTTTAAGCATTCTCTGCAATCCGAGTAACAGAAATAAGATGGGGGTGGAAGTATTTTAAGTTCCTGGCGCATTAATTGGCGCACTGTGAAAAATGATGTCGTAGAAGAGGCCCAGTCTATGTAAAAGTGAGTAAGAAATAATGAGATTCAGTTCAAGGAAGAAACGGCACAGTGATTGGGAAGGGGCCGCCTTGGTTTAGAGCACCCTGCTCATCTGTGCGCAAGGTGGTGGGGGGATGGCCTACTGCTTTAGGTGCTGGCAAGAGATCAGGAGTGCCCAGGCCACACCGAGAGAGGAAAGATGGCTTGATGCAAAGGGAAGAAGCAGAGGAGAGCTCCAGCGTGAGAAGCGGCCCCTGAGGGTGAGCGCGGGGGTGGGGGGGAAGCCTGGTGGGAAGTGCGAGCCTGGAGACGTGGCCAGAGGGGAACCACAGCTGGAGGGAAGGATGAAGAAGGCAAGAAGCTGGGGACAGACTTTGTAAGCCTCAGGGAGCCACGAGAGGAAGGTAAGGGCTTTCTTTGAAATAAGATAAAGGAGGTACAAAGGCAGACTAAGAAGTGATTGATAACAATTAAAGATGAGAGCAGGTACCCATCTTCTGCTACTTGATATCCTTTTAAAACCAGGAGTACAGAGTTAGGTTGCTAGAGATCAATTTACACTTTATTCTACTTTAATAAAGAGGGCTCTGATATTTTTTTAAGCAGATGTGATTTGATTATGTGCTAATCTCAGCCCAATTAATAGTGTTACTCAGGCTGTCTCCAAAGTACATCAAAACAACTAGTTAAAAAGAAAGAATTAACTCAAATCCATTTTTGGCATTAGGCATGTGTGCTAGGAGCATACCTGGGGACACTGGATTTCACAACCTCTCTGTGACATTCAAACCACCTTGTGTGTGTAGGCACAGGCCCAAGACAGTGACAGCCAGGGTTTCAGATCTGGCTCCTCGCAGACCCTTCAGCCTCCACAGAGGCAGCAGAGATACGGTGGTGAGGTTTGTCTAATTAATGGCAAAAACGTGGGAGTAAAAACCCACAGCACAACCTCAAACACTTCATCACCCTTTCAAACGATCTGAACAAAGAATTTCGTAGTGTGCAGTTGCACAGGGCAGAGGGGGTGAGGGGCAATAATGCTCACGAAACCACGGTGTGTGCGCTGCACGTGCACACGTGTGTGTGACACGTGCACACGCATGAACATAGGTGCACACAGAGCATGCAGCTTTCCAGGCGCACCTGTGCTAATTTAAGACGTGGTGAAGAAGAGGACAAATGGAACCTCAGAAAATAAAAAGTTTAAAATTAAGGTTCTTGATAATTGTTACCTGAAGTCACCTGCTCCACAGCAAGATCATTACCATAACTATTACTGTTAATATTAAAATGAAAAAAAAACTAGTATTTGCATAACACTTTACATAAATTATCTCATTGGGCTTTGAAGGGTATTTTGCTAACATTTCCAATATACAGCCAAGCTACAGGGAACAAAAAGAAAAAAATCTTTGTATGGGGCGGGGGGGTCCCAGGCTTTCTGTTACCAAAGGCCCTCCTTTATTCTTTCCCCCATAAGGTTTCCTATTTTTAATGTTTTTGTCTATTTGACAACCTTTATTAAAGAATATTCCACTCCCCTATCTTTATTCATCAAAGAATAATCAGCATGCAATAATCCACATTACCTTGCTGAGCTAATAAAATTCCATGAACAAGGCGTGTGAGTTACACTCTTATGCCTTATTATCAGTAAATTAATCTAGCTCAGCTTTTTGATATAGGGAAGATGACTTTAAAGTCTCCGTCCCTTAAAGGACTTCTAGGGGTCCTAGGGCCCAAGGCAGGAGGCACTCAGATAATATTTAATTTTCCCCCATTCTTTTTAAACTAACTCTATGCTAAAAGAGGAAGAGTTAAAACTTTAAAAAGAAAACTCGGAAGTCTCTCAAACCACATATCACAAAGCAATTATTTGGGAACACACACACACACACACACACACACACACACACACACACACACGAAGGAAGGCAAAGAATTAACCACTGGCAATACTACTGTCTCACCAAAATCACACTCTGGCATGGCAAAGCCCTTCCTAGCACTGTCCAGCAGAGCACTGGGCCCTGACGACAGCTTGCCTGACTTCCTCTCCTGACTGTGACTTCCTAGCTGAATACATGGGAACGTTTCTGAGCTTCTCAGACCCTCAGTTTCTTCATCTGAAACACAGGTTCACAGTAGACCCACTTTTTAGGGCTGCATGAGGCTTCAGTGTATAAACAGATATAAAGAGCTTTACATGGCATCTGGCACAAGGCGAGTAAGCAATACGTTTAAGCTGTCATTATCATTATAAGTACATGCTTTCAGGACCTGTGGCTGGTTCCCAAGCTTTTTCGGGCTCATGAAAAGGAAAAATCTAGTCATTCATGAAATCGGGCTTTACTGAACCTCTTGGTCCCAACGTTGCTAGAATAACTGAGCATCTCTGCTTTGATGTTCTATGAGTCTTCAGAAATCTGAAGAAGAATGCTTCAAAGTTCGGGATAAAGGCTGTGGAGGCAGAATTGCCTTTGTTCAAAGAACTTCTCTAGCTCTTACTGGCTAGGAAGAGCTGAATATAGCCTGGAGCATATTAGTCAACTTTATGAAGCCTCAGTTTCCCCATCTATAAAACAAGGATCATAACTATCTCCCAAGGCATTGGAGACTTAATGAGATGATATGTAAACTGCTTAAGCACTTTATATGATAAATCCCCTTCCCCTCAAAAAAAAAAAAAATCAGCTATCATGATTACTATCCATTAACACATGAAAATTGTATTTGCTGAATCTAGTCCCTAGTGCAAAATAGAAAACTACTGAAATCCAAGTACATTCTCATTTACTAAGGAAAAGCACTTAGATAAACCGATAATTAGCCTTGGGTAGCTAAAAAGAAATATTACTAGTTAATCTGTTCATTTTTTCTTTCCCCTTGCACACGTTAACTGTGGCTTGATTTTGAACTATATCAATATTCATCAACTGGTTCAAAGGTTTTAACTGATCTACTCAGTTACTCCACAGGTTAATTCAGTAAAAGAACTGATTAGCAGTCGATTAGTAGCTGGCCAATTTAGTCAAAAGCATCCAGCGGGTTTTTCCCTAATGGTTCAGTTATATCATAGGTCCTGCTAGAGACCTATGGAGAGAAGAAATTCTTGCAAAGATGACCGTGCATTTCCTTGCTTCTAAAACTGCGCGGATGACCCCGTGACCAGCCCAGCCAGTCCCCGTTCCTCGGCTGACGGTACGTTTTGCCGACTTATCTCTCCAAATCAAGTCTGACAGGAAGGGCCCTTCCTTTCTTCTTGACCCTAAAATGAAGACTTTATAGACCCGCTCCATGTTTCTGTGGGAAAACCAAACCCTACCTCAATAATAAAAAGTGAAAAAGTTTCCCCAGGCAGACTGTCTCTTCCGCACCTTGATTAGCCGAGCAAAATGTAGACATAAAACGCAATTGCTTTTTTTTCCCAGATGCTAAAAACGTCAGCCTTGATTTACCCCGACACTCTGACTGACTCACGGCAGAGATAAATCCTTCACACCCAACGCAATCATTTTTTGACCTGCTCAGCAGTGGGGAGAGGGAGGGCTTGGCATTTATCTTTCTCTGCCAGCACCTCGATCCCAACAACTCTCCTTTCATCTACCCCTGTGAGGAGCAAGGGCTAGAGAAGGGAAGGCAGAAAGGCACGTGTCTGTTGTATTTTTTCTGAAACACCACGCCACAAGGGTTTTTTTCTTTTTAATTTATTTAAGAAGGAGAGGGAAGAGGAAAACAAAAGGTATTTCCACAGATCTCCTTCCCCTCACCTGACCCACAGCCCCGCTGAATCGCTGCTTCATCCTTGATTAGGACAAGGTGGGAACGCCCTCCGCTTGGGAAGCAGCTGTCTTTCTGCTGCCGGAATAAAACCTAGTGCCCTTCCGCCGGATACTTTCCCAGAGCAAACACGTGACATTCCAGGGACGAGTAGCAGAGCCCTGAAAACTGCCCGTGGGCTTGGAAGCATGGCCTCCAGAAACTTGGCATGTGGAGCACAACCCATTAAACAAGCGGGCGCTGACCAGTGAATGGGGAAGACATGGATGTCTGACCTCGCGTCTGCCCCTAACCAAGAGTGGCTTTGGACCAATCATTTCCATCTTCCTAACGAGGTCCCCGGATTCTTAAGACAGTCCCATACATACCTGTCCCTCAACTCTTCCTCCACAAGGATCTTGTACTTTGAAATGCTTCGCGCTCTCCTGAACAGGGAGAGGTGTAAATTGATGGCACTGTTCTCCCTGCTCTCCATGGCTATGAGCCAAATAACAACACCCGTGACCCCACAAGAGATGGTCTCTCCCCTTCCACATCCACCTCTGTCTCCTATGCAGTCGTGCGGCATTCTCTCTCCAGCCCCTCACACACACCCCTCCCCAAGGCCGTCGTGGCACTGTCCCCATTTCTCCTCCTCCTCCTGTCCCTTGCCAACAGGTTTTCTTTATCACCTTCTCTTTCAGGTGAGTTTCTAGCCTGGAAGGTTTGTAACAGCAGGGACCATATTCCCACACCCAGCAGAAGCACGTGTCCAGTAACGAGTTAATGAAATGGGCCCTTGTCGTCCCAAAGACTCAGTCTTCCAACCTTTGGCCGAACAACCCTAAGAAACCCATCCTAAATCTCCAGAACCAAACGCTTGAGTTGTCTCCCCCTGCACACACTCCTGCCTTCCTGATGTTCCTCTCTGTCTTTCTCTCCCAGCTGCAGAGGTTAAGTGTGAAGTTAGATCCGGGCCACTGGAGGAGGGCCCCGTATCGCCATGACCTCCCTCAGCAGGCCACCTCCTCCGGCTGATCCCAGCCCCCCGCCCACGTCTACCTGCCCACAGCAATTCAGGGGTCTGTGCCTGCACACCTTCTCTTGGCCCTCTGGAACAGAGGGTGGTCTCAGAGTTGAGAGTAAGACTTTAGAGTTCAGAACGGAATAAGGACATGTTTCGGCACCGCTTACGTGAGTTCTTATGTATCCCCAAGACCAGTGCAACCAACACTAGAGACAAGTGTCTCCTAACACGGTGCAAGGTGAAGGTGAAGGTCAGTCACTTCAATCAGAGCTCTCTGGTGAGGCCGGGGTCCAGTAACGCTTTCCCTAATCCTACAGCTTTCTCCTGGCTCCAGCTGCTCAAGGAGGAGCAAAGTCACCAAAGCCCCTTTCGCACATGCCCGAGGTGGCCCATGAAGAACCACACCCCATGCAGAGATGAAGGAAACCCTTGAGCGGCAATCTATCTTAGCTCAAAGTATACTGCCATCCCAGCTCCGTTCTGCAAATCCAAACGGAAAGAGGAGCAAAAATACCACCGGCTCTTGAGATTTTATGGGAACTGTGGCACATGCTCTGCTAGCCAGCCCCTGGTCCTGGAATTCGTACATTATTTAATGGGAAGGAAGACACAGCCTAAATGAGCCAGAACAATTGCTTAAGGGGGGGGGGGTGGAAGGGGAAGAATCGTGTGTGTGTTTTAATTTCTCATATCGTGCCCGTTAGTTTTGTTTCTTATTTAGGATACAGCATTAATCATGCTAATATTTTACAGCCGGGCTTCACTCTTCAGTCATTACTTTAATCAAACCCATCAGCAAACGAAGGGACACGTTACCAGGTGGGAATAACTGCTACCGCTCGCTGTTAATTACTTTGCATTTTACAGCAATCAGCAGCAGGGGCTGAGATCATAATAAATTCATGACTTATGGGCCCATAAAATCATTACCGTAGGAAAATATGTTTTATCGGGGATTCGATGGGCCGCTGCTCAGAGAGAGATTTCTTGAAGGAAATGACACCCATGAAATTAAACTGATCCTTGAAGTCAGCAGAAATGCAAATACAAAAAAAGAGAGCAAAATTTTACTGTAGGATGAAGGAGCTGGTGGGGGCCGGGACTGGGCGCAGGGTGAGTGGAGAGGCTTGTGACCTCAGAGGGGCGGGGCCTCGGAAGGGCGGGGCCAAGGCATGCCGCAGGAAAAGGATGTGCCCCCAAGACGCTCCTAGGCAGGAAAAGCACTTAGAGCAAGGGAAGGCAAGAGACCGGGTGAGCCTGAGCTGCTCCGGAGATCTGAGACAGCAGCCCTTGTACTACGTCATAGGCTCCACCCTCCCCCATCCT
The DNA here is from genome assembly GCA_003508835.1 of Eonycteris spelaea. Classification (NCBI taxonomy): domain Eukaryota; kingdom Metazoa; phylum Chordata; class Mammalia; order Chiroptera; family Pteropodidae; genus Eonycteris; species Eonycteris spelaea. The sequence continues at coordinate 1,211,921 of PUFA01000037.1, forward strand.
TCTTTATCTCAGCCAACTGGTTCCCATGGCCTTGGGTACTGAGACAGGTGATACAGAAGCCAGAGGATGGAGGACATTACAGGCAAAAGGACTAGTCAGCAAATCATCCCTGAGAGAGTTGGAGAAGGGAGGGAAACTCCTGCATACTCTGCCCTGTCCTCAGGCTACTCAAGTCAGCTGTCTGATGGACAGCAACACTCCTCAACGGAGGCAACCCTGCCCCCAGCATCTAACCCCCACTGCCACCCCAAATATCTCCAGCCTTGCCTGTAGGTCTTTGGCCTGTGGGAGGATAATTAAACCCCTGGTGTCTGTTTTCTTTGGGGGCTCCTCTATCTTCAAACTTCTCCCAAGATGCACTCATACCATTTGTTTGGAAATAACTATTTCCCTTTTCTTTTTCTTCTTCCAATTATGCTAGACAAACATGGGCCCTTATCGAGTGTTATTTAAGCATGAAATTATAACAGCTCCTTTTAAATGCTAAGCCACTAAAAATAAGTCCTTTTATCAAAGAACACCAGGTCCAGATCTAATAGCTCATTAATTTCTGTAACTCAGACAAGATGAAATTGTTAACAAAACCCAAGAGCTTCCAATGGAAGGTTTATTCATTTTTCCTGGAATGATCACCATCCTTGTTCATCGTTATCACTACTGTTCACATTTCCGAAGGGCTAAGGAGGGGCTGTCCTCTCAACCAGGGTGAATAGCACAACTGAGAGGGATCAGTGTCACCAAAAAGATGACAAGGAGCCAAACTTGGGTGTGAATCCCACTCTCACCACTTACTATTTTGGGGTCTTAGGGAAAGCTGTGGGGTTAGGGAAAGTGTTATTAGGCCCAGATCCAACCAGAGAGCTCTGATTACCTTCCTAGATCTCAGTTATAGATTCTGTAAAGTAGAGGAAATTATACCTCCCTTTAAGTTAAGAGTTATTCTGGAAATAAAATGAGCCGTGTACACGTAGCACAAATAAAACACTAGGCAGCTCTTCTGATAAAGTTGATTCACTTCTCAGAAAGTCTCCACCACCTACCCACCCCCTCAACCCTGCAATCAGTCAAGGTAAAACCACCAGCTCTCTGAAGGAAGTCGGGGTCCCAAGGAGTTGCCTGGGACGAGCTGACCCACAGGATCCTCACGTGACAGCACCCTGTTACATGGAATAAAGAATGAATGGTGTGGGACATTCGGCCACACTGCCACCCATCACTGCAACTTGCAAGAATATGCACTGCACTCCTCTGCCCTTGGGACATTCTGAGCCTTGTAGAGAAGAGATCTGCCTTGGGAGCAAAGGGCAGGGACAGAAGACACCAAGCTCACTGGGACAGATGGAGATACCCTGAGAAGGGCCTGGGCTCCAGGCTGTGTCATCTCCCCTTTCCTATTATAGTCTCCTTCTCTTGCATTTATGTTTTGCAAACTATTGGTAATAAAGAGATAAAAGGAGACCTCTTGTCATCATTTGCCCCAGCATCCCATTACCCCCCACCACCACCATGGGATGGCCCCAGGCATCCCCCCACTCACTTACCCCTCCCTAGAGGCAGTGCTGGCTGCAAATGCAGCAAGGTATTCTGCTCTTCCTAAGCCATCAGCTGCCTCTTCCAACAATAAAAGCAAAGCTGGACCTGCCTCCCCTGCCTAACCCCTAGCCCAGTCCATCCCCCAGTACTAGAGAAAGAGAAACAGATGAGGAGCTTCGGATAAAATTAATATTTGTCATCAAGAAACGAAAGAATGCAATAACCCACCAGTGTTTCTTCTCTCAGGAGATCAGAGTTGCAATATGATTCTGGATCACAAGTGAAATGAGTTAGATGGATGCTGACCTTTTAGCCACACGTGTGTTCTAGAGGAGTTGTGTACGTGAGCCCCTTACAGCGGCTCCTTACCAGGCCTCCTTTATGAAATAAAATAAGGAAGATTCAGAGGTGTACAGTGTTTCTCCCTCAGCTAAGTTTAAGCCGTGTTGGGGCAGTTATGGCACAGTGACAAGAACGGCACCGGAGTCAGCACAAAGGTTCAAGTCCTCGCTCTGTCGCTTGCAGTTAGCGAACTTGGGGTGAGTCAGGGAGCCTCTCTGACCCTCAGTTTCCCCATCTGAATTATAGGGATTATGCATCTACCTTTCAGAATTTAAAAAATAATAAATGGTTAATGTTTACAAAACAACTATAACAGGATAAGTATTCACAAATGCTCATGGTTTATTACCAAATTAGTACCTTCTTACTGAAAAATCTCCAAGGAGCTATTGTAATGAGTATGAGTGAGGATTCTAACCTGTGGTAGAAACCCCAAAAGAGTTTGTGCTATAAAACCCAGTATGTGGTACCAAAAGGCCTGTATCAATTAGGATCCTTTGGCTGCGAGAAGAAAAATACTTATTATAGACATCTTCCATAGGCAATGTATTTATTAAAGTAGATAACATATAGCTCAGCAACTTGACTTTAAATCTCAACTATCATTGGATGCCATTATGAGGAATTTTAAAGAGGAGTTTTCCCATAGCAATGCTTATGAGCAAAAGAAGGCCCGAAGACAAAGAAAGAATTAAAACGCCATGTCTCTGTCTTCCATGTCTTCATACTTATGCTCTAAATATGTCAAGTCATCTGGTCTACCAAAAAAAAAAACATCATATTTAAATTACAGCATCGAGGTATTGTCCTTCAGATGTCATGATTGTGTACAATTTTTTATTTCCTATGTGCTCTAACACCTTACAGGAGTTTGAAAAATACATTGATTGATACTGATGTTTTAACAGAAAAACTTTAAGTGTATGACATTAGTTTGGGATGACAGTTGAGAAACTTTTTCTACAAAAGGAGGAAGAGAAATAATGTTGTAAGACACCTATTTTGTGTTCTGCATTGTGCTAGGTATTTATACATACTTATCACAATCAACCCTAAGTACAACCTATGAAGTAGCAGTGAATATACTGAAAAATATAAGAGAATGCCAATGTATTTGTGTTATTAAAAGGAAAAGAAAGAAAAATAGAGATAGTGAAGAAAGAAAGAAAGAGAATGTACAAATTAATATGGATAAATAAATAACAAACAACTACAAAATTTCTACATGTAAACTTCACCAAAAGTACACGATACTGCTATAAAGAAAATGTAAAACTCGAATAAGGGACAAAAAGGAGGATAGTACACATGTCATAAATAAATGAAGAGAGTCCATGCTCTTAACCAGGATGATTTAATAGTCTAAAGATGTTGATTACCGGTGGAATAACATATAAATTAAAGCAACTGATTTAAAATCTTCAAATTTCTGTGAAATATGAATAACATACTCTAACATGTATATGGAAAAATATCTCTGCCAATGGAAGGCTAAATAGGAAGGGCTTGCCCTGCAAAATATTGTTATGATAGTTCAAATAAAACCAACAACCTATAGTGTCAATACAAAAACAGGAAATAGACCAAAGGAGCTGAAGAGAATATCAGAGTCTATGACATTATAGAAATATAATATACAGTAAAGTACCAGTATCAATCAATGAAGAAAGGGAATTATTTAGTGATCTGGCAAAACTGATTCACTAAGGAAAATGTAACTGAATTCCTAATTAATATCACATAAAAGAAGTACAGGAGAATGTAAAAGTATAAAACTTTCTAAATAAAATTTCTAAGCTAAATCCTAAAACAAGAATTCAATGAATTATGGTAATTCATTGAAATCTTACCATTTAAAATGGTAAGAAATTAATATCCAGAACCTAGGACTGTAAATTAACATCAAGAAGAGAGCATCTCCATTAGAAAAATGGGCCACTAATATAAACAGACAATTCACAGCAGAGAAAATCCAATAGCTGAGAGCCTATCAAGAGATGCTCGAACTCATCAGTAGTCAGATAAATGCAAATTAAAGTAATGTTGAGATTTCACTCTATACCAATTAGCTTATCAAAAATTAGAAAACTGACTAATGCTACACACCAGGGCAGAGATTGTGGGCATACTGCAATTCCCTTGCACTGCTGGTGGAAACATAAGCCAATGCCTTTTCGGGGGAGACAGTCTTGTACTGCTTACACTAAATGCACACACCTTACGATCTAGAAGCCTGTTCCTAGACTATATGTCCCAAAGAAACGTTCCCACGTGTCCAAAAGAGAATGTGTTCAAGATGTTCACTGGAAGGGTTATTGGTGTTCTATGCGAATGGCAGCTCCTAGGGTGGGGCAGGTGACAACCTACCAGGCTGTACACGGTGGCCCGAACTTGGTCATCCGTCACGAGGAAAGTAAAGCATGGAGGATGAGCACTCTGCTGGGCAGTATCTTGTAGCATTAGATGCGACAGAAATATGTCTATGAAGAGATCTTAAAGCACAGGTCTTAGTGGAAAAGTCAGAAATATTATGAGATACTGAATACATAACACATACGCCTTTCAAAAACTAAAACTAAAGCATGTATACAAAACAAAAATAAATATTCTATGAGAACACATATTAACAAAATCATACACATTTAAAAAGTAGATGCATGAATGCCTATGGGAAGGAGAAGCGTGGAAGCTAGATACAGGGATAAAATTTAAAAGTAAAATAAAATATACAATAAGAGGGCCCTTCTCAGACTCATGATGATAAGGTTCATAAACTAAGGAATACGATTAGGTTGTAGTTTGCTGATCACTGATTTAGACCCCCCAAGATTGCATCAAGTAAGTGCATTAAAGAACTCTTCATTATACACACAATGTTTACAGCCCCCCAAATCTGGTGATGTGGCCTAAAAAATTCCAATGTACTTTTATGAGCAATAGAATGGAATAAAGAACCGAAACTATCTCAAACCATCCTTGGGTTTAGTGTCTCAGACTACAGTCAGAAGAGGAGGTGCAGTAGAAAAGATCTCTTGGTCGAGTTATTCTTATTTAAACTCCACGAGTTTTAAAATGGTTACTTCTATGGGAACTACTGAATCCAGGAGAGAGGCAGGAGCTAGTTCTGAGTCCTATTATGAGAATTTTTATACAAGCAGAAAATGACAGATACCAGGATTTTACATTACAGGCCTACAATCCTATAAATATCTTTTTCTTCTTCTGGGATGTGTGTCCGACCAAAACATATGAAGCGATATGACAGGCTAGTAAAAGAGAATAGAAGCTTAAATGTCAGCTGAAACAATGTTCATTTCCTTTTTTAAAAAATCATTCGTACAGCTCTTTGAGACATCAAAATGGATCTCTCACAGTTTGAAATTTATCCAGAAAATCCTTTTGCAAAATATTTGCTGAAACACTATAATGTAGGCATTGCAAGGGATTAAGGCTCGTTCCCTCTCTCCTCCCCACGCTGACTTCTGAAGCCCAGACCTTAAACCTGCGTCTGAGATCCAGACTCCAAAATCAACATATCCCTCTCCCACTCCCACCAAAAACTAAAATGTTACTGACATGTCCCACTTATAACTAAAATTTACTTGAGTGAGGAGACCTACGTCCTTCGTACAATCCTGTTAGCCCCCAAACACCCAGCCACGTCCTCCTCGGCCTTCCCATGTTCCAACAGCAGTAAGATATTAGCTTAGATCCCGGGGTTCCCGCGCTCAAATCACAGCCCAGCTCAGCCACTGAGCTCACAGAGGCAACGGCTGTGTGGCAACAACTCCGAGTGCAGTGGTTCAAAGAGAGGAAAAATGAGTGTGGGCCGCTTGGGCAGAGTCATGGCCAGGGGTCGCCTTTTGCCAGGCCAAAAGTCCTGGAACCAGACACCGAAAGAGGGGATGCCAAACAGGGAGGGATGGCATGACGGCTTCAACTGCGACAAATGAGAAGGCCAGGACGGCCTTTGTTTAGGCGTGGAGTTTTAAAAGGCTTAGGGGTTGTTCACTGGTGCCTTGCTAACATTGGTTTTTAATCCCCTTTTCTCAGTAGAAATCCCTGTCAAAGTATAGACACTGCAATCACATTATTTCCCGTTCAAGTACTTTGGCCTTCTTACACTGCCATCTTGTCTAGTTTAATAGCTTCACCTCAGCCCTTGGGTTCACACTGACTCTATCCTACATGGGACATACCTGTGTCTTAAAATGTATCAGCCGACACTTCTCTATGTTGACTTCACCCTCTTGGCCTCTGCCTCTGGAAGAGTGCTCTCTCTGCGTTGAGTGCTGTAAGGGGTTGGAGGGCAGGGAATGAGGAAGCAAAGGAGTTTTCTGAGGAGTGGTCCATTTGGATGTGGCCTACTTAAAAGCAGAGCATTGCTAACAAGAGCATCGCTGGCTGCCCATCATACCTATCATCCCCAAAAGTTTAATCCCTCTGTATTCAAAAAAAACATTCTGGGCTAGAAAACAAGTTGCAATGAATTTTAAAGGATTCAAATCATGCAAAGTATGTTCTGTGACCAGAATGGAATCAAATTACAAATCAATAACAAAAAGATATATGGGAATATCCCCCAAATATTTGGATTCTAAATAACATAGTTCTATATAACCTTCATGGGTCAAATAAGAAATCAAAAGGAAATTAGAAAAGTATTTTGGAATGAAAGAAAATGAAAACATAACATACCAGAATCTGTGACACGGTACTAACGTAATTCTTCAAAGGATATTTATAGCACAAAACACCCAAATTAGAAAAAAGAACAGTCTCGGATCAGTGACCCCAGTTTCAAACTTAATAACTAGAAAAAGAAGAGCAAATTAGGTCCAAAGTAAGCAGAAGAAAGGAAATAATAAAAGTCAAAACAGGAAGCAATGAAATAGAAAACAAGAAAACAATAGAGAAAAACAATGAAACCAAAAACTGGTTCTCTGAAAAGAATAATAAAACTGATAAACCTCTAGAAACACTGATCAGGAAAACTACAAAGAGACAAAGAATACTAATTACCAGTGTTGGGTGTGAGAAGTGGCGGCATTACAGATTATACTGACATTAAAAGGATAATAGGTAAATATTATAAACAACATCATACCTATAAATTCGGCATCTTAGATGAAACAAACAAATTTCTTGAAAGATTAACTATCCATCTCACTGAAGAATGAATTAAATATATAGCTTGAATAGATCTATTTCTATGAAAGAAACTGAATTTGTATGTTAAAATGCCCTCTCACAGAGAAAACCCCAGGCCTAGATGTCTGCATTGGTGAATTCTAACAAATGTTAAAGAAAGAATTCTGAACCAAATTTCTCCAAAAATTTGCAAAGGAAGTAATACTTCCCCATCCAGGCGATGAGACCACCGTTATTCTGATAGACAAAACAGAAAAAGACATTACGAGAAAACAACAGACCGATATTCCTCATGAACACAGATACTACAGATCAACACTATATAGAAAGGATAACACATTGTGAACAAGTAGAATTTATCCTTGGGATGTAACATTGATTTAATAATCAAAAATCAATTGATGCAACTCACCATATAAATTAGCTAAAAAGGAAAAACCACATGATCAAAAGAGAAACAAGAGGAAAAGAAGAATCAAGGATGATTCCAAGGATTTTGGCCTGAAAAAGTGGGTTGAATGTCACAGAAATTTCCAGGAGAATAAAAAACGATGCCAGCCATGTAGGTTTGCTATTCAGGAGAACATTTGCAGACTTTTTCTTAATAGTTTCAGTAGAAGGGTGGGGATAACAGGACTAATGAGTCAAGGTCGGGGGGCGGGGAGTGGCATCAATATCATCCCTGAATCAGAGATCTCTGTTATTTCTACACAGTCCCAACCTCAACCACGATACCCTTCAGGGGAGAAGAGGAATATTTCTCCCCACTTCCCTTCTGGATATAAAGTACAACCGACAAATATTCTGACTCTTCAGCCGATATAAAATCAGTCTTGGCCCTACCTAAACTCTAACTATACTTTTATAAAGGGCTTACTGAAAAACATACAAGAAAAAAAAAATCCTTAGCTGGGGGTGGGGGAGGAGGGGGAATGTGATGGTAAAACACTAGACGCTTTAGACCTAACTGACAAATTTAGAAACAAATAAATTACTCGGGGTAGATGGCACCCACCCAAGGGTCTGAAGGAACTCAAGGATGAAATTGTGAAGCTGCTGGCTAAATGGTAACCTTGCAGTTACAAATGGCCACATGCCACTAGAGTGGCAGACCGCCACAGTGACTTCTCTCCATTAGAAGAGCTGCAGAGGAGACCCGAGAACCACAACACACAGCTCTTAGCCCCAGCTGCAGTATGTTGTTGAAATAGAGTGACCCAGGGCCCTACCACACACTGACGCAGCCCAGCCGAACCTCTCATGTAGGGCTTGTCTCTCCCTCCCTGAGGGGAAGCCCCTGGGCCAGTGGAACGCGTCCCAGCTGGAAACTGGGAGAACCACTCTGACGTCTGTGCTGCCCTCCTGAGACTGTCATCACCCTGCGTCTCATTCTCATCAGCAAAACAGGGACAATGTCTACCGACCTACTTCTTAAATTGTTGGGAGGTTGAGAGGAGGCAACAGAGATGACTGTGCTTTGCTTCAAAAAAAATAAAGCCTCAGTAAGTCCGAGGTGTTTATGCGAAAGAGAGTGGTCCTGGTCATAGTAGCAGTAGCCGTTGTGGTTGGCCTTTTTTTTTTTTTTTTTTGGTTATTATTATTATTATGTTCTACCAGATGCCTGTAGGAAAGAGAGTGACTCTCCAGTGTTTGTTCTTCCGCGATAGCCTTGCCAGCCACTTACTTTTGTCTCTCTTCCTTCTGCTTTGATTTTCACTTCTTTGAAATTATCACCTTCCACCCCAGGCGACCGTTTTCAGTTGCCTCTTTGATATCTGCGTGTCTTACCTGAGCCTCAGTCCCGAACACATCGGTTCTGTTCCCAGCACTGGGCCTACATTTGCGTCTCCTGCTCCTGCTCCTGCTTTGACCCAGGTTCAAAGCCTTGCGGCAGGCTCGAGACCTTCCTTTCTCTTCTACTGAACTCAAAAATGTGCTCACACGTGCGCACACATGCGCACACATTAAAATTTTGCTAATTCTTCTCAATTCTCTATCACAAGGCCTCTAGAATCCATGCCTTCATTTTATTCCCCAGAGTACTGACGGAATTCAGCCGTTATCTCAATCATTCTCTGAATATCGTGGAGGGCCCTTATGTGCTGGGCATCATAAAAGATGCTGAGGATGTGATGGCAAATAAGGCATGAGTCTCGCTCAGAGCTTCTCAAGGCTGAGTGCTGCTGGTGGAGGCTTTTCAGAAAGCCTTTTTATAGAAAAAGGAAGTCACCTGATGTGGCAAGTTTAATGACAGAGGTAATAAGAGAGTATTGATGAAAGACAGCATTGATTATGATAGAGGTTGTATGAGAAACGAGGCACTGAATCCCACAGGAGGTGGTCAGGGGAGGCCGCCTCGGGGAGGAGATTCCTGAGCCAGACCTTCAAAATGGGGGCTGTAGGGCCACTGGTGTGTCGAGGACAGAGGACGGTGTGCAGGAAGGAGAGTTCTGGGCAGAAGCTACAAAAAATGTTCAGGAAATTATAAGCATCTCAGCATGATTGGAGCATGATTTATGAAGGAAGAGATGAGACGGCAGTCTCCAGAGGGAGGCAGAAGCCAGATGTCACTGCACGTCCACTGTAGCATGAGGGGAGGGGAACCACAGAGAGATTTTGCGCATGGAGGTAACAGATTGTTTTTTTTTTGTTATTTTTTTTTTCAATGAAATCATCCTTCCTGACCCCAGCCCCACAGCTCAGAGCCTGGTATCCGGCCCCAAATGCTCAGAGCATGGCGCCCACCCGGCTTTGTCTCTGCACCCAGGGCATGCCAGCCTGCAGCATGGCTCCCCACACTACTGCCACCCAGAGACGGGGCCTCCCTTTCAGGCTGCAGCTGAGTGCTGTGGGGCCAACAGCACCTCTCCCCCAAAGAGTGTCAGGACCTCCTGCCTCGGCAAACGTGCAGCCACATGACTCTATCGTCCTAAAGCGAGGCCCTTCTAGAGGCTCTTCTCCCCTGTTCCCAAATAGCTTGGTGTTTCTTCTCCCCTGATCCAACTTCGGCACTTGCATTCCTGCTAAATCCTTGCCCAGTGCTTTCTGGAATCTCTGTTCCTTGAATAACAAATTCCTTCGCACCCTTAAATTCTCCAGTGAATGTCCCTTTACTCCCTTCTCCTGATATGGCTGTCCCCTGAGAACCCTGCTTCCCCTACAGCCATCTCTAGTGGAGGCTTCCTGTTCCCCCAACACCCCATGTCGCAAGGACGGGCAGTCGAGTCCAAAATCCTCTAACCTGCAATTTCCAGACTACTATTCCACCGTCCCACATAAACACACGCAGCGTCCCTTCCCTGTGGCGCACTGAGCTGGCCTCCGTTCTGTCATCTGCCACCCTTGCAGACATTTTCTTCACTTACTGAAATCTCTAGGATCTCCACCCAGTCCAGCCACCATCCTGACTGGTCCCAAAGACCCTGACTCCTGAGTCCTTTGACTTTCTAACCCCTAAAGAACTTCTCTATCCAGTTTCTCGTCTTCACGGGAAACCCTCACCCCCAAAGAGTGAACTCTAATGATCATACCACACTCCACTCTCTCAGCGCCCTCCTCATCTCACTGGGACTCCCAGCCCACTGGCCTCTCCAATCTCTCAGCTCCCTCTACTCCGCATGCATCTAATACCTCAGCATCCGCTACTGAATCACTCTTTTCCTGAGGTGCTATTCAGTCGCCCCCTTAACCACAGGGGATACATCCCAAGACCCCCAGTAGACACCCGAAACCAAAGATAGTACCAAACCCTGGATGTGTTATGTCTTTTCATATATGTACGCAACATACGATAACACTTAATTTATAAATTAAGCACAGTAAGAGATTAGCAACAATAAAATAGAACCATCAGAACAAGATACTGCAATAAAAGTTATGTGAATGGCTTTGGGGACATGAACCCAAGCACTGCAATACTGCAACAGATGCGGTCACGAGACGGCGAGAGTGACTAACGGGCAGGGAGATTACACAGGGTGGAGACACTGGACGAGTGACATCTGGGCGGCATGGAGTGGGATGGCACGCAATTTAAAACTTATGAATTGTTTATCTCTGCAATTTCCCGTTTAATGTTTCAGACTGCAACTATTTGGTATGTTGACCATTTATTATTTTGACCACAGGTATCTGAAACCATGGAAAACAAAACCACAAATTAGGGGCGATGACTGTATTAAATCTTTATCGAACCAATCCAATTAGCTCTCCCATTTTCAGAAACCTCTGCCCTGTGCTTAACGGGGTATTCCTGTACCTTCGAAAGACTCCTAATTGGTCTCTTAGTATTTTAAGGCTCTTTCCACCGTAAAACTTCTAGTACATAACTTCCTGATTCATTTTTCCAGAGCTGAGCTCTGATCACCTTCCTACCCTACTCACGCATCTTGAAGTAACGCCCACTGCCCATCAAAGCAACTTGCCCATCTGAGGTTTACATTCCAGAACCTCTCCACCCAACCTACCCCTCTGGCCTTACCTTCCTCCACTCCTGTCCATTTTAGTATCCTCTAGTGACCCGGATCTCACCTCCCACCCATGTCCTCAACATCCCATACCCTCCACTTCCTCCAAAGTAAAATGTATATGCATATATATTACAAACTACACAAATCTGGCCTTGAGTGTAGTTGTAAAGCCAGCTCAGCGTCATGCCTCTCCAAAGCTTTCCCAGCTTTTTTCGGGAAGAATGCGGGGGCACCATACAGTACCTTCTACCACAGGCTGCAGCCAGCACTTTGTCTCCTCTCCCACTCCAGCCACATCAGCAGTGGTGGCCGCAATGCCACAATGCCACCTGCTGACACCTCCACCTGGACACGCCATTTCCTGTGCATAGCCCCGCCCCAAGTCTCCCTGTGCCTGTACCACTGAAGAGAGACTTGCCTTCTTCCACACACCCCAGGGAACCAAAGTACGAATTCGTAATCCTAAGAGAGAGGCGTGGGGTCTTCCCAGTGTCTCACAGACGGTGTGTGTGAAATCCACATTTCGAGTTTCCGCTTGCAGTCTAAGAATCAGAGGTAAGGCCATGGGTGTGAGCTGGCAGAGAAGACCCTGTGAAAAACTGGTTTCCTCTGAATTCTGTCCACTGCCCGCCCTGTCTCTGTCACCCCGCCTCCTCTGGAGCTGCTTCACAGCCCCGACCAGTCAACGCCTTTCCAGGTGGAGCTTCCTGTCAAGTTTGATGGGAAACACCAGTCAGTAATCCAAAGGCCAGGCTGCACCACTGGTGACCTTGAGCGGGCCACTTGGCTTCTGAGTGGCATGTCTCGTCCGCAGAAGAGCTGCTGTGAGGAGCATCCAAGATAATGAAACTAAAATGACTTAAACTGTCAAATGTTACAGATGCAACAAGCTTCTCGAAGGTGTGGACCTTGGCTACATGACCCAGAGCGAATTAACGTTTCCAAATCAATTGTTCAGCCTATAAAATGGGCTAACAAGGATCATCTCACCCGGCCACTTTGAAAGTTAAATGCCGTGCAGAGGATGACCAACAGCGTCTTTGTAACTAGAAAGCAGCGTAACTCTCGACGTCCTGCAGCGGTGCTGGCAGTGATGACATTCCATGCAAAAGACATAATGACGGTGTTCTTATTTTGAAACCTGAAGCTATCAACCTGCTCATATACAAGCCCAGCTGGATTGTCACTGATTTGCTGACCTTACACAAAAGAAACAAAGTCTAATTAATTCTCGTACCAATTAATCTCCAAAAGGAGATTCCTTGTTTCTTATATATAAAAAAAAAAAAAACACTTGAAGACTTTCTACTAAAGGAGTTTAAAATTCTTCTACGTTAAATGTCATCCAATATCCGTAAAACACCATTCTGTGTAATAACATAGAATTTTAATGTTTCAAAATATATCGAAGATATTATAAAAACTGTAATGTTATAAAAAACATATTTGTGATGTTGGCCAATGATACAGACAGTCTTATATAACATCAGTTTAATTGTTTAGGGTAAGTTTAACTTCTCCTTTGTCTCGTATGATATTGTACAAGATTTAATTTGGGACTAACCAGTTCATTATAAGCAGAGCGGAAAAGGGACGATGTGGTCATTTTATATTTTCAGCACATTGTGTCTGGCCATACATTTTTAATACCATAAAATTGGCTGGTTCTGTAATATTTTGATTGGAGATTTATGCATACTGTTGCCACATTCTTTAAACAGATGTGCAGTAAATTTGATGAAAAAAAACAACAAATCTCTTCCTCCTGTAACTAGGACACTTGCTCATTTAAATAATATAGAACAACAGTCACTGTGGATGTTTTAGAAACACAGGATGTTCGACAAAGTAAAAGGCCTCAAAATGTGAGGTCACAGTTTTATTCCCAATTCCCTGCAGATCTTCAAAACTTCTAACTGATGTGCTGCCTATATGTCGCACAATGGTCACCCGCTCCTACCCGTATTGCCGCACGTGCGCCAGCAACACAAGCACCACAGCACGAAGATGACTGGCCTTTTCCATCAGAAACTGCAGTCCGAGGGGGAGGCTCCACTGACTCTCTGGGTCACGGGCGTAATCACAGCCCTTCGTGGAGGCGACCCCAGGCCTGGAGTTAGATCAGCTGGGTGCCAGCCCCAGTTCTGGAACTTACTGTCTGTGGGCTGGGGACCGCTTCAGTTTCCTCGTCTATAAAATGGGATGCTGTAGAAGTTTAACGAAACTGGGGGGTGCCTACAACAGTGCATGGCACACGAACAGATTCCCTCTAAATTGTATTTAGGATAATTTATATGTTATTATTATAATCATTATCTTGCCATATATAATATCATTGTGTAATGATATTATTATATCATTATCTTGTCGGTCTAAGGAGAGCCCAGAGATAGGGTGGGAGGCCCTTTATCAATCCACACCAGCTGCTAGAGAAACCACCAAACAGACCTTATATACCGAATAACAATTTCATTGAAAACCTCCCCAAATCCACCTTCCCCAAGAAGTTTTCTTGAAAGTTATGGTTGGAAGTGGCCTTTGCACACCATTTCGAACAACCTTCTTAACTCCAGAAAACGTGCACTCTCAAACACCTGAAATAATGTGCACATTCCGTGCGATTTTTGTCTTTCAGCGCTCCATCCATATTAATCCACAAGCAATCCCAAACCTCATTTAAATGAGCTGCTTCCGACTCCTCCCCAACTAAGGCTTTTGCTAAGTTGTTTTCACCAGTTTCTAAGGGGACTGATTTGAGTTCTTCTTTCTCTGGTGAGGATGCTAATGAACACCAACAGTCAAATGCCAAAACACCAAAGGGAGGTGAGGGGGTCTGGATTATCTGCGGAGGATAAATAATTACACAAACTATACTTTAATTTCGTACCTTACTTGGCCGTGGAAAATTTTACATTTGGATTCGCTCCGTCAATCAACCCCTCCTTCCTCTGACATCCCCACTTTCATATCGGCTACCACTTCGTATCTCCGCTCCCCTAAAACCAAAACTTCTCTAAAGAGTTGTCTTTTCATGTTCTCTTTTTCTTTCCCTCTTGAACCCCCTTTGATCTGCTAGCCCCATAAACACCCCACCAAAACTGCTTTATCCAGTCACGAATGGCTTCCACAATAACAAATTCAATGTCTTGAATTGTCTTTCTTTTAATTTAGAGTTTCTCAGGCAGTATCTAGACTATAGAAAAAGTATAAATAATTCAGTATAATTTATGTATCCACCACCAAGCTTAAAAAGCAAAATATGGTTGACCTTTGAACAACATGGGTTTGAAATGTGCAGGTCCACTTATACGAGGAATTTTTTTAAGAAATAGGGTAAATATATTTTCTATGATTTCCTTAGTATTTTCTTTCTTGCGTACTTTACTGTAAGAACATGGTATATAATACATATAACACACAAAATGCGTGTTTATCGACTGGTTATATTATTGGTCAATGGTAGCTATTAGTAATTAAGTTTTGGGGAATCAAAAGTTATATGTGGATTTTCAGCTGTGCAGGGGGACCGTACCGCAATCCCCTGTGTTGTTCGGTGGTCAGCAGTATGACCAATAGTGCTGAATGCCTCCTGTGTAACCCTCACACATCACTCCCTCTTCCCCAAATCTTAAAGTAACTAGTCTCCTGAATTTTGTATGTTTCATTTCCATGTGTTCCTTTATACCTTTAGAATGTAGGTTCCTCTAAGCAACATGGTTGTTTGCATGCTTTAAACTTTATAAATGGTATTCAACTACACATATTCTTCAACTTTTTTCTCTTACTACCGTGTTAGTGGGATTCATCCATGTGACTCCAGTTCATTTCTTTTTCAGCTGAATAGCATTCCAGTATGTAAATATATCACAATGTATTTACCCTTTCTCTTGTTGGTACATATTTGGGAATGCTTCCAATATTTTGCTAAAAATAAGCAGTGCTTCTATGAGCATTCTTATATGCATCTTACATTGACCCCAACAGTCATTTCTCAATGCTCGCTCACCTTCCTTGACCTCCTGGAGACATTGATATAGGCAATCGATCACTCCCTCCTTAAAATGGACGTTTAACTTGACGTCAAGGACATCAAGTTCTTGTTTTCTTCCAACATCACTGCCACTTCTCAGTCTCCTTTGCTGGCTCCTCCTCTTCCCAGCCTCTAAATGTTGAGGTGCCCTGGGCCCAAGGTTTCTGTCTCTCTTCTCTGTCTTCATTCCCTAGATAATCTCGTCCACTCCTATGGCTTTAAATTCTATTTTTTGGCTGATAGTTCCAAAATGTGTATCATTAGCTCTGCCGTTTTCCTTGAACGTTAGGCTTCTCTATACAACCTTTTATTCAGCATATCCACTGGGATATCTAAATTTAACATATCCAAAATGGTTGATTTCCTAAAGCTTTTTCTTCTCTATATCCTCTCCATTTCATTGATGCAAATCATTCAATCATTTGTTAAAAAACAAACAAAAACAAACAAACAAACAAAAAACCTCTTTCAATACTGTGTACCACTTTAAACACTTCAAATCCATAAAGAAGTCCTACGGGATCTACCTTCCATATATATTTCAAAACAAACCACTTAACATTGCCTCCACCTCTATCGTACCCTCTCACGAGAACTACTTAATAGCTTCCTAACTTGTTTTCCTACTTTCGCTCTCTTCATCCTATAGGCCACTTCCCACACAGCATCCCAAGAGACTGTTTAGAAAAGGAAATCATGTCTTCCCTCTGCTGGGAACTCTCAGTGGCTTCCCAGTCTTACTCACAATACAACTCAAAGTCCCTGTCACCACCCGCGAAGCTCTAATGATCCAGCCCCCTAACCGCTCAGCCTGCCAATCTTTACCCACCTCCCTTTGCTCGCTATGTTCCTATCACACTGGTCTCTTTGCTGTTTCTCAGCACAATACGCGGTGTCTTGGGTCCTGTGCACCTGCTGTTCCTTCTGCCTGATTTGCATAGCTCGGTTTCTCATCTCATTCAGGTCTCTGCTAAAAACTGTCCTTCCCTGACCAGCTAATCAAATATTTCCCCCTCATTACTCCCTATCCCATACCCACATCCCTCTGCGTGTGTTCTAGTTGAGTCATTTGGAATTCTAGGTTCTCTGACTTGAAATTCAGGTGCTTGGGAATCAAGGTCAAAGCAGAATTTTTCAGTATTTTTGTTTCACATTTATATTACAATGACTTTTCTCATGGGTAAAAAGAAATGGGTGACAGATAGGGGCTTAAGGAGTATTCTCAGAGATACATTTTTCTTCAGTTTACAGGTCCCCTAAACCACTGTCACCCAACCCAAGATTCCCTAGAATGTGGGTGGAGACAAAGATTCCTAAGACCCTCAGCTGAAACCTACCTCAGACCTTCATGGAATCATCATGATCTGCTGACAGAGCCCTCTTTTGGGAGCTTCAGAAATAGGTCTATTCGCTTAAGTACTAAACAACCGTGAGGTACACATCACCTCTCACCCTACGTAAGAACACAGAAGTGTAAGGCATGGTCTCTACCCAACCCCATGAGGCTCGCCATGAGGTAAACAGGGGGCTGTGATATCTGAGAAGCTAAGTATGAATAACAAGAGCTGAGCTGCAGAAGCTCAGGGAAAGGAAGTCGTTAAATAATAACAGCCAGCATTTGTTAAGCGATTAGAGTACAACAGGCTTCAAGCTATTATTTTAGTTAACCTTAAAAGTAATTCTTGGAAGTATACAATACTATTATCCTCATTATGTAGAGAGAAAAGTCGAGGCCAAGGTCACACTACTAGAATTAAAGGACCCGGGTCTGTTTCACTGCAGCTTCTGAGTTCTTTACCCCATGCCTGCACTGAGAGGCCAAGTGCGGTGTTATCCAATAGGCAGTGTGACCTCTGAGCCCTCAGGGGCAGTCACCACAGGAGAGCTTGGGAGATGAAAGAGCTAAGATGCACTGTATTCATAAACATTTATGTAGCACCAGTGTTCCTATGCCAGGAACTGGGGAAGTAAGGATAGACAAGTCACAGCCATCATCCTTACACAGATCACAGTCAAGCTAGGAAGGAGACATCATTAAAGGCTGGGTGGTGGGGTTAGACCATCCAGGTTCCAACCCTGGCTCTTAAGCTTACCTGCAAAGTGGCTTGTGCAAGTCACGTCGCCTCTCTACGCCTCGATCTCCTGGTCTATAAAACATTGCTGTGTTCATTCATTCATTCAGCAAGTCGTGTTTCAGGGCATGTTATTGTGTTCCAGGTGTTCGCGATAAAGACTGAACGAGACCAACAAGCCCCCACCTTCATGGATCTTGATCAGGGTTTTTCCCATAGGTTTTTATAAACATAAAAGGGGATTGTAATCCCTTAATATATGTGAGCTATGAATCCATTTTCAGCGTATTCATTTATTCAACAAATGTTTGTTGAATGCCTCTAATGTGCCAACGTGCGGGGTTCCAGTTTACATGCTGAGGCTATAACAGTGACCAAGACAGACAGCATCCCTGCCCCCACAGAGCTTGCATTCTAGGTGGAGGAGACAGAAAATGAAAAACTGCATGACACAGAACCGTGACGAAATATAAAGCAGAGTGAGGGACTAAATGGTGACGGGGGCCAGGGGAATGATGTGAAAGGAGATACGGGTCAGGGAAGGCTCGCTGAGGAGATGTCATTTGAACACGGGCATCTGAGAGGAGAAGGAGACACAGGCAAATGTCTGGGAGAAAAGCGACCCTCTGTGTGCTCTCTGAGGGGAGACAGAAGAGCCTGCCGCAAGAACGCGCCATCTGCATTTAAAGAACAGCGAGGAGGCCAGAGTGGCCGGAGCACAGGGGCAGGGCAGAAGAGAAACAGCCAGAGGTTGTTCACTCGGGCTCGGTGGGAACGTGCTGAGGACCGAGTGACGCGGCCTTGTGGTTAATTTGTGCGTCTACCTGGAAGGTTTCTGGAGGAAATTAATATCTCCATCGGTGAACGTGAAGCAGATTGCCCTCCAAGTGTGGGTGGGCCTCAACCAATCAGCTGACGGCCTGAGCAGAACGAACAGACCAGCCTCCCTAAGCAAGAGGTGGTTCTCCAGCCAGCGGCCCTCAGTCTCCATCTGTGCTGTTGGCTCTGCTGGGTCTCAGTGCTACAGGCCTTCAGACTGGAACTGTCCCGTCGGCCCGCACTGCAGACTTTGGACTTGCTCGCCTCCGTAATCATGTGACCCAGTCCCTCACCATAAAGCTCCCTCTATGGATACGTGCACATCCTATTGGTCCTGTTTCTCTGAAGAACCCTAACACACGTGAGAGGAACTGAAGGTGCCGAGCAGAGAAGAGACACAGTCATCTTTCACAAGGATCGGTCTAGCTCCTATGTGGAAGGTGCACTCCAGGGAGGCAAACGCGGAGGCAGGGAGACCAGGTCGGGGCACCTGGCAGTCCCGATGAGAAACGACAGCGGTCTGCAGCAGCAGAGGCGGGTGTGCTGGGAGGCGGTTGAATTTGGGATATAGTATTTTGAAAGTGGTGCTGACAGGATTTCCTGATGAATTAATCATTGTAATCACTATAGAAATAAACTATGACAGAATATGACAAGAGCCATAATTAAGGGACACAGAGGGTCATGCAGGATCAAGGATTAAGGAGAAAGCAGCTCCTCCAGGAAGGCAAGGGCTCCCAGCCTCAGGAACACTGAGGTATGGTAAAGTGCCTTTTGGGTTGACCTTGAAGAAAATGTCCCATGTACAAGGTGGGGCAAAGGGACTCTCCAGGCTGACACAGAGCCATACGCAGAAGTAGGTGGCAAGAACATTCCGGAAACATCCAGGGACAGTCTAAGTAGCCTAGTGAGACCTGCACAGAGGACCTGAGGGAGAAATGCCTGGAAAGGAGTTTGAAAAGAAGATCGGGAAGGTAGGCAGGGGCGTCAGCAGGCACTTTATCCTGTTCTAATCAGATGGCAGTAAATGAGATGAAGCATCGAAGAGGCTGGAAATGGCCTTGCGGATCCTCCTAGGCCAGCGAGAGCCTGGACAGGCGTCTCCAACCCCAGCTGAAAGCGGCCAGTGACCCTGAACAGCTCATGCTCTCTAGGTCCTAGAAGCAAGACCAGCAGCACTTTCAGAACCGAATCCCATGAATGCAGATTGAATCCATCGTCTAATGCCAAAGGAAAGTTACTTCATTCTAAGATAAGAAAAGCAGTTGGGCTGTTTATTCCTGCAGCTTAAATCTGCCCTCGCCTCCTGCCAATCGCGTGTTTTAGAGTCTGGCAGTGATCTCTGCCTATTAAGCATCTCTGGCCACAGAGAGGTAATATTGACTTACTTCATTTTTATGACTAGGGGTACTTATTCCTATTTGCACCCTTGCTTCTTGATCATGTTTTTTTGTTGCTGTTGTTCTTTATTTTTTTTTTTTTACTTGATCATGGTGGTAGATCCTAGAGCTGAGGTTCATGGTCTGGAGACATCTGGAGGAAGGGATCCTACAGGGTAGGTGGATGTTTGTCATGGCTTCTTCTTAAAGAAAGACTGAGCGTGCCGTTTTTCCTGGCCTGGCTGCTCAAAGTTGAAGAGGACTCAAAATCAGTGGGGAAAAGAAGAGGCCTGGGGTTTCCAACCAATCATCTCATTCCTTTCGATCCTCCTGTCTACCAACTGCTGTGCTCAGAGCTGAAGGTATGGAGACGGAGCTGGGGAAAAGGCTTTGCCCGCAAAGCGTTTACAATGGGAGTTGGATGTGCCAATTAGACAAACCCTAGCGACAGAAGATGGGCATCGCTTTAATGGATGCGCGAACGCTGTTAAGGTCAGGGAGAGCGCCGAGGAAAGAGTACGCAGACCATCCAGGGAGGTCAGGGGTGGGTTCGCTGGGAGGTGACGTGCCGCTGAGATGTGAGGGAGGCAGCCAGGAGGCAGACAGGGGAAGGGCGTTCTGTGCACAACAATAGCAGCAGAGCAAAAAGGAAAAAAAAAAAAGCTCTAATACAGTCTAACGAGAAAATTCCACTCAGTAAAACGTTACCAATGACAAAAGTCCAGCAGCTCATTTCACACTGGCTACTCCGAAAAGACATCAGGACACGAGTTTTGTGAAGAAATATAATGGTGAGCACCTTGGATTTCCAGTCTTAATCAAAGTGTCTCCATCATTGTCTTTGCTCCTTCAAGTGCTGGCTTCGTAGGCACCCCGCCTTCCATGACGCTTTTGCTGGGATCAGAAATGGCTTTAGTGGCAGCAGCAGAGAGGGGGCAGGTCTAGGGCAGCCACTGGCTGCTCCACGGATAGACAAAGCCGTGGGCGAGAGAGAAGGCAAAGGAGAAAGGAGAAAAGAAACAGAACAGGGCAGAGGCAAATAGGAAGAACGAAGGTCCAAGAGGAGAGAAGCGAGCATATATCCCACACAGTGCCTCACAAGTTATTACCCAGCCAGGACCTAAACCTACTCTAACGTGGCTCACTAACAGCATCCTCAGGGGTCCTCGAGGTAGGGGGCTGGCCTGAGGGAGGCACCTGCCTCTGCCGCATGCCTCCTCCATTTAAAGCCACCTGGCCTCTAGCCTATGTGCCTCTCGAAGGCCTACAGAAATGCCTCAGACCTAAAAAAAAAATAATAATGAAACAAAAGGAAGTAGCTCCAAATACAGAGAGTATGAAACTGGAATTATTTAGTGTTTAATTGGATGTCTACAAGATGTAATATTATGTCAACTTCATTAGTTGTTTAATTTCGTATTCATCAAAAAAAGTCATTATATTGGAAAACCATTTAAGTTTTCTCATCCCATGAGAATTCTTGAATAATCATGTAATTTCCAAAAATCACTCATCATAAATAATTTTAAAACCAAAATTAAGAAATAATTTTACAGCAAAAAAAAAAATAGATAAGTCTGCTGATGAATATGGAGGCATTTCACATCACATCATAAGATGAGGCCTGTGATTTAAGAGGGCCCAGGCCCACCAATTTTTATGAGATCCTTGGCTATCTTCAAAGCTTTCTTGATCATTTTCTGGGGCTTCTTAACCAGCATCTTTCATCAAGACAACAAAAGCCATCTTGAACAACGTTCGAGCGATTCAGAACATTCTCTGGTAATAAATAGCGCTTGCTGGGAGCAATGTTCGATGACATTGTCAGGGCAAGCTCAGATTCTGGCAACATTTCCGGGACTCCCAGGAAGTACAGAAGCCTTTCCAAGACGTCACTTTTCCTGACGGTGGGATTTACTTGACAATTAACTTGAAGAATGCCTATCACAGTGCTTAGCACAGCGTTAGAGTTGAATAAATATTTCATAGACAAATGTTTCTATGATTCCACAATACTTTGTAGATTTCTGCCTCGAGGTAGCATGTGTTACATGGTACTGCATTTTTGTTTTGGCTTTTTGCATGTTTGTCTCCTCCACTTAATTGTGAACTCCAACAGGATAGGAGCCATATTTCATTCACCATTGTATATCTAGTACCTAACACCGTGTGTGTACTAGGTGTTCAAAAAGTATCTGCTGAGTGAATGAGAAGGTAAAAGGATAGAGAGATAATAAGTCTCAAAGATTAAAGCAACGTTTTCTCCTAAAGAGTAAGCTCATGCTAATTCTAGTTCTAATAATTATTTTAGCTGCCAGTTTTTGAACGGTTACTGTGTGCCATTGCATGCTGAATGCTTTTCAGTACTGTCTCGTTTAACCCTCACATGTCTATGAAGAAGGTAACAGTAGGGTAATGAAACTGAGATTCAGAGAGAGTAAGTGCGGTGTCCAAGGTCATACATCTGGGAAGTAAAGATGGCACTCGAACCGTTAATACTGACCTCCTCCCTAAAACCAGCTTTCTTCCATTCTAATGCCTTGCTCCTTGCAGGAGACTTGAGGTCACATGGACACAAAGCAGGTCAGAAGTCCTGCCCAGAACGAACATACCCTGGACAGCATCCCAGACCGACCTAGGCCTGATGATCCTCCCACACCCATCAGTACGAGCCACTGGCCACTCGCCACGCAGTGGGCACGGAGGTGGGCGAAGAGCAAGGCGGAAACACGGGTCAGTGGCGGGAGGCTCCGACACCCTCCTGGGGCCACACGCTGTAACGGAGAGGGCACTGGCTGAGGAGCCCGGAAGCTGAGGTCCCAGCTCCACCACTAAGTGGCCCTGTGATTGTGACCTCAGTCAAGTCTCCTGGCTTCCCCCCCTTTCCGAGGCCTCTTGCAGTGAGTTAGTCCTAAGATCCTCCCCACTGAAACGCCCGCTCTCACCTCCCGTTTTTTGCATCCCAGGGGATGCGCCTTTTCCAGCCTGGTGATTATTGCCTGTCTCGCAGTAGAGGACAGATGACCTCGGGGGCCGCAGCCTTAACCAGTGTAACTGCCCCGGTGGCTGCTCTTCCTCCCACCGTCTGAGAGCCCGGCTAACCGGCCGCCTCAGTTAATAGCGAGGAGGCTAGGTTCCTTTGCAGGTTAATTATACATTGTGCGGAGAGCATTTCCTTTCATCAGTTCTAAATTTGCTCTCTTTTAATTTTGTCAAGTGCTGCCTCTTCCTCCGATTAGGGGAAAGGGCAAGAGGAAGTCTGCGTGCGATTGGCTGGCCACCCGCCCTGCATCCCACCCTCCACCTCGAGAGAGTGCTCGCCCCTTTGCTCTGCTCCTCTCAGAACGAAATACCTCATCTTTCTCCGCGTGGAAGTCGCCCCTCCCGCTGTATTCGTCTGCTCTGCCCTTCCAGGGACCTTTTCTGTTTCTGCTGGGTCCTCTCTGAGATCAGGTGCGCTGAGGAGTGAACGAGGTAGCCCAGGTGAGGAGAGAGCAAATTTTTCTCTCTGGTGACACCTGGGACCTTGACTACTTTGTTCTTTGTCAATATGCGATATCATCTTTCAAGGAAAAGAAAAGGAGGTTTCTTCATTCAGGTGAAAATAGCATACTCCTTTCAAGCCCAGTAAGCGTCTGTGAACCTAGCACACCATCTCTGTGTTTTGATCTGGACATGGCATCCTGGGCCATCGAATGGGACCCCCTCCTTCAAGGCCAGCAAGCCCAAAAAGCTAACTGAGGTCCCTCCAGTCCCACATCCTCCATCTGACCATTTAACAAATATTTCTTGAGCGCTTACTAAAGCAGATATTGTGACAGACGTTGACAATATAGGAATAAATAAAACCAATTCTAATTCTAACAGCTAATGGTTTCTGAGAACTTGCCAGGTGTTCTATTAATCACTTTGTACGGTAGCTCATGTCATCTTCTCAATAGCTCTGGGAGGAGAACACTGTCATTGGCATGCTCATTTTTTTAATGTCAGGACACTGAGGCTTAGAGAGGATACGAGATTTTCTCCTACGTCCCATAGCCAGTACGCTGTGGAGCCAGGACCCGAATCCAGAAGGTGTGACATCAGACTGACACTCCAATCACACCCCTTCCTGGTCCCACCTCCAAAGGGCTCAGCCTGGCGATGATCTGAAAGCCCGCTGAACCCTTCCTTCAAAGCCGGGCGGAGCAGCTTTCCTTGTGCTATGGGATATTGATTACTTCTCCCGGCTCTTATCGCTCTACCACGTCTCAATCCATCAATGGCTTTTTGGCTGTGCCCAAGTCCCACGTTAACATCTGAGGCCGGGGTTTTACCCTCACGCAGAGGTTTTCGGGCTGTGTCAGTGATGCCGACAGGCCTGAGATTCAAGACTATGAATTCGAAACCCCCACCTGACCCCAACTCGCGATGCCATCCCCAAATCAGATGCCCGAACCCGGAGCAGGGAGTGTCGGGACATTCCCGCAGGAGGTTGCTCACCAGCCCTGCTCCTGGAAGGGGCTTCGCTGGGCTGCTCGAGGCCCCAAGAGAGGAGTGAGGCCGACGTGTGCACATGTGGGTTCGGGATGACAACCCATGGCTACCTTCCGAGGTAGGTATTATCTTCTTTAACGGAAAAGACTGAGACACAGAAAGGGGAATTAACTTGCCCAAGACCAAAGAGTCAGGAAGGATTTGAACCTGGGTTGCCCATCAGAACGAAAGAAGAAGAGTCTCAGTGAAGCCTGCAGGGAAAGCGGGCTCCTGGCTCCCCTTCACAGGACCGGCATATGGATTTCCATCCCCCGAGCCCCGGCCGGCCACGTGACTGGGTTCCTGGAACAGAACGGGGCGGCTCTGCCCTCCCCAGGAGCACTGCCTGCCGAATGCTCTGCTGTTTATTACTGACTCCTCCTGATCTAATGGGAGTTGAAATTTCCATTAATTAAGAATATAAATAAATAAATGGGTAGGGAAGAAAGCGAGATGGTGGCACGGTGCCCAGAAGGCTCTGCTGAAAGCCGCCAGTTCACGCTTCATTAGCATCTCTGCTCCCTCTCCAAACCTGCTGGCGCAGCCTTTCTTCTGAGACGGGCTCCGGGAGGCCCAGTTTGGGGGGGAAGCTCTGGTTTCAGACATCAGTGCTTCTCCACATTTCAGTTTGGCCTTCCACGGCCTCGAAGGGGCCAGCTTGCCCCGAACCCAGGAACCTCGTCTGCTCACTCACTCTCTTTCTCCTCCCATGGTGTCTTCGAAAAGAAAGCTATCATTTTTGCAAGTCCCCCAACAGGAGCCCTCACGCTGTCACCATGCAATGTTGTGTGACGGTGACTCTGCTGGTCATTAATGTTTTTTGGTCAAGTCTTCCCTCCAGCTGGGTCTTTATGTTCCTCGGGTCAAATCTTTCCTCCCCAACTTGGGTTGAAAAGGCGCTGCTGGAAGTGAGCATCTCACCAGCAGGCTGCTGTTATGGACCAGAAGAGTGGAGAAAGGGAGAAGTGGAGAAGGCAGGGCGCTGGTGGGAAGTGCTTCCACCAGCAAGGACAGGTGGCTCACCTACCCCACCGGACCTTTCGCCAAATACCAAAGCGGTGAGAGCGAGTCCTCTGCCCTCCACGTGCAGAGGAGACAGAATACGACCCCAGGCAGCACTGAGTAAGGATGAAAGCACATGCCACACACTTTACACAACGGAGCTCATGAGAGAGAGAAACGACGAAGCTGGGAGAGGTAGGCGGAAGTTCCAGAAGGTCTACCTGGTAGGGCGTGGAGGGAGGAGCGAGGCTGCTTGTTTCTGAGCTGCCCTACCAGCAGGAGCACGCGGCTTCCCTGGACGGGAGCTTAGTGGAGCTTAGTGGAGCTCGCCTGTCGACACTCGTGCCCTCCCCCCTCCCCCCAACAAGCCGCCCTTCGGTGCTACCACTGTCACGGAGAGTAACACTATCCTGGAAGCTGAGACTTATGCTGGGCCAAGAAAGAGCCGCGGACATTTTTTTCTGCTCCTTCATACAGAAATGGGATTAGCCGCTAAGGTGGCTGAGCGGAGCTGGAATCAATGGAGAATTGTTTCTGAAAAAGCGGAGGGAGGGAACTCAGCCACACGCAAAAGGATGAAATTGGAACGCTGTCTTACACCATACGCC
This sequence comes from Eonycteris spelaea, assembly GCA_003508835.1. Taxonomy (NCBI): domain Eukaryota; kingdom Metazoa; phylum Chordata; class Mammalia; order Chiroptera; family Pteropodidae; genus Eonycteris; species Eonycteris spelaea. The sequence continues at coordinate 1,237,841 of PUFA01000037.1, forward strand.
ACATTTAACTCATAAAGGGCAACCGGCTGAATGGGAGAAGATATTTGGAAATCATTTTTGATAAAAGGCTAACATCCAAAATATATAAAGAACTCATACAATTCAATAGTGAAAAAAAAAAAAAAAGAAAAAATCAATTACAAAAGAAGCAGAGCATCTGAATAGACATTTTTCCAAAAAAGACAGACCGATAGCCATCGGGTATAGGAAAAGGTGCTCAACATCACTAGTCATCAGGAAAATGCAAATCAAAACCACAGTGAATAGCACCTCACACCCGTTAGAATAACTATTATCCAAAATAATAATAATAATAATAATAATAATAATAATAATAATAATGATAACACATTGGTGAGGATGTGGAAAAAATGGAACCATGGTGCACTGCTGCTGGAAAAGTAAATTGGTGCGACCATTACGGAAAACAGCGTCGAGATTTCTCAAAGACTAAAAATGGACCTACCATATGATCCCACAATCCCACTTTGGGGTATTTCTCCAAAGAAAATGAAAACACTAACACAAAAAGACATGTGCACCCCTACGTTCGCTGCAGCATTATTGACAATTGCCAAGACATGAAAACAGCCAAATGCCCACCCATGTATAAATGGAGAGAATGTGGGCGTGTGTGTGTGTGTGTGTATATAAACTTAAACGGATCCATTCCAGGCTTAGCCGGCTAGCCACACATTAAATTCCTTTCCCAAGATGTCTTCTCCATGAACTTTCTACAACCCTTTTTATATCCGGTCAGATTCTGTCCTACAATTTTTCCCTCCTTCTCATTCTGGATCAATAATTTTACTTTAGGACAAAATTACTCTCTTTTTTCCTTTACGAAAACACATCTTCCTACCTTATAACTTTTCTTACTAAAAACACATCCTACTTTCCTTGCATAAATGTTGCCCTTAACATTTGGAGTAGTTTAATTACATATAGGAATTAGAATTCTTAGCCCTTAGAATCCTTAATACCTAGTAAAAACTAAGAAGTAAGCAAGTGCGGAACGTCTGTTACACTAGCATTCTGTGGATTGGCAAATTTATAAATACATCTGATAATTTCTAAAAGTATATTCTTCCTCATAGTTAATTTCTCAATATGGCACAAAATGTTTGCTAGTAGACTCAAATACCCAAATAACCAAAAGTGGATAAACCTATGTCCAATAATTAATATTTCAATACTGTTACGTTATTTGAAAATGATCTAGATATTAATGAATAGCCATCATTTAACTTATAGCTTTAAGGTTTCAAGTTCCAAAAAGATTTTTAAATAGACGTGCGAAAAAGCATGAACATGGCTTAAAAGTTCATTTATAAACTTTTATCTTACTTATATCTATTTATTTGTTCTTAATTATGTTCCAATTATGCATGAAAATTTCATGATAAATTAAACAGTCATCATCTTAAGTTATCTTTCTTGCTGACAAAATCCGTAACAGAGATAACATGAGCTTATTTGACTTTTAGTAAACCTAGGTAGAATAAAAGTATTATATTTAATTCTGACACCTCTAAAGACATTCTGCTTTAACTAAACCAACAAACTTAAACCAGCTTTTATTTATCAATGATTATCCTACATCGTGTGAAGTTTAAAAACATATGAGTTAGTTTCTATGTTTCTGAGTATACTTGATTTATACAAACGCTTGCTTTCCTTTAAGCCAATTAAATAGAGCTTTTTACAACTTAATTTTGGAGGTAGTAAAAAAGATCACACAATTACAACATGCATACGTCGACATTCAAAAACATACAGATGGATGCAAACAAATTTTATAGGTTTATATTTTGTTTTAAAATTTTAGCCAGGAGATAGGTATGATAATGCAAAACTCACTAGTTTATAACAGTTGGGTCCCAATTGCTTTTCTGGCAAATGAATAAATTAAGGTTATCCACTCAGAAGGCTTAAACTTTTCACTGCTTTTTGTGAAGAAGACAAGATTTTTCATTTGCCTCATTTTTCAAACAGCCTTCCTTTTTATTATTATTTTTCCTTCTGATAATAATGATCTGGGTTCCTAGAGACCAGGCAGAACATTTACATCTCAAAGGCACCAAAAAAGCACAAGTTCCTCCAAGAAGTAATTATTTCCTAAGGCCAGAATTTTTACATTACCTACAGTTCTTTTGAGAAGAATGGGGGAGGTTGGGGATTGGTGAAAAGGATAGATGGGGTTTTCTGTTCTTGTAAAGACTCTATTCGTAAGACAAGTTGTACAAGTTGTCCTCAGTTTGTAGGACAGTTGTTTTTAATCCCTCGAAGAATTGGCTTGCAACCTGAATATCAAGGTCCTGACTGCCCATTCAAGAACATCATCTTCGACTGGCTTCTACGTATCAGGGAAAAGACCTTCAACTAAAATGGGTACCGTGAACCCAAACTCACAGAAAGGAAGGGCCGTGTGAAACTGACCCTTCCTCAACCAGGCACTGCAGAGATCTCGGGGAGCGACTCTGGCAAGTAATCTCTCACCTCCAACCAGCTGCGGCCGCTTTTCCCAGGATCCATGTGCAAGTGAAGTTTAAAGTAGAGAGTGTAGCCCTGGTATCTACCAGCATTGGGGAAGGATTTTCTCACTAATTTTAAGTTTAGTGTTCCCGTGGCTGTTTAAGGGAATAATTAGTAACAGTTTACAGAAGTCTCCTTTGGAGTTCCATGAACCCTGGGAGGGGCCCATACAGGGGCGCTCCTTCCAAGGTAGACGGGTGGGAGCTGGGGGTGAGTGCGTCCGAGTTGGTATGGAAAGATTTAACAAAATCTTCAAGGACAATCTTTTTTCCAGCATCCCAGTTGATTGTGAATGAGACTCGAATTTCTGGGGCCAGAGTTTTATGATGGGTCCCAGGAGAATGCAAAGGGGCAGGCCCAGGTGTTTTAGGGTTCCGGCCTTGGAGCTGCTGCAGCTGTAAGGCCACCAACTTGATGGGCTTTTTGTGTGCAGCCTTGAGGTCTCAGAGTGGAAAAGCGATTCAGACAGAGGAGTAACAGAATGAGTACTCAAGGAAAGTAACAGAATGAGTACTCAAGGAAAGCAGGATAAAGGGGAGTAGCAGGAGAATGTCAGTCCTGCAGTCTTTCGTTTTAGGTACCTCCAACCTAAAGCGCCCTAACAGCTGTTAAGGGCTTGATCTGTGCCCACCAGTTTTGCATCTTTGCCTTTGAGATTCCCATTAGCAACAGCTCCATTACTCCTATCCCTCGATTTTCTTTTTCATAGTGGCAGACAGCCTGATGGCTTTTAATAACCCGACTGCCTACTTAAATCGATGAGCAAAACAGCCCGAATTTCATGTCTTAATTTATCTTCCCAAATATCCCTGGCAGTTTGGTGGACTTACCTTGTGAGTTCCCTACCAACTGTCACGCAGTGTGGACTCCCAATATAACTGTCCCGAAAACCCTTCCAAGGTCCCAGGGCCTTTCCAGGAATTATATATATATATATATACACACACACACACACACATAATTTATTTATTTTTTCTTCTTTTTTCCCTTAACAAAGTTTCTTTGCCTCAGACAGCTGCATGCAAGAGAGTGGAGTGCAAATCCAAGTGACTTACCCAGACCCTCAGTCAGGACGACAGGCAGTGGATTCCCAGATTCAGGGCACACCTCACCTGTGCATCTTGTCTCACAGGCCATTAGCAGGCAGCTTCGAATCTCGTCCCTCAATGACAAAACCTGTTAAAAAATTATTAAAGAAAAAATTTAGGTGATAGGAACAAACCTTAACACTTTACGAAGTGAACGGTCCCCTTTCAGAGAATTGTAAAATGGGGCGTGAAGCAAGAAGCTTCTTCTATAGGCTAAAGAATAAAGAACAAGGACGAGACAAATTAGCAATCTCTCACTGGCTGGGGCCACACAGCCAGCCGGGTTTGGGGAAGGCCCAGAGCTGGCTTGGCATTTCGGACTGGCTGACAGAGTGTAGGGTGGTTCTGGTCAGACAGGGCCTTGACGGGGGCAGAAAGGGTGAGCAGGTTTCCGTTTGCTGACTTGGCACTCGGGGCAGAAGCGGCTCCCTGTTGGGCCTAGAAACGTATCTGGACAGACCCAACCCTATTCTTCACCCTCCCTTCCGCCCCTTGCTTAAGTGCCCTATTTCTTAACAAGTTAGGATACGGCAGCGCGCTGGGTGGGTCGCCATCCGTCTCCCGCTTCGACAGCGTTTGGACGGAGCAGACCGGGAAGCCCTTCTCCACCGGCGCCTCCCGCCTCCCGCCCCGTCACACCCTTCGGGGCCGCCCTCCCCGCCCCCCTCGGCTCCGGGACCCGCCAACACCGTTCTCTGAGCCCACTTCCTGAGCGCCCACCCAGCAGGCGCCCCGGGCTCCTCGGCGTGACTCCGCCGAGGTGGAGGCCACGGTCGGCCAGCGTCGTCGTCGGCGCGCCTCCGACACCCACCGGGCTCCAGCTCGGCCTCCGCTTCCACCGCGACGCCGTGGGCCCGGGCACGTGGGCCCCCGCTTCCCGAGTCAGCGACGGGGAGAACTGCGAGGCCCCGCGCCCCGGGAAATTGCAAAGCCAGGATGGAGAGAAGCCACCCCGAGAGGAGCGGGGTGGAGGCAGCCACGGCCCCGGGCAGCTTCCCGGGCGCGCGCAGCCCCCTCACACCTGGCGCCCCCTTCTGCTCGCGCAGCCTCGGTGGCTTCCGGGACAGCCGCCTCCTGGTGGAGCAGATGAAACTCGTCAGGAAGATGGCGACCACCGACTGGCCTGGGAGCACCACCCAGGGCCTCGTGTGCTCACGGAGGGGCCCCTCTGCAACCCCGCTGTCAGGACTGCTGCCCAAGCCCCTCTCCGCAGCCGCTGGGCAGCTTTGTACCACCCTGGCGCCCTCTCCCAAGCCGAGGATCAATAGAAAAATCATAGGGGCGATCCCCAACCTTTTTGACACCAGGGACCGACTGGTGCTCCTGTGAGAATCTAATGCCTGATGACCTGACTTGCAGCTGAGGCAGGGATGCTAGCGCTCAGGGAGCAGCTGCAAATACAGATAAAGCTTCGCTGCTCATCTTCAGCTCACCTGCAGGCCCTGTTCCTAAGAGGCCATGGACCAATATGGTCTGCAGCCTGGGGTTGGAGAGCCCTGCCATAGAGCTTTTTGCAGAGGAAAAAAAAAAAAAGTAATGATAAAAATTTCAGGTCGTCGGCCTGCTTCACAGGCTAGCCTCATCAAAAGAGTGCCACAGTATGGTTATTATAAAGATTGTCCTATTTTGGATTCTTTGGGTTATGATTAAACTTCAGTCATTAACTTAATAGTTTGGGGGTGCTGAGTGGGAATAAGGACAGGGACACATTTTGGACATTAGAAAGGTTCTCATCCAACATTTCTAGCTTTCTTTAACATTTTAAAGAGCAAATCATTTCCTGTTCCATTCCTTCTCCCTCTCAGTCCCTGCCTCGCGTGAGAATAAGCCGGCTTGATTGTTTAAACGACAGGAGCTGCTATTCTTAGCCTGGAAGAGTCACTTATGCGGCTCTACCTGCCTTTGCATCCTTTCCCCTGATTTAATTGCTCTGGAGAGTGGTTCTGATATTCAGCCAGTTTGAGGACAACTGCCCTAGCGTGTGAAATCAATTCATCATCCATTTCCCTACCCTCAACAGTGGGCTTCTCTCTCTGCTGGGGTGGGTGGGGGTGGGGGAGAGTCCACTTCTACTCATGATTTGCCTAGCTTTGGATAGATTGATTTTGTTTATTATGTTTTGGGGTGCTTTTAATGAATCAGAGAATTAAGATTTTTATATTTCAGAGAGATATCAGGATGTTACATGAACCAACTCATCCCTTAGTGTGAGAGGTGAATTAGGATCACAAAACTCCCATTGCAAATAACACCATACAGGTGTCCTGCGGGAGTAAAGTGGCCCACTCAAAGGCCCTGAAAGGGTCCCCTTCCTGGGTGCTGCTGGCAGTCTGTCCTTTCTCCCCAACGGCTGTGTGAACTCTTCAACACAAAAGAAATGAAAGAAGAGACTCGAAAGAGAAAACTGGGGGGAAGGCTAAGGTAGAAGAGAGTATGCGAGGGGCTGGAACAGCCTCCTATAAGGAACAGTACTGAAAAACCCCTCAAAAGAGCTTGACGTTGGAAAAGAAAAATATCAATGAGCCAGAAAGTAGGATAAGCTGCATGCCCCAAGCCCTAGCACTGTATCAACAAGTCTCCAGAACGCCCGTGAGTCTCTCCCACCTCTGAGGTGGCTGATGCAGCTTGGAAAGTTATTTTCCTCAGAGCGCTGTCTCTCCTACCAACAGGAAATGGGGCTTCGCCATCATTACCACAGGACTTCTTTACCTGCGCATAATGGCCCCCTAGCGCTTCCTGCCTGCAGAAATCCTGAAGGTGGGGAAAAGTGGAGAAGGGCTAGCTGAAGGTAGAGTTATATACTAATGTGGCTTCAAGTTGGGATCTGGAGAGACAGGGTTTTGGGGCAGTTGTCATCAAATCCCTTGGACTTTCTCTTTTTAAAAAGTCACTGAGCGCTTGTTAGGTGTTAGGCACTTACACACACATTATCTCATTTCATCCTCAATACAACCCTAAGAAGCAGGATTACCATCCACATTTTACAGATAAGAAAACCGAAGCTTAAAGAGGCATGACTAATCCAAAAACGTAGAGCCACATCAAACCCGTGACTTTCTTGGCCCAGAATAGTGCTCTTTCCACTGTGTTCCAGCTGTCTTTGGATTTAAGCTTCAGGTTTTGATCCAATAAGACTAGAATGTCAGTTTTTTCCTATTAACGTCTACATTTTGAATATGAAAAAGCCACTCGCATTAGGGGAGTTACTAAAAGCCATAATGAATTTAGGACGGATGATGCGTCAAAAGACTTCCCTTTATTACTTTCGGGTTTTTTCCCGAAACCTGAATTTTTTTCTCACTCTGGTGGTGCCTTCACAAAAGCCCATTACTCCCTGCCTTTCTATCAGAAAAATTTCCTAGCAATCTTCCCATCCTGATGGAGTATGGATTATCTGTAAATGCAAGAATAATTATTTATAGCCGTTATTTTTTATGAGGGCTTATCATGTCAAGAAACTGAACTAAATGTTTCATAGGCATTATCTCTTTAATCCTTATAATAAACTCTTGAGACCAGTTCAGTTAGTTTCTCTGTTTTACATATGAGGAAACTAAGACATAGATTAATATAACTTAGCCAAGATCTCACAGTCATTTAATGGTTACTCCAGAGATTCAGACCTGAGTAAAACTCCAAAGTTCACATGTCTAAAACAACCTAGTTGAGCCTAGAGAACCCTGAAGCTCTCAGGCCAGACGACTCAAAAGTAGCATATAACACACACCATAGCTCCACAAAGAAGAATGAGCAAGAGATTAAAGTGTTAAGAACTAATCTGAATCCTAAAATTTTTGGAATCACAGAAGAGCCCCAATAGTCAAAGCAATCGTGAGAAAGAAGAATAAAGCTGGAGGCAACACACTTCCTGATTTCAAACTATATTACAAACATAGTGAGCAAAACCGTATGGTATTGGCATAAAAACAGGCACGTAGATCAACAAAACAGGACAGCTCAGCAGTAAACCCAGGCATACATGGCAATTCACGTATGACAAAAGAGGCGAGAATATGTGATGGGGAAAGGACAGTCTCATCAACAAATAGTGCTGGGAAAACTGGACAGCCTCACACAAAAGAATGACAGTGGATTCCTGTCTTACATTTGCCACAAAAATCAACTTGGAATGGGTTCAATACTTTAATCTAAGACCTGAAACCATTAAACCCCTAGAAGAAAACATAGGCCATAAACTCCTTGATGTCAGTCTTGGTGATACTATTTTTAGGTTGGACATCACAAGCAAAGGCAACAAAAGCAGAAAAATAAGCAAGTGGGACCACATCCAACTAAAAGGCTTCTACACAGCAAAGAAAACCACCAATAAAATGGAAAGGCAGCCTAGCAAATGGGAGAAATTATTTGCAAATCATATATCTGACAAGGAATTCATATCCAATATATAACTCATACAACTCAATAGCAAAAGGTAATTAATTTAAAAAGGAGGCAAAGAATCGGGATGGACATTTCTCCGAAGAAGAAATACAGATGCCCATCAAGTAAATGAAAAAGTGCTCAGCATCAGTAATTATCAGGGAAATGTAAATTAACACCACAATGAAATATGCCCCCGCACCTGTTAGAATGGTGATTATCAAAAAGACAAGACAAAGCCAGGGTTGGTGAGGATGTGGAGAAAGGGAACCCTCGTGTACTGTTGCTAGGCATGTAAACTTGTGCGGTCACCATGGAAAACAGTGTGAGCGTCTTCAAAAAATCAAAGATAGAACTGCCATGTGGGTCAACAATTCTAACTCTGGGTAGTTATAGAAAGGAAATAAAAATGCTACTTCGAAACTGTATCTGCACCCCCATGTCCATTACAACATTATTTATAACAGCCAAGAAGACACGGAGAGAGCCTACGTGTCCATAAATGAATGAATGAATGAAGAAAATGTGGCATATATATAATATGTATTATAAAACATAATATAGTATAATATACATATTATATATATATATAATGGAATATTATTACAAAATGAAATCCTGTCATTTGTAACAACATGGATGGAATTCGAGAGCATTATGCTAAGTGAAATAAATCAGACAGAGAAAAGACAAATACCATATGATCTCGTTTACATGTGGAGCCTAAATTAAAAAGAGCTCATAGATACAGAGAACAAATTGGTGGTTGCTAGAGGCAGGGTTCGGGGTACTTGGTGGGGGCAGGGAGAGTGAAATAGACCAAGGTGGTCACAAAAGGTACAAACTTCCAGTTATACAATAAATACGTCCCAGGGACATAATGTACGGCATGGCCACTATAGCTAATATTACTGAATTGTGTATTTGAAAGTTGCTAAAAGAGTAAAAGCTCTTGTCATGAGAAAAAAAATTATAACTATGCTGGTGATGGATGTTAACTAGTGTTATTGTGGTGACAAGAAAAAAGAACTAATTTGAAAGCAAATCTGGTTCTTAGATTTGATGAGCGAGGATAGGATATCGAAAGCCCTTCTGAAAAATTAACTTGGGAAAAGAGGACACAGAAAGACCATTAAAGAAAAACCAGTCACTCCTGGCAAGAGTGCACAGGGAACTTACACTTTGCCTGCTACTCTGCTTCACATACTTACCAATGAAAGATAAAATATGAAAATAGAAAGTAAAAAACAAATAAATAAATAAAGGCAGAGGCAAGATCAATAACAAGAATAAGGTTTCTAGGAACCAGAAATAGAATACAAATACAAAATCGTGAATGGAGCTAAAGCTACAGCCTGCTGGGTTTGGGGACTAGATATAAAGAATTGTACCAGGACTTTGGTGGGGAGACATCCCTGTCTCACAGCTCCTCATGGCGAGCTTTTAGAAAGCTACAGGCCCAGAGTGGCTGGAAGACCTGGATGCATCGTCACCATCAAAAATCAAACTCAGTAGCTTCAGCTCATGACATGGTGAGTGGGTCTGTGTTATCGCCAATGTCCCTTCAGAACAAGGGTCTCAAAGCTTTTAATCTGGGTTGCCGAAGCAAAGTGGAATAAATGACAAAAACATTGGACAGGGAAGGTGGGTAAAGAGGGCAAGGAAGAAAGAGAGACAGAGAGACAGAGAGAGACATGAAACCACAAGATTCAGTCAGAAAACTAAAATTTCAAAACACTGCTAAGAAAAACAGTCAACAGAATCACTCATTGGAATAAATTCATCCCAGATTAATTTTACGAAACACTCTGACAAAGCCTTTAAAGAAGCTATGTTTAACAACTCAAAGAGACAAATGAAGTCAAACTTCTATTTAAAAAGAGCAAGTAATTATGAGATTACAGAAACCAAATGGAAATGAAAAGGTACCAATTAGCTTGATTGTGGTAATCATTTTATTTCACAATATATAGGTATATCAAATCACCATGTACGCTCTAACTATATACAATATTTATTTTTCAGTTATATCACAATAAAGGTGGGAAAAAAATAAGTGAGATGCTAATGAACCTAAATCTCAAATAATGGGATAAACTCCAGAATGAACAATCAAAGAGGTAATACATATATTGAACATTTTTTGTACAGGGACATTCACTCAGAAATCACAGAAAAAAAAACCCAAAAATATATATTAAAATGTAGTTAAGAAACAGCAGAGAATGGAGTGGCAGAGTTCTAGTGCTGTTCCAGAAGAAATAATAACTAAGACTTTTCAAAAATCAACAATATAAGAGTCACCAAATCAAGACTACCCTCTGACTACTGAGCAGGAAAAATAAAGATAAATCCACATCAGACACTGGTAAACCTGCAGAAAGTTAGGAAGAAAGATACTTCAGAAAGAAAAGCCAGATTGCTACAAAGAAATGACATCTAGAATGACAGCAGACTTCTCACCAGCAACAAAGAAGATAAATGACAATGACGTTTTGTCCTTGAAATGCTGAGGGCAAATAAATGTGAATCTAGAATTCTAGACATAGTTAAAAGAGTAGGGACAAAATAAAGGTAATTTTCAGTTACAAAAAAGGACAAATATAGGCACACCTCATTTTATTGTACTTTGCTTTATTATGTTTCACAGATGATTTTGGTTTTGCTTTTGTTTTTACAAATTGAAGGGAAGACCCTCCACCAGCAAAAAGATGACAACTCGCTTTATTGCTGTACGCACTTTAATGGTGGTCTGGAACTGAAGCAGCAGTGTCTCTGAGTTGTGCCTGTATTATCCATATAGCTTCACTAAAAGATGCACAAAAGGATGCATTTCAGCAAAAATAAAGTGAATACACAGGGAAAACGTGGAAGGCAAGAGATAAAAATGAGAACAGAAAACAATTTAAGTCAACAAATTGAATTAACTACTGGCCATTTTTAAAATGACATTTATCTATGTTTAAAAAAAAATGTAAAGCTAAACTTTAGACAGGAACAAGATAGGATGCAAGAGTTATAGTAAATGGAAAAGCGTGCGAGGCTCATACCATGTTCAAAAGAAAGATAAAAGTACTTAAAAACTTGAAATTATAAATGTTTATAAAGCTGAACTTTTTAAGGGTAGGGAAGCTGCCGATAAAAGAATAATACTATAGTCTTTATATTCCAAACCAATGGCAGAAATGTAAGAATGGATGATAGGAATACAGAAATTTATCAATCCACATAAGGCAAGAAGGGAAAAAATAAACGAAGCAAGGGGGAAAGATGATAAAAACACAAAATAAAAATATCAAATCAGCTAATGGCATCAGGGAGGACGACATCAGAGGCTTCAACCAAATCCATAATGTTTTAACAAAAAAATATGGAAGTAAGTATAAGGGGATGTGTTAAGGTTTAATAAGTTGAGGAGGACATATGGGTGTTAATAATTTACTCCTTATTTTTTATACATATATTTGGAAATTTTGTATGGCCCCAAATTATCGAGCTCACAAAATCCATGATTTTTATTCCCTGGGCTAATCACGCAGTCTGGCAAGAGCCTCTGCCCTCCCCAAAACACATATTTGGTTCATCAATATTCCAAATATTGACCCACTGTCTTTCTCCTATGCAAGCAGACGGAGTCAACTTTTCACGAGGCAAGAAGAGTTCTAACGTGAGCCTTGAACCTCACAGATTTCTTTTTACCCGCGACAGAACCAGAGTTGTTAGAACTCAGCTCACTGTCTGAGAAGCACCACGTAACCCCTGTGTGTGGCTCCGGCTCCACTGTGCTTCCCATGAGCAGAAGACGAATGTATCGCTTTACTCCGCCTAATGAACATCTCAATCTTCTAATAAACACCCTAATAAAGAAAAATTGAAATTTAACTCACTTTTATTATCCCAACTGACATGTCGCAAGGTCTTAATTGGGCTGAAAACAGCTTCCAATAATACTCTCCTTAATTGATTCATTAAGGGGGCTCCTACTGAGACAGAAGTGCTAGTTTCAGGGATAAGAATAAAATAGAGCCTCGATTCCCCACTGAGCGGCGATGATCCCTCTGCCATCAACTCCCCGGGCCACTGAGGAAGATGTCATGAGTGTCCGAAGCCCCGATTCATTCTTCTAGTCTCAGAGAGGGCACCAAACTGAAACACGATCTCCACGCACTCACCACTCCCTTAGGTGTACAAAGACAAAGATGGAACCTCTCGGAATTCTCTTACAGTATTAGATGAATCTGCAAACCAACAGCCAGGCAGGGTGATGCATTGATAGCAAGAGATTAAAGCTTTTTATAGGATTGAACAAAAGTTACCGCATCCCGGCATGGTTGGCCAGGGAGGGGAGGGGCAGGTGCAGCAGCAGGGAGACTTAAGAGGAGCAAATGAACATCATCTGTTTGCAGGGGAAGGTGGTTCTGAGCATATTACATAGATGATATAGTGTAGTAATTAAAGGCATGGGATCTGAAGTCATGAAGACCTGGAAGTCTGTCCTGTTCTTCCACTTACCAGCTCTGTTACCTGGGGCAGACGAACCCACCTGAATCCCAGCTCCCTCAGCTGTAAAACAGGGATGATAAAATAAATCTACCACAGCAGCCTGAGTACATCAGGTGATAGCATCGTTCGCTCTAAGCCTTCTAAGGCTCTTCACTGCATTCCTACACTCTGACCCCAACATGGCCTCTCTAAAGTCATTTCCTGCTGTGCTCCCCCAATTTCCTCCACACTGTGCCACCCCCTCCCCTTGCCATTCCTCGAATACCTGGGAAGCTCTCACCTCCAGCCTTAGCTGGTGCCCTCTCCTCTAGCTCTCTGTATGGCTCACTATTTCACCTCCGTCGAGTCTTTGATCCTACATCACCTACGTCCATGGTCACCCTGCTTAAATTACAAATTGTCCCTCTGCTTACTCCCAATACCCTTTACTCTACTCTTTTTCTTTTTTATAGTACTTATCACCTTCTAGCATACCATATAACTCACTTGTGATTTCTATTGTTTATTCTCTCCTGCTGTTTTGTTCACTGATCTCTCCCAAATTCTTGGAACAATGAAGGGCACTGAGCAGGTGCTTAATTTTTGTTCCATGAAAACCTCATAAGATTGTTCTGATGATTAAATTAGATAATGCATACAAAGCACTTAGCTCAATGCAGGCATGCAGAAGCATTTAGTAAATATTGTTATCACAGTGGTTACGATTATTCTGACTATTATTATTTTCTATCCAACATGAGGATATTATCAACTAAGTAGGCCATGGTTCTTCCAGGTATTGCCTCCTGGAGATGGAAGACTTAGATTTAATTAACTAGAGTTTCCTGACACTGTATGACATCTTGTTATATGTAGATGCCACTCGCCAATGATTAAAGGTACTGGGTCACCTGCAGAGCCCACCTCTACCCCATCTATTCTGCCAAAATGCACAGGGCTGGGAGCAGCTGCTAGGTCAAAAATGTGTATCAAGGTATATCTAGGAGCTGCTGTTCTTTCTTATTCCTTTAGGACTGTCGTACGCATAAATACCAATGTGACAGCACCTGCATTACAGCAAGAGGCCAGAAAGGGTTTTATTTATGTCTAACAAAGGGTAAGCAAGGGATCGGGAGAGGGATTGTCTGACTTGCCTGCTGGAGTCCCCGGCATTTAAGCCTCTACCATACTGTCCAAGACATTTGTGTTTCTGTCCAGGAAAAGAACAGCAAGCATCTGCGCACCTCATACCCTCCTAGACACAAATGAGATGCCTTCTTTGTTGAACTCTTAGGGGCTCCTGTGATAAAGCGCTGTCCTGGGTAAATAATGAATGGAACAGACCCATTAGCTCCAAGTTCAACTGCATTGTCTGTTTCCTGAACATGAAGAAAGACAGGAGCAGCCAAGGCAATGAGCCGTTCAGCACCCAGAGCCACAGCTCGCGCTCCACTTCTCGGCTGATAATCCACGTGAGGAGCACACAGCAGCCATGATGCCAAATGCAGGTTTGTGTGTGTTTTCTTTCCCACAGCGGCTAGCTACCTTTGCACACTGCAGATGGCCCCATGTAAACAACAACAACAACAAAAAACAAACAAAAAACAAAAAACAGGTTGGTGTGCATGAAAGCACTGAAGGAGCCATCGGCTGGGCCATCCACAGGGACTTCCGGAGGCTGGAAAAGGACAGAGGTTCAAAAGCACAAGCACTTGCGTGAGAAAGTGCTGCGTTCAAATCCCGAATCTACCAATTAGCATCTGTGCGATTTTAGTCCAGTTGCTTTATCTCTCTGGGCTTCGGTTTTCATACCTGTAAAATGTGATGATAATAATACCTGATAAAGTGGAGGATTAAATAAAATCAATGAGCATTGATTTCTGAGCCTTTTTACAAATGAATTTTAGTTACCATGTGCAAAGTATTCTTAAGAGAAAAGAAATTATAAAATGTCAATAAATAAGCAAACAAACAAACAAATAAATAAATAATGCTTTGGGAGGTTACAGGCTGATCATGATAGCCTGTAGTCTAATCATAGATGCTAAGTACAAGCAAGGATATGCAAATATTAATGGGAAATATTCAAGGTCAAAGGCCTTTATTGTACTTCAAATTATATAAAGCAACCCACTGGAATTTCCAAGCCTTTAGCTGTCCATGAAAATTGCTCACGTAGCTTCCAGGACACTGAGTTTAAATCAGGAACCATTTGATAAATGTTTAATCACTTTCGCAGAGAGAGGAAATCTGGGGAAGGAGAGAAGTCATCCACAGTGTAGAAAAAAATAGCTTCGAGTCTGGAGCATAATAAGTGCTCGATAAATATTACCCCATTTTTTGGAGGGTAGAGGGTCTAAAGGGAACAAGATGATAGAATGCCATTGTATTCAATCATTCATTCATTCAAAAAATATTTTTGAATAGCTACTAAGTCAGTCAACAATATTTATCAGATCCAGGCCCTAGCCCAGCCACTAAAGATACAGCAGTGAGAAATGCAGACAAGATAACTCTGTTATCACAGAGCTTACAGTTTAGTGGATAATAGTGACCAATGTATAATAGGGGCTTACTATGTGCCAGGAAGTGTTCTGAGTGCTTTACCTGTATTAACTGACTTAATATTTATAACCACCCTTGAAGTACATCAATATTATCTGCATATGACAAAAGAAGCAATTTAGGCACAAATCAGTCAAGTAAACTGCCCAAGGTCGTAAAGCCACTAAGTATCAAGCTAGGGTTTGAACCCAATAAGACCGACTCCAGAGTCCATTCTCTGAAGCATTACATATATTGCCTTCTTACAACTACTAGAGAATGAGCTCTTTCTAGGTAGAAAATACATCTCATTCATTTCTGCATCTCCAGCTAAGCACCTGGCTTTTGAAAATGCTCAATAAACACTTATTGCTGGAGTGGAGGACAGATTTTATTTGGGGCATTACAGCTACTTTTTTTGTCCGCCTCATGACACTTCTCTGTAAACCCTAAATATAGAGTGAAAATATACTATCCTTCCTCTGTATAGAGAATATTATTGATCTTCTGTCCATAGGCTATTAAATGTAAGGCTGTTTTTCCAGAAATGGTGATGAATTTTCTTTGAACCACTTACATTTCAGAGGGATCTGGCAGGGACTGAACTATATTTTTAAAGTCCAAAACATGTGGCACCAAAGGGACAAAATACCCAGCACTTCTGCTATTTTATTTTGGAAACCAATAAAGTAGCCCAGCTGCACTCGACATAGCTCAGCCAAGGCCTGAGTTCCCCCAGTTAAACACCGCTAACTCTTCACTCTTCTCATGACTGTCGTGGACACACTAGTTGAAGTCTAGGTAGGTCACAACTGAAGAAGATGACAGAGACAGCTACTACATGGAAGGAGATGGGGACAAAAGAAAGAGAAACTTCCTGGGGGATGAGGATTGACAGTTGAGTCCAGCTAGCTAATCTGCACTGGTATTTGATCAGTAAGAGTTTTAATAACTATTATTCCATTTTATTAATTGTATTTATATATTGTATTAAATATGTTTATATTTTATATCAATCACATTATAAATATAGTATTATTATTATTACAAGTGACATTTATTCAGAAACTCCACTAGGTTCTCATTTTTTCTACATTATCTAACTTGATCCCTTTAACTACCATGAATAGTAGTATTACCATCTCTATTTGTTAAGGAACAAACTAAGTTCCTTTAACAAAGAAGCCCAAAAATGCAGTGGTTTAAACAAGATAGTCTCCCCATTGTGTAACAATTTAGAAGAAGTATTATATACAGTCTAGACTCCTGTAACAAAGGTATAAAAAATCGTGACTTAATATCAAAGTTTCTCTTCCACATAACAGCTCAGGACTGGGAAGGCAAACTACCATTACAACAGGTGGCTTCCATTTTTAGAAGTAAGGTGTATCCTTGACTCCTACCATCGTGTTTCAGTCAGCAGAAGGTGGAAAGGAACAATGAGAAAGTACACGCGCTTCCTTTAAGGACACTGTCCAGAAGTGGCACACGTCATTTATGTTCCATTTGTTGGAACTTGTTTATAGAGTTGTTAGGAATAAATTGAAACCCATACCAAACATTCAAAGAATATTAGTACCTGTCCTTTTCAAACTCTTCAGAAAAACTGAAGTTGGAACACTTCCAAACTTATTTTATGAGGTCAGCATTACCCTCATAGAAAATCAGACAAGAAAGAACACTGCAAATAAACAAACAAACAAATAAATAAGTAAGTAAGTAAGTTTACAGACCAATATCCCTGATGAACATATATCTAAAAATCCTCAAGAAAATATTAGTGAACTGAATTAAACAATACAGTAAAAGGATCACATATCGTGATGAAGTGGGATTTATTTCAGAAATGCAAGGGTGGTTCAACAGCTGCAAATCAATCCTCATAATATACCACATTAACAAAATAAAGAAAAAAAATTATGTGATCATCTTAACAGGGGAAAAGAATCTGAACAAGTTCAACATTCATGATTTAAAAAATAACTCTCAATAAAGTGGATACAGATGGAACATACCTCAAATAATAAAGGTCATATATGACAACCACACAACTTATATCATATTTAATGGTAATAACCTAAAAGCTTTTCCTTTAAGATCATGAAAAAACATAAAGTTGCTCACTCTCACTACTTTTATTGAACATGGTATTGGAAGCCCCAGCCAGAACAATTAGACAAGAAAAAGAATAAAAGTCATCCAAATTGGAAAAGAGGAAGGAAAAGTGTCCCTATTTTCAAACAACATGATCTTATACATAGAAAACACTTAACACTTTGCCCAAAACCTGTTAGAACTAATAAGCAAATTCGCCGAAGATACAGGGTACAAAAATCAATATGAAAATATCTATTGTGCTTTTATATACTAACAATGAACTGGCAGAAAAAGAAAAAAGAAAATAATCCCATTTATAATTGCGTCTAAAGGAACAGAGCACCTAAGAATAAATTTAGCCAAGGAGATGAAATACCTATATACTGAAAACTATAAGACACTGATGAAAGAAATTCAAGAAGACACAAATAAATGAAAAGATAGTCTGTGGTTGTGTATTGGAAGAATTAATATTGTTAAACTGTCCATACTACCCAAAGCAATCTACAGATTCGAGCAATCCCTACTAAACTTCCAATGGCATTTTTTCACAGAAATAGAACAATCCTAAAATTTGTGTGGAACCACAGAAGATCCTGAAGAACCAAAGCAATCTTAAATAAAAATAAAGCTAGAAGCATCTTGGTTCCTGATTGTAATCTATGTTACAAAGCTATAGGAATCAAAACAGTATGGAATCAGCATAAACACAAACACATGGATCAATGGAACAGAATAGAAGGCCCAGAATTAAACCCACACATATGTGGTCTATCAATTTACAACAAAAGAGCCAAAAATGTACAAGGAGAAAATAGTCTTTTTGATAAATGGTGTTGAGAAAAAGGGACAGCCACATACAAAAGCATGAAACTAGATCACTACCTTATATCACACACAACAATCACCTCAGAATGGACTTGAAATATAAAGCCTTAAACCATAAAACTCCTAGAAGAAAACATAGGCGGTAAGCTCTTTGATATCAGTCTTGGCAGTGATTTTTGGGACCTGACTTCAAAGGCAAGGGGCATATAAACAAACATAAGCAAATAAGATCACATCAAACTAAAAAGCCTGTGCACAGTGAAAAAAATGATCTAAGAAATGAAAAGGTAACCTACTGAATAAAAGAAAATATTTGCAAATTATGTATCTGGTAAGGGGTTAAGATCTAAAATATATAAAGAACTCATACAACTCAATAACGAAAACAAACAAACAAGCCATTAAAAACTGGGAAGAGGATCTGAATAGATATACGGATGGCCAATAGGCACATGAAAAGTTGCTCAACATCACTAATCATCAGGGAAATGTAATCAAAACCACAATGAGATATTACCTCACATCTGTTAGAATCAAACAGACAAGGAATATCAAGACTTGGTGAAGCTGTAGAGAAAATGGAAGCCCCGTGCACTGTTTGTGAATTGTTAAAGGCACTATAGCTAACAGTATGGAGGTTCCCTGAAAAAATAAAAATAGAACTGCCATATGATCCAGCAATTCCACTTCTGGGTATTTATCTGAAGAAAATGAAAACACCGCAGCAGCATTTACAATAGCCAAAATATGTAAACAACCTTAAGTATCCATCAATGGATAAATGGATAAGGATGTGGTGTATAGATATAATGAAATACTACTTAGCCATAAAAGAGAAAAAGATCTTATCATTTACGACAACATGGATGGACCTTGAGGGTATTACGCTAAGTGAAATAAATCAGACAAAGAAAGACAAATACTATATGATTTCACTTACACGTGGAGTCTAAAAAAAGCAAAACAAACAAGACAGTAAAAAAAAAAAAAAGACTCATACAAAAAACAGATTGGTGATTGCCAGATAGGAGGGGGTTTGGGAATGGGCGAAATGAGTGAAGGGGATCAAGAGGTTCAAACTTTTAGTTATAAAATCAATAAGTCATAGGGATATAATGTACGGCAAGGGGCTACAGTCAATAATATTGTATTACTCTGTAT
Organism: Eonycteris spelaea; assembly: GCA_003508835.1. Taxonomy (NCBI): domain Eukaryota; kingdom Metazoa; phylum Chordata; class Mammalia; order Chiroptera; family Pteropodidae; genus Eonycteris; species Eonycteris spelaea. The sequence continues at coordinate 1,256,956 of PUFA01000037.1, forward strand.
GGACACAGATGGTAAGTAGAGTTATTGCGGTGATCATTTTGCAGTGTATACAAATATCAAATCATTATGTCATACACCTGAAACTAATAAATATTATGTCAATAAGAAAAGCAAACCAGATGCCTCCAGTAAGAGATTTAATAAATGTCTGTTTCTTTTTCCTCCCTTTTTGATGTTAATATTGTGAACGTGAATCCTAGTGTTATTATCATCTTAATTGTTATTCAGCAAATATTCACTACTCGCACTTCCTACTAAGGACAGAGTATGTTTCCCTGTTACACTGATGTCGGGTTCAGCCGTGTACTTTGCTTTGTCCAGTAGAATGTTCATGACTATGATACAAGCAGAGGCTTTAACTATGTTGTATGCTTCAACTGGGACAGTGTTCCAGTGACAGACTATAAAAAAGCTTGTAAGTAGTTACCGTACCCCTTTCCACCAGGGCCGAAAGCAAACACGTGTGAAAAAGACCTGAGCCCTAAATGCAGCCTGGACCCAACTCCAGTCAATGTGTAACCTAACGTGGAGCCACTTGCTGAACTCAGCCTACGTCAGTTGAGTGACGACCAGCCAGGAGGCCGGTGAATGTGAGCACAAGGGCGTGTTATTCTAAGTCATGCGTTTGGGGGTAATTTATTACACAGCATTAGTGTAGCTGTGGTTGGCCAACATAGAACTCAGCACCAGAAGTAGAATGATGCCATAGTGAAAACCTAAAATAAGCGACGGCAGTTCGGTGATTAGGCAGTAGATGACGAGGAGACTGTTGTGGAAAGCTAGGGACATGCCAGCCCATGCTTCGTAGTGAAGCACTGGCAAAATCTCATCCGTGAGGTCAGGCGGAAAAGGGGGGAGGGGATTACAAGTACAAATTTCCAGTTATAAAATGCATCCGAATAATGTACAGCATAGGGAATACAGTCAATAACATCATGTAACTATGTACAGGGACAGATGGTTACTAGACTTCACGTAGTGATCACTGGTAAGGTGTCTTATCATCTGAATAATAATAATAATAATAATAATAATAATAATAACAACAACACAAATGTTGAATCACTATGTTACACACCTGAAACTAAGTTAATATTTATGTCATCTATAATTTAAAATAAAATTCTAAAAATAAATAAATATAAAGATACGGAAAAAAATACGATTTAGAAAGTTTGGTTCAAAAAGAAACCTCATCTGTGATAACTTGAAAGACGGAAAATGTGCTAATTAATTTGAAGCATGAGGCAAGGAAGTGTACCGACAGGATGTTGATAGTGTAATTTAGTTGTTCCTAGCCGGATAAGGTGTTGCAAGACAAAGATGAGTTTATAGAAGAACTGACCAGTTTTTTAGCAAAACTTAAAGAGAGTAAAGCAAGCCCCCAAATTCCAAAAATTGCAGGTCTGAAAAGCGAAACTATTTTTCATCTCCCCATCTTATTGGCCTCAGGACAAAGACTAAGTCAGGAGTGAGGTTGTCACAGCCTTTGTTACAACTTGCGAAAGAACTGAAAGCCATGCCTATCGGTTCTTTTCAGCTGAGCAAAGTACTCTTAGAGAGATAGACAGTAGCATCCCACAGAAGCCGAATAGACCCAAGGTAGCCAAAACTAAGTCTCGAAAGAGAGAGAGATCTCGAAATGAATCAAGATGTACCTAACATGGAGTTGACTGAAATCAAATTCAGGTAACACAAAACTTTTGAGACATCTGTATAGGTAAAATGCGGTCAACCTGAGACTAGCTGTTTGAAATATAAAAAGATCTCTGGCCCCCAAAGTTCATGGCCTCCCGCAGAACGCAGGCTGAAAAAACTGCTGATCCAGGGAGGAAGACATTCTCCAAAGCTCTCTTCAGAAGTGGCCGTGCATGGCGGATGATGGAAAAGGAAGGAACTCTTGGAAGTTGGAGACAAAAGACATGGAGAACAAGGAGCCAGTGGGTCAATCCCCGGGAGCAGAGCTAGGACCTCATCCAGAGGTCAGTGAACTGGTCTGTCTGCCATCAAAGTTAGTAAATAAAGTTTTATTGGAACACAACCGCACCCATACATGTACATATTGTATATACTGCTTTTGCTACAAAACGAAGTTGAGAAATTGCAACAGATACCATATGGCCTACAAAGCCTAAAATATTTAGCATCTGGCCCTTTACAGTTGCCAACCACTGGCCTAGTAAGAGAATATACCTACTCAATAAGGAAATCGGGCTACGCTTGCACAGCGTGACTTCAGAATCACTGTGGATCGGTGACCACAGTGTACCTCCCATCCTTCTCCTTTTCAAATGGGAGTATGTATTGCAGTTATTGCTCATTGTTAACATTGTAATGTTGCGTGGTTAAAAAAACAAAAATAACTGGTTTCTCTTTATTTCATAAGTGTCTCAGCCAATAGGAGCCATATCCAGATTTTGTATAATTTCAAGATTTTAGACTTTAAGCCTTTTGTAGATTGGATGCGACATTTAAGGGTTTGGGAGTGGAGGTCGGTATATTTTGCAGGACAGAGAACAACGAATCAGAGACTAGACTGTGAACGCTTGCACTATTATCCACTCCCCTTCCCTTCCTTTTGTGAGTAATGTATCCTTCCTCGCTGCATGGACTTGGCCATGTGACTTGCTCTGACCAATGGGCTATCACCAGGCATAGTGGGACTGGGGACTTTAAATGCGTTTATGGTTCATCATAGATCGTGTATTCCAGCGATCTGCTATAAGAAAAGCATCCTCTTCTATCTGTGTTCAGAATAAACGCACACGGAACATGTATGAACCTAAGACACAGGCTTAAGCCAAATCCTGCCGGTCTGAAGACCCATAAGTGACACATAAATACTCTCTGTGAGCCACTGACTTGTCGTGGCTTGTCGTGCAACAGCATTTTACAAATCGGTAATTGATGTACAGGGCTCACATAAAATGATCAGGTGGCTGGAACCTAGTAAATTGCACTTTAGTTTTGAAATCGAAAGCCCTTGGTTCAAGTCCGGCTCTGCCACTTACCTGCTATATAAGTGGAGGAAGTCATTATACCCTTCTGAGTCTCAGGGTTTTTCTAATTGTAAAATGAGGATAATAACCTAAATCAGAGGGGTCATTATAAGATTAAATAAGATGACATAATTGTGTTTTGTAAATACAAGAAAGTGTACAATACAAGATAGTTTCACTGTTAACTTCAGTTCACATAAAGCAGCCCTGACTTTTTCAGTTGGTGGCGAAGGGGTGTTATGCCATTTCTATCCTATGACCTTGAAAGGTGGCCTCGCTAAGTTTGAAAAGATAAATATCTGTAAGCTATTAGGTTGTGGTATTTAATAATTCTTTCTTGCTTTTATTTATCTGATTTCCAGATTTTTCTGTAATGAACATATATAATTTTATAACCAAAAAAAAAAACATTATAAAGGTTATTCTTGTAAAAACTGATTATGCTGCCCAAGCTTGACACTGCTTAGCCCTATCCCCTTCCCGACCCTTCCCTCATGAAGAATATATGATGTCACTGATGGTAGCGACCTAAGTATTAGACTAAAAAGAAAATTGAATGAGGGAAAAGTCAGAATGTTCCCCTTTCTGTACCGCGCAAATCACTGAAAAGTCGGATGGATTCCCAGCAGAGAAGGAACCTCCATTAGAAATAAAAGGCCATGTTAGAACCACGTCCACCTAATTGTTTTCTGTGGACTCCAATGTGTCACACAAGTAGAGTCGTGTCTGCAACGTTGCAACCCCATTAGTTAGTGCTCACGTCAAAATGATTTTCTTTCCCCAAAATGACAAAGGGAAGAGTGTGGGTTTCCTAGAAATGGCTCTAAACTGTCTCACTGAATCCCAGAGGATGGCGCCGAGAGGGCACACACGCTGGCCACCAGGAGAGGTGGGGACAGGTCAAACCAATAACACGATGATATCCATTTGTTCCGCAAAGCTGGCCAGCTCAGGTGTCTGAGGAGGATTATTTGAAAAATAATCTACCTACACCTTTCCTCTCAATCCTCCGGCCAAGGTGGCCGAATCCACTAGGAATCGGATCTCAGCCTGCTTCCCAGCAGAGCAGCCAAGCTGGGCAATGAGGCCACACAACAGAAGCGTCAATCAGATTTACAGCACAGGCTGCTGTGGGCCTGGGGCGCAGGACACAAGGGCTTCCATGGAAAGGCGAGAAGACCCTCCCTGGGGCGGGGTGGGGAGTCAGACACCTGTGAGCAGAGTCCTTCCTCAGGCAGAGCAATCACAGTGACCACCTGAGAGCCGACATCTAAGGGCTGCTGTCCTGCTGTGGACACCGATGGGCACAGAACTAGAGAAAGCGACAAGCCGCAGAGGACGGAGAAGCAGAGACGGCGATGCTACAGTGGTCTTCACGGTGACCTCTGCACGACTGAGAAAAGATAGAAGCCTCGGACCACGCAGTCCCCCGGCAAACATTTGCCGGCCACCTCCCACATGCTTGCACCCTGCTGGTCGCTTCGTATTCGAAGCTAAATAAGAGACAGGCCCTGCTCTTAAACTTTGTATGCCCCGTCACGCCTAGTACGTCACAGGGGCCCAAGAAGTGTTCGCTGACTGTTCCCTTGTCATTTACCTTTATGTGGCCTCTTTTCTCGGCCCCCCGTAGCACTTTTTTTTTTTAACCCTTATTTAATGAACACTCACAGTGCTCTGAATGTTAGTTACCGGTGCATGTTTTATTTCCCCGAGGACACAATAGGATTGCTGAATAGAGGATCTGTGTATTCTTGTCGTTGCATCTGTTCAATAAATATTTGTTGAAGGCATGACTATGGAATCATAAGTAGTACGTCACCACCACCCACAACCATCCTCAAAATAGAACGGGAGGCTGAGAGCCTGCAACTGTGGGAGAAAGCGTGCTGGGTGAGGAGGAGTCCAGAGACCTGCCTTCTAACGGAAGCTGCTGGCATCAGCCGGCTGAGTGACTGTGGACAGCTACCTGAGTGTCTTGTGCTTAGCCGTAAGAGGGAAGAGTGCGTAGATGTTCGCCAAGCTACCTTCCAGCCTTCAGATTCATCGTCACAGTCATAGGTTACAGAAGACATTCCCTGACCCGCTGGCGTGTTTTGGGCACTCCATTAAGAACTCCGTCGGTATCACATGCATTATCTCCCGTCTTCCTCAGGATGACCTTCTGAGGTATCGTGACTGTCTCTATTTTACAGAAAGGAAGGAGGCCCAGAGAAACTGGGTCACTTTCCCACATGGCGGTGGGCTAGGGATCAGAACCCCAGTCTGGCCAACCTTGGAAACCCACACTCGGCCACTGGGCCGCACCAACCCCTCTCCCACAGCCATGCCTCAGGCTGTCGGCACGTCTCCTCCTGAACAACTTCGTTTTCCATTATTGGCGATTTTTTAAGAAAATTGCTAGAAATACACTTGGCAGAGAGAGACCCAGTAGGCGGGCTTTGCATAGCTGATGCTGGTGGGCAGCGAATTCTCTTACGGTTCCCAAGCCTCCTCAGCACTCGTCAAATCACAAGGAATCCTAACGGGAAGAGAAACCCAGCAAGGAGTTACAGGGAGTGCCGGCCACGGCCCAGGAACAAGACAGTCTGAGCCACATCTGAGAAACTGTCTGAAAGGCGAGAAAAGGAAAAGAAATATGTTATTTTGTTCAAGGAACTTGGGGGAACGATGAAGTTCCAGACCCATCTGACAGAGGCTTCTGTTCCTTCTCCTCTACATTTAAAGCATGGAGAGGAACGACATTTACTCTTCAACAGACAACAGTACGGCAAGGCTGTGGCCAGTTTCAAGAGGACATGGCACCTCACGCACCGGCCTCCAAATACCGAAAATGTGGCAGCGATCGGTGGAACTGATCAAAGAACTTGGGACGGAATTTTAAAAAAAAAACAAAAACAACTTCTTAACAGGACATGCTTTTATAAGGAGCCAGAAAAATCAAATGAAGCCAGAAAAATCAAATAAAGCTCTAAACCTCTTTTAAAGTTGTACCTGAATTTTCAAAAAACGATAAATAACAACCATAGAATCAAGTACTGAATGATAAATCCACCCCTCCCCCCACCCCCTGCATGTAATAGATAATAAACACACGTTACATGAAGAAGAAAGGAGTAGAAAATTCGGATCCCATCTAGAAAGCAAAAGCTATTGAGGAATTTCGCAAGAGGGAAGAGTCGGGTTCATTAACAGCAGGCGAGTAAAAGGGCCTCCCTTGTAAACCGAACGGCCTCAGACAACGCAGGACAGACAATATGAGATGGGGTTTGGATGAAGGTTGAATGGATTTTTAATTGTTTCAAAGAGAAATTTACCAGCGGGAATCCAGGGTTCGTGTTCTTTTTTGTGGCAGAAAAGTAGAAGCGAGTGGCCCGAGGTGGCTGCCAGCCCCGTGGTGAGAGGAAGTGCCATCGCAGCTCCTGACAGATGTGCGTAGTGAGCCTCCCTATTCGCATCGGGCAAAAGATTCCCAGATACGCCTAACCCTGCACGAAGGAGCCAAGGCACAGCAAGGCGCAGCTCGCTCTGAGGCAAATGACACTGTTTTATGCTTCAGGCCCTCCTCCACAGACCCCCCCTCTCAGAAATGTGGAATCGTTAGAACAGCGGGCACAGTGGGGCAACGGGCAGGTAGAGACTTAGGTCTGTCACCAGCGAGCAAAGCCTGGCGGCCCGGAGCGCTACAGCCATGTCCACCCAGTGCTGTCCTGCCCCGTCCCTCTCCTGCACTGTCCCTGCCTCGGAACTGGACTCCTAGCAAACTCGGCCAGTGGCCCTGGGCCGGAGGGGAACTTAAACGCCGACTGCTGCGACGGCTTCACGCCACCCCTAAGCTGGGAAAGGAGCCCCTTTCGGGCCTGCCCTGCAAAGCCGAGCCCTCGGCGTGGCTGCCGACACCCACGACATGTCCAGGAGTGGCCACCCGATGTCAGATGCATTGTGAGGCCATTTCGAATTATTTCCTCGGCTGCTTCTAAAAACATTCGCTTTTCTCTCCCCGTCTCTGGAGATCCTGATCCACCCATGCCGCCAAAATCCAAGTGTAATGCATTAGAAATATTAAAATTTGTAATTCTACACAAGGTGTGTGAGGAAGGAGGCGGGGCCTCCAGGAGGCCTTGTATGTTTCCCTGGGGCTTACAGCTACCCCTTGGTGTTTTTAAAACTCTGTGAAGAGATTTAATAGATGAACAGAAACAGAGATAGGAGGAAAGGGGGAGTAGGAGAAAGGAGGGAAAAGAGGAAGAGAGGCAAGGGACACGAAAGAGGGAGGAAGGGGAGACAGGAAGGCAGGTACCCTGAGGGGTTGATGCAATTCCCCCTGCTTGATGCTCGACACCTCGCTTTGAGCACAGTAACACTGCCACCTAGAGGCTTCAAAGCGCCTTCCTGAACTTGCACGCGAGTGTGCAAGGTTTATTTATCTGTGTGAGTAAGCTTGTTACGGAGCTTTGAAAGGGGGAGGTAGATGATGGCAGGCTGGGGGAGTATTACCAGAGACTTCACCATCTAACCATTGCGAAGCGGCTAATATTTATTAGGCACCTACTGTGTGCCGGGGACTGAGCAAAGTGCTGAGAATTCAAACACAGAAAAGACAGCGCTCTGCTCAAGAATCTCCATCTAAGGAGGAGACAGACACATACAGAAATGCAAACTGGGATAATTACCATAACATACAAAAGCACAGTGCTCACAGTAGACGTGAGATTAATTCTGCTTAGAGCTGTTGAGGGAGGAGCAAGAACTCTGAACAGGTAAGAAGGACTCCAGGTCAAGGTAACCACCCAAGGAGGCAGAGAGAAAGGACACTGAGCATGCTCAGTACTACTGCAGGACAAGGAATGTGGATGTCACCTGCGGATACGTGATGAGACAATAAAGGCCACAAAGATGCGTTGAGCCAAATTGTAGATGGCTTTGAATGCCAGGCTGAAGGATGTGCGTTTTTTGAGCAGCACAAGGACAGGGCTTCGTAACTGCTTTGTTCAGCCCCTAGAGAACGTTGGCATTTTGTAGTTGCTCAGTTAGCATCTGAGAAACGAATGACTATAACAGGAAGCCAACGAAGATTTTGGAGAAAGAGAGTGATTGGATAACATGTATGTTTCTGAAAAATATAGCTTGAAATAATCTGTAGAGAGGCTCCCTTAGACATCTACTGCCAACGTCCAGGTAACGTGGGCCTGACCTAAGGCGCAGTGGGGGGGAATGGCCATGAGCAACTCTGTCGAAGTAGAATCAAGAGGTTTTCAACACCGGTACCCAGTGTCCGTGCTGAGCCTGAGCCATGGCCTGGCGAGACAGAGGATGCAGTCGGAGGAACAGCACTGGGGAGAAGATAATGAGTTCAGGCTGCGAAACAGAAGGTTTCAGTTTCTGAAAGTCACTCAGTGGCAATGCCCAGCAGGCGGTTATAGGTGGTGGGGGCTCTGGGACACCCTCGCACACGCCCCCACACACACGTATTCACCTGAGCCAAGAGCTACTGCCATTCTGGTATCTTCTTTTTCTAGTGTTGCAGATGGGGTGAGCCTGTCACATCCTTGAGACTAAGCCGTAGTCTAGCTTTGGTGGAGCCAGAGGCGGGAGGGAGCCCCCTTGTCTCCCCATCTGGAAAATGGGGATCGCCGTGAAGATCAAAGCAGCCGACCCAAGTGGAGTGCTCATCCCAGTGTCTGGCGTAAGATCGTTACGGAGGGTTAGCTTACAATCTATAGGAAGGCTGCAGGATGAAAGTTCGAAGCCCAGCTCATCCCCTTATCATCTGCATGACCTTGAACAGGGAACCCGGCCTCTCTGAGTTTCGGTTTGCTCATGTGGAAATGGGAAGAGTGCTATTTGCCACCCCTGCCTCACAAGATAAAATGAGACGATGCACTTAAAAGGGTGTAGACTCGTACCAATTTATAAATGGTATGCATGATTTAACAAATGGAAGAGCGGAGGTGGGAACCTTTGAAATCCTTCCAGACACTGCGGTTCTAGCTAAGCATGCATCTTTTGAACACCCTTCACCTCAAAGAAAGATTCTTCTCTGCCTTCGTTTAGCAGGAAATTCCTCACTCACCACCTTTATGTGTTCCGAACGTGCCTTGATCGTCACGTGTTGCCTTTATCCCGCCTTCGATTGAGATTTAGAAAGAAATCTTTGAATCTCCTCCAGCTGGTAGAGCACTGGGGAATCAAAGCCCATGTGTTCTCTCTCCTACATGTTTCTCACATGGCTGGCCAATCACACTCACGCTGGTCATCGGAATTAATAAGACGTGGGGTATCTATAAAGGAGACAGAGACAACCATGGCAGAGGAATGGGAACGAATAAGACTCTTCGGCTTCTGACCCACAGAGAGTGTTTTGTTTTCCGTTGCCCTGGGATTCCCTCTAGAACATACCTGTAATGAAAGGCCAAGGACCTGGACAGCTGCTGGCTTGAGCCTCGTGGCCATCAACCCACCTCCGCATCTGTGTTTAGGTGATAGGAGAATCACAGAATCACTGGGCTGGAACTGAGGGGAATGAAATACGATGTGACATCCTTCAGCCCGATTTAGAGCACAATACGGAAGTCTTGTTCCAGGGTCAGTGACCAGCAGGCATTTAGCTTCAGCTTCTTCTCATCCGGGACACGGCGCTCACTGCTCCGTGAGAGGCCCGTCCCAGCAGCGGGCAGAGTGCATCCATCTTTAGAAGGCCGTTGCGTGGAAGCCGAATCCTGACAGCTCTGCTCATCGCACTCAGGGCCGCCTCTGGGGCTGCACGAACACGCCGCCTCTTCACCCCGGCCTTGTCTTCTCTAAGAGCAGTGGCCCTCGTTCCCTCAAGATGTCCTCATACGATGTATTCTGCTGCCTGAACTCTGTTCTAAGTAAATACTTCATCTACAAAAAAAAAAAAAAAAAAAAAGATTTGAGATCTCATTGGTATCCAGCAAACCCCAGACGGCCATTGTGGATTAATTAACTCTCTCCAGTACGAAAACTTGTACTGGATGATGACCACAGAGCCCCCCGCCTCCCCTTTTCAAGGGTGAGGGACAGTGTTACCGGACCCTGTGAGAGCTGCACCTGAAGGAAGATGAGCCTGTGACAGAAGTGTCACTAGAGGACAGTAGGACGGTAGCTCTGACAGCACCTCAGCCAGCTGGAAGGGGGCGGGGAGCCGGAGTGGGAGGTGAGAAGGAATAACCCGTCCTTTCCTTCCTTCCGTCCTCTTCTCAGGGCAAGGGAGTCTGCGTGATGGAACCATGGAAGCCGCCTCCTGGGGCACAGAGCAGAGACAAGAAAGGCAAAGAATAAAGAACAGACAGAAGGGGCATCCGGAGAATAACTCATCCATTCCCTCGCTAGCACCCTATTTCAATAAAACATATGAGCTGTTTCCTAATTGCATACGCAATTTCCTGATCTTGTGCCTTTGTTCACAGCACCTCCTCTCTTTCTGACACCCTCCCCTGCAGGGGAGACTTGCTCAGGGTCATTCGAGAGTTGCTGAGGGTTATACATTTATTGAAGAGATTCTTGCTCCATGCCTGAGACACAAGACAAAGATGATAGAATGAAGGATAAAGGAGGAGTGTAGCCACTGCAGGCAAAGCCCCGAAGCTGGGCCTCGTGAGCTGAGAGATGCTCTAAGGAATCTCGACGGGGTCTCAGTATACTCTGCTTGAAAGAGGAGAAGCAGGCACTGGACATAAAAATGTGGACCCGTGTGTAGTGACGTCTGTCATTGGCAGCCAGAAGACAAAGCCTGTCTCTCCATAGCACCTCTCACACCTCGGGTCAGGGGCTCAGAGCAGGACCACTTGGAAAAGTGGGGCTCCAGGTCCTGGGTCCTCTTGAGCCAAGCCCCCCTGCCCCAGCTGCCAGCCTCCTGGGCCCTCTGAATTGACCAGTGAACAGTAAGGCCAGACCCACACTTAGCAATTCTTTTCAGAGCACAGGTTTACCCCCCTGCATAGTTCTTGCCCTTTGTCAAGAAACCCGGAGTGAATTCCTCACAGGCAGCAGACGCCGCCGGAGCACACACAGCAGTATTTGTCTGAACCCTGTTCCTACTTCACAAAGGCAGGAGGCCTCTGCTGTCACTGCTGGGGTCAGGGCCACCCCAGGGGCTGGAGCTTGGTTTCCAGCCTTCAGAGGGCCAGAGAAGCCACATTTCCTTCCAAGGAGGGTGAGTGGGGCAAGGCAGGGGCATCCGGGCATTCTAGATAGGCTAGAAAGCTGGCAATGCTCCGCAGTCATGCTGAACACTTTTAGAAAAAATCAGGAAGGTTCAGGAGGAAGCTTTTTATTTATGTATTCAATGGACATTTGCACTTAGTCTGGCAGATTGCATGGATTCAAATCTTGTCTACATCATCAAATAGCTGTGTGACCGTGAGCAATTTGGGTGCTCTGTCTGTGCCCCTCTGCTGGGAGGCCTAAATGAATTCACGTTATATAAGTAGCACAGTATCTAACATACAGTAAGAGCTCTTGAGAAAAATATCACCATTTTTAGATGAGGATATTGGGGTGAAAGGTGGTTATATAATTTGCCCAAGGTCATTCAGTAAGTGCTAGAATTTAGATTTAAAGAGTAGCAATAAACGAGTCAAACAAAAGATAAATTCATAATTACAGCTGGTAAGAAATGCTAGGAAGAAAATGAAAAGCATACGGTGATGGAGTGGAGGGCCCGCTGGGAAGGGTGGCCAGGGTGTCCCACAGTGACACTTGAATCAAGAAAAGTGATCAGTCATGCAAGGGGCCAAGAGGGGGAGTTCCAGGCAGAGGGAACAACAGTGAGAAGATCGGAAACTGAAAAAAGGTTAGAGTGGCTAGAATGAGGTGATTTAGAAAGAAAGGGAAGTGGGGTGAGCCTGATCCAAATTGTGGCAAGACCTCCTAGGTCCCCTCATATCCAAACGCAACAGGAAGAGCAACCTGATCAGAATGTTTTCGTGTGAGCCTTGAATGAAAGCACGGGAGAGTTAGCAGACATCAGTGATAGTGTCTAGTAATTTGAACCAGGAACATACCAATCTTACTATGGGCAAGGGACGTGCCTTGTGACCCGCAGAGAATAAAGGCACCACTCACACCCCCAACCCAGATCCCCCGAATCTGTATCTTGACACAGATCAAACTTTCTTGCCTTCTTCCATCATCACCATCATCATTGCTGACCTTGCCCTCACTATCAGGTCTGGAGCAAAGGTGAAAGGGGCCCCAGGTTAGTCATGACACCATTCGGGATCCCCAATCTGGGGTCTCCCCTCTGGCACCAGAGTTGACAGCCTGGTGCCCCAGCCACAATGGACACACAAACACCCAAAGAAACCCTGAACATAAAACAACCAGAAACAGAGTATGTATCAAAAGCCCCAAGCAAGATAATGATGAAGACAGACAATCACTTAGGGAACTGGGTGTTAGACACATAAATCCACTCCTCGTACCTGTGTTGACAGTGAGGGACCATATGCACCCACTGCCCATTCTCTGAGCATCTATCTGAGTGCTTGATACGTTACAACATACGATTAGGATACTTATCCATTCATTCATACACCAGAAATGACTGAATAGACCTGCTATATCCCCTGTACTGAGTGTTGGTGAAATATTAAAACAAATAAAATATCATCTTTACCTTCAAGGAGCTCAAGGCTCCTTACTTTACAGACAAGTAAAACAGCAATTATAATGCAATATGATCAGAGCCTGGATACAAGGGAGAAGAGGAATACTTGAGGTGGGTATTTAACTGAGGGGCAAGGGCAGGCTCTAGGGAGGGGAGCAGGGAAGACAAGAGAGGGGGGGGGAAGTACATTCAAGACTGGAGAGCACTTGCGGGCACTCGGGAGCTGGAGGCACTAAGGGTGGTTCAAGCCCAACATTAAGGAGCGGACAAGGGGTCATGAGGAAGAGCCTTCAGTTAGTGCTCAGAAATCAGGACTTTTTCCAAACGGTATGGGAAGCTATTGAAGATTTGAAGGGAGCGTGTAACGTTCATATCTCACTTTAGGCAGCGTTGAGTGTGCGGCATGAAGAGCAACGTGGGGGTGTGCGGCCGAAGGCAGAAAAGGCTCTTGCAGCAATTCAGATCTCGAGAAGGGTGTGAGCTCAGGCAAGAGCAAAGCAGGTGGAGAGACGGCCAATCAGTGAGATCACAGCAGAGCAGAACCCGCTGGAGACTGTGACTGCATATGGTCCCCAACATACGCTATTTTGACTCCACAATGGTATGAAGTGATATGCACGCGGGAAAAACCGTACTTCGAATTTTGAATTTTGGTCTTTTCCCAGATGAGCAATATGTGTTATGACACTGTCTCGTGACGCTGGACAGTTGCAGCGAGACGCGGACGCAGCTCAGTCACCTCACGATCGGGGGGTGGAGGTGCGGCAAACAACACCCTACGGTGCTGTGTCGCCGCCAGTTTTTGGATGTTGCGTTTTGTGTTTTTGCATCCCGTTATGGCTACGGAATGCCCATCTGTGTCTCCCGCTTCCAGAGAGAAGAGGAAGAAGGCAGAGACTCTCGAGATGAAACTCAAGAGAATCGCCCAACTGTAGGTTAATTACGTGTCTGAGCGCATTTCCGGTAGGCTCTGCCAAGCGAAGATGTCGGTAGGTTAAGTGTATTAAACACATTTTCAGCTTACGATATTTTTAACTTACGATAGGTTTATCATATGTCACCCATCCTAAGTCAAACAGCATCTATATAAATAGATTCGGTGGGAAGACAGGCAGAAGGGTTCAAGTTTCCTCCCATATATGAGAAAGGAGTCTGTGAACGGTCCCGCATGCCAGGCAAGGGTGTCTGGTCTTGACATGATAGGCAGCGGGCAGACACTCAGTGTTTTCTGAGCCGAAGAGCGATCTATCATGACTTTAACTTAGTATGATGAATATGCCTGTAACGCATAAAACGGGTTGGAGGAGAAACCCTGCAGGGAAGAAGATAAGTAAGAACTCGCTTACAATAGTCTACTAAGTGGGAAGAATTAAAGACCTGAACTAGGGACATGACCATGGAGAATTGGGAAAAAAAATGCAAGCACCTTTCTTGAAAGGGAGGTGATCAAGAGCAAGTGTCGAAGCGTCAGCCTTGATAAGGGGACAGGGCTCTTCACCTGCTGAGAGGGGCAAAGCAGGGGGAGGTGGAACCCAGAGGGAATTTCAGTGGAGAAGAGCCAAACTGGTGAATCCATACCTGCCCCTGGCTTCTCAGTGGCCTCACAGCCACGGAGAACCTGCTAGAGTGAGCGGCATACATGAAAAGTCATGTCGACGGCAAATATTTGAAGACATAAAATTTTCAGAGCGTATTGTTGAGTAAAACAGCAAGTTATAAAATGGCATGGCTGTTTACAATCCCATTCATTGGAGATGCGTGTGTGAACGTGAAGCCCCACCCCAGAAGGCTCGTTCACGGGGGCCGTCTCGCAGAAGGGGAGTCAGGTGACTTTTTATTCTCTTCTAGATGCTTTTTTTTGTATTTCTACAAGGAACGAGCGTGACGTTTGTAATCAGAAAACCCAACGGAGTTCAAAATATATTGTTAAGGTTATATAGCATGGCTGCCTCCCAGAATTGAAGCGAGGGACCTGTACGTTCACTTCTTTTTTTTTTCTCAGTACGTTTGTGGTTCTTCTAAAGTCTTCTGATGGAAAAAGATGGCGATTCCATCTATAACATCCTGGGTCCCCCGGCCATGGAAGAGGACCTTCACTGATCACCAGCCCCTTCCCCCAATTCACAGGGTACTGACCTCAGGTCCCTGCTCCCAGGAACCCCAGCGGGCTCTGAGCCCCCGATCCTCCCACCCCCACCCATCTCCATTCCTTTCTCCAAAAGACAGCACCGTTCTTTTTCTCTCCCACAAAGCTCAACCCCAAAAACCCCAGTTCTAGTGACCGTTTGCCTCTCCCATCTCCTTGCTCCCCGATTCATTCTCAAATTATTAAAAATGTTATTCATTTCCAAATCCTGATGGGAGCCCGGGGCAGAAGAAAATAAAAGGCCTCAAATTTGTTTGCAGGGGAGGAGAGGGCAGGGCCGGGCGAAAGTGAGAATGCCAATCAAAACCCGCCAGGTTACATATCCCCACTCAGGCTGGAGTGCTCACGGAAGCTTCTTCAATATCCCATATGACTACAGAGGCTTGGACCCCCGTCACCAGTAGTTTACAGAGGATTGCCAAAGAAACGAAGGCTCAGGCCTTTTTGGCAGGATGAATTCTACCCATGGTGGTGGAAAAAAGTGATGTAGAAATAAACTGGGATAAAAGAGGAAATCCTTGGAGGTCGCCCACACTGTGAAGGATTTTTGCAGCAACCTGTGGGCACCAGGAGTATCTCCATGGCCCCGTGAATGGCAAACAGTAACAATGACGGCCCTGTTCCTTTTACTCCTCCAGACGGCCTCCGAGGTCGGTTAAGAGGCAGACGTGACCTCTTCCTATGCTACCCAGGAGCAGGAACGCTTTTGTCCCGTGTCTTGCCCAGAGCCCAGCCCTGAATGTCCTGAGCTAATGACATGAAGAAAGTTAAACGGGAGCCCAAGATCTCCAATTATGCATCGATTTATTTTTATTATTTCATTTGTTATTCTCTATGTTATTGTTAGGTGTTTATTGTATTTATGAAGCACCTCCTTTCATATCATGAAACACTCAAAGAGTCCTAATGGCATCCCAAGTCTTCTCAAATATTGCTAAGACTTTTAACGAAAGATTCTACAAGAGAAAAAAAAAGAGCTAGAATTTGAAAGCATATGATTGATGAAAATACTAGACTCCATACTAATTGTCTGATTGCCTGCCTAAACTAAGCTATTTGGTTGTATGAATCTGACGAGGAACTTCCTAAAAACAGGTATTTACAGAATTATAGAAAGCTAGTGCCAAAAGGCACCATAGACGTCATGTAGAACAGCCTCATGCTTTAATGGGTGAGAAAAACCGAGGCTGTTCAGCCAAGTCACCATTCCTAGTTCCCAAGCGGCTGCCCAATGTCACATCCACCATTACATTTCAGTCCACATGTGTGTTGCCGGGAACCAGGTCACAGGAGAAGCCCCTTTAGGTGACAAAAGACACAAAGATATGCTGAAGGTCTATGATACGCTGTGCAGACGGAGTCAGGAACACAAGCAGGCCAGAAAAGCATGATGTGGGACATTATTCTGCCGAGACTCCCAACATCGAAAGCCAGCGGGAGGTCCACCTGACAAGGCGAGCAGCAGCCTGGCTGCCAGGCTGGGCGTAGTCCAGACAACGAGAAGCCCAAGGCCCTCGGGTGGCAGAAAGCCTGCACTCCCGGGAGAATGTGGGGCAGCGACAAAGGGAATCAGGTTGAACATACGATAAGATACAAGGAAACGTCTGACATGTTTTGATTTCCAGCTTTGTGTGTTTTTAATTCAAGTCAGCCCGGGGCTACCACCTTGCACTAAGCTGGCCTCCTTTCACAGGTGCCTTGGGTGGCCCTAACAGATACAGCCAAGGTCACAGTGACCGCGGAGAGCACCCCTTTCTGTCTCCAGTGTGAAATGAGGAGACCCTGGGGACCATCTGTAAAGGGGCACAAGCAGTGGGGAGGGGAGCGGGGAGGGCCGGAAGGGCCGGAGCTGCTGGCTGGGCGGACAGGGGCGTCTCTGTGGCGCAGCCCACTGGGGCTCAGAAAATTGACTCTCCTTTATCCATGGTAACAGCCCAGCTAATTTAAATCCATGGCTGTAATAAAAAAATAAAAAATAAAAAAAATAATAAAATAAAAACTACAGTAGCTAAAAGTCAGCCTCCCCACCTACCCAATCTTTCAAAGCAGCTGCTAATAAGGCGCAAAGCCGAGTGGCCGCTGTCTTAGTCCCCTTCACATTTCCTTCCTGTGAGGTGTTAATGAGGACGGAGATGCCCAAAGCGGGCAGAGAGCGAGATGAAAATGGTAGGGAAAATATAAACTGTGCAGTCACCCTTCAGGTAAGGGAGGGCTAGTTCCAATATGACGAGGTGCCAGACATCTGGCCACAGTTCAAAGGGCTTCCTTCTAGAAGGCCGTGAAGATTGTAATGCAGGGAAGGGAGACGCTACGCAGCAGAGGAGGCCTGGCCTGGGAGTCGGGGGACCCTGTCTGACATCCTGGTTCCATGCCTTCTCTGCCCTTTAGCTACTTCCACTATAAAACACTACATGTCGACATAGCGATTTAAAGCTCTAAAATATAGGACATGAATTCTCCAAATCTGTAATAGTGGTCTCTATGTAGAATGGTGATATTGGTGATATGAATTAGTATGATCCCCATTTTACAGATAAGCATGTTGAAGCTTAGAGGGGTTAGTGGACATGTCTAAAGTCATGCATATACCAACTGATGGGTCTGGGGCTTCAAAAAGGATCTGTTTGGGTTCGAAGCCCATATTAATAATCTCTGTGCAATACAGTCACTCTACTAATGTCTGTGCAAACTCCTAGAACATATCATTAAATAAGAATAATGCCTAGATTATCAGCCAGGATGATGAAGTATTTTAATATATGTTCACTGAGTGAAAGCATACATGAGAGCATAAACTATGTGTCACATAAAGCTGTTAACACTGAGACCCTGGACTTCCGGTGGCTACACAGTCCCATGGTGTAGTGAATCTAATCCCTAAGGGAACGTTGGGGCAGTTGCCTTTTCCAAGTCAGGAGCCAGAGTTGAGGAAACTACGTCTATCCAAGGACAGAAATACGGAAGAGCCTCAATAAGGCACAGAACCCAGATTACAGCACGAAAGCACCTATAATATATTTGGGGACTAAAATTCTGGTTTTAGTAACTTTTAAGAAGAAAAAGCAGACCAGGAAAGAAAGTGTCCTAATTTAATTTTAATGTTCCTGCTCGGCTGATGAAAGAAAGAAAGAAAGAAAGAAAAAGAAAGAAAGAAAGAAAGAAAGAAAGAAAGAAAGAAAGAAGGAAGGAAGGAAGGAAGGAAGGAAGGAAGGAAGGAAGGAAGGAAGGAAGGAAGGAAGGAAGGAAGGAAGGAAGGAAGGAAGAAAGAAAAATAAAGTTCCAATGAGGAGTTTCCCTGCATTCATACTGCCTTCCTGAAGTTCTTTTGACTTCATACAACCATACACGAGAGAGCTTCTTCAGAACAGAGGTGACATTTAATGGTGAGTTGTTGGGCAGAGCACGTGCCTTCACGCGCCACGTGGAGCAGACAGAAACGACAGCTGACCAGGCACCTTCCAGAGATATGGTTATAAACTTCCTCATCCTCTCCCACCCCATAGCCATCCCAGGCACCATGGCTAATGAGTAGGGCAAGGGTGGACTATAAGAAAAGAAGGGGGCTCCTTGAAAGCAGGCATCTGGGAAAGCAGCAACCCCCCTTTCCTTTCAAACCAGCCTCATTGCTCCCTGTCCTCTCCTGCTTCTATTGCCGGGGACCTGGGTTACTGGGCACTCAATGGCCCTGTCTCAGCCTCAGAGCTCCCTACAACCAGGCACAGAATCCAGTCCCTAGAGGTGAGTTCTCTCTACTTCTCTAACAGAACCAGAAGATGGTTTTAAAAAAAAAAAACAAAAGAGGAGAAAATAACATTAGAAGTAAATAAATCACTAGAGCCTGAAAGGAACCTTCTCAAAACACACCGACAGACACAAGGGCAAAGGGAGGCAAGAGATAAAGGACAATGCGTTCTGCCCTGCAAGGCACAGAAGAAGAAACACAACACGCGTGGGAGCCCAGGAACTCATTCTTCCAAATTGCTAATCAATGTTAGAATCCAACACCAGCAACTGCTAATAACGAAGGAAGAATCACCTCTCTTCAGCTGTAATTATTTCTGACACTGGTTTCCAGGAGGAGTGTCAAGGCTCAGGTTAGCAGCTCAGTGTGATAATAACCCAAGATTACCAGAACTTCTCAATGTCTGAAGAAAAAGAGGGCTTGGAGAAGGGAAGTGGCAATTAGAAATACTTGTCATGGTAATTGCATTGTGAATAGCAGGCATCCACCTTCCAGCAGCCAGTGTGGGTTTTCTTCTGCCTGACTTTAGAAAAACATCTTCCGGGCAGGTAGAGCAGTGGAGGAATACATCAAATTTTCAGAAATAACACAGTGTGAGAAAAAGTATTATTTCTGTCCAAATAATGGTGTGCTGGGTAATAAAAACTCTTGAAAGCCGTAAGGCTGAGAACGATATTCTTTGTCCAGCCGGTGAAGCCGCCTGAAGCCAACCAGCAGCTCCCTCTCATTTTCTCACTCATAGCGGTAACTTGAGTCCATGTCAACACATTGTCCTCTGCCAACACCAGGATAGCTTTCCGAGGACAGAGTCGAGGCTGTTTGACATTATTCTCCACTCACTCACTTTGTCAAAATGGGCCTATCAAAAAGCTCTGCATGCTGGAGCTGGTCGAAACACGCAAACTGGAAACGGCCAACCGAAGCCTCGCGGTCCTGCCGGACCCGTGGCAGTTGTCCACTCATGGCTTCAACTGAGGGGACAGCACGTCTCTTCTGTGCTCTTCGGAAGACCGGAAGAAACCAAGAAATGCAGATACTCATCCGAGTCTCCAAGGCCGCCTTCCAGACCAGGTTTTGTCTGAGCTCTAATACTGAGTGATGCGGTCATTTTTAAACCTGGAGCTCAGAGGGCATTCTGGAAAGCCACTCTAAGCCTGTGAATCCCACGCTGAAAATCGGTCAGTGGTTTCCTGTTGCCTTCTGAACAAACTGTGGTCTCCTTAGCATGACACCCTTCACCAACGAGCCCCTCCACGACCTCTCCAAGTCTCATAACTCAGGCCCGGGACACTCACAACGAGTTTTTGAGCCGTCGTGAATTAATGACAGCTCTTCTGACGCACCATGCTCTCCGAGCATAGATTTGTACAGGTCATTCACTTTGAGAATTCCTTTCACCTGGTAAACACGTACAGAGCACCCAAGACTCAGCTCTGGAGTCGCCTCCGCCCGGAAGCCGTCCTCAATCCCACCCCTCACCCGCCCCTGCCCGACTTGGCCTCAGCATCTCTTCCGTGTGCTCTTCCTGCATCCACATGTTCCGGGCATTAGCTATCATCACTCCCTCTGCCCTTTACTCTTCCATTTCCCCACCAGCTTGAGGGCTAGGGCTTACCTGTCAATCCGCTTTCCCCAGGGGCAGTTATGACAAAGAGCTCTTAGTCAGGCTCGAACTGAGGAATCTACAGATCAAGGAAGAAAGTTAAATCAGATAATGAAGTGTGACTTCCTGTGTCTTCAGAAAGAATTAATAGATAACACCATTGCAAAGTCGAGGCACCAGAGACTAAACTCCATTAGTCAGGTAACATCTTTTCTATAAGGTATCTATGTTTTAACTACATCAAAAGAGTTTTTTAACTTGGAAATGTATTAAGGATTTTTTAAGGATTTATTAAAACTTTGTAGAGAGAGGCAGTGGGTTCTGATGCCCCCTGCCTGTGCACCCTCTCTGAAAAACCAGTGATGAACCCTGAGCTGGGACTCGTCCTGGGCCCTCGTCTGCATCACCCACAGGGTCTGCCTCTCTGGCTTCATCGAGCTGGAATGTAGTTTGGGTCTTGTCTCAAGCGCTTAGCCAAAGAATTATCTTTTGAGACATGACTTCAGTTTATTTCTAGAAAGGTGCTGCTCTTCTCAGCTCCGCAAAACCCTGTTGAACCCTACAACCCTAAATCCCCATCTGAGCATTATGTCTGTGGGCTCTCTGACTAGCGGGTTCTCTGGGAAGGCTTCACGTTCCTCTGCACAAGGGTAGGTTTAGAGTCTGTTTGGTAGAAAAAGTCTCCCCCACCTCCCCCAGCTCAGATTCAAACTTATTTGGACCACGTTTGCATAAAGCCACATGATTTCCTGTGTATTGCCCATAAGCATCCCCTGGGCAAGGCAATTTGGGACTTGACGCCAGTTGAATTACTTGATACTGGGTGATCTTGGCTAAGGCCAAAAAGGGCCTGTGTGGGGCCGATGACTCTTCACCACACATGCCAGATACTTACCTGAATGGGGAGAAAGTGGCCTATAAAGAAAGAAGGTTGGGGCTCCAGCCATGGAGAAATACAGGAAGTGAGGAAAGAGAGGACCCCACATGTAAGATTTCCAGCCGGGGTTTGCCTAGTACCGGCTACAGGCCGGGGCACAAGCAGGAGCTAAGGAGCTGTTTTCACAGGAATATCGGCGATGCTCCAGGCACAGCAATGTCATAACTGGTGCACAGGGGACCAAGCACGACACTGATGTATTTTATTAGCATAATAATATCAGAAAGTTTGCAAGAGAGAGTATCTGAAGACAGCGCCCAGTCAGGAAAACCATGTCCCATGGAGGGTCTCGTAGAGGGGTGCCTCCCTCAAGTGCCTTGTGGTAAAAAAACACCATGGGATCCTGGGCCAGGAGAACAGGAGAGGCACATTCTTGGTCCTTGATGAGACACCCCTGGGAAAGCCCAGGAACACCCGGATGAGGGATGAGGGTGGGTGAGACATCGAAGAGGCTGAAATCTTGCGAATGCAGGTGGGGGCTAAAGTTTTACACCCGCAAGTTAGCATTCATAAACTAGGAAAAAAATTAACATTCCTGTGAAAGCAATTATAGCCATATCCTTCCTGTACAAAATCATTAAAAGCACCTAGAATCATTTGTGACAAAAATTAGGTACTCAGTAAATGTTATTAGGTTTGGAGTTGCAGAGAGAGCCTGGGCTATGAGACCAGTCTCGCATGTAGCCCGTATACACCAGAATGGCTGGACCAAGCGCTTACGACTGGCATCTACTCCGCATGGCGGCTGCTGCTCTTCTGTCCGTTGTTCTAAATATTTGCCACTGGACGCGACACTGAGCAATCTGAAGCGACCTCTCCCCTGGTCAGAGTAGTTCTGGGCTGGTTCACAAGCCTCATGGTCAGCGATCTGCCCTGAAGGGACGGGACGAGGAGCTGTTTCCTCACTGTTCCTGTTGTCCTCGTCCTCCCCCGACCTCCCATCCATACCACGCCAGAACCGGCTCCATCCGGAACCAGGTGCTCTGACGTCCTCTCTCGTGGGAAGACTCAGCGTCTGTGATCTGGGCCTAACACGGCCCACCTTTTGTAGTGTTCTGGAAGCACAGGTGTTGCAGGCTGTGTCGTGGTAAAGGCTGCAAGGAAGGTGGGAGAGCTTGCTTATCCTTCCGCAGCGGTTCGTTAGCTGGCAGGCGCCTCGACTTGCCATCTTCAGGACTGACGGCCACACAAGTCAAGAAAAGCAAGCAAAAGAGGAGGAGGAGGACAGGAAGAACTACTCGAAGGTGAAAACGGAAAACCACGTGCAAAACAGCTTGAGATGAGATGCCCTGTCTCGGCTACCTGGAGTCGTAGGTGATCACGGGGACTCTAGAAGGTGGGCTAGCGCTCAGTTTAGTCAGCACGGCAGCGAATCCCAACAGAGGCTGCAAGTGAAGCTCTTTCTCTAGATGCTGGAAGAGCAACCGTCCAGGTGTAAGGGAACAGGACACGAGGCCGAGGACTTCTCCTTAGGTTTTGGCTTCAAGTGTCAGCGGACGAGGCTGGTTCGACAGCCCTGCAAACTCACTTGCGGAGCCGGTTCGGTCTGAGTAGAAGCACGATCTCATCTGTGCTCTGAAGAGAAGCATTTCAGACCTCGGTCTATTTCACTTGCTGAGATCTCACCTAAGCTCCATTTCATTTTACTCCACACAAGGACAATGCAAATGATAGCCTCAAACACGGATGGGGCAATAGTCAAGCAAGCACTTGTGAGCTTCGGCCTGCCCGCCCTGTCACCTGGGTCTACGATACCGCAACGATGTCAAAACCTTCACCTCCGTTACGGTGGTCCCTTTGGTCCCAGAGCCCCTCCCTTCATGAAGCCTTGAAGTCAAGGTGGCAAGAATCCCTCTTCCCGCCTAGCCCTGTGCCCTACACCTGTTCCTTGTCTGTCCCACCCCAAGAGGAGCCAAAGGGATAATCTGGCATGCGTGCACATTAAGAGCCTCCATCCGCTCAAGCCAGGTGACCTGAAGTGGAGACGTCATGTGCTCCGTGTCCAGGCTTGCAGGCAGCTGCAGCCACAGTGGGTCTCAGCCGAAGGATGTGGGCAAAGGAAGCCCTTCCCTGGCACGTCGTGGGAGTTTTTGCGGAGTAGGACATGGCCCCAACGCGTCAGGCTTCCGGCAGGTTCCCAGCAACAGAGATTGCCCTTCCAGGCGTCATGGGCTGGAGCCCCGCTGGGAGCAGGAAGCAGGGCTCTCGGTCCTGCCTCCGCACCTGCCATCGTGCTAACCCTCCGCTCTCTGAGATGGTCACATCGCAGGCAGCCACGCGGGTTTCCACTTGCCACCACCTGCCCACAGATCAGCAGTCAAGGACAGTATTTCACAGCGCTTTCTTTGATGACCTTGTTGGTGGCCTTGGTGTAAGTGCCGCCACGTGTCTTGGAATGACATAAGACATAACAGAACCCAAGAGGAAGAGGAAGTCCCCGTTGTCACCGCCCATCCCACACCCCAGACCCGGCCGACGTCGCCTGAGAAAACCGATTTTCATTATAAAGATTTCAAGGCAAACCGACTCGTTCCTCTCTCAGTCGTCCAGTCCTCATCATTGGGCCTTTTCCCTAAAACGCTCTTCCTCATGTCGCACCTAAACACTGTTGAAGCTTCGAGTCATTTGTCCCAACCCTGCACATTCTGTCTCTACAAAGACTCAGTGACCTACTTCGCTTTTAGGTAATATGAGTTAAAGGCTGCTCTCCGACAAATAAATATCATCGAGGACAGGAGATTAAAGGCCACCTACACCCTAGGGCCGTCACCTGCCCATCTTTCTGGTCCAAACCCCTAACTAGACAGAGGAGACCTGGGCTCTTTCCAGAGTGAGCGTTGAATCTTCTCCTTTTCTCTCCTTCGCCCCCTAAGTGGTAACTCAGAGCTACCCATTAAGTGGTGTTCTTCTTTCTCAGTAGTCCACTTTAGGCATGTTGCTATTTTTATATTATTTATACGGGTGTGATCCTTTTGTGATGAATATCTGTGATTAATCCTCGCAGCTATGGGAAAACTGGTGTAACGCCTCGCGCCACATCTAACAAGGGTTGATGTCTGTGTAGCTTTTTTGTTTCAAGCAGCTCTGCGAGTTTGGCTTTAACTGACAAGCGAGAGAGAGGCTATGCAATTAAGAAGGTGTTCATTATTTATTTTTTAATTTGTAGGAATTACATATGTATATATGTTAGATAATGAGGCACGCTTTACAGGGACGCTGGCAGGGCCCTCGTGCCTCCAGCAAAGGGCGGCACATGCTCGACTCCCTGGGTCACAGCTGCCGTGGTACCGAAGTCACCCTCCACCAGTCGGAAGCAAGGGAAATGTGGGCAACTGGGAAAATGACCACAGAACGGGTCTCAACCTCCTGTTTAAAGCGGTGGCATCTAAATCGTCACCCCGTTACTGACAATACAGGACAGGGAGAAGCAGCCAGTTCTCACCCCAAAGACTGGCCGTCTCCCCAGACACGGGCAGTCAGGCGAGCAGGGCTCAGCCCCCACGTCGAAAGGGTTAAATGGGAGATTTACAGGACCGTATTTCTTTCCCCGAAACATCGGGCAGTTCATATGTATACATTTCTCTCCACTAAGACCTAATTTTCCACCATTTCCCTTGATTTGCAGCTCCCTTTTCCCCATTTCCTTGATTTAATGCCCAATTATTTTTTGTCCCATTGCCAGTAAAACAAAATATTTCATAACTGCTTCTGTGAGGTTTTTGGATACTGCTTTAAACACATGACTTATACACCTTATACTGCAAAATTTAGAGAAATCTAGTGAACACCCAGCTAGGAACTCTGCACTTTTTTCAACCAGCTGACCTAAACGTTAACAAATTCCCTGCATCTCCCTGTCTCTCAGCGTCCACTCAGCATCTTCGGCGTCCACTTGAGAGCGGGGATGTTGAGACCCCATTTCTCCTACTTACCCAGCCTCCTGTGCCTCCTCGGGCCATGAAGGAACAATAAGTAAGTACACAGGTCAGGAGACTGGCATCAAGTTCATTCCAGCCATTGATCGACGGGGTAGCCTTGGCTGGCTCACCTCACTAATTTGATCCTTAGTTACCTCATCAAATCACTTCTAATTTTTCTACAGCTCTAAAAAAATCTAGATTCCTTTCTGTGTCCTAGAAACAGCAATTAAACACCCAGACTTATGGGTCTGGTTTTGGTATTTGAGGAAGGAGAAAATAAAACATCAAGAGGCAAGGGAAAAAAAAAAACCCCTATTCTCTGCCTAAGCCTCTTTGGGCCTAATTTTCACATGCTTAGATACAGAGCTGGTAGGACAGATAGAAATCTTACAAAGGTTGTCTCCAATTTGTTTGACAATTTGTTGTCCTCACCTCTTCTGCTGCTCATCCAGGTTTATTGCTCTGCTCTCAATTAAAGTAAAGGTGACTTTGTTTTGAGAAGTGCATGTGAATTTTGTGAAAGCTGTAAAAACACTGGCGAAGCCTTGGGGTATCCGAAAACTAGTATTGCCGAGCCCTCTCTGAAAATGTCCCAGGGTGTGATCACTCAATTCCAGGTCTTCTGATAAAAAGAGATGACTTATTGTTCAAGCCAAAATTCCCCTGAGTCGGCCCCCAGGTTCTGCCCCATCTGACATCAGCTACCTGTGTAATTTTCAACACCCAGAGAGGTCACACACACCTGTCCCCAGCCGGGTCCTCAGACAAGTGTCCACGGCTGGAAACTGTTTCTAGAAAGAGGAGATTCGAACCCAAGTCCAGATACCAAAGAGACAGAGGCAAGGACACCAGAAGTGCAGAGTGAAGTAGAGAAAGCCCAAGGTTGGGCTAAGTAAGAAGGGATTCTCACCATCACCAGGCAAGAGAGAAGCCTGGACAAACTGTGAGACCCAGGCCAGGAAGGGGTCAGATTGTACTGCATGTCAATCAACTCAGCCCTCGCAGGAGCACCTGATTCTTTTGTTTCCAATTGAGGCCAAGATGGTCTGAGTAGCTGGGGCTTCCAAGGTGATCGTTATAAACCATGCTGGTATTTGCTCTTGGGGACAGACAGGGACTGATACCTGGTTGGGGTAGGCTAGAGTCAAGAGGATTCTGGGAAGATGGTGGTTTGACCACACAATGGTCCCACTGCACTTTCATCTCCAACTTTTCTCTATTTCCTGAGCAAAGATGCTATTGGAGACCAGAAGGAATATGGGGGAAGCCTCAGGGACTCCAGGAGAAGCTGGTGAGACTTTCTCCACCGTGGGCCTGCCGAGAACCTGGAGACCCAGCTCCGGAGTGCCTGCATGCAGATCCTCACAGAGCTTGATACGCACGGATGCCGCACGCACACATGCACACACGCATGCAGGCACGCACACAGACTCATGCACAAACACACCAGGAGGGCGAGGGCTACACCTGTCCCACGTGAGGGCCCTGTTCTCCTTGCCCCTGAGGGTGGGTGAGCGAAGTCCTCCCCACTCTTGGACGGAAGGGCCCAAAGGGACTGGGAAGAAAAGAGGGGCTCCCTGAAGTTCAGCTACGATGCCGGTCCTCCGGGTGGAGACCCTTTGGCCTCCCTCCCAAACACCTGCACTTAAGTGTCTCCAGCGACCACACCCGAGCCTCAGAGAGGAGGTGAGAGAAACAGCCATAGATCCAGCAGCCAAGAAGCTGTCATCACGTTCCACAGCTCAGTCCTGCCGTGTAGGAGCTTACGATCTAGGAGGATGTGAGAATCACAGCCAGTTGCTCATCTCCATCAACTATGAAAACAACCCGTCGTGAGAAGACCACTCACAAGAGGCATGAAGAGTTTCTCGCAACCCCTTCCACAAGCAGGAAATGGGCATTTTCCTTTTTCCCCATATTTTCCGGAGTAATTTTTTACATTAAGAAAGTAAAGGGAGCTTCCCTCTCCTGTGGCTTCATACCTTTTTTACTATGTCAGACATATCGATAGCGCAGGGAAGCTGATCTCATAATAGAAAAAACAGAAATTTATACTCCAAATAAACATAGCTGATGATGTTTTAAAGGGCTAATAAATAACACCTCTCTTTCATCATCTCCTGGAGATTAAAACCAAATGAGGGAGATACACGGGAATCATATAGATAGAACTCAAAATATCGCCGACATTATCAACCAGGAGGTTTGCTAATACTTTATCTCCGAGGAGATTAGACCCACCCATGTAGCCCTATCCCGGGCAGGCCCTTACTTCTGGGCTGAGCGGTCTGCAGCCTGGCAGATCCGAAAGTGGAGCCCAGAAGAGATTGAGCTGCCCGGTCCTTCTCCCTAACTCATGGCCAGATTCAGTCACTGTCTGCCCCCTGGGAGAAAAGGAGGAGGAGGGACTAGCCCCCCACCCCACCCCCCCACCACACAGGTACATAGAGTCAGGGGAAGACACCGCCTCTGCTCCTGACGACCCAACAGCTGTCTCCTTCAAAGCAGACCTCTTGGGACATAGTCTCTTCAATGCTACAGGTGCTAAGAACATTCTGGAGCTCCTCTCTGGGAATCCTATTCAGAGCCTGTAGCTCTTCTTCGAACATCTTCAGTTGGAGCAAAGTTGCATCTCCGAGCATGAAACAAAGTCATTGAAGCAAAGCGGGCAGAAACCTTAGGGGTCAATCTGAGGGTGACGGGGGAGAGATGAATGGGGTCCCCTTGTAAGGTGTACGCACTGACCCGGAAGTGTGATCGATGCTTTAGGAAGCGGCAGCGTCATGGGCATGAGGATGTAGACACTGCGGTGATGCGTTCTGAAGCCGAACACGGGGACAGGTGATCTGACAGACGTTTCAAGCCGCTTTCAGGTGTGGCAGAACTTAGATGCTGGGGTGTTGGACTTTCTGACGTATCTCAATTGTTTATGAAAAGAAGCAGATGAAAATTTGATGGAGAACCTTCACATCATCCATTCTAAATGCACAAGTGGCACGTGTGACATATTTACCAGTTGACAGCTTTAAAGAGGATGTGTCTTCATTTCACAAAATTCTGGTATATATATGTAAAATTTAAAAAAAATCATACACACTGCTTTATAGTAAAACCTCAAATCCGAACGTTGGTGAGTAGGTTTGGATGCTTGATATCGACTAGGAAGCCCGAGAAGTGGTACCAGCTCAGCTGTTAGTCAGGGAAAAGATTGAGCTGCGAATGAATAAGTCATTCGTAACTGTACTTTAGTCTTAGAAAAGTGATTAATCATATTTTCTACTACGTACACATTTTCCATTGCTTTGCAATTTAATTAATTTTGTGAGACGGTCTCTTCTACAAGGCTGGAAACAAGTGATGGGATTCAAAAGGTGGATAGGAGAAGGTGAGGCATTCGAAAATAATTAGAGGTTAGACACCCACGCGCAAGGGCAGATTCAGTAGCCACGTCTGAAAAACCATGGCCATCAGGGGAGCTTGCCCCTTCATGACAGAGAGAGAAGGAAGAGAGGCAGAGGCCCGAGCGTGGGCGAAAGCAGGCAGGGCACAAACGTTTGCGATGATCAGAAAGAAATGAGAGTTCGCCCTTCATTCCTCATAAGGGGGTAAAGAGGGCAAGAAGGGATAAGGGAAGTAAGGAGGTGGGAAGCCCAAATTCATGATTCTTCGTAAGAAATCATGAAAGAATATGGGGTTACTCCTATTGGCAAGTACTGCCATGCAGAAAGTGGCTCCCAGCACAGCCTGGCCTGACAGTCCCCAACTGCACCGCTCAGGGTGGGGACACAGCGGCCCCTGGGGCCTCGTTACCATAGCAACTGCTCTCCTGGGGCATCCTGCCAGAGCTGCACTGTTCATCCCTCTGCTCGCGAGATAGTTCGGCTGCAGTCCAGAGACGGGAACAGTCGGGCTGTTAAAATCGACAGGTTTCGGCTTCCACACTGACCGGATGGTGTCGCGATTAGAGATGGGAAATACGCCTCGCCCTGGCGAGGCTTCCGAGGCAGGGCGAAGCCCCTTTGTGTTTCCTCCGCACCCCAGAAAGGGCCAGTCCCCGTCCTGAGTAAAATGCTTTAGCCTTGTTGGTGAAGAAAGAGGGCCACGGCCCCTGCCCGGTTCCTACGAAACGTATGGGCCAAGCGCCCTGTTGGGGGGACTGTGCACAGGAGGCAGAAGGAGGCAGGAGAGGCGAGCGCCGAAAGCACACCACCTGGACCACATCAGTCTCGCACCTGAGATGGCGCCACCCCGTCCACCTGTCTGTGAAACCTTCTGGTCCTGCAGGGCACAGCTCAGACCTGCCTGTCGCAGGAGGCCACCTCCCTACGCCCTCGCTTCTCCGAGACTGAATCCCACCCGCCTGCATGTGGCACAGGGACACTCCCCGGAACGCAGAGGGGTCTTCCACGGGGCCAAGCCCGCTCTCCCCAAGCCGCTTTTTCGTCCTTGTATTTCCGCCCCCGTCCCTACCAACCCCTTCCTGAAGTTCCCACTTCGTCCTCCCTCCTCCCGCCCAGTCAGAGGCCACTGCCCTCCTCCACGCCTCATGTCGCCCCAAGTCCTCCTGGGTGTCTCACAAATCGCTCGGGCTCTGCTCTCCACGGAGAGTCCATGCCGGGTTGACCGTGCCCCCCGATTTCCGCTGTGGGCATGTGTTTGGGACCCTAGGTCCGTGTGGGGGGGAGGGAGGACGTTGGGGTCTCTCATTGCAGTTCGTAACGTGCTGTTTCCCGAAATATCCAAACGTTCTAGACCCATCTCGAACTGCAAGCGTTCACGTCCCGCCAACACCCGTCAGCAGTTCCCCTGAAGGGAGACACGTATGTCTCCTGTCGATACAACTTTGAACTAAGTTCGGGTAACACCGCTTTGCTCAATAGCATTGCAGGGTAACATTGATGAGACGCCGTGGGAACGAAACTCTTGTTTTTATCAATTAGCCCGTGGTAAAATTGGTTTCCTTACACGTCGTCATCATTTTTGAAGCAGTTCCAAGAGCTGCACACGCTGGCACCGCACTCTGCCAAAAGCCTCTGTCCCCACCCTACCCTCCTGCATGGGGAAACTGAGCCTAGTTTCGTCTCCCTGATTTCTGGGTGTCTCTCTGGCTCATGGCAGAGACGGGGGAGGAGCACATGACCAGAGTAAGAGATCTTGCTGCCTGAACCAGTTAGGATTTTTTTTCTCCCCAATGAAAACGAGAATCCCTTTTCACTCCTCGCAGGGTCTAAGGCAGCACCGGGCTCACCCTTTTGCATCAGAGCTGGCGAAGCTCAGAGGTGGGACTCAATCCCAGGTGAGTGGGACTCCGGCCTGCCTCCATCCTGCCCCTGCTCTGCGCCATGGGCCTTGCTCTGCCCCAGGATTTCCAGGGCTGGACTGACCAGAATGTCCTCTGGAAAGAAACTTAAAATACGACTGGGTCTGGGGGAAACCGGCAGGGGTGTCTGAGCCAGCGAGCGTGTGAATGGTCTTCTGACAAGTTCCCAGGCCCTCAGGTGAACAAGTGGGCTCCAAGGCCATTTAACGCCCATGGCAATGTCATCTGCAGCTCCATCCTTGCCTTTGCCAAGGAGTTTGAGTCCCAGCCAACACCCAGCCTGCGGCCAAGGAGAAGCGAGGAGGCCAGCCCCGGAACCCTACGCCGCCACGCTAATTTGGCTGAGAGTAAAAACAGAAAGTGTTAATAATTTGTATTCTTTTCTAGGGACAAAAGTCATGCCAGAATCAGTACAACGGGCCAGGGCCCCACGCCCACACTGAGATCTGACACTGGGTTAGTAGACAGAGGCTTTCGTGTGGATTTTAGCTTTGGCGGCCATTTTTCCAGTGAAATCTGACACAAAACTCTGCTATGGAAAACCAGTGGCAGTGGTGGGCGAGGGGTCTCAGAGCCCGTCCACCTGGTCCTCCTCCTCGGTCCTCGTCCCAGCCTATTCTCTCCCCTCCAGCCACGCCAGCCCCAGGGGCACCCCGGAACAGTCTGGGAACTACAGAGCACAGTGGCAAGGCTGTGGGGGAGGGAAGGAGCAGGCGGGAGCATCGAAGGGCAAATGTGTGCAAATTTGTTCTGCACGAGGCCCCTTGACCTGAGCTTTTTTTTTCTGAGAGTAAATAATGGGCCCGAAGATCAGAATGAAGCCTGCCACAGGGCCTGTCAATATGTCTAGCATTCCTCGTCTTTGAATATTCAAATGCCGAGATTTTGAAGGATCTCTGGCTTTTCCTTTTTTCCCCCTCCCACTAAGGTCAAGTTCTGCTTTTGCTGAGTGAAGAGTCTGGCTTTGCTTTTCCTGATGAAAAACAAGAGAGGTGAGGTAAAAGAGAAGGGGGAGGAAAATAAAGATAAGGATTGTGAGGTGTCCTGAAAGAGTGACTGGAACTCAGAGAAGGGACGGGGGCGGAGGGGCCTGCACGGTCACAGCCCATTAGCCCCTCGCGTGGTCCTGTTTGGCCACACACTTCATTTTACTGAGGGTCCGAGAGGCAAACGGAGGCAGGTGAGGCATAAAGCCAGGTTTAAACTGATCAAAACTGGAGCTTACAGTTTCTGGTGGCTGCTTGTCACATGGGGAAGACATGTTTTTAAAGAGGAAAGACAGCTCTCACAGACTCAGGAAAAAGAACGCAGAGACATGAATGAATTCTATCAGTAGCATTTATTATCCCCTGCTGTGTCCTTTACTGCCCTGGGGCCTGGGGGATAGAGATGAAGAGACACAGTCCCTGCCTGGAGGAGTCCCCAGCCAGTGGGCCAGACAGAGTGAAACAATAGCAATACAAGTTAACAAGTGTCCCAGCTGTGCTATGTGTAAATTGCTGTTGGGGTGCCATTTACATAATTTATAGGCCTCAGTGTAAAATAACAATTCAGCGCCTTTGTTAAAAAAATATATATATATATTGAAAATGTTAAGATGGTGATGGCAAAACATTAAAGTACATGCAGGGGACCTTCTGAGCGTGGGGCCCTTGGGTGACCGCACAGATCAGATGACGCTGAGGCCGGCCCTGAGTGTCAGGGACCGCTTCACAGAGGGTGCTTCTACAGCCAAGTCTGAAGAGACAAAGACGTCACCAGCAGTTGGAAGAGGAAGCACATTCCAGAAAAGGCCCGGGAGGTGGGAGCACACATTATAGTTGAGAAATTGAAACGAATTCAGTGAGGGTATGAGACGTGGGGGGGGGGGGGGGCAAGAAATGAGGCTAGAGAAGAAGCAGACCCCAAGCACCACGATCCCGTTCAACCAGACCAGGCAGTTTTCTTTGGGTATTTGGTGAGGAATCGATGCTGTCCAGGGATACGATCTAATGGGTAATTCAGAAAAAAAAAAAAAAAAAATCTCCTGGGCGGCAAGAAGAGCTCGGAACGGAGGGAGTGAGCTGGAGCCAGACCCAAGTTAGGAGGTCCATGCAACAATCCAGACACAAACCTAAGAGAAATACCCAGAGGGCATCCAAATACGGAAGAACACCTTCCTCCTGGCTGAAGACAGAGAGGTAGATGGGCTCATCCAGGCACAGAAGCAACTGAACCCCAGCGCCGGCGTGAACGCCCAGAGTGAGAAAGAGTGGGCGCCAGGGAGAAAGAGGCAGGTGGGAGAAAGGGACTTCCAAGGAAGAGGTGAGAGGATAATCAAAAGCGCAAATCACATGACTCAGAGGCAAAAGGGCCAACTTGTAAGGTCATGGGAGAGTAAGCCAAGGACCGCAGCGGCTGCAATGCCGGAGGGAGGCAGCAGAGGGCGCAAGTCCAAAGGTGTGGGGCGGCGGAGATGGCTTCCCCAGCAATAGCAGCTGCACAAGGACTGCGGCCGGGTCTGGCTCTGTGTCTCCACCTGCCCTGGGCCCTGGCCCTGGCCTCACCCCAGCTTCCCCAGGCTGCAGCAGCCTGA
The DNA here is from genome assembly GCA_003508835.1 of Eonycteris spelaea. Lineage (NCBI taxonomy): Eukaryota > Metazoa > Chordata > Mammalia > Chiroptera > Pteropodidae > Eonycteris > Eonycteris spelaea. The sequence continues at coordinate 1,289,826 of PUFA01000037.1, forward strand.
TCACTGATTTTCCCTGAGCAGGAGTGAAGACACGCCTCCCCCACTGGCTTCCTCACAGACACGAACCCAGTCACTCACCCACTGCCAGCCTTGCCCCGGCCCCTACCCACGCTGCCTGCACTGAGGTTCCGCTACCATCTCTCTCAGGGGGGTCCCAGACAGGAAGACCTCCTCCCTGCTTGTCGGAACTCAACAGCACGTTTATTTTACGTACTCGCCCAGCGTAAGAAATAGCTCATCTGCCTTAGAACTTGGTACAAGTTTCCCTTAAGGACCTGCTCAGGTATCAATGAGCAAGGGCCACACAGCATCACAGGTAGGACCTCCTGGTTCTGCTGGCCCTCAGGCAGTGGACGGAGTCCTCCTGAGCCTCAAAGAGCTCCTGCCACATTAGGCACATGGCCCAGGAGATCGAGGGTCCAACACAGAGCTTCTTTTTTTATATCAAGTTCCTACTGTGTGTTATGTGTTTCAGACCTAGTATCTCGTTTCCTTCTCAATTCAAGCCAATGAGGTAGGCACTAGTTTGGTCCTATTTCCCAGGAAAGGTAAACCAGGGCCGCCTGTGGCTGCATGACGGTGCTAGCAGTGCTCAGGTCCTTCCCACTGCATCCGGATGGAGAGGCCTTTGCACAACCTTTTGTGCTTTTCTATATCTGAGCCAATAATAGGCTTCTGGGCTTGCCTCTCCCCAAAAGATGGCAGAATAAGAAGAATCAGCAAACGGGATCCTCTCTTATTCTTGGCTCCACATCCACTGAATACCAGATTGTGGGAAGGGGGTGGGACAGGCCAAACAGGCTATGCTCTGAGGCCTCCAAAAGAGGCATCGCTCCTGACCTTGACATAGTCAGAGATGATGTGTGGCCTCACGCCCAGGAAGCTTCCTACGGTTCTCTGAGTACACACAGACAGACACCAATCTCCTTCTTACTTAGTAAAACCCATTTCCCCTGCACAGAGATAAACCAAACAGGGGACCAACATCCTATGTAAAAATGCAAGACGGTCCTCCCCACCGGCTCTGGCTCGTGGACAGTTGGCATTGCTTCCGATGGGCCTCCATCCACTGTGACTGGCTGAGGCCCAGGCCACATCTGTTGGCTAAATATTTTTTATGTCAGCCTTGATTCTGGAGACAATAAGGCCCAAATGGGTTAAGTAATATGCCTACAGATCCTCAGCTTTTAAATGGCAGAGTCGGCATCCATAACCATCTCTGTCTAACTCAATAATCTTAGTGTCTGGTCCCAACGCCCCATACATGACGCTCTCTGCCAGGATGCTATGTAGATAGCAGGTTTCCATGCAGATAGACCCCTAGTAGTCCGCCCACACATGCTTGATGTCCCAAAATGGAAGTTCAAAGTTGAATCTTTTTGGAACTTAGCAATGCACAATAAGGAATGAACTCCAGAGAAAGGGAAAGGGTGAACCTCTTGTTTGCAAATCTCATAAATTTCAGATGAGCCATCTAATTGGGTAGATGAGTCATGTCTTCTTTCATTCTCTGAACTGGGTTACTAGTTCCTGGCAAATGCCCATAAATCAACTTGCTTTCAGTTTCCAGGCCTTTACTTATGCTATTGTTGCTTTTAAAATCCTCACGAGTTTAAGGCAGTGGACCAGCCTAAACGCGCCTTAGAAGAGAGGAGATAGTGAGCCAGCCTCTGGTCTCCTGTGATGTAATGTCCGGGAAGCAGTAAGCAAGTCACAAGCATCACAGCAGCATAGCCACGCCAGCCACCACTGGGCAGAAGGATGGGAACGATGGGTGCTTTGCTGCCCACTCGTCCCTGCCTCCCTGGTCCACTAGGGCAGTGGCTTTCAAAGCGTGGTCTGCACCAGCCGGGTCACCGGAAAACTCATGAGAAATGCAAATGTCCCAGCCCCTCCCACAAGCGCGGAATGTGTGTTTTAACATGCCTACCCGCTGACGCTGATTCCGGTGTGCACTAAAATCCAAGAGCCACTGCACCAGGGATCTGCAGAGATTCAAAAGGGTGGAAACCTGTCCCTTTGACTGAGAGAAATCAGGAACCTTAAAGAGAAGCATGTCTTGAAAAGGAGGGGTTTGGGAAGAGTAAGAACTTCAGAGTCAGGTGAACATGGAATTGTATCCCAGCTAAGCCACCTACTCACTGTGTGACCTTGAGCAGCCCGCTTCATGTTTCTAAGAATTAGTTTCATCATCTGTAAAATGAAAATTCTAAAACCTACCACAGCACCTGGCATCCCGAAGGCACTAAGTAAAAAGTAACTGTTATAACGATGCTTCACGTCAATCCGCAGCTGAGCACAACAGCCAACAGCCACCAAGTATCTTTCGCTCCCCAAGGCAGACTCAGGGAGCACCCACACAGAGGAGGGGACAGGCTCCCTGGAGGCGCGAGCAGACTCCCCCACCCCACCTGGAGAGCTGGCTTCGAGCTTCGCGACGGTTCTGTGTGTGCTCAGCGAGAATCACGGGATCACAGCGATCCGATCCCCACAGTTGGGGGCCAACAGATGCGAAGGGCTGAGCCAGCTCTTCGGGGACAGAATGTCACCAAGGCAATCTGTCGCAGGCCTTCATGCCAACACGCCCCTAAGAAGCAATTCCTTAGAGAAACTTCCAGTGACGTGCTCAAGTGCGTGCGAAACGCATGAAGACCTTTAAGCGTTAATAAGCCTCTTGTCCTCACAGAGCAGAGCAGGCCTTTAAAACCACCCCGTGCCCCGCACGCACATCTTCCCGGGAGCGGAGGGATGGAGGAGAGGAACAGGAGAAAGCCTCAGGGCAGGGTGGGCACCTGAGTGGTGTCATTCAAAGCAGAGTTCCTCAACTTCTCCCTGTGAACAATCCACTCCGCTTCTCAGTCAGCAAACCCAGGATGGAGCCTGAGGCTCTGCACCCTACAAGCTCCCAGGAGATGCCGATGCCGCACTTCCGGCGGCCCTTTTGGATGATAATACAAATGTTTAACGTAGGGGTTGAAAGCATGGATTCCGGTTCTTGGTTCTGACCCTGCTGGTATGACACAGGGGCCTTGAGAGAGTCACTCAACCTCCCTGCCCTGTTTCCTCATCTGTAAATGGGAAAACTAAAGTCTACCTCGCGGAATTCTAAGAAATGCACCAGACGATGTCCACTGGAGACCAGCATGCTACCTGCCACTTTTAGTCCCTTAAAGGATGTAGCCGTGATGAACATCACCTATCCTGCCAGCAACACAAAGGAAGTGAGGGCCGCATACTCTTTGGCCGGACGTGGAGAGGACCCAGGGCTTTGATCTGGTTGCTACGATACACCTGCTGGCTCCCTGCCTCCTTCTCTGTCTCGTCTGCCTTTCTCTGGCTCCAAAAAATGAAAATTCTTTTTGATGGGCTGGAGAAGGAAGGAAATTCATAAACTGCCAATTTAATAAATTCTGTCCTTTCACATAGACATATGTCCTAGCACTATACCTCATAGCAATGTACTGCTTAATGAAATGAAAACTTACAGTCAGAAGGAAAAATCCGTATGCATAAAATGTTATTGTCTTAATCATCGCCACGCTGCTATGCGTGTGGTATCCCGGAGTCGCCCATCGGTCCTCATTTATTCAACATTCCCAGGCTCCGAGGACCTCAAAAAGAGCCCTAATTGTTGCCGAGAATTTACTCTGAGTCCACACTGCATCTGTTCATTTCATAGGTAGCCATGCCTACAGCCAAGCAGATCAATAGTCTGAAATACAATTCTACGTATTTTTCATCCCTGGTAATTTGTAGATTGTGGCACCCACCAGCCTTCTACCCGTGGAGTCTGAGTCACCTGTGGCTTTGGGGCGGGGTGCAGTGGAAGAGAATACGAATTAAGCTGTCCAAGAAGTAGAAGGCTTTGACATTCAAGTTCAACTTTTGAAGTTCACAGGAATGACAATAAAACCCTGAGAACCCTCGTTTTCCAGTGCGAGAACCAGGCACTTGAGAAAATGAAAGAATCTCGGTGAACTCCCCAGGGTAGGCAGGACGGAAGAGATGAAGTGGGAACAGTTCATCGCTGTTGGAGGAGGAGACGCTCAAGGAAAATCTCAGAGAAGAGGTGTCCATGCAGGGGAATGTCCTGAGAGGCCCCAGCCTGTCCCTTCCTGGGCACCTCCCCAGGTGGCTGTTCCCAGAATTCTGAGTAGGAAGACGGGACCCCTGTCAGGTGGGGTTATCATGCCCTCACCTCTATCCCCCTTGCCACCCCCACCCCCATACACACACACACACACACACACACACACACACACACACACACACACACACACCAATTTCAACCCCAGAAATGTCAGAGGATCATTGTGTTTAGAAAGAACAAGTCAAGATTCACGCTAGTTAGGCAGTGGGCAAGGTAGCTTGGGCGGAACCAGGCAGACAGACCATGTATGACACCGGCTGCGGATACAGAGGTGACAAGGCAGTGAGAACACAGGGTGATGTCCCCAGCCTGGGTAGGACCAACAACACTTCACCCCCGAGGCCAGCCAGGACCAGAAGCCAGAATGCAAACCAGACAAGAATCTTCCCATCTGAAGTCTGGTCTTCAGATGGTGAGCACACAGTAGAGACTACAGGCGTCGTATTATAAAGTTGTGCACCTGAAATTCAAATACGGTATTAACCGATGTTACCCTAAAACACAATTTTAAAACGGAGCTTCCCCTTTCTCGTTGCCGTGAGTCCATAGCTTCTTCGTGTGGGCAGGTGCTCTCCCAGGTAGGAGAGGGCGAAGAAGACTTGATAAGGGGCAATGGTCTTGATGTAAAGAGTGAATTTTTAAATAACCGAGTTTTAATTGAGTAATCAGTGAGAAGAGATTTAAAACAACTGAGTTTTAATTGTCTGAGTAGTTAGTGAAAAGAAATGAATCGAGCCAGAAGTTGACTAAGCTACCTTAATTCTCAAGAATTAAGTCTTTCCGTAATAGCAAAAAATGATGGCTATTGATGGTTATAAAAAAAACAACAGCACAGCATTTTGCACGTCTAAGTTATGACTAAGCTTCAAATCCAGTCTGTGCCTTGGTTTTGGGCAAACACTAAGAGCAAAATAGATAGAGTCTCTAGTCCCTGTGGGGCTCACAGTCCAATGGAAGGCCGTCACGACACAGGCAATCCCACAACAATTACAGGACAACGTTCGTGCTCGGTGCCACGCAGGGGAAATGGCAGGTAAAAAGGGGAGAAAGGCCTTTGTCATTCCTGCCTGCGTGTCCCAACGCTGGAAATTCAACCTCTAGAGATGAATCCTATCAGTTAATCACAGCCCTCTCTCTTAGTCCTCTGCGGGGAGGGGGCTTACTCCTGAAGTCGCTAACCTTTCCGTTTTGAGAGCTGAGGAACTCTCCTTCTGTTTAAAAGATCAAAAAGCAGGAAAGCTCGAAAAGGCTACTGGAGAGAGTGGGGAGAATTTGCACTGGGAAGCAGCACACGGCGGGCACATGCACGGACGACAGTCCCCGCATCCACGCCGACTGTGTGGCAGTTCTACTCGGGGTCGCTCTGCCCTGTACAAGGCCTCTGGATCCTGGCAGAAGTCTGAAGTGTCCCATGCCCCGATCCGATGCCGGGAGGACAGGGCGGTGTAGAGCACTTGGAGCTGTCGGGATGGCTCTGACTCCCAGGAGGGAAGACCAGGCTCTTTCCTAAACTCAAGGGACCTCAGCGTTCATCTTTGTGTCCAGTGGGAAGCAGGACCCTTTTCCAGTGAGGATGGGAGACCCGGGGAGCCGGAAATCCCTCTCGGAGGCAGTGACACCTGTCTCAGCAGACGAGGAGAGCTCCTGGTAACGTGCCTGAAAGGGCTCCGTGGCATTTCAAACATGGAAGCAGAGGACAGCATGACTCCTGCCCCTGCGTTGTCTGCAGCGGGGCCTTCTAAAGGGAAACAGCCAAGCCCCCCGCTTTCCTCTCCTGCTCTTGGCAAAGCCTCCCACTGCTGTAGGATTGCAGGAACAGTGACCCGGGGTTTCCTGCATGTTTCCTTGGAAGAGCAAGCTAACTGACAGCTAAAACGCCCACACTGAGCGTCATAAGATGCCCGCAGCTCAGACCCGAGAGAGCTCTCCCTCCCGTTTCTGGCCTGCACAGTCGGCCCAGAGAGGCGGGGCCCTCTGCGCCTCAGCAGTTTTCTGTTGATGGAGAGTTTCGAGGGGTTCCCAGGACTTGAATCAAGACCAGTGGATAAGAGCCGCAGTCAGTTTTCCTGCCCAAATAATTGAGAACTTCATAGCTGTCCGAGCGGCCCGAACGTGGCACGGACTTCCCTCCTAGTGGGGGAGTGCGACCCCAGTCCTAGACCCGAGGATGAAGGGCCGTGCTCTCAAGGGGCTTCTGTCCCAACAGGCCCTTTAGCCTGGGTGAGTAGGAACAGCCTCTCTCAACAGGTGACATTTTCAACTTAGACCTAGATTACAAGAAGGAGCCAGTCAGGGGACAACCACGTGGTTGAGCATTTCGGGTCAAGGGGACAACCAGTGGTGACTCAAGAATCCCGGAGCACAGCGAGCTGGGCGAGTGGTGGGAGAAGGGGAAGGAGGGAAAGGCAGGGGGGACCAGGCTCTGCGGGGGGGGAGGGCCGAGGATTTTTTTTCTTTTCTTTTCTTTCTCCACTTCAGCACTGAAACAGGCCAGCTGGTTGCCAGCATCGCCTACACGTCTTTGCTGAGCACCTACTTCCTGCCCTCCCGCCCGGCTTCCTGGACACGCTCACGCGTGGCCCTTGCTTTCTTCTTCCCATCTTTTCCACACGATAAAACACAGATGCCTGTTGGATACAGGTCCACACAGACCTGGGGAACAGCAAACCCAGCCAATGTGGGGAGCCGACGCAGTGCAGTGCTCAGGGCACAGGCCCGGGAGCCCCGGTACCTGGATTTCAACACGGTTTCTCTCACTTACCAGCTCTGTGACCTTGGGCAAGCCACTTACCCTGCAGAGCCTCACTCTGCCAAAGGCAAAATGAGGATCACGACAGTCCCTACGTCGTGGGATGGTGAGTAGGGACTAATAGGCCACACTGTAGCTCTTAGAACAGACGTCGGTGCTTAGTAAGTGCATAAAGCCTTATTTGGGCCAGACTTTGGCTTTTATGCAAGTTTTAATGCTTGTTCAACACTGAGTTCATTTGTTGAGCATCTACTGTGTGCCCGGCACTCTGCTGGCCATGATTGCATGGAAAGTGCTTTGGGCTGGAAGGCAAAGACCTGGATTCTGGTCTCAGTTGTGCTGTGAGCTGGGTGACCAAAGACCGACCGACAGCATCACCTCTGGATGCTCAGGTTTCTCCCCGTTCCAGGCAGGCCCTGGGACCACGTGACTTCCAAGGGCTCTTCGGGTCCTCGCCTGCGCTAATTGACTGCCCTTGGAAGAACACAGCCCATGGTCCTCCCAAGACGGGTCTGAGCCCTCCAACTCCTCATGTAGGCTGGGTCCCAGTGTGTGAGCACACGCCCTGGAGAGAAGCAGCCCTGATCACTGCCTTGTGCTCGCCATAAAATATTGATTAGGGAATTTAAAATTTTGAAAATGATTTAGGAGCCTCGAGATGGGGACGTAATGTGCTGTGCCCAGCTGCATTATGAGCCATCTATCTCCTGTCAGCAAGCAGCAAGAAACTGACAGAATCAATACACACGTGTCTGAAGACGGGCTTCACTCATTTCCTCCCCACCCCCCACGCCTCCCGGGGCCCGCGGCTGGAGACAGGCAGCCCTGGGAGACCAGCAGTGAAGCCGGGCCCTGGACACCCCTCGGCCAGGCGCAGGGGAGGCCAGAGTCTTAAGGTGCTGCCTACTTTCATCCCCTCCACCGACTAAAGCATCAGGAAAATGAACAGATCTAGAACTTCCATTCTCTTCTTTCCCTTTCTAAGGGTTTAAATGGGATCTTCTGGCCTGTGGCCTGAAAGGAAAGTATAATATTAGCTGCCTCATAGTCAGCACCTGAGAGGCACCAAGAATCTCATAAGAAGCATCATTACTGCTCAGAGCCTCCGTTTCCTTACCCACGAGAGGACGAGAATAATAACACCTTCTCACGGGGTTGACGCAAGATTAAAGCAGACACGCCGTGAATGGACTTAATACCGCTGACTTGTAAACGTAAACACGGTTAAAACGGCACATTTTATGTTATGTGTGTTTTACCACAATGAACATAAACAGTAAATAACAAGCTTAAAGCACGCTGCATGGCTCAGTGCATAAGGAGTTCTCCATTAGTGGCCGCTGCTGGGCAGACTGGCTGTAAAGAGTAACAGGTAACTCATCAAGGTAAGAAGCTTGAAAGTAGCAGAGCTGGCCTTGAACCCAGGTCTGCCAGATGCTGAAATGCCAGCACGTCCTGCAAGCCGCACCGTGTCGCAGAGGACATGCCTGCTGCAGACCGGCCTCACGCATCCTTGTTCACCAGGTTCGCCCACAGCCCGGCCAGTACTCCAGGTACGAGGCTTGCATTGCTTGGCGAGGTTAATTACTACGTCATTCCCTGGGAATGGCTTGGCTCCTTCCAGCCTCACACACAGCTCTACGCATCTCGTGCATTTATTAAACACACTAAGAGGCTTGAAAGGGAACTTAATTTTTCTAGCTAAACAATGGCATGAGCAGCAGGCAAACAGAATTCTTGTTTAATCTCATGCTTGCGAGCCTACTCAGCTGAAGGTGGCTGGCTAACCCCAGGAGCAGCGTGACATTTCAGCATTTAGGATGCTAAGGAACACATCTATTAAGACCCACTTATATATCAAGAAAAAGCCCATCTGTAGGTCTTTTTAACCTGGGTTTGTGTGTGTGTGTGTGTGGTGTGTGTGTGTGTGTGTGTGACAAATTTATCTTCCAAATGAGCTATATACTAAAGCCACTTTACCCAAAGCTGTGTTGACCCCCTCCCAGTACAGGATACAGAATTCTTCCCTTTTCTCTCACTCCAAACTTCAAGTCCTAGAATCTTAAGCATGGCCTTTCCTTGATCATGACCTATCTTTTATTCAACCCCTTCCTGCAGTCTGTCATTTCTTTTCTCCACTTACCACATCGTTCATTCAAAAAGCATTTGTTGGGCGCCCACTACTGCCCAGTGACGTGGGCCACGCGGAGAGAGAATGAAGACAGAGTCCTTGCTCTCAGAGGACCCGTCATGTGTCAGAGAAGACAAACTCGAAAACAAAAGAGGACAATGCAGTGCTAGACGCGGCGTGCCTCAGGGGTGCCGTGCTGGGAACGGTTAATTCTCCTGGGGGGGGGTCAAGAGCAGCGACAGACTGTGAATGACCTTTGAAGTGCATCTTCATTCTAAGTAGCGGGACCCCAGTGGGCTGAGGGAAAGCATCCCAGGGATGGCACCTGGGTAGTGGCATGAGCTGGAGACCAGGGTGGCTGATTAGGGAGCTGAGTGTGGTTTGACATCGCTAACGCACAGGGTGCAGGTAGGGGTGGCAGGGTGGCGACCGGGGAGCAAATGCAGCTGCTGAGGTCGTTACCAGCTGGACCCGGAGGGCCCAGCAGGTCTTGCTAAAGGATTCTGAATTTTAGGATGATCTTCATCGTTATCTGCTATTTACTGAGACTCCGTTTTAGGCATCTTATATATTTTACCTCCTTTTACCCTCGCAGTCGTGCCTACAAAGTAGATATTATGATCCCATTTTCCAGGTACTTACACTGTGGCTCAAAGCGGTAGGCCCTGGGGACTAATATTTACAGAGTGGCCACGTGGCTTAGTTGACACTTCAGAAGGATCACTCAGGTGGAGAGCAGATTCTCAGGGTGTAAACGCGAAGGCAGAGTAACCACGAGGAGACTCCTGCGACAGTACAAACGCGACGTTTAGGGACCTAACCTGCAGAAGAATCAGAGAGACGCGAGAGTCTGGGGGGACGGGGAGACAGCGCCCATTTTGCATTTCTAGGCAGTTTCCTTGAATCTTCATGTGTGGAGTTTAAGGACAGGGCGTGCCTCTGCTTATGCTCTCGCTCAGAGATTCCACAGGTGGGGCGTCCACCGGGAAGGCGCAGAGGTGAAGGAGGAACGGCATGCTGGCCAGACCTCCCAGCCACTGCCTCTCACTTTCATGCGCTGCCAGGGTCAAGGAGGACACCTTCTCCTCCGTGAGTATGTGTTTGTTTCTGTTCAGGGAAGGGCTGTGTTTTCATTTTCCTGTGTTTTCCCAAGTTCATGGCAGAAAAATCAAGCTCGACTCGACTGTTAAGAAATGCCCCAGAGCCATGCTCTAGCCGACCCATAAGAATATCTTTTAAGTTTATGAACTCCGGAAAGATCCTCTTTCTTTCTTAGGTATCTTAAAGTAAAATGAACTGAATAGAGAAGCAATTCATTTATATAATATCTTGCAAAGAAATAACGGTGTGCTGGTATTATTCTCAATTGCTCACTCTGCCTTTCAGGAAGAGAAGTATGCATCCTTGCCCATTGCCAAGTGCTTTATAGAAACTCCCGGTGACAGGAGTGTATTTCCTGCTCCCACAGACCGTAGGCTGCATGAGGCTTGCTTTGGCCAGCTGAATGTGACATGTGCCCCATCCTACATACAAACCATTTATAATTCAGCCATGCCTCTTTTTTCATTTTCTGTAAGAACAGTTATCCGAAATAGTGGCTGCTTCTTTGACCTAGATTCTGAAAGGAAGAAGGCACTCGGAGCAGGAGCAGTTCCTTTCCAACCCATAGCCAATGGGAAACATAACCGAGAAACTTTTGTTGTGAGCCTTTAAGATGAAGGCGTTGCTCGTCACTACGATATAACCTAATAAAAACTGACAAATACAGGTGGGAACCTGTCTACACGGGGCTCTGTGAAACAAGCAGACGGGGCTTTAACGTTTAAGACTTTGCCCACCGGAACGGAAGATGCAGACAAATGACTAGAGGACAAGGGGCCTTCATTCTCCCCAAAGGCATGGCCCACGTAGAGCAATGCCAGTTTCCTGGCTTGCGTTCACCGCACAGAATTGCTCAGATGTCTCCCGCAAAAGAGCCTGGATCATCGTCTCTCTACCATCTCTACTAGAGAGAAACGGGCAGGGTTTCCGGAGTCCCGAAATCGATATGATTCAGTTGGAGTCTAACACTGAAGAAATCGAAGAAATGAAACTGAGCTAGCTGATTTCAAGCTTAAAATTTTTTGTCATTTCCAAACTTGACCGTTTCTATCCGTAAAACACCAAGGCGGTCCATCTGCCACTCATTTCCACAACAGCATTTAAAGCAGACAATGTATTGTTTTGCCTGAGGAAAGTTATCTTCCTGCTTGGGTTAGCTTATCCAAGAGAGACAAAGAGAAAGTTCTTGTATTATCCAGAGGAGAGACATTGCTGGAAAGGTTGTTACAGATTTTTCAAACTTCCTTTGTCGAGATGAGAAAACTGAAGATATGATGTGACTTATACATAGCACCTGGCGCGTAATAGGTGCTCAATAAATAACCACAGACTAAGTGGGTGAATTGAAAATCGAATGAGCGAAAGGGCACCTCACTTGCTGATTGGCGAGACCGGCCCTAATTAGACCTTGTCATCACAGTAAAATAGCAGTCAGACGTACTTTTCACAAGGATGAATTGGTTTTCCCATTCATTGATCCGTTTATTCAATATCCAAATGGTATCGTGCTGCTCCCGTGGGCTAGATATCATACTGGATGCTGGGGACAGACGAAGCTGGCTGAGGGAGGCCACACCCTCTCCCCTGGAAGGAACCTCGTCCAATATGGGCCGTCACCACTCTCACTTTCTCACCAATACCAGCTGAATGTTCCATTCTTCAATTACCCTCCCCTTCACAAAGGAAGAGTTACTGCTGGTCCGCTGGTAGTTTTGAAGTAATGGCTGCTAAACTTTGGGCCTCTAGATCCCTCTACATTCTTTAAAAAAAATGATTGAAGACTCCAAAGGCTTTTATTTAATACAGTCTCTGTTTTTCTTTTCTGTAGGAACTGTTAATGGTAACAATATTTACTATATCCAAAATTAACAAGAGGAAATGTTTAAAATATGTATTTATGTATTCATCCTTTAAACATAACTGTACTTCACCGACTACATGTTAACATACTAACATTTTTAAAACTATGTTTTTTGGATAAAAATAATTTTAGTGAAAAGAATGGTACTATTTTACATTTTTTTCAAATATCGTTAATGCTTGGCTATAAAAAAAACCCTAGATTTTCATATCTGCCTCTACATTCAATCACCTGTAATATCACCTCATGGAGCCTCTGGAAAACTCCACTGTACACTGTGAGAATATGGAAGTGGAAAAAGCAAATAATGTCTTAATGTCATTTTGAACGTAGCTTTGATCTCATGAATCCTCCGAGAGGCCCGAAGGACCTCCAAAAGATCCCTGGACCGCACTTAGAAACCCGCTGCTCTAAATATAACTTAGTCTTCCCTGGAAATGGGAAAGAAGCAGGAAAAAGTCTAAGGAAAAGGGAAATGCTGATACCTGGGCATGTCAAACCTCTGAACAGGTGCCATTCAGGATATAGAGAGTCAAGTGGGGACTTAGCCTCCCTCGTAACCACGTCGTTAATTCCTTAAGGTCGGACAGCAATTCCTCTGGAACTTTTAATACTTTTTACATCAGGCCTTGTGAAATTTAAGGTAGGGTCATTGCTATACCAGTGTTTCCCCCTCCATTAATCCTGTTTCGTCCTCTTGAGGACCAAATGACTCTCAAGGATAAAGGAAGTTGGCTTAAAGGAAAAGGTACGATCAATTAACCATACGCTGACTCCATGTCAGGTAAACGCTGTTGCCTACACACTAGTGAAGACAAGAACAATAGACCCAAAAAGCATTTCTATGAAACCTTTCTTTTGTGTCTATATTCACCCAAGGGTAACCTCTGTGTACCAAAAAGGATTTGTGGGAAATTTTAAAAGTGTATGAAATGCAGACTACTAAAAGAAAAAATAACAACATTCAAATAAAGAAATAATCAATATCTAACAGTAGTGGAGCCAGAGAGTGACAGTAGACAGAAATGCAAAATGAAAAGACTTGCACAATTACTTAAATCTTTTAAACTTGATGTCCAGTTCCCTGTTAAGCCTAGCAAGGCAGAAACACAATTAGCTCCAAGATAATAATATGCTGACTTTATCTAATATGCTTTCCTGACACTGAAACTGTGGGTTCTCGTAGAGGGGACAGACAATAAGCAGCATAGAGAAAATACGTTTCTTATCATTTCCCCTAATGCGAGCTGAGGGCATCACAGCAAGGCCTTTAGACCACAAATTTAACATCTGTAGTATAGTGAGGGTTTTATGATCCTCAGTAATTTCAAAACTACTTGGATGAAGATTTTTGATGACTTTTCACCTTCAATAATTCATATCCACACTCCCAAGCCTGGCAATCAAGGCCACAACCAGATTTCTGGAAGTCATCCTTCACTGCATTCACACCCTAACCCAGCACCCCAGACAGGTTCATATAGTCACTGCTTCACACCCGGATACCTGCTCCACACTCTTGTCTATGCCGTTTCTCCCAATAGGTATTTTGTGTACACAGTATTTGTTACTTTAGGGCCTAGGCTATGTATGATCAAACAAATGTATATGAATAACCAGTCTTCCTCTTTCAGCTCATTCTCACTCCTTTCTGTTTGTTTATTTTGTTTTTTATTGTGGTTGTTTCTGGAAGAATAGTCTGGGATGGAAGAAGTCATGCGGACCAGGACACCACATCTGTGATTCGTCTAGCGTCTCCACAGAACATATCCTCCCACTCCCTCCCCTTCTCTCTCCCTGGTTCATTGGCTAAACTCCTTGGAAAATGATCATTTATTCCCTCATTCATTCATTCATTCGATAAAGATTTAAAGGTTAGATGCTGTTCTGAGCGACGGGGATATAGCAGTAAGTGAGGAAGACCTGATCTCAGGCCATACAGACAAAAACACAAGTAAACAAAGAAAGTCCAAGTTATAATTAATGCTATAAAAGTAAAACAAGGGACTAAGAACGAAATTAGCACTTTAGCTGCGGGAGTCAAGGAAAGCACCCTTGAAGAGCGACATCCTAGCTAAGACCTGCCGAGCAAGGAGCCGGCACACAAAGAGGGAGAAGGAGCATTCGGCCGAGTAAACGTGAGTCGACTTCCTCCTCCGTTACACAGCAGAATAACAGCTCCTATCTCATGCGGGTAATACGAGAATTTAACATGTTAATCCATGGAGAGCACTTAGAAAGGGCCTGACCCATAATAAATGCCGTCAAGACAGTGATGCCAATTACCATCCCGGGCAAAGCGGACAGCATGTGCTAGCATGCGATAAGTTAGGGAGTGCGGTATAAACGTTGGAGGCAACAGTATAAAAGTTGCATTTAAATACATGAAGCTTGAATAGATTGGCTAGGAAGAGGCTTTGGAGAGACAAAGAATAGGAGTCAAGTCCAAGCTCTGAAGAATCAGCATTTACAGGTTGGGTGGAAGAGAGCCAGCCAAGGAGATCGGAGAGTGGGATCAGAGAAGAGTCAGCAAAAATGAATGAATGCATGAATGAATGAATGAATAAAATGGAAACCAAGAAAAAAGAGTTTTTCAAGAAAAAGGAAACAGTCAACATTGCCCCGAGATGCTGAGTCCAACAAAATGGAGACAAAGAGCCACTGATGGATTTGTTAACATGGAAGTCGTTGGATAATCTTGGCAAAATTGAATTCGATCAATTGGTAAGGTCAGAGAGGCTCGACTTGAGAAGCTGGAAGAGAGATTGGGGAGTCGAGACCTGGAGACAATGTGTGTCGACGGCTCTTTTGAAAAACTTGGATAAGGCGACGATCAGAGAAACAGGGCAGTGGCCGGAGGGCAGGTGGGATTAAGGAAGGAGAGCTGCCGTGACTGATCCTTCAACTCTTGTTTCTATGACTTTACCTCGGGGATATATCAAGCTCAGTCGCCAAAGCCCAAATGAGTTCTGTCGTTTGTCCCCTAGGAGGGAGCACGGAACTGCAGAGGCTATGGCAGTAGTCTAACCTGGGCCCTTCCTCCCCCTCTCTAGCTATTGCTTTACTTTTCCGGCCTCAGTAGAACATTCTTAAAGTTCTCCCATCCCCATATCACAATCGCCCTCCGGGATGCATTCAAAAATTAATTCAATTTGCAACTCTTCTTGGAAGAACATGTTGTTCCATGAGTCCTCATCCCTGCCCGAATGCCACATGCTCCCTTCTCTCACTCGGATGCAGAGTAAATCATTGTTCCAATGGGCCACAGTGTTCATTTAGATAGATGCTACAGCGAGCCAAATATACTCATTTAAACGCCAATAAAGCGGACCCCCAGCTGAGTTCATTTGTGCAGAGGGAAGTAGGATGGACTTAAGGAACATCAGCAAACCCTGTTAGTTCTCAAGATGTTATTAAAGAGGAGGAAGCTCCGACCTCCCGCCAATAGTCCCTGAATGCGATCACTTTCAATTTGTTCGATTCAGTGGGTAAGTGCTACACAGATCTGAGGCTTGGAATAAATCGTAACAAAAATTCCAATGCCGGAATGTTCCAGCAGTAACTGAGAGCACATATACCCATCCTATCCTGCTGAATTAGTTTGGACCCGTTGGAGCTGGGTATTCTGCTACTATCCAAAACCAGCAAACTTGTGAAAAGCAGGAAGTTTCCATCACCAACTGACCGAAGCACTAATTGCCCTCTAACTTCCAAATGCTGTTTGGTTACTGAATCTTTTTCATTTCCGCACTTTAAGGTCTGTAGATTGTGCACTGTGTATAACAAATGCCACAGCAGAAGCCAGTGCAAAGCCAAGTCCCAAATCAAGATCTTGTTTGAACTTTATATATGAAGGCAACCACCGGCTGGTTTGAAGATAGAGGTTTTGCCTTGAATCATTGCACTCAGGGCCATTACGTAAAACGCTAATATAGATATCCACAAGAGTTGGGCTTCAAGCATCTTCCATTTCACCCAAAAGCAGAGGCTCAGTAAACGTTTTCATTAATGTATTTTATCAAGGCAGAGATTCCTTTGAATCTAACAAATGGGTGAAAACAGAATTAATTAATGAGTTGTTATTTATTGTTGGTATAGATATTAATAATTTTAAACTAATATGGTACGGAGGGAGACTAAAAGGAATCTAATGTTCATTTGGGTTTCCGACCTGGGCTACAAGCTGTGTGAGATGCTTTCAGAGACAGACTTAATTCCTACGCCTCTCATTAAGGTAAGTACTATCGCCGCCTCTTCACTGATTAGGAAGTAGGGTCTGGCATGTGAAGTCATTTGCCCAAGGTCACACACCCAGTAAAAATCGAATCAAGATTTGGCTGATCCAAAGTCTTTACACTCTTCCCACTCCTCTGGGCAGCCTCCCTCCCAAAATGGCCCGAAACACATTATAAATGAGAGAGGGGAGAGAGTCAAAACAATTATTTGTAGGGTCGAGACTCCAGAGCCTGCACCTTTCCAAGAAATAAACCATGTTAGCATGGTGACCCATGCCACTGAGCTAACTTCTCACTTATTCACCCACAAAATAATCGAATTATTTCAAGCCACAAGAGAACATGAAATCACTGCTTTAGTGCACTAAACTGCTCACTAGTAACCTGAATAAGCTAACCAAGAGGTTTAAGTTATTCCTTGAAAATCTGTATCAGCTTATTAATCAGGGGGAACTCATCCACTGCCCACTGTAAATTAAGGCATCGCTTTCGATTCAGCTCCTGAAATCTCACATACTCTTAGTAGCTCGATCTGTATAAACATAATACCATATCATTTTCTCCTTCAACTTTTCTCAGAGGAGTTATTTGATCTGTCCGAAACCTGAAAATGGGGAAGGAGAGAAAGGGAAAGAGGGACGCAAAGAGAAAGATCGCTGGGAGGCTACATGTGCAGAATCCACTATTTATTTTCCCGCGTTGGTATGTTTAACCATCTCTAATAGACTCCATAAATGCTTTCCAAATCCAGTTTCATGGTCTATTTGCTGCCTAGTATAGCATATAATCTTCTCCAAAAGTGGTATTGATCTTGTTAAGTCTCCTCATCATCTAGACTTCGAGCATCCCTCAGCAGCGTCGTTCCTGGGGCAAACCACGTGCCCTTGGCACACGGCTGCCATTAACAGCATCTGAGAGCTCTCGCCTGCTAAAAGGGACCAGAGGGCGGGGGGATCATCGCAGTAATAGCCACTAGGTTTTGAGATGTGCTGTGCTGAACACTTTATATTCATTTTCTCTCGTAGCCTGACAATTGCCTTGTGGGGGGCAGCACCATTATCCCCACGTTAGGCCAAGTATTGTATGTCATCCTTTCTTAAGACAGGGATGCCGGGGCTGGAAGAGGTTAAGTTAATTGGCACGAGCCCATTCATTCTACTGAAAGGGAGCCTGTACTGGCCTTTCCTCTCCATCCCTTCTTTGCCTACTGCACCGCCCCCCTCCACTTTTTGAAGCATCCAAGAGAACTGTGTGATGATTATTCTCTTATTCGTCACAAAGGACAGCATCCAATTCCATGAGGAAAGATGAAGCGGAAAGCGAAGAAGCCCCTGCGTCTCCATCCAGCGCTGAACATAAACCCAAACTCAAACTTCGTAGACTGTGCGCAAGCTCTTCTCCCGACCCGAGGCTCATTCTCTCATTCTTTCACTCTCCCTCCTCCTCCCTCCCTCCCTCTCCACCTTCACTCTCTCTCTCACACACACACACACACACACACACTCCCCTCATGTGCCGGTCACACCTGACCAAGTCCTGGCCTCAAACCCGTGTCTCCCGCCTGTCTGACTTCACACTCCTCCTCTGTAGCCTCCCCCACCATTCCCACCGATCCACACCCTCATTCAGGGCCCTGCCAAACCCCACGTCTTTCTCAAGGATGTCCTTGTCCCTCTCGAGCCAGGATTAATCTTCCTCCTCCTGTCCTCGCTCTGCCCCTGTACCTCTTTCATGGCTGGCCTTGTATTGAAAGTGACTCACGCACATGGCTCTCTCCTCAATGAACTGAGTCCCAGGATGGGACAGGCCACGGCTTTTCCCCTTTGCAGTCACTCCTGTGTCTCCCGCCGACTCGCAGTCAGCACAGTGCTTTACAGAAAGGGGGTCCTCGCTATAGATTTTATGAGCTGAATTGACCATTCGGGTCCCAGGAAGCCCATCAACAATGGGCACTGAAGGCAGAGACCCAAAGAAGACCCCCGCATGGAGTGGCATCCGTGAGCAGAGGAAAGCTTCTCTTTAGACAGAAGGAAAAAGGAAGTCGAAAGTGAACGATTACCGCCCAGAATTTATGTCTCCAGATGCTATCAAGCCCCGAAGCGGAGCTTCCGTTCTCGCCAGCCACCATCCATCAGAGGCTCCGGGGCGCCCTGCCCCGTCGCTCACTGGCAATGTGCTGACATGGACCCCACTCGGCAAGGAGGGCCCTCGGGAGCCATCGGCAGGACGTCCTAGCGACGCCTGGTGACATGAGACACAGAGGGCATGGTGTGGATGTGAGGGAGGAGGGGGAACTGCCCGTTTCGTGGGCTGATTGGCAAGGCCTGGGAGGGGTTGCTGGGTGACAGTCAAGGTGAGGTGAGCCTCCCGGGTGTCTGGAAGGACAGGTGAGAAAGTGCGAACGGGCAGGGCAGGCCAGAGAAAGGGAGGGCGACTGTGTGTCATCACAGAGGGTTAAAGACAAGCTTTGCCCTGGTCACGGGTCCAGGCCCGGCTTTGCAAGGTAACTCAGTCGTCACCCCCAGAGATAGCAGGACGCGCCGCACCCAGCCTGCCCCTGCACCCTGCGCCGCTGACAGGAAGATCCACGGGGCCTGGCGAGGCCCGCCGACCTGCCTGCTGTCTCTCGATGATCTCCGGCGGCGCGGTGTGGCGTGTACGTGCTGGAGAGGGCGGGGGCGCCCGCACGCCCGCGACATTCACGCGACCCGATTGTGTCAGCAGCACTTGTCCCACATCTGTCACCACGTCGGCTCCTGCTGGGGCGCCGGGATCCACAGAGGTTGCTCCACGTGCCGCCCCATTTATCTTCACGGGCGGCCGCGCCGATGTGTGTGACAGTTCTATTTGTTATCCTGCAAAGCAGGGGCCTCGCTCTTCAGAGCAGAGGGGGGAAAAACGTCGGGCACAGAACGGGGCTGGGACAGAAACAGGCGCTGGGAGGGATTCGGAGGAGGTCCGTGGCACGGCTCGTGGCGACAAGGAAAGAAATCGGGCAATTTTGGGGAAAAGTGAGCCGTACAGCTGGCCTTCCAGAGGGTGGTTGCGCCCTTGCGAACTGTGCGCGTGTGTGTGTGTGTGTGTGTGTGTGTGTGTGTGTCTGTGTCTGCGTGTCTGTGTGTCTGTGTGCATGTGTGTGTGTGTGTGTGTGTGTACAGATGTGTGTGTCATCACAGTGTGTCAGGTGACAGGATGATGGTGTGGCTTTGCAGGGCTGACCCCAGGGTTTGCTCACCGTATTAGAACTGCCCCCTTCCCCACACACGCCTTCTCACCAAGTCAGGAGGAGACGAGGGTCCTCCTAGGGTTGTGACATTTGTCAAACCCGTGCTCAGAACACAGACCCTGTCTGAGGAAAGATGCTGATCCTGGAGTAACCCTGGCTCTCCCAAGGCCCCATGGCCCCCCAACCAGATAACAAAATCCCACAGGGAGCTACGGTGCAGGCCTGCACAGGGACAGAGCTCGGTACCCAACGCTGACGGCAGGTTGTCTAGCGCGGTCTTGGGAGACGAGACTCCGGGAAGTGGCCGCAGGACCGGGCTCCCGGGGGGAATGGTGCGATGGTTGTCAGTTACCTCCGCACGTCAGGGCCTTTACGTTTGCTGTCATTCAAGCTTTACAATGATCCTATGGAGGAGTTACGCCTACGGTCCTCATTTTACAGATGAGGAAACCGAGGCACAAGGTCTCTCTTGCTCCAGGTCTCACAGTGTATGGTGGACCTACGCTCTGGAGTCAGGCAGTCTGACTCGCCCCTAAACCGTTAACCGTAGCAGTGCGGTGCCTCCCAGACTAACGATGAAACCAGCATGAGCCCCTCTTACAGCTGAGGTGACCAGCCAGCTGGTTATCCTGGGACTGTCCCACCAACAGTCTGATTGTCCCAGGAAACCCGTCTGCCCTAGGCCGACTGGGCCGATCAGTCACTCACCTTCCCCACAAGTCTTCATGCCCCTCCCCCGATACTTACGCACATTAACACACCTTAATTTTGTCACCTCTCTCAGGAGGACACCGATGTGAGCCTAACTGAGTGAGAAGTTTTTTCCCTGCTTGATCTTAGAGGAAAGAGGCAGCACTTCTAGAGACCAGGCCCGGTCAAGGCTTGGGATTTTCACCCAAGGGAACCTTTCTTTCTCTTCGAAGACCCTCCCTTCGAGCCCCTGGGCCTTCAGCCCAGGTGCTGACAGTCACAGAGAAACTCGAGGGGCTGAGAACCACTGGTGAACCCCTGGGGTTCTCTCATAATAAGACACATTTTATTATTTATAGACTACTCCTAAATTGTCCAATAGGCCGTAGGGCGCTGATCGATACAGAAAGGAAACCAGTCGTGACTATCAGCAAATGAGACTAATTGTCTTTTGCGGCTCCCTGGCGGACTCCAATGAATAAATGATCTGAAACTCCCGGCCTTGGGGATCCGTAAGAATGAACGGTACATAGAAAGAACAGGACAATCAGGCCCCCACATTTGGTCAAGGTCTAGTGGAGTCTAAAAGAACTAGAGTAAGGATCACGGGAATGAGGAATAGCACATACACACAGCAGACGTGCTGTAGTTGGCATCTCCTCTCCCATTGTTATCATTTTTACTATTACAACCACCCGTGGCCTGGCCAGACCAGCTTCTCTCTGAGCAGCCACCGCCCCGCTCTCTTCACTGCTTCATGTGGAGCCTGAGGAAGGCGCTGGAGAAAATGAGTGGCAACGTGGGCCTTTGGAGGGTCTGGGACAGGCCTGCAGGGCCTGCCGTGACGCAGTCAGAGAGCGGGGTAACTGTCTATCAAGGGCACAGGAATGGGCAGCACCCTCGAGGACACGTCAAGGGGAGTCCGCCGTGAAACGGGGCCGGGCGGGCATGTCACCTGTACCTCCCCTTTGTCCAGCCCCGCAGACGCGACAGCATGGGAAGTAGAAGGAGGTTGCCAGAAAATGTTTGGAACTTACTCTTTTCAAGTATATCCCCTCTCCAACCCTCCTTGGGTGAGTGCCCGTGACCTGCCCAGCAGGTGGCACACGGCAAAGCTCGTCAAGCACGTAACCGGGAGGGAGTGCTGAGACCGTTTCAAACGCCTTTGTCACTATTTTTGGTTGGAGGTTTGGCCTTTGTAGGGAGGCAAAGATGGAGGCAGGCAAGGGGAGGGAGAAGACAGGAACTGGATCAACGCAGAAAGCTGTCTTTAGGGTATACTTTGTCAGGCTTCATGCCTCATGGGTCCCCCAACACGCCATGTCCTAAGCCAAGCTCGGCATTGCCCCCGCCCCAGCCTGTCCATCCTCCCACGTTTCCCGTGTCAGACGATGGCCGTACCGGCCACCCATTGTTCCAACTCTGCCCCACTGCCCCATCCGAGACTCCCCGTTCAGGGACAACACTCCCTCTCCTCCGGTCCTCTGACCGCTGTCCGAGTGGGGGCCCTCATCCCTGCTTGCCTGGAATACAACTCTCCCTCAACGTTCCTGTCCGTTTTCGTCCTTGAATCCCTTCTGCATATTCCCGAGGCCTAAAAACCAAATGCAACCACGTCACGTGCCTCGGTCCCCCGCCTTCCTCTGCGAGTTCGTTTCTCGCCTTCCTCTCCCACACACGTCCAGATGCGACGGTAGCTCTCCTCTTGCTTGTAGGTCTTTGCACACGCTGTTCCCCTGCCTATGAGCACCTTTCCCCACGTCTCCTAGGTAACCGCTTTTCATCCTGCAGACTTCCGGGGAACCTCCCAGACCCACTGGCTGCATTCAGTGCTCCTCTCCCGGGCATCCTGTTCTCACACCCTCTTTGACATACTCGCGGTAGTTAGCACATTGAATGGGGGGACTCACTGACTTGTTTTGAGACCACGGGCCCCTGAAGCCAGGCCCAGGTCTTATTTTAGTTCTGCGTGTTCAGCACCCACCATTGCGATGGGCCTAGGAGGGCCTTGGTAACTATCTGTCGATTTGTGCGTCTGGGTCAGCAGTCTGAAAAGAAGCCTTGTCCAGAGGACTCCTGGGTTTTCCAGCAAGTTGGTGACTGCAGCTTTTCCAGAAGTCAGGGCTCCCCCAGAAGCCACAACACTTACTCCGGAGCTCAGAGTGACCCTGGCTTCCGACGCTCCCCGGTACAACCCGTCTTCAGAGGTGGGTGTTCGCGACCTTACACCCAGCCAGGACCTTGACAAGGGCCCAAAGGCCACCGCTTCAACCTCTTGACAGGGACCCTGGATACTTGTTTCTCAAATAAATCAGTGCATGAACATCAATCGGGTTTTGACGCCTGCCCTGTGGCGTCTGCAGCAGAAAGGAATAAAATTGTTCCCTTCCTCCTGAGCGCTATTCCCTGCCGCCCCACTGGGGCCCGGGGAACTTGGATGCCCTACCGTCAGTCAAGTACGTGGGATTGTGGTAGCTATTTTCTTGCCTATTTTTTTATGCAAACGATGTTCTACAGGCCAAACTTGCCAGAAGTTGGGCCTTGTTCTCTACACAGTGTTATCAAAACACGATCACTGAAGTTTCTTGGGTTTTCAAAGTGTCACTCGGTTCACCTTCCTTGCTGACCTGATTGTCCACAAGCTGCAGGAGGTCGCATAATGCGACAGATGCAAAAGACGCCACGAGGCTTCATCCCCCTTTCGTACAGGCACCTTTCGATTTGACTTCTCAGCTCCTCCCATCAAAAGCCAGTCCGTTTCCCCCTTCCCTTGAGCTGGGCTGGCCTTGTGATTTGCTTTGTGCGACAGAATGCAGTGGAAGTGACAGTGTGTCAGTTCTGAGCCTAAGCCTCAAGACGACTTTTGTGCTCGCTCGCTCCTTTGCTCCCTCTCTCTCCTTCCCTCCTTCCCTCTCTTTCTCTCTCCCTCTCTCCCTCCCTCTCTCCCTCTCCAAACCCTGCTAGCTATCATGCAAACGAGCCCGTCTAGCCTGCCGAACCATATGAAACACATGACCCAACATCTTTCTATTCCATTCATCTATTGCACAGAAAAAAAAAAAAAAACACTTAAAACTCAGTGGCTTAAAACAACAGTTATCATTATCTCCCTTACAGATGAGCACTTTGGTCAGAGCCTGGCAGAGAGTCTATCTCTGTTCCACATGGCACAGGCCGGACAGCTCGAAGGCTGGGTGATTTGCCATCTGGGAGCTGGAGTCATCTACGACTCACTCACTCACACGTCTGCCGGCTGATGCTGGCTGTCAGTTGGGACCTCAGCTGGATATCTACACGTGGCCTCTCCATGAGGATGCTGGGCTTCCTCACAGCATCGGAGGGGGGATCCGGAAGCAAAGTGATGAAGGGAGTTAAACAGCAGCTGCCACTTTCTCAAGGCCTAAGCCTGGAAATTGACCCGCATTACTTCGGACTTTTCTGTTAGTCAAAGCGGTCACAAAGGTCTGCCTAGATTCAATGGATGGGGACAGGTGAGCAAACTACAGTGTCCCATCATTAAAAACAAAAAAAAAAACACATGTGAGATAGGTAAGATAGATATTTTGTGGTAGCCGTCTGGAAAATACAATCTGCCACACCCCCAAGCCCTAGCCAACGGTCAGCCAACTGCCAGACACATGAGCGAGGCCATCACGCACACACACACACACACACACACACACACACACACACACACATCAATTTACAAACTGACCGAAAATGCACGGGCAAGCTCAACCAAGGTTAGTGGAATCTGACCCAGAACTTCCCAGCTGACTTATCAGCTAACACTGGCCATAGACATGAGTGATAATATGATCACTGGTTTAATTCATTAAGTTCTAGGGTGATTCGTTACACAGAAAAAAATCCTGGCTCCGCCACCTATTAGCAAATTAACCGCTTTGAGCCTCAGTTTCCTTGTCTATAAATATAGTGATAATTCCTAGGGCACTGAATTATAGATTATTAGGAGTCAATGACATAATGGGCCTTGTGTGCCTAGCAAAGTGCTGGCCCTGAGTTCAGAAATGATAGTTTCCTCCCTTTCCTCACACATCCGAAGCTATAATGAAGGTCACGCTCTTGTTCCCGGTGCCGCAGAAACCAAGGTCATAGAATCTTGACTGTATGTCAATCTCAGTTCTGCTTTGCCAAAGGTGACTTTCAAACATAACTCTCCTCACTAATCCATTAAACTAGGGAGAATTTTCAAAATCATTCGACTATTCCAGAAGAAAGGGTAAAGGGCAGGACAAGAGGTGAGCTGTATGATCCTCCTAATGAAAATTTCAAGGAGTCTTGGTTTACAAACACTGCAAAAATCTATTCTAAACAAAAACATCAGCTTTTCACTGTGCCTTGGATATTAGCCAGCAACGAAGGCGAGATTGACCTGATTTAGGGTTGGTTGCACAATATGAAAAGTGATTTTTCCCCCTTTCCCTAGACCTAGAGCTAATAGCTTTGTTTGTGTCCCTGATCAACAGAAGAGAACATTGCGCTTGTCCCCTCTAAAATCTATACGTGCAAAAATGAAGCCTTGCTTATGGTTAACTCCACATGCACTTTGCAGCTGCTGCAGTTGGTTTAAACCCAGCTAAAGTGGGGGTTCCAGAATAAATGCATCACACTCTGATACTCCTCTGGGCTTAAGCTCATTCTGGGCGTGAGGACCGGAGACATTTTCAAGAAAACGCAAGAGCAAAAGAGGGGCGTTTGTCTCTGATTTCACCCCTGACCATAGCAACACAAGCTTATATTTGCAGGGCAGTTTTCATTTGGCAGAGGGCTTCAGGGTCATGATTTCCTTTGCTTCTGTGTAACAGCCCGTTTGTGACAGTGTAAGCGTTAATATTCTCCTGCAGAATATTATGAGGACAGCTCTGTGATTTGATGACTTGTTTAATGATGGCAAAACTTTCAATGAGCCCTCAAACTGGGGAGTTGGTCAGAAATTCAGAGTATTGGGTTTTGCTCCAGAAATCTGAACTTAACAAGTGCAGGGTGGAGCCCAGAAACCTGCATTTCAAACAGCATCCTAGACGGCTCTTTAATAACTTCGCCCCGGTCTGACACTCTTTCTACCATGCAAAAATCAAAGGGTGATTTTCAGAACTCATGCATACAAATAAATGCTGTGTTTTCACGGCTTGTTACGCTCGAGAATTTGGAAATACCGTGGGTCACATCGTGCTCTCCTGAAACATAACTATTATCTTCAGTGAAAGCCTCATAGAGCACAATTAATGCATTAGATTGGTGCTTGATCTGACTGCCAACACCACAGTATTTGGCTTCGGAGTACATATTTTTTTTCCAGCAGATTTGTCTTTCTAATTACGTCTGACTTTAGATAACATAAAATTAAATTGCTTTTTCTTTTTCTTGGGCTTACACTAGGGAGCAAAAAGAACAAATGATCGACTCTAAGAGCTGAAGCGAACCACAGTGATTATCTGGTCCAGCTTGTCATCCACAGAGACGGAGAAACAAAGGAATAGAAATGTTAAGAATCACAGGCAATCCGGCCGTGAACAAAATAGTGCCAAACCACACATCACACAAGCCAACTAGTGCTGGAGAACTTTGTGATTGCAGTCTTGGGTTCTTCCTCTCGAAGTCGATCGATGGTCTACCTTATCTGCCCACCTTCTCATGGGGTTAAGCACTTGGATGCAAAACTGACGTGATTTGGTGTTACCGCATGGTGTCAATACCTTAGGACATTTGTATTGCTTCTACAAATTACTACGATTGAATAGATGGTTCAATGAAATAAAAGTTTCCAGCCCTTTGTAAAGCCACCTTACTATGGGAAGATATAACCAAAAACTCTTCCTGTTATCTTTTCATAATGGATGCTCAGTAGCTGTTTGATGGATCAATCGTATACGAGTGAAGAGAGGACTTTCTGATATTCCAGACTTAGATGTAAAAACTGAAGCATGTTAAGGGAAGTTCCAGAGAAGAGACACGGAAGAGCGTGAATGTCAAATTTAACATCAAGTTAAACTAGACAAGCTGGAGGAAAGAGCTGTCACCGTTCTCTGGAGTTCATCAGGAAGGATCTTGATGTCATGAGACTATCCAGCGTGCATGAGGTCACTGCCATTGCCTCAGCATCTGGACCTAAGGAAGCGAAAATGAATTCTGCCTATACAGTGGGTCAGGGTCCATCCTAATCAAAGAGGTCCTCACTGCTATGCAGATCGATGCACATGCTCACATTCTGAAGTGCACAAAGCATCTGCCTTGAGCTAGTGGCCCAAGTCAACGTCCCTTGTTGCAACCCATCCTATAAAACGTTACCCACGACAAAGACTAATTTCACATCAATGAAAGCCATGCAGTGAAGGCCAATTAAATGTTCCCCAGTCCCTTTTTCCCATCATGGGAATACAAGAAGCCTATATTTCCTAGCTTCTCCTGCAGTTAGGTTAGGGCCAGGTGACCAGGTTCTGGCCAAAGGAATATGATAATAAATGATGACTGCCACTTCCAAAGTGAACATAAAACATCCCACGCAATCATCCCTATTCAGTCGCTCCTATTCTATATTTTTGCTCATCGGCTGGGAAAAGCTGAAGACCCAGCGAAGAACACCAAAAAGATGTAGAAACAGAGGAGCCACAGGATAGGAGGGGTCTGGGTCCCCGTATCCACAGTGGAGGACAGCTCTTCCAGAGGGAGGCCCAATCTACAGCCAAGGCCTAAGTGACAGGCAAACCTCTGTTAATAACTGATATGGGTCACTTCTTCAAGACTAAAGAATTGAGGCTCTAATAGGCATATCTATAAACCAATGTAAAACAATATAATCAGAAGAGGAAACAACTTTTTTGGAAATAGTAAACTAAATGCTAAAAAAAAAAAAAGAACAAACTGCAAGTCACTTGCTTGATATAGAATTAAACGCTTTTCGGGGGGCATACTCTGGTCTCTTTTATATCTGATACCGAGTCTATTTATTTTTAGACAACATAATCAGATCCAATCAACATAAAGTCTGACCTACTCTCTTTCTGTTGATAGATTGGATCCACTGCTTTTGTCTTACGGCCTCTATTAAAAGCATTCATTTTAACATCAGACTCTTGGTGCTTCGCAGAGAAAAAAAAATCCAGATATAGTAATAATATATTTATTGAGCACATATTATGTACCGAGGTTACTGCTAGCATTCTCACAAGTACCCTAGGAGATAGGCAGCAATGCACAGGTGAGAAAATGAAGGCAGAGAAAAGTTCTGTGTGTATCAGCTCACTTTCTGCTTCAACGTGGTTTTGTGTGCTCATTGCCTCTGAGTTAGTTGTCTGTGGATCTCATAGTAACGATTTTCCCGGAGACATAATTCTAAATTGGCCATGAGACCACTTACTTTAATTATGCGCTCTCTGGTCACCTTCCTAAATGGACTTCCAAACTGGACCCTTATTTTATTACCCTAAGCTCTACAGATTTATGAGTGTAACCCAGGTTCTTTTGAGTTATGCATTCTTCAAACTTCTCCAACTATTTCCAGCTATTTTCCTAAGGCTCAGGAAAGGGATATTTTCTTTCTGTTACAAATTTCAAGCCTGCTTACCTTTGAAATAGTCAGTATTTAAGTATTATAAGAGCAATAAGATTAATTGGTGTCCTAATTACCTTGGGGGTGTGTGTGTGTGTGTGTGCGCACGTGTGCATGCACACGTGCATGTATGTATATGTGTGTTTATCTACATGTTGCCTACTGGTTATATTTCTCTGGAGAAACCTAATACAAAACAAAATGGTTCATACATGAATATCTGGGCACAGGTAACAAGCAGCGGGACCAGCTTGAGGAAACCAGGGAGTCAGAACTCAAGAGTCAGAGAAATGAGGAAGGAGAGTGAGGAGAGAGGAGAGTCCACAAACACTCCCTTTGCCTGGCCAAAGACTCCTCCTGCCTGGAAGAAGCCTGAACTGGGAGAAAGGAAGAATTTTTTATTGTAAAACCAAATCCAAGTTTTAACTCTAATGTGGGACCAGGTATATTAATTACCAGGCTAAAGTAACATCCCAGGACTTGAAGTGATGGGAGACCTATTTGTGTTATTCTGGCTTGGACAGAAAAATCACAGGGCGAGTCTGTATTTCGCAAGGCAAACCTGGTCCCACAGGACTCAGAAGGGCAGTGGGAGACAAGTGGGCGTGACTACCCGACCTCCCTCCACGGCTACCGTGTGTGTGTACCTCCTTCGCCTTGACCGGAGGCCTGTCTGAATTGTACCCAGCTACCCTACAGCACCTGGGGCAGGTGCGTCTGCTCCTCCTACCGCAGCGGCATCCTGGTGGGCTTTGTGAACTGCGATGAGCACACAGCATTTCTCTCCACTTCTGCTCACATCTCCATTCACGTGAATAGCCCCCCAGGCACATATTAACTGTAAAAGCTGTGTAACACTTTCAGTAAATACTTCTCACATTCGGTACATAGCTACTGAGCATCTACCCTGTGCCTAGTATTGTTGGATGGATGTATAAGTATAGAGCCTCTGGCTTCAGGACGCTTACAATCACATGTAAAATTTGGTATATATTGTATATGTACAGATATAGAAATGTATAGCTACTTATATTCACTTTTAATCCTCTTGTGTATCTGTTCTTAGTCAACATATTTTAATTTCTAAGAGCTCTGAATTTGATCTACTTTCTTTTCTAAACTTACCCCTGTTCATTTCAGTAATGGCTTTAAAATTCAGAGCTAAGATTAGTTTTGTGGTTTGAATGAGAGGCCTGACATAAAAGACCACAAACTTTAGATTGGGAAGTTTTCTTTTACCGGAGACTCAAAAATCCATGTGCAAAACCCTTTTATTGTGTATAGTCACACACACACACACACACACACACACACACACACACATACAAATGTTGTTTTTAGATTTTTCAGGTTCCATTTATGTGATCTGCTATTTTTTAATTTTTCTAATGCTGAAAGAGGGCCTAAGAACTCAAATAAATTGCTCTTCCTAAGATATGAGAGTAGCATTGAAATTATCCTTTTCAAAAGCAGAGGGCCAGATGTCCAGTTTATACGATTCTTTGGAAACACCTAAGTCCAAGGAGATAGCTCATTAAGTGGTTTCAGATTTCCTTTCAGGAAGGAAGGAAGATGTAAGATGAAATTAAGTGGGTAACATTCCTAAGCACAGGTCCACTTGTCATGGAGGAAAATGGATGAATGAAGCAATGAAGCAGGGGCCACAGCTTCATTCTGAGGTATAAGTTCAGATGCTGGTCAATAACCAAAGGACCAGACGCAGACAGGCAGGTCCCCAGGGACGGATAAAAGATCAGAATGAGACCCTGCGTGGCTCAGCTGGGCAGAAGGACCATTGTCACAAGGGTGGTGAAGGCTCTTAGCACTTATTGACTTATTTCATGAAACAATGAAATAAGCTACTGATAACTCTCAGCTCCCATGTCACCTGCCCCTGGCCACTTCCGTTAAGCGGCACTTCAGTTCTCATTTTAGCCAAAGCCAGCTTCATTGTCACCAAGCCTGACTCTGCACCAGAGAGCATCCAAAGAGGCCTATTTCACAAAATAAATGTAAGTGAAAGTGCTATTGTTTTATCTAAAACCAAAGGCATTTCTTTGCTCCTATCTGGCAGGAGGTTATTGTCCATAAGAACAAACAAATTTCCCTGAACGAATCTTTGCTTGTCCCCCGAGAACGCCCACTACACCTGCCCCAAAGAAACCAAATCACCCTTAACCAGCTCGATGCTGCTAGCAGCCTCCCTCCCCGCCTTGTCTCCTTCACCATATCTCGTGAGAGTTCCCCAGCCTTGTTAAGCCCGCTTCCCTTGGAATTCAGTTAATTCACCTTTTCCCCTCAAGGATGCGCATGGTTTCTGCTTCACAGAGTATCCTTGGCTCATCACTGGCTCACGCCTGTTTTGCACCACAGAATCTCCTGAACTTTATCAGAGATGATACAGATGTAATTAAACCTGAATTCTGGTCTCTCCTTGTGACAACTCAGCGGACAATTAATGATGATAAAAGAGCCTGCCAGCTGCTGCCTGACATGCCAATGTGAGCTTCCAACTCCGATGAAGATGGAAGGTGAAGAGCAGGTCCCTCTGGCTCCATTTCAATCTGTCTTTTATCTCACACTAGCTAAAAAGTAACACTCACTTTGGGGAAATTTAGATTCTTTCTTCTCCCTTCTTAAAAGCACCAAACAGACAATCGGGGGCAATGCGATGTCTATGAAATAAATAAAAACGCTTCCGGGAAGCATAATTTACGCTTTATCACCAACGACAAAAGCTTTAAGCCTAAAGCCAGAGAAGCAGGCTGCGCCCTGAATCCCCGACCCTCCAGGAGACGATATGCCCACTGCCTCTTTCTCATGGAACATATCGGTTGGTACAGAAGGACCTTTGTAACACGTAATAGATCTCTCTACAAATAAGGCTGTTCCGCTCCAAACTGACTTTGATCACGCTCATCCCTTTCTCTCCAAAATATCAGGTTCAGCCATGATGGCAGGCTGCAAAATGCCTAGGGGAAGACCGAAGCTTGAGGGAGACATGGATTCGGAGGGAGATGACTGGAGAGCACATAATCAAAGCAAGGAAGATGAGAGGGAATAAGAGAAGGCTGTTCGCCACTCTGACTTCAAAAATGCTTGCCGAGGCTCTGTGGCAAGGGAACCCTGCTGCTGGCTTCCTGCTTAACAGCTTGGTGTTTGGGAGGCTTCCGAATCCATTCAGATGATTCCCAGAAGTAAAAAAATGCAAATGGTGCATGTGAAATAAATGTTCTACATCGCTTGTAATCAAAGGAATGCAAGTATAAAACAATAAGATAACATTTTCACCTATCAATTAGCAGATTAAAAAGAATTCTCATAGTCGACAGGGTTGGTGAGATGGCTCATCTCTCACACTGCTGGGGTGTTAATTGGTACAACCTTTCTCCTGGGCAATTTTGCAATATATTGCAAAAGTCTTAAAAATATGCTCACTCATTGGCCCTGTAATTTCACTTCTAGGACCTACCCGAGGGACATAGGTACAAATGTTTCACTAGGATGTTATTTACAATGAGACATAGTACAAAAATAAAGTATTACTTTGTTATAAACTATATAATGGAAATGGAAAACATATAAAATAAAAATAGATGATTACGTTCCTTCACTAATATTATGTAGCAACCTTATATATTTTAAAGACTATAGATATACTATGAAGCAAAAGAAGCAATATATAATGTGATCCCTATTTTTAAAATTTAATATATGTGAGAGAAAGAAAGAAAATACAGTTGACCCTTGAATGGGGGTTTGAGGTACTGACCCCCCCACACACACATGCACAGTTGAAAGTCCACATATAACTTTTAACTCCCCCAAAACTGAACGAATAATAATCTACTGTTGCTTGGAAGCCTTACCAATAACATAAACAGCTGGTTACACCTGTTTTTCATGTTTATGTATTATACACTATATTCTCACAATAAAGTAAAATAGAGAATAGAAAATGTTATTTTAAAAATCATAAGGAAGAGAACATACATTTATAGCATTTATCTGCTTATAAGTGGGCCCACACAGTTCAAACCCATGTTATTCCATTATTAACTGTGCATCAAAATATCAACAGAAATTATTTTTATGTAGGTGATTTCAGCTGTTGTTTCTTTCTTTTTCATACTTTTCTGTATTTTCAAAATTCTCCACAATGAACATATGGTAATCAGAAGATATAAGCAGTATTTTATAATGTGTATATAAAGGATGAATAGTGTATTAGTCAGGATGGGCTTTATAACAAACAAACCCCAAATCTCAGTTGCTTAAAAACAATAAAGGTGGCCAGTCTGCTAGGGACTCATCCCCATGACTGGTCACCATGACAAAGTAAAGGCAATGTGGCCAATTATATGCTGGCTCTTGGTGACTTTCTCTCAGAGATGAATCACATCGTTTCCACTTACGTTTTATTGGCCAAAGTCAGTCATATGATCCATCTCTTTGCCACAGATCAGGAAGTTTAATCCTACAATGTGCCTAGTGGGATAAAAACCAGAAATATTTGTGAACAGGACCAGGAGTCACTACAAAAAAGAATATGTTCATTTTTTTTCTTAAGAATTCGATGTTGAACTGAAGGATTTTCCTCTGTGCTTGATGCGTCATTCACACAACCCCGAACAATTTGATTCTGCTTCTTTATTCAGTGTTTGGGACCTAAGCTACTCGGGAGATGCCACTATTGCAGATTAGAGACTATTTAAGCACCTAAAAGGTTGAAAACATACCAGAGCTACACTAAAGAAACCCTTTCCAGGGCCTATGGAGTCTCAAGAGGAATGTCAGCATCTTAAACATAGAAAAATTCAAAACAAGCAATGTTGGCCGTGTGTCCCACCTTTTCTCAGTGGTCGAAAACAGCACCCTAGCATATATCCAAGGTCCTAAACCCAATCACAAGGAACATTTTTCTAGTCACTGTAATCTGTTTTCTTGTAAAATCTGTATTCTGCATACAAAAGATTAGAACACACTAATGCCCAAGTATAACTATTAATATTAAAGAAAATACCATTAAAATCCCCTGAACTCAAACAGTTCATCGTACTCTATTAAGTTCCATTTTTAATTGTCTTTGTGTTTTAAAAAAAAAACTAACATGACTTTATGAATAAAAAAAAATAGAAGGTAATATTGCCTAGACATTAAATCAATTCATGTTTTTCTTTGTGAAAGTGCAACTTGAACCATGTTAAAAATAAAAGTTAATTGCATGGAATGTTGGTCTGTAGCCTGCATTGATAGACCTCTCGAAGGAATACAGGTAATTATAGAAAA
The DNA here is from genome assembly GCA_003508835.1 of Eonycteris spelaea. Taxonomy (NCBI): domain Eukaryota; kingdom Metazoa; phylum Chordata; class Mammalia; order Chiroptera; family Pteropodidae; genus Eonycteris; species Eonycteris spelaea. Next base: position 1,322,831 of record PUFA01000037.1, read on the forward strand.
TCCTATCCAAGCCAGCACAGAATCTTTTTCTGTTGTCATAGAATCTTTTTCATCACCCACCATATCTAATTGGTCATCCAAACTTCTTAAATAGCCTTTTTATCTGATCCTTTCTCTGCATTCCCAATTGCAACATTCAAGGCATCATCATCTTTCACCTGGGCAACTGCAGTCACCTACTTACCTGTCTTCTTCCTTTGGCCTTTCGTCTCCAAACCACCTCCCGCACTGTCTGTGAGGATCATTCTAAGCAGAGGGAAAGGCAGTCAAAGGCATGGAGGTGTGGAAGAAACTAACAGCAGCGTGGACCAGTCAGAGGAAGGTGGGGATTCCTGGAACCAGAGATAGAAATGGCGGCCAGTGCCCAGGTCAGGGAAGTCTTATAGGCCTTGCCACAGGGCTTGCCTCAATGCAGCTAAAACTCCTCTCTGTTCAGAGACTCCATGAAGGAGTGAATTTCTAGAGGGGTCACACTGAAGCTAGAACTCTAGGATAGGCAAGGGAGTGAGTGTTGGTGGATAGGTCCCTGGGGTCCCCCACCACCCCCCCCCATAGTCAGCAAGCTGGACCTCCACATACACACGTGTGGGAGGCTCATCAGTCTGCCATGTCTGTCAGTGGGCGAGGTCTGGCGGCAATCCCTGCCAGTGTGTCACTCTGACCGTGCTGCCGCCCTACTATGCTGCCGCCCTACTGTGCTGCTGCTGAACTCACCCGCCGCGCTTCTGATACGGCTCAGGGTGTGAGCAGGACAACCGGATGCTGGTGAGGTTCCAGCCGCCTCCCTTCCTGCATAGCCCTTCCCGACCGCCATGTGCTAATCACATCGCCTGTCCAAAGTCGGGCCTACCACATGTGTGAAAGACCCACCGTATGTCAGTCTCAAGTCAGCGATTGCTCCAGGACAAAACCCTAAGCCCGCTTGGCCACCTCGGCCCACAGAGCACTTCAGTTCCCGAGAGCGGTAGAACTTTATGGAGTCAGCTTTTCATCCTCTTTCTTTGTGTATGTCTCCCCTACCAAGTCCTAAGCTTCTTAAAATCAAGAACCATTTCTTCGGCATCTGTGCATCTATCAGGTCTGGCACACAGTGGGTATTTAAAAAATATTTAGTATAAATATTTGGTGTATTGAAAGTAATTATGTAAGGAAGGTCCGTTAGAGGTGGCCATTGAGGACTGGCTTTATTAAAACCGCTCACTGGCCCATGAGCCTCACACAGGGCCTGGATTCCGATTCCAAAACAGAGGGATGAATCCAAAAGGAATTAGGATTCCCAGACTTCCAATAGAGGGCAGCACATTTACAACCTCAAGACATACTCTGATGCCTAATCACCGGGCGGTGATGGTAAAAAAAAAAAAAATGTTCCCCAGCCCAATAGACAGAAGGAAAACTGCGAAGAAAGCATTTATGGCTATAAACAATTTTTCTTTATTCCTCATCTGGGTCCTGAGGCCTGTGATTTGGCTCCAATTTTTCATTTGCGGTTGCTTGTTTCAGATAATAAAACTGTTCCTTTAAAATAATGGAGACTATATTGAACCTAAGAATAAACATCAAAAGACCCAAGTCCCCGAGTGGGAGCAATTATTGCGAAAGGACTAGTCAAGTTCAAAACAGCTGTGATGGGATCCCAGGCAAGAGGAGCCAGCCTCCCGGCCGATCTGGAGTCAGTGTGGGCAGGCTGACAAACCAAAACAGACAAAATTCAAAAACACAGAAGATAAACACACCAACAGCAATGGTAAAACACTATGAACACGGCTCTTATTTGATGATTACTGGCCAATAATAATCAAATCTTTGCAGTGTCATTAGGACTCTTCTCAAAAGGGATAGAAAATGAGCATTTGACATGTGCGGAGGGTAGCGGAAGCAGAAGGAAGGTCTCTTTGTGAACTTCCAAGAGAAATGACCCTAAGGTGCAATTTTGCTCTGAGATATAATAAGTCCCAGTAAGTAAGTAAATGAGAAGTAAGCCAAGCCGATGTGGCTTTATTTCAGTACTGTGTGTGTTTGTTCCCTGCTGCGTTCAGAGGAAAAAGAGTGACAAAATCATTCAGTAAATTCCAAGTGCAATAGTTACCAGGAGTCCACAGCAATTCCAGAACTGCCTCCTCCACGAGATTTGAGCCTAGACAGTTCTCAACCTATCTTTATTTCTCAAGAACCTCCATGTAAGGACAATTCTCTTAGAAAACACAGTATCCATGTGCATCCATGTGCCCTTCTCAAATGGAGGTTTCAATAATTATGTTGTATAAGGGATGCATTCCAACCTGTAATTATTTGAGCAATTATTTTTAAGTGTGCAATAGATTTTCTCATCATTCATTTATTCGATAAACATTTATTGAGCATCTATTATGTGGAGATACTCTACTAGATGAAACTAGAAAAAAAGTATTAACGTCGGTCCTTAAAAAGCTCAGAGTCTGGTGGAAGGGTTGTAAGGAGGGAGATGTGGATAATCGAACGAGGTAAGTACACCTCTGTTCAGTAACACAGAGGGTCAACATGAACCTAGCCTGGCGGGCAAGACCTGGGTCGGAAAGGCTCACTGGTATCAAAGGAGGCGTTTTTCAGCCAGGTAGATTTGCTGCACTCATGTGGATGTAACGAGAGACTTATTCTCTTCTGCTTATCGATACCCAAAACGGAATCAATATTGGTTAAGAGCTGACTCGATGCCAGGCATTGAGCTAAGTACTTGAATATTAGATCTAGTTAAAGAGGCGTTGTTAACACATAGGATGTCAACAGAGGGCTGTGGTAGGAAGAAGAGCCCCCGAAGATGCCCACACTCACACTCCTGAAACTTCGGAGTGTGTTACATTGACCCAAAGTGGTTACGTAGCAAAAGGGGCCTGGCAGGTGAAATTAAGGTTCCTGGCCTTCAAACAGGGCTGTGGATGTTCCTGGATTATCCAGGTAGGCCTGACGTAGAATCACACGGGTCCTTCAAAGAGGAAGAGAGAGGCAGACGAGGTGTTCAGAGTGTTGTGACGTGAGAAGGACTCCACGGGCCATTTGTGGCTTTGAAGATGGAGGGAGGGGGCCACCAGGCAAAGGACTGGGCGTGGCCTCCAGAAGCTGAGAACAACCCCCTCCCCAACCCCAGCCACCAGCCAGCAAGGAAACCAGGACCTCAGTCCTACCACCCCATGCAGTTCAATTCTGCCGACGACCTAACTGACCGAGAAGCAGATTTCCCCCTGCCCCGCGTGCCTTGATTTTAGCCTCGAGAAACAGGTAGAGAAACAGCCAGCCCACTGGACTTCTGACCTGCGGATCTGGAGACAACACACCTGTCCTGTCTCAGCCACTACGTTTGTGGAGTTTGTCACGACAGCAACAGAAAAAGGAGACAATGGCATTGTCCGATGAAGTGACAAAGTAAAATGAACGGAGGAAATATTACTGCCACCCCTACTAGGTGCCAAGAGCTTCTCAGGTTACATTCCCTTTAACCCACATCGGCCTGCCGGGGTGATAGTATCTCCCCATTGCACAGATGACAAAGTCGAAGCTCAGAGATTTTTAAATAACGAGTCACAGGTAGTAAGTTAGAGCTGGGATCTGACCCAGGTCTGTCAGACACCCCCACTCCCGTGTTTTGCCCCCTGCCACGCGCCTCCTGGGGACTCTGCTCCCCATGGACGTATGCAGGGCCTGAAGCGTTTCTCTGTGCATTATCTTAATTGAACCTGGCAATGGCCTGTGAAGCAGGCGGGGCACGAATCATTTACCCCGTTTTCCAAACGAGGACATCCAATCTTGACACGAATTGTGAGTCGCCTGTGGCCCCGGGTAGGAACCCAGGCCTTCCAACTGCCGGTCCCATTCTCTCTACTCTACCACTTCAGGGGTGCAGAGAGCACCCGTAAATCACCCCCCTCCCCACACCTCACCTCACCCCACCCCTCTCCGCACCTGCTCTGTCCAGTAAAATTTGCCTCGAGTACGCAGCCTGTTCTCACAAAGCAGTGGGAGCAGACGCTGTTAGGAGAGAAAATGTTGATGGGCCCTGGGCGAGACATCATTACTTGGGGTGAAACTGAAACCTGTGTCTACACGGCTACAGCTACGCTTCGGAGGCTAATCATCAATGACCGCCATGGTGAGACTTGGGTGCGGACAGCCACGTCCTCAGTGCCCTCCGCGGCTTTGCTGGGGACCAGCAAAGACCTTCTAAACATTTCATTTTCCCTCAGTTATTTAATACGGGAGTTCCTAGAGACATTTTGTGTCCTGTGCTCTAAAAAAAAAAAAAAAAAAAAAAAAAAAAATCTCATTTTGAGAAGGTCCCGAAGACCTATGCTTTATCTGTAGCATAATCCATTTAACCAAAGGTCTTTCTGGAATGCCTCTGTGAGCCAGGCAGGGTATGAGACACTGGTGATGCTGGTCCCTGCCTTCATGTGGCTTATACTCTATCAGGAAGACAGGCAACAAGCAAGTTAGCAGATAAAGAAGAGGACCATATTTCCAAGAGATAGCGAACGCAGTACATAGGACCCGAGCCAGGTGGGAGGCGCCTATACATGGGGAAGGGAAGCCCTGGAGTAATGGGATTTCTGCAGCGCCTGCCTTAGGGAGCTTCCTTGCCTGGTCGTCCCCGCGAGCTGCGCCCCGGAAGGGGCATTGTCCGAAGCAACAGAGAGATGCCCCACAGCAGAGCGCGCTGTTGCAGGGAGCAGGGGATAGAAGGTCAAGTAATTCGGTTCCTACATAATGAGCCAGACCTACTTCTCTCCACTTACCGTGTGAAGGAGGGAGGGCTGCTTGGTTGACCTCTCTGGGCCTCTGTTTCTTCACGGGATTGTGCCGATGCATGTAAATCACAGAACAGGGTTCCACACACAGCAAGTGCTCAAGAAATACTGATGGTTCCTGGCCCATAGTTATCGCTTGATAAAGATACGGTGTCTTGGGCATTCTGTCCTGAAAAGTGAAGTGAAAGAAAGGTGTCTACTCACCCCCACTGGATACACAGTGAACGTATACACGCTATCATTACTGCCCCATAATATGATGCATGCTGTTATGGGATGAATCGTATCCCTCAGAATACTTTGTTGAAGTCGGAGTCCCCAGTACCTCAGAATGTGGCCTCATTTGAAAATAAGCTCATTGTAGATGTAATTAGTTAAGATGACGTTATGCTGGAACAGAGTGGGTCCCTGATCCAATAGGACTGGCGTCCTTATAGGAAGGGGAAATTCAGACACAGATCTAGACCTGCATAGATGGAAGATGGTGTGAAGACACTGAGAGAAGCTGGACCTGCATAGATGGAAGATGGTGTAAGACACTGAGAGAAGCTGGCCGTCAGCGGCCTGGGAGAGGGGCCTGGAGCAGACTCCTCCCTCCTCACGGCTCTCGGAAAGAATCGGTCCTGCGAGCACCTCAATCTCAGAGTCTCAGCCTCCAGAACTGTGAGGCTTCGACCTCTGTTGCTTTTGCCACCTGGTTCGTGGCACTGTGTTACGGCGGGCCTAGCAGCCTCATACACGTTCCTCCAAGGTGAGAAGTAGATATTGTTTAACTCTGAGCGCCCGACAGCCAGCAGAGGGCATGGCCCGCATTACGTGAGCATGAAACATGTATTAAGTAAATACGTGTGAATAAATGAATAAATATCTAGTACGAGGTGCACATTCCCAGGGAGATGTGCCGGAGGAGAGATGCTGCTTCAGGCCTCCTCTTAGATTGCCACCAAGAAGACGCGGTGGACAGTGGCCATCTCTAATCAAGACACGGACAAGTGCTTGACACTGTAATGAAGTCCTTGGAGGTCCAACTGGCAGGGGCACACAGCTGTGCTCAGGAGGCCCGTGGGGGTGGGCACCCACATCTATGAGGTCTGGATCCCAGGGCCCAGGCCCCCTTCCCTGCTCTGGGTTAGGGTCAGCCATCCACCTCCCTTGAAGGAAGCTGGCAAGAATAAGCAGCATCTCCACTGGTGACCAGGAGCGAACAGGGTGTGCAAAGAGAATCTCGGTGTGAGGGAAGTTCTTCTAGAAGCCTAGCCCAAAATCTGAGAGGTCAAGGAGTGTGCGCCCCTACTTGGGAGACGACGTGAGGGTACAGGGGTCAGCCTGACCCACGGGGTGCTCGATTCTGAGCCCGCTTGGTTGGGGGAGGATGCATGGGAAGCCTCTAGACCAAGAGGGGCAGAGGTGAGGGTCAGCAGAGGAGCCAAGGTCATCCGGCAGAGAGGGCTCTGGCGTCAGCAGAGATGGGAGGATGAGTCGGGGCTGTGATACAGGGCGGATGGAGGAGCAAGAGTTAAGGTGATGATTTCATAGAGCAAAAGAAGAAAGGAGAAAAAAGGATTTTCATAATTAAACTATTCTAATTGACTGCTGACTCTACACTGTTCAGATTCACCAGGTAATTGCTCAATTCTCCATTTCATTTCATCTGTGTAGCTATAGCTTTATAGTGAGTTGGATGGGGGAGGGGGGTTTAAGAACTGATTAGGGAAAATCTCTCCTTATAGGCCTTAGGTTATTCTTGTTAAAAATGATGCCAGGAAAATCATAATTAAATTGGGGATATGGCGAATAACAAGCGCCCCTTTCCTTGAATGTGAAATAAATTTTAACAGCTACCTTAGCTAAGGAACCCAACACATTCGACCTTCCAATAAGGGTAAGCAGAGTTTTCTATCAGAGTGAAATAGAAACTATAAATCAAACGCTTCATATCTAAAGTCCAAGCCAGCTCCTGTGAGTAAAATTCCACTCTCCAACGGTCTTATGGTACTTTTTTTTTTTTTTTTTTTTTTTTTTTTACTGGCTGGCTATCAGACTTTCTTGACTCCGGCAACTCTATGGATACTGTTTCTTCATCTTAAATCTGTGAAACTCCTTCAAGAGCTATAGTCTTGACTACTTGCGACATACTATCCAAGATAAAGAAACTGGTCAATAATAAATGTGCCTGTGTGTGAGATCCCATCAAGTGCATAGGCTGGGATGGAAGCATCGGGAGGGGAGAGAGGGAATGGGTGGGCCGGGTGACCGTGACAGAAAGATTCTGGAGAAGGCAGCAGAAAGCACAGTGTTCACTCAGATGTCTTTTATGCTGATAACTAAGTCTCCTGATTCAAGTATAATGAAACCATTCCTTCCCTGAGCCTACATGTTCCCTGGTCTCCCTAGACTCTGTACAGGACTCAGCAACATCCGTGGCCGAGGGGGAGTTTAGGTCTCAAAGGAGACGGGTTGCCTGTAGCAACTTCCAGCATCTTTTCTGGGATGCTGCTTACTGACCAGAACAGTGCTCAGAGCTATGTGGCTGACTGATACCCTCACCCTGCTGAAAATACAAATGAATCGTCCCTCAGCAGTTTGGTTCAGGGCAAGATGAAATAAGCTCCCGTGGTCACAGTCACACTCCGCAGACTCTCCAGAGACTCTCATGACTCTCCAGTGACTCTTTGATCATCTTAATGGGCTTGCTGCAGAGTGACAGTGAGTCCCAGGGTGCCACACAGCCAGTGCTGCTGGGGGAGCTGGCTCTCAGGGGACACTGAAGCCTTTGCAACAGGCAATTGAGCCTTCTGTGAACCAGCCCAGCACCTTCAATGAGACAAGGTCTGTGGTTGCAGGATTCCTCAGTGCCCTTTCCCCATCCTCCCTACATCCCCTCTGTACTTAATCTGAGGCTACGAGAAATCTCAAAATTATAACAATGAAGTAGCTGAAAGATCAGATGCCGCTTCCAATTTCTAAAGCTCTCCTTCCTTCCCCTGAAGCCGTTCCTTCAGCACCCTCCCCGCCCCCAGCGCTGGTATAGCTTCAGTCAAAGCTCAGAGAGGCCTCATAGAAAAGCATCTGGAAACCTGAAAGGTGGCTGATACACCGCCACATGGATTTGGGCCAGACCTGAGGCTCACCGCGAGCTAACTACATGCCAAGGTTTCTGACAGATGCCACCAGCCTTCCCCATCTACAGATGCCTTAGTCCAGGGCTTCTCGTCCCGGATCCCATGAGCATCACCTGACGAATATCTGAAAAGAAAAACGCCAACACCCAGACCCCCTCCCCAGACAGCCTGCTTTGATTGGTCTGTGGGGATGTCCATTCCGGCAGCCACATGTTTCCTAAGCTCCCCGGGTGAGGCTGAGGTGCAGCCAGGGGGAGCTATCAGATGATCCTCCAAGCTCTCCGGGTCATTCTTTGCAAGGATAGATGATTGCTCCATGGGACTCCTCGACGAAGGAGGTCTCACTTATCATTCGTTGCCCTGAACACATTCTCAGAGAGTAAACTTAAATCCAGCAGCTGAAGGTTATAGAGGTTTGAGGTATGAATTAGACTACAAACCATCTGCTTATTTGGATTGAACAAATATTTGTTAAAGGCCTACTATGCACCAAATGAACGCACTGCTAGGAACTACGATATGAGCTATGTATTATCCGTCTCACCTTTTACATAGAACACGTATAAATAGATGCAGTCACTTAAAACATCGTACAGCTCATACTCATCAGTAAATAGCTAATTTCCGACATATTCCTAAGGTCCAGCGCAATTGGAGTATGCGAAAACACCCACATCAGACATGACCATACCTCACACGCTGTCCTTTTGTGACTCCATCTCCTGATCAACTGCCAATCGCATAGGCCTAGGGATCTAATTAAGGTTAAACATTCCAGAAGCCCCAATAAAAGACCTTTTCTACTCTCTCGGCTCTGCCCTGTCAAGTGTTAAATGTTTACCAAGCTGTCAAGAAAAAACACAATTGTGCCACTTCCCGACCATAATTCTCGTGTACGCCCGAAACCTTGAGGAAGGGACAGCGAATCCTGCCGCTGTAAACACTCTCGTACCAGAGCCTCAAAGGCCAGCGCTCTTAGGTCCACGGGAGCGCGCATCCTCGTCCGTCACCGGCCACGCAGCCTCCGAGCTTCCGCTCTGCCTCCTGCCTGCTGTCGCCGTTTTCCTCTATGCCGAGTCCGTCCTCGTCTGCTGCCCCCCACTGGACCGAAGCGACGTCTGTGGCTTACCCATCCCTGTGCCCCCAGCCCCCAGCAGACGGCACGTGATAACGGTTTCCCTGCATTGAGCACTTCCTATGTGCCCGGGACTGTCCTCCATGCCCTTCACACATTACCTCACTTAATCTTCACGTCTATAACTTGAATACTTCTATTATCCCATTATGCAGGTGAGGAGAGCAGAGAACAGCGTTTAAGCGACTCGTTCACGTTTACACCATGAGCCAGGAGGCGGGATTCTGATTCCAATTCAAGCCACCTAGCTGCAGAGTCGACTCTCTTAGCCAACAGGATACAGTGCTGGGACTTAGAGAAATAAATATTTCCAGGGAAACAGCTGTAGTACGTACTACATACATGACCTTGAGAACATTACGAAGCTTCTCTAAGCCTCAGTTTCCTCTTCTAAGAAATTACGAGTAACACTGAGCTCAGGGTGTGATAATTTAATTAAATAATGCATGCAAGGTGCTTAGCACAGTGCTGGGCATTTAGAAAATATATTAAAAGCTGGGTGCTGCTGCTGCCATAAGGTACCTGCTTTTCTCTCATGAGGAGCAGCTCAAGTTACTCCCCAACCTGAGCTGCACTGCCTCCCTGTACGAGAGCAGTGGACGATAGCCACTCATTTTTTTTTAATAACTTTATTTAGATATAATTCACATACCATACCATTTGCACATTTAAAGTGCACGATTCAATGGTTTTTAGTCTATTCATAGAGTTATACGACCATTATCACAGTCAATTTAAAAACCAATTAATTTTAAAACCAATTTAGAATCAAACATTATCAATTCTGGGGTATTTTTTTTATCACTCAACAATGATATTTTGTAACCATTAGCCGCCATTCTCCACTCCCCCCAAGCTCTACCACCCCCCAGCCCCCACCCCCCACCGGCAACCACAAATCTATTTTCTCTATAGTCCAGACACTTCATATAAGTGTAATCTTGCAGTATGCGGTCCTTGGTAACTGACTGCTTTTACTCAGCATAATGTTTTCAAGGTTCACCCAAGCTTTGCGTGCTTTCTTTCTTTCTACTGCAAATACTATTCTATTGTATGGAGAGGCCCGTTTTATTTGCCGATTCATTCACTGACAGGTATTTGGGTTATTTCTACTTTTTGGCTGTTATGACTAATGCACTATGAACACTGGTGTACAAGTTTTTGTATGGACATATGTTTTCCTTTCTCCTGTGTATATACTCAGGAGTCAGATTGCTGAGTCATGTGGTAACTCTGTGATTAACCTTTTGAGAAACTGCCAGACTGTTTTCCAAAGTGAACAGTGCAACTAATCTTGAACTTGCTTCCTGATGACCTGGAACAAGTCACTTAGCCTCACTAAGCCTCAATTTCATCATCTGCAAAAGGAGAATATCATCTACCGGAGGAGAAATTGTAAGCACAGTGCCATCCACTCCCTGACATCCAGCGAGTACTTAACAGTGGGCAGGTACGGTCATCCCTGGAAAACAGTCCCCTGCCAATTCCTCCCTCTCTAGTTTGGATGCAAAACGGAAGTCTGGTATCATGGAAGGCTTGCGTTCAGCCTAACGGAGGTGTTGGGTGGAGGGAACCAGAGTGCAAAGTCACACTACCCTTCTGGACCATGTTAGCTGTCTCTAAAACAAAGAAAAATAAATAAGTGACTCTTAACTCAAGTGTATATATGTTCTCTTTGCTTCTATAAACTGGACTTTTGCCCAGAAACCACAAGTCTAGAAGAAATCAATAATTCAAGTTTTATATGCTAATGTAATTTGGGGAAAAATGTACGGTCCTGCATCACTTAACAGCTGGTGTACATTCTGAGAAATGCATTGTAAGGTGATTTTGTCCTTGTGCAAACATCACAGAGTACACTTGCGCGAACCTAGAAGGTACAGCCTGCTACACACCGGGCTACACAGTGTAGCCTCGTGTTCCCCGGCTACAACCCACACAGCATGTTACTGTGCTGAATACTGCCAGCAACTGTAACACAGTGGTAAGTATATCGGCAAAAATATAATATAAATATATTATATTTATATTATATATTAAATTTATATTATATATAATGTAATATATTATATTATATTTATATATATATGTAATATATTATATTATATTTATATTATATATGTAATATATTATATATATTATATATTTATTTATATATTAAATAATATATTATACTATAAATATAATATAAAACTATAATATTAAACTATAATATAAAATATAATATAAAATCTTTTTGGCACCAAAGGCTCCTATGAGACTCTAATGCCCGACGACCCTAGGCGGAGCTGAGGCGCTGATGCTGGCGCTGGGGAGCGGCTGCAGATGCAGACGAAGCTTCGCTGGCCGCCGCTCACCTCCTGCCCTGCGGCCCGGTTCCTAACAGGCCACGGACCGACACCAGTCTGCAGCCTGGGATGGGGGACCCCCGATATAAAAGATTTAAAAAATAGAACACCTGTACGGGGCACTCACCACGATCGGGGCTGACAGGACCGGAAGCTGCTCCGGGTGAGCCCGGAGTGCGCGCCGAATGCCCTGAAGGCCAAGGACCCTCCCGTCCGCCGCCGGGGACTCTGTACAAGCCGTATCCTTACCACACTCGGTCCACAAAGAGACTTTTTCCTTTAATAATAAATTCGCCTTCGCTTACGGTAACTTTGTTACTTAGTCCACTTTGCCTGTTTTAACACTGCGGAACTCTGTTGGAAGAACACTTGAAACGTAAATGTATCGCACAGCGGGACGAAAATACTTCTTTATGTCCCTCTTCTCTAGTGAAAGCTGGGAGCAACGTGGCACGCTAGACCTTGCATCAGCTGCAGCCTCCCCGCAGCGACGGCGTTATGACGGCTGCAGCCTGACCACGGTGACGACGATGTCGCCACGGCGACGATGTCACCGCAGCTACAACTTTACGATGGCTCCAACCTTACGGGTGGCCACGTGATGATAGCTGCGACGTTAGGACGTCGTGACGGCTACCACTTTACGACGGCCGTGACCCTGGGTTGGCTACGTCACGACGCAGCTACCATGTCACTCGGGGGTCGGAATTTTTCTGCTCTGTTATAATCACACGGGTCGACCGTGGACTACGGGGCCCGTCAGTGACCCAAACATCCATCCACATCACGTGACGGTACTGCAATAAGCCCAATTAGAACAACATCCTCTTGACTGCCCGTTTCTTAGCTCCAGAAAGACCTACGAAAACGAGATTAGCAAAACCCTTGGTCTACGTGGGCTTAAGGAAAGTATAGAAATGGAGTCCCCTGTCCCATCGTGATTAAAGCCCTCATGAAAATGTCTATTTCTGACAGAAAAGACCGACAGTTCATCAGTACCAAATAACTAGACTATCTCCCGCAAAAAAAAAGAAACTTTGGTTCTTAGAGGAGTTTTTGTTATTCAGGGTAAAAAAATATCCCTGGGGCAGATCACTTCACTGGTGATTCCAGATTTACTGTACAATACCTGGGAAGAGAAAAAAGAAAAAAGAAATGGAAAAGTTTGAGCATGCAGTACTTCACGTCGCGAGGAATATTTTGGCTCTGGAGACCAGAAGCAGGACGTGTGGAGAGACCGCGCATACACCGTATGTAGGACAAGAGCAGGAATTCTGTCTTTAGCTGCCAGGTGGCACTAGGGCCGCTGGAGACGCAACACAATTGAGGCAGTGCCGCGTGGGTGTGGCGGTCCCATGCCAGACGAAGCTGTCGTCCCCCGTTTCCTTCCAGGGCTCCAGCTTCTGCCGCCTGCAGAAACACTCGTTATGGGGTAAGAAAACTAACCTTTTTTTGTTTTTTAAAGACATTAATCAAATTTTTTAAAAAGTCTGAGAGAGCGAGGCGAGGGAGAGAAACACTTTCAAATGGGATTTTAAGGAGTTAAGAAAAAAAAATAGATATTTGCTGACAAATAGCCATGGGTAGGTTAAGAGGAAACATGATCATTAAGTAAATAAAAGCCACTTGGGATGTTCTCTGTGTGTTTTATGCACGCACCAAAAAAAAAAAAAAAAAACATGTAAACTGAGTTTCACAGCCTACTTCAGTTGCCACTGAGTAAAAATATCCCAGATAAATGCGAATGTAATATTACTTGGTCCAAGGCTTATTGCTACATGAAGCAGGTGTGGCATAGACCCCTTTAGTTACTACAGTATTGAAATGGCCTCTTCATAGGAGTTGATGCCTATGAGGGAGGCCTAGACCCCAACGACCACCACCAGACAGAGCAGGGGAAGGAGATGAAGCGTCTGACCGCAGAGCCAGAGAACAAGTTATCGTGGCCTCAGTGAATAACAACAGGATGAGACCATGGGAGATTTTTTTTTTTCCCCCTGGAATATGGCAGCTCTAGAGCCAAAGAAAATGATGAAAATTCAGTCTGGAAGTCTGAAACGCTCTCCGTAGCCTCCGGCGCTCCGTTCGGGTTGTTCTCTCTGCCCTACCCCAGGCTGACCTTCCATCCTGTGGCATCACACAAAGGCCACTTCTGTGGCCTGCATTCTCCAGTTCCCAGGGCTGTTATGTGACCTCAGGTGCTTACGCTGCTTTCTGTAACCACCTCCTCATAGAAACTGTCTACTTCTCCACCTCCCCCACTAGACGAAGTTTCTAGAAGAAACAGAAAAGGTATCACTTGTCCATGGGGTATCCTCAGGGCCAACACAATGTAACTGTGCTGACTGCATTGAAGTCTCTAGCTGAGTGGAAGAAATGGAGCATTCAAGCCCAGAAGTGGGGCAAACCCTGAAACAGCCCACCACCCAAGGTCAAGCACTGCGAGAGAGTGTGGCCCGAGAGGGTCAGTCCGAGAGAAAGCAGGTCAAGGGCAAGGTTTTTCCCTCTTGCCAATCAATGCCCAGTAGAGCTTCCTATGCAGAATCTGTGGCTTCTTACTGTCTTAAAACAAAGAAGCCTCTTGGCTGTTACACTTAAAAAGTCAAAAGTCCTTTTGCAATTGTATTGCTATTACATGAGGAGCTTAGATCCTGAATACAGGTTAGTGGAACAACAAGGCAAAAGGACCTGAGTTCAAACCCTGATTTTGCTACCATCTAGCAAAAAGGTAGGTAGTTCGCTTAATCTCTCCACACCTCAGTTTCCTTCTCTGGAAAGCAGCCACAGTAATAGTTGCGATGTGTTGTGTAGTTGTTATGAGGATTAGATTAAGCGATGTAAGGCATATTTATATCTGGCACTCTATTGAGTGATTGTTAGTGATAGATGTGTTTACGTGACGACATGTTTCAGCAACATGTAGAGCTGTGAGTCTCAGATGTGTACTAAATTTGTTCCTGTTACACCAAGCACTATAGATAAACGAGCTGTATTTCCTGCCCCTTGGGCGGTCACAGTGTCCGGAATTCAACAGACCCCGACTGGCTGCTGCACAGACAGCTTCAGACGCTTGCCCGAGGCTCCCATGTGGCAGAAATGGGACAACAAGCAGGTCTTTCCCGTTGCTCACATTTTATGAGAAGAGGAAAGGGCGTCTGTTTAGCTTCTGTGCCCACCCTGTGGAAGGTAAGTAAAAGGAAAAATACTGCAGTCATCAGATGGTGTCTGAGTCTATCTGTGCTGCAATAACAAAGCCCCTTAGACTGAGTATCTTATAAACAACAGAGATTTCTTTCTCACAATTCTAGAGGCCGGAAGTCCAAGATCCAGGCGCCAGCAGATCCAGTGTCGAATGAAAACCAACTTTCTGGTTCACAGATGGCCACCTTTTCTCTGTGTCCTCACATGACCAGAGGGATGAAGGATCTCTCTGGGGTCTCTTTAGAAAGGCGCCAGCCTCATCCATGAGGACTCCACCCTCATGACCTAATCCCCTCCCAAAGACCCCGCCTCCTAACACCATCTCCCCGAGGGTTAAGATTATAACACAGGAATATTGGGAGGACACAAATATTCGATCCGTAGCACATGGCTTCCTAGAAAGATGCACAGAAGATTTTTACTAAAGGCAACAAATAAGTTCAAGATTTTCTTTTAACAATGGTGCCTCATGGGTCACTCGGAGCAGAAAACTTGGACCGGTGCAGACGAAAGATTTGTTTTTCAGAAGTAGAAGGAAATATATATAAGCTTCCACTTTTTGTCCCTATATCTCAATGACTACCCTTTAAAAAAAAAAAAAAGCTGTTTGTTGCAAAAACTCTTACACACTCTACCAGGAAAAAAGTTGTATGGAAAAAAAATCAGTCATTTATTAACTCTCCACTTTCTACTTCAACCTGTCACCCACCCAAAAGACGAGATCCTAAAACCCAAGAACCTCTGCTGAATGGGTAGAGTATGAGTTTGGGACAATAAGTTACTCTGAATAAGAAAGGAAGAACTATAGAGAAGTGTGTTGAGGACAATCTCCAGTCTAAAACCCTCTCAATAAATACTTATTGAGCATCTACTTTGTATAAGGCATTGACTGGATCCTTCACTGTAGGTGACAATACACTATACTTTACAAACTAGGCATCGCGGCTGTTTTTGTTTGTTTATTTGCTTTTGGTTTGGGTTTTTGGTTTTTAATAAGGAAGAAGGCTTGGGAACTGAGATAATTTCTTGAAGGGGAAACTATCGCCTATGCAGACCGTGGTGAAAATGAGTTTTCATGAAGTTTATGCTTTTCGGGGTGACAAAAGGCTGAGTCCAGAGCTTCGCAGAAAGGGGAAAGGAGACCGTGAAGATCTGATGAAGGATGGGGTGGGGCTGGGGGTGCGGCCTTGGAGGATTCCTGAGATGGCAGAGCTGTGAAGGGAGCAATGCAGGGCGCCTAGGGGACTGTATGAGGCAGGGACGTCGGTCAGAGAAGGGCCTGGCAGAAGACGAGGGGAGCCTTCTGGGAGCGGGGTAGTAGGGCAGGAGGGGAGTTGGGACCACCATAAGAAGTCCACCAAGGCCAGATGTGGGCGAGTCTGACTGGCATCTGAGGACACATCCTCTCCTACTTCCTGCACCGTACACTCACTGTTTCACCTTAGTTGGACACGTCACTGACTCTCCCTGAGTTTTATCGTTTTCTCACCTGCAAAATGGGCCGTATTTGCTTCACGGTGGTGGTGACTTAATGCCATTGAATGTGCCTTGAAAATTGCATGGGGCCTCGGGAGCATAACCCCTAGGGAGGCTTCCCCATTGCTGCTCCCCGCCCGCTCCACTTTGCCTTTGTCTGAGGCCCAGCCACCTTACGGGGTGTGACTTGCACCTCAGGCATTGTCTGCTCAGGGTCCAAGTCCTTCATCTCTGTATTTAGCATCCTTTCAGAATCATACCTGACCACATTGACTTCCTTTCCTAGATAAGAGGGATGCTGGGGAGCAAGGGGACCTCACACTCACACAGCAGAACTAATTGTCAACTAACCTTGTTCCAGCCCTGGTGTGTGAAGTGGATGTCTCCTTTTGATTGAGTTTCCTTATCCTTAAATAGGAGGGTTGGAACTGATCATCCCTAAGGTCCCTTCAGGCTCCAAAGCTCTATGGTCCCTTGGAAGACCCCTCCTGAGGCTGTCCTGCCAGCCCAGTGTTCCAGAATTTTCTATTGCCCAATTAGCGTCATTTATCCAATGTTTTTTTTTGGTCAGGTATATGCTTCTGTTCCAGGCATTCTGAGCCAATTCTGCAAATCAGACTTCTTGAAAGACTCAAATGTTTAACAATCTTCAAATATATGACATCAAAGGTTCCATTTTCCCTTTATCCACCAACTTTGTACTTTTATCAAAAAAAAGAAAGAAAGAAAGAAAGAAAGAAAAAGAGGTACTGAGTCCATCTGGCATGATTTTCTTTGAATAAAAGCCCATCTGCTGATAATTTCTAACTTCATTGTCTTCTAGAATGTTTACAGAAGCTCGTTTCAATATTTATTGCACTGTTTCTAATTACTGCTCGGGACCATCCACGCAGACTTGGTGGGCTCCCATGCTAGGATGTAGGTGTCTTTCTCTCTTTCATCTCCACAATCCTTTACTCTGGAGGTACGATGTGGCCCTCGGCCGTCATTACAGAGCCCTGGTATGGAGCGGCAGAGGCGGATTCTGACAATCGGCTCCTTTATCGCGAGTCTCCCTGGGGACTTGTGAAGCTGCCTCTGATGAATTTTTTCCTGCCTCAACACCATTATTATCATAGGAAGGATGGAGATAATTACCTGGTTTATCATCCTGAGGCGGGCTTCATCTGGGGCCCGTGATCACTGGAAACAGAAGGCTCATCTCTGTCGTCAGGAGTCCTGGATAGATGGGTAAAAAGGCACATTTCCCAAATTAGGGCATCTCTGAAAAGCAAAGGGGGTGGTTCTGCAATTGAAACATTTCCAACCGGATCCTTTTCAATCTACCCCACAAAAAGCCAAAATGGTAAAACCATTTAAAACTAAGCTCTTTTTCTCCCTCAATGAATTCCCATTTCTGATCCCCCCAGTTCTGGTAGGAGGCTTTACTTTTCTCATCTCATCTCTGTCACTCCCCACAATCAAGCGAGTCCTGTTACTCCTTCTTTGTGGCATCTCGATGCTCTTCCCATCTGTCCCCGGTTCCCCATCTGCGCTCCATTGTCTAAGTCCAGCCTCATGCCTCCATTCCTGCACCACCTCCCGCCTCTCAGTGTCTCCCACACCCCGCCCACCACGCATGTGCCTCCGGAATAACCCATCACTCTCCGAGTCAACGGTGCTCTCTGAGTGCCCTTCGCTGTCAAGTCTTCGTACCCTCGCCGACTTGCAGGGTCAGCCCGCCAGGCAGCTGCGTGCACCCCTCTGCCGCCCCGTGAACCCTCCTTCCAGCCACACAGAGTCCTCTGGGCTCTGCTCTCCCAGCTTTAGCTCACATACTGACTTCCCAAGCATGCAAAAGAGTTTAAAAAAAGAAAAAGACAGAATTCCAGGTAAATTCTTACTATAAACACCTAAGTGTTAAAAAGTGAAGTTTATACTTTTTTTTTTTATGGAGAAATTTCCTGGGGAAATTAGTCCACTAGGCAAGCCACAGCTTTCCACCAATAATTGAGAATGAAGATCTATAATTTTTAAAAAGGTGAGTGGGGAAGAGAAACAGGTATTGTATAGGAAAAGCAGGGAGTGTGGGTTAAAAAGATGAGCTTTCGAATCGAGTAGGACCGGATTCAAATCCCAGCTCAGAGACTTACTAATGTTGTAACTGAGGCATGTGACCTAACCTTCCTGAGACTGTTCCTTATGAGCAAACAGGGCGAATAGCCACCTTGCCGAGTTGGTGTGAGATTTAAAGTCGACATACATGGAGTCTCAGCGCACACGTTGGCACTTAGCCTCTCCATCACAGCTGTACGGTTCCTCTACCACCTCCAGCCCCACCAGCTTGTACGCCAAGAGTCTCACAGGGTGGCGGTCACTCTACCCGCCTCTCGTGGTCCTGTCCAACTTCCAATCAGGACCAGAGGGTGCAGTGGGAGCCTACTGCCTCGCCGGCAATGCCAGCTCTTCCTCCACAGATCACAGCCCTGCATATGGTCTCACTGAGACCTCCCCTCTGGCTGCAGCTCAGCTGCCCAGGAGCTGGAGGCCTACCAGGTGGGGGTTCCCACATCTCCTCAAAGAGCAACGCCCTTTTGTCATTCCTAGTGAGCAGCTACAGACCTGGCCTCCCAGAGAGTGAGCAGCATGGACTCGGGACCCTGACAGCTCGTGACAGGCAGGACAGAATGGTGTTTGAGGCAGTTTAGCCTGAACCTAGGCTCCCAAATCAGACCATCTGGGATTGACCCCGCCGCCTTTGATATTTATTAGATGGGTGACCTTTATTTACCATGCTGCTTCCATTCTGTACGCCTTAGGTTCCTCATCTATAAAATGAAGACAATAATAGTACCCGCACCGTGGGGCTGTTGTGAAGATTAAATGAGTTAATGCACACAAAGCCCTTAGAATATTGCCTGGCACATGGCAGGTGCTCAATAAAAGTTAGCTGACAGAATTAATGAATAGAGTCTCCTATTACTGAGGTCTCAGGCACCTTGCAATCAGACCGATTGAGATGGGGGCCTGTTTGCCCAGGGGTGGCTTCTTCAAATCATCTGCTTGTCGTCATAACCGCCACGTGTATATGTGTGATACAGCGACACACACACACACAAATACACGCACTGCTACTTCAACAGTCCCCCAAGACAAGAGAAGACTAAGTCCCTGGAACCTTCAATAATAAGCGTCACTTCCCACCCTCTCCTGAGGCAGCTGAGTCAGTCACCGGCAATGCCCTAGACCTGCTTCACTCAGGAGCCTGCCTTCCATTTCCCAATTCAGCCGAGGTGAGATCAGAGGTCAGATGGAAATTTCTGATCTAATCCTTTGCTGAGAGACCATAAAAGCTGCCTGGTATCTTTTGGCCTGAAATGTCCAAATAGTCAGCATCACCTCAGATCACCAGATACGTCTCCACTTCACACTTTTCTCTGGCCTCTCTCACCCGTAAAGTCTATAAATTTGAATTCAGCCTTCTGGGAAACATTTATTGAGCATCAGCGTTCTGCTGGGCACCGGGCTGGGGGCCGCAGATGTAAGGACGAATCGGAGACAGATGTGAGCTTCCAGGTTGCAAGCAGCTGGGAACATTCCTTCAGTGCAGTGTGGTTAGTGCCCAGTTAGAGAAACACATAGGGAGCTAGAGAACAGAGACGAGGCACTCGACCCAGACAGGTGGATCAGGAAAGCCTGCCAGCAGGAGGTAGGCCCAGGGATGGGTCTTGGAGGATGAGTAGTCATTACTAACAGAAGAGCATTTTTAAAAAGCATAATATGACATAGGAAAATATAATGCAGTCTTGTAAGTATGGTCATTTGGCATCACTAGGGCACAGGCTAGGAAGAGGGACAGGAAATGAGACTGGAAAGATGCACAGGCCTCAGATCGTGAGAGGACTAACGGCTTTCAAGATCACCTTGGGGCAAACGAGGAAACAGAGAAGGGTCCTCACAGGGCAGTAACATGATAGAAATTGGATTTGAAGTGGGAGGATTTCCTGGAATGGCAGGACGTCGAGAATTAGAGACCATTTTGCAGTTATTTGTAATAATCCAAGTAAGAAATGGTAAGAATCTGAACTAAGAACCCTGCAGTAAGACTCAAGGGGTGAAGACATTTCAGAACTATTTCATGTAGGAGGTTAGATCATCAGGATGTGGTACCAGTTAGAAAGAGAAGAGAGAGGAGTCAGAGATGAATGAGTCTTAGATTTCTGTCAGGAATGAAAAGCCACGCTTCTATTTATAAGTTAGAAGTCCTAAGAGTATTTGGATTTATATGACACTTTTTCTGCGCAACATTACAGATAGTCTTAATTTTAAGACAATGTCAAAAAGAGGTTGAATCACACCAACTGGACAACAAAGAAAATGCTTCATGTTTAGACCCTGAGGCTTCAAATGGCCAAGTTTTTCAGGTACAATAGGTCTTGTATTCGACTGAAGCATCTAGCACTGAAGTTCAGTCCCCTGGAAATGACAACCCATACAAAGAAGATCAGGTGGAAGGTGTGGGGGAAACATATTGAAACGAAGACACTTAGATGCAAGGTGAATGTCCGTGGTCCAGACGGGAGGCCTGTAACCAGAACAACACTGGAGAGGTGCTTTTAAATTAAGCAACTGGAAAGGAAAATGAACTACTGCAGCTCGGGGTGCCACTGCTCATGGGTACCAATAACGAAGCAACAAAGGACTCGCCTTGGTGTGGACCCCGTGTGAAACTCTTCATTAAAATTTCAATCACAAACAAGGACTCACCTTGCTCCTTCTGGATCACTCAAGGTTCTTTTGAGAGGCTCTGTTAACTGGAACCAGAAAAGTCCATATCAGAAACTGGAAGATGAGGGGTCGGAAATGAGTTTTGGAGGGAAGGCAGATGTCAGGCTTAAAAACGGGGTCCGTATTTGTGAGCCGTGGGGAGTCACTGAAGGCCACGCAGCAGAGCCAGGCCGAGAGGAAAACACATTTTTCAGAGTAGGCTGGCGTCCTCTGCAAAAACGGATTAACTTGAGACAAAATCCACTCCAATACTCAAGTCTTGCTGTCTTTCTAGACCTTTCACTTTTCCCGATAATTGTACTTTCAAACTCTGCTCCCTCTAAACCTCCTGGTGACATTGTCTTCCTCGCTGGGTCCCTGGTTTTCAGCCAGAGGAAAGGCCCAGGATTTGAAACGTCGTTGGCCGTTCTTATTGAGGTTGTTGCTGTGTCCGTTCACACATTGGGGGAGAGGGCAGCTAAATGTATTTAGTTCTACAAGGGTCAAGGATGCAAATTCTTCCATACACTGGGAAGTCCTGTTCGATAAAGACTCGTCCTGTCTCCAACGCCTGTGGCACCCTGATCGAGAAACAGGATATCTGATCTCTTTTGCCGCCCCTGTCTTAGTTTTCTACAAATTTTCTTCCACTGGTCGCCAGGCATCCGGCCAGCCACCTGATTGGCAGGTTAAATGGTCACTCGACTGTCATCAAACTCCTTCTCCTTTTCAGGAGCAACTGGAGGAAAGCCAGTGTCCGTTATTGACCTAGTTCCACAGCTCTTAAGATTTCCACAGTGTTTTTGCAATGGTTTCTATTAGCGCATTCTCATGTCAACACATGCATTGAATTAGTTGTGCTATTAGTGGTTTGCAAACGGGGAGAGGTCTTGCAAATCTATTCACTCTGTAACTTCATAGTCAGATTGCGTGGGAAGCTATTTTCAAAGTCACAGTAATTCTTTCAAACCTCTGAAAATTCACTGAGTAGGGTGCCATTTGTGACAAAATTTTAATAGGAACATCCTTTGCTTTTTGGAATTTAAATACTTTGGTGGCCTAGTTATGAAAAGTGAATCTGTGTCTTCGCTGGTTTTCATTATAGTACTGAAGATATATTCATGTTTTTTTAAATCTCTTTAAAGAGCTGAATGCTTTATTGCCATCTCTGTGGAACTCTCTTTTGATGCCTGTTCTTATTTGCCTTGTATTACTGTCCCTCTTCGGGGGACTGTTTTATCTTCCTAATGGAAGAAAAGTGTCTTGAAGACAAACTGTCTTATTCTTTGTATTCCTCCAGGCACTATGACAGTGCTTGGCCTGTGGTATTGACTTACTAAATATTTGCTAATGGATTGGTGCTCAAGTTGATGATCAATTCTACAGTATACAAGGTTTTACTTACTGGGAATTTACTCTTTGTAAAAATATCTTCACAAAACATTACCGTATTTCACAGTATTCTACCCCTATGATGTTCCTGTTGCAATGAGCTTCCTTTCATCAACACCCATCTCTAAGCCACGATATTTCTCTCATGACTAAGGAACCCCTGACTCCACATTCTGGTCTTCATCTTTTTTTTCCATCCAGAAAGTTACTACGCCAAATACAGCTGGTAACTTACCCAGTGGAGGTGAGAAGGATGGTCACAGTCGTCACAATGAGCAAAAATGCTCACAATATCCCATTTATCAGTATGTCCTTGACCTTTGCAGTGTGACTTTGCATCTACTCCTATCAAAATGTGGGGTCCATTTTTCCATCTCTTTGCATCAGGAACCAAAAGGAAATTCCTCAAATGGGTAAAGGAAAGAGGAGACCTGCCAAAGACCCACAGGAAAACTCATACGTCATCAATGCGTTTTAAATACATCCCCTTTAAGACCAGAATAAGACAAAGATGCTCACTATTACTGCAGCTGCTTTACACAGTTCTCAATGTTTTGGCCAATGCAACGAGACGTGAAGATGGCAAGGAAAGAGCAAAACTATCATTGTCCGCAAATAGCAAAGAATACACAAGAATTTTACAGAGAAAAAATTTAAACCCCTTAAATCATATGTTTTAATTAACAGAGAAAAACACGATGCTCATGGATGAGATTATTTAATACTGTGAAGATACAAATCCTTTCCTCAGATTAACTTATGAGTTCAAAGGAATTACAAACAAAATTTCAGTAGATTTTTTTAGGCATCTCATCAAGCCAAGTCTAAAATGAGTATAAAGGATAAATATCTATAAATAATAAAGACAACTGTGGAAAAACAAGGGTCAGAAGCAGTCGGTTATGTTCCAGTTTCCTGGAGCTACTTGTAATAAATTACCACAAACTGGGTGGTAAAACTTAAAACTACAGAAACGTGTTCTCTCACAGTTATGAAGGTTAGAAGCTCAAAATCATGGGGTTGACAGAGCCCCATTCCCTCTGGAGATTTTAGGGAAGAATCTATTCCTGGCTTCTTCCAACTTCTGCAAATGCTAGCCATTCCTTGGCTTTCCTTGGCTTGTAGCTATATCGCTCTAATCTCTGCCTCTGTCTTCACATCATCTTTTTATATGTCTACGTCTTCCCCTCTTCCCTCTCTTATAAGGACATTTGTCATTAGATTTAGGATCCATCCACATAAGCCAGGCTATTCTCATCTCAAGGTCCTTAATTTAATTATATCTGCAAAGACACTTTTTCCAAATAAAAGAACATTCACAAGTTCTAGGGGGTTGGATCTGTACATCATTTAACCCACAACATTTAGCCTACCAGATATGAAGATTTTATATAAAGCCATAGTATAACTCTATTTTATATTGATATAACAGACTAATAGATCAATGGAACAAAACAGAGCCCAGAATGTATTCCAAGTTGGAAACTGAATATATGAAACAGGTGACATAATAAATCAGCAAAAAAAGATCAGTTCACTAAAGGAGTTTTAAAAAAACGATATGGAGATAATTTTAATTAAAATCTAGATGGATTAAAAGCCTACAGATTAAAAATAAATAGGGTACTGGTGTGTGTGTGTGTGTGCACATCTGTGTGTGTAAAGAAAATATAAGAGACTATCTGTGGCCTTCGAGATGGAAAACCGATTTCTTAAGTAAGACCTCAAAAGCACAAACCATATGATGAAAAACTGGCCATTTCGATTACACTAAAATTAAGGCTTTCTTCTACCTTATAGATTCCTAACGATGTGTATAGACACTGCAGTGTCCAGAAGATTAAGCAGCTTAATTCCCTTCCCTCGGTGTGAGCAGATCCTAGAGACTCAGGTCCAAGAACCGAGGATGAAAGGAAAAAAATGTTAACTTCACGGTGGAAAAATCTGGCAGCATCACCTTACCCCGTGTCCCGGGTTAACGTTGCCAACGATAAATCATGTTGGTATGACGCACCTCTTGCTGTGATGTGACTGAGGCACACTTGACTTTTGTGGTCTTCTTCTAAAACATCCATAAGCCTAGGCTAATCGTAAGAAAACAACAGTCAAACCCCAGCTGGGAGACAGTCTTCAAAATGCTTGCCCAATACTCTCTAAAACTGAGAAAGCCGTGGAAGAATGAGAAATGGTCACAGGTCAAAAGAGACTAAGGGGTTACGGCAACTAAATGCAATATGGTAGCCTGGATTCGATCCTGAAAAATAAAAGGACACCATTGGGAAAAAAAAAAACTAGTGAAATATGAATAAATCTGTGGTTTAGTAGGATTATACCAATGTTAAGTTCTTGGTCTTAACAAAGGTACCGAGTTATGTAAGATGTCAATATTAGGGGAAGCTTGGCGAAGGTGATTTGGGAGCTCTCTGTAGTATCTTTACAACTTTCCTGGAAATCTAAAATTATTCCAAAATAGAACATTTGCCATCTTAAAAAGTACCTTCAATGAAAGATATCAGAAGGAACTTGCGTCAACTAAAACTGACAAAAATGAGTGTCTAAAAAATACGTGGAACCCCAACAAATGAATGAGAAAGAGAAGAACCTAATGGTGAAATGCACAGGGATATGGCTAGACAACTCCCAGAAGGGGAACGCCGAACGACTGAAACATATGAAGAGATGCTCTGCACCACGAACAACCGGAAATGTGCTTATGATGATGGGAACGCGGGGAGACAGGCCATCTGGTTTGCCCCTGGTAGAAGGGGAAAATGGAACTGTCATTCTGGAGAGCTAGCGGGCAGTACTGTGTGACAGGAAGGATGCAGTTAGCCCTATAAGCTGGAGCCCCACTCGAGAGCTAGCACCCCAGAACACTCACCCAGGACCACATGGGAGTGTAGGAAGGGATGGTCCTCACGGTATTGTTGCGACGCAAATCATGGAGCCAACGATGGTATCTGTCACTGGGGTTGTGAACAAAACGCGGTGGACACACTCCCTGGAAGATGACGCAGCGAGAGCATTAACCAGGTGCACATGCGCCAACATGGGAAAATCCTGAAAAATTACCCTGCGTGGAATGGGCGAAAGCCAAAAAAAAAAATCAAAATAAAAAAAAAGACATGTACTGAAATATCGTTATATAAGTCTAAATCGCATACATTTCAATGACATGTTCTAAACATATTAGTCTGCATGTTCACTATATATGAAGGAAGAAAATACGAAAATAAACTAAGCCATATGAGAGGCCATGAACAGGTGGATGCCATGAGCCCCTCAGGATGATGACATCAACGCTTTGCACCCGAGGTCCAATCCAAGAGCAAAGGGGGCTGTTCTGGATGAGGAGCCGAGGAGGGGACCTGGGAGTGCAGAGTGTGAGCGTGAGTGTGGGCAGATGTGGAAACACCTGCTCTGTCTGCTCATAGCCCTTTCTCTTTATAAACTGATTACAAAATAAGTTATTTCTTAATGTCCAGATAAGTCATGCACCCATAGCAAAAGCATTATTGTATTCGGCTTCATTACAGTAAGATAGAACTAAAATACAGCCTGACTCTCATGAGTAATTCTTTGAAACCTTTATGAATGCCCCTAATTCACAAAGGACCACTATGTCGCATAATTTCCCCTATAATATGCATATACAATGAGTGAAAAACTCATTGTTTTGAGTGGCAGAGGGCAGGGTGTTAGACTCATTCATCAGCCATGTAACCTACCGCTACACCCCAGCACCCCAGCCAGCAAATGCAATTCTAATTTGCTTCAACAGAAGTACAAATTATAATATACTTTGGACCTAGAGGGTGATTTGCAAATAATGAGAAATGCAAATTCTCAATCAATGGAGGTCCCAGGAGCACTATGCCATGATGACCACTCCGCTGCCCTGGAAGAGTTACTGCCACTTTTTTTTAAAGTGTTTAATGTCATCTCTGAAACAACGGGGCCATGAGCAAATCTTGCTCATTTTGATTGACAATTTGGCCCGTGGCTCAGACCATTGAAGCACTCACTCTCAGCAAATCATAGAAGATTGAAATTCTAAAAGAAGCTGTTGATGATTCAAATTTTCAATCAGCCGGGGTTTTTTTCCAGTTCATTACCCACAGACTCTGTGGCTCGGCCGACGTGTGCAGCCCATCTCCTCCCTAATTCCTCTAATAATACAACCCTGCCCATCACTTTCGCCAGCGCTGGAAGACAAAGCTCAAATATACATGTGCATTTTACCTTCATTTACTTTGGCAGGATTCCAAAAGCATGAGCAAACAACATTAAAAAAAAAAAAACCACACAAAATAAAATATAAAAAATCCCAGCCTCTCAGGAAGCTTCTAAAATGAAGCTGATCAAACCAGTAATTCCTTAACACAACTGAACTGACAGGAAATAGAACAGGAGCTGGCAGCTCTGGCTGTGACAAACGAGAGATGCACGTGAAAAAAAAAAAAGAGGGGCAAGTGGAAAGCGTCTCAGCCCTGCGCCCCAATCGTGTCCCCCTCACGGTGTCATTCCACCTCAGGAGTCTGGAGATGAAAATAATTCAGCATTAAAACACACGCGGGGTGTGCCAGAAAGCAGCCGACAGTTACAGGCATGAAGCGGGAGAGGGGAGTAGGCTCCCACTGTGGAAGATTGCACGTTATTGAATGGATTGAGTTGTCACTCAGGAAAGGGGATTTTGGAAATGAAGCCAGCAGAGAAATAGAGTAGAAATTCAGATAAAATTCATTCAAGTCTTGCCACCGGTATCTGTGAAGCGAAAGGGTTGCTGCTAGTGAAGGTCAAATTATGAAACAATGATGCTCAAGGTCATTTTTTGGTTGTCCTTTTCTATCCCACTTTCTCGTTGGCTCACGGACTGTCACTCGGCAGAGTTAGTCGCTCACCGATGCCGCTGGAGCTAGGGCCAGTCAGGCCTCAGGAATAGTAAGAGGATAATCTCCGTGTTGCCTTAAAGGTCTCCGAGAATGCACTTCTCCGGTGCTGTCGCCAACGATGACCTGCCCTCACCTCCGGCCTCGTCAGTGCCCCTGCTAAGCGGCCAGTGGCCAGTTCCCGTGGTTGGCAGTGGATGGGAGAGAGGCAGAGAACAAAAGCCCAGATTTAAAGGCATCTGGTGAGCGCTTGAAGGTAACACGAACACAGACCCTAAAGGCCTGGGGCAAACCCATGTCTCCTTAGGGTTACCTTGAGGGGAGCCGACTCTGGATTGTGTCTAGTACGCACTCAATAAAACTGTGGTCAGTGGACGGAGAAATAATTAGCAAGTGGCAGTTTCCTGCAATAGCAGGAGTTGGAGGGGAAAAACGCAGCGTTCAATTCTGGCAGATCCATCCAAAATATGGGGGGGAAAGCCCCGCTGAGCCTGGAAGC